>OX637475.1:23913250-25216000 GCA_951800055.1 Cenopis cana | reverse complement strand
ACTCCAGTTTGTCTCCACATCAGAACCTCTAGTATAAGTTTTTTCAAAACGAACGAGTGCGTTTGCGTTTAGTCTCATTGTGAGGCAACGCGAGCAGCGCCTCTGGCGGCCGCAGGTGGTCATTATTTTTTGCAAAAAAGTTTCGCATCACACACTGACCAGGATTCGAAAAAACTTACACTTAAGTTACAGATTGACGAGGTCGCAGACATACACGCGACAATGTTCGTATATACAAGCAAAAGAACTTTCAGTCAGGGCCGGGAAAAGGTTTTTACTATTTTTGAAATATCTTCTAAAGTACGTCTCATATCTCCATTTTTATTTTAACATTTGTTTTTGTTAGCCTTCATCAGTAAAATAAATGATTTAAAGTACAAAAAAAACATTACACTCCTTTTTTTGGGCAGTCGTGTAAAAATGCCGTAAAACGCAATTAACCGAAATTTTTAACCGGTTAATTGTATGTAGACGAAACCGATTTCCGAGCCCCGCTCCCAGTATAGTTAGAGTAATTAGATGCGCGCTGCGCGTGTTGTGGGCGGTGTAGGATGCATGTGCCGAGTGTGGGCGGTGTAGGGTGCATGTGCCGAGTGTGGGCGGTGTAGCGGCGGTCACTAGTGCAGGCCGGCGCGCTTGCCCTCCAGCTCGTAGATGAGCAGCCGCCACATCTTCGCTACGTACACCTGGAAATAAATACCAAGGGTTATTTAACACTAAACTTCCTAAAATACACAAATTTCGCACGCGAGTCTAACTACATTGCGCGGTTTTATAGAGGGATTCAACTCGTTATACCTCCGTGACCCGCAGTGCAATGAAACCGGCATGCGAATTTCGTGGATGTGTAAATAAGGCTTTCGAGAGCGCAAGCCGGAACACTAACTCTTATATACAGGGTGTTTGGTAGCTAGGTACAAATCCTTTAAGGGGTGATAGAGGAGGTCATTTTACACATTTTAGGCCACCCTTGCTATATACCAAGTCTTCTAGTTTCTAAGATATGCGCCAAATTTGCACTTTTCCATACAACCATACAGTGAGAAAAAATTACTTTTTCAATTATTCTCTATTTTCAAGTTTTCCACTTCAAAAATTCAATTTATTACATTTAAAAAATTCTATAGGTAACAGTGGCGGCGCGTCAAAAATATTCTTAGGAAAGCCGGAAATACTTGGCTTTTCCTATTCTTCATGAGCCGTAGTAAAAGAATTGGACTGAGATTGACTAAGTGATGATATACATATTTATATAGATAAATGCATAGCAAACATCCAAGACCCAGGAACAAATATTCGTGATCATCACACAAATAAATGCCCTGACCAGGATTCGAACCCGGGACCTCCAGCTTTGTAGACAGGGTAGTAGGGTAGAGAGGTTGAACTCGATATAGCTATTTGGTCCGCAATGTAATCTCTAAAACGAGTCTACGTGTAAATAAGCCTTAGCTATGTCTCGAATCACGCTCACAGCGCTCAAAGCGCGCTCACGATCGGGCCGATTCACGCTCATAGCGCTTACATGAGATGTCGTGACGTCATTGATGATGTCACGGACGGCGCTCTCGGTGCTCACACTCCTAGGCGTAAGCACCTTGAGCCAAACGTCAAATTGACGTCTGATATGAAAATGCCAGTAAACACGAGCTATGAGCGTGACGCGGTCCGATCGTGAGCGCGCTGTAAGCGATGCCCGGTCCGAAACAAAACACCATTCACGCGGCCTTGAGCGCGCTAACTGGTTCGGACTGACCCGTATTTCACCACCTTGACAATTGTCACGTTACATTGACAATTCGGTTTACATTGCCGGGCCGGTAAGTACCGATGCTGTCCAGCGATCATATTTACGTGACGACTGAGAAGTGTACTTTGAATTGTCATTGTCAATTGACAATCGTCAAGTTGGTGAAATAGGAGCCTGGCCATCAGCACTGTAAGAGCTGTAAAGTTCTGGTTTCCTAGGATAGCGCTGCCGCCATAACGCGGCCGTATACGGACGCAAAAAGATCTCTAGGAAACCGCGCCATTTTGTTTACATAGAAAACGTTCTAGTGACGTCATTTCACCGCTGTATTACGGCCGCAATACAGCCCGAAATGCACTGACAGCGGTAGCGGGGCGGGGCGTCGCGGTGCGGAAGCGGTACCGGTTGTAATATTCGAACTAATATGAAAGGGTCCGCACAGAAAACCGGCCGGGAAAAAAGCTTTCTGTGCGGACCCTTTCATATTAGTTCAAACATTACAACCGGTACCGCCTCCGCAACGCGCCGCCACCGCTGTCTGTGCGTTTCCAGCTTACGACGGCACCGCCATCCTCGGAAAACCGAGCTTGAGCGTTGTTAGCGTGATTCGGAACACGGGGGTAGTGTGAGTGTGTATGGTCACGGGGGTGACACGTGGGTAAGTATGTGTGCGTGCGCTGTCGGTACACGCGTCAATTGTTTGCGCGAGTGCGTAGCGCGTGGCGCGGGCGAATCGCGAGCCGCGACGGCACCCGATCGTAACCCGGCCTGTCAGCCTGGGCCTGTCGGGGACGAGGTAACTGACCTCGGTGCGGGGGGGTTCGTGTCCGTGTCCGTTCTGTATGTAATACTAGTATACTATTCTGTGGTATGGTATGGTGTAGTGTAGGGTGTAGTGTTTGTTGGCTGACGTGAAGTCGACGAGCGAGCGTCGGCCCCGGCCCCGGCTCTCCCCGGCCGGGTCTTCCTCCCCATCGGCACGGAGTCCATCTGGAAACACCAGGGCATACAATGTAGCTATATGTCACTATTGGCCGCTTTCATACTTTACCGTGGACGTACACGTCCGGCAAAGGATATTCTCTACGGTTTCATTCATAATTAGAAAGAAGAAGAAGAAGAAACATGTTTATTTAGCATATAAAATACAAAATGCATACAATGGAAAAACACAAACAGGTAATAATATACATGCTAAAATGGTCACCACTCAGCTTGGTGCCATGAGATAAGCCTTTAGGCGTTAAGTCGTGGCGCTGATTTTCAGTGGCGCCTGGTAACCGGAGTAGCTGTCACTTCACTCCAGATCGAAGAGAAAACCAAACAAAAAGAAAAAAAAAAAACTAGTACTTTACAGAGAAAAAAGCAAAAAAAAAAAAGAAAAAATGTGTCTATTTCCCATCTACAACATAAAATAACTTATATAAAGCAAAACAGTCTGTTGGGATTAGGTACTTTGGCACAAATTGAAACCAAGACAATTCTACAATTACAGAGCTTAAAATAACATGCACAGATCTCCAAACCATAATAAAACTCATATGAGAGTGTGCGCGTGTGTGTATGTATGTGTACGTGTATGCGTGTGTGTGCACGTGTCTCTGTGTGCACGTGTGTGCGTGGGTGTGTCTGTGCTGCCTATTGTTTCTGTTTGCTAATTAAGATTTTTTTAAGGTTGTTATTAAATGATGCTATATTATTTGAATTTCTTATTGGTGGAGGTAGATCGTTCCAACATTTTGTGGCAGCAAAACGAAAACTGCCACGGAAAGCAGCAGTGCGATGAGATGGGCATACAAGTCTGGATGCTTGTCTTAAATGGCGTTGAGAGAACTTAAGTTTTTGATATAGGTAGGATGGTTCTTTATTTTTAATCACTCCAAATAATAATGACGCAAAGTGTAAAGTGCGCCGAGCATTCATGTTCATAATGTCACATTGGTTTAAAAAAGGCGTAATATGTGCTCGACGTGGGACAGTGAAACAAAATCGTGCGCAAGCGTTTTGTATCCTTTGTATTATTTTCTTTGTCCGCATCAATAAACACCCACTAAAAACTGTGTCAGCATAATTTAGTTTAGACAGTATTAGCACAAAATAAAGAATATACAGAAGGTCCGTTCCCGCCGTTCTTGAAAATACATACCTAAACTACAGGGTTGCTTCTGTATTGATTCTGAATTTTAAAAAGGAGCAGATAAATTAAAAATTCTTCAACATGACATTTAAATATGAACCAGCGTATCTTGGTAAAAAACCGGCCAAGTGCGAGTCGGACTTCGCACATTTAGGGTTCCGAATCAACCTCAAAAATATGATTTATTCATATATTAGTATTTGTTGTTAAAATATACGTAATATTGAACATTGTCACCAAATTTCAAGTTCATAGGTCAATGAGAAGTCTAAAAATTCTTCGGAACAAATTTTGTGACATACGACGGACGGACGGACGGACGTCTGGGCGACACCAATAGGGTTCCGTTTTGACCCTTCGGGTACGGAACCCTAATAAATTGATGCGTGACCCGCTGCGAGTTGTGACTTGTGACCGGCGGCGGTCGAGAGCGCCAACAAAAATATACCTAATTAATTAGGTACCTACTTAACTAAACCATAGTACTACTTAAATACTGGCGTTTTACCAGCGAACGATAAGATGAATGTGTAATGGTTGATCGTCGTTATCAAAGCGGCAAGTTTCAAAAAATTACCTACCTACCTAGGTATTGTAACTACCAAAATGAGAAAACCGTTTTATTTACCTTACAATATCGTTTGAAAATTTGAAGAAAGTGTAGGCACCGTTTTTTGTTGTATTTAAGTGTATTTAAACAATAAAATACATTCCAACTGTAATAATATCGGTTATTCATTTTGACGTACGTGACATAAACTATCTACGTAGCGGCGAGGACGTCAAGTGATCAACGCGCGCACAACTAGCACTCGCGACGCTACAGTGACAGTCGCGACTAAGCTAGTCCGAAATCAACCGAGAATGCCTGTAAATGTTACGTCATTGTGCGTGCGGCGAAAATGGCACTTTGTACTGAGCGGACTCTCTGCTCCGGCGCGCGCCGCCGCTATTTACTTTGTGGTATTAGGGACTCGCACAACTTTATACGTAGACTCACAGTAAGGCACTCGCGAATTAGTCTAACGTCCATGGTCTATTTATTAATGAAACCATAGAGAATATCGTGGACGTGCACATCCACGGTAAAGTATAATATACAATAGGTAAAGTATAATATATAATACAATAGGTTCACAATAATTATACATTATGTTTTTTACATTAAAATTAATCGTAAATATTTCATTTTTAATCATTTTTATCCAATAAATAACGCTTTTTGGAGAAAAAATAGATACATTTTAACACTTCGCACGATACTTTTGTATAAACCCTCCATAGATGGCGCTAGTAGTATCCGTCTAATACATCGTTTTAACAACAACGTATGCATGTGTGTAAAATTCAAACAATGTATAAAATTTATCAGAAACATTTTATCATTATTAACTGTAAACATTTGCTGAATAAAAAAAAAGAAACAGCTGCTTTTAAAAAAATCCCACAGTTTGTAATACGCTACGGTACCATAGATGGCGCTAGTAGTCGTAGTTTTTGCAGTTCTAACATTCTTTAAAATGCAATGAAATATTAATGTTATTACACGATTGCCCAAAAAAAGGAGTCTAATGTTTTCAGGTTTCATGTGTGTAATGTATGTATCTGAATTTTTTTTGTTCTTCCGGAACTTCTCAACGCCTTAACCGATTTAGATTGTGTGAGGTATCGTTGGAATCCTTACGACATCCCGGGTGACACCTATGTCATATTGTTTTTATTGCAACATCACATATCCTAATATGTGACGTTGCAATAAAAACAATATGGCGGACTGTAGACTGCATTTTGAGTGTTCTGTAAAAAAAAAATTCTATCCTAGCAAGCGAGGTATCAAAATGAAGCATTTGAAGAGGCGATTCCAAATATAATATAATGTATGTGTTTCAAGCAAAATATTCGAAATAAAATAATAATTATAAAAATTAAAAACACGACTGCATTAAAAAGATAAAACAAGTTTCCTAATAAAGAACTCAAGGAAATATATTTTGTTTGCAGTCGGGGGACCTACTACATATAAGTAAAACCGAAATATTAGGTCTAAACTATTAGGTAACTTATTTTTACCTTTTTAACGCAGTCGTGTATTTAATTAAACATTTTTATCCAATAAATAACGCTTTTTGGAGAAAAAATAGATACATTTTAACACTTCGCACGATATTTTTGTTTAAAACCTCCATAGATGGCGCTAGTAGTATCCGTCTAATACATGGTTTTAACTACAACGTATGCATGTGTGTAAAATTCAAACAATGTATAAAAAAATATCAGAAACATTTTATCATTATTAACTGTAAACATCTGCTGCATCGTAAAAACTAGTGCCTACGCCAAATCTTGGGATTAGGTAGCGGACCCCAGGCATCCTTCAGGATGCAACTGTACTGGGATAACGCTAGGAGGATGATGAACTGTAAACATCTGCAGAGTTTAAAAGAAACGCTACGCTACCATAGATGGCGCTAGTAGTCGTAGTTCTTGCAGTTCTAACATACTTAAACATGCAATGAAATATTAATGTTATTTTCCTTACACATACGCTGCGAAGTATCACGTTTCGGGAGCGGCTAGATGAGACCGGCTACATTTTTCATACAAAACTGGATTTACTGAGCGTTGTAGATTTTGTTACATGAGTTCCGACGAAGAAGTTAAGTTTATCCTCGTAAGGCCCACCATACAACAAAAAGAAACAAAAGAATTTGAGTCAATTTTCAGTATCAATGGGGTTTAAACTATTTTTTCGAAAATCGAACGTAACAAATGAAAATGCATCTCTGTTCGAATCGCAAATAATTCAAATTCCATTGAAAGTACTATGTCTTCAATTTAGTACGCGGTGCCTTACGAGGTTAAATACCCATCTAGGGATAATTAATTACTCATAACAATTTGAATATATATAATAATTTGGATTGTCACCGTTTCGTTTAGAAACGTGCTTTCGTACATTTTAGTGGTAGAAAAGTAGTGTTTTCTATTCAATTTGAGTTGGAAATTAAATGAAATAAATAGTAATACATGCGCTTGTTACATTTTATGTGACATTATTATAGTTATTTCATTATTTTATCTATAATACCACTGTATTATAGATAAATTGCATGACGATAGGTTATATTAGTAAATTAGAGCATACCACTAACGCCATCTATCAAGTTAGGATTGAAAGTCCCTAGTTCTTATGTTTCCCGCTGTCGGGCATGGTGGCGCTTTTGCCTGCATGAAACAGCCCATCCTCTCCCAGTGAAAAAAACAAACATTATTTAGTCATCCGGCTCCGGCCGGGATCCCAGTCACCGGTAGTGGACGGCTTTAACCTTCAGTGTGAAATCTTTTCTTCTTTTCAGTAACATGGAAATATATGGTTCCGATACGTTTTACAAGGAAACATGTTGTACAGCCGTTGGAAACATGAATTTACGATTTTAGAAAAATGGGAAAAAATTAAAAATTTAGGCGCCGAGCAGGATTCGAACCGGCGATCTCCTGGCATTCGCGGCCAGTCGCTCTAGCCAACTGAGCTATAGGAGCAATCCGTTGCCGACCCCCAAATTCCCAGGTTCGAATCCTGCTCGGAGAATACATTTTTCAATGTTTCCTTTATTTTAAAATTGTAGTTTGCCTTAACAGCATTACTGCTAAATACAAAATTAATGAATATATGAAAATAAACAAAAACATTGTCGGCTTCCGCAAGTTGCCCGTCGTCTACCAGTCCCTGGGATCCCAGGGCAGATAACAAAACAATGGCATTGTATATTTTTTTCGCCGGGAGAGGACGGCTTAAGGATCAGTAATTGTCGGTCCTAAAACACGTGTCGTGAGCTACAAGTACGGCTGCCTTCAGGCAGCGACCGCCCCTTCACTCCGCTCACCTGCGCCGTACGTGTCCACTTTGTACTGGAACTGGAACAACTGCTCCGCCTGTGTGGTAATCTTATCAATCCAGCTGTTGTTATGCTTTCTCTTTTCCTCCGCTGACGCCTTGTCCTCCGTCTCTCTCTCGCGCGGGTTCTGTTCGCCCGCCGCCTTCTCTTTGTCTTTGTCATTTTCTTTATCTTTATCGGCCTTTTTGCTTTTCTCTTTTTTGTTTTTATCTGAAAATTATGGGTTATCTTGTTATATTAAACGTGTTTGTAACAACAAAGCTATGCCTATCCGTTTTTTTTTTTCAGATGAGAAAAATCGTGCGATTGTCGTCATGCGATTTCAGGGAAAACAGTCTTGAAACGGGAAAATATGCGGCGTGCTATCTTTGAGACGTGATAAGCTACTGAAATAAGTGAAATTAGTACAATATCATCCTCTGATGTCTCAGGGAAACAAAGAATTGTAGGCGAAAATTACCGTTAATATTCTCATCCAAAAAAAACTGAATATACAGCCATATACCTTGGCCAAAAGTGTTGAGCACTAAACTAAACTTTCAATCAAGCATTTCATATCCTTTTATTAAAGAAAATTAAATATCTTTCAAAAACTAGCTACTTTCGTTGACGTTAAAGATAATTGTACGGATAAAAATGTAATTTGTCCTTTTATTGCAAACCCGTCTATTTTAGTCTTCAGTTAGCAATAGCTACTTCGAAATGATATTATCTAAAGTTCTCTAGATGTTCTTTAGTATATACCTTTTCATATTTAACGTCAATGTGCATTTTTGTAATTAAAAAGTAATAGTTTCTTTATAAGTTACAAAGGAAAATAAGGGGTGCTCAACACTTTTGGCCGAGGCTGTAGTCCCGGGGAATCTGGGGTAAGATATGATGGATTATTACATTATTACTTCAATAAAGCTCGAAACGCACTGACAGCGGTAGCGGGGCGGGGCGTCGCGGTGCGGAGGCGGTACCGGTTGTAATATTCGAACTAATATGAAAAGGTCCGCACGAAACGCTTTCTTCCCGGCCGGTTTTCTGTACCGCCTCCGCACCGCGCCGCCGCCGCTGTCAGTGCGTTTCGAGCTTAAGGGATTCCGGACGAGGCGGCGTCGGAAGGTCCCCCACGAGGTGGGCCCGTGCCCTGGTGAGGTGTCGGGGGCCGCTCTCTGGGGAAGCCTACGTCCAGATAACGTGAGCACTCACCCCCGTGCGCGTGGTGCGGGGGCGGGGGCGGGGGCTCGTCGTCGTCTGTACGCGTGGTGCGGGGGCGGGGGCTCGTCGACGTCGGGCGCGAAGGCCGCGTGCACGCGCCGCAGCCCGCCGGCCCGCTGTCCGCCGCTGCTACACACGGAAATAACACCAGTTATAATTCATCGTGACGAGACCGCACTCTCGACAGTACATTATACTACAGATACGAGGAAAAGAAGAATTTCAATCAGATTTTTCCGACAAATAAAATAATACAAAATTATGGCTCTGCCAAAACGGGCATTGCCCGCTTCGTGTCCCTGGACGGCCTCGCCCGACGCCGCACGACCGCACGCTCGGCGGACGATCCTGGGAATAAATGACTTAGAAGAAGAAAACATTTATTAATGACGAGACAAAATAATACGAAAAAACCGGCCAAGTGCGTGTCGGGCCACGCGCAAGGTAGGGTTCCGTAGTCGTCCACCCGTTACATTATGTGGACAAAAACTTATATTTACTATGTTTTTGACAGAATTAACAACATTATCTAAGGTATCAATGGAAATTGTACGAAAGTTTGGTTTTTGCAAAGTACATTTCTGAAGTTCGACTATTACTCGTTAACTAGTAACGTCTACTTAGCTGTGATAGTTTTCCTTTTAAATTCATCGTATATACTACTACCATGATTTTTTTTTACATGCAGTTCCTTTAATTTGACATTTGATGTTCGAATTAGCAGCGTTACTGTTTATAGTACAAATACAAATAGACAATGTATATATACCGCGCCAGGTATGGCCATCCGAGTAGGGCGGGTGTCTCAAGTGACGTCATCATTAATATTGAGCCAATCAATGCTACGCGGTCGTGTAAAGCCGTGTTCCGAATCACGCTTACAACGCTATAAACGCGTTTACGATCGGACCGAATCACGCTCATAGCGTAGCGTTTACATGAGATGTCGTGACGTCATTGATGATGTCATGGACGGCGCCATATTGGCGTTTACGATGCCCACACTCCCAGAGCCGCGTTCCGAATCACGCCAACAACGATCACAGCGTTTACAGTGCTGACGGCCGGTCCGAATTAGTAAGCGCGCTCAAGGCCGCCGGAGTGGTGTTTTGATTCGGACCAGGCATGTTGTGTTTACTGTCATGTTCATATATCAAACGTCAACTTGACGTTTGGTTTAAGGGTCCTTATAAGGTAAAAATGCTCATCTATTTAGATTCTATTTAGATTTCTGTTAAATTGGCAAGTTTCTTGACATTTTATCAATGTTACTATCTAGAACAGGACTATTGCGACCTAAGGAAATACATTTTCAATGTATTTCTTGCATTTTTCATTAAGAGGAGAGGTAGGGCACAAGCTCTCTCCATACAAACTTTGTGCAGGATTTACTTCGTTTGTGTTTGCATTAAAGTTATGATTTTTGGTCAGTATGCTTATTTTTCTGATAGCTATTTCGTGATGTAATTTTTTTTTTTTTTATTAATTTTGAATTTTTTTGAAATATTTGAAAATTTTCACATCACAATCTTCGCATATCTAATATTTACAACCAAAAAAAATATTATATTTGTTAGTGCCAAAACCGACGAATAAAACTTGCACAAAGTTTGTATGGGAAAGGCCTTGCCCTACCCTGCGCCTTAAGATATTTTGTTTCAAACATCACTCCAAATCAACCATTTTCGAGCTAAAATCTGCTTTTTAGGGTTCCGTAGTAAACAAGGAACCCTTATAGTTTCGCCATGTCCGTCCGTCCGTCCGTCCGACCCCCGTTTTTCTCAGTAACCGTTAGTGCTAGAAAGCTGTAATTTGGCATGAGTATACATATCAATGACGCCGACAAAACGGTAGAATAAAATCTTTAAAAAAAATTTTTTTTAGGGTACCTCCCCTACATGTAAAGTGGTGGTGCAATTTTTTTTTCTACCATACCTCATCGTGTGGGGTATCGTTGGATAGCTCTTTCAAAAATATTATAAGGTTTCTAAAAGCATTTTTTGATTAAAGAATTGGTTAGCGTGATATTAAGCTTTGAAGTGATAATTTTTGCTATGGTCAAGTGTCCCCCCCCCCCTGCCAGCTAAACGGTGGCTACTAGGCATGTGAAAAAAATCATGGTAGTAGTATATACGATGAATTTAAAAGGAAAACTATCACAGCTAAGTAGACATTACTAGTTAACGAGTAATAGTCGAACTTCAGAAATGTACTTTGCAAAAGCAAACTTTCGTACAATTTCCATTGATACCTTAGATAATGTTGTTAATTCATTCAAAAACATAGTAAATATAAGTTCTCTAACTTTTTAGTCCATATAATGTAACGGGTGGACGACTACGGAACCCTACCTTGCGCGTGGCCCGACACGCACTTGGCCGGTTTTTACACTTAAATTCTACTACACACAAGAAAATTTAAAAAGGGCAATGTTACTATCTAAAACTTTATTAAAATCCTATAATCACTTTATTGGTATTATCAATACTTTTGTCAAAATTTGAAATCAAAAAAATTCAAAACTTGTAAGGCCTCTTAAGGCGCAGGGTAGGGCAAGGCCTTCCCCATACAAACTTTGTGCACGTTTTATTCGTCGGTTTAGGCACTAACAAATATAATTTTTTTTTTGGTTGTAAATATTAGATATGCGAAGATCGTGATGTGAAAATTTTCAAATATTTCAAAAAAAATCAAAATTAAAAGATTTAAAAAAAAAAGTTAGTAAAAAAAAATTAACATCACGAAATAGCTATCAGAAAAATAAGCATACTGCCCAAAAATCATAACTTTAATGCAAACACAAACGAAGTAAATCCTGCACAGTTTGTATGGAGAGAGCTTGCCCTACCCCTCCTCTTAAGGTGCTGACGCCTGGGAGTGTGAGCATTGTAAACGCCAATATGGCGCCGTCCATGACGTCATCAATGACGTCACGACGTCTCATGTAAACGCTATGAGCGTGATTCGGTCCGATCGTAAACGCGTTTATAGCGTTGTAAGCATGATTCGGAACACTGCTCAGGCGTCAGCAACTTAAACCAAACGTCAAGTTGACGTTTGATATATGAACTGCACTGTAAACGCTGTGATCGTTGTTGGCGTGATTCGGAACACGGCTTAAGTGTGAGTGTGTCGTCGACAGTGACGTCACTTGGGACACGATCCTTGTTTTCTTAGAGCATGCTCTAAAACATATGTGAATAGAGTACATACGTGTCTGTGCGCGTGGTGGTGTGCGTGCGCGTGCGCGTGGTGGTGTGCGTGTGCGTGCGCGTGCGCGTGCGCGTGGTGGTGTGCGTGCGCGTGCGCGTGGTAGTGTGCGTGCGCGTGCGCGTGGTGGTGTGCGTGTGCGTGCGCGTGCGCGTGCGCGTGGTGGTGTGCGTGCGCGTGCGCGTGGTGGTGTGCGTGTGCGTGCGCGTGCGCGTGCGCGTGGTGGTGTGCGTGCGCGTGCGCGTGGTAGTGTGCGTGCGCGTGCGCGTGGTGGTGTGCGTGGTCGTGTCGGCGGTCGAGGGCGGCCGCGGCGGCGTCGTGCCTCCGTCCGAGCTCTGCCGGAACAGGGGACAAGGTCACGAGACACGACAAACGGTCACCAGCATTCATATTTGCCAATACAAAGCCGGCATAAATATCTGACCCGACTCTATTTGTAGGGCCGTAAGGATGTGTTAGATATTTATGCCGCTTTTGTTACGGCAGATATTGGTGCTGGTGACTGAACCATTGACATAAACTACTGAGTGGCTCTGTGAGCTGTAGAGTTCGCGAGTGCTTTTTTTTCTCACAAAATTTTACGAAAATCGGTTGAGAAATGCAATATGTAGAGGAGGACATCCCATTGAACAAAAAAATGAATTGAAAAATTTTAAAAATTACTTTACAACAAAAAATTCTATGTAATCATAGAACCTGCTCACAAAATTTCACGATAATCAGTTGTGAAATGCGACCTGTAGAGGAGAACAAACGGCACTGCATAAGAAAGCATTTAAAAAAAAATGTTTTTTTCATCAAGTTTTATGACTACATAGAATTTTT
This sequence comes from Cenopis cana, assembly GCA_951800055.1. Taxonomy (NCBI): domain Eukaryota; kingdom Metazoa; phylum Arthropoda; class Insecta; order Lepidoptera; family Tortricidae; genus Cenopis; species Cenopis cana. The sequence goes on along the minus strand of OX637475.1, from coordinate 25,202,976 downwards.
TTGTCAAGTAAATTTTTGTACTACTTTTTTATCGAGTCACTTTTTGGAAATTTAGAATATAAATTTTTTATCAATGATTTCGCGGCAGAATTTCGATTTTTTTCACCTCTAAGGGTCGCATTTCACAACCGATTCTCGTGAAGTATTGTGAGCAGGTGCTTTGATTATTACAAAGAATATTTTTGTTGAGTAATTAAAAAAAACAATAGTTTGTCCTCCTCTACAGCGTAACTCAACCGATTCTCGTGAAATCTTGTGAGCTGTGCCGCTGCTGGTTTGGAAATTAAAAAAAAAAACACGAGGTCTACAGCTCACAGAGCCACTAGTAGTATAGTGTGGTGTGTGTACCTGGTCCTGCTGGTGGTTGGTGTTGCGCGGTGGCGGTGGTGGTGCTTGTGCCTGGGCTGGGCTGGGCTGGGGCGGGTCGGGTGGTCTGACGTCGACGAGCAGCTTGGGGGTTCAGAGGTCGTCTTGGGCCTGCTCGCGCGCCTTCGCCTCCGCTCCGCCTCCGCTCCGCCTCCGCTCCGCCTCCGCCCCGCCTCCGCTCCGCCTCCGCCCCGCCTCCGCTCCGCCTCCGCCCCGCCTCCGCTCCGCCTCGCGCGCGCAGCTCCTGCAGCCCACACACACACACACATCACACACCCCCGCTAACTTCACATGAACGTACGTGCGCGGACGGCTCGGCGCGCGGTTTCAAATTGTAACAAATCAATGTTGTTGTTTACATGACCGCGCGTTACCGCGCCTGACCGCGCATGGCGGGGGCCATGCACCGCGCGCAAGCACGCGGGCAAAGTTCAGATGAATCGCGCGACAGCGCGCGTTCATCTGAACTCAGCCTAAGCGTACAGTCCCCAGCATTAATATCTGCCGAAACAAGGCGGCATAAATATCTGACCCGACTCTATTTGTAGTTTACAGTATAAATCTAATTCTATTTGTAGAGCTGTAAGAACGTATCAAATATTTATGTCGTCTTTGTTACGGCAGATATCGGTTCTGGTGACTGTCCAGGCCGATTTATATTAACAAGAACGAGGACTTGCATGCGAGTTTCTATACATTGCGGGGTTGCGTTCTACCGAGGTAAGATGATATTTATTTATTTATTCATTCCAAACACATGCAAGTTTACAGTACATATACAATGCTGCAATGTAATGTAAACTCTCTGGAAATTGCACGCAAGTTCATGCTAGTGTAAACCGCGCTGCCGCACTGCAGCAGCCCGAGGTGGCGACCGCGGGAGCGGTCACTTGTACACTATGCTATGTTTTCATACATTTCACACGTAGCTGGAGCTATGTGTCAAATGTATGAAAACGTAGCATAGCATAGCTCAAGTGGAAAGACCGTAATGCACTCAAATAACAGGCGATGCCTTTCCGTCTTTTAGTATTAATGTCTGCAATACATCGCACATAAGATTTATGTTAAGGAAACAAGCGCGTACCTACCCTCGATAGTACTTATGGTCGAGCCTCTCATCATCGTAGTCTTGTAGGAAGTCCTTGAGCCGCTCGACCTCCCGCTCTCGCTCCTCCTCGCGGCAGCGCTCTCGCTCCTTCTCTTTCCAGCCGCGACCGCTGCTCCGCTGGGGAGCAGATGTAACATTCAATACGGTTAAGGCTCTTCCATCAGACACGTCACGTGCTTAACCTACTCACCGCCGCAGTAGATGGGTCCATCATCTTTTCCTTGTTGTTATTCTGTCCCGTCCAGCCAGGCAAGTTTCTTAGAAGTAATGCTATAATATAGACTTCTGGCATGCTCAAGAGTTGGCCCACGTCAGAATGAGTTTATAATCATTGCTAGAAATCATGTTTGGTAGAATTAAAGTCTGTAAAATCACAGTTTCATAGAGTGACCCCAAAGACGTAACTATGGTAACGAGTTCCAAGAAATAATTGATTGACCCAGACTCTGTAATTCAGGCCTCACATCACATGCCATCGACTCGATGGGAAGTCATTGGCATGTGTGTTAGTTAGTTAGTTATACTGGGCATTTCCCGCAAGTCGACATCCAACGTGCCTATTTTGCGTGAAAAGGGGGGTAGCGCTACTCTAACCATCCTAGTTCCTGTATGAAACCTATCAGTGGCTTTATGTTGTTTACTGCTTCCTGCAGTGTGCTCGGATTTCCTAGGTGTTTCTTCCTGTATACTTCTACCTGCTTACAGTCTAGTAGAATGCGTTTAGCAGTCTCTTCTGCCTCCATGCATGCTCTGCACAAGGGACTATCGGTTATTCCCAAGTTGTAGATGGCATGTGTGTTAGTATGTACTGTACTCACTGTTGTATGTGTCGAGGAGCGCCTGCATGTTCCCGTCGGTCCTGGCCAGCAGCTTGCTCCCAGCATGCGCAGGCGCCGGCGCCGGCGCACGCCGCGCAGCGCGGCCTCGGCCTCGGGCGACGGCGACGCGCACCCGCAGGAGCCGAAGGTGCCGACTCGCAACAACGACAGCACGGGCCCGCGCCCACATCATCGCGTCCGGAGCGCGCGTCGTCATGTTGCCTGAGAACACACAATTTGTTATGACATTAACAGCCTGGTAGGATGTGTGGTGAGGACGACGAGACAATGGAACACCTGCTGTGTGAATGTCACGCCCTTCCCTCACAAAGAATGAACGACTTTGGCAATGGCCACCCAGAACCAAAGGCATTCAGAATACTCTTGCAGAACTCCATGATCCGGTTTATGGAAAGGTTGAAAAGCAGCTTGGTATAGTCATAAAGGTGGGGACAATTTCACAAAAGATCCCATTGGGTTAAAGTGCATCCGCACTGGCCCTCATCTAAATAAGATAGCTGTGTGGCCACGGCTATGCACTACATGCCAAGGTTTCAAGAGTGTATCAATTTTTAAAGGGTTGGTAACACGCGTGTAACTCCCATGAGATTGTTTTTGTGTATGAGCATAGGAGCTATGTGTTTGTGCGTGTCACAACTACAACCGCGCTCATGACATAGAAGTAGGTACTATACCTAAGGAAAACTTGGAAACTTGGTGTATGTTACCTATAAAGTCGGTGATGAGCGGCGGGTCGTTGTCTCGTTGTCCGTGGGCGCGCGTGGGCGGGCGCGAGATGACGGCTGCGGCCGACTTGCCGCCATCACCTGCAGCACCCACATACATTCAATTATCTGGTACAGAGGACAAATACAAAGAAAAATTAACCGTGATCCCGCACACAGCCTGAGACTTGAATCTAACCCGTGCCTTTGGTTTGCCAGACCAGCATGCTTAACATTACACTACCCAAATGTCATCCAGCGGTTTTTGCCTTGCATTCTTAAGCCAGTACTACTAGCAACCTCTCTGTATTTTCCTCAAAGGCTCACAGCATAAATAGCAGCTTACATTCATTATTAAATCCCACAACATAGCACAGAGCTTGTCGAGGAGGAGAGGGTGAGCTGTTATATTAAACTATTATCATCACTTAAAATAGTGTTGTATATTTAAAGAAGCTAATAAAGTATTGCAATCCTAGAGAAAATTATGATCTGGGGGCACGGCAGTGCCCCCGCAAGTCGAGCAAAAAGGTGCACGGCCGTACCATCCTTTTCGCGAAGCCATTCAGGCCATTTTCAACATCCTGTAATTTTGGCCCAGTTAAAGCTAGAACCCTGAATTTTCAGTAACATGTTGGGCATAATATGGGTTAGATATATTCTCAATAACATTCAATTTGAACTTTTATTTTAAGAACCATTGCCCCTCAAAATTCCTTAGTTTTGTCACTGACTCACTGACTGACTGACAGATCATCAATCGTTTAAGGTACTTCTAGCAGACCCACAAGCTCCAAATTTTAAACATTATTAGTTTTTAGTCTATTAATTGCTAGAAAATTAAAAAATATTGCAATATCAGTCACGTATCTGAGATATACAAACTGCATAAGTAAGTTTGTAATCCTATACAAAATACATGCGATTACAAAGTTACTTTTACAGTTTACATGTTCGTTACTAGAAGTCATACCTGAAAAGAAAAAAAAAGGGATGAGATCCCATCAAAAACATTTCATGTAAAAAGATGCAAGTCTCACATCACAGTTCTTTTACAACAAAAAGTAATGATATGTAATCTTAAACCAAGTCTGTTATATTTTAGTCAATAGTACCGGAGGGGTGCTCACAGAACAAAATTTCCACCGACTTGCATCTGCATAACTTTATTTTTTTTAATATATATAATGACATGATCAAAAACATAAAGTACCTAATGCTGATGCAAGTCGGTGGAAATCATATTTTGTGGGCACCCCTCCCCGGTACTATTGACTAAAATATAACAGACTTGGTTTAAGATTACATATCATTACTTTTTGTTGTAAAAGAACTGTGTTGCGAGACTTGCATCTTTTTACATGTAATGTTTTTGATGGGATTAACATCTTCAAAAATAGTTTGTTTACATAATAGGACATGAATGGATAAATAGACTGTATAGGGAAACCAAAACATATCTTTAAATCATTCTAAGCAACAATAAAATTCTCCTCTCATCTACCGACCAAAAAAATAAACAATACATAACAGTAACATGTGGATGGTAATTACGGGGCTTTGTAGATGACAGCTTAACTACTAACTAGAACCATTGCATTGCCTTGCAAATGCAGACATTTAACCTCATACTATGTATAGCATGAAATTTAATAATAAGAGACTCCAATTCAGTGACATGAAGTAGCACAGATCTAGACAGACTAACGAAATAACACCCCTCTATTTTTGCGTCGGGGGTTAATTATTACAACCCAAGCGATATTAAGTCCTGCAACAGGTGATTATGAGCTATCTTCTTGAGAGCCGTCCGTCAGGCCGTAGCTCTGGCCAACTCCAACAACTCTGTAGCACACAAGACTGACAGCACAGGTCATTGACCGTTTGTTTGGTTCATAAATCTACTATGACAACTCGACAGGTTTCCATAGTGGTTGTTATCGCACCACAGCAACCCAGGGTTCAAAACAGGGATTACGTATGGGTACCGAGTGAAAATGTTAGGTTAGTTATCGGGCTGTGCCCGATAGCGGCTGGAGGCCGTAGCCGGTACTCACGTGCCATGGGCATGGTGACGACGCCCGGCGGCAGCCCGTGCCCGTACGGCACCAGCGGCGGCCGCGGCGAAAACGACATGCCCTACACACGCAACAAAACCGCCAAACACTTCACACTAATAACACATTCGACTCCAGAAACCTACATTATAACGATCCGTGATGAAATTTCCTTGCAATTTCACTAGTTCAAACGCTTAACAGCTTGGTGCACGAGTTCTATGATTATTTATTATTTTATATTCAGTAACAAGAGCCACCACGATTAGTAAATAAATAGGCGACGCGACTTTTTTCCAGTGTTGCCAGAGTACTCTCGTCAAAAAGTACGTTCGGGGGTCTAAAAAAGCACGTTTTTGGAATAAAAAGCACGTTTTTACGTTTCCGTATCCAAAGGCTCCAAACGGAACCCTAATGCTGTCACTCACGCGTCCGTCCGTCCGTACGTCGTCAGTCACAAAATTTTGTTCCGAAGAATTTTTTAACTTCCCATTCCCTATGAGTACTAGAAATTTGGTAATAATGTTCATTATCACGTGTATTTTACCAACAAATATTAACATACTGATGAATCAGTTTTTTTATTAGACATTTCTAGGGCTTTCAAATACCGGACATTTCGTGATACCGGTATTAATACCGGTATTGGCATCTTCAATACCGGGATCCCGGTATTTTTCGGATAAACATTGAAAGGTACGAAACGTTGAAAAAAAAACACCAAATGTTCGATTAATAACGTTATTATTATGCATGCATATTACAATACGATTTTTAATTATCATGTCACTTGATAACCAGTCTCCTTTTCTCTCATTTAACAAGTTGGCTTAAACAAATATACATATTAAAAATCTAGCTACAGTGATCTTGTAACAAAAACAGAGTAGTACTAGCAGCACATCGCATAACAGATAACATCTAAACATTTCAAACTTTGGCATAATAAAAACTAAGATTACTTATACGTAAAATGTAATAATTTAAAAATCAAATAACATGTCGAAATTTCCTTAGTTCTTTGAAAAAAAAGAGTCGACCATTAAAAAAGTCTTTAAAATGAGTCAACCAACACTATACCACTAAGTAAGATTAATCTAAAAGCATAATGAATAAAAATATAAATATTTTACGGAATTTTAAATCACATATTCGATTATTATAAATCACAGATAACATTAAGGTAAATAATTGTATACTTTTATTGTACAGTGTTGGTTGACCGATTTTAATGAGAACTAAGAAAATTTCGACTTGTTATTTGATTGAGTAATCTATTACATTGAGTAATCTTAGTTTTTGATTATGTCAAAGTTTGAAATGTTTAGATATTATCTGTTATGCGAGTTGCTGTTACTGTGCTATTCTGATTTTGGTACAAGATCACTGTAGCTAGATTTTTATATGTACATTTGTTAAGCACAACTTGTCAAATGAGAGAAAAGGAGACTGGTTATCAAGTGATATGATTATTAAAAATACTATTGTAATATGCATGCATCGTAATAATAATGTTTTTAATCAAAAATTTGGTGTTTTTCTTTCGTTTCGTACCTTTTAATGCTTTTCCAAAAAATACCGGGATCCCGGTATTTGAAATTAAATACCGGTATTGAAATTTGCTCTGAAAAAGGCGGTATCCCGGGATCCCGAAATACCGGGATCCCGGTATTGAAAGCCCTAGACATTTCCTTGTTTTTCATATTAAAACCAACTTAATTTTGCGGTTGATTCGGAACCCTAAATGTGCGAAGTCCGACAAGCACTTTGCCGGTTTTTTTTTCAATTACGTTACGTTACATCCAGAGTATTGAGCCTTTACATCGTAAACACTAAACACATTGCACGACACGAACGATAGAGCTTTCAGCTGCAGGACAGAACAGTCTTGACCTGCAACCACAGGTAAGACGTAAGTTTTAACTGTAGTTTAAATCAAAGCATAGGAGAGAAAGATTGTTTGACACATTAGTTGTTAGAAAAAAATGTACTGTTTTAGAGTTTCAAACCAACACATATTTTTAACTAACTTCAAACTTCAAACATTTTTTTTTTAGCAGTGCAATCAGTCATAAACCATCATAGCACTTTAAAAAAAGCACGGTTTAGCACGTTTTTGGGGAGGGCACGTAAAAAGCACGTTCATGTCCAAAAAAGCACGTAAAACCGTGCTAAAAAGCACGTTCTGGCAACACTGCTTTTTTCTAAAAAGTTCCACAGATTATGACAAATGCATAGATATAATAAATACTCTGTAGTTGCCGGTTATTTGCAGGAAACCAGTTACTACAGTCAAATAACGCACATAAATAACGGTTATTATAGGACATGATCGCATGATCGGCATTTTTCGTTATGCCTCAGCGTCTGTGCTGCCACTATCCGATATTGTATGGGAATGTGACCGATATCGGATCGGATAGTGTGAAGCGGTTTTCTACGTTTTCTATGCATTTTTGTCGGTGCACCGGACGTGCGTGTGAACCTAGCATATCAAAATCCAGCATCTCACTAAATGATGGGAGTTCTAGTAGCATCCCAAATAGTTCTACAGTTCTAGATAGTTTTTAGGGTTCCGTAGTAAACAAGGAACCCTTATAGTTTCGCCATGTCCGTCCGTCCGTCCGTCCGTCCATCTGTCCCCCGTTTATCTCAGTAACGGTTAGTACTAGAAAGCTGTGAATAGCAAGCATGAGTGTACATATCAATAACGCCGACAAATCGGTAGAATAAAATCTTTAAAAAAATTTTTTTATGTAAAGTGGTGGTGCAATTTTTTTTCTTCTAAACCCTATGTGTGTAGGGTATCGTTGAATAGCTCTTTCAAAAATATTATAAGGTTTCTAAAAGCATTTTTTGATTAAACAATTGGTTGGCGTGATATTAAGCTTTGAAGTGATAATTTTTGTTATGGTCAAGTGTCCCCCCCCCCCCCCCCCTGGCAGCTAAACGGTGGCTATAGGCATATGAAAAAAATCATGGAAGTAGTATATACGATGAATTTAAAAGGAAAACTATCACAGCTAAGTAGACATTACTAGTTAACGAGTAATAGTCGAACTTCAGAAATGTACTTTGCAAAAGCAAACTTGCGTACAATTTCCATTGATACCTTAGATAATGTTGTTAATTCTGTCACAAACATAGTAAATATAAGTTTGCGAACTTTTTAGTCCACATAATGTAACGGGTGGACGACTACGGAACCCTACCTTGCGCGTGGCCCGACACGCACTTGGCCGGTTTTTTTTAATAGTTTAGCCAATTTTCGCGAAAAAAATGAAAATTTGAAAATGAGATGCTAACTTCGAAAATTGACTTCCAGCATCTCACCCGTTCCCGATTCCTAGACACGAAATAAGCATTGGGATTAAAGTTCTGCTATTTCCAGGCATCTTGGCAATAGTTCTGGGCAAAAAACCAAAAAAAATTGTTGAAGTGAAAACTTCTTTAGCGGCGCTGAGCACTTTTGCACACGGGAAAAATTATTAAATTCGCGACAGATTCTAAGACCAGCTGAGTTGACCCCTCCTAGTATCGTGATTGCGATGTTAGGAGGGGTCCTCAGCTGGTCTTCCCAATCGTAAGATTTTCCATAAAGATCATATTATCTATATATACAGGGTGTCTGGTCAACGATGTCGGAGCTTTTAAGGGCGTGTAGTACAATCGATTTTATCGATAAATCAAGACGTGAAATTTTTATTGAGTCAACAGTAATTAAATGGCGGCAATTTTAAATTTCAAATAGCTGAGGACGGGCGCACGACTTAAAAGTTGCCATTATCTGTCCGTTATCCTTCCTAGGAATGTCAGAAAAGTCTTATTAGATAGCTAAACGTATAAGAAATTGATTTAAGCTAATAGTTTTACTCAAATATTCCAATAACAGGGCAAGAAAAATTAATTACGGCAAAAAATTATGTCAAAAATGCATAACTTTTTCAGTTTTTTTTTTTTTTGTAAAAACTAGGTCGTTGACATACACTTTTTTCATTCTTTGTTTGTAGTACAGGATATTTTCTAGAAATCAACATCAAAAATAAGGATCTGGCGTAAGTACTTTAGAAGTTACACAGGTTCTAACATGTACCTAAAAATGTGAATTTTTCGCAAAAGGAGAAAAAAATAAAACGAAGTGCAAATAATAATTAAATTTTAATAATAATCACGTCAAAAGTATCTTAAGGCTAAGGGTAAAAACTAGTTAAGAAACTGCTCAAAATGGCCCCCACGATTTTGAAGACAAGCAGTTGCTCTTATCGCAAGTTGCTGCGTATAGACCTTCGAATCATCTCCCTGTCTTCTCTTATCATGTTGCCCTTTTCAATGATTCTTTGTATTAAGACTTCTCTTGTTTCTGGTATGTCAACATACACTCTCTGCTTTAAGGTGCCCCATAAAAAAAAATCGAGTGGAGTTAAGTCCGGTGAACGTGGTGGCCAAGCGATATGTCCGCCACGTCCAACCCACGGCGCATAGTGCTCGTCCAAATAATTTCGCACATCTCTTGCAAAGTGTGGGGGAGCACCATCCAATTGAAAAATCATCCTCCTTCTGTAGGGTAATGGAAGTGCGAGTCCGACTCGCGCACCGAGGGTTCCGTACACAGTTCTTGTATATGTAGTTGTGTACCCGTCCCGACCCCATTAATTCAGGAACAATCTTAAAAAAACATTAAAAATTGTTTCGGAATGTACAAGTCAAGCCCTTTCATATGATACCCCACTTGACATAGTTGCCAGACTTTCAAATATTGAACCCCCTTTTATCTGTCATTATTCACAGAAAATAAAATAAAATAATTTAAAAAATCATCTTCTATGTATCTGGGTTACCCTTGTTTATAACTATTCCAAATTTCAAATCGATAGGATGAGTAGTTCCTGAGATATTTAGCGATGTGACAGACAGACAGACAGACAAAGTGAAACCAATAGGGTTCCTTTTTTACCTTTTTGGTACGGAACCCTAAAAATTGGTTGTGAATACGTGTTAATCATTTGTGAAAGAATATCACAAAATAGTTAACGCAATCTTAACAAATTGTAAATTATTCAAAAATTGCTCTTATGGCACGAGTGTCATAATAATAACATAATAATATGGCTAATAGAGTTTGAGAAGAAGAGAGTGAGTGAGAGAGAGAGTGAAGTTGTCATACCGGAAAGGAACATTTCCGATCCCCACTATTAAACATAGCAATTAATACGAGTAGGTTAAGGTAGAGTCATAAAACTCTATCAAAGTGTATTCGTAAATGACGCAGAGAGAGTAGAGAATTTTCAGAGAACCGTATTGGGTTTTAGGCTTGAATCTACCAAGCTGGACACAAATCCTAAAAATAATAATCCTAATAATCCTATAAGTTTGTGCGGATGTATGTGTACGGATGTTTGTGCGGATGGATGTATGTACGTTCCGCTTAATCTCAAAAACTAGTGAACTGATTTCAATGAAACTTTCCAGTATTGTAGCTTAGACATCAGAATAGGCCATGTGTTATAATTTATTTCAAAATTCATCCCCTGAGTGGTTAAAAAAGGGTGGTCATTTTGTATGGAGAACTAAATTATCTTTATGATAGAAACCTAAAACTTCTCCAATATACCTACAAATCATTAAAATGGAAGAACACCATTTTCAGAATTTCTGAAAATTCGCCCTCTTAAGGGGTAAAAATGGGGTTGAAAGTTTGTATGGGTAGCAAAATTTTTTAAACGAGTTACTTGAAACTTCGTTTCTGGACTTAGCATTACATTATAAGAAAAATGATTTCAGCGTTTTTCAAAATTCGCCCTCTGAAGGGGTCAAAATGGGGTTGAAAGTATGTATGGATAGCCAATATTTTTTAAAACGTGTAAGTTGATACTTCGTTTATAGACCTAACATTACCTTATAAGAAAACTCATTTCGGCGATTTTGGAAATCCACACTGTGAAGGGGTGAAAAGGGGGTTGAAACATTGTATGGCAACCTGATTTTTTTATGCGAGTAACTTCATTCTTGGCTTGTAGACTCTCAGTTAAGTGAAAGTCCCAGGAAAGGACTTACCCCTTATTATTATTATTATTAGGTTTTATTCCGGAAATCAATTCCTTAAAAGGGTGGAAGTTTGTATGGAAGGTTTAAACGAATTAACAAATTGGCGGGTGCTTAGATTAAATATATGTTCATAGAAAACCTGAAACAGAGAAAAGAAAAAAATAGTTTTTTTTTATTAAGTAGGTATGCGATGTGTGCGAAGTTAAGCGGATTTCTTAATACATTACCAAATTATACAAAACAACACAAATTATAGGTTTATAACAAGACACAAGATAAACAAAAACTAAATAAACAACTGACAAGACACTAGGGGTTTCAAGATCTCTTTGTTAAGTTAAAAGTAAATTCCGCAGTTTGTATTAAAAATTTTTTGGCCGGCGCTCGTTTTCTCGCCGACCGGCGGCGGCTCGAATTTCGTGCTAATTATAATTAATTGATTCTTGTCTAATGGAGTCCGGTTTGTTGGACTTGTGGCAAATCTAATCCCATTTAGTTTTTAAGTAGTTCTCTTATTATGGGATAATTAATTATGCAGATAATTAGCCCAAGCCGCTATAGGGACCGCGAGCTTGCTCTTTCGGACGCTAACGTATCATTTGCATGATTATGCCTATTAAAAATTAAGATAAATGTTTAATATATGACCGCTACGAGTCAGTAAACTTTATCTTTTCCGTCGCGCCACTCGCGCCTCTTGGGCTTCTTCGTTCGTTGGTGTAGAATTGTGGTTGGTTATTTTATGCGAAAACGTTTCTCGGCTAACTAAAAAGCAGCTTGAGCGAGTTTGAGCAATACACATGTATGAGTAAAGCGTTGTGTGTGCAAAGGCCAAGTCATTCTATATGTTTAAAAAATAAAATAATGCCTATATGCAAGTCGGTGGATATCTAAGTTCTGTGGACGCCCACCCGGTACCTAGTACTACTGACTTAAATATAACCGACTTGGTTTAACATTACATATCAAACCTTTTTGGTTGTAAAAGAACTGTGTTGCCAGACTTGCATCTTTTTACACGACTGCCCAAAAAAAGGAGTGTAATGTTTTCAGGTTTCATGTATGTATGTATGTATTTATTTACATGTAATGCTTTTGATGGGATATCATATTAATAAACCGGTCAAGTGCGAGTCCGACTCGCGCACCGAGGGTTCCGTACACAGTTCTTGTATAAAAAAACATGACAGCACCATCTATCGGCGCATTGTGTTACTAATTTGCGCGACTGAATAACTTAGTACGTATGTTGGTTTTTCAAGGATAATTCTTTATCACATCAACCGATTTCAATAATTGTTTTTTTATTTGAAAGAAGGTATTTTCAACGTTATTTTGTAAATGTAAATATAAAACAAAAATATATACAAAGGTGATTAAAATACAAACTTAGTATAGAAGAGTTTTTTGATGATTAAAAAAAAGAAAAACTAGATAGGGCTATGGCTATATTTTTCCTGTAAAATATAGATGTATATTAATGTTGTGTAATAATTTCAAATTTTTTTCTTCGTAAACTTCGGAGATAAGGGGGGGGGGGGGAATGGTATTTTTTTTTACATTTTCCCTCGTAAATCGAAATTTCCCCAACGAAAAAAAAAAACTAAAAATTGGTTCAGAATGTACAAATCAAGCCCTTTCATATGATACCTCACTTGACATAGTTGCTAGACTTTAAAATTTTGAACCCCCTTTTATCTGTCATTATTCACAGAAAATAAAATAAAATAATTTAAAAAACCATCTTCTATGTATCTGGGTTACCCATGTTTATAACTATTCCAAATTTCAAATTGATAGGATAAGTAGTTCCTGAGATATTTAGCGATGTGACAGACAGACAGACAGACAGACAGACAAAGTGAAACCAATAGGGTTCCTTTTTTACCTTTTTGGTACGGAACCCTAATAAGAAAGATGGAGGGGGAGGCCGGTGAAAGCTATTATATTACAATAAACTAAAATTAGATTTAATATCAGTAATAATTAACAAGCTAATAGAGTAACACCATCCAATACATTGAATCCAAAAAGGTCGTATTTTCATAGGGAAATCACGGACTTACGTCCTTTTGTTTGAGCAAGACAGTTTTTCAGTCTGGAAAATTTCCAAAGACTCCAGAGCGCTCTCTCGGGCCGCCTCCACACAAGTGACAGTTGCTATTTGTCAGTTTCTTTTCACTGTTTGTGTTTTTGTAAATATTGCTCAAACTAATTTTTATATCAGTGATTTCTCAGTGTTTGTTGTTATTTATGCGGTGTTTTTTTACCATCTGTTAGTATTTTTAAGTATTCTTAAGTTTATTTTAGATTATATATGAGTTCGCAGCCTTGTACTGCTTCAGTGGAGCTTTTGAAATGTCATCTGTGCAGTGATAACAAACTCTACAAGGGAAATCGCGGTTTGGCCATCCACACAGCCCGCCGACATGCTATACGCCTGGCCGTCGATCCGCCGCTCCCCAGCGCTTCCCAGCCCGCGCCCACAACTGACAGAGATGTTCATCTCAATAGTTCCACTTCGTTCGCTGAAAAATTGGGAACTTTAAAGAAAAATGTTAAAATTGTAAGAAGAATACCTCGTGGAGCGCGCAGAGCTGTAGCCAACAGTCTTGCTGAATGTATCGCCAAGGTTGTCTCGGAAAATTCTTTTCAAGCTTGGGAACGCCTGCTCACATTCTCTTTTTCCGTTCTCCACCCAGAAAAGTCAAAAAAATACTCCTTGCTTGACAAAACAGCTAAAAGATAACACCTCTTCAGTCTCTACCTTTTCCGATAATATACCTAATAGTACTTTAGCTAATTCTTATTTCAATCAAGGCCGAGGGCCTTATTCCAAAATAAAATCAATTGAAAGTAAAGTCTCAGAAGGGAATGTGGGTGGTGCTGCTCGCCTCCTTTTTTCGAATGATGACTTGGCGGCACATTCTAGCGAGACTTATGCCGCTCTACGTGAAAAACACCCGGTCCCTTCAGTCCCTGCTCAGTTTCCAGATCCTCCTTCTTCAGATGACACCAATGTAACTGTATCTGAAGATGCAGTGCGTCTAGCCTTGCTGTCGTTCCCCAATGGTTCAGCAGGTGGGTTAGATGGTCTGTCACCACAACACCTAAAGGATTTGACCACCATGTCCTCCGGGGATGCGGGATCGGCTCTACTAAAAGAGTTGACGGCTCTTATCAACCTCATGTTAACAGGCCGTGTTAATGTCGAAATTATCCCCCTCCTCTACGGCGCAAATTTAGTAGCTCTAGCCAAAAAAGATGGCGGTATTCGGCCGATTGCTATCGGTTGCACTTTTAGGCGTTTGGCATCCAAACTCTGCTGTCGTGAATTTAATGAGAGATTAACTAAAATCTTCAAGCCACGACAGCTGGGTTTTGGCGTCAAGGGAGGCTGCGAAGCTGCAGTACACTCTGCGCGCACTTTTCTGAATCGTCCGGACTACGAAGTTTTTGTGAAATTAGATGTAAAAAACGCTTTTAATTCTGTTGACCGCGGTGCCCTCCTAACTGAAGTAAAAAAACACCTTCCTGAAGCCTATGGCTATTTATGGCAATGTTACGGGGCACAATCAAAATTATTGTTTGGTGATAAAATGATGTTATCGAGCACGGGTTGCCAGCAGGGGGACCCGCTTGGGCCAGCTATATTTAGTTTGGCTATTAATCCGATCATAAGCAATCTAAATTCAAAATTTAACATGTGGTACCTTGACGATGGCTCCCTCGGCGGAGACGCTGAAACTGTGTTGCAAGATTTGCAGTTAATTATGGATGAATTTGCACACATAGGCCTCTCTCTAAATTACACTAAATGTGAAATTTTTCTACCCAATCATCTTCCTCAGGATAGAAAAATTTAAATACTTACCAATTTCAACGCGCTATTACCCAACATCTCCGTCCATTCTAATTCTTCACTTACACTTTTAGGATCTCCTATTTTCGACCAAGCTATCCGCCCAGTAATTGACTGCAAATTGAATCTTTTCAATTCTACCTCAAACCTTCTTTTCGAAATAAACCCTCATATTGCCCTATTTATTATTCGTTTTTGCCTGTTTACACCAAAATTCATGTATTTGCTTCGCAGTTGTCCGATGTGGAAATTCCCTTCGATCCTGACATCAATCGATGATTCCCTCCAGGTAACGCTTTCCAAAATTCTAAATGTAAATTTTGATACTCGCCAGTGGGCCCAAGCAGTTCTCCCTATCCGTTTTGGTGGTTTGGGTGTTCGTTCTGCTCACAGCGTTGCACTACCGGCTTTTTTGGCCTCCGTCTATGGCTCGCTATCTCTTGTCAGTGTCATTCTAAACCAACCACAGACACTTGATGACGATTTAGCGAGCCTGAAGGAGGCCAGGGAAGCCTGGTCTGCCTCGTGCCCAGGAGCAGATATTCCAGCCACGAAACATATTCAGAGGGCATGGGACTCCCCTCGCCTCAAGGCAATCCACGCGTCCCTTATTGAAAACAGTCCGGACGATTCAGAACGAGCCCGTCTCCTCGCGGTTTCCGAACCAGAGTCTGGCCACTGGCTTCGGGCTCTCCCATCTCGGCAGATAGGCACGGTTTTGGACCAAAGCTGCCTACGAATAGCAATTTGCTTGAGGCTTGGTTCCAAAATCTGTGTCGCCCACACATGTGGCTGCGGCAAAAATGTGGATCAGCTGGGTCGACACGGCCTATCGTGCGCAAGGAGCGCCGGTCGTCTATTCCGACACAGTACCATCAACGACTTGATCCGTCGGTCGCTCGCCACCGCCTCTGTGCCTGCGGTTTTAGAGCCCGTAGGTATGGTCAGGGATGATGGCAGGCGCCCCGACGGAGCCACATTGGTACCGTGGAAATTGGGCCGGGTCCTTGTGTGGGACGCCACTTGCGTCGACACTTTTGCCCAGTCCCACATACAAGCGACCCGCTCACAGGCCGGCGCTGCAGCTGAACAGGCCCAATGTCTCAAGCGCCGCAAGTACTCATCATTACTTAATGATTACGAGTTTGCGGCGCTTGCAGTGGAGACATTGGGTCCCTGGTCAGCTGACATGAAGTCCTTTATTAAGGCCATGTCGAAGCGGCTGATCCACTCCACAGGTGATCCCAGAGCTGGCGCTTACCTCTCACAAAGAATCGCCCTGGCGATTCAGAGAGGTAACGCCGCCAGCGTGATGGGGACCATGCCGCAATGCGACCTGCTCGACGGGGTGTTCTTTTTATAGGTTAGTATATTTTAGTTAGTATTTTTATTATTTCTTAGTTTTTATTTAGTTCTTTTTAGTTATTTTAATTGTAAGTAGTTTTAGCTTTATATTTAATTATGTTATGTTTTTTGGTTACATTGTATATTGTGATACGAAATAAACTACGTTTTTCAGTGAAAACTCAAAAAAGAAAGATAAATAAATACAGACAATAATTTTATTTTTTAATCAAAGCGAAAATTGAATTTTCACTTTGATTCAAAAATTGAGATTTTCGCTAGCGGACGCATCAACTTAACAAACATTTAAAGTTTTAATAATTTTATTAAATACTCATTTTATAATGGGAACAAATGTAATGCACACCAAAATAAATATTTGAATCAGCAATTTTTTTTCTCTAAAAATATATACTAAACACCAAATGGAGACTACCGATCACTAAATGAATAAATGATCTATTTACCAAATGTGGTAATAAAGTACAAAATGAGTAAATGCACACCAAATGTGGTGATCGGTCCCTAAATAAACTAGTGGCTCTGTGAGCTGTAGACCTCGTGAGTGTTTTTTTTTTTAATTTCCTATACTATGTTAGACATCGAACCTATAAAGGAGGACAAACCATTGTTTTTTTTTTAGATTACTCGACAAAAATATTTCTCGACAGAAATTTTGTAAGCAGGTGCGGTAACTCCATAGATTTTTTTTATAGAGTCACTTTTTCGAAATTTAAAGAAACAATTTTTTTATCAATGGTTTTGTGTTTCTGCGGCCGAATTTCGATTTGTTCACCTCTAAGGGTCGCATTTCACAACCGATTCTTGTGAAGTATTGTGAGCAGGTTGTTTGATCACATAGAATATTTATTTATGTCAAGTAATAAAAAATTAAAAAAAAAACAATGGTTTTTCCTATTCGACAGCATTTCTCAACCGATTCTCGTGAAATTTTGTAAGCAGGTTCAATATCTAACATAGTTTTTGGAAATTAAAAAAAAACACTCACGAGGTCTACAGCTCACAGAGCCACTAGTATTAGTATGGATGTATAGGACGCTGGTCGTCAGGAGGTTAGAATCTTTCGCTTCATGCAGGTTCAATATACCGCCCTCGCCGTAAATATAATAATCCCATCAAAAACATTACATGTAAAAAGATGCCAGTCTCGCAACACAGTTCTTCTACAACAAAAAAGTAATGATATGTAATGTTAAACCAAGTCGGTTATATTTTAGTCAATAGCACCGGAGGGGTGTCCACAGAACAAGATTTCCACCGACTTGCATCGTCGGCATTACTTTATTTTTTTAAATATATAGAATGACTTGGCCATCGCACACAACGCTTTACTTATACATGTGTATCGCTCAAACTCGCTCAAGCTGCATGTCATTAGGGCGCTATGTTTAATTAGGCATATTTTAATAATCAGCTGACGATTGTTCTTTTGCCATTATGTAGACGTGCGATGGCCAAGCCATTTTATATATTTAAAAAAATAAAGTAATGCCGACGATGCAAGTCGGTGGAAATCTTGTTCTGTGGACACCCCTCCGGTGCTATTGACTAAAATATAACCGACTTGGTTTAACATTACATATCCTTACTTTTTTGTTGTAGAAGAACTGTGTTGCGAGACTGGCATCTTTTTACATGTAATGTTTTTGATGGGATCTCATCTCTTTTTGTAGGCAGTCCTTCTTTTTTCTTTTCAGGTAAGACTTTTTGTAACGAACATTCAAACTGCAAAAGTAACTTTGTAATCGCATGTATTTTGTATAGAATTACAAACTTACTTATGCAGTTTGTGTTTCTTGTCAGGGTCACCAGGTACTCCAGATTTTATAGTTTTCCATTTATGTGGCCATTAAACCCTAACTCTGGTCCAAATTTCAGCTCTCTGAGTTTATGGGAAGTACTAGTTCTATTCTTATGATTATGAGTGTGTGAGTTTCGAAAATGCGAAACTTTGCTTTCGCTTAACTTCAGAACTAAATGACCTACAGACTTGAAATTTTGGATTTTAAGTATGTGATTATAGCTTACTGGATGTCGAAAATTTCTGCGTTCTGGTCTTATCCAGAGGTTCTCAAATAGGGGCTTGAAAATGCGGCGAAATGGTTCCAGTAAAGGATGGTACGGCAGTGTTTGCTTCGCGCTCGACTTGGCGGGGGCACTGCCGTGCCCCCAGATTTTTATCGAGTTGTAGGTACTCGAACGCAAACCTATGATGAGATGCACACACTCACGTGTCAAATCGAGGCGGTTTTAAATTCACGCCCGCTTTGCGTGCTTAGTTCGGACCGGACGCATCCTCCCCCCTCCCCCTTAGTCCGGCTCACTTTCTGATCGGTGAACCTTTAACGGCTTTGCCCGACGTCTCTTTAACGGATGAGAACCCTAATCGTCTTACTCGTTGGCGCTGGATACAACAAGCTGTCCAACACTTCTGGTCCAGGTGGAGTAAAGAATATTTTCACACCACCTGCTCGTCAATGCCCAATTATATATCATGCAAACCTTACCGAAAGCAAATCATTATAACCCTCGGCTTAGGCCGGGTAGTAATTATTGAGGTGGATCGGTTTTATTCAAATTATATGATAGTATACAGTGACATTGACAATCAACAATAAAAAAACAGACATGAGGACTGCATCAGCATGGAGTTTATAGAGTTTATCAAAACCTCTTCAACATCCTCCCTTTTTGGTAAACGTTATAGCTGTAGTCCAATAATGCCACTGATGAATGCCAGTCTAGGCTTAGACACTGCTTTTGTGAGGATATCTGCACATTGATATTCACTCGGAACATATTTCACTCTCAATTCATTTGAGGTCACCAGCTCTCTGACATAGAAATGTCTTATGGAGATATGCTTTGTCCTTCTATGCAGTTCTGGGTTTTGAGCAAGCTTTATAGCGGCATCATTATCCACCTGCAAAGTGGGAATCTCTTTTAGAGTTGTAATCTCCTGAAAAAGTCGTTGTAGCCAGACTATTTCTCGAGCTGCTTCGCTTGCGGCGACTATCTCCGCTTCTGTGCTTGATATAGCGACCGATGTTTGTCTTCGGCTTGCCCACGATACTGTACCTCCTGAGTACATACACATAATTCCAGAAGTGGAACGTCCAGTTGTGAAATCTCCGCCATGATCAGAGTCACTATAGCATTCTAACACTCCAGGTTTGTGTTCTTTTCTGTAGACAATAGCTGAATCTATTGTTCCCTTAAGGTAACGAAAAATTCGTTTAACTTTGACAACATCATCATTTGATGGGTTAGCCAGTGTTCTGGATACGACACTTATAGCGTATGATATGTCTGGTCTGGTTCCTGTCATGAGGTATGTCAGTGCACCAACAGCTTCACGATAAGGAAATTTGACATCTTGGTCTTTTTCAGTATCTGACTGTGCATCTTTAATTATTGGAGTACTGATAGCCTTACAGTCACGCATTCCAAATCTTTCTAAAAGCTTGTTTACATAATGTTTCTGAGAAACTTTTATGGAACCATCCTTTTCCTTCAAGATTTCTAATCCTAGAAAGTAGGAAGCTGGCTTTGTGGTTATCTGGAACCTCTTCTTTAATTCACTCAAAAACTTCTCGGATTGATTTTGATTGGTTGAGGCAATCAAGCCGTCATCAACGTAAAGTCCCATTATAATCTTGTTTCCGTTTCTGTTTCGAATAAACAAGCATGGGTCCATGTCACATTGCTTAAATCCGATTGATTTCAAGTAGTCTACAATGCATTCATTCCAGCATCTTGGAGCTTGTTTCAGACCGTATAAACTTCTCTTCAATTTACAAACTCTGTTTGTACCATCATTGTATCCTTCTGGTTGATTCATGTAGATGTCTTCTTTTAATGAACCATTTAGAAAAGCGGTGGCAACATCGAATTGTATGAGAGAGAGTCCTTCGTTGGCCGCAATGCTTAAGATTGATCTAATTGTCGCCATTCTAGCAACAGGACTGAATGTTTCATCATAGTCGTCTATTCCTTTTTCTTGTGTGTAACCTCTCGCTACAAGTCGTGCTTTGTACTTGTCAAGGCTTCCATCAGCATTGGTTTTCTTTTTGTAGACCCATTTGCAGGAGATCAGTTTTCTGTCCTTTGGTTTATCTACAAGAATCCAAGTCTTGTTCATATTTAAGGATTTCACCTCGCTTTCCATAGCCTTCAACCATTCTGCCTTCTGAGGACTTTTTATGGCTTCTTTGTATGATTTCGGTTCATCCGAATCATTAACAAGTGCAGACATAATATAGTCGTCATATCTGACTGGAGGTTGTATTGTTGATCTGTCGCGAAGAGTTCTAGTTACAGGAATATCTTCATGATCTTCATCACTATCAGGTTCGGGAGTAGCATACGTATCGTCGAGATCATCCTCTTGTTGACTGGGTAAATCATTTGATATTTGAGGCATATCAGAAGATACTTCTTCATCTTGTACTATATCCTCCCTTGCATCAAAGATTGGATGATTTTCTTGCGTCTTAGGAAAGTGTATCTCTATTTCAGTCGTAGGATTTTGATCGTCTGCTTCTAAATCATCTGATTCTAATCCAACAGATCTGATTATCGATTCGTTAAATGTTACATCTCTTGATCTGATTAATGTAGGTTCGTTGTTCTTATCGAATCCTAGTAGTCGATAGCCATCATCACCGTCGTAACCAATTAATATACATTTTTGAGCTTTCTTAGACATCTTTGTTCGCTTTTGTTTGGGAACGTGTGCATAACATTCTGTTCCAATGACTCTTAAATGTTTAATTGAAGGTTTCTTGGAAAACCATAGTTCGTAAGGTGACTTTCCTTCTTCAGAAGTTGGCCCAGTTCGATTTAGAACGTATGCAGCCGTGCTGACAAGCTCTGACCAACAGGCAAGTGGGAGTTCTTCGTGAGCGTGCATCATAGTTCGAGCCGCTTCCACAAGAGTACGATTTTCTCTTTCGCTGCACCCATTTTGCTCTGGAACATAAGGCATTGTCAAGCGATGATGAATGCCATGAGATTGAAGTATTTTCTCAACAGCTTCATTCTTGAATTCTCCACCATTGTCGCTAAGGAGTGTTTTTATAACATGACCAGCAGTCTTTGCTTTTTTTATCATCTGTACTAGCTTATCTTTGACTTCAGACTTGTGCTTGATGAAGTAAACATGACGATATTTGGTGTAGTCATCTTTAAACAGTACGAAGTAACGCAATTTTGTGAATGAATTTGGGAATGGGCCACATACATCACTGTGTATTATTTCACCTGGTTGTTTAGCTCTTTCTCTTGTTCCAAATTTATGTCTATGTGTCTTGCCATATACACATCCAGTGCATAATTCAGAATCGAGTTTCACTTTGATACCAAGTTCTTTTTCAATGAGCTGCTTGATGTGTCTTTTGTTCTGATGAGCAAATCTTTCATGATATAATTGTAAAGTGTTTTCTGTTGACACGATGTTCAGTTCTGGGGTTTGACATCTGACGGTTTGCACGTTCAGTTTGTATAGGCCTCCATTTTTGACTCTTGTACCAATCAGTTTAACTCTTCCATTATGTATCAGTTGACAGGATTCTCTTTCAGACGTGAAGACACTCTTTTCAAGTGTATCTTGAGCAGCAAGTACAGAGAATAGATTTCTCTTTATTTCAGGGACGTACCATACATCGCATAGGGTAATTCGTTCTTGTTGACCATGGACTTTTGCAATCAATTCAACTGTTCCTTTGCCAATAGCTCGTGTTGTAGATCCATTCGCAGTAGTTACCGTCTCATTCTTGGTGAAATGTTGAAAACTGGAGAAAATGTCATTTTGACAAGTGACGTGGCTCGTAGCACCATTGTCAACGTACCAGTTGTCAAGAACTTCATTGGTTGTCACTGTTTCGTTGGTCTCAACTTGCATTAGGGTAAGGTTGAAGTTTTTGTTAGATTCGCTTGTCGATGGCTTGGGTTCTTTAGGAGGTTTCCCATCCGAAATCCACTTGCGACATTGTTTGACGTTATGCCCGAAAACTTTGCAATATCCACATTTCTTTTTAGTTTTGCGTGTGGAATTTTGTACGACTAGCGCTTGTGCCTCAGAGCTCTCGTAGTCTTTATTCGTTAAAGATCTTTCGTAACTACATATTTGTGCTGTCAAATTTTCAATGTTACGTTCCTTTTTAGGGTTCCGTACCAAAAAGGCAAAAAAGGAACCCTATTGGTTTCACTTTGTCTGTCTGTCTGTCTGTCTGTCTGTCACATCGCTAAATATCTCAGGAACTACTTATCCTATCGATTTGAAATTTGGAATAGTTATAAACAAGGGTAACCCAGATACATAGAAGATGGTTTTTTAAATTATTTTATTTTATTTTCTGTGAATAATGACAGATAAAAGGGGGTTCAAAATTTTAAAGTCTGGCAACTATGTCAAGTGGGGTATCATATGAAAGGGCTTGACTTGTACATTCTGAAACAATTTTTAGTTTTTTTTTTCGTTGGGGAAATTTCGATTTACGAGGGAAAATGTAAAAAAAAATACCATTCCCCCCCCCTTATCTCCGAAGTTTACGAAGAAAAAAAATTGAAATTATTACACAACATTAATATGCATGTATATTTTACAGGAAAAATATAGCCATAGCCGTATCTAGTTTTTCTTTTTTTTAATCATCAAAAAACTCTTCTATACTAAGTTTGTAATTTAATCACCTTTGTATATATTTTTGTTTTATATTTAAATTTACAAAATTACGTTGAAAATACCTTCTTTCATATAAAAAAACAATTATTGAAATCGGTTGATGTGATAAAGAATTATCCTTAAAAAACCAACATACGTACTAAGTTATTCAGTCGCGCAAATTAGTAACACAATGCGCCGATAGATGGTGCTGTCATGTTTTTTTTAAGATTGTTTCTGAATTAATGGGGTCGGGACGGGTACACAACTACATATACAAGAACTGTGAACGGAACCCTCGGTGCGCGAGTCGGACTCGCACTTGACCGGTTTTTTTTGACATAAGCATCCAACTCGACTTGAATGGGAAGTAACTATCGTCGGGGAGCGTTTCTAGAATCTTGCATATGAGTAAAATCTCAGGAAGTTCATATTTCGCTTTATCCTTTTGTAGTTCAACCTTTAATTCATGCCATATATTTTTCAGCTTAGATATGTGCATAGACATGTCATGAAGGGGATCTTTGCGATAGCACAGATTATAGCTTTTGTCTTCAGATGTGCCATCAAACAGGGTGTGAAGTTCATCCCAGATTTGTTTCGCACTAGTTAATCTCATAACTTTTTGTAGAGTAACATCTGACATGTTAGCCATTAAAATGAGCATCGCTGTACTATCCGTTTGATTATATTCTTGTAGAGCTTTTTGATAACTAGCCATGTCAGCCGGAGTTGCTGTTGACTCTGGTGGGGTTGGTGACTTCAGATTGCCGTTGACAGCTTCCAGTCCTCCAGGAGTACCTCTCAGTAGTAACAGTACCTTGCAGCGCCATGTCGACCAATTTTCTTTACCTTCTAATCTACCGATATCAATTTTGTAGCTTGTTGACGAAGTTGACATTTTGACAGGTCTTGTTAGAATTTGTTTTGAAAAATCGTCGCTAATTATTTCTTGAAAAAAATATTTTCACCACAACAGTATATGATATTTTTCTTCACTCATAACGAATATAACAACGTAAACTTTGAATTATTTACTTAAATACCGAGTTCTGCTACCATATTGAGGTGGATCGGTTTTATTCAAATTATATGATAGTATACAGTGACATTGACAATCAACAATAAAAAAACAGACATGAGGACTGCATCAGCATGGAGTTTATAGAGTTTATCAAAACCTCTTCAACAGTAATATCGTACTGAATCTCATTATAACCCGCCGGGTAATAATGTGATTTCACTTTTCATAGTTCTTATAGTTCTGTCATTAAAGTCTAATGTCGTGAAGTCCACTAAGCGGCGAGGAGGCGGCACACCAGCTCCGTGTTTTGTTTGGAACGTCGTGTTCGAAACAAAAGACTGCGTCGTCGGCCGCCGCCTGTAGCGCGTCAAGCGCGTAGTTTTAGTACTGAATATTTGTAGAATTACATTTTGGAGTATTTTTATACATTATTCTCATATTTTATTACATTTTGAAATAAAATCACTATGTAATATCCGTGCCTCGGACGTAGCTAGGGCTGGCCTTCCTCCCTTCGCAGTAGTTGCAGCAATGTAAATAAATATATATTTACAGGACAGTCTTACACAAATCTACCTAGTCCCAAACTAATCAAAGCTTGTATTATGGGTACTAGTCGACGATATACATCTTCTATATATATAAAGGTGATGGGTGACTGATTAATCACCGCCCCGCCGAAACTGCCGGTCCTAGAAATTTGAAATTTACGCTATAGTTAGGTTATATAACGAAGACAAGGGATAAGACGGGATTTTTGGAAATTCCACCCCTAAGGGGGTAAAACAGGGGTGCAAAGTTTGTATGGGGGGAAATAATTTTTTAAAGGTATAGACTTGAAACTTTGTACAAAGACTCCTTAAAATAAGACAATGAAAGTGATATCTACGTTTTCAAAATTTTCGTCTCCTAAGGGGTTGAAAATAGGGGTGAAATATTGTATGGGGAGCAATTTTTTTTTAAAGTGAGAGTCTTCAAACTTTGTATGAAAATTCCTTATAATAATACAAAAAAAGTGATTTCAGCGTTTTTCGAAATTCATCCCCTAAAGGGGTTAAAAAGGGGTTCAAAGTTTGTATGGGGAGCAAATTTTTTTTTAAGTGAGGTACTTCAAATTTCTTACAGAGACTCTCTGTTTAAATAAAACAAAACTAATTTCTGCGTTTTTTGAAATTCAACCCCTAAAGGGGTTAAAAAGGGATTCAAAGTTTATATTAGAAGCAAAATTTTTTTGAGTGAAGGACTTAAAATTTCTTACAGTAACTGTTTAAATTAAATACTACAAAACTAATTTCAGCGATTTTTTTTAATTCATCCCCTCAAGGGGTTAAAAAGGGGTTCAAAGTTTGTATGGGGAGCAACATTTTTTTAATAGAGAGACTTCAAATTTTTTACAGAGTCTCTGTTTAAATACAACAAAACAAATTTCGGCGTTTTTTTTTTTTAATTTATCCCCTCAATGGGTTAAAAAGGGGTTCAAAGTTTGTATGGGGAGCAACATTATTTTAATTGAGAGACTTTCATTTCACAAAAAGACTGTTTAAATGATTTCAGGATTTGTGGATTTGGATAGATGTTTGAAACGAAATTTCTACAGGTCCATAATTAAATACGTATACAGTAACGAAGAGAAAACGACAAGATACGTGTCAACTCACACAAAAAATAGCCTAAGTAAATGAGAGTTTTTAACCGATAAGTAGGTACCTAAAGAGATTTTTAGAGGGGTTGAGAATTTGGGTTGACCGATTTATATCTGTACAGCATATTAATAATTTGGTCTCACCGGGTAAAAGTACCACAATTATTATACCGTTTCCTGGATATTATGATGTTTTAAATAAAAACCGAGCTCTACGCAGACGAAGATGCGGGCAACAGCTAGTATACGTATAAAGATAAATATATACTTAAAATACATAGAAAACATATAAGATTCAGGAACAAAATACTTGTGCTCACCACACAAATGAATGCAAGCAGTCGTTGATGTACTAGGTATTAAATACCAAAAACAAGATCCGCGTGAGTTACAAGACGCTTAATTATATGGAGTAAAACAGATTCTATTAAAATAGATACTAAAATTTGCTGCGATTGACTGATTTAATTCTGTTTTTAGTAGCCTTGGTTTTTTATTGCCTCGCAAGAGGTGAGAAAAGTAGAGTATACTCCTCGGGGATAAAGCTGTTTTTGCCTTGGGAGCGCTTAAATCCCTCACTACACTCAGGACTCAGTCTTAATTCCCTCGCTTCGCTCAGGAATTAAGTCATTACTCCCTCGCTCCGCTCGGGAGTAAAATTTAGAGTCCTTCGTTACGTTCGGGATTCAATATCGCACCCGTGACATAAAACAGTGTTTTATCCCCTTGGTGTATAATCTACTATTACACCAACTTCAACAGAGTACTAAGTGGTTTAAAGACCGCGGTTCATCTATCCGTGAAGGCACTGTTGTGGTGGTTTGTGATGACCATCTACTACCGTTGCAGTGGAAACTTGCGCGTATTCACGCGTTGCATTCTGGCTCCGACCAACTCACTCGCGTGGTGACTTTGAAAAGTGGGGATACACTTTACAAACGACCGGTGGTCAAAGTCTGTCCCTTACCTTTAGAATAATTACATGGTATCGTTACGAGCCTTAATATTTTAGCAAATAAGTTAGGTATAATTCTAGTTTACATTGTTATGTTAAACTTTCGCATGGTTGCTTTTAAAAGACACTACGTGCTTTTAAGGTGAGCGGCATGTTCCGACGAGGAACAGATGTAGAATTAATTTTACTTTCTTAATTTTCTTTAATAGGATTATGGTAATTTCTTATTGCATACAAGACAACACGATTGGTAAAGAATGAATTTTCCTTGTATCAGTTTTCTGAGCTGGCAACCTTACGGCTGTCTCAAAGCCTTTCCTTCCGGGGCACAGTAACGCCCCCTGGTGTGATATAAAAAAAAACTCTCTACGCGCCATACGATTCAGATGGCCGCTCCGTGCTAACTCGCGAATTAAAAATATTATATGTGAATCTCCCGTCGAATTATCTCAGCATTCGAAACCTGGACAGTCCTACAATCAGTGCCTATGTGTGAAAATGTTGGAGAAACAGACTGAGTGGTGCTAAGCTGCATATCCCAGAAACCACGTGGACGTGCTCGAAAGTGCTGCTGGATATCTGTAAGTTAGCCATTCAGATAAACTGCCTCAACAATTACTTATTCTGTGTATTTACAACGTTTATTTTACGACGTTACAACAACCATTTTTTACCGATCGATAATCATACCATCTGATTCCTAAACTTTTTAATTTACCCGTCAGACAGGAGGCCGCGGTAAAAAGATTAGTTACCTACCCATATCGGCCACCACCGCGGCGCCACTGTCTACGTCATCGGTATCGCCACAATTAAAACTTCACAAATATATGATTAAAGGCTTCTGGCGATATCGATGGTTCAGTCCTTCAATTTGTACGTATACTGGATTAATACCTTGAGTTCTAACTAGCCCTATTTAACGTGACGCTAACAATAGGTTCTTTGGAAAATTCTTACAAGCATTCAAAATGCAGCAAAATTCTTAGGCGCTTTTCTGCGTACCTATTCAATGTGAAAACCAACCAGAAACTTGGAGCCAGTACACACCGTTTAAATTAGTATTCGGTAGATAAAGTCATATTCCATGTAGAGTTAGCAGTGATGTAGAACCGTTGTATAACCCAGATAACTACTATTTAGAACTACTATAATTACAATTAGCATTGTAAGGATGCAAGAGGTAACCTAATGAAATGGAAAACTAATCGAAAAGAAATGTATGATAATCAATAAATAAATAAATATTTGTGGACAATTACACAAATCAACCTAGTCCCAAACTAAGCAAAGCCATCCAATTACCTATAAAAAACCGGCCAAGTGCGTGTCGGATCACGCACAACACAACGAAGGGTTACGTACCGACACCTAGCAGTCCACTTTTAAAAACACTATTTAATACCTATTTAATAAAAACACTATTTAAAACGAGCCGTGCGAGCGATTGCACAATACATGTAAGCCAAAGTGCGTCCGCGAGCCCATACTTCCGATCCCTAGGGATACTCACGCTACCTTCTGTAGTTATATTTCAGGTGGCGACATACGTGCGCTGTCATTTACATGAATACGCGAGGGGAGCAGACATACATTTTAGTTTTTATCTAGTTCTACAATTAAAAGACTATGTTCTTTAATAAGCATTTATTAATAATAAAAGCTAAAGGCAAAAGCTAGTTACATAATAAATTATTATGTAACTAGCTTTTGCCCGCGACTTCGTCTGCGTAGAACTCGGTTCATATCAACTTCTATACCGTATTTCGCCGTCACCAGGTACTGCGGGACGGGCAATCTCACTAAACATTGCGCACGCCGGCTCAACGCGCCCGCATGAAACACATGACAGAGGATTTAATATATGGATGTAGATCAAGTAACCTAGATGAAAATTAATATGATGCAGCTGCGGAAAAAACTTCATACGCATCAAGTATGGAAACGAAAACGCGAGTGTAGCGAGCGCGAAATGTTTCGAAAATTCTGATGCACGTGCGGAAGAGACTTCATACGGCTCAAGTGTAATAGGTAGATGAAAACGCGAGCGTAGCGAGCACGAAATAGTTCGTACATTACGATGAAGGTGCGGAAAATACTTGATACGTATTAAGTAGCGTAGATGAAATAATTTCGAACGTACGTCGTTTCATACGCAAGTGCTGAAAAGACTTCATACGCATTAAGTAAAAGATGAAAAATAGACGAAAACGCGAGCATAGCGAGCGTGAAATGTTTCGAACATTATGATGCAGGTGCTGAAAATTCCATCAAGTAATGTAGCACGAATGTAAATAATTTTGAATCATTTGCAAGCCTGCTTACAGGTTGACTGTAGTACCATATCTGGTATTTTTAAGTAACAACTTTGAAAGCTATCTTAGCAAATGAATATTTCTAAGTGCCAAAGTATTTCAATTTTATTTTATTTTATACGCAATTTATAGTACCTATTAATTGCTCTAAGAGTAACAGACATTCGAACTAAATCTGTCATAATAAAGGTTGACACACACATAGTTAAAGCTCGGCACCAGACCGGCGCGGCCTCACCTCACGTAAATCCAACGCAAGCACGGAACCGCATCGTGCCTCAGCAGCGCCGAGGTGGCCGCGTGGCGGTGCCGCGCTTGCCGCGAGGTGTCCACTGGTTGAGGGCTTTTTACGTTTGAAGTAGGCCGTTTCGCCTGCGTCTGTTCACCATGGCTGGTGGTCCTGTCCCGAGCAGGGGCGATGCCGTTACGTAGTGGATAATGGCTGGAGCACACCGCTGCATCCGCAGCCGCACTCATCTGGTTTGCCAAAACCTTAACTGTGCGTTGCACAGTATGAAGTTTCTAACAAAGAATTGGGGCGGCGCCGGTCTGGTGCCGAGCCTTTATGTGTGCGACAACCTTAATTATTATATTTTATTGAGCCTAAAATGTCCCACTGCTGGGAAAAGGCCTCCCCACTCTTTTTCCATTCCTCGCGGTCTTGTTTATCTGCCCAGTCTCCTTTTTAAAGAGTCCAAATTATCACGCCACCGCCGGCGTGGTCTACCGCGTCTCCGTTTTGAGTCGTGGGGCATCTACTCTGTGGTCTTTTTAGCCCACAGCTCATTCGGCATCCGGTAGACGTGTCCAGCCCAGTCCCACTTTAATTGGGTTGTTTTCCGAGCTACGTCAACTATTTGAGTTTTGGAGCGCAGTGTGGTGTTCCGGATTCGATCCACCAACTTTACACCTAATATGCTGCGCTCCATGGCTCGCTGGCAAACCCCGAGTATGGATTTCTGGGCTTCTGTCAAAGACCAAGTTTGTGCACCGTAGGTGAGAACTGGAAGTATGCTCATGTCCATGAGCCTCCGCTTAAGTGAAAGAGGTAGGTCGCCTTTCATAGGGTGATTCATAGACCAATAGCTCTTCCAGGCGTTTACTGTCCTCCTATCGACCTCTTTATCTTGTCTTTGTCGACAATCTTAATAGCTCATCATAATCAAGTGGTGGCGAAATTACTCTGTTTATAACTACGGTGGAAAGAATAAATAAATCATATCTAAATCATGCAAATACCTATTTTATCTTGCCACTTTAAGACTCAAATTAGTAAATTGTGCAAGTGTAGTTCTACATTAGCTTCCTTCAACTTTAACGAATGACATCTGTATACTGACCAAGGGGCTGACACGCTTTGCTAGAGAAAGAGAGTCTTATTGCGATTCCTATAAGAGAAAATAGAAAAGAGTGGCATGTTTTGTCCCTATCACCGACCGAACATTTTTTCATGTTGTACAATAGTAGTATACGCAAAAATGTATTTTGTTATATGAGAATTGTATTTTGAGATGAATAAAACTAAACTAAACATGGTCGGGTTATAGGCAAAACGCAAACTTCCATAAGCAAATACATTGGACATGCAAACCGGCCAAATTGCGTAGTACAAATTATGTATGAAAATTAGCAAGTATGAGAACGTAGAAAGAGGATATATAGAAGGAGGGTTAGCGAATCACACACAAGGACGGAGATATTGTGACAGTTTTTTCTGGGGTTACCACAAAAAGAATAATCTCCCCATTTTTACTGACAAGTAGGTTTTTAATTAATGAGAATCTTCAAAATAAACTCTTAGTAAATATTAGCGGGCAAACACAAAACATCCGATGTCCTCCCAATTACGATATAAATGTGTACTAATTTAATACCTACATTAAAGTTAACAAAATCACGATTAGTTTAAAACGTCTTAGTTATTCAGCCATTATAATAATGAAATTCACAATAGTATTCTAATCACGTGACAATTAAATTTTTAATCTGTTATTTTTAACATTCGAGCCGGTTTAGTTTACCCAACATTATGGGTAACATATTTTTTTATACTCTGGCGACTGGTTCATCGATGACATTTCGGTGACAACGGCCGGTGACAAATAATCGGTTCCTTATACGCGATGAGGGACAGAAGATATGTCATTTTTTCTCGCTCCCACGTGTGTTATTGTCTATGCTTACATCTCCTTCACACACCTTTGTATGTGTGTATCACCAGTTCCATCTTATACTTGTTTCATGTATGAGAAAGACATAGCACCGGTCGCTCGTTGGCGCATCTATAACTAAAGAGTTTATATTATATCTATGATCTGTATATTGACACTTGACACACGTCTCTGACATGTCAAACGTCAAATAATATCGTAACATTTACAAATGTCTAGACTCACCTCACCATACGTCCCAATTGTATCTTGAACCTGAGATTCGTGAAAACTGTGAGCATGTTCGGAGGTCAGGCTTTCACTGGTTCTGCAGAGACGAATTTTCGTGGGCATTGTAAATACCTAACATGGATCCGGTTCATAGATTGGAAGTTGAATCTAATTTATCAGTTTAAGGGATTATTTCCAGGATAAAAAGTATCCTATGTCCTTCCCCGGGTCTCAAACTATCTCCATACCAAATTTCATCTAAATCTGTTCAGCGATTTAAGCGTGAAGAGGTAACAGACAGACAGACAGACAGACAGACAGACAGACACACTTTCGCATTTATAATATTAGTATGGATGTTACATAGATGTAGTTATTTTAATTTTAACGCTATTGTGTTTAAGTTGATATTGGTTTAAGGGAAGTGTTGGATACTTTGTAAACGCGATATATACAACCTACTCTGTAGTAGCCCTATAAACACAGTAGTCTGTCATGTGGTTCAGTTCAAAACCGTGTTCCGTGTGTAGGTACTTCACCCCGAGCCGAGGTCTCGGCTCGTTCGTTGTTTTGATATTAATATACAATACTACGCTGATCCCATAGTTTCCTTTAATTAGGGCTGCCATCCGTCCGGGTTTTCCCGGATTTGTCCTAGTTTGGAGGCCGTCCGGGCGGGGTGTCAAGAAGTGTCCGGGGAAAACCCGGACACTTTTCATGTAAGGAAGCACCTCATTGATATTAAAAGTCTTGTTTTTTTAAAATATTATTTTCGGACTCGTCCGGGGAAAAATGCGATTTACGCCAAATGTCCGGTTTTTTTTTGAATCTTTGTCCGGGTTTGGTGAAATTAGAGATGGCAGCCCTACCTTTAATGCACCAAACCCTTCACTTGGCCGGTTTTATAAGATAAAAGCGGTTGTATTTTTGTGTATTTTTATTTTTTTGGCGGCATTAAATTTACTTTTTTTTAATAATGGTACGGAACCCTTCGTGCGCGAGGCCGACTCGCACTTGGCCGGTTTTTTATTTTTAATTCATCCCCTAAGGGGGTCGAAATGGGGGTCCAAAGTTTGTATGCGGAAACAAGATTTATGTCACACCTAGCCATAAAGTGGTCATTATCGCACGCTCGGCGCGCGAAAAAACCCACTTCCTGGCCAGGGGGTGACATAAAATTATGTACTTACCACGGGCGATAATAAAGAAAGCCTCAGATCGCATATTTATCGCCCTTGCCTTCGGCTCGGGCGTAAAATACCTGCGATCTAAGACATTCTTTGTTTTATCGCCCTTGGTAAGTAATGTACTATAGTAAGACTATTTTATTCGAAACTTCACAGGAGCACTCCTAACGGAAAATTAGTGAACAAGTTTTTCAGGTTTTTTGAGGATTCAACCCATAAAACAGTGGTCACAAAGTCTGACAATCAACATGGATATTGTTTCTATGGTTTATCGGGTCGCTGTTTACGAAAACAACAACGATTTTGAAATCCGACGTGGCGGAGGTGAAATACTATATCGGGGTGCGATGGGGTTCAAATGTCTAAATATCAATATGGGTGTCCTTCTAATGGTTTTATGGGACTTTAATTACGAAAATGGCATCGATTTTGTTTTTTTTATTGTGGACATGAAAATTCTTGAAAGTATGTGTCGTATGTGTGCAATTCAATTATTCCAGTAGTTTTGGAGCAAATCGGTTGTAACAGACGGACTGACAGACAGCCACACGTGATTTTGAACATTCTACTATGTAAAATGCAAAAAAATCGTAAGTACGTACCTACATATTATATACCTAAAAAAACAGCTGGATCTTGAATTGTAGTACTCATTGTTTTGCACAGGGAATGTCCCGCTTTTTTTTAATTGAAATTACCCCGTAGATTTATTTTTAGAGTAGAAATCATAATCTCTTAGTAGTAGTAAGTGGTTGCCGGCGTAACAATTCAACAATTATTGCAATCGTTTCTTAAAAAAAAAAAAAACAACGGGTTGCACTCCGGGAGTGCCGGCAGAAGTGAAAACTCAATAAAGATAATAAATGGGTCATTGTCAGATTTAGGTGCGCGTCTTTTCGGTGGACATGACATGCCAAAAGTTAAGGGCTACAAAGCTTAATTTTCGATTGATCTGATAACCCGCATAATCTGTAATTCCGTGTCTATAAATCCATATAATAAAAACGTAAATTACATGCACACAAGCCGTTAACTATTGTCCACCGAATGGACAACTTTTGTTTTTCCGACTGACAATGACCCAAATAACAAAGATATTCATATCGGTATCGGTATCCGTATCGGTATCCGTATCTGTACTGTACTCATACTCATGTTCATATTCGCATAATCCATTTACATAATATGTCCCGAGTATCATTGTGTCTTACGCATCTAAGACCAGGAACCTGTACCACAATACTTTACAAGCGTACAATTCGACAAATTTGTGAACTTTTTCTATGGAAAATTGTGCAATTTTGTCAAATTGTAGACTTGTAAAGTTTTGTGGTATAGGGGCCAGCTGAGTTTAGCTGAGTTGACACCTCCTAACATCGCAATCACGATTACTAGGAGCGGTCAACTAGCTGGTCTTAGAATCTTAGAATCTGTCGCGAGTTCAACAAATTTTCCCCAGTACAAAAGTGCTCAGAGCCGCTAAAGAAGTTTTCACTTCAAAAATTGTAAGCAATACTACCTATTTCCCATTTTTATTTCTTTAGATTCGTTGAGTGTGCTCAGGAACTCCATGAGCTCATACCGCCTTCCCCCTTCTTCCATCAGATATCCAGACGACGTACGACTGGCTACTTTCATTACCTGGTCAAAATCATCTTTTTTTATAATGTTTACTGGTTTGGTATTCGAATGGCGTATGTAGGTACTTCCGAGTTCAAATAACCTGGACCTTTTTAAGGTACGAGTGAATCTTCTGGGTGAGCTCGCATAAGCGTCGGCCTCATTTTCAATTTAAAAAAATATATATGACTGGTTAGAATTAGGCGTTTATTTAAGAAAATTTAATTTAGCTGTTTGCTCTAAGGAAGAACCCAAATTTGGTGTATTTTGAAAATTAATTTTATTTTTTAGGAAATATTATATTATTATTATCTATTCATTTAATGTGACTAGTTTACTTTCTTTGTCTATTCTAACAGAATCGTGCTCTATCAAGGTCATAGGGGCCCCATTACCCTAATGTGCCCAGGGCCTCAAATTGGTTAAAGACGGCCCGGCCCTGTGCGTTTCCGTTACTGTCACCCGGGGAGGTAATTTTTTTTTAAAGATTTTATTCTACCGTTTTCTCCGCGTCATCGATATGTATACTCATGCCAAATTACAGCTTTCTAGTACTAACGGTTACTGAGAAAAACGGGGGTCGGACGGACGGACGGACGGACATGGCGCATGGATGGGCATGGCTTCTGGCTTCCTTGTTTACTACGGAACCCTAAAAACTGAAAAAATCAAATTACTTGAATTTCCCGAAACGTGGGGTAATCTTCAGGGGATTTTTTTATTATTTGTTGGTATCCCGAAATCGAATTATAAACCGACTGAATGATGGGACATCAATTCTAAGCTGGCTTCTATGGTAGATTTATACTACGCGATTTGATCGGTTTATATGTGAAATGTTTGGAGGTTATTTTTGAATTAATTTACATATTTTTCCTATTTCATCAAGTGTCTCATGATATAACTTATGATTTAGCTTAGTAACTTGGTACCGGTGAGATTTTAGAAATAAACACGGGTCCAAAATGCAAAGAAAATGTACTTACGCAAATTACGCATGGAATGTAACATCCGCCTTTTTTCGGTCGAGTTTGCTTTTACAGCCCAACACTGAACACCCCACCATGTTTGCACTGAACACCCAAACACTACGGATCTGATAATTGGTAAATTATTATTCATTTAAACCAAACTTATCATTAATTCTCCATTTATAAAATGCACTACCAAATATTGCCAATTTGTTTTGCAATCTTTTTGACACAAATACAAAATTTTTCGATCGGTGATAAGGAAAAAACATCGCACTATTTTCTACTTCCTCTCATAGGAATCGCAATAAGGCTATCTTTCTCTTACAAAGCGTGTCAGGCCCTTGGTATTTTATCCATCACTCTTGGCCACTAGGTATTTTGAAGGGAACTGTCACCGTATTTAGGGACAATAAGAACTACTTTCCATGAGAATTTATTTGAAATATGATCTTTACGGAAATCGGTCAGTCTGGCTATCCGATATTGGACTTTGGAAACGCTTTTTTAGGGACAATAAGAGCTACTTTCCATGAGAATTTATTTGAAATATGATCTTTATGGAAAATCTTAGGATTGTCTTAAAACAGTTAGAACCTTGGCTTTCTAAGAAGACCAGCTGGGGACCCCTCGTAACATAGCAATCACGATACTAGGAGGGGTCAACTAACCTGGTCTTGGAATTTATCGCGAGTTTATACATTTTTCCCCAGTACAAAAGTGCTCAGCGCCGCTAAAGAAGTTTTCACTTCAATAAAGGAACCGCTTCACCAAAACTTCGTATACCGAATTACCGATACCAGAATATAACAAATACCTACTTTTCAGACCCGCATCTAAATCGGTTCAGCCAAACGCGAGATAATCGGGGACATACATACATACCTACATACCTCAGGTCGGGTGAAATCAAACTCAGATCATCCTTTTCTTTTTTGTAGACCTTTAAAAACTACGTTTAGTACGCGGGCGACGCCGTGGGCAAAAGCTAGTAATTTATAAATTAGATCAAGCGGATCACGCATTATTTGCCTCCACTTATTGTAAATGGGGCAGTCAATCTATCTGACAACGCCATCATAAATAAGTAGGTAGTTCCAAAAAAATTTAGTTACGATTTTTGTGGTTTTTTGGACCCACCCGGGGATTTTGTTTGTGAAGAGTACAGGACTGATTTCTAAATTCTGTCCTGTCAAAATGATAATAAAAGACCACTTTTCAACATATATATATATATATATATTTTAATGAAACTTAACACCCCGTGAACTAGTTACGATGCAAAATGCACTAAAATCGGTTGATTTCGCCGGGTAGGGTAGCCCCTTAATATTTATCGTTGCGATTTGATACATTCTTTGTTATTCTTAGTTTATAATTTTAGAGTTTAGTTTTGATTGTCTTTGTTGTAACATAACATAAGGTAAAAGTACTAGTACCTACTCGACGCTGCACTAGTATTCTGTTTTACTAAATCTTCTGCAATTTTCTTTGTTATGTGCTATTTTGGATATAAGGCTGCGTTTCCACCAGAGATGTGCGAGGATGCGTTTTCATACATTTGACACCTCGCAACGCGCCGAGCGAGGTGTCAAATGAAAACACATCCTCGCACATCTCTGGTGGAAACGCAGCCTAAAACCGGCCAACTGCGCTGATTATGATTACTTAGTTTTAACATAAGGCCTTGGGTTGACGGCGAAAAAACAAAACAAAACAAACTTTTATGAAAGAATAAGTTATGAAATCGTACATCGGCGACACCGGTAGCCAACGAGTTAAGCCCAAGTACATAGGTATCGAAATACGGAAATGACTGTGGTGACCATCGCACCATCACATAAATAATATTCAGCGACCCCCTGTGAGCGCCACTGCGTCTGCGGGCCGTGTTTGTATGCGCCCCTGGCGCTGCCGATGCGGAGGACAATGGCTGACGTCACGCGCTCATTAGCGCGCAGCGCTGCGCCGGCCACTTGAACGCCTACGCTGCGCTCCAAGTGCTCCGACAGACCGCCTCTGGGACTCGCACGGAACGGAACCCACGCACGGTGCCTTGCTCCGCGATTACCTTACGCGCGATATCGATTTGAAATTGTATAGCTGCATTCTATTCGCTTAAAATCTACTTCTTTCGGCACACTCATTTTTTTTATGACAAACAAACTGAACTAGGTTTTTGAATCTATCTCTGGCACAACAATTACCTAACGATTAATTTAATAACGCCACTATTGGTGGCAAGAGCAATAAAAACCCCAATTTCTTAAACCAACCTCTCAATTTGTCATAACTGAGCTGTTAACGTACATGAGTCAAAATGCAACCTGTATTACACGTACAATACAGGAAGAATAAAACCACGGATTTTTTCCGTAAACTGGGCAAAGTTATCTTCTTGTTCAGCTGCATCAATTATTGGGTAGACGACAACGGTGTACCACATTTAGTTGTGAAGGCATATAAAAAGTTCTCCAAGCTAGTGACTGCGGTTATCATATTTTTCATGGTCGCTGAGTTTGGAGCTTTCTTCACGCAGGACAATCTGACGGAAAAACAGAAATCTGATCGAATGCTGATGACGCCTGCACACTTTATTATTTACTATTTCTCGCTTTCCTTAGAAAACCATAGGGAGACAGTGACAGAGGTACTGTTTGCTTTGGCTGTGGAACTGAAGAAGGATTTTAATGATGAGCAGACAGAGAGGCTGATGCTGAAGAGGACCAGGTTTTATACTTGCGCGTTTGTTGCTATATGCTTAAGCTCGCTGGTGTTTTATGGTATAGATGCGTTGGTCCAAGTATTCTTTTCAGGTAAGGATTTGACCAGGTATGTCACGCGCTTACTTACAGTGAGGCTCTTAAATAACATTCGGGTTAAAGAAATACACTTCGGGCATCAGCGGTGACACGCAAATGTGAAACTGTTGTGCTATTTTACTTTCTTATAAGGAAAGTCAGAGAAGTTTTTAAACATATTCGTAAGTAGTTAATTTAAAATAGATTTAATTTTAATTAGATATATTTTAAGTTTATTTTTATTTCATTTAGGTTTATCTTGTATGTAATTGTTTTAATCAATAAATATTTAAAATATACCTTCAATATAGAATACATCTTAACTTAATGGCATTAGGCTTAATATTCTCATAATAAGCGAGTTTTATTTGATATGATCTTCAGAACATATAACGCACACTAGAATAATTGCAAGTGACGAAACTGACGAAAAACTAATAAATACGTACAATTATGTCCACACTGGAAAACTGGTTTAAGATCAATGGCACAGATTATATAATATGTCAATGGGCTCAAATTAAATTACGATAAGACACATATTGAAATTCAATACTTGCCAAAGTACGCAAGACGTAACATTACTTGGTTTCCATTTGGATCCTAGTTCCTAAATTCTCGTGGAAATCACATATAGACACGATCTGAAATTTTTGAACTCAATTAAAGATCCAAAATAGTTATGAACAAATTCGCACAAAAACTACGCGCAGTCCGCAGAGCGGTAGAGAGCAGGATGGGTAATTGCAAACTCACGCGTGTTAGAGCTGGACATTTGCATTGGGGATACCTCTCCTTAATAGTTATCATGGATGTGGCCTAATTCATACCCAAAGCGGGAACTACAGGCCTGACGAACTTAACACTTGTTTTAGATGGAACCTTCGTAACCGTCATAACGGTGTGGCCAGAGGTTCACGACAATCGCACCATCGCCGAGACAGTTCGCGTCGGCTTCTACGTCGCGTGGTGGCTGTGGATGTTCCGAGTCACCACCGCGTACCTCCTCGTCCTGACCATCACCATATCTCTCAGTCACCAGTATACAAACCTGCAACTGTATTTTAAGAGTATTGCTGGGATCTTTGAAGAGAGGATAAGCCAAAGTGATAAGGAGAAAAAGTATGAAAGAGCGTTAAAAGTTGGCATACGGTTGCATGCTACAACAATATGGTAGGTTCTGGCTCGTCTAAATAGGTGTATTATTAAGGTACCTACCTACTTCAATCATCAAGTGTCTGGTCGCGTTTATCACGTCTATCGCGCGACCATCATATAGGTACCCCCCAGGTATAGTTCGTGTGATCCACGAAGGCGCGCCCCTCCACATAAATTAGTATGAGATTCGGTGTGAAGGGGTGCTTCGTCGTGAATGACGCGCACTATAGTTGCTTATTAAGATACCTACTAATGCCATGGTCTAAGAACACAAGGTCCGACAATCAGGATAGTGGCACAAGTGACGTCACTGTCGACGACACACTCACACTTACGTCCGCTTACCATCGATAGGCTGATAGTGATACCGTAGCGTGTGTCACCCACACACTAACCGATGTACCGGATTGCCATACCTGGTGCAGTAAATTATTGTATCATGACTATACTTACTACTTACTCCTTCAATTGCTTGACAGGTGCACCCAGCAAGTTCAGAAAATTGGCGGCTCGGTATTCAGCGGGCAAATCATTGTCAACATTGCTGTACTTGTCCAGCTCATGTCACAATTTCAGGTCGGTGATAACATTCTCCTACAATACAATGTAAATACTCTGTGATATTTACAGTTCAAGAAATTACCTAGCAAAACAGTTCCCAAATCGAACGCACGTAAGGCCTGCGCATACCGAAAAGTGTTGGGAGTTCTATGGAACTAATATTACATTTGATTTGACATTTTGAGACTTTCGAATCATCGTTCATTGCCAGCGTAAGTATAACTTTTCTCAGTCGGACAGCACATTGGTTTCTATGGTAGGTCCAGGTCCTACGTTCAAGATTTAAGTCTGACGTGAAAGTGCTAAACTAAAAGACGTGCGGGCGAACACGTACTTTTACGCCAAAACCTATTACAAAAACCTGTTCCAGGTAATACGTCTAAACTAGCTAGCTTTGTGAATAAACACCTACAACCCGAAGGATGCGCAGTGTTGAGTGTGAATAAGTTTTTGTCAAAAATGTAA
This sequence comes from Cenopis cana, assembly GCA_951800055.1. NCBI lineage: Eukaryota > Metazoa > Arthropoda > Insecta > Lepidoptera > Tortricidae > Cenopis > Cenopis cana. Next base: position 25,162,883 of record OX637475.1, on the reverse strand, counting down.
TTTATGTTACAAGCTTTTATTGCCGAGGGTACTTTTTTTCACAGTCATCATCATCAACTACTCGTGGAGATGGTCCCAATAAGCCCAAACACGATGGGTTTATCTTGTGTACCTACCTAGTTATTAGGATTTGCTATGGCCATCTTCTGTCTCCATCATCAGATCAGCTCGATGGTACCATAATATTGTGTTGTCACCAAACTTACATAAGTACCTATTTATGCCAAATTTCAGCTCAATCGGTTGAAATTAGAGTTGCAAGATTGTACCCGAACAAACATATAAAGGATGATTCACGCTAGACCTTTCCGCGTCCGGACCGGCCCGTTTTCTAGTACAAGAAATCGACGGCCGTCGCGCGTCCTGTATTAGAAAACGGGCCGGCCCGGACACGAAACGGTCTACTGTGAATCATCCTTAAAAATGCTGGGTTTCGGAACGTAATGCCTTGCAGTAAATGGCGCTTCACTTGTAGAGCTCCGAGCGCACGATAAGCAACACCCTGCCTACAGTCGCGACCACTCTCGGCATGCTGTTCTGCTTAGGAGTCATCATGTGCACTGCCGGAGACATCACTGTGGAGGTACCCGTCTGCTATCAAAACTAAAGAGAGGTAGGGCACAGCATAATGTCATCTCTTGCTCGAATTAGGAGCAGCCCAACTGGGGAAGTGAAGTACCTCCGCCTTGCAGAAGACCACTGCCAAAATAATATATTTTACTATACAAGTACCTATGTAGTGTTGTGTTCCTGGACTGGAGGTGAGCAAGGTTGCCAGAGCTCCTGAGGATGCACTGTGTTGAGAGCGAAAGGACCTTTTGTCCCTTTTGCTGTCACACAGTGAATCCTTAAATTTTATAAAGGGTCGGCAACGCGCACGTGACTCTTTTGGAGTTGCGGGCGTCTAATATAAGCTGCGGTGTCCACTTACCATCAGGTGGACCGTACGCTTGTTTGCCACCGTCGTAGTATAAAAAAAACAAACAACACATCGAAATCGGGTAGACGGGTTTAGTTTTATTTATTTAAGCGTATGGCATATAAGGTAATAAAACATTAACAGAATACATTATAAGCTTATCTTGAGACTGGTCAGCCATTTGATGGCCTCGTCGCCAAGGGTGATCAGCTCATCTGGAGGGCCACCGGTGTAGCGCGTTATGGGACAGTCCTCTATGATGTGCCGGATGGATGGACTGTACATCGGCACCGCAAGCACATGCTGGAGTTTCCACCCATAAGGGCTTAATAAGGGCGCAACGGCCGTGGCCAGTACGGAGCCTGTTTATATTGCACCAGTGTCACCTTGGGAGATCAGACCCTGTGATTAGGGAGCCTGGAATAATCTCAGAACCCAGTTTTCCTGTCTTCATTTTACTTTTCCAAAGCTTCGACCATTCTTGCTTCAGGTTGAATTGGTTGTCGAGCAGATCTCCATTTAATGCTTCTGAATCTGAACTCTACAGTGTGTAAACAATTTAATGCGACTTGCAGTAAGATATTAAGATAAATAATAAAATGAGATTCAATGCCTGGGGCAACTACCGAGATCCGGAAAAGTAGAGATACCTAACGTATACCAACTTTATAAACGAACCCTTCCATCAGTACCTTAGCAATATCATTTTTCCATATTTTATGAAATGTAGTCTTCTTCTTTATAAATGTCTTTATTAAGTAATCATAATACTTACAATAGTTACTTATCTAGTGTACATTTGAATACTAAAAAGTAAGATCATGACTTAAAACATTTTAGTGAGCTAATGCGCTCATTTTAAACTTTTTAACATGGCCTTTTACATTTTTTAAAACTCAATAATTAATAATTTACACTGAAGGTATATCAATAAATTTCTTTTATCTACACACATATCATAGATCCTCTAATATGCGTTCGGAAACCGTAGAAAATGACTCTCATTTCAACATTCAATGAATTTATGGCAATTTTCTTATCTGTGGCTAAGGCTACAGCAGTAATAAAATATTTCATTTTAATCTCATATATGATGTTAAAATATTACGTCAAACAAAACTGTCAAAATTTAAATGTCAAAGTTGACATGTCCCTATTCTAGTATCACTGAAAATTCAAATTCAGTCGATGCGAAATGTCAGCTCGATGTTTTTTTAGTATATATCGCACGAAATTTGAGCTAGAACGACATGATCACATCAGAATAAGGACTCTTTACTTTTTAAAATAACATTCAGGCAAAAAAGGTTGTATTAACACAATTATTGTATTTATTTACTACGGTTTCTGAACCCATCTTAGAGTAATTATAATATGTGTATAGATAAAGTAATGTATATATAATAATAGTAGTTTATGCAACTGGTACATAATGAGGGGCATTAAAACACGAGTGTGTTTTTAATGCCTAATTATGTACAGTTGCATACATTACTTTATCTACACACATATTATAATTACTCTAAGATGGGTTCAGAAACCGTAGTAAATAAATACAATAATTGTGTTAATACAACCTTTTTTGCACGGTTGCGGAAATATCGAAATCAGAACTGGCAACAGATACCTGAATGTTATTTTAAAAAGTAAAGAGTCCTTATTCTGAGTCCTTCTTATTTATGTCGTTCTAGCTCAAATTTCGTTCGATATATACTAAAAAAACATCGAGCTGACATTTCGCATCGACTGAATTTGAATTTTCAGTGATACTAGAATAGGGACATGTCAACTTTGACATTTAATTTTTGACAGTTTTGTTTGACGTAATATTTTAACATCATATATGAGATTAAAATGAAATATTTTATTACTGCTGTAGCCTTAGCCACAGATAAGAAAATTGCCATAAATTCATTGAATGTTGAAAAGAGAGTCATTTTCTACGGTTTCCGAACGCATATTAGAGGATTTATGATATGTGTGTAGATAAACTACTATTATATCGAGGGGTGAGTGCTCAAACCCGACAAGTCGCGTAGGAGGTTTTTTGAAAATAGAACTCTCTATGCGCAATCATCTCGATTTATCGGGTTTGACCGCTTAGCCCTCGATATGTTAGCTTAGAAAAAGCCCACATTTCTTGCATGCTTTTGAAGTGATGAAATGTAGTAAAATAGTTCCTATTCTTCAATCAAGACATAGAGATAATCCTTCTGATACCTAACTAAGAATTTGTTTATTTATCGTCTAGTTTCTATCCTGCTGAAATAATTCTGACACAATTGATTTCTCACTTTAATTCTGTTAACAATATTTTGCACGCACAGCAGTTCGGCTTCATCAGCTACTGATGCTGCTAAAAGTTCGATAATAGTACATTACTTAACAAGGGCGGTAAAACAAAAAATGTCTCAGATCGCAGGTATTTGACGCCCGAGCCGAAGGCAAGGGCGATAAATATGCGATCTGAAGCTTTCTTTATTACCGCCCGTGTTAAGTACAAAATTTTATGTCACCCCCTGGCCTGGAAGTGGGGTAATTGCCGCTTTATGGCCACGTGTCACATAATAGTACATTACTTAACAAGGGCGGTAAAACAAAGAATGTCTCAGATCGCAGGTATTTGACGCCCGAGCCGAAGGCAAGGGCGATAAATATGCGATCTGAGGCTTTCTTTATTACCTCCCGTGTTAAGTACAAAATTTTATGTCACCCCCTGGCCAGGAAGTGGGATTTCTCGCGCGCGGAGCGTGCGGTAATTGCCGCTTTATGGCCAGGTGTGTCATAAAATTAGTTTTACAGTCTTGGGAAAAGTCACACGACGCCATTGGAATCTTCTGTGACCTTTCCAAGGCTTTCGATTGTATAGATAGACCATGGTACCTTATTTGTAAGCTGAGATTTTATTGCATTTGAGGACTTTTTATTTTATAATTTTGTTTTTTGTAAATGTTTTTCTTACGTGCTTAGTGTCATACATCATACATAACATACAACACAGAGAAATCAATAATAGGTTTAAAATATTATTTGTTAGTTTTTAGGGTTCCGTACCAAAAAGGTAAAAAAGGAACCCTATTGGTTTCACTTTGTCTGTCTGTCTGTCTGTCTGTCTGTCTGTCTGTCTGTCTGTCACATTGCTAAATATCTCAGGAACTACTTATCCTATCGATTTGAAATTTGGAATAGTTATAAACAAGGGTAACCCAGATACATAGAAGATGGTTTTTTAAATTATTTTATTTTATTTTCTGTGAATAATGACAGATAAAAGGGGGTTCAAAATTTTAAAGTCTGGCGACTATGTTAAGTGGGGTATCATATGAAAGGGCTTGACTTGTACATTCCAAAACAATTTTTAGTTTTTTTTTCGTTGGGGTAATTTCGATTTACGAGGGAAAATGTAAAAAAAATACCATTCCCCCCCCCCTTATCTCCGAAGTTTACGAAGAAAAAAATTTGAAATTATTACACAACATTAATATGCATGTATATTTTACAGGAAAATTATAGCCATAGCTCTATCTAGTTTTTCTTTTTTTTAATCATCAAAAAACTCTTCTATACTAAGTTTGTAATTTAATCACCTTTGTATATATTTTTGTTTTATATTTAAATTTACAAAATTACGTTGATAATACCTTCTTTCAAATAAAAAAACAATTATTGAAATCGGTTGATGTGATAAAGAATTATCCTTGAAAAACCAACATACGTACTAAGTTATTCAGTCGCGCAAATTAGTAACACAATGCGCCGATAGATGGTGCTGTCATGTTTTTTTAAGTTTGTTCCTGAATTAATGGGGTCGGGACGGGTACACAACTACATATACAAGGACTGTGTACGGAACCCTCGGTGCGCGAGTCGGACTCGCACTTGACCGGTTTTTAGAATCTGGGGGCACGTCTGGGGGCTTTGTAAGTTCCTTAGTTTTGTCACTGACATACTGACAGATCATCGAAAGTCTAAGGTACTTGTAGCTTACCCACAAGCTCCAAATTTTAAACATAATTAGTTTTTATGCTATTAATTGCTAGAAAATCGAAAATATTGCAATCTCAGTCACGTATCAGAGATATGCCAACTGCATAAGTAAGTTTGTAATCTTATACAAAATACATGCGATTACAAACGATTACATTTGCAGTTTGAATGTTCGTTACCAGAAGTCGTATCTGAAAAGAAAAAAAGAAGGACTGCCTACAAACAGAGATGAGATCCCATCAAAAACATTACATGTAAAAAGATCCAAGTCTCGCAACACAGTTCTTCTACAACAAAAAAGTAATGATATGTAATGTTAAATCAAGTCGGTTATATTTTAGTCAATACCTAGTATCGGAGGGGTGTCCACAGAACAAGATTTCCACCGACTTGCATCGGACGTCGTCCACTCCTATTCCTTGTTTATGTAAATGATCTACCATATCTACATAGGTATGGTAGACCGAAAATCAGGCATTGTCATGTTCGCAGACGACACGTCATTACATGCCTTTAAATAATAGCCTTTTTGTATAATTTCAGGCAGCCAATTTACCGACGGCCATATTTCAGTCAGGCTGGCACAATTGCACCAATAATTCTTCCTATCGCGTCAGGCGGATGCTGCTCATCGCTATAGCCCAGAGCCAGGTATACTCATACTCATTAATTCGTTAAAATATACAAAAAATACATGTAATTTATAAATTATTATTAAATCTTAGTTTATACTTACCTGTATTTAAATATCATAATGTCGATCTAAGATGTAGGAAGAGCGGGACTACCTGACACGGGTAATACTTTTTACCTACTAGGTAGCCCCAACCGACCTGTGTAATTAAGACTACATTTTTACTAATAAAAATATTTTAATTTTTTCCTTTTTCCTTTTTTCATTTTCATTTTCAAAATAATTATTATAATTGAAAACATTATTATGGATAGTTAAATTATGACAATTCAAATTAAAAAGACATGTCAAAAAAAATTACTTAATTTACATATTTTTATATTCATCAATGTCATAAAAAGCATTTGCTGTTAGCCATCTTCTTAAATTATTTATTCTTACTTCACTTTCTAAATTTTTAATATTGTCGGGTAGTTTATTATACAGATCTGGACCCACGATCGATATATAAAAGTTGTCTAGCGGGGGTTCCGTGAGGGGCGTATGAGATGATATGTCAGTATGAAGACACGTTTCCATTCTGCGGTCGTACCCCAAACTTCTAGAGCGTAACACATTACGCAATGGAAAACAACGAGAAATAACTCGGCCTGAGCTGCTGCGGGGGCAAGATACGCGCCAATATATATTAAGTGCAAAACAAGCTCCTGACAACTTTCCACACACAACACCGATGTGCACATTCCATTTCAGGGATGCATCCAACGTCACGCCCAGTAACTTTGTGCAATTTTACCTGAGGCAAGACCGCACCGTTCACGCTAACAGTTAGCGGGCGAGGCGGCCTGCCACCGAGCCTTATACTGTGCATCACCTGCGTTTTTTGCGGTTACATATTAAAATACCTAAAATTGATATACCTATTGTCAAAATACCTAAATACGAAATACCGATTTTTAGAATACCTAACAGTTATTTAACCTACAGTTTAAATGACCGAAGTTTGAAATACCTACGTTCAAAAAACCTATTGAACGAAATACATACTGTTCATAATCCCTAACGGATGAAATACCTAATGGACGATTCGCCTAAGTTTGATATACCTACGTTCAAAATACCTACACTCAAAATACCTACAGTCAAAATACCGACAGTACATTATCGCGACAGGTTTTTAAAAATGAGTTTTTGAAATAGGTAAGTAGTAGTAAAAAATATCAAAAATCAAGATTGTCAGTTGAATTATAATTTTATGGGAAAATGTTCGTTTCTGTCGCTTTGCCGGCCGCTGCCGCGGCACGCTCGCTTCGCTCGCTCGGCTCGCGCGCTTTAGGGTTGCAGTTCTGCCTAACCACTCCTCCTCGCTTCGCTCGTCGTCGTACCTACACCGACCTGCCTTAGAGTAGAATATGTAGAAGTGGAGAATAGAGGTGGAGATTGTCATAACATATTTTTTTACCTGTACCTAGGGCAGGTCGGTGTAGGTACGACGACGAGCGAAGCGAGGAGGAGTGGTTAAGTAGAACTACAACCCTACAGCGCGCGAGCCGAGCGAGCGTGCCGCGGCAGCGCCCGGCGAAGGGCCAGAAACGAACTTTTTTAAATAATTTTACTTGTATATATAATAACAGTAAACACTTAGCTAGGCTTTAGTACTGTAGGTATTTCGACTATAGGTGTTTCGACTGTAGGTATTATGACCGTAGGCTTAATGACATATAGGTATGTTAAAAATAGGTATTTCGTACAGTACATAGGTATTTTGATAGTAGTTATTTCAAGTTTAGGTTAATCGTTCAATAGGTATTTCGTCCAATAGGTATTATGAAAATAGGTCAAATAAGTGATAGGTATTTTTTAAAATAGGTATTTCGTACATAGGTCTTTTGAAAATAGGTATATTAATATGTAACCGTTTTTTGCAGATTCAAAACCAAGCCATTAACAGAGAACCATTTATGTAACTTAGATATTTCGGTCGCTATAATATTCTCAAGTGAGGGAATTGTGTTGGCGGTAACAATGTCACAGGCATCATCCGCAAACATAAACATTTCGCCACTTACTATTTTCGGTAAATCGTTTACTTGAATTAGAAAGCACTGCTAAGGAAGAACCCTGCGGCACACGCCTACATCAACTTCGCAGCTATCCGATGTAGTGTGGCCATTGTTTATCGCGACACTCTAATATCGGTGAAGAAATTCAAGCAATACTTGAGGCTGGGACTGCGGATACCGATATGTTCAATTTTTTTGTGAAGAACAGTGTGATTACAAACGTCAAATGCCCCCGTCATATCGCATAGGTAATAATATTGCAACATGACATTGGTTTTCCTTTGCCATTAGTATACTTTGGACGGTGTGACACGCGTATTGACGTTACAAATAAACAATGTGGGTAGTATCCCTGGTTTTGCTAACCGGTAGGCCCGATCAATTGACATCGAGTGGACGGCGGGCGAGGACCGCTGATGCGCACCCAAGCCATCAAACTAAACTGTGCTTTTATTTACATTCCCTGGGTGACGCAAGAGTGGACGTCACAGACGGTATTTCGAATAACATCTATACAAGATTTTGGATTTGGCTCGTCGCCGCGTTGGTGAGCGCACGCGCCCGGAGCGACGACGAGCGGAATCCACTACCGTACACTGTCTTTGAACACGTGGTTGGCGAAATCATCTTAAATTTGATGGAAAGCCATTTTTTTTAAAGAAGTTTTTTATACAAGATTTATTTTTTCTATAAGCATATATAGGTAGGTAGTCGAGCAGTAATAAGGTTCAAGAGTTTTCGACTTTATTATTTTACATACAGTCGAGTTCAGTTCAGACATATATTGTACGTTCCCAAAGGTTACGTTATGTCTGAGCAACGTCATCATCATCATCATCATCATATCAGCCGAAAGACGTCCACTGCTGGACATAGGCCTCCCCCAAAGAGTGCCACAATGACCGGTCTTGCGCCACCCGCATCCATCGGACTTCCGCGACCTTTACCAGGTCATCAGTCCACCTTGTGGGGGGCAACCGTACACTGAGTAAAAAGCTTTACCTACTTATTTTCACTAAATTTTAGTCAGGGTACAAGATTTTACTTAAGGCGGGCTTCTTGTAAACAATGTGATTCTAAATATGGTACCTACACAACGTGAGTGACCCGTTTAAGTATTATATTTTTGTTTCTTCAGAAACCAGTCGTCATCACAAGCTATGGAGTCATAAGTCTGTCTTATCAGTCATATGTGTCGGTAAGTTTACGTTCATTATTTATTTATCGTATGACAATTATTTAGAACCGTGAGATCTTCGAGAAGAAAGAGAGTAAGAAAAGATAAAAAGAAAAGAAACATTTATTCGTGACAAACAAATCACATAGTTACAAACATGACATTACAAAACCAATTTTTGCCATGAAATGTCAAACGAAACGTTTGTAAAACGAAATGAATAGACAGTACGGTTGCCAGTTTTTGTTGCACTTTTAGCACCACCCAGGAGTCACGTGTAGGGTAATTAACGGTGGGCATACTTTCCCTACGGATGTATATATATACATTATACAACTTCGACCCCACTTTGTCAAGTGAGTGGGCAACTTGACTGTTAGAAAGTTCTCAAGCCGCCCGAAGGCATCCGACTTGGCTTAACGACTGCTGCCATAGACAGCAGCCGGGATCAACGGCTTAACGTGCCTTCCAAAGCACGGGAGCGCTCAGTCAGTAACCACTCAAAGCGGTCACCCATCCATGTACTGACCGCGGCCGACATTGCTTGGGTTGGGTTGGGATACCGCACGCGGCACGCATCAGGCACCGCTGCGCTGGGCCACGACTCACGAGTGCTCCGTTCATTCTCCTAGCGATGTCTCGATCGAGCCCTAAGGAGCCCGAAGTCCGCTTTGATATCTAATCCCAAGATTTGGCGCAGGAACTACTTTTACGAAAGCGACTGCCATCGGACCACAGGGAAAACTGGACTGTTCGGATTAAGGATGATTCACGCTAGACCGTTCCGTTCCCGGCCCGGCCCGACGGCCGCCGTCGCGCGTCCTGTATTAGAAAACGGGCCGGCCCGGACCCGGAACGGTCTACTGTGAATCGTCCTTTAAGGCTTGGTCACACAGCTTGCGCGACGCAACGCAAGTGAGTCGCTGCGCTGCGCGCCTAAATGTATGAAACCGTCCCGCTCGCGTTGCGCAGCCTGTGTGGCGTCGCTAAAGCTAGCATACGTTCCAGCGCGCAGCGGTCGCGTCGCGCGGACGTCGCACGGACGTCGCGCAACGCTGTGTGACCACAAGGCTTTAGAACAGTTTCCTCACGATGATTTTCTTCACCGACAAGCCACTTTGAATATGTACCTAATTTTAAGATGGTTGTTAATAATTATATGCACGAGACGTGCGTGCGTGAGTTCTGTGGTGCACCACACGTGGATCCACATAATACCAGCGTCGCTTCACCTTCTGTGGATCGACATTATGCTGAGTGGACTCCTTTTTCGCATTTAGTCTTAAGTGTTTAAATGTTATATGTATTATGCGAAATAAAGTTTTTTTTCTATTCTATTCACTGTTAAAATCATAATGATATTTTCGTTCATAAGTTTTTTATGCGGGTTTGCGCGTGTTCTAACTCGGAGCCCGCGCCGCTATATACCTAAGCCTATAGTTATACCTAGTGCGTGTTATGTCGTCCACGGCGCCCCCCTCCACAGCCAAATCCGTAGTTTCGCATAAATTAGTATGAGATTTGCTGTGGAGGGGCGCGTCCTCGTGGATGGCGCGCACTATACATGCCTAACACCACAATTATCATTTTCAGATTGTGAAGACATCGTATTCCATATTTTCAGTGTTGTATTAATCTTAAGACCACCGTCCATCATCAGACCTAACCGAGAGAGGAGGAGGATTTGCAGAATAAATGTTTTGATTTTTGAATTTTTCACCTAACAGAGCACTAATACTTGTTTAAGGCACGACCAACCAAAATGTTATCATGTCAGATTGGATGTTGAAATAAAGCTTACTACCTAATATTAGAACTTGAATGTATTTTATCTACACACATATCATAAATCCTCTAATATGCGTTCGGAAACCGTAGAAAATGACTCTCATTTCAACATTCAATGAATTTATGGCAATTTTCTTATCTGTGGCTAAGGCTACAGCAGTAAGAAAATATTTCATTTTAATCTCATATATGATGTTAAAATATTACGTCAAACAAAACTGTCAAAATTTAAATGTCAAAGTTGACATGTCCCTATTCTAGTATCACTGAAAATTCAAATTCAGTCGATGCGAAATGTCAGCTCGATTTTTTTAGTATATATCGCACGAAATTTGAGCTAGAACGACATGATCACATCAGAATAAGGACTCTTTACTTTTTAAAATAACATTCAGGTATCGGTTGCCAGTTCTGATTTCGATATTTCCGCAACCGTGCAAAAAAGGTTGTATTAACACAATTATTGTATTTATTTACTACGGTTTCTGAACCCATCTTAGAGTAATTATAATATGTGTGTAGATAAAGTAATGTATGCAACTGTACATAATTAGGCATTAAAACACTCGTGTGACCTTATTATGAAACTCGCCTTCGGCTCGTTTCATAAAACACACTCGTGTTAAATGCCCCTCATTATGTACCAGTTGCATAAACTACTATTATTTGTCGAATTGTCAATATTATTTACTTTACCACCTCTTACAGAAGTGTATGTGACTGAGCTATTAAGGGGAGGCTTCCCATATTTTGTGTGTTAGAGCTTCAAGAGAAAAAAGAATTTGTTAAACAAATCTGGGATAATTGCACAAAGTTTATATCGAGATTATGGAGTGCTTGCCCACCCCTGCGCCTTCATATTGACCATCATTGACCGACCATACAAGACTTTGTACACTTTACGGGTACGATATACTTTTAAGTGTTTTTTTTCCTAGTACGAGTATAATATCAGCAGTGGGACGTATATAGGCTGATCATGATGATGATGATGAATATCAATTGATTAGTAATGATACCATAATCAATAAATTGTCCTCTTCAGCAATTACATTTTTTACTCGGACAAAGTCGCAGGCCAAAGCTGGTAGTTAGTTATTGCAGATCCAGCGGCAGCTTGTTTGTTTAACAACATCGCAGTGTCGCAATAACTTATTCGAAGCGTAAAAAAGTGTTAAACGAATGGCCATAATCATTTTAATAATTAGCGCAACAATGAACGTCACATTGAGTTGAGAGGATGTGGAACAGGTTTGGGTTTATGTTAATTAGCATCACTTACGTCACATGGCGCAGGGTCAAGGCTGGCGACGCGCGACCTGCTACCTAGGTACATACAAACTGAAGAACCTTCTTAGTCCTGTCTGTCGGCACACAAGGGCTTCATATGGAGAATGCTGCAAATGGCGTTAAAAGCATGAAAATCGGTACAATTGATCTTTAGGATGTATGAATCAATTTGACCCGTTGGACGAAAAAAAAAACGAGAAGGAGAGGAGTTATGACGACATCTTTCTTTTGTATGGAATTAAAAATAAAATTCTGAATCTAATCGTGTGTCAAACGAAAGGGCTTTCTAAGCCGGTTCTAAAAATATATCACACCATTACATCTTGGTCACTAGTCTTAAAATAAAATAAAAATAATTTTCAAAACATACCATGTTTGGGCTCCTCCAGGTATGATACTGTTGGATTTTTTGTTGTAAAATATACCTGATATGGTACCTAATATCCTCATATGTAACCTCAAGAAAGCAATTTTGAAAATATTTACATGTAGTGTTTTTTTATAATTTTTCATTATTACAAAGTTTGCTTAGCAACATTAATGAAGGAAAATTGGCGGAAATAATTCGTGAATAAGCAAATTTTGGCAGAATTGTAGGTACAGTTGACCTAAATAACATACTAAAAGGACTGGTCGATGGGGTTGGGGGTAGATCTAAAGCGTGGGAGGGGAGTGTAAAGGTCCCTTTTTAGTTGTTCGTAAAAAAAACTCGTAAATGGTGTCTCATAGCAAAAAATGTTTATATACACAAGTAATCTACATAAAATTTTCTACGAAAAAGATTCTATACACGTTTTCGCTGGGAAACCCTTACTTGCCAGAATTTCAGTTCCCCGAATTTTGACTGCCATATATACTATTCAACTGCCATAATATTGTTTCTTATAATTTCGTATGCCATATTCATTATTTACCATATTAATCAAATGCCAGAATCTTTATTTCCCATAATGTCAATTTCAATAATATATTTTTCCATAATCATTGTAATCCATAATTATCACATGCTATACTTTTATTTGCCATCCATCTCTACTGTTCGAATCGAATAGCTGAGAATGAAAATCCATAATTTTAATGAAATTTAAAAGAGCAGAATAACTTGTTTGAAAAGCTACTTTACTACTTAATCCGACTCGGATCACGGACAGGTTAGAAGAGGATAGCGGGAACTTTGCTCCCGCTATCCTCTTCGAGGTTATTTTTTTATAAAAGAGCAGAAAAACTTGCTTGAAAAGCTACTTTACTATTTAATCCGACTTGGATCACGGATAGGTTAGAAGAGGATAGCGGGAGCTTTGCTCCCGCTATCCTCTTCGAGGTTATTTTTTTATAAAAGAGCAGAAAAACTTGTTTGAAAAGCTACTTTACTACTTAATCCGACTCAAAATCCATAGTTTCAAAATCCGAAATTCATAGTTAGGACTGTTTCGGATAAACTATATTTAGTATGGCGTAAAAATATTCTATCATGTAATATTATTGCACTTAATAATATGGATAACAATACGTATGGCATTGGTATCATTCTATCATGTAATATTCGGGAATACAAGAGTATGTCAAACGATTTTTCTAGTAAATAAACCATTCGGGCAAATGAAAATCGGGCAAATGTTTATCGAGCAATTGAAATTATTCCATATGAATTTCGGGCAAACAATAGACACCCGTTTTCGATAGGATGCATATTTAATGAGATTTTAAAGGGGGCAAGTTAATTATCAGTCGCTTCTCATTCCTTTGTCTCATGAATTCCCGAACCCGAACCGGCCGAAATATGCATCTTAGCGAAAAATTGTATAGAACCTTTTTTGCACAGAATTTTATGTGGATTACTTGCGTCCATAAACATATTTTGCTATTAGACACCATTTACGAGAATTTTTACGAAAAACTAAAAAAGGGACCTTTACACCCCCCTCCCACGCTTTAGTTCTACCCCCAACCCCATCGACCAGTCCTTTTAGTATGTTATTTAGGTCAACTGTCAACTGTACCTCCAACTCTGGCAAAATATGCTTAGTTACGAATTATTTCCGCCAATTTTCCTTCGTTGATGTTGCCAAGTAAACTTTGTAATAATGAAAAATTATAAAAAAATACTACATGTAAATATTTTCAAAATTGCTTTCTTGAGGTTAGATATGAGGATATTAGGGTATATTTTACAAAAAAAAATCCAACGGTATCGTACCTGGAGGAGCCGAAACATGGTATGTTTTGAAAATTATTTTTATTTTATTTTCAGACTTGTGATTTAAATGTAATGGTGTGATATATTTTTAGAACCGGCTTAGAAAGCCCTTTCGTTTGATACCACACACAATAGGATTCAGAACACTTTTTTTTTATTCCATACAAAAGAAAGATGTCGTCATAACTCCGCTCCTTTTCTTTTTTTTTCGTCCAACGGGTCAAATTGATTCATATGTCCTAAAGATCAATCGTACCGATTTTTATGCTTTTAACACCATTTGCAGCATCTTTTTGCGTGCCGCTAGCACATAAGGAATTTTACTCCATATGGTCAATTTTCAAACGAGCGATTTTTGCTGTCCCTTGGCTATATTTCCAAGTAGGTATATTGAAAATAGACCATTGGTACGTATATATTTGCTTTCTTCGTATTTTAATGTGCTTCAATAACAGTAAATCTAAATATTAATTGTTTAGGAAAAAATGATTTTATGTCACACCTGGTCATAAAGTGGCCATTATCGCACGCTCCGCGCGCGAAAAATCCCACTTCCTGGCCAGGGGGTGACATAAAATTTTGTACTTACCACGGGCGATAATAAAGAAAGCCTTAGATCGCATATTTATCGCCCTTGCCTTCGGCTCGGGCGTAAAATACCTGCGATCTGAGACATTCTTTGTTTTATCGCCCTTGGTAAGTAATGTACTATTAAATTCCTAAAATGAGCGTATACCTAACTACCTAATCTACAATCAATATAAAATCATTTATTTAAAATTGATACACTAAATAATACAATCTAGTGGTTGTCCGTGTTGCGGATTTGTTATTTGTTTAAACAAAAATTACCTACTTATAGATAAGAGTGTGTATGACTGGAAAGCTTATGAGTCTTACTGCTTACTGACACGAAAGCATGATTCTATTATTTATAGGTTGTGATGGGTACGTATAATCAACCTCTGAATTAAGTCGGATTTTTTTGAAGATAATGCCTTTTTCCCTTAGTGCCACCATGTTAATTGCAAAGACTTTTCTAAGTGCCACGACGCTAAAATAATTGCCAGGACTTTTCTTATTGCCATCGGGTTGCACCATATTTTAATAGATTTGTGCAATCACTAAATTTATGGTTTTTAAGAACTACTAACACGCAATTGTGTATATATATACGCAATAATAACGTATCGTATAAGGGTATAATTGTATATATATTATATACTTATAAGGGTGTAAAACAAATGATTATTGTACTAAATTAGGGTTAATAATTCAATATGCGACGACTTGACTGAACAAAATTCTGCTTTCTAATTGTCAAAAGAACCGTCGAATACCTATTTTAGATCTTAATAACTTTAAGACCGCTTAAAGTTAGACCAATATTGATTACTTTTTTGCGCATATTACACAAAATTAACCAGAGGACAAAAAAAAATGTCGTGGCAATATGGCTGAAAACGCTAAACTTGAGAAAGACATTTGGAAATCCCCGACTGCATAGGAAGTAAAGTACCTAACTGAAGTAAGTACGGCAATCCTACTATCCTACTAATATTATAAACGTGAAAGTTTGTGCGGATGTATGAATGTAGGAATGTATGTACGTTCCACTTAATCTCAAAAAGTAATGAACGGATCTCTATGAAACTTTCCAGTATTGTAGCTTAGACATCAGAATAGGACATATCTAGGCTATAATTTATTTCAAAATTCATTCCTACAGGGGGTTAAAAGGGGGTGGTCATTTTGTATGGGAAACAAAATTATTTTTAAGATAGAAACTTAAAACTTCCCTAAAAGACTAAGCATCAAAATGGAAGAAAATTGTTTTCAGCGTTTTTCGAAATTCGCGCTCTAAAAGGGTGAAACGGGAGTTGAAATTTTGTATGGTGAGCATTTTTTTTATTAAACGAGGAGCTTGAAACTTCGTTTGTAGACCTAGAACTAAATACAAAGAAAACTCATTTCAGCGTTTTTTGAAATTCACCCTCTAAAGGGGTGAAAAGGGGATTAAAACATTGTTTGGGCAACCTGAATTTTTAAAGTGAGTGACTTCATAGGCACTTGTGGAGACTCTCAGTTAAAATATAAGAAAAGTGATTTGAGCGTTTTTGAAAATTCATCCCTTAAGGGTGTAAAAAGGGGGTTGAATATTTGTATGGAAAACGAGCAATATTCGAAGAGAAATGTCGTCTGTAGTAATATAGCAGGTAAGTAGATATAGTACGACTTGTTAGCTCGAAACTATGAAGAAGAAAGCACGAAACTTGGTATGCATGTAGCTTAAATTTTTGTGTTTCAAAAATTTTAGGGAAACACGTTGACAGAACTTTTTTTCCCCCCCTCCCCCCCACTTTTGTGTGCCGAATTACAGTTTTTTTTAATTTTATTGAAAACTGCTGAAGCTAGGAGAAAACCGTCAATGGAAAAAATGTTCCTTATAATATTATCTAAAAGTCATTCTTTGGATATATTTTGATTGGACCTATAGTTTTCAAAATATACGAGCATTCATTAGGGTAAGTACAGCAGAAAAGGTGCTAGAGGGCAGATTACTAACAATTTTGTGCGCATCGGGTCACAAGCAAGAAATTTGTACCATAGATAAAGTGTTCCGCAGTGATTCTTTTCAGATGTGGAGATTAGTTAGATTCGTCCCCTGTGCGCGGGGAGAACGGGGTGAATTGGACCAAGCACACCTTTTTTCGTCTCTTTCTCGCTGATCAGTTAAGGCTACTATGGCTTGCGGGATATCGTTTTCGTGTAAAACAGACATCAGGAATTCATTTTTAGGGTTCCTTACCCGAAAGCTCCAAGCGGAACCCTATTGTTGTGAGTCATACGTCCGTCCGTCGTCTGTTTTACAGGTTTCACCGCCAAACAATTGGAGCTACAGGCTTCAAATTTTCACAGTATAAGCATCTTGTTGATCCAAAACCAAACTATAATTGTCAAAAAATATTTTTAGAAATATTTAATTGACAACATTTCATTTGTTTTAGTGCCGCTTTTTATTGTCTGGCTCGAAAGAACGCATAATTTTAGGGCACCCGTATTTTTTTATATTTATGAAAATCTTTTATTTTAGTGGAAATATCCATTTATATTATGACTCGGGCAGAAAGGGCGTAAGTAACAAACGTCACTTGTTGTGTTTCATACACTTAAAAAAACGCTGAAATAATTTAAACAAATTAATAATTACGTATAAAAACATGCTTAGTAGGTATGCTTAAACAGCTTGACAGTTTCGAGTTGTCACGAATGTCACGATAAACGTCAAAGTTCTCAACCGCTAAATTCTAACGATTTGTAAAGGATTGTTGAAACGGACTCTCAAAAAATACTGTTTTATGAAAAGTTGTAAAAACAACACATCATTGTCGCCCGGCAAACAGTTTTTTAATGTTCCCAATATCAATAAGGCCGAGTGGTGTACTGCAGCGGGTTTGGATAAAGTAACAAAGAGGACACTTTTTACGAAGATAATTTGAATGTGAGTATAATGGGTGTATATTTTAATAAGCTTTTAGAACCGACAATACCTAGTTTTCAATTGTATTATTAATCGCGTGTCTGTTTCTTTCAGTTGGAAGAAAATATGGAAAAAATGTTGTACCTCTATACTGGAAAACAATGAAAGTAAACGCGCGTCTATAATCTCGATTGCCGGTGTTTAAACGACCATTGCAGGAAGTGACAAACATTTTAGGACCCAGTACTTCAACAGAAATGAGTCAGTGTACGGCAGCTACTGCTTCACTTCAAGAAGTATAGGTGTTACTAGCTGGAGCACACAAATCACTGCTCCCCTGCAACTACATCTGCACGAGGCCATCCATAAGGCGGGTGACAGGAGCCTATGGAGGAGTCTGCTCAGCAAGAATAGGACATGATGTCATGATCCTCAGCATTTGAGATGATTTACTTACATTTGTTTTGTTCAGGGTAATGATATTTTCAGTTGATGAACCTGGTTCCTTAAGCGGATAGTGATTGTTGTTTTTATTGTGCTAAATTGTGAAGTTTGCTTGTTTATTATATTTTGTGAGACTATTATGTTTTATTTACCTATTTATGGAAGGAATGGTAGGTACAAATAAAGAAATTTAAAACAACAAATACTACTAATTTAAAAATAAATACAAAAACTTTATTAACTCTTTGACCACCAAAGTTATAGTGTGTCGTGGTGCCCAGTACACCAAGCACTGTTTTTTTTGGTGCAATGTCTAAGTAAACCAATAAAAACAAATTAAAACAGCTCATAAATGATTTTTTTCATGATCAAAGTATACCTTCACTCCGACCTTTTAAGTGGTTGTTGGCGTGGTAGGCACAACGACACAACCACTAGGTTCTTGGCGGTCAAAGGGTTAAAGTAATTTTATGATAATGAATTTATTTTTTCTCACCTGATGCTATGTACTTGTACCTGACCATTATAAGTA
Source organism: Cenopis cana (assembly GCA_951800055.1). Classification (NCBI taxonomy): domain Eukaryota; kingdom Metazoa; phylum Arthropoda; class Insecta; order Lepidoptera; family Tortricidae; genus Cenopis; species Cenopis cana. The sequence continues at coordinate 25,144,371 of OX637475.1, read as the reverse complement.
CCTAAAGGATGGATAGGTACTTTAACTATTCACAAGTCATCAGAAAGAAGTTTTATGCTGGTTCGGAAATAACAAATTCTCATAATAATAAAAGTAGTTTATTCAACATAAGATGTCCGCGAAGATAATGCAGCTTTGGCACCTCGGGCGCCAGTCAAATTATATTTATCCATCATGATTGTCTCCACACGAGGCAAGTTTCTGCGGTCAGCTTTCACAAATCCTTCAGAGTTTCTCATGTTCGTGTTGTTACGATGAAAAGCGCAGGTAAAGTCAATGGGTAAAGTAATTCGAAGGATGGGATTGCAGAATCGTTCTTTATGAGATTGTCGAGGGGGTGCCAAGTCGTCGTGTAAGAAAGCAGTCCGGGGTCCGTAAGAAAGCGAGAGTCGTTGAAAATCAAAATAATTCAAGGAAATACGAGATTGCAAGCAAATATTCAAAACGAATTAATGAACTGTCAAGAGTGTCAAGTGTCAACTCAACTGTCATTGATAGTTATAAAAATGTCAGACGTAAAGCCGGAAAATATCGTTTTTTATAATAGCAACATTGGAACCTCTAAGTGACGTAATTTCCTGTTAAACATATTTTATTACTTTATCCAAAAAATACTGTAAAAAAAAAACCAAAAAAATGTTTTTTGTGTTCTACAAACGTTTTCCTCGAAATGGTTTTCGATTTTGCAAAAATTTTTTTTTTGAAATGTTGTCCCATAGAGCTGAAGGGTGGCGCAAAATTTTTTTTTAACCCACCCCATCGTGTGGGGTATCGTTGTTTAGAGCTCATTCCGTAGATAAATACTATATTTTTTGTTTAAAAATATATTTGAAAACAAAGGCGTGAGAAGTCACTAAAGTCCGCTATCTTACAAAATTTGTTCCTAAGATTTTTAAAACTTCCCATTGACTTACGAACTTAAAATTTGGTTACGATGTTTATTGTTGCGTACATTTTACCAACAAATACTAATAAAATGAAAATTTTTTTTGTTGAAAAAATAAATAAAAAAAATCACAAAAAATTGTTTTAGTATTTTTTTTGTATTTGTTGGTAAAATATACGCAATAATAAAGATTACTACCAAATTTCAAGTTTACAGATCAATGGGAAGTTTTGTAAAAAAGCGGGCTTTAGTGACTTCTCACGCCTTTGTTTTCAAATATTTTTTTAAACAAAAAATACGGTATTTATCTACGCAATAAGCTCTAAATAACGATACCCCACTCGATGGGGTGGGTAAAAAAAATTTTTTTGCGCCCCCCTTCTGCTCTTTGGGAGCCCCCATTAAATATTATGAAAAATATTTTTTGACAATTGGTGTGGTTTTGGGTCAGCAAGATGGTTATACTGTGAAAATTTGAAGTCTGTAGCTCCAACCGTTTGGCTGTGAAACCTGTAAAACAGACGACTGACGGACGTATGACTCACAATAATAGGGTTCCGCTTGGAGCTTTCGGGTAAGAAACCCTAAAAATGAATTCCTGATGTCTGTTTTACACGAAAACGATACCCTGCAAGCCATAGTAGCCTTAACTGATCAGTGAGAAAGAGACGAAAAAAAGGTGTGCTTGGTCGAATTCACCCCGTTCTCCCCGCGCACAGGGGACGAATCTAACTAATCTACACATCTGAAAAAAATCATTGCGGAACACTTTATCTATGGTACAAATTTCTTGCTTGTAACCCGATGCGCACAAAAATTTTAGTAATCTACCCTCTAGCACCTTTTCTGCTGTACTTACCCTAATGGATGCTCGTATATTTTGAAAACTATAGGTCCAATCAAAATATATTCAAAGAATGACTTTTAGATAATTTTATAAGGAACATTTTTTCCATTGACAGTTTTCTCCTAGCTTCAGCCGTTTTCAATAAAATTAAAAAAAACTGTAATTCGGCACACAAAAGTGGGGGGGAGGGGGGGAAAAAAAGGTCTGTCAACGTGTTTCCCTAAAATTTTTGAAACACAAAAATTTAAGCTACATGCATAGGTACCAAGTTTCGTGCTTTCTTCCAGATGTGACCGTACTTCGAGCTAACAAGTCATACTACTCGTACTATATTTCAAACTCGGTGAGAGCGTTTTCATACATTTTGAGACAAAACGCAAACGCGTTCGAATTAGTTAATGTCTCGAAAAAAATTATACTAGAGCTACTGATATACAATATACCAAAAAACCAGAACTACTTATACATCGTGCTTTGCAACTTTAGCTTTTGATGCAAGCAACGAGTGAAAATGTCATTTCCGCACGTGCATCAAAGGAATGACCTGTGGACCATCGAGCCATAAAGAGGGTCCCCCCATGTACGTCCTTGGCAGCCCCCACTTCGAGTACATGCGCCCGCTGGAACCAAAAAAACCCGCCCATCACACAAGAAACGTTTATATGTAAGAGGATAATCTCGCGTGGTCGCGCGCACCTAGTCGACGACGCGGCGCGGCCGGCACACACTCACCATGCCAATAGAAGCTTAGACTTACTTACATACTAAAATATTGATTAACTAAAATTATTTAATAGGTAGCAGTTGAGTGAGTTGGTTACGTTACGGAGTGGATGACCGGTTGTAGTGAAGTGAACATGTTGCGTCTGGTGCTGCTGGCGTTGATGATGATGATGATGATGGTGCAGCAGGCCGCGCTCTACAGCCTCACTCGTAAGTACTGCGCGTGTGCCTCACTGCCTCCTACATGCATTACTACATACAGGATGGTTTTTCTTTTTGGGTCAGTGAGGGCAGCTACCGGATCCCGCGCTGCTACACGAAAATGGTCTTGAAAGACCTTCCCTCGAGTTAAAATTAATGAAGATTGGCGTTTACAGATTATGGAAAAAACATACAGGGTGCGAGAAATAGGAATGATAAAACACCGTGGGTATAATTGTGGTTGAAATACTAATAATATTTTTCCGTTGACTATCTGAATGATTTTATTCTAGAAACTGTACTATTTTTTATGTTTTTATTTTACTTATTGACGATCTTTTTGTGAATTTGTTATATTCTGTTTGACATTGATTACAGCAATTCAACTTTTTTTTTATATTATAATTGTATCAATAAATTGCTCTGACTAATTCGATGTAAACTATGTAATATAAAACTGACGATTTAAAAGTGCTTGTTGCTAGACCTATTTGAATAATAGTAGTTTATGCAACTGGTACATAATGCCTAATTATGTACAGTTGCATACATTACTTTATCTACACACATATTATAATTACTCTAAGATGGGTTCAGAAACCGTAGTAAATAAATACAATAATTGTGCTAATACAACCTTTTTTGCACGGTTGCGGAAAAATCGAAATCAGAACTGGCAACCGATACCTGAATGTTATTTTAAAAAGTAAAGAGTCCTTATTCTGATGTGATCATGTCGTTCTAGCTCAAATTTCGTGCGATATATACTAAAAAAACATCGAGCTGACATTTCGCATCGACTGAATTTGAATTTTCAGTGATACTAGAATAGGGACATGTCAACTTTGACATTTAAATTTTGACAGTTTTGTTTGACGTAATATTTTAACATCATATATGAGATTAAAATGAAATATTTTATTACTGCTGTAGCCTTAGCCACAGATAAGAAAATTGCCATAAATTCATTGAATGTTGAAATGAGAGTCATTTTCTACGGTTTCCGAACGCATATTAGAGGATTTATGATATGTGTGTAGATAATAGTAGTTTATGCAACTGGTACATAATAAGGGGCATTAAAACACGAGTGTGTATATACATAATAAGGTCACACGAGTGTTTTAATGCCTAATTATGTACAGTTGCATACATTACTTTATTTACACACAAATTATAACTACTCTAAGATGGGTTCAGAAACCGTAGTAAATAAATACAATAATTGTGTTAATACAACCTTTTTTGCACGGTTGCCGAAATATCGAAATCTGAACTGGCAACCGATACCTGAATGTTATTTTAAAAAGTAAAGAGTCCCTATTCTGATGTGATCATGTCGTTCTAGCTCAAATTTCGTGCGATATATACTAAAAAAACATCGAGCTGACATTTCGCATCAACTGAATTTGAATTTTCAATGATACTAGAATGATACTAGAAGAAGCTACGGTAGCCCAGTGGTTCAAGCATGCGGCTGTCAAGCGGCGGTCGTGGGTTTGAATCCCAGCTCGTACCAATGAGTTTTTCGGAACTTATGTACGGAATATCATTTGATATTTACCGTTAGCTTTTCGGTGAAGGAAAACATCGTGAGGAAACCTGCATACATCCGCGAAGAAATTCAAAGTTGTATGTGAAGTTCCCAACCCGCTCTGGGCCAGCGTGGGGACTACTGCCCAATCCCTCTCATCTATGAGAGGTTTGAGAGGAGGCCTGTGCCCAGCAGTGGGACGTATATAGGCTGATGATGATGATGATGAATGATACTAGAATAGGGACATGTCAACTTTGACATTTAAATTTTGACAGTTTTGTTTGACGTTTAATATTTTAACATCATATATGAGATTAAAATTAAAAATTATATTACTGCTGTAGCCTTAGCCACAGATAAGAAAATTGCCATAAATTCATTGAATGTTGAAATGAGAGTCATTTTCTACGGTTTCCGAACGCATATTAGAGGATTTATGATATGTGTGTAGATAAAATACTATTTTATTGTATTGTCTAACTAAATCCACTGTGATGTGTTGTGTGCGATTTGAATAGAATTAATTTAATTAATTGTATCTATAGGCCAGTGAAATCTTACAAATAAAAAAGCTAAAATCGCAAAGCGAGATGTAAAGCTGCATTTTTGGTATGTTATTCGCACCCCTTTGGAGTATGAGTGACTACATTTTGCAAGCAAAAAAAAGTTGTGCTACCTGTATGATACGTGAAAAACTGCAAAATTTTCGGACGTTTTTCAGGTATTGTAGTTCAATTCAAAAACTATGGGTTTTTGACATTACTTGTCTATGGCATTTTTAAAGTACATTAAATTTGCAACAATTTGAGCCTACCTACAGCTCCGTATGTCTTATAGTTTTTGAGACATGATGTTTCAAAAATACTGCTTTATTGAGTTTTGCCTATAGTGCGTGTTGTTATGGGTTTCCGTCGAACAAACACTTCACCACCAGCCACCAGCGCCGGCTTTTAGTATGTTATCAGGCATATCTCCTGGACCCCGAAACTGCCGGGAGACAATCTCTCCAAGGTCGCTCTCCCGAGTAATGACGTAATGAAAATTGCCGCCGAAACGTTTGGAAAAGTGGCAATCACACCCAACCTATGCAACATACATACACGTGTATGGTATCAAATGAAAGCTGAATAAATATGCCATATCATGTCTAACAATATACTAAAACGCTTGAGCTGGTTCATGGAAAATAGGCGTTTCATCATTTTTTTATCTTATATGGAAAAATGGCTCCGCGCTGTTGGGTTTTTCAGCATTTCTCTCACAGTTTTGGTCATATCCAGAAACAATAAATAGTTATGTAAAGCTGACATACTAGTTACTATTTATGTGCAACATAATTCTCGGGTGCCTGTTCTAGTTATTCTGTTAAATCTGGAAACCCGGAAATGTTTTCCTTACTTTTTTATTATTTTGCTTATAGTTTTGAATTGTCTCAATGTATTTAGGTATACGTATTGAAACTTAATTTAGGTATACGTTATGGCATATTTATTCAGCTTTCATTTGATACCATACACGTGTATGTATGTTGCATAGGTTGGGTGTGATTGCCACTTTTCCAAACGTGTCGGCGGCAATTTTCATGACGTCATTACTCGGGAGAGCGACCTTGGAGAGATTGTCTCCCGGCAGTTTTGGGGTCCAGGAGATATGCCTGATAACATACTAAAAGCCGGCGCTGGTGGCCGGTGGTGAAGTGTTTGTTCGACGGAAACCCGTAACAACACGCACTATAGGCAAAACTCAATAAAGCAGTATTTTTGAAACATCATGTCTCAAAAACTATAAGACATACGGAGCTGTGGGTAGGTTCAAATTGTTGCAAATTTAATGTACTTTAAAAATGCCATAGACAAGTAATGTCAAAAACCCATAGTTTTTGAATTGAACTACAATACCTGAAAAAAGTCCGAAAATTTTGCAGTTTTTCACGTATCATACAGGTAGCACAACTTTTTTTTGCTTGCAAAATGTAGTCACACATACTCCTAAGGGGTGCGAATAACATACCGAAAATGCAGCTTTACATCTCGCTTTGCGATTTTAATGTACAATTTCACTGCTGTACTAACTACTTAACGAATGGCTCACTGACCCAAAGTGAGTGTTGGCCTCCAACTCGATTTGACACAATTAAATATTAGAATACTTTAATAATTAGCCAGTTTTTAAACGTCCATTTAAATAAAATCCTTCAAAACATCGTCATTCGGTGACGGTTGGTTGGTCGTAACGTAAGGTATGTTGTCGTAGGCAAGTTTCACAATCATTAGCATTAATTAAAAACTCTAACATTTTTTAACCTATCCAATAATATTTACAAACTTATTTAATTTACAGTACCTATTTGTGGACAATGTTACACAAATCAACCTATAGTCCCAAACTAAGCAAAGCTTGTACTATGGGTACTAAACTAAGCGACGATAAATAAACTACTACACCTACACTACTATACTTATATAGATAAATAAATACTTAAATACATAGATAACATCCAAGACCCAAGAACAAATATTTATGCTCATCACAAAAATAAATGCCCCGGCCGGGATTCGAACCCGGGACCTCCAGCTTCGTAGGCAGGGTCACTACCAACAATAATAATAAGAAAAAATAATAATTGTGTTTAATTTACACAATGGTGTGAGCGTCATTTTGTGTTGTTTCGTTTTGTGTTTGTTTTTGTCATTTTGTTTTGTGTTTGTGTGATTTTTGTTTTGTGTTTTGTGTTGTTTGTTGTTTTACTATCTGGTGTTATTTGTGTGTCTAGTGATGGTCTAGTGTTAGTCTGAAGGACACTTTAGCCTTGTTGATCACCAGCCTCCGAACTTCCGAAGCTGGTGGCTCCTGGTTCGACTCCCGGTCAAGGCATTTATTTGTGACAGTTAAATTTTGCAAAATTTTGTTTTTGAAGTGAAAACTTCTTTAGGCAGCTAAAGAAGTTTTCACTTCAAAAAAATTTTGCTGAGCACTTTTGTACTGGGGAAAAATTGTTAAACTCGCGACAGATTCAGATTCTAAGACCAGCTAGTTGACCCCTCCTAGCAGTGGCGGAGCGTCCATACAACTCGATTCCCACCGGCTTGCCTAATTTTCAGCCACACCAGTTCTTTTAGCACGGCTCATGAAGAATGAGAAAGGCAAACTATTTCCGGTTTCCCTTAGAATATTTTTGACGCGCCGCCACTGCCTCCTAGTATCGTGATTGCGATGTTAGGAGGGGTCAACTCAGCTGGTCACGTAGCTGATCTTACGATACGACAACTGTACTCCAAATTGAACCGTAATCATAAGACTGAAAGTCCCAATTTAGAGTGAGCGTCATGTGTCGTTGCGGCACTTGTCCGCTCATTTCAAATTGAGCTTTTTACGCATACATTTACGGTTCAACTAAGTCCAATATCGGATAGCCACACTGTTAAGAATATGGTTGCTATGCTACTTATCTTTGAATGTTGTTATAACAATCAACCGTCAATCATCTGTGTATTCTTTCTGAATTATACATTACTCCAACACACTGCGACTCTTAATATTTATATATCTAAAAGGTTATGGGCCCAGCACGCGTCAATGAAGGGTTAATTCAGTTAGAGTACATCTCAACTGAAGATAACTCGTCAGATATTTTCACCAAGCCATTGCCCCGCGTTAAGTTTGAGAGGTGCGTGTCTGGTTTAGGTTTAAACCGGAGTGCTTGATGATGCATGATGAACGGTTGCTTGAGTGGGAATGTTAAGAATATGGTTGCTATGCTACCTATCTTTGAATGTTGTTATAACAATCAACCGTCAATCATCTGTGTATTCTATCTGAATTATATATTACTCCAACACACTGCGACTCTTAATATTTAGGTATATATCTAAAACACACTGACCGATTTCCGTAAAGATCATATTTCAAATAAATTCACATGGAAAGTAGTTCTTATTGTCCCTAAATACGGTGACAGTTCACGTCAAAATAGGTGTAGATGGATTTTCGAATACAAGGGGCTGACACGCTTTGCTAGAGAAAGATAGTCTTATTGCGATTCCTATAAGAGGAAATAGAAAAGAGTGGCATGTTTTGTCCCTATCACCGACCCAAGATTTTTTCATGGTCGGGTTATAGGCAAAGGCAAACTTCCATAAGCAATACATTGGACATGCAAACCGGCCAAATTGCGTAGTACAATTTTTGTATGAATATGAGCAAGTATGAGAAAGACAGCCCCGATGCCTCGTTGGCGCACCTTTAACTACAGAGTATATATTATCCCACCAAAAACATAAATGTGAAAATGGGAGCCAAGTTCAATATTAAGAATATGCGTCGTTATTGACTTCGCCGACAAAAGAATTGATATCTATATGGGTGCCAAGTTCTGTGTAGAAAATCCTGAAACCTGAGATGTAATTCAAGGTCAAGATCTTGGCTATATATTCTTAATATTGAACTTGGCTCCCATTTTCACATTTATGTTTTTGGTGGGTACTTATTTACCTAGTGGATCCCTACTAATTTAAAACTATTCTTGATTAATGGCCGGGACACTGGGACACCACGCTTCAAACCGGGACATGTGGCTATTGAATAAAATTTGAATTGGCTGAATGCAATAAGTCTCACTAAGCGCACACTAGATGGCGCTGTCGGTAGCTAATAAGATTATCTGCATCTATGGTCATTCACACGAATACTTACTGTGGTGATATTCGGATTTAATATATTTAATTACGAAAGTTTTCTTATTTGTTTCATTTATCTCAAGTGGTTATGGGCCCAGAGCCCACGCGAGTGATATTCAAATAAAGAAAAGAAAGACAGTAAAGTAGTGTGCAGTGCATCCGCGAAAATATCAAACACGTGAAGTCATTTTTTCATAACCTAAAAAAATGGACCTTACCGGTAAAGTGGATAAATTCGACGGAACAAACTTTAAACAGTGGAAATTCCAAATTAAGTGTGCATTACGTGCAAAGGGCTTGGATATTAACGAAGCTAAGCCGGAAACGAATGCGGTACAATGGAACAAAGACGACGGAATGGCGATGTTCATCATGACGTCTGCAATGCAATTAAGTCAAGTTGCCCTCGTCGAGAATTGCGAGACAGCGTTAGAGATGATGACCAAACTTGAATCTATATATGAGCAAAAGTCTGAACTCACTAAAATGATGATCCATGAACGTTTTTATAAGTATACAATGTCATCATCCGACAGTATCGCTCAGCATATAGCGAAAGTTGAAAGTTTGGCAAAACAACTTAAGGAAAGTGGAGAAAAGATCAGTGATACGGCAATCATGACAAAGATTCTCAGCACACTGCCTCCTAAGTATAGATCTCTCCGCCAGGCATGGATGTCTCTTGAGGCAAGCAGTCAAACTATAGTTAACTTAACCGCTCGATTATTAGATGAAGAGGCTAGTTTGAATGTAGAAGAAGAGAGTGAAACTGCTTTGTTGGTAGCAAAACAGGCCACAAAGAAGAGAGTATCCACTTCTACAAAAGTAAATAAAGAAGATTCAAACAAAGACCGCCAGGGTCATCGTTATCCATGTTATAACTGTGGAAAACGCGGACATTTCGCCAGAGAGTGTCGTGCTCAAAAGAAAAGTCAAGGACATAGAGATATGTTGGCCTTCAATGTGACCTATTGTGAGTGGAGGGAACAGGATGAAGCTGACAAATGGATTTTGGATAGTGGCGCTTCGGCCCACCTTTCGTATAAAAGAGAATATTTCACAGAGTTACATACATACACTGGTACTCCATTGAAACTGGGTAACCAAGAAGTTGTGGAGGTGGTTGGACAAGGAAATATTCTTATCACAAAGTGGGTCAATGGTCAGTGGGAGACCAGTATACTGAAAGATGTTCTCTATGTACCGAAGCTTCGAAGAAACCTGTTTTCTGAAGGTGTTGTTACAAGACAAGGCTATGAAATAGTGAAAAAAGACAATGAAGCATTTATTTATAAAGAAGGGGAAATAGTGATGTGTGCATCATTGCAAAGAAATAATTTGTATGAACTTAAGGTGAAAACAATACTAAATCAGTGCAATTTAGTGCAGAAGTCTGACTTAAAAACATGGCATGAACGTTTAGGACACTTGAATGTTAAAGAAATACAGAAAATGTGCAATAATAATGTGATAAATGGTGTGGACTTAACAAACTGTGACAGTTTTGTATGTGAGGGTTGTGCTTATGGAAAACAAGCCCGGAGGCCGTTCCAGGAGTCCCGTAGAGGACCATTGCAGCCAGGTGACATGGTTTATAGCGATCTCTGTGGGCCCATCAGCGTGCCCTCAGTACAAGGTATGAAATATTTCCTTATTTTCAAAGATGCTGCCACAGCTTATAGACATGTGTTCTTTCTTAAGAACAAGAGTGACACATTAGAATATTTCAAGAAATACAATGCCATCATAAAGAATAAATTCTTGCATAGTGTGCATGTTTTGCACACAGATAATGGTGGGGAATACAAGAATAAACAATTTAAAGATTATCTTGATAGTGAAGGCATCTCTCACGAGTTAACTGCTCCTTACACTCCCGAGCAAAATGGCAGAGTGGAGAGAGAGATGAGAACAATCATGGAAAGTGCTCGCTCTATGTTACATGCTCGAAATGTATCATTTGATTTGTGGGCAGAAGCAGTTAACTGTGCCGTTTATCTGTTCAATCGTACATCTTCAAGCCAGACACCAAATGTTACACCTTATGAATTGTGGACCAGTATGAAACCCAGCTTGGACCATGTACGAGTATTTGGGTGTATAGGCTATGTCCACATACCAAAGGAACTAAGAGTAAAGTTGGAGAGCAAAAGCAAGAAAATGATGTTGGTAGGCTATGAACATACAAATTACAGGATGTATGATCCGGAGATTAGAAGAGTGACGGTTTCACGAAACGTAATTTTTGATGAACAAAGCTCGCTATCTATCAAGAGAAATCAAATGGAAATTACACTTAGCGATGAGGAACAGAACTTTAGTGTGGAACAAGCAGGAATGGAAAGCGGGGAACTGGACGAGACAGAAAGAGATCAGCTTGAAGAAACGGTAACCCTGGAGCAGGAAGAGCTTGAAAACACTATTACCGATGACCAGAATAGTTCATCCATTGATAGCACATATGTTGATGCAAATGAACAAGATGAAACTTATGAGCCATCGCAGGGAGCCGACCTAGAAGGTCTAAATAATGACATGGCATACTTTTTAAGGCCACGCAGGAACCGTGGGCATGAAGCAAACATATTGGAATTTGATATTCCATTGACTTATACTGATGCAGTCAATAGTCCAGAGTGCGAGCAGTGGTTGCAAGCAATATCTGAAGAACTGAAATCTCACTGTGAAAATAATACTTGGAGTTTTGTTGAACGAGAAAATCAGAGGACCATTACGTCAAAATGGGTTTTTAATATCAAAAGAAACAAAAGTGGTGAAATAGAGAGATATAAAGCCCGTCTTTGTGCTCGTGGGTTTTCACAGATTGAAGGGATTGATTACAGTGATACTTTCTCACCAACTACAAGATATGAGTCAATAAGAATATTGCTGAGTTTTGCAGCACAATACAATTGGAATATAAAACAATTGGATGTAAAAACAGCCTTTTTGTATGGTGACGTAGAAGAGGATATATATATGGAAGTACCTGAAGGAGTGAGTGCACCAAGTGACAAAATATGTAAATTAAACAGATCCCTCTATGGGCTAAAACAGGCATCAAGGTGCTGGAATAAAAAGTTTACTGATTTTTTAGTGAAATTTGGATTTAAACAGGCTCAAGCAGACAATTGTGTTTTTGTAGGTAATTTTGAGGGAGTCAAAGCACTGTTAATTATGTATGTCGATGATGCTCTAGTTATGTCAGAATCTAATCGCGTTCTAAACATGATTGTTAGTTATTTAAAGACTTGGTTAAAAATTACTGAGACTGATTTAAATAAATATGTGGGATTAGAAATAGTCAAGAAAGATGACTCTATTTGTATTCATCAGAGAACCTACATTGAACAATTAATAAGTAAATTCAATATGAGTTCTGCCAATCCATGTAACACCCCGGTAGATATAAATGTACCCATACAAAACGGTGTAAGTGATGATAGAGATAGAGTTGAATTTCCTTTCCGAGAAGCCATAGGCTCGTTGTTGTTTTTAGCAAATGTATCTAGGCCAGATATATCCTTTGGTGTAAATTTCCTAAGTAGATATATTAACAACCCTAGTTTGCAACATGTTGTCCAAGTGAAACGTATATTTAAATATCTGTTAAAAACAAAAGATTTGTGTATAAAATATGAAAAGCAAGAAAATTTACTTGGATATTCAGACTCAGACTTTGCTGGGGATTTGGACACAAGAAAATCAACTACAGGGTATCTTTTTATGTTGAATGGGGGTCCCATTTCTTGGGCTAGCATAAAGCAACCCTGTGTCGCCTTATCAACGTGTGAGGCTGAATTTATGGCAAGCTGTGAAGCAGCCAAAAATTTGTTATGGTTGAGACAATTTTTCAAGGATATTGAAATTGAGCAAAATTGTACAACTTTATGTATGGACAATCAGAGTGCTATTAAATTAATAAACAACCCAGTTTACCATAAGAGAAGTAAGCACATAGATGTAAAATTTCATTTTATACGTGAGAAGGTCCAACAAAAGTTGATAGTGATTAAATATGTGCCAAGTTCAGAACAGCTTGCTGACATTTTTACTAAGGCTTTACCTGCTGTTCAATTTATGAACATTAGAGATCAAATACTTTCTGTGTTGTAATTTTGTATTACAAAAGAAGCTGTTCTGTTAAATTTAATCATGCTAGTATGTTTAGGTATTAAGTGTACTGAATAATGCATGTGTGAGAAAATTGCATTCTAAATTAATATATTTCAAATTTAGTGGGAGTATTGAATAAAATTTGAATTGGCTGAATGCAATAAGTCTCACTAAGCGCACACTAGATGGCGCTGTCGGTAGCTAATAAGATTATCTGCATCTATGGTCATTCACACGAATACTTACTGTGGTGATATTCGGATTTAATATATTTAATTACGAAAGTTTTCTTATTTGTTTCATTTATCTCAAGTGTGGCGGCGTACCGGGACGTATGGAAACCGCATGCTAGGTCTATCTCTAATTGTTTCGAAATCCATTTCGTTCCATTACAAAATCCTTATGAGTGCTTCTGCTTCAATATCGAAATTTACATATACATTTTTGCCAGTATAAAATCAATAGGCGCTTAGTAACCGTGTGTAGGTACCTAAATAAAATTTGTTATGGAAAAAATTACAAATCGTAAAATATCACTGTTTATGTTTCTCAGGTTCGTAACCATACATTTACACTCCTCCATGCCAAATTTCAACTTGCTAGGTCACCTGGAAGTGGGTTAGGTTTTTGATTATTCCCAATCCAAGTAGGTACTAAACTAGTCTTAAAAAATCTTATTTTTAGATGTTTGTATCTTAATAACCGATTGAGCTATATTAGGCCCCGTTATGCCGCTTGTTTCTACGCTGCCTTCTGAAGCTTGCCGGAAAATAGCAGAGCCTCCTCGACCTGATGCGACGCGGAGCAGCGAGGCTGCCGAGGAGGAGGGACCGTGGATTCCGGTGACCAAGGGACGACGGCGCCCACTCTCGTCCTCACAAAGAGCACAGCCCAAGGATCTCTGTCGTCGGGACGTTAACAAACGCGGGTCGTTGCCCTCGCGCCCAGTGATTAAAGGTGTGGGTCTCAATCATAAACTTCAGGCAATAGAGCCCAACAAGAGGATACACGCCTGCTTCTTCAAGCCTGAAACTACAACCGAGCTGATAAAAAGTCACATGGAAGAAGTTAGCGGTGCAAAGAATTTCAAAATTGATAAACTGATGTTAAGACACGACAGCTATGCATCGTTTATTCTCACTGTGCCTGAAGGTTTGTACGAATTATTTATGTCTGCTGAAGCCTGGCCTGTCGGAATCCGGGTTAGTGAGTGGTTTCAGCGACCCGCCGGGGGTGCACGCCGGGCCCGCCACCACCCCGCCCCCGGACGAGGAACCAGCAAGAAGGGTGATGCGGCCCCAGGCGCGCTCTCGCAATGAAGATAAAGGCACGTCCTCGCTCCACATTATCTACCAGAACGTTCGGGGTTTGAAGACCAAGCTAAAGTTCTGGCGGCACAATGCTACGCTCCTGCCATTTGACCTCATTGCTGTGACTGAGACCAATTTAGACACATCGATAGGCGACCTCGAAGTCGTTCCATACGGCTGGTCTATCCTCAGACGGGATCGTACTATTAACTGCGAGACCGGGTATCGTTCTTCGTCGACGTGCTGACTTGGAAACAGCGAGTGGGGAGGACCTGTGGGCTTCCGTCACACACAACGGTTATGAGTTTTTAATTTGTGTAATTTATCTGAAACCCAGTGCTTATGATTCCGACTATATGGAGTGGTTCTGTAAAGTCGAGGACAACTCCACAGGTATCCGTGATGCAAAATTTATTATTATAGGCGATTTGAACTTAAATAGCGCCAGCCTCAATTTAAACAATTATTTTTGTTACTTCTTGTCATTTTGTAAACTGTATGATTTTAATGATGTCGTAAAAACCTTAAGGGAAGTAAATTAGATGTGGTATTAGTGTCGGAATATTTGGGTACAGTGAGAGTATGCACAGCGTCCGAAGGCCTAGTTAGCCGCGCTGACGTTTACCACCCTCCTTTAGATATCTCTATCTCCCCTGATCGTCCCAAGAGGGCTGCTGCTATGGAGCCTAGTAATATACCGACAGCCACTGACTGGAACTTTCTTAAGGCTGATTTTCCACTGCTCTATGATCTTGTTTCTAAGGTTGACTGGAGCCCGGTTTTGTCTGAAGAGTGCGTGAATAGGGCAGTCGACTGCCTATATTCCTTATTATATTCTTGTCTTGATTCAAGTGTCCCCAAGAAGAGCCGTCGTACCAAACCGAGCAGAGTGTATCCCATTTGGTACTCGGCGGATATTATTAAAGACCTAAAACGTAAAAGCGACTTGCACAAGCAGTGGAAGGCCACGTGCGATCAGTCTGTATATAAGACGTTTAGTGATCTCAGGGCTGACATTAAAAATAGAGTGTCTGTAGCTTATAACAGCTACATCAATAACGTCCAGGAATCCATAAGATCAAATCCCAAGTCGTTTTGGAAACATGTGTCAAGATTGCGAACGAAAGGCGGTTTCGATTCAGATATAGTCTATAATGGCACAACATTTACTGGACAAGCTGCTATAGGCGCGTTCGCAGACTATTGCAGTAGTAGGGAATGCAAAAACCGGTGAAAATCAAAAACCGGTTATTAACCGTTTTGACTGGACAAAAACCGGTTAACCGGTTTTTTACCGGTTTTTACAAACTACCTGAAATCGAAGTATTGGACTATAAATTTATAATTTCTGGGTTCTATTGGTAATCTGGGCATGTTTCTAGTGATGTGAATAGGTATAAGTAAGCTAATAAATAAAACAAATTTGGTTTTTATCATCATTTTTATAAACTTCAAAACAAATCGACAAGTGACAAATAAAATTATGAAACATTCTAATATAAAAAAGG
Organism: Cenopis cana; assembly: GCA_951800055.1. Taxonomy (NCBI): domain Eukaryota; kingdom Metazoa; phylum Arthropoda; class Insecta; order Lepidoptera; family Tortricidae; genus Cenopis; species Cenopis cana. The sequence continues at coordinate 25,128,567 of OX637475.1, read as the reverse complement.
GCAATGTTTGATCAATTTCGGGCCATGCATAACGGTTATAAGTTGAACAAGTTATTCACATGTCATCAAAAAATTGGTAAGTGTCGCAACACTTGAAGCTGATTCTCGTCCTGTTCTGTAGATCCACTTTCAAAGGTTATACCGTGTGCCGCACGTATGTTACTTCTTAAGCTTGAAGTAGTGCCTCCCTCGGCTTTCAAAATTTTGTCGCACTTTTTACATTTCGCACTTTTGCCGTCCACTGCCTTCAAAAAGTACAACCACACGCCGGTTTGTTGTAATTCTTATTTTCTGAATTATCAGATTATTCGTTTACTGAAAATAAATGTATATAAATATTTAATAGGCTTTAAATTTTGATCAATCTTAAATATGTAGTTTCCGTTAGTAATTTTATGGTTAAGGAGGTAAAGCAATACCAGAAAATACGGATAAACAATAGATATCTTAATAAGCGGCGATGAAAAGTAATATTACCAGTATAGCACCAGCAAAGTTAAGGTGGTACCTAGTGTACCTACCTACTTTTTACAGTGACATATTATAAAAAACATTAAGTATATACATTGAAATGAATAGAAAAAAAAAGTGCATAATAACATTAATAACATGGGCTATTAACGAATATAATTTATTAACTATCAAGAATAACATGAAAAATAGCACTATGTATTATTAAAGAAATACTTACTTATTTGAGATGTGGACTTCCAGACATCAACTGGTATTTTTAATATTCACAATTTCACACAACAAACAACGCAATAAGTACTCAAACACCACCACCCTCTCTGAGCACTGACTGATTAGATACGTTACTACAGGGTAGTAGCAGGTAGCAAAACTATCCAAGTAAAACAATAGGGCTTACCCGGCCATAAACCCTTTCCGCGCTTTTGACGCGGCAGACTCAAATGAAGCGGGGATATGGGAAACTAACAACATTTTAACATTATGATATAACATTATGAAAAAAGAAACTAACTTCTTTAAACGTACATCCTACCATCCTTAAATAACGTGATTTGGAGGTGAAAGAACGCTCTAATCTCCCCATGAAGTTGTTTTTATTACTAAATACAATTTCGGTTAAAAACCGGTTAGTGGTGTAAAAAACCGGTTTTTTACCGAGCTCAAAAAGTTCCGGTTAACCGGTTTTTCGGTTAACCGGTTAACCGGTTTGCATTCCCTATGCAGTAGTGTGTTTCTTCCGCGCACCCCGCAACTGAAGCCTGAGCTGGCGGGCTCCACTCACAGTGACTACCTGATAAATATAAAGGGGTTTTCACACGACGAAGTTGGTCTTAGTATCGATAAATTAAAACCGAATAGGTAGTTCTCCGGGCCCTGATAATGTACCACCCTATATAATTAAGGCCTTTAAGTCCCAACTTATATCTCCCCTGGCTCATATTTTTAACCTTTCTCTCAATACCGGCGTCTATCCGGATCGCTGGAAAATCACTAGAGTGACGCCAATCCTAAAGACAGGTGAAAAGTCCCAAGCCGTAAATTACCGTCCGATCGCGATTTTAAACTGCTTCGCCAAAGTCTTCGAGAGTATTCTGCACTCGAAACTATACTACCAAATTGATCCTTACCTTGATGACGCTCAGCACGGATTTAGAAAGGGGCGCTCTGTCAATACGAATCTTCTGTCACTGGTAGACCACGTCTCGAAGAAACTGGATGTGGGATGCCAAGTAGACGTAGTTTACCTCGACTTCAGGAAGGCTTTCGACCAGGTTGACAATGACGTGTTACTAGAGAAGCTTTCCTCAATAGGGTTTGCGCAGCCACTTCTTCGTTTGTTCGCCAGCTACCTGAAGGATCGTAGACAGTTCGTTCGGCTGGGGTGCTTCGACTCCGATCTTTACCATACTAAGTCCGGTGTAAGTCAGGGGTCGCTTCTGGGACCCTTTTTATTCACCATTATGGTAAATGATCTTCCCAGCTGTTTAAAAACCGGCGAGTCCTTGCTGTATGCTGACGATATAAAAATAATGGTTGATATAAATAGCCCACTGGATTGTCAGAGCATGCAACAGAATTTAGATGCGATCCACCGCTGGAGCGTCAAAAATCGCCTTTTCCTTAATACTTCGAAATGCTATGTTATGAGTTTCACTAGGTCTAAACAAGGATTAACTGCTAATTATCTCATTGACAGTGAGCCTCTCAATCGTACCAGCTCTATGAAGGATCTGGGTGTGATGTTTGATCCTGGACTCACGTTCCACGACTAGGGCTTCCATTCCGTAATTACGTAATTACGGAATTACGTAATTACGGACAGATATTTGCCTTCTAATAATTACGTAATTCAAAGGTTAAATTCCGTAATTACGGAATTATGTATTACAACTTATTTCTTTAAAATATGCCTACTATTTCAGTCCAAAAATGGAAAAAAGTTTTACGAAATTGTAAATTAACGTTTTATTAAATAACATAAAAGATTATGGGATATTATTTGGAGTTAGTACCTAGGTACCTCGACACATCACTAGCGAGAATGGACAGGATTGCGTTGTAACTAGGGTTTGCAAGATCCGTTGATTTTAAGGATCCGGATAATTCGGATCTTAAAATTCGTAGGATCCGGATATCCGGATATTTCGGATAAAACGGATCCATTTCAATATTAACACCTTATCGATTAACAACTGCTTTTTTAAGTAAGTAGCTGCTGTATACTTGCTTAAAAAGTGAAACTAGTAGTTAAAATTTTAATAATTGTCATATTTATGAAATAATCATATCAATCGAAATAACAATCATCAATCAATCAGTCACGCACGCAGGAACACTGACTCCTGAAGGCGGGCGAAAAGCTAATCCTTAGGTCGCTTCAAGCTTTTCGATTCCGCCATACTAGGCAGAAAGCCAAATGCATAGAACAGGAGTGTGGTGATGTTGTTCTTCAAAAAGAGAGATAACACCATGCTGAAGAATTATAGGCCCATCTCACTTCTGAACCATGTCTACAAGTTGTTCTCGAGTCTCACAGGCAGGTTTGACGATTTCCATCCTTCCGAACAAGGCGGTTTCAGGAAATGCTTCAGTATCGTAGACCACATACATACGCTTCGTCAGATTGATTATACATTAGACTGAGGAGTATAATCTGCCCCTCTGCTTAGCGTATAATGTGGACTACGAAAGAGCCTTTGATTCGATCGTGACGGGCTGTGCTATGTTACTCGCTCTCCAGCGGTACCAATTAGGCTACCTACCGGTATATCGAAGTGCTAAAGTGTACGAGATACGAGAACGCCACTATGTCAGTCTGTCTCCAGGAACAAAACTCTAAACCAATACCATTGCATCGGGGAGTTAGGTGAGGAGATAATCATCCCTCCGAAACTATGAATTCTCTGCTGCACTGGAAGATGTGTTCAAGGTTCTGGACTGAAGGGGGCTCGGCATCAACATAAATGGCGAGTATATCACTCACCTTCGGTTTGCCGACGATATAGTGGTTATGGCTGAGACCATGGAGAACTTAAGTACTAAGCTCGATGGACTCGATGATCTGAGTTGTGTAGGTCCTCTGAGGTCTTAAGATGAACATGCCGAACATGGACAAAACGCCGAAGATCATGTTTAACGTCCATGTAGTACTAACTCCAGTTAAGAATTTAGTGAGACTACGCTCGTTAACTCGTTTATGATGAATATGTGTATCTGGGACAAACGGTCCAGTTGGGCAGGTGTAGGAGATCAATCGTCGAATCTGTCTTGGCTGGGCGACTAAGCTGATCTGATGCTGGAGGCCATAGCAACTCCTAAACTATACACAAGATACACACGTCGTGTTTGGGCTCGTTATATCGAAACTCGTACCAAAAATGAAGTTTAAGCCAGAAACTTATTTATTTTGTATTTTTGTTAAATAATATAGTTTCTATTTAGATTCACCATTTAAAAATAGATAATTAAAGCTTTCTTTTAGTTCATTATCATATTTTTAATCAAATTTTTAAAGATCCGTTAGATCCGAAATATCCGGATCCTGAGAGCCGTAGGATCCGGATCCAAAAAACGGCGGATATCCGGATATTTCGGATATCCGGATATCCGGATTGCAAACCCTAGTTGTAACCCTTTCGACTAGGTTACTCTGATGTCTGTGGACTAAATACAAGAAGGAGGTCCGACAGGGGCCAGGGGTGCAATATTTTACCGGGTGGGTGTTCGATGTGGTGGCTGGAATGGCGGAACAGATCAAAAACCTATTAATATCATATTACTATTTGGGGGTTGTGGCTATCATTGCGACCATTGCTGAACTATTGGGATCCTAAAAGTGGGTAAAGTCCTGCAAACTTAAAGAATGGCAGGATTTTGCTGAACTCGAGAAACTTAGTCTCTTCAGGGCACATGACGTGTTTGTCTAAGAAAGATCTACGGCTGTGCATTAGGCTAGGGCAGTCAGTTAGGATGTGTGCAAACGTCTCCTCCACTTCAATGCAGCGTCTGCACCTCCTTGTGTCACTCAATCCTAACGTGTGCATGTGATTATTTAGTAAGCAACCTTACAAACATGCGTAGTCGGTCCCTGCTTAGCAATAGGCATCAGGGGACCCCTTTTTGTTAAAGGCCTTAAATAGCGCCTTGGAATGGTTCAGACCTGGGAACTCTCTCCAGACCTGAATCGTTTTGTAGAAACAGTAGATTTCCAGGGTGAGCTTGGTTAGACGTGTGGGAATGCCACAAAACGATTCTGGCCCACAATGCATCCCCTTCGCCTCCGCTCGTGCAAGCTCGTCAGCTCTTTCATTTCCCGCGATACCTGCATGCCCTGGGGCTCACCGTAAAATAACCTTGTTTTTCGCTCCAAGGTTATTTAATGCTTCCCGCCAATTCAAGAGCACCGCCTGGCTATACGATTGAATATAAATGATTTTTTGATATTGTTGAGATAATTGCTTTGCCGATTGGTTGTCGCACACTCTAAGATGGCGTATACCTCTACTTGGAAAATCGAGGAGTCCTTTCCCAGATTCCAGCTGATAGCAACTAGATTGAGTGCTAGAAGTAAATTTGTGGCATACCTACTTAGAAATGGATATCGTACCAATTCATCGACTAGCACAATATTCGAATCAGACTGTCCACCGCACTACCATACTTGATTTATAACAACTGGTTGCCAATAATACAAATAAAACTTAAAGACGACCGTATTAGTGGGAGAAATTCCTCAAGCTGGACTGACCATATACGTTCAGCTCTTTGTTCTGAAAATTACACGTGGATGCTGCGATTTATTTAAATAATGGTGTTAAGAATAGTTTCCCTTAATTATAATTAATAACTATAACAAATACAAATTATTTAGAGATTTTTAATTTGAACTCCGGGTCAGTTACGTAATTACGTAATTACGTAATTCAACGTTCTAATTTCGTAATCAATTACGTAATTGACAAATCCGTAATTTTGGAAGCCCTATCCACGACCATATGCGCTCGCTGGTAACAGAAGGCTTTAAACGTTTGGGTTTTGTTACCCGTAACAGCAGGGACTTTACTCATGCTCGTGCTATCAGACTACTTTATTCCGCACTCGTAAGGTCCAAATTGGAGGCAAGTTCATGTGTCTGGAACCCGTATGAGTCAACCTATGCCCTAATGCTCGAAAAGGTGCAGAAATGTTTCCTACGCACCCTCTATAAAAAGCTGTACGGTTACTACCCATTTATGCACCCTACTGCCTATCTACAGGGAACTCTTGGATACAATTCCCTGGCCACACGAAGACTGTTCGACCAACTGATCACGATACTCCGTGTCCTCCGGAGTCGTCTTGACTGTCCTGGTCTATTCAATGAGGCATGTCGTTTCTTTGTCCCTGACGGCCGCACTCGGTTCCGCGTGGACCGGCTGCGTCTCTTTGCCGTGCCACCTGCCCGCACAATATCGCGACGCAACTCTCCCATTTGCCGATCCCTACACACACTTAACAAACTCGACTCTGTGCAGCTCTCCTGCGATGTGTTTGCGGATGACTGGACCGTGGTTGAAAGAGGATGCCTGAAACTGTGCGAGATCATGACATAACTGTTATAGCTAACATTTTGTTTTCCTTCACATTTTGTCAACATTGTGTTCTGTATTGTTAATTAAGTAGTTTATAAAAAAATGTAATGACTTAGGGTGATCCCTCAGATCCCTGTAATGTTACATGTTTTTCTTATCAATAAAATATAAAAATATAAAAAAAATATAAAAATATTCATGAAATTTGGGAACCTGCTGGTTTGTCTTAAGGATCCTAATAAACGTACGAAATTTCATATGTCTACGTTCAATACATTTTGAGTTACGTAAGGGTCAAAAGTGGCACCAAATGGTTAGTGTAATATATGTAAATATAACACACGGCCGCTGCGTCGCCAGTTCTTTTTTTTTGAACTTTGGCTTGACACGCTGCCGCGTGTCTAGAATACCTATGTTCGAATATGAATATCTTTGTTATTTACTTTCTTTATCATGTCATTGAATTTTTTTTACCGTTTTTTTTGTAATGGAGGTCATTTGCTAATCGAACAAAGTAAGTGGTCTACCAGTTTAAAAAAAGTTTCTGTGAGACCTAATTATATAGGTGACTTTTCTTGTGTAAGAGATGCACAATATACCTCGAACCGAAAACGAAGTTCGTTTGTGTATCTCTCTCTCACTGTCGCTCGAATTCGCAAGCGATTGCGGTATCTCCCTTACACGAAGTCTTGTCTTTCTATGTCGCGTGTGTCGGCGGGCTGACGCTGACGCTGACGGTGTGTGTCGGCGGGCTGACGCTACGCTGACGGTGTGTGTCGGCGGGCTGACGCTGACGCTGACGGTGTGTGTCGGCGGGCTGACGCTGACGCTGACGGTGTGTGTCGGCGGGCTGACGCTGACGGTGTGTGTCAGCGGGCTGACGCTACGCTGACGGTGTGGGTCGGCGGGCTGACGCTGACGCTGACGGTGTGTCGGCGGGCTGACGCTGACGCTGACGGTGTGTGTCGGCGGGCTGACGCTACGCTGACGGTGTGTGTCGGCGGGCTGACGCTACGCTGACGGTGTGTGTCGGCGGGCTGACGCTGACGCTGACGGTGTGTGTCGGCGGGCTGACGCTACGCTGACGGTGTGTGGCGCTTGTGTTGTGTTGCAGCGGCCGAGTACGACCGTCTGCCGCCGCTGGCGCGCGCCGACGCATACGCAGCCTGCATGCGCGCGCCGGGCGACACCTACTGCTTCGTCACCGCGCATCTGCTCGGGAACAACACGCTGTACGACACGCTCCTGGTAACTCATCGTCCACTCACTATTTAGATACAATAGGCGACCCTCCGTGGCGGCGGCACACGCGCGGGTGACAACACTCGACACTATAAAATGATGAAGTCACGGAGAAAGAAACTAAGCTTTTAGGGATTACTATCTCTATCTACTAAATGCTTTTAGTTTCGTCAACGGACGGGCCGTTTGAATGATAAAGAACGTGTTCAGTAGGATGAAAGCGTTTAATTAAAAAGCGTTAAATGTAATTATTGGATATAATATGAAATAAACAGCATAATTTTTTTTTTTTTATTGTAACATTACATTTAATTGACTCATAAATTGTTTTATGCTCGAGGACATAGGTAGGTATATGTTACGTATACTGTAATGCTGGCGTGTAGTGTGACGATTGGAGTTTCTGCGCACCACTTATGATATAACCGCTAGCATGAGCGCGGTGATTAAGTAACATTCTCAAACTTTACACTATATTTCCTTGCTTCAGGAGTATTCGGAGAACGTTCTAACTCACTTCAACCACACCAAGCTGTACTGGGGGATTTGTCCCAAGAGGAGTTGCGGGCAGCACATGAATGTCTCGTCGAACCTGACGGTGGTGGTGGAAGCGTGCCTGAACGCGACGCTGCGGCGCGAGTACGGGCTGTCGGCGCGCGTGGCGCAGGCGCTGTGCGAGCACGAGCAGGGCGGCGGCGGCGCGCGCTGGGACGCCGCCGACGCGGCCTTCGCCGGCGCCGTGGCCGCGCTGCTGGCGCTCAACATGCTCGGCAGTCTCTACGACGTCTGCGCACCGCACCACGACCATACATTTTGTGAGTGATAATAGGGTATTTGACACATGTTAAAATTGATAACTCAGTGTCACTTTTTGGATAGTTAGCCATCAAAATATCAAAATAAATCGTAAATTATAAAATTTTACCAAAATCATAAAAAGATATGAATCGTCAAAAACTCATAAAATTATGTATTTTTTTTTACCGTCCAAAATTCAAATAAAAGGCATCATTAGAATGCTTATGTAAAAATAAAAAATAAGTTGTATTGCAACTACGTACCTAAACGCATTATTTTACGACTAAAACAGCAAAATACTAATTTTCCCATACAACGGTTGGTCGAATGCTGTGCAAGTGACGTCATTTGCCAGGGCCAATTTGTAGGAGCCTTTTTGAGGGCCGCTAGCGGCGAGCTAGGTTTGTCCCTAATTTTAGCCCTTTATTGTGCTCTAATTGTTGTTGGTCCCATAGACATTTGATCGTCTCTAAAAACTGGTTCGATTGGCGTTTATAAAAAAAAATAGTCAAATAGCGTATTTTAAATAATGATTATAGTCCCCCTCCCCTCCACAGCGAATCTCATACTAATTCTATGCGCAATTGTACGGATTAGGCACAGGATAAAGATTAACGGTAGTTTAAATTGGCCCCACCGTACTAGACCGAGGGCGAGGTCATTGACCTGTCGGTATATCTTCGAGTCGCGCCGCAAAAACATACGAGATGAATTAACAAAGCAAGTCGATAAATTCGCCGGTGAAACCGTAGTTGTGACGGATCTCGAGGTTGCATGTTTCAGTGTGGCGTCCACCCTCACTAGATAGAATGTTGTGTTCCAGTGGGCCGACTCGTGCGCAGTTTCTCGGTGCGCGGCAGCTGGCGGCGGCTGGCCGCGCCCGCCAGCGCGCACCCCATGCAGCGCCGGGTGCGCGTGCTCTACAGCCTGCGGTGAGATGAGATACGGCAGTCTTCTTCTTCCTCCTGTGATCGATGGTTTCTTCCTCTGGTTAAATCTTACGGGACCAGAAGCTGGCTACAGCTAGAGCCCTGTCTGTTGCGGCACGAAGGTCTTGCTCGGAGCAGGAGTACGGGCACGCCGGGCAATATACAACATATATAGGGTGGATTTTCTTTTTGGGTCCGTGAGGGCAGCTACCAGATCCCGTGCTGCTACTGTATATGCGCCATACATTTCAAATAGTTTGCGGAGCCGTCCCGCACACACACCGAGTGCCCGACCCGCTTACGCTTATGATGGCTGACTTCATACGAATCTGATCCACTCAGAAAACGATTTCCACTTTATGTGATAGTCGTAGTGAGACTGTTGAGTCTTATTATTTTATGGCATGTCATTGCCTACACAGTTTTGACAGTAAATTATATCTTATCTTAACCTGAAACTACCTATCTCATTAAGAAAAGAACCTGTAATAAATTTAATCGGACCAGATCAGAACAGAATCGTACTAAGTAAATCGAATTTCGACTTGAAAACCGTACCGTACTTATACGTAAGTTAACGCCCTCCGGTCCGGTCCGGCGTCAGGCCGTGGGGCGGGGCGGGGCGTGGCCCGCGTCCCGCCTGCCCCGCACCCTGCACCGGCGGCTGAGCTGGATGCAATGCAATAAAATTAAAAGGAAAGCTACACCATTTACACCAAAAGGAGGTATTACTGGCTAACCTAACTAAAAGTACCTCCCCCAAATCTTGGGATTGCGTAGCTAAACCCTGGCATTGTTCAGCACGCAACGGTACAGTCAAGGGCTTAAATATGTATACACTTTTGGATCTTATTTCAATGGAATAAGGTGAAAAAGTGTATACATGTTGGTGCCCTTGACTGTACCTACCGGGATAACGCTAGGAGGATGAATGATATCAATACTGGCTAACGAGTAATATTCGACCAACTTTGCAATGTAGTTGGAAAGTAATTCTTTCGTACAAACTGCATTCTAAACTAAATGAGTAAGATGTAAGTAGGTATGTGAACTAGTTATAACAAATTATGGAAACACTATACACACTTTTATAATACGTCTTATAAAAATAAAATAATAAGGCAAAACGTTAGTATTTAGTATATAAGTTACTGTAATGTTTTATATTATTTGTGTTTGTGTTGTAAATTAATTATAATACTAAATAATAGTATCATGATATGCCATACCCTAATAGGGTGCCTTGTGTGTCTGAAATATTATTTTGTAACAACTGTACAATTACCATGGTTTCCCAAAAATGAATTATGAATTAATACTGAATCATTTCTTACTCTTTTTATTTTACTTTTATATAATCTCACAATAGGTGCGAGTTAGAGTTGGTACCTAAAAATGCAAGGACTGACTGGAAAATACAGAACCCTCCACTGCGCGTGGCCCGACTCGCACGTGGTCGATTTATTTTCTAATTTGATTGGAAACAACAGTGAATGATATAATCCGACTTTTCGCAGAACGATTACTGCGTTTGCCGTGATCTTGGGCCACACGCCCATTCCCGCTCTGTTTGCGGGCAACAACCCTCAGTTTATAGAAGAGGTAAGTAAGTAACAACACTTCAGTTCGGTCACCACCACCCACCACCGACGTTCGTGGTACCCTTTACTTAAGATCCCTTTTCATAGTTTCATAATTCTCCCGCCCACTGTCGAAAATGTTTGATTACTGAAAAAATATAGACATAGAAGAAGAAGAATATACATTTTTATTGTTAAACAACCGAATACAAACTATAGCCAGACCTAATCCCCTGAGCTAACCTATATATTTTAATACAATATTCTAAGTGACAAAAATTAGGAGGAATTATGAACGTTCGTTGAGTGCAATTTTATGATACCACCGAGTACACCGACGACCGAGCTGATCTGTTGGTTTAGACAGAGAGCGGTCATGGCAACCCGGCCCTGAACTACCTACACACGATGAAAAGCTCATTGGAACTCTCTCAAAGAGTAAGTAGTTGTGGTTGATGACTGTGGAAAAAAGTACAGTCGGCGATAAAACTACTAAAATTTTTTTACACTATTATACTACCCCATTCCGTCCAGCAGAGCGTCCAAATGAGGCGGCTCAGCTGCACTCTTGGCTTGGGGCTCCAGATATTCATGATCAGCCAATATGCGGCTTACTGCTGGACACTGGTGTCCTTTAACGATCGAGAGGGAAAGCTAGACTCCCACCGCTAGCTCAATGCAGGAAATTGATACAAGACAAGGTTGTGAAAGCGTTTTAAAATTAGCTATAGCTACCCTGTAATACACTCATTGATAGACATAGAGACACACACACACACACATTGATAGAATCACATTGATATGTATATTCTGGTTTCAGATTAGGGAATGCAAACCGGTAAACCGGTGTACCGGTTTACCGGTAAATTTCTCGAAATTCAGGTCGGTAAAAAACCGGTATTTTTTATGTAAAACCGGTAATTTACCGAAACATAAAACATTACATTTTTACGATTTTCAGTACTTTATAAACCTCTTTTATTAAGTGTTATCTACGTTAACTAGTGCCAAAACGATTTAGGTACTCAATTCTTTAGAGATGTTTAAAAAATAATTCTAAAATCTTCCCCATAATAATTATGATCCCTCTGCTGAATAACTTACAAAAGAAAAATACCCCTTACTTATACCGAGCGTCCCCTAAACCGCGCTTAATCCGTAGACAGCTAAAAAGTGCTAAATTTATACCTGTCATCATCAGCCGAAAGACGTCCATTGCTGGACATTCTACTTCTTCTTCGTCGTATCCTCATGACTGACTTGACTGAGGGACGTGACGATTGAGGGCATGCTTCGTCACCGCTCTCGAAGCTGCGCGGTCCTGGGCTTGGTGTATGCCGGCCTGTAACGTGGCTTTCGTCGCAAATGTTAGTGTCCACCGAACGCATAGGCATGCGCCCTCTGCTTCTTTTACCCGCCATACGGCCTGTGATAATAGTTATTTGTTATGCAAGGCTGATGCAAAGTTGATTTTTGGCGCGAGTGTTTGTATTGAGAGCCGAGGTAGCGAAGGATTGTAAGATTGAACCACGAGCGAAGCGAGTGGTTCAAAAATACAATCCTGAGCGTAGCGAGGCTCTCAAGGCACGAGAAGCCGAACAACTTTGCTGCCGAGCGCAACACACAACTTTTCATCTCACCATAGCGAGGAAATACTTTCATGTATAATTCATAATGTACTCATGTTCTATAAAGGGTTGTTTAAATTTCACCCGTTACAAAGCATTTCGGGGATTATTAACATTTAAATGCATCAAAAAGACTAATTATTATTGTTGAGTACTGTGGTACGAAGTACTCACGGCTAACGGCTAAAACAAATATATTTCACACATTTCCAAACTTATCAGGAGTTAAAATTGTTGTTATAAGTATCTTCTGCACTGAAATCAATTAATTAAATTCATTATTTTGATATTATACTAACTCAACAACAAAACAATATTCAAATATCTTAATCTCTCGCATCGAGTTTTTTTTTTTTTCTTTTTTTTTTTGTTATGGCTTTGCACTGATTAGCCAATGACATGTTATAGGATCGAGTTTTTTTCAAAACTAACTTTTTAAACGGTGCGTTCCGAAATTGCACTGAGCGTAAAATGTTGAAACATATAAACATTTCAAATATGTTTCTTCGTGTTATTTCTTTATAAATAAAACTAAATTATTATTGAATATCATCAAATTAAGCTGGAAAAAGTATTATTAATATCATTATAAAAAACAAAACTGCACCATTAGGTACATGATATGTATACTTCTAAACGCTTAGGAATGACCTGTCGTTTCACTTTATAGAAAAAAGTTGGAACTCATGGAACTGCGTAACGTTCGAATTTCAAAATCACTTTCCACGCTAGCGTGGAAAGTGGACTTTTGCACGCAGATTTGAAAGGATAAAGAAAGCCTTTCCGAGCGGGTGAGATGAAATAGTTATTTGTTATACAAGGGTGCAAAGTTGTATTTTAACCGCGAGTGTGGAATTGGAACACGAGCTAGCGAATGGATTCTAGGGTTGAACCACGAGCTAGCGAATGGATTCTATGGTTGAACCACGAGCGAAGCGAGTGGTTCGAAAATAGAATCCTGAGCGAAGCGAGTGGTTCAAAATTAGAATCCTGAGCATAGCGAGTATTGCAACACACGAGGTAAAATAACTTTGCAGCCGTGTGTAACACAAATCTTTTCACCTCACTAAAGCGAGGAAATAGAAAAAGGAAAAAACAAAAGTAAAACAATAAAAAAAATTGGGTTTCTTCCAATTTTTCATTTCATTAAAATAGAAAATAAAAACTAAATTTGAACAAAAAAACGCAAAAAAAATTAAGCAAAATTCAAAAACAAATGCTAATGCTAAGCAAAATTCAAAAACAAATGATAAATATAAAGCAAAATTGCGTGAAAAATTAATTACTTTCAATTCAAATAAAAATATAATTTGAAATCTTTATTAGTCGAAATCGAGTATAATCACGATTTATTGCAAAAAAAATTTTTACAACTTAATATTCAAAATAAATGTTAAATTTGAAATCCCTATCCCTAAATTAGTCGGAATCGAGTATAATGACGATTTTTTGCAAAAAAAAAAATTTTTTTTGCTTAAAATTCAAAATAGTTATAAAATTTGAAATCCTTATCCTTGAATTAGTCGGAATGGAGTATAATGACGATTTTTTGCAAAAAAAAATATTTTTTTTGCTTAAAATTCAATATAAATATAAAATTTAAAATCCTTATCCTTGAATTAGTCGAAATCGAGTATAATGACGATTTTTTGCAAAAAAATAATTTTTTAGCTCAAAATTCAAAATATTTATAAAATTTGAAATCCTTATCCTTGAATTAGTCGGAATCGAGTATAATGACGATTTTTTGCAAAAAAAATATTTTTTTGCTTAAAATTCAAAATAAATATTAAATTTGAAATCCTTATCCTTGAATTAGTCGGAATCGAGTATAATGATGATTTTTTGCAAAAAAAATTTTTTTCTTGCTTAAAATTCAAAATAAATATTAAATTTGAAATCCTTATCCTTGAATTAGTCAAAATCGAGTATAATGACGATTTTTTGCAAAAAAAATTTTTTTTTCCACTTAAAACTCAAAATAAATGTAAAATTTGAAATCCCTATCCCTAAATTAGTCGAAATGGAGTATAATGACGATTTTTTGCCAAAAAAAAATATATTTTTCTTAAAATTCAAAATAATTATAAAAACATTTTTTAATTCAAAATAAATATAAAATCTGAAATCCAAGAACTGAATTTTTTCACACCACCTGAAAAAAAAATCAGATGGGCGAAAATTGTCCTGGCTGTTTTGTGTCCACCCACACTAACCGATATCGGATCCGATACGAATCTGACCGATATCGGATCGGATAGTGTGAGCACTAAGCAGTTTTCCAAACATTTTTATCGGTAATGAATCCTACACCGATTATCGGATAGTGGGAACACGGCCTTACATGTTATTATGTTAAAAAAGTAACTAGGAACACGTTCGGATTTCAAAATTACTTTGCACACATGTGGATAAAATGCAGTTTTGCTATCTGTTTTTAAAGAATAAAAAAGGGTTTTCCGAGCTAGTGAGGTGAAATAATCTTTTATCTACACACATATCATAAATCCTCTAATATGCGTTCGGAAAACGTAGAAAATGACTCTCATTTCAACATTCAATGAATTTATGGCAATTTTCTTATCTGTGGCTAAGGCTACAGCAGTAATAAAATATTTCATTTTAATCTCATATATGATGTTAAAATATTACGTCAAACAAAACTGTCAAAATTTAAATGTCAAAGTTGACATGTCCCTATTCTAGTATCACTGAAAATTCAAATTCAGTCGATGCGAAATGTCAGCTCGATGTTTTTTTAGTATATATCGCACGAAATTTGAGCTAGAACGACATGATCACATCAGAATAAGGACTCTTTACTTTTTAAAATAACATTCAGGTATCTGTTGCCAGTTCTGATTTCGATATTTCCGCAACCGTGCAAAAAAGGTTGTATTAACACAATTATTGTATTTATTTACTACGGTTTCGATAAAGTAATGTATGCAACTGTACATAATTAGGCATTAAAACACTCGTGTGACCTTATTATGAAACTCGCCTTCGGCTCGTTTCATAAAACACACTCGTGTTTTAAGAGCGTATTCGCTGGAAACGCCGTGTTTCCGCGTTTTACCACGTATTCATTACAGAAAATCTCAAAAACGGTATAGTTTTTTGTAACACTGTTTACAGACCCGTGAAGAACAACTTATCGACTACGGGAGCTACAGTCAAAACATTTTTTACAAACATTTATTAAAGAAACTCGAGCACTTTTCTCACACTCGATTTCGAAATATTCGAAACCATGTCGTCATTCAAACCTGTTTATTCTGTAACCAATTGAAACTAAAATATGTAATACATACAGTTAGATGCACCGAAAGACGGTCTCTTTCGCCTACTGTCTGAAAATACACAATTTAAAATTTGGTTTAACTAAAAGAGCCACGGAAAACTCCATATTTTTGGCAAACTTCGCTGCATCATATTGTCACTTTAAAGCTAATAAAAAGGTTTTTAACTATGCTATTAGGGTAAAATAACTTCTATTCTACGATATTAAATAATAAAAAGTAACAAATAGGATATAAAAATATTAATTTTATTCGATTTAAAACAGACCTTTTTCTCATAGACTCGCTTGCTGTGACTCAGTACCGGCCCAGCGGCCATCGGAGGAGGACGTATATATCGTTTTTTTATGGCTCTTCACAAAGCTACCGTAATTACTCTCAGGAAACCAATAAAACATGTGACCTCCGATTAGGCGTATTTATTAAGAACGACACAGTCAGATTATACTGGGGACTAATCGTGATCTAAATTGAGACAAGTTATGAATGGTACGCAACCGTCAATTGATTGTCGACTAACAACTTTGATACTTGGTTGATTTCATATATTTATTATTGTATTTGGACTAGAGTTTTTTGAACTATAATGCTTTATTTTAATAAGCAATTATGTATGAATATAGCCAGCTACCAGAACTAGTGGTACAACCTGGAAAGTAGCAATAGCAACTAGAAGTTAATAAAAGTATAATAACTATAATATATAGTGACTCATGGTAAATACAAATACAAAGTACAAATACAAATGCGTTTAATTTTCATACATATGAAACAATGTTTTTATAAACATGGTATATTATTGTGTATAATATCCCTTTTAATACATGGTATTAATAGCAAATCTGGCGCAAATGAACAATGCTAGCTTGAAATTGAAATATGTGCTTGGAAATTCTTTTTTAACCTGGCTGTGCCCATTAAAGCGATAGGAGTGCGCTGTTTGAGGGTGTCCTGGGGAAAGAGCAGAGGAAATCTCCGATACTACCACGCGGGCGGCTTAAACATAGAAATACTCTGAGAGTTTGCGCTCCAGTTAGCTTGGTTGAGCGGTTTCAACCGAATCTGAAGTGTGGCTTGGAGAAACATAGTGTAGACCGGGAATGAGTTACCATTACAAATACAGATAGTTAAAGAACCGGCCAAGTCATTGTCGAAATACGCACATTTAGGACCACGCAATCACGAATTAGAAAATTCAGATAAAATATGTCGACGAGTATCCGTACTTGGGCCAATAAGCTTCTTTCAGCCAAAGACAGGACAAGGAAGTTGAAAGACGGATCCAAAATGCTTGGAAGAGCTATTGGGCTTTGAAAGATTTACTGAAGGGAGGCCTTCCGGTAGCTCTGAAGCGGAGGCTCGTCGACATGTGCATTCTGCCTGTTCTAACCTACGGTGCACAAACATGGTCACTCACCGATACCAAATTGAAGGTTTACCAACGGGCAATAGAGTGCAGCATGCTGGGAGTCAAACTGATCGACCGTGTTCGGAACTCTGTGCTGCGCTTCAAAACTGGTATTGCAGATATTTATAGCTGGAGGATGTTGGAGCAAAACTGCCAGGCTGCAATGGAACTGGGCCGGCCACGTCTGCCGTATGCATCCACGGAGGTGGGCAAAATTAGCAACAGAGTGGGTTTCGCAATATGCTCGGAGACGACGTGGCAAGCCGAGGCAGAGGTGGCGGGATAACCTAGACACATTTCTAAACGACTGGCCCGAAACAGCTCAAAGCCGGAACGAGTGGAAGTCGAGGGGAGAGGCCTTTGCCCAATAGTGGGACACCTTTATAGGCTTAGGAAAAAAAAGTAAACATTTCATCGCCAAATTTCAGGTTCATATGTGATTTATGTCTACAAAAATCACCTTTTTCCTTTGATGCAATTTTTAACTTCCTATTCTTCATATACTTCTTTTATTTTAATATACGATGTTTATCTACACAATAACGGTAGTTTTATCCTTTACCGTGGACTTTCACGGCACTTAAGTCGAGGGTCTTATGTTTAGATTAAAGTTTCTCCGAATTGAAATCATCATCATCATCAGCCTATCTACGTCCCACAGCTGGGCACTGGCCACCTTTCATAGATGAGAGGGATTGGGCAGTAGTCCCCACGCTGGCCCAGAGCGGGTTGGGGACTTCAAATACAACTTTGAATTTCTTCGCGGATGTATGCAGGTTTCCTCACGATGCTTTCCTTCACCGAAAAGCTAACGGTAAATATCAAATGATCCGTTCTCAAATTCCGTAAAAATCTCATTGGTACGAGCTGGGATTCGAACCCACGACCGCCGCTTGACAGCCGCATGCTTGAACCACTGGGCTACCGTAACTTGAACTAATAAATTGCTTGAAATAATAAAGCCGAATTGAAATACACACACAAGGGGCTCCTGCGGATGCTCTAAGGAAGCGTCCTTTTATATATTTGCTCCTGTTACTGGCTACACCTTGAATATCATTTCCGATTGCAGTTATCTTGCTAACGGCAAGCATGCACTCGCGTAGGCATAGCTTGGTAGCCAGGGTTACACACCTACCACTACTGACAGATCGATCAAAACGCTCGATGACATCATTATCCCCAATGGCGAGAACCTTGTAAAGGGCCGAGAAGGACATAGTTAGCAAGACTAAGATAGCCTTTCCACCAGAGCTATGCTATGCAGCTATGCTGCGAGGATGTTATAGTTTTCCGTTTAAACCAATGCTATGTTATGTGAACATATGATTGGTGGATATCAACGCATTCATAGCAATGACACAACTTTGATGGAAAGGCACCCTAAAACTTGAAAGCCGCCGCCATGTTCTTCACGTTGTCTCTTGAAAAGATTCGATCAAGACGCCCCAAGACACTCTCGTTAGATAGCTGGTCAAATACGAAGTATTGATGAATCATAGGTATAAGTAGGTAGGTACGAGAATATACTTATTTCATTGACTTGTATTTTCCTTCAATATTACAAAACGCATGATGTGGATGATTTTCCCACTAATTTATCTTCAACTGATTATATTTTCACATTCAATAGTAAGTCTGATACAAAAAAGATAATAATATGAATGTAGTTGTATATCCCTAAACACAACATTTTCGCTGCAAAAGTATCAAGGCTCATACACACACTATACGGCAACTTGTTACAGCATACGAAGATACATGACAGATATCATTGTATACCTTATTGCACTATATAAGGGTTTAAATTTAAATGAAAAGTTATGTGCGATAGTGTTGTTACGAACACATTGGAACGCACCGTGTACAGTGCTCGTTTGTGTGCAGCGAAAAACGTCAAAAAATACCTAGATTTGACTTGTGCCCGGCAACGAAAGCACTCTTAATGCCCCTCATTATGTACCAGTTGCATAAACTACTATTCCAGGCTCTCCGGCCCAGGCCTGACAAGAAGGACACGTTGGATGCAGATAGTGTCTCCACTATCCTCACTTTGATTTTGAGCTCATCGAGAATTAGTGACATTAGTGCGGCGTTCAGTCCATGAGATTCGGAGCATTCTACGCCAGCACCACATCTCAAATGCATCTATGTGTGTGTGAGGTTTTATGGTCCAGGTTTCTGAAGCGTCGAGTCTTATTTTAGTTTTGCGGTTTATGCCTTAGTTCTTCCATATTCTATCGAGTCGTTTCACCGCAGTCTTGGCCATCTGAGATCTTCTGATCTGTCATCAGCATTACTTATTTGAGAACCTAAGTTCAGAAATCTGTGTGCTTAGGTGTTGCAGGACATAGGCCTCCCCCAAAGAGTGCAACAATTATGGGTACAGCACCGGCCACATGCAGCGGACATCCGTGTCCTTTGACAGCTCATCAGTCCACCTTGGGTCTACCCACGGTGCGCCTTCCGGTACGTGGTCGCCAACACGCCACTCGATAACCTTTCCGCCCCAAAAAAACCTAAGTTCTGCGTGCAAACTCCCAGCACAGTCCTCTTTATTGACTGCTCTCTTGGTAACTTTGGCTTTCGCAATGCTAATTCTCTGAGCGAAATATTCTCCATTCCTCTCAGGTCACCAGAAGCCTCTACTATGCGCACGATTAATAATTGTACCGTCAGCGCGTCGTTAGGCCCCAGGCCAGGCGTACTTGCTGCACACACGAGGAAGCGGCACAGCCAACATTGATTTTGGTGGAATATGAGTTGGTGCGAGCCTGTCCCCACACGCAGCTTCCTATAACTCCCAGTACCCGTGGTTGACCATCTGCTGGAGTATTCCAAATTCCAACGTAATACTATCAGGCTATTTGCCCTCATCTCTCGCCAAGGCAATAGGTTCTAGAATGGCTAGTACTAGTACACATTACACTCCTTTTTTTGGGACATGTATGTACTATAAGGGCCCTTTGAATGTTGTCGTTGTTACTTCATTTGATTTTTACGGCACATGACAACTGTTTATATTGTTTGTTGACTATTTGAACAGTAAATAAAGGTTTATGAGGGATTATAACGCTTTTTAAGTAGCAAATTGTAAAAACCGGTAATTTACCGGTTCACCGGTTTTGTCCCACTTAACTCGGTAATTTACCGGTTTTGAAATATGCCCGGCATTTGCATTCTCTATTTCAGATGTACAATCAGCTCGTTAGCTACATACTGTTCAACGGCACGCTGATGGTTCAGATATTCTTCCTCATGTCGGGGTTCCTGCTGGCCTACAACTTCCTGCTGTCGGAGGAGAAGCGGCCTCCCCGGTGGCAGGACCTGCCCAAGGCTGTACTGCTGAGGTGGCTGAGGTATGTCTGTCGGAGGAGAAGCGGCCTCCCCGCTGGCAGGACCTGCCCAAGGCTGTACTGCTGAGGTGGCTGAGGTATGTCTGTCGGAGGAGAAGCGGCCTCCCCGCTGGCAGGACCTGCCCAAGGCTGTACTGCTGAGGTGGCTGAGGTATGTCTGTCGGAGGAGAAGCGGCCTCCCGGTGGCAGGACCTGCCCAAGGCTGTACTGCTGAGGTGGCTGAGGTATGTCTGTCGGAGGAGAAACGGCCTTCCCGCTGGCAGGACCTGCCCAAGGCTGTACTGCTGAGGTGGCTGAGGTATGTCTGTCGGAGGAGAAGCGGCCTCGCCGGTGGCAGGACCTGCCCAAGGCTGTACTGCTGAGGTGGCTGAGGTATGTCTGTCGGAGGAGAAGCGGCCTCCCCGCTGGCAGGACCTGCCCAAGGCTGTACTGCTGAGGTGGCTGAGGTATGTCTGTCGGAGGAGAAGCGGCCTCCCGGTGGCAGGACCTGCCCAAGGCTGTACTGCTGAGGTGGCTGAGGTATGTCTGTCGGAGGAGAAACGGCCTTCCCGCTGGCAGGACCTGCCCAAGGCTGTACTGCTGAGGTGGCTGAGGTATGTCTGTCGGAGGAGAAGCGGCCTCCCCGGTGGCAGGACCTGCCCAAGGCTGTACTGCTGAGGTGGCTGAGGTATGTCTGTCGGAGGAGAAGCGGCCTCCCCGCTGGCAGGACCTGCCCAAGGCTGTACTGCTGAGGTGGCTGAGGTATGTCTGTCGGAGGAGAAGCGGCCTCCCCGCTGGCAGGACCTGCCCAAGGCTGTACTGCTGAGGTGGCTGAGGTATGTCTGTCGGAGGAGAAGCGGCCTCCCCGCTGGCAGGACCTGCCCAAGGCTGTACTGCTGAGGTGACTGAGGTATGTCTGTCGGAGGAGAAGCGGCCTCCCTGCTGGCAGGACCTGCCCAAGGCTGTACTACTGAGGTGGCTGAGGTACCAGTATGTCTCTCTCATCTCAGCGTTTATCCCGGTTGCAAATTCGACTATTTCTTCAGTATTCGGACCCATTTTGCATTTTGCATTTTTTCTCGGCGGCCTCTATTCTACGACCTCTACGGCAACTTTACGAGTAGTATTGATTGCAAACCAGTTATCTTTAATCTTTACCAATTTTTATAAAGTTTAATGACTGAAATATGGAACCTGTAATACATGAATATACATTTGTATATATATGTATTTTGTATGGATCAATGTTATCCGAAAATAAAATGATTTGATTTGATTTGATTTGATAAACTGACTTGGCATCAATTAATACTGATTTGCACAGTTAAAATACTAATTGTCATTTTCAACATCAAAACCGAGGTTTAGTGCCAGTTGCACCAACGTACGAATACAGACCGGTCATCGTCAAATATGGCGCCGGCAGCTGTCATCCTATAGAAACTTGTCAAACTTTCAGATTTGACGAACACGTACCGCTTACGATTACAGACGGTTTGATGCCACCCATCCTTAGTTAAAGTCAGTAGTTTACCTGTGCATCAGCAGTTTCAGGTTGTTGCCTTTTTTTATGTGCCATTAAGTAGTCACTATATAAAATCACATAACTAGAGTACTGGCAACCAAGCAAGGCAGCACCTACCAGCAGGAGCCTGGTGCCGACTACCGTCCCGTGTTCAGAGGGACTCATCATCATCAGTCGCTCCCCCATGTCTGACGATCGTGACATCATGTCCCATTCTTGCTGACCAGACCCCTCCATTGGCTCCTGTCACAAGCCTCAGAGAGACTATCAGGAAGCATTCGTCGAGCCTTTTAGTTTTGCTTTACAGTTGAAGGTGTTTAACGGATATAGATGTTCAATTTGTTTTTATTACGAAACAATAACCCTTGTATAGTGGTTAGCTCGTAGGTCAAGTGAATGAATATAGTTGTTGAGGTTTGTCATTATCACGGAATAGGTATCTATTATTTTGCAGATTGACGCCATCGTACGCCTTGGTGATGTTGTTCGTGATGACGTGGGCGCGGCACCTGAGCCACGGGCCGTTCTCCCTGGTAGGCAACCAGCTCATTACACGACTGCCCAAAAAAAGGAGTGTAATGTTTTTACACGACTGCCCAAAAAAAGGAGTGTAAATGTTTTTGAGGTTTCGTGTATGTATGTCTATGTATGTATGTATGTATGTATGTGCTATGTATGTATGTGAACTTTTGCCCCCAGAACTTCTCAACTATCGTTGGAATCCTTACGTCATCCCGGGTGACATATCACATGTGACGTTGCAATAAAAACAATATGGCGGAATGTAGACTCCATTTTGTGTGTTCCGTAAAAAAAAATATTTTTCTATCCTAGCAAGTGAGGTATCAAAATGAAGCATTTGAAAAGACGATTCCACAAATATATATAATGTACGTGCTTCAAGTAAAACAAGTTCGAAATAAAATAATAATTATAAAAATTAAAAACACGACAGCATTAAAAAGATAAAAATAAGTTTCCTAATAAAGAACTCAAGAAAATATACATATTTTGTTTGCAGTCGGGGGAAACTACTACATACAAGTAAAACCAAAATATTATGAACCTATTGTCTCTACTCTGGTAAATTCAGTTTTAACTATTCTTCGCTACTCAAATGTAAGGGTTTAATCACTAATACTTAATGATGCAAATAAGTTATCAGAATTCCTTCTGTTTTACTCTTCAGTTTCTTAGAAATACAACTTCAATAAAATTGGCTGGCTTTTTTCCTCCCCGGAAATAGAAAAGGATCTTACCCATCGATTTAGATGCTCTTACCAAATCATTGGCATTTTTTTTCAGAAAGCTGTAGTTTCAGAGTCACTGGACTGCCAACGCAACTGGTGGCGCCACCTGCTGTTCCTACAGAACTATAAGGACCATTCACAGTGCATGGCTCATGGCTGGTATGTCATTTAAACTTTTATTATAACTCTCATTATAATTTTTTGGGTTCCGTAAACAAGGAACACGCGAAGGTAGATAAATGCAGTGCGTCTGAATTGAGTGTTGCAGGTACCTGGCGGCCGACTTCCAGCTGACAGTGCTGGGGCTCCTGATCTTCTGCCTGCTGCACAGCGCCCGGAGCCGGCAGGTGGCCGCCGCGGCGCTGGTGCTGGTCGGCATGCTGGCGCCCGCCCTCCACGTCGTGCTCCACAACGTACATCCCATCCTCGTCGTCTCGCCAGAGTGAGTTACTTCCAGCTGACAGTGCTGGGGCTCCTGATCTTCTGCCTGCTGCACAGCGCCCGGAGCCGGCAGGTGGCCGCCGCGGCGCTGGTGCTGGTCGGCATGCTGGCGCCCGCCCTCCACGTCGTGCTCCACAACGTACATCCCATCCTCGTCGTCTCGCCAGAGTGAGTTACTTCCAGCTGACAGTGCTCGGGCTCCTGATCTTCTGCCTGCTGCACAGCGCCCGGAGCCGGCGGGTGGCCGCCGCGGCGCTGGTGCTGGTCGGCATGCTGGCGCCCGCCCTCCACGTCGTGCTCCACAACGTACATCCCATCCTCGTCGTCTCGCCAGAGTGAGTTACTTCCAGCTGACAGTGCTGGGGCTCCTGATCTTCTGCCTGCTGCACAGCGCCCGGAGCCGGCAGGTGGCCGCCGCGGCGCTGGTGCTGGTCGGCATGCTGGCGCCCGCCCTCCACGTCGTGCTCCACAACGTACATCCCATCCTCGTCGTCTCGCCAGAGTGAGTTACTTCCAGCTGACAGTGCTGGGGCTCCTGATCTTCTGCCTGCTGCACAGCGCCCGGAGCCGGCAGGTGGCCGCCGCGGCGCTGGTGCTGGTCGGCATGCTGGCGCCCGCCCTCCACGTCGTGCTCCACAACGTACATCCCATCCTCGTCGTCTCGCCAGAGTGAGTTACTTCCAGCTGACAGTGCTGGGGCTCCTGATCTTCTGCCTGCTGCACAGCGCCCGGAGCCGGCAGGTGGCCGCCGCGGCGCTGGTGCTGGTCGGCATGCTGGCGCCCGCCCTCCACGTCGTGCTCCACAACGTACATCCCATCCTCGTCGTCTCGCCAGAGTGAGTTACTTCCAGCTGACAGTGCTGGGGCTCCTGATCTTCTGCCTGCTGCACAGCGCCCGGAGCCGGCAGGTGGCCGCCGCGGCGCTGGTGCTGGTCGGCATGCTGGCGCCCGCCCTCCACGTCGTGCTCCACAACGTACATCCCATCCTCGTCGTCTCGCCAGAGTGAGTTACTTCCAGCTGACAGTGCTGGGGCTCCTGATCTTCTGCCTGCTGCACAGCGCCCGGAGCCGGCAGGTGGCCGCCGCGGCGCTGGTGCTGGTCGGCATGCTGGCGCCCGCCCTCCACGTCGTGCTCCACAACGTACATCCCATCCTCGTCGTCTCGCCAGAGTGAGTTACTTCCAGCTGACAGTGCTGGGGCTCCTGATCTTCTGCCTGCTGCACAGCGCCCGGAGCCGGCAGGTGGCCGCCGCGGCGCTGGTGCTGGTCGGCATGCTGGCGCCCGCCCTCCACGTCGTGCTCCACAACGTACATCCCATCCTCGTCGTCTCGCCAGAGTGAGTTACTTCCAGCTGACAGTGCTGGGGCTCCTGATCTTCTGCCTGCTGCACAGCGCCCGGAGCCGGCAGGTGGCCGCCGCGGCGCTGGTGCTGGTTGGCATGCTGGCGCCCGCCCTCCACGTCGTGCTCCACAACGTACATCCCATCCTCGTCGTCTCGCCAGAGTGAGTTACTTCCAGCTGACAGTGCTGGGGCTCCTGATCTTCTGCCTGCTGCACAGCGCCCGGAGCCGGCGGGTGGCCGCCGCGGCGCTGGTGCTGGTCGGCATGCTGGCGCCCGCCCTCCACGTCGTGCTCCACAACGTACATCCCATCCTCGTCGTCTCGCCAGAGTGAGTTACTTCCAGCTGACAGTGCTGGGGCTCCTGATCTTCTGCCTGCTGCACAGCGCCCGGAGCCGGCGGGTGGCCGCCGCGGCGCTGGTGCTGGTCGGCATGCTGGCGCCCGCCCTCCACGTCGTGCTCCACAACGTACATCCCATCCTCGTCGTCTCGCCAGAGTGAGTTACTTCCAGCTGACAGTGCTGGGGCTCCTGATCTTCTGCCTGCTGCACAGCGCCCGGAGCCGGCGGGTGGCCGCCGCGGCCCTGGTGCTCCACGTCGTGCTCCACAACGTACATCCCATCCTCGTCGTCTCGCCAGAGTCAGTTACTTCCAGCTGACAGTGCTGGGGCTCCTGATCTTCTGCCTGCTGCACAGCGCCCGGAGCCGGCAGGTGGCCGCCGCGATATTGTGAGTATATAGTTATTTTCGTCTCTGATAGTGTTCCTGTATTGTCAAGTGTAATGTGTACATAAGAACGAGATTTTCTTCAAACAATCCAGATATACCTCCTGCTTTCCTAGCCAGTAGACACAGACACAATAAATTCATCAATTGTCTTAGCCAAATCTGAGATGTGATAGTCTGGTGGCTGCGTTTCCACCAAAGATGTGCGAGGATGCGTTTTCATACATTTGACACCTCGCAACGCGCCGAGCGAGGTGTCAAATATATATCCTCGCACATCTCTGGTGGAAATGCAGCCTTAAGATGTTGCCTCGAATATTTATTCTTAACGAAATTGCCATTTACATGCACCTTTTTGATGACATCCATTTCCATTCCTTTGCTTATCACAAGCTTCAATCCTTAATACAACACCCCGCTAACCCTTGTCAGGGTGGCGTTGAACTTCTTCGTGGAAGACCCGACTTTCAACTACATGTACAAGCGCGGACACACCAACATGGCGTGCTACGGGCTCGGCCTGGCGACGGCCTACTCCGTCTACCGCCTGAAGGAGGGCGACCTGGGAGCAGCCAAGTACAAGGTATTTGTAAACAGCTTGTTCGCTCTAACATTAAACTCCACAGCTGGGAGACTCAGGCTGAACAAGACCAGAGTGGCGTCGTGACCTCAGAAGGGGGGTAAAAAATCACGATGTAGACTGGTTGGAGAGCCTTAGGCAGAAGAGAATTCACAGTTTCAGACCTCCACCTCAGGACTCACGCCATATGTTTGCATTTTCGCTGTGCCAGAAAATGTCGCTGTGACTTTTTAGTTATCGGAAACGTTGCGGGCAGCCTCCCCGCAACACCTTACATTGGTTTCCTTTTTGATGCTGTAACTATCGTCTGCAAAGATGCTGTGGCCAATAATGACACCAGCCGGCGCCGGCTAACCGAGTGTCCTCGTGCGCAGAAGTACCGGGCGCTGCCGTGGCTGGCGGTGCCGCTGATGCTGCTGCTGATGCTGGCCTGCAGCGTGTTCTACGTGGAGGGGCTGACGCTGCCGCTGGCCGCGCGCGCCGCCACCGCCGCCGCCATCCGGCCCGTATTCGGCTGCCTCACTATCATTATCTTGTTTTTCACTGTTGTGAAAGCCGATAGTAAGTTACAAATAAAATGAGATACTTACTTAGTTACTTCAAAGCGCCAATCCAAAACAGAATACAATTAACTAAATAAACTTTATTATTAGATCATACTTTTTACATATTTAGATTAATATTAGGGACTACTGCCCAAGTCCCTCTCATCTATGAGAGGAGGCCTGTGCCCAGCAGTGGGACGTATATAGGCTGATGATGATTAGATCATACTGTCATATTGGTTATCAAGGTATAAAGGTTCCAACGGCAACCCACCACGGGTATAGGTATCTAGTAGATACTATCTGCACTACAATATTAACAGAGACTATACATATTTTAAATTAAAAAAAAACTAAAGTGTAACCAAGAGACTATGCCGATCCCACAGTCAAACTGTAACCACAGTTTTGTAGGGCGATGTATTATATTGTCATGTACTTAACCTGTGTTTATTAAATAGATAAATAATAAAATAATAATAAAAAAAACTCACGCGTCCGTTCGTCCATCCCATGTCCATCCGTCCGTCATCTGTCACAAAATTTTGTTCAGAAGATTTATTAGAATTTTCGTTGACTTATGAAATTCAAATTAAAATACGTATATAACAAACATTATCACCAAATTTGAATTTATTATTTTCAATGGTAAATCAGAAGTTTTCTTTAAAGTTTCCATATTTTAACTATAAAAACAAGTTAATTTCGCGGTTGGTTCGGAACCCTGCCAAGTGTGAGACGCAGTTAGCTGCCTGCCGTGTTGCATTGCAGGAGTGGGGAGCCGGCTGCTGCACTGGGGCGGGTGGGCGCGCGCGGCGCGGCTCACGTACGGCGCCTACCTCGTGCACGTCGCCGTGCTGCGGCTCGGCGTGGCCAGCTCCGACGAGATGCTGCCGATCAGTCTCTACTGGATCGTAAGTCCGTTTACAACCGGCACGAGTGTGTCATGTGTCACTTTATTCAACCAAGTGGACATTTCAATAGACAGGTATAGTGGCCACAGCGATTTTATTTTTCGACGCGGGCACAGAATAAGTAATAGTACAACGCGGGCTTACCGATGTCGCTTCCTTCACATGACCTGATACTGTCAGTATTGTACTAATGCGCAAAGTCCATAATATGATGCGCGGAAGCGGAGGCAGTACTGCATGCGTATCGCCCCACAATGAAAAATTGTTCGTGGCAATAACAATATATGGAACGTGCCATTTGTGAATCATGTTTCTATGAAAGGTAATTTCGATGATTCGTTACGCTACGATATGACACAAATTTGAAACGATTAACGATGAAAAGTTGTTCGATTATATAAAAACCAATAAATGAATGATTAGGTATGTGATTAGAAAAAAAACGCAATGAAATTCGTGGAATAGTTTTCGGCGAAATGAAAATTGACGAACAAGTGATTTCGATAAAAGATAAAATGATAGGCATTCCCAAAAATCACATACCGATCCATCCCCGATAAATCAGGAAGTGGCCATAGATAGGTAAGGCGTCCACAGTAGTATTACAACATGTACCTGGAGTGCTACCGCGAACCACAAACGAAGTTTTCCCTCTCTGTCGCACTTATGTGCAAAGTTCCAAGTGCGACAGAGAGGGAAAAATTCGAATGCCTTTCGCGGTAGCAGCCCTGGGGCCGATTTTTGAGTTTCGAACGCTCGACTTTTCACTCGAGATCTGTCAAAAAGCTATGACGTTTTGACCGATGTCGAGTGAAAAGTCGAGCGTTCGAAACTCAAAAATCGGGCCCCTGTATTGTCTCCAGACGCAAAACTACATCTGGTGTGTGGCGAGCTCGTTCCTGCTGGCGGTGCCGCTGTTCCTCCTGGTGGAGGCGCCGCTGTGCGAGCTCGTCAAGGTGGCGCTCCTGCCCGCGCCCGCGCCTGCTTCCTCACCCGCCCCCGCCCGCGCCTCCACCACCGCCACCGCCACCGCCACCGCCAAGGAGACGGTCCAATCGAGCCGGGTGTAAACACAAGCCGGGGTCATGTTGCCACGGGTCGCTTCCTACCCGAGCCTTAACCTAATCTAACCCAGGTAGTTCTGCATTTTTCCTGAGTTATAATAAGGCCGGTGATCGTCTAGATACTCTAGATGATGGTGGACCCTCACGCTAAGCCGAAGAACCTGGGTCCTCTGCCTGCTTGCGTAATAGGCACAATAGGGATGTTGACTCAAAAATTATTATTACTCTATACGACAGAATACATAAAACTATGCCAAACACTGAAAATCCTATTCAAATATCTCAAAAAATAACGAAATTACAACCGTTAGAATATCTTAAGTTCGAG
This sequence comes from Cenopis cana, assembly GCA_951800055.1. Classification (NCBI taxonomy): domain Eukaryota; kingdom Metazoa; phylum Arthropoda; class Insecta; order Lepidoptera; family Tortricidae; genus Cenopis; species Cenopis cana. Next base: position 25,099,587 of record OX637475.1, on the reverse strand, counting down.
AGAGAAAGCGCTACAGATCAGTGACGTCACTGACCTCGAGCGCCATAGTAAATGACGATCTTTCAATACAGAGATGCGTTTTGCGGAACAGGGACAGAAAACGCCCACTCCTAAAACTTAGAAGAATTATAATTATGTAATTATTTATTCTTTTGAATCACTTTTTAGGGTTCCGTAGTAAACAAGGAACCCTTATAGTTTCGCCATGTCCGTCCGTCCGTCCGTCCGTCCGTCCGTCCGTCCGTCCGTCCGTCCGTCCGTCCGTCCGTCCGTCCGTCCGTCCGTCCGTCCGTCCGACCCCCGTTTTTCTCAGTAACCGTTAGTACTAGAAAGCTGTAATTTGGCATGAGTATACATATCAATGACGCCGACAAAACGGTAAACGGGTGGTGGTGCAATTGGTTAGCGTGATATTAAGCTTTGAAGTGATAATTTTAGCTATGGTCAAGTGTCCCCCCCCCCTGCCAGCTAAACGGTGGCTACTAGGAATGTGAAAAAAATCATGGTAGTAGTAGTAAATACGATGAATTTAACAGGAAAACTATCACAGCTAAGTAGACATTACTAGTTAACGAGTAATAGTCGAACTTCAGAAATGTACTTTGCAAAAGCAAACTTTCGTACAATTTCCATTGATACCTTAGATAATGTTGTTAATTCTGTCAAAAACATAGTAAATATAAGTTTGCGAACTTTTTAGTCCATATAATGTAACGGGTAGACGACTACGGAACCCTACCTTGCGCGTGGCCCGACACGCACTTGGCCGGTTTTTTCGTTATTTCATTGAGAATTTGTTCCTTTTTCGAGAAAATTCGGATTCATTGATTTTCTTATTTGGTGTCAACATCCCTATTATACCGAGGGGACATAATTTAGACACTATTTTTTAATGTTGGGTTATAGTTGTTAAGTACTTATTTGTTATTTCATAATTTTTATTGTTTTTGAGTTGTTTTAATGTAAATAAATTTAGTATCCGCCATTTTTTTTCTGCCAAATTCCATACAAAATAAGATCATCAATGAAATTTTTGGGGAATTGGTTTGCAACTATTAATTTCTAGAATTTGGTCAGGTCAACCCTTTTAGCAATTAAAAAATATGTATATAAATTTTATTGCACAATGGCGAATGTATGAAGGTTTATCGTGGTCTCGTGTCTTTACTGATTTTCCTTTGCCCATGTTTGGAAAAAAATACCCGAAGAAGTACCTTCATTGAATATATTTGTTTTTGATTAAAAAACAAGCAAACAGAAATTATTTTTTATTTTTACCCGTCGACAGCAAAGTGAAAAGGAAGGGTTAAGCTAAGCATGTTAACTTCAAGTGGAAATCGATGAAATTAAAAGCCTACCGACATATCGATCTGCAGTCAGACCGTCAGAATGACAGACAGAACGGCAGAAGACGTCAGAATGCGAACAAAACAATAAATAAATAGAGGTATAAGTCCATTGTACATCATTATGGTCATTGCCCATGTGCCTGTTTAATCATATCAGCGAGCTTCTCACCGATCATGACGCAAGGAGCATTAGTGTTGCCGCTGGTGATGGTGGGCATGACGCTGGCGTCGCCGACGCGCAGGCGCGCCGCGCCGCGCACGCGCAGCTCGGCGTCCACGGCGCCCGCGCTGCCCGCGCCCAGCGCGCACGTGCCCACCGGGTGCCACAGCGTCGTCACCGTGTTGAGCACGTGGCACCGCCAGTACGCGTGCGTATTAAACTCAATGCCGGCACATTGAGGCACCTGTAAATTTGCAACTCTTGAATCCAGGCTTTTCAAATACTCGCTCTCTAAAATACTTATGAAGTCTTCGATACTGTTCGCGTGTTTCTCCAGATCTGTGTCATCAGAATAGTAATTGAGGAAGATTTTTGGAGGGTCTTCGGGATTGTTGCTCCTCAGCGCGACGTGCCCCCTCGAGGCTGGATGCAGCAGCGCCAGGATCGTGTACAGAGTTTCCTGCTTCTGACCCGTCTGCGCGACCGCTGTGCAGATCTTCTCATCCAGCCCCATTACGAAAGAGCAAATCAGCGTCGACAACAAGGTTGCCGCTGGAAACGGGAATGCCACCGTTTGGTAATCCGGAACAGTGCTGGCATTCAGAGAAACTTGCCCCATTATGCTAGGAGTAGGAAATTGGTCTAGTTTAGTTAATACTTGAATGTTCCGAGGTGCTGACTGTATGCCTTCTTTACCTGTTAGCATAACAATCACCGCGGGGTGATCTTGTAAGTTTTTACCGATTAATGGGGAATCTAACAATACTTTAATACCATTTTTAGTCAAGTGGTCCTTAGGCCCGATACCCGATAACATTAACAACTGAGGGGTGTTGATGGCACCGGCTGATAACACTACCTCTTTGGTAGCGTAAAGATTGATAATTTGTTTATTAGGCAACTTCACTTCTACCCCAGTAGATGTCATTTTTTCGTCGAAAAGTACTTTAGTGCACAAGGTGTTCTTGAGTACGAATAGATTTTTTCGATTTTTGATTGGCCTCAGGAAAGCCACTGCAGTGCTTTGTCTTTTTCTGTCAGCTACCGTGAACTGCGGTAACGAATAACCTAGCTGCTCAGGGCCATTAGTATCGATGAGAATCTTATGTTTTTCACCAAATGCCTCAAGATATTTATCAACTTGTTTATCCCAAGTCGGTCGTGTAACTCCCATGGGCCCATCAGTGTTGTGCAGGTCGGCCGATCCACTTTCCAAGATCTCCGCGCTCCTGAGTCCTTCGCTCTTCTTGAAGTAATAGGTGACGTTGTCCCAGCCCCAGCCGCTGCCGCCGCTGCGAGCCCAGCTCTCGTAGTCTGCCTTGTTTCCGCGCACGTAGTACATGTAGTTGGCACCGCTGGAGCCCCCCAGCATCTTGCCTCGGGTTATGTGGATAGATTTCGTTCTGTGCGCTTGGCTGGAATACCCGTCATCTTCGCTGAAGTAGTTCCAGTCAGCCATAGAGTAGTCCACAAAAGGGAATAAGCCAGGAATCTAGAACAAAATCGATGTTTTTCATAATAATTTGACGGTAGTTACGAATCCAGACCGGAATGTTAATAGTAGTTTATGCAACTGGTACATAATGAGGGGCATTAAAACACGAGTGTTTTAATGCCTAATTATGTACAGTTGCATACACTACTTTATCTACATCCATATATTAAATCCTCTTTCATGTGTTTCGTGTGGGCACTTCTCGCCGGCGTGCGCCATGTTTGCGTCGACAGGCCGGCCCGCGCCTCCGCCGCCAGCCCGCAGCTGTGTCTTAATTTTGTACGTGATCTCGTTAAAGTGTTATATTTCGTGATCTAATAGGGGACGCACGCAACAGCCGCACAGTATATTATAAAGCGGGGTCTTATCTACGGTATTTGAACTTATAAAAGAGGATTTACTATATGGGTGTAGATAAACGATATTAAAAACTCGCTTTACCAGCGACTTTAAAGCATTCCGGGGATTCCGTAAACTGCCGGGGCTAGGAATTTAGGGGGCTCGTGACCATGACCAAAAAGGAAAGCTTAATATTTTTTCCAAACAAAAGGACGTAAGTGCCCTCAGTTTTGTAAGAGGACACGACTTTTTATAAAATACACAGGATGATTTTTTTTATAACGACAGTGACACGCATACACCGCAGCATAAACGCTCGCAACTCCAACGGGGTCACGTTACCGAACCTTCATAAATTCAAGGGTTCACTGTGTTGATCGCAGATGGGACAAATTTCCCTCGCGAACTCTGGAAACCTTGCTCACCTCCAGGAACACAACACTACATAACTGCACAGTAAAAAAGGCAGTGTAGTGTTAAATATTATGGTACTTCCCCAGTTGGGCTGCTCCAAATTCGAGCGAGATGACATTCTGCTGGGCCCTACCTCTCCTTTGTAGTGGTTTTAAATGTGGATGAGTAGCAGTAGGCACGGAACCCTTTATTGTGCTATAGGCGAGTGAGTGACCGTACCACAGAGTCAATCGGCGGGTTGTCTCCCGCCTCGACGAGCAGGACCCTCCAGCGGGCCACCTCGGACAGTCGAGCGGCCACCACGGCGCCCGCCGACCCCGCGCCCACCACCACGAAGTCGAACTGCTCGCCGTCTGCCAACAATACACATTATGTTCGCTCGCTTCACCGTCAGCCTCATCTTTGCCCCCTGGCCCTGGCGAGATGCTGACGCTGGCCAAGAGCAATTCTTGATAATAAAAAAAACGTTGCATTTGATGTAAGTTTTTTAACTGTAAACTTGGCAAACAATCAAACCACGCGTTCCAGCCGCATAAAAGTACTGAAATATAAAAAGTTGTAAAAATATCTGAAAGCTCAATGGAACACCGATTTGGACGGTTGATATGTCAAACGAAAGACATTTTTTTTATTATATAACATATAACACGAAATTAGGGCGGATAAAATCAAAAATACTATTAAAAATCTTCTGTTTGAATTTTTTATTTATTTATATATTTTGTTATTTATTTATTCAGAAAACCAACCTTTTTAAGTAGTTAACTTACGCTAATTTACACTAATTAACATTATGACTGTCAAATTAGAATAGAGAATAGAATTTATTATTATGTCAATTAATTCAAATTAGGTACATTACATATATGTATAGGTACAGTCAAGGGCATAAATATGTATACATTTTTGGACCTTATTTCAATGGAGTAAGGTGAAAAAAATTATACATACTGGTGCCCTTGACTGTACACGCAAAATTCATAGTAAAATCACGTAGATTAGTAATAGGTTGGTCCAATTACCCTGTAATTACTTGTGGATATTTTGCTGCATGAGAGTAGGTATGCAAAAAGGTGACCAAATATTACATTTAATAAATAGTCATATAACTATGTTTATGCTAGCAAAGTACATATAATTATGTAATACAATGAAAGAAATGGCTTTTACTAAAGACTCTTTTAATTACAATTAGTTAAATACAAAATAATAACTTTGAATTAAAAACAAAAACTTAAACTCAAACTGTTTATTTCTCTTAATTTTATAATTATTGACTCTTCATCTTAAATTGTAAAGATTTTATAGAGTTGTATGCTTAGATCTTTAATAGTATATAGTTTATGCAACTGGTACACAATGAGGGGCACTCGTGTGACCTTATTATGAAACTCGCCTTCGGCTCGTTTCATAAAAGACACTCGTGTTTTAATGCCTAATTATGTACAGTTGCATACATTACTTTACAATGCATGTGCTTGAAAAGTGCCTTTTCTAAGCAGTCAAACTGTGCGGAAAGTGCTACTTTTCCGCACTAGTGCTTTTTACTTTTCAATTTTTTTTTAACTCTGTTTTCAGCTCGACGCAAAGAGTTTTAATTATTTGAAAATCATTTCACAAATAAATCAATTATAAATTACCGTTCTTATAAACAGGTACATAAATATTAATACTTCTTAAACGTATCATTTTAGATTTTATTTATTACCTATAAATAAATTGAAAGTTTTCACTTTAGGTAAATGCGTGGCAGAATGCGCATTAAGCCATTGCCTACTTTGCATTTAAAAACAAATGTGCACATGCGCAGTAGTATAGATGTTGAGCGCGCATGTATTTAGAAAAATGCCGCCATTTTTCATTTCAAGTAACTAATTTCTTGTTTACCTAGTTTTTGATAAAAAATATCGAGTGAAAGTGACGAATCAGATCAAATGTAACTCCATAAAATAGTTTTCAAGAAGCACATAATGCCAACAAAGTTTCCTTGGCCGCTAAATCCAAATGAAAAACCTATACTTGTGATGAATTTTGCGGTGCACTTTTAAAAGTTTTTGTGTTACTAAAATGATCTTACGATGGTTTTATGTCGAAAATAAATAGCACTCTATGTCAAGAAGTTGTTACATGAAGATGCTGATAATAAGTAACATATCGAGCAAGGTAAATTATAACCTATATATTTGATATTAACTTTTCTATTTTCTCGCACAATGCATAGTAAAACTTTGTATGATACGCGCGCGTAAAGATGATTTCCGACTCGTGTCTGATTATAAACTCGCTCGCTCCGCTCGCTCGTGTATAAGAAAGACACTCGTCGGAAATCACTCACTTTCCGCACTTGTATCATAAATAGCTATTATCTACACACATATTATAAGTACTCTAAGATGGGTTCAGAAACCGAAGTAAATAAATGCAATAATTGTATTTTCATCTCACCCGCTCGGAAAGGCTTTCTTTATCCTTTCAAATCTGCGTGCAAAAGTCCACTTTCCACGCTAGCGTGGAAAGTGATTTTGAAATTCGAACGTTACGCAGTTCCATGAGTTCCAACTTTTTTCTATAAAGTGAAACGACACGTCATTCCTAAGCGTTTAGAAGTATACATATCATGTACCTAATGGTGCAGTTTATTATTGTTTTGTTTTTTATAATGATATTAATAATACTTTTTCCAGCTTAATTTGATGATATTCAATAATAATTTAGTTTTATTTATAAATAAATAACACGAAGAAACATATTTGAAATGTTTATATGTTTCAACATTTTACGCTCAGTGCAATTTCGGAACGCACCGTTTAAAAAGTTAGTTTTTAAGAAAAAACTCGATGTGAGAGATTAAGATATTTGAATATTGTTTTGTTTTGTTGTTGAGTTAGAATAATATCAAAATAATTAATTGATTTCAGTGCAGAAGATACTTATATTACAATTTTAACTCCTGATAAGTTTAGAAATGAGTGAAATATATTTGTTTTAGCCGTTAGCCTTGAGTATTTCGTACCAAGGTACTCAACAATAATAATTAGGCTCTTTGATGCATTTAAATGTTAATAATCCACGAAATGCTTTGTAACGGGTGAAATTTAAACAACCCTTTATAGAACATGAGTACATCTTGAATTATACATGAAAGTATTTCCTCGCTATGGTGAGATGAAAAGTTGTGTGTTGCGCTCGGCAGCAAAGTTGTTCGGCGTCTCGTGCCTTGAGAGCCTCGCTACGCTCAGGATTGTATTTTTGAACCACTCGCTTCGCTCGTGGTTCAATCTTACAATCCTTCGCTAGCTCGGCTCTCAATACAAACACTCGCGCCAAAAATCAACTTTGCAGCCTTGCATAACAAATAACTATTAATACAATCTTTTTTTCATTCCTCATACTCTGAAAGTGGAGCATATTTGACCTAAGGAGCGGGTTGAAAGTGGGCCATTGCGCCCCACGGGCTAACATGTATACATATTTTTGATTCCAAAACATTTAAAATTAACCAATCCAAATGCTTCACCACATTGAATCCACCAATCACAAAACACGTGAACAGTCAAATCAGCCAATGCCAACCAGGATTTCCAATTTTATATTAATTTTAAATTTTGAGTAAAAAAAAAAAAAAGAAAAAAAAAATTTGCTAAAAATCATCATTATACTCGATTTCGACTAATTCGGGGATGAGGATTTCAAATTTTATGTTAATTTTGAATTTTAAATTAAAAAAAAAATGTTTGCTAAAAATCGTCATTATACTCGATTTCGACTAATTCAGGGGTAAGGATTTCAAATTTTATGTTTATTTTGAATTTTAAGTAAAAAAAGTTTTTTTTTGTGAAAAATCGTCATTATACTCGATTTCGACTAATTCAGGGATAACGATTTCAAATTTCATGTTTATTTTGAATTTAATGGCAAAAAAAATTTTTTGGGAAAAATCGTCATTATACTCGACTAATTCAGGGGTAAGGATTTCAAATTTTATGTTTATTTTGAATTTAAAGGAAAAAAAGATTTTTTTGTGAAAAATCATCATTATACTCGATTTCGACTAATTCAGGGGTAAGGATTTCAAATTTGATGTGTATTTTGAATTTTACGTAAAAAAAAGATTTTTTTTTGTGAAAAATCGTCATTATACTCGATTTCGACTAATTCAGGGATAAGGATTTAAAATTTTATATTAATTTTGAATTAAACTTTAAAAATTTTTTTTTTCGAAAAATCGTCATTATACTCGATTTCGACTAACTCTATAAGGATTTCAAATTTTACATTAATTTTGAATCTTAAGTAAAAAAAATTTTTTTTTTGCGGAATATCATTGTTGATTTCGACTTATTAGGGATAAGGATTTCAAATTTTATATTAATTTTGAATTTTAAGTAAAAAAAATTTTTTTTAGTTTCCTCGTATTCGGAATGAAAAGCAGAGTGTTTAACTCGGGTGAAACCACCCATTTCAGCCTCGAACTATTGGCGCTCTCACTACGTTCGAGCGCCAAAATATCTCGTCTGAAATGGGTCGCTTTCAACCCTTGGTTAACAATCTACTATTACACGGTTGCGGAAATGTCGAAATTAGAACTGGCAACCGATACCTGTAGCTCTAGTATAAGTTTTTTCGAAACATTAACTAATTCGAACGCGTTTGCGTTTTATCTGAAAATGTATGAAAGTGGTATGAAGACGTGAACAGCGCCTCTGGTGGTCACTAGTGGAAATTAAAACAGCGAGTATAACATTTGTTGCTAACCGATGAACGCGCGTATTTAAAACTCGGTGAGAGCGTTTTCAATGTTTTCATACATTTTGAGACAAAACGCAAACGCGTTCGAATTAGTTAATGTTTCGAAAAAACTTATACTAGACACTAGAGCTACTGAATGTTATTTTAAAAAGTAAAGAGTCCCTATTCTGATGTGATCATGTCGTTTTAGCTCACATGTCGTGCGATATAATATACTGAAAAAACATCGAGCTAACATTTCGTATCGACTGAATTTGTATTTTCAGTGATACTTGAATAGGGACATATCAACTTTGATATTTAAATTTTGACAGTTTGTATGACGTTTAATATTATAACATCAAATAGGAGTTACAACTTTTTTTAGTTGTTCGGTTAATAAATGACAATAATTGTTTACAAAAGGAAAAAAAAAATATAGGAAATAATAATGAAAATTATATTACTGATGTAGCCTTAGCCACAGATAAGAAAATTGTCATTAATTAATACATTGAATGTTGAAAAGAGAGTCATCAACGGATTTCGATGCGGTTTTTTAGGGTTCCGTAGTAAACAAGGAACCCTTATAATTTCGCCATGTCCGTCCGTCGGTCCGTCCGTCCGACCCCCGTTTTTCTCAGTAACCGTTAGTACTATAAACCTGTAATTTGGCATGAGTACCTATACATATCAATGACGCTGACAAAACTGTAGAATAATAGTAGTTTATGCAACTGGTACATAATAAGGGGCATTAAAACACGAGTGTGTTTTATGAAACGAGCCAAAGGCGAGTTTCATAATAAGGACACACGAGTGTTTTAATGCCTAATTATGTACAGTTGCATACATTACTTTATCTACGCACATATTATAACTACTCTAAGATGGGTTCAGAAACCGTAGTAAATAAATACAATAATTGTGTTAATACAACCTTTTTTGCACGGTTGCCGAAATATCGAAATCAGAACTGGCAACCGATACCTGAATGTTATTTTAAAAAGTAAAGAGTCCCTATTCTGATGTGATCATGTCGTTCTAGCTCAAATTTCGTGCGATATATACTAAAAAAACATCGAGCTGACATTTCGCATCAACTGAATTTGAATTTTCAGTGATACTAAAATAGGGACAGGACATGTCAACTTTGACATTTAAATTTTGACAGTTTTGTTTGACGTTTAATTTTTTAACATCATATATGAGATTAAAATTAAAAATTATATTACTGCTGTAGCCTTAGCCACAGATAAGAAAATTGCCATAAATTTATTGAATGTTGAAATGAGAGTCATTTTCTACGGTTTCCGAACGCATATTAGAGGATTTATGATATGTGTGTAGATAAAATCTTCTAAAAAAATTTTTTTTGGGTACCTCCCGTACATGTAAAGTGGTGGTGAATTTTTTATTTTTTTAGCTCTTTTAAAAATATTATAAGGTTTCTAAAAGCATTTTTTGGTTAAAGAATTGGTTAGCGTGATATTAAGCTTTGAAGTGATAATTTTTGTTATGGTCATGTGTCCCCCCCCCCGCCCCCCCCCCCTGCCAGTTAAACGGTGGCTACTAGGCATGTGAAAAAATCATGGTAGTAGTATATACGATAAATTTAAAAGGAAAACTATCACAGCTAAGTAAACATTACTAGTTAACGAGTAATAGTCGAACTTCAGAAATGTACTTTGCAAAAGCAAACTTTCGTACAATTTCCATTGATGCCTTATTGGGACCGTGCACGACGACAGCGCCAGGGACAGGTGGCCATTATGGACACTTTGTCATAGCTGTCAAGCGAGAAATAAGTAAATATTGTGAAAAAAATTAATGAAATCTTGTGTTATTTTACTATATTAGACAATATTGGACGATGGTAGTCTGTAACATTATTGCCAATAACATTAAAATTGTTGTTTTCAGTTGTTATTGTCAGGTTAGGTGACTTACTTTTTTTTCTTACGGCAATTATCCACTTATTTCTTTGGTCTCGTTTCCACCACGGTCTTGAAAACTGGTAAAATTTACAGTCGCTATTCTGTGGTGTTTTTACAATTCACAATAACACATTTTACTAGAGCCATATAAAATTTATCTTTACTGCAATATGGATTTGACAGCTCAAGTCAATAGACCGCGGGCCAACGACAGGTCACGATTACCAATCTCCTCTCGCATGAAAACTACATAGAGTGGTTAAGAAAGATGAATAAAAAATTACTGTGGACGTCTGCCACGATTCCGTTGGTGGGTTGAGAAGCAGCAGCCTCCCAAAGACGTAAAAAAAATAATTAAATTCAGTCATTTCCTCTCGACTGAAACTAGGTTTAAATGATACTTAGTTAAGAAAATACCTTAACGAAAAAAAATCGTCTGCCACTTGTAGGGCGGTGGAATACCCGTCTGCCAAGCACGTGAACATGTAAAAAAAAAATCAGTCATTTCCTCTCGCATGAAATTTTGTCAGATGATAGTTTATGAACTATTATGAAGAAATAAATTCGTCTGCCACTTGTATCGCGGTGGAAAACCCGTCTGCCAAGGGCCTAAACATTGTTGTCGCGAAATGCGATGACTGTAAATATTGTACATAGCAACACTAAGTCCGGATACGGAAAACAAAGTTTAAGCGATCACAGTCTATGGTGAGTGACTTGGTTTTTACGTTACAATGTGAATTGCTAATGGCAGGTGCTTGAGACTTTAACTAAATGTAGAATCAGTAAAAGTGGCCGGAGATTTCCAGTGTCCAGTTCCTGTATTCAAGCTAAGTATTTAGTTAAGCGATGACTAGTAAAAAAGATAAAATATAACCATTAAATAATCACAAAGTCATGTTTGCCCTGATGAGCTTAAGTGTTGGTCTTTGTAACCTAAATTTGGCGTGGTGTTATAAATTGTCATCATTTAGCTTGCTTATTAAGGCAGTCTCTTGCTGACACTTGTGCTGGCATGTAATGGAGACTGGGTTTCTTGCATGAGCAAGGTAACTCAAATAATACGTTCTGTTCATCGATATGCAAATTAAAGAGGTTCCGATGTGCCGGGACTCTAGGTATAGCTTACAGCTTACCGTGTATGTGTGTGTATCAATTTACAGGTATAAGCATTCATTTCCTGTGTGTCAGGATTGAGTGCACGGCTGACATACAAATGTTGAGCTAACAAGAATAGAAATAAGGCGAAAGCCATCATTGGATTGATATCTTAGTGGTACCATTGGGATAGGGCAATCTGATAGGAAATAATAAATCGGGCTACTACACCATGTGTAGTAGTACGGCCAAAGAGCCGTACAAAGGCGGCATAGCTATGGTGACTACCACCCCGAATGTAATAAACTATAATCAATGGAAATCTGAATACTTAGTGGTTCATGTGGAATCAACTGTTTATCTTTAAACAGGTTGGTGATTAAGCTGCCGTCCCCTGGTAGTACATTATGAACTGGACATCTCTGGCCCCCGCAAAGTAGTGCTGAAATTAAGGTAAGGATGACCTAACATTTCTACTATACAGACTAGAGCCTCTCAAATCATAATTGTATATTGTTCTGTCCACCCATAACTTATAATAAAATAAATGAAGCGAAGCAGATAGATTTGTATCACTACTGAGATAATAATTAATATTGGACCTAGGCTAGGAATTACAGTGGTAAAGGAAATCACATAATATCCATTGTAAATGATCATCAATTAAATGTGTGTCAAATACATCCCTTTGGCACATATTTTTGGTGGTAATGAATGCTGGGATCTGTAGTGGTGGTTACAGGATTTTATAGCAATTCATTCTGTAATTTTATGGTCGAAAAAAGTAAAAATAGTTTAATAACCATATTTCACAACTCATAAAAACAATATACAAGGAGTTTGAGACACAAAGAGGCTTCTGTATGGCCGGGATGTGGTCATCCTGTCTTAAAAGCAATAAATTAACAAAAATACTAAAATTATAGTTCACGGTGGCGACATCTGTGGAGGAGTAGGTTAAAACCTGATACATGGCTATGGAAAATCGAAAGGTCAAATAAAATAGGATTTTCAGGACAATTTACGACGGAAAGCAGACATGCAGCGAGTTTTAATAAAAACATGTGGTTGTACTTTATTTCATAAACCTTTTAGTATTGAATACCATATAAAACTCGAGTAAACTTGTGTCGAGATAGCTGTATTAAGGGTACCCTTGCAAGTAGTTCAGCCACTCACCGGAAGGTGGCGGTTGTAAGAAGTATTAATATTCCACCACGGATGGCGCTGTGGACATGATTTATGCGATGCAATTTTATTTTATATATATTACGTAATTAATTATTTAAATTGGTGAAAGCAATTCTTTAAATATACGTTCATATATTCAAGGGATCATTTGAATAAATAGCGAGGTAAAACTTGGAAATAGGAAAATTATTTTCGTTCCACAGAGTATAAAGTACGGGCATCACGAAAACGCCTTGAAGGGATGAAAACATCTTAGTAGTCTGTGTGTAAACAAATGTTTAATGGCTAAAATAATAAGCAATTTAATTGAGAAATCAAGTGTTTCACGATAGAAAAGTGTACACATACTATTTTCACGTCGAGTATAAAAGGATAAATTACTTTTACTTAAAGGTAAGATCAAATATACGTTGATTCTCACTTGCGATTTCAACCGGTGTACGCAGTATTGTTTGCAAGCATATTTAAACCTTTACAAGACTTTCCATTTAAAACTAAACACATAAAGCATTATTAAGATCATTCTGAAATTCCACCAAGGAATTCGCAAAGTATGTGCAAGTAGAATTTAGTTGTATTGTCATATTAAAGTAGTAAACAAAATGGTGAAGAATATACTCTGGTTCAAGTTTTAACTTCATAAAAAACACATATTAGATTCTTTCACAAGATGATAAATTAGTTTTATCAATTATTCATTAAAGGTAACTTCATCGAAGCGGATTGGAATTGTCAACTATAAAATTCCAAACGACGTAATTACACCAATGCACAGTTGCAGGGAAAGCATTTACTGCATCGAAAAGGGATATATAATAGAAAAGATAAGGTCATATAACAAGTAATAAGGTACGTAGATGAAATTTCTAAGTTCTATGAGACATTTTGGTTGTTTTGAGTAAAATTGACTGGTGTAAAAAATAAATTATATTCAAAGAAAATAAGAATAACCTTATACTTTATGACAACAATTGTGGCGTTTTCAAGCTAATTGTACCGCGTCGTCGAGGTTATTAAGGTTCATTTCTAGTGTAATCATTATGAGGAAATGTCTTATCAGCTGCGGCAGCGTTGACTCTTTTGATTGAGAATGACACAAATAATTCATTATATTGGAAGATAAATCAAATCATCATTATCATAAGATGGTAGTATACCATATTGTCTATTCAAATCAATATCTAATTGAACATTTTTCATTAATTTTTGCAAATAACCATGAAAGTTATCGGACACTTGTAGTATCTGTGAACGATATTGGTGTATAAACATAAGGTGTACATATAATACATGTAGATCATGCATGGGCTATATTGAGTCAAGGAGTATATCAGTAGTATCAAAATACATTTCATTGAGTGTTTACTTAAAAGTTTACCAAAGCTAATTTTATAGTAACATGGTAAATAGGTACAATGCATAACTACATAACAAAACCCATTCGAGGGGCATAAATTAACTATATTTAAATTCAGATAAGATTATGAAATAAATTTGCTTGAACATATATGAAGATAAATAAAACATGTGTACCCTGTGCATGGTAGTGCAAGGGCAAGTTCAAGAGTTTTATTTGTTGTCATTAAGAAAGTCTATAAATAATGAGTAGTAAGTTAAAGAAAGGATCAAAATAAAAAACCTGCCAAGTTCAAAAATTTAATAATGAGTATATACCATGAATAAGTTCAAACGAATTAAACCTGAATAAAGGGGAAACTGGATTGTGTTGATTGATTGTGACTTTTGATCTTGTTGAGTGAATAAAATGAAAAAGTCCTTTTAATGTTTAAAGTTTGTCAGCAAATTGCTAAGAGGGCGCACGGAAGTGTTAGATCCAAGTCAAAATAAAAGGTGACATTTGAGTGAAAAGTGTTACTCCGTTCGGGAATTAGTGCCATGTATGGGCTAGGTCGAACTTCGTATGGGACTTGGATGTAAACTTGAGTATCCTAGTTCGGGAATTAGTGCCACGATGTGTGGACTAGGTCGAACTTCGTATGGGATTTGTAAGTGAAACTAAATAAAACGTGATAAGCAAGAGTAACAATTTTGAACTGCGAACAATATTAAATAAATATTATATGCTGGTCATAAAGGGACGATATGAGTAGACTCACATAAATTAATTTCACAATCGATACACAAACTAGTTTAACAAACCGGTACATAAAGGTCACCTAGCAATAAACCGTGTTGTAAGGACTATAGTTTAGTTCAGTAACAATTTATTTACAATCAATTACAGTCAATGATAATAATTCCAGATTCAGTAAACAATACTACAGAATCAACATGGAAGAAATATATTTAGGAAGATTAAATAAATTTGTGTCAGGAATAAAAAATTTGTCCAACAACTCTAAGGTCCTATGTGCGTTAAAGTCGTGGAATGATGAAGAATTCGAGCAGGCCAAGATCGCTTCGGCAAAGCTACAAGCTATGATGTCTCGTTTTAATACGGAACTGTACCAATATTTCAATACAGTAACCAACCCTAATGCTGATGAAATATCAACTATGACAACCGAGCAGTTGATTGGTGAAGAAACTTTAGCCGAATTGAATGCACGTATTCAATCCAAGCGAGACAAGACTGGTTCTTCAACAACATCCGTTTCGAGTCATCCTACAAATAGAGGAAAGTTGCCCGAGCTACATTTACCTACCTTTGATGGAAATGTACTTGAATGGATACAATTTTGGGATCAGTTCAGCTCAAATATTGACCAGAGAGAATTGAGAGATGTAGATAAGCTTCTATACCTGAAAACATCTCTGAAAGGAGATGCGAAGACAATTTTGGATGGATTAGAAACTACCAATGACAACTACAAGATAGCGATAGACACGCTCACTAGCCGCTATGGTAGAAAATCACAGATAGTGGATGCCCATTACTCAACTCTGTATAAACTTAAGAGAGCTGAGAATTCAGATGAATGTAGGAAAACATTAGATGACATTGAGCGTCATCTAAGGATATTAAATTCTTTAGGAGAAAATACTGAACACAATCATCTGAGATTTTTAATCATGGAAAAGTTTCCAGAGGACATCATATACGAATTAAAATTGAAACTTAAAGATGAATCTATAGATGAGTTAAGAAAAGAGCTGCAAGTGGTACTTACAGCCAGAGAAGATGCTAAGAGAACGCGTGAAGAAAGTAATGATAAAGATAAGAGTTTCACGACAGATATGCTGCTTGTACAAGAGTCGAGAAAAAAGAGAAAAATAAAGTCTAGGAAACCAGATTCTAATAAAATCACTTCAAAGAAATTTAAACCAACGTTAACTGCCTTTAGTAAGACGCATATCAACAAAAGAAAGTTCACGGAGGGAGAACATAGTTCAGCACATGTGCTAAAGAAAAGGAAGATCTCATGCATTTTCTGTAGTGGTGATCACTTTAATGACGAGTGTACCAATGTCCAAACGGTACAACTTAGAAAGGCAAAGCTGAATAATCGATGCTACCTATGTCTAGGCAAAGGTCATAGTTTCAGGACATGTAAAGGAAAAAGGAGAGTTTGTCCGCACTGTGGCCAAAGTGGGCATAATAGAGCATTGTGCATTAAGAGAGAACAGACTAAAAAGGAAACCACTACTGCATTACATGTCAATGGAAATGGACCGACTGTCCTCCAGACGGCTGTGGTTAACGCCATAGGAAGAAATAACGTAGTCATCAAATGTCGTATTCTGCTAGATTGCGGAAGCATGAGAAGTTATGTCTTACAAAGGGTAGCTGAAAAACTTAACTTGGAACCTGAAGAGAGACAACATCTAACAGTGTTCACATTTGCTAAGGATCAACCTCACGAGATGGAGAGCCCGTTGGCCAAACTTTGTTTGCAAACAAGGAACGATAACAAGAAGTTAATATATGTTAATATCGTACCCACTATCACTCGTGATATTTCCACTTTTAATAAGGAATTCTCGGAATGGGAACATCGAGAAAAATATCCTTTAGCCGATGACGGATCACTTGAGGATCAAATTGACATCCTGATTGGAAATGATTATTATCATTCGTTGATGTTATCTGAGAAAATAGAGATTCAAGAAAATCTATATCTTGTGGACTCTGTGTTTGGTTGGATACTGTCTGGTCGATCAAAGGAGGAAAGGGACGACGCACTATCCGTAGTCACTTACTTCCAAGCCTCATATGAGACCAAATTGAACGATCCGGATCTACCGTTGGATAATGCATCAATGAGAGCCTTATGGGACTTAGAATCCATAGGAATCGTCGACTCTCCTAAAACAAATAGGGAAGAAGAAGCGATTAAGCATTTCAACGAAAACACGAAGTTAGTGAATGGAAGATATCAAGTCAGCTGGCCATGGAAGGATTATCCTCCGGAATTACCAAGAAATTACGGATTAGCATATGGAAGACTTGTGGGACTCGTGAAAAGGTTAGATAAAGAAACTTTATTAATGTATGAGAAGACATTAGGTGAACAATTGGAAAAGGGGATTATCGAAGAAGTGCCTAACGAAAAGGAGAACGATCATCCTATACATTTTTTACCATTTCACGGGGTTAAGGCAACTGGCAAAGCACTTAGATTGGTCTATGACGCTTCAGCTAAAGTAAAGAATGCGAAAAGCCTTAACGAGTGTCTATATGCTGGTCCCATGATGTTAGAAGACCTGACTGGATTGCTAATTCAGTTTAGATGTCATAAGGTAGGATTAACAGCTGATGTAGAGAAAGCTTTCCTACAAATTGGATTAAGGGAAAATGATAGAGATGTAACTCGATTTCTATGGCTAAAAGACACAGAAAAACCTGTCACAACAGATAATATTACTCAATATAGATTCACTAGGGTTCCTTTCGGAATTATATCCAGTCCTTTCTTATTGAACGCAACTATAAAACATCATCTACAAACTTCTGAAGGAAATTATACAAAACAGTTAGCTAGTAATATATATGTTGACAACCTGATAACAGGAACTGAGTCGGTGGATGAAGCATTAGAACTGTATAAAGAGGCCAAGGATAAGTTCTCAGAAATATCAATGAATCTTAGAGAATGGGTCTCTAATTCAAAGGACTTCCTAGATCAAATACAGGACGTGGCACCTGAATCCACAGTGAAAACTCTAGGTTTAAACTGGGAGCTGAAAGAAGACTTGCTCCGTCTTAGAACCAAAGTAAACAAAACCAATGAGATCACTAAGAGAGGAATTCTTAAAACTATCGCGGCGATCTACGATCCTTGTGGATACAGTGTACCCATAGTACTACAAGCCAAATTGCTACTTCAGCGACTCTGGAAAGACAAAGTCAAATGGGACAGTTCACTTTCTGAGAAAATAAATCAAGAATGGACAAAGATTATGGAAGATCTAACAGAAATAGAGTCAATACGTCTACCAAGGAATATGACTATTCCAAATGAAAAGAAAGCACAATTACATTGTTACACAGATTCTTCAACTGTAGCATATGCGGCTGTAGTATACTTGGTACAAAAGGACAAGGTCCAATTTGTGATAGGCAAGTCACGCTTGGTACCTGTGAAAGATCAAGAAAACTTAAAGATACCGAGACTTGAATTGTTAGGTGTTCTAATTGGAAGTAGACTTATTAAATATGTTCTCAAATTCTTACAACTGGATGTAACAGACATAATATTATGGACCGATAGTCAGATCGTAAAAAGCTGGTTTTATTCAAATAAGTTGTTGGAACCGTTCGTGTCTAGAAGAATAGAAGAAATAAGAAATAATAATAAAGACCTAGTGATAAGATACGTTCCATCTGGACTTAATCCAGCAGACGTTGCAACTCGATCAAGCACCTCGAAGGAGGAAAGAGATAGGTGGTTAAATGGACCCGCCTTCCTAAGACAAGACTCAAAGACCTGGCCGAAGAATCCAACTGCTGAGGTATCACTTCTTGTGGAGGAGGGTCTGTCTAACACAGATAAACCTCAAAAGGCTAAAGCGGTGTCTGCGGAATCAAAACCAGTAACAAACCTAGATCCTCAACTGCAACAAATAAGACAGTTACAAGAAACAATGTTCCCAGAGGAAGTACAAGGGAAGAAAACAAGTCTAGCTCGCAGTTTAGGGTTATTCTGTGACACAGATGGAATCTTACGATGTGACGGTCGTCTTGCACATTCAGATTTGTCTTACGAAGCAAAACATCCTATCCTACTACCGAAAGAATGCGAATTCACTGAAAGACTAATAAAGGAGACACATGAAAAGAATCTTCATGTAGGTGTGGCTCACACTTTAAGTCTCATACGTCAAAAGTATTGGATACCCCAAGGTAGGAATAGGGTCCAAAAAACGTTAAGCAAATGCCCAAGATGCGTGAAACACGGAGGAGGTCCGTATGAATTACCCAAGACTCCTGCATTACCGGTAGAAAGAGTGAACTATACAACTTCATTCGCTTATACAGGAGTAGACTATTTTGGACCAATGAATGTGAAAACAGAAAACGGTCTAAAGAAAAGATGGATTTGTTTGTTTACGTGTCTGGTAATAAGGGCGATACACTTAGAAGTTGTCAAGGACCTGACCACTAATGAATGTCTCATGGCATTTAAAAGATTCATAGCTACAAGAGGGACTCCGACTCTTATACTAACTGACAATGCTTCGCAATTTAGATTATTGGCTGAGGTACTAACAGAAGAAGGAAATTTCATAACCAACATAAAATGGAAATTTATTCCACAACTTGCACCGTGGCACGGTGGAGCTTATGAAAGGCTAGTAGCCATCGTAAAGCATTGTTTAAAGAGAACGCTTCAAAAACACATGCTTGAAGACAATCAACTTTTAACGATCATCAAGGAAGCAGAAGCTGTTATTAATACTAGACCTCTCACGTATGTAGGATCAAATGTAGAGCATATACTTAAACCTGCGGATTTCCTAACACCAGGAAAGTGCTTAAGTATAAAAGTACTCATGGAAAATCTACCACTTTCAGGATCACTTATTAAAAAACAACTTATAGAAGGTTGGAACCGTGGCAACATGATAATGGATGAATACAAAGAAATGTTTGTTAACCAGTACCTATTGAGTCTCAGAGAAAGATATCGAAATTCACCAAAACAAGCAAGGGTGAGGTCTCATGAAAGTCCGAAGGTCGGAGATATAGTACAAATAAAAGATAAAGTCAAAAATAGAGAAGGATGGAAGGTAGGAAGGATTTCAGAATTAATAAAAGGGAAAGATGGATTGTGCAGGGTTGCGAAAGTTAAAGTAGGAGACAGCGAGTTCACAAGATCAATAGCACACTTGTATCCTCTTGAAGTTGATGAGGATGTATCATTCCAAGACTCTACAATAGAATCATCAATGAGTGAAGACAAAGGCATAAATGCTGAACAACTCTCCCAGGTCTTACCTTTAAGAAATGAAGAGAGTTACGCTCATGTTCCTACTAGTACAAGTAGCTCCAAAGAAGAACAGCGTAATTTAGATAAGACCATGGAAAACGACTTAACGATGGACAATAGAGAATTGTTGGAAAATACAGATTTGACACAAATTAGGGAAACTGCTCCAGAACAAGTTCCAGAAACAGACAACGAAGTGACACCGGACCTCCAGTCTGAAGTTCGTGATCAACGTCGAACAGCTGCAGTCCAAGCTATGGAAAGAATCCATAGATGGACACAAGAATTAATGTCTAACATCAATTAATTTTCGAGAGAGGAGTGTCGCGAAATGCGATGACTGTAAATATTGTACATAGCAACACTAAGTCCGGATACGGAAAACAAAGTTTAAGCGATCACAGTCTATGGTGAGTGACTTGGTTTTTACGTTACAATGTGAATTGCTAATGGCAGGTGCTTGAGACTTTAACTAAATGTAGAATCAGTAAAAGTGGCCGGAGATTTCCAGTGTCCAGTTCCTGTATTCAAGCTAAGTATTTAGTTAAGCGATGACTAGTAAAAAAGATAAAATATAACCATTAAATAATCACAAAGTCATGTTTGCCCTGATGAGCTTAAGTGTTGGTCTTTGTAACCTAAATTTGGCGTGGTGTTATAAATTGTCATCATTTAGCTTGCTTATTAAGGCAGTCTCTTGCTGACACTTGTGCTGGCATGTAATGGAGACTGGGTTTCTTGCATGAGCAAGGTAACTCAAATAATACGTTCTGTTCATCGATATGCAAATTAAAGAGGTTCCGATGTGCCGGGACTCTAGGTATAGCTTACAGCTTACCGTGTATGTGTGTGTATCAATTTACAGGTATAAGCATTCATTTCCTGTGTGTCAGGATTGAGTGCACGGCTGACATACAAATGTTGAGCTAACAAGAATAGAAATAAGGCGAAAGCCATCATTGGATTGATATCTTAGTGGTACCATTGGGATAGGGCAATCTGATAGGAAATAATAAATCGGGCTACTACACCATGTGTAGTAGTACGGCCAAAGAGCCGTACAAAGGCGGCATAGCTATGGTGACTACCACCCCGAATGTAATAAACTATAATCAATGGAAATCTGAATACTTAGTGGTTCATGTGGAATCAACTGTTTATCTTTAAACAGGTTGGTGATTAAGCTGCCGTCCCCTGGTAGTACATTATGAACTGGACATCTCTGGCCCCCGCAAAGTAGTGCTGAAATTAAGGTAAGGATGACCTAACATTTCTACTATACAGACTAGAGCCTCTCAAATCATAATTGTATATTGTTCTGTCCACCCATAACTTATAATAAAATAAATGAAGCGAAGCAGATAGATTTGTATCACTACTGAGATAATAATTAATATTGGACCTAGGCTAGGAATTACAGTGGTAAAGGAAATCACATAATATCCATTGTAAATGATCATCAATTAAATGTGTGTCAAATACATCCCTTTGGCACAATTGTATAGGATGAAAAGAAAAAAACAATGTACATCGGCGTGTGGGGTATCTATGGATAGGTCTTTAAAAATGATATAGGGGTTTCTAAAAAACTTTTCCATTTAATTCAACCGTTGGTGAAATATTCGCCGTGAAAGTCGTAAAAAGTTCATCCCCCTCTTTAATTTCTAAACTGTGAGGTCAAAAATTCTGAAAAAATTGGGAGGGTGTAAATAAATAAAGACTCAAAAATATTCGGTTTGAATAAACTACGTCAAACGGTTTTTGAATAAACGCTGAAAAACTGTCTTGTTCAAACAAAACGACTTAAGCGACGTGAGTTTCCCATACAGATACGACCATTTTTGCTACGATTTATTGAATAGTGGTTTAAAATGTGAACTAGTACGTGTCGGTACGAAAACCTTCATTGTGTGTAATCCCAGACGCACTCTAGGACTGCTTGAAAGTTATTCGACATGCCTCAGGTCGTGTCTTCATAGGAAACTCACGTCACTTAAGTCGTTTTGTTTGGGCAAGACAGTTTTTCAGCGTTTATTCAAAAACCGTTTGACGTAATTTATTCGAACCGAATATTTTTGAAAGTCTTTATTTATTTACACCCTCCCAATTTTTTTCAGAATTTTTGACCTCACAGTTTCAAAATTAAAGAGGGGGGATGCACTTTTTACGACTTTCACAGCGAATATCTCACCAACGGTTGATTTAAATGGAAAAGTTTTTTAAAAACCCCTATATCATTTTCAAATATCTATCCATAGATACCCCAAACGCCGATGTGCATTGTTTTTTTCCTTTTCACCCTATACAATGTTTAGGCCCTTGGCAGACGGGTTTTCCACCGCGATACAAGTGGCAGACGAATTTATTTCTTCATAATAGTTCATAAACTATCATCTGACAAAATTTCATGCGAGAGGAAATGACTGATTTTTTTTTTACATGTTCACGTGCTTGGCAGACGGGTATTCCACCGCCCTACAAGTGGCAGACGATTTTTTTTCGTTAAGGTATTTTCTTAACTATCATTTAAACCTAGTTTCAGTCGAGAGGAAATGACTGAATTTAATTTTTTTTTTACGTCTTTGGGAGGCTGCTGCTCCTCAACCCACCAACGGAATTGTGGCAGACGTCCACAGCAATTTTTTATTCATCTTTCTTAATCACTGTACAAGTTTTCGTGCGAGAGGAAATGACTGACGATTTTAACCTTCTGGCCCGCGGTCTACAACAACGAAATGTAAATTTTAACCGTAGTGAGCGCTGTGATCGTTTAGGCTACCCCCTCCACCCGCTTTGCACCCTGCCAATATAATGTTGTTAATTCTGTCAAAAACATAGTAAATATAAGTTTGCGAACTTTTTAGTTCACATAATGTGTCCGGGTGTCAATAAGGTCTAGTTTCCCCTTGGGGTTGGAAGGTCAGATGGCAGTCGCTTTCGTAAAAACTAGTGCCTACGCCAAATCTTGGGATTAGGTAGCGGGCCCGAAGCATCCTTCAGGATGCAACGACTGTACTGGGATAACGCTAGGAGGATGGATGGATAATGTGTCCGGGTGGACAACTACGGAACCCTACCTTGCGCGTGGCCCGACACGCACCTGGCCGGTTTTGTTGTAATAGAGAGTGATTCAAGAGAAGGGTTTATATGTATAATTTGCACCCGTGCGAAGCCGGGGCGGGTCGCTAGTATGTTATAAAGAAGAGGAACTTACTGAAGACTGTGGCCTGGGGCGGGTAGTTGCCGGAGCCCAGCCGCAGCGCCGATAGCGCCGCCACCGCCAGCTGTACCAGCCGCGCGCCGGGCGCCGCGCCCGCCGCCTCCGCCATAGATACCAACCCCATCTGTGATTACATTGTCAGGGTTCTCGTCGATAATCGGTACCTGGGTATTTCAATAAACCACCAAGTCCAAATATGTTCGACCCCTTTTTAGGGTTCCGTAGGTACCCGAAGGGTCCAAACGGAACCCTATTGATGTCACTCACGCGTCCATCCGTCCGTCGTCGCCTGTCACAAAATTTTGTTCCGAAGAATTTTTTAACCACATTGACCATTGACCTATGAACTTGAAATTTGGTGATTTGTAATATTTATTATTATGTATATTTTACCAAGAAATACTAATATATTGATAAATCAGTTTTTTTCATTGAAATTTCCTTATTTTTCATATTAAAACCAAGTCAGTTTAGCGGTTGTTTACCCCTCTCATCGTCATCACCATCCTCAGCCTGCAGTCGTCCACTGCTGGACACAGGCCTTCACGCCACCACACCCGGTCCTCAGCTCTCCTCATCCAACCGCTTCCACCCACTTTACCCCTCTCATCATCATCATCCTCAGCCTGTAGTCGTCCACTGCTGGACACAGGCCTTCACGCCACCACACCCGGTCCTCAGCTCTCCGCATCCAACCGCTTCCACCCACTTTACCCCTCTCATCATCATCATCCTCAGCCTGTAGTCGTCCACTGCTGGACACAGGCCTTCACGCCACCACACCCGGTCCTCAGCTCTCCGCATCCAACCGCTTCCACCCACTTTACCCCTCTCATCATCATCATCCTCAGCCTGCAGTCGTCCACTGCTGGACACAGGCCTTCACGCCACCACACCCGGTCCTCAGCTCTCCGCATCCAACCGCTTCCACCCACTTTACCCCTCTCATCATCATCATCCTCAGCCTGTAGTCGTCCACTGCTGGACACAGGCCTTCACGCCACCACACCCGGTCCTCAGCTCTCCGCATCCAACCGCTTCCACCCACTTTACCCCTCTCATCATCATCATCCTCAGCCTGTAGTCGTCCACTGCTGAACACAGGCCTTCACGCCACCACACCCGGTCCTCAGCTCTCCGCATCCGACCGCTTCCACCCACTTTACCCCTCTCATCATCATCATCCTCAGCCTGTAGTCGTCCACTGCTGGACACAGGCCTTCACGCCACCAAACCCGGTCCTCAGCTCTCCGCATCCAACCGCTTCCACCCACTTTACCCCTCTCATCATCATCATCCTCAGCCTGCAGTCGTCCACTGCTGGACACAGGCCTTCGCGCCACCACACCCGGTCCTCAGCTCTCCGCATCCAACCGCTTCCACCCACTTTACCCCTCTCATCATCATCATCCTCAGCCTGTAGTCGTCCACTGCTGGACACAGGCCTTCACGCCACCACACCCGGTCCTCAGCTCTCCGCATCCAACCGCTTCCACCCACTTTACCCCTCTCATCATCATCATCCTCAGCCTGTAGTCGTCCACTGCTGGACACAGGCCTTCACGCCACCACACCCGGTCCTCAGCTCTCCGCATCCGACCGCTTCCACCCACTTTACCCCTCGAAGGAATTAAATTACTTACAAAAAACAGATTGTGTGAATAGAATTTAGGTATGCTACTTTAGTATACAATTGAGGCGTGTGTCTCATATAGAATTAACACATTTGTTATGCTTCAATGAAAACGATAAGTACAATTTACTTGCTAATTAGTCGATTTTACGTTTATCGTTCACCGAACCTACTTCCTGTTGGGCTGGATCTGTACTCGTCTCACCACACTACACGTGTGCACGGTTTTGTAAATAGCAGGTGAGAAAAGCAGTATATGCCACTCGGTAGCAAAATTATTTCCGTCTTGGGCGTAAATAGGTACTTGAAGCCCTCACATACTATCAACAGAACATTTTCCGGTAGCGAGCGGCACGGGATCTGGTAGCTGCCTTCACTGATCCAAAAAGAAAATCCACCCCGTATACTGCGTCAGATATGGCGTTCCGGTACATCGCTTAGTAGTGTGGTGTGGGTGACACAAGCTGCTATCGAGCCAATCGATGGTACCTATGCGATGGTAAGTGTGAGTGTGGCTTCGACAGTGGCGAAACTTGCGTCACGACACTGAGCACCTTTGTTCCCGTGGAGCACGTGTGTGTGTGCTCACTAGGCACGCGAGCGTTTAGGTCAAGTTTAGGTATAGTTCCCGGGAAACTTCTTGACACTGCGCAGACCTGCGCAGTAGCCGATTTACGTAGAAATGACGCTACGCGCACGTCAATCAGGTTCAAGATGTTTGCCGGCTACTATATCTCAAGCGTGGTACGCCGCCCACTGCATTGTGTGATTTGTGTGTCGCGCGCCTTAGAAAAGCGGTAGAAATTAATTCCGAAACGTTGTCATTCAGGTACTTAATGGAAATCTTTTCCTAGTCGATTATAAATTATAATGCTAAATATATAAACAAAACACTTTAGGGTATATTGCAATCAAATTTTAATTATAAAAACACGATATTATAAGTAAAATAGTTTCATACAATTTTCTTTATAAAACTTAAAGCAATAAAACCTTAGTTACATGTTAAAAATATGTATGTAATGCACTTAAAATATTAGAATACCAGTATTTATTAACTTTTTTATATTTATAATAAGGTACCTACTTTATGTTCGCTAGGTCTAAGGTCTAGGTCGCTAGGAGCGCTCGTGGCCCAGCGGCGCTTGCGTACCGCTTGCGGTATCTAAGGTTAAGCAACGTGGGCAGCGGTCAGGACTTGGATGGGTGACCGCTTTGAGTGGTTACTAACTGAGCGCTCCCGTGCTTTGGAAGGCACGTTAAGCCGTTGATCGCGGTTGCTGTCTATGGCAGCAGTCGTTAAGCCAAGTTTGAGGCCGGCTTGAGAACTTCTAACAGTCAAGTTGCCCACTCACTTGACAAAACCTAATCCCAATAAGGTCTAGTTTCCCCTCGGGGTTGGAAGGTCAGATGGCAGTCGCTTTCGTAAAAACTAGTGCCTACGCCAAAATCTTGGGATTAGGTAGCGGACCCCAGACATCCTTCAGGATGCAACTGCACTGGGATAACGCTAGGAGGATGATGATGATGTTCGCTAGGTCTAATATACCTACTTTTGATATAACCTCTACGTAAATAAGTTCATTTCAAAATGTAAACATAACAAACAATTTGAAATAAAAACCTTTAAATTCTATGTTACTCGGTAGTGTACTACCTGGTAAAACAACAAGCGCATCGTTTACTGCGAACTGCAGAATGGCAAGAGAAAACATGGTGGCCAGTCAGTATGTGCGGTACAAAGATGTGCTGAAACGTCACATGAAGAAGACGAACATAGAGCCATCCTCCTACTCCGGGGAGACACTACACTACACTAGCTGATCGCCGACCCGAATGGAGGCAAACTGTGTTCAGTCGGATGAAATTTATTAATTCCTAAAATCTTTAGTTATTGACTGAAATTTCACAACAATTGTTATACCTATACCTACCTATTGGTACTTAACTAAGTACCACTACCATTAAGCGTTACAGTTAATTATTAAAAACAATACAATGTTCGAATTCACAACGCAAGAGAATAAATAAATGATTGTAAATATGCTACGTATTTAAACACTTTTAAATAATTAGCTGTAAAATAAAACACGGAACAATAGCGATATTAGCGATCCCTGCCGAGGTTTTCCCGAGGGACTACAATATGGGGCTCTTCAAGAAAGGAGTGTATACATTTTTAAAAGGATCGGCAACGCGCATGTGCCGCCCGTGGGGTTGCAAGCGTCCATAGGCTGCGGTGACCGCTTCCCATCAGGCGGGCCGCAAGCTTGTTTGCCACCGACGAAAAAAAAACTTATTTTATTAAGCGGTTAATTCGCTAATTGCATCATCCATGCATTATTTATAAAACCACATTGTCTGCTTACCTACGAATGTAAAGAGGTCAATACATTTTAAATGTAAATAAGTTTTTAAATCAATCTTTTAGTTGGACAATGGTGACCTTTAACCATTTTTTATGGTTCCCTGCCAGAAGGGACCGTTAATCCCCTCTTAAGTTTATCACGTTCCGAAAACGGTCTGTCAGCGGCCCGCGTTATCACGAGCTGCCGTAAGAATAAATTAAAAAAAAATATTAAAAATTACATGGAGCCCGATTTTCAGGGGAATAGGGGGGATGGGGATTAAAAGTCTCGCAGCAGCGGAGTCCTACCATCACCAACATGCACTCGGGCGGTCGTTCACGTCGTCCTTCTATTCGAGCGTATGAGATTAGCTTTGAAGTCATCAGGCGGTGTGTACGGCGACGTCAGCAGTGTCGTCCGGGAGCGCTCGGCCGAGGAGGGGCAGGGAGGGGAGCGCGGGGGCGGGGGCGGGGGCGGGGGCGAGCGCGCGCCGCAGCGCCGGCCACCGGCCCGCCGCCGCCGACACCACGCACCACCAGAACACCAGCTTCACCACCAAGTCCACCGCGAACAGCCTGGGAATTGACACATGGGTGAGGACCACATTTTTGGCACATTGTTAAGCCATTTATCATACCTATACATTTTAATTAAGTCCTGGAAATTTTTCATAAAATATGTACGGTTACCTAACTTTTCGTGTCACAACGGATTCAATTAAAATTTAGGTATGTTAAATGCCTTTTTTAACGATGTGCTAGGTAACCTCCGCCCAAACCTCCTGTATCCATAATGCATATGAAGGAGAGGGCGGCATGTGTCTGCGCCGTCTCCATACGCGGGACTATAAACTACTAGTTGGACGGGCACGAGCACTCACAGTGTGTGGTACGCCCTGTTGCGCGGCATGTCGGCGGGGTCCTCTCCCGGCACGTGTCTGCGCCGTCTCCACACGCGGGACTATAAACTACTAGTTGGACGGGCACGAGCACTCACAGTGTGTGGTACGCCCTGTTGCGCGGCATGTCGGCGGGGTCCTCTCCCGGCACGTGTCTGCGCCGTCTCCACACGCGGGACTATAAACTACTAGTTGGACGGGCACCAGCACTCACAGTGTGTGGTACGCCCTGTTGCGCGGCATGTCGGCGGGGTCCTCTCCTAGCACGTGCACGCGGGCCGTCTCAATGCCCTGCACAATAAACTCCTCCTTGTCGATATCGTCTTTGTAAGTGACGAACACCTCATTTTCCTCCTTTGACATTATCGTGTGGATGGCGTCATAGTTGGGGCAGGGGAAAGCCCACTCCCTCATAGTAAAGTATTGCAACAGTTCCAATCCATGAGATATTTTTTCCTGTACCCGGACCATGCTGTAAACAAAATTAAGATACATTATCAGCAACACCTTTTCCAACACAGCCTTTGGCGTTGATAATCTACTGACTGGCGTAATGTATTGACAAGAACACTAGCTACGTAAAAAGTTATAATTAGGTATATACATACAATCGTCTTTGGCCAGCGATGAGAAGTAGGAAGTCGATGAGGTATGCGGGCAGCAGGTGGAACAGCAGACGCTTGGCGTGGTGCAGCGCGCGGCTGGTGGTGAGCTCGGCGTCCGGGTACCACAGCGGCCATGCCAGCGGGTACTTCTTGCCGTGACTCTTCGCTATCGCCACCAGCTCACCCCACGTTAGAGGGTTCTTGTCACCTACGTTCACGTTGTAGATCGGCACGTTCTCACATCTGAAATATTCAGTTGAAATATCTTTCATTTTAATGTAAATGACCATTTGAATTACGATTAATAACGGGATATTTATTCACCATGTATTTTTGTGTTTTTGAGTTTTCGATAAAAATCTCGGCACTGTTAATAATTCGCGTGATTGGGATTTAGGCGTGATAACGGCGATTGTTATTAGTTCCTAATCGTAATTCTAATGATGTGTATAGTTGCGATTATTGGTGTAACAGTTAATATAATACCTTGTCTCCTTCGATGCTTCAATCACTGCCATAGCTAGGAGAGCGTTGATGGCGAGGTCCACGGGGATGAACTGCGCGTGCAGGCGGCCATCGCACAGCATGGTCCGGATGACGCCCTTGCCGCCGCCGGCCAGCAGCCCCACGGGGCCCTGCAGGTTGTCCACCCAGCCCGGCAGCGGCTCGCGCAGCGCGGGGCACACTGCACCATTATACCGAGATTCTCACTGTCCGGGCCGCAATCTCCCGAGACGACTATTTTGCTAGTGATATATTATAGGCAAACGAGCTTGCGGGCCGCGTGATGGCATGTGGACATTGAGACTGATAAAACACTGTACTGTGTTTGTGTTGCTGCAAATATGAACAATGTAATGTACAATGTCCTATTTGACCGATACGAGTGAAACGAAGGCCTCTACTCCAGGTTCGACAAAAAAGCTCCCTTTGTTTTCTTCTACAGGTCGCATTTCTCAACCGATTCTCTTGAAATTTTGTGTTCGCGTGTGATAATTAATTAGAAATATCTGGGCGACCGAACTTTGCTTGGCGTTTTCCCGTGCATGAGACCTATCTAGATCGATTGCTCGCCCCCGAAAACCCGCACATAGCAAACTTCAACAAAATCGTTAGAGCCGTTTCCGAGAGACAATAGAGATTCTTTTAAAGTGACAATGTAATTTATAATGAAGTCTTGTATTGTGTAATAAATGAAATCTAGACCTAGGTATTACATTAAATTGTATTAAGTAAGAGCTCAAATTCCGTACGCTTCTCGGAAACCTCTACTACTGGTCCGAGCCAGTCCTCCTCATATTCGAAGCTTCTAATCAGTCTCATCACAAAATAAGGCTAAGGCTTGTGCAAATAAGTAATCAACTAATCACTAATCAGAAATTATAATAAATTTTCTGTTTCTTATGTCAAAAGTGCAAATTACGAGGGCGGGATGATAAGTGACTAGCCTTAGCTATTTAACAGGTTTGAAAGAAAAAAAAAACTTTCTTATTTTTAAAAATATGTCTCTGGCTATCTCCGTTCTAAATTTGAATTTGTTGGCTTGAATATTTTATTGATTTTTAGACATTTGATAATAGAATGTGCAGGTTGTTTTTCAAAATGTATAAAATTGAACAAAAAGAGGGGATTAAGTTTCTTTTCACTTCTCATGCTCGAAAAGTGTGTCATATTAGACTTGTGAAGCGGGGCTAAAGTAGTACATTTAAGCCCTAGGGAAAATATGTAAACATATTTATGATTTACAAAACATTTTAATTTGACCAATCAAAATACTTCACCGATTAAATCCACCAATCACAGAAAAGTAATTTGACAGATTAAAACATATTTGGTAAAAATATCAACCAACCAGAACACAGCTGTACTAAAATCGACCAATCAGGAAAGACGTTTTTCAGTTCTTTAAAGATTAAGCGGTGTCTATGGTCAAAGCAAATACTCCTCTTAAAAGAAAAAAAAAGCACATGATGCATCTCTTTCTTTGATATAGCAAAAGAAAGGGAGGCGAATACGCCAAGCAAACACGCATAGCGAGGCATATTATGGTGCTGGCCTTAGAAAAAAAAACATGCTGTCAAATTAGACATACAACCGCCAAGAGTTAAATTATTCATTTAAGATGGATAATTTGTGTTTATGTGTTTTCTCGCAATCGAAGTGAAAAGTAGAGTGTATAACTCGGGCCTAAAAGCCATATTACCACTCGAACAATTTTCCCTCTCTACGTTCGGGAAAATAACCATCTCGTGGTAATATGGCTTACTTTAGACCCTTGTCAAACAATCTACTATTTCATACCACCTGCTCGTCAATGACCAATTATATATCATGCAAACCTTACCGAAAGCAAATCATTATAACCCTTGGCTTAAGCCGGGTAGTAATATCGTACTGAATCTCATTATAACCCGCCGGGTAATAATGTGATTTCACTTTTCATAGTTCTTATAGTTCTGTCATTAAAGTCTAATGTCGTGAAGTCCACTAAGCGCCGAGGAGGCGGCACACCAGCTCCGTGTTTTGTTTGGAACGTCGTGTTCGAAACAAAAGACTGCGTCGTCGGCCGCCGCCTGTAGCGCGTCAAACGCGTTGTTTTAGTACTGAATATTTGTAGAATTACATTTTGGAGTTTTCTTATACATTATTCTCATATTTTATTACATTTTTAAATAAATTCACTATGTATAATATCCGTGCCTCGGACGTAGCTAGGGCTGGCCTTCCTCCCTTCGCAGCAGTTGCAGCAATGTAAATAAATACATACTTACATAGGTGTGGACAGTCTTACACAAATCTACCTAGTCCCAAACTAATCAAAGCTTGTACTATGGGTACTAGTCGACGATATACATGAAAAATGAAAAATGAAAATGAAAATAGTTTATTAGGTTTAACATGTGGCGTTATACAGAGGCAAAGGTTGGCACCTTCCAGTAAGCATAGCAATGCCTGTGTCGGAAGGTGCCGCTCTTCCATAACTCGGAGTTGTTATTTATAAACCAACAAACAAACTGATTACATTACAGATCTATACATATTATAGTTGTTTGTAATATTATATAAGAAATAGTAATACTAATAATAAGCATTTACTTGTTACATTAAGCATAATTAAGCAATCCATTCTTATGAATAATCATTTTAAAAACACTTATTTTACAAAGTGTGTGTAAGCGTCTGGGTGTGTGCGTGTCTGTGTGTGTATGTGGTGTGTGTGTGTGTGTGTGTGTGTGTGTGTGTGTGTGTGTGTGTGTGTGTGTGTGTGTGGAGGGGGGGGGGGGGGGGTGCGTTTATGTTAGTATGAAATACTTAGTTAAGTAAGAAGGTTTTCAGTTTCCTCATAGTTCAGGTTTTTTAACCATTCTATAATTGTTATCCTACAGGTATGCGTCTGAAGAGGGTATATATTTATTTTATTATTAACATGATTATACAAGCGTGCAGATCTAGCGGCAAATTGTTTCCTAGCGAACATAGATTTACAGATAGGTACTGCGACAACTCTCACATTTCTCCTACGGGTGTCAGTTTGTGGTTCGTAGCTCGTGGTTTTGTGTAGTTTAATAAGTGTGTGTACAATATACAGTTTGCGCATAGAAAGTAGTTCACATTCTCTGTACAAGTCTACAGTGGGGTATCTGTAAGGTTTGTTGTAAATTACTTTTAGCAAGCACCTCTGCGCCATACATATACCTATAAAGATAAATATATACTTAAAATACATAGAAAACATCTAAGATTCAGGAACAAAATACTTGTGCTCACCACACAAATGAATGCAAGCAGTCGTCGATGTAGGTACTAGGTATTAAATACCAAAAACAAGATCCGCGTGAGTTACAAGACGCTTAATTATACGGAGTAAAACAGATTCTATTAAAATAGATACTAAAATTTGCTGCGATTGACTGATTTAATTCTGTTTTTAGTAGCCTTGGTTTTTTTATTGCCTCGCAAGAGGTGAGAAAAGTAGAGTATACTCCTCGGGGATAAAGCTGTTTTTGTCTTGGGAGCGCTTAAATCCCTCACTACACTCAGGACTCAGTCTTAATTCCCTCGCTTCGCTCAGGAATTAAGTCATTACTCCCTCGCTCCGCTCGGGAGTAAAATTTGGAGTCCTTCGTTACGTTCGGGATTCAATATCGCACCCGTGACATAAAACAGTGTTTTATCCCCTTGGTGTATAATCTACTATTATATGAAGGGTATGAATGAAGGGGCTTGATAATATTTATAACGAATTAAATAATGTTTTTGAATGAAGAAGAAGAAGAAAAGTATTTATTTAGCACGCATTACAAGACACTTAAATTAAGAAACAACTTGAACATCTTATGTGCTAAATAGGACACCCACTCAGCATGTTGTTGTTTTATGAATGTGCTCTATATGACGCCACAGTAACAACTGAGTGGCTGAGTTTAAACGCGGCGCGGCCGTACAAGTGTCTAAGATGAAGCCCGCCACGGACGTCCAAAAATCGTCACGACTCCGGAAATGGTGTCCAAAGTGCATGATATGGTTTTAGCAGATCGACGATTGTAGCTATCTGAAATAGCTGGTATTTTGAAAGAACGGGTACATCATATCTTAAGTGACGAATTAAATATGAAAAAGTTATCCGCCCGTTGGGTGCCGCGTTTGCTTACGCACGATCAAAAAGAATTCGGGTGCAAAACTCGAAGGAATGCTCGGACCGTTTTCAGCAGATTTTATACGTCGATTTGTAACAACAAAGAAACATGGGTTCACCATTACACGCCAGAACCAAAAATTCAATTAAAACAGTGGACTGACTCGGGGTGTTCGGCTCCTAAAAAAGAGCTCTAAAGTCGGCTGGAAAAGTGATGGCTTTCTGTCTTCTGGCACAAAGTAAATAGCGGCGGCGCGCGCCGGAGCAGAGAGTCCGCTTAGTACAAAGTGCCATTTTCGCCGCACGCACACAGACGTAACATTTACAGGCATTCTCGGTTGATTTTGGACGAGCTTAGTCGCGACTGTCACTGTCGCGTCGCGAGTGCTAGCTAGTTGTGCGCGCGTTGATCACTTGACGTCGCCGCCGCTACGTAGGTACTTTGTGTCACGTACGTCAAAATGAATAACCGATATTATTACAGTTGGAATGTATTTTATTGTTTAAATACGACAAAAAACCTGCCTACACTTTCTTCAAATTTTCAAACGATATTGAAAGGTAAATAAAACGGTTTTCTCATTTTGGTAGTTACAATACCTAGGTAGGTAGGTAATTTTTTGAAACTAGCCGCTCGACGATCAACCATTACACATTCATCTTATAGTTCGCTGGTAAAACGCCAGTATTTAAGTACTATGGTTTAGTTAAGTAGGTACCTAATTAATTAGGTACTTATATTCTTTGTTGGCGCTCTCGACCGCCGCCGGTCACAAGTCATAACTCGCAGCGGGTCACGCATCAATTTAGTAGGGTTCCGTACCCGAAGGGTTAAAACGGAACCCTATTGGTGTCGCCCAGACGTCCGTCCGTCCGTCCGTCGTCTGTCACAATATTTATTCCGAAGAATTTTTAGACTTTTCATTGACCCATGAACTTGAAATTTGGTGACAATGTTCAATATTACGTATATTTTAACAACAAATACTAATATATTGATAAATCATATTTTTGAGGTTGATTCGGAACCCTAAATGTGCGAAGTCCGACTCGCACTTGGCCGGTTTTTTACCAAGATACGCTGGTTCATATTTAAATGTCATGATGAAGAATTTTTATTATACCTACTCCTTTTTAAAATTCAGAATCAATACAGAAGCAACCCTGTGAGTCGGGCAAGTTTAGGTATGTATTTTCAAGAACGGCGGGAACGGACCTTCTGTATATTTTTAGGGTTCCGTACCAAAAAGGTAAAAAAGGAACCCTATTGGTTTCACTTTGTCTGTCTGTCTGTCTGTCTGTCTGTCTGTCTGTCTGTCTGTCTGTCACATCGCTAAATATCTGAGGAACTACTTATCCTATCGATTTGAAATTTGGAATAGTTATAAACAAGGGTAACCCAGATACATAGAAGATGGTTTTTTAAATTATTTTATTTTATTTTCTGTGAATAATGACAGATAAAAGGGGGTTCAAAATTTTAAAGTCTGGCAACTATGTCAAGTGGGGTATCATATGAAAGGGCTTGACTTGTACATTCCAAAACAATTTTTAGTTTTTTTTTCCGTTGGGGAAATTTCGATTTACGAGGGAAAATGTAAAAAAAAATACCATTCCCCCCCCCTTATCTCCGAAGTTTACGAAGAAAAAAATTTGAAATTATTACACAACATTAATATGCATGTATATTTTACAGGAAAATTATAGCCATAGCTCTATCTAGTTTTTCTTTTTTTTAATCATCAAAAAACTTTTCTATACTAAGTTTGTAATTTAATCACCTTTGTATATATTTTTGTTTTATATTTAAATTTACAAAATTACGTTGAAAATACCTTCTTTCAAATAAAAAAACAATTATTGAAATCGGTTGATGTGATAAAGAATTATCCTTGAAAAACCAACATACGTACTAAGTTATTCAGTCGCGCAAATTAGTAACACAATGCGCCGATAGATGGTGCTGTCATGTTTTTTTAAGATTGTTCCTGAATTAATGGGGTCGGGACGGGTACACAACTACATATTCAAGAACTGTGTACGGAACCCTCGGTGCGCGAGTCGGACTCGCACTTGACCGGTTTTATTTATTTTGTGCTTCTGGGATGCAAATGGAATTTTGTTTATAGATTACCTTCCCAAAGGTCAAACTATTAATGGATAATAGATAAGCTTAATGGACAATATTTAGATAAGCTTAATCAATGTATTCAGCAAAAACGACCATGTTTAGCGAAAAAAAAAACATTTTCATCAAGACAACGCAAGGGTTCACATGCTGTGTTAAAGCTATGGCAAAAATCAACGAATTGAACTTTGATTTGCTGCCCCATCCACCTTATTCGCCTGATCTAGCACCACCAGACTTCCACCTTTTCCCCAAGCTAAAAACTTTTTTGGGTGGACAGAAGTTTGCCACAAACGATGAAGTCATTGCCGCCGTAGAAGAGTATTTTGCAGGCCTTGAAAGAATTCATTTTATGGGGGACATAGCAGCTTTAGAACGATAATGGAACAAGTGCTTAGAGCTACATGAAGACTATGTTGAAAAATAAAATCAAATTTATCACGCCAACCTAAGTATTTTTTTATTAGGCTAGTTACTATCATCCCGCCCTCGTAAGTGCTATCAAAAACACGGAAGGGGCCGTAAGTTACTACAGGGCTCGTTACCGACGGAGGGCCTGGCGATGACGCAGGGCACGCGGGGGTGGGCGTCCTGCACCACGCTCTCGGCGAGCCGCTTGGTGTAGGTGTAGGTGTTGGGATGCGCCTGCGCCGCCAGCAGCGCCGGCGCCAGCCGCGCCAGCGCCGGCTCGTCCAGCCACTCACACAGCCGCACCACGTCGCCCGCCGCCGCCGCCGCGCTGTGGATCTGAAGTGCACAAGGTTCACAACGTAGCTCATCTCCTTTCACAGAACAATATTTAAACGGAAACTTGCCTTTTCTTCTAGAATTTCGTAGTCAGGATAACAAAACGCTGTGGATACGTGTACAAAAATGGCCAGGTTGTTGAAGCCCCTGGCGACGTCGAGCGCGCGCTGCGTGCCCGCGACGTTCATGTCCACGCAGTACTTGAGCGGCGCGTTCATGTGCACGGTGGCCGCGAGGTGGAACACCACCGACACCTCCGCCGCCAGCCGATCCAGCTCCGAGGGAGATATACCCAAGTTTTCAGAAAGCACGTCGCCTTCGACGGGAATTATTTTCGTAAGAGCTTCATTTTGTTCGTTTCTAATTCTGTCAAACACCTGTAACAATAGGTTGGTAGGAAAATAGTTTGTTTATCAAGGGGTCAAAATCAATCACGCGTAAGTATTCGGGAGTCAACAGTTCAAGTGTTTCTCATATCGTATAATATAATCATCCTGGCGTTCGCCCGCCGCTGTTGCATCCTGAAGGTTGTTGTTCGCTGCCTAATCAAAAGGTAGGCACTAATTTTTGCGGAAGGTATTGCCACCAAGGCGGAAAGTAGGCAATAAGGTCTAGTTTCCCCCTTGGTGGCAATAACTATAAGCCTAATGCTTGCCAAATGGGCGGGCAACTTCACTGTTAGAAGTTTTCAAGACGCCCGAAGGCTTAACCAGGAGGGGTTTACTACCGTGACGTCATCGCGCCGCGCAAAGTACATGCGGCCGCCGGCTCACACGTCGTGTGACTATTCAGTTCAGTGGTTGCGGCGCAGCGTTACGGATCGCACGCGCACGCGCTGCTGCGCTGTTGTACGATCATTAAATAAATCGTTTCGCTTTGTATCCCCTGCGCGTAACGTTTTTAACCGTTAGTACGATAGATTTAAATGTCAAATCCCATACTAAAACTGAGATTAAATACGTACCAACGGTAGTACATATTATCGTTACGTGATTACCCCGCTGGTTACATGTATGGAGTGCCCCCTCCCACTACTTTAATATTTTTTCGTCATTTCACATCAGTCACATAACTTTTACGAATCGAACACACCTTCCTGCTAAATGTTTTAATTGTATTTGTAGTGCTTATAGTCTCAGAGTACGTCGGCTGTCACATACAGACAAAAAGACGGACGGACGGGTTCCGTTTTCACCATTTTGGCTACGGAACCTTAAAAGTACTATTCGTAATTGTATTGTAAACAACATTACTAATAATAATAAAGTACATATATTAAAATAGGTTCTCGCTGGTGGTAACCCTAGCGCTGAGGGCGGGGCCTCGAAAGAGCCCGTAGTTGCGTGCGATAGAAAGAGATGGCCACGTTTAGGCACGTTTGGCATACCTAAACGGGGGATTTGTTAATAGAGAAACTTCTGTACTTGTACTATTACTTATTCTGTGTCTTAACGACTGCTCTGTCTTAGACAACTTATAAAAGCAATAAGCAAGAGACGCGTTTTATAAAACCTTACTTTTATAAAACGCGTCTGTTACATATTGTTCAGTACCTAATAGTACATTACTTACCAAGGGCGATAAAACAAAGAATGTCTCAGATCGCAGATATTTTACGCCCGAGCCGAAGGCAAGGGCGATAAATATGCGATCTGAGGCTTTCTTTATTGTCGCCCGTGGTAAGTACAACATTTTATGTCACCCCCTGGCCAGGAAGTGGGATTTCCCGCGCGCGGATCGTGCGGTAATTGCCGCTTTATGGCCAGGTGTGACATAAACATAATGATAGCATTTAGAAACAGCCAACGTCAGTGTTTTCACCGGCTTGTTTAG
Organism: Cenopis cana; assembly: GCA_951800055.1. NCBI lineage: Eukaryota > Metazoa > Arthropoda > Insecta > Lepidoptera > Tortricidae > Cenopis > Cenopis cana. The sequence goes on along the minus strand of OX637475.1, from coordinate 25,061,437 downwards.
GTATGTACCGAGTGTCCGCCTCGTCGGGAGGCCAGTGACCATGCAACCGTTGACCCAGGGACAGAAACCTTCTTGTTCTGCTGGTTCCAACCAAACAACAATACTATCATGTCGCCATCAGATACATGCGTACACTTCAGGGTGTTTACAATTACCTGAACATGCACTCCTTGCCTTGACAATAGTCATGTTCAGATCAGATGTTCGTGACGCCCGGCTCGCTCCGACGTATCTGACAGCGACCTGACAAATACAACTGTGGTGCATTTTCCATTGTATTTTCCACATCAAAATTAGGAAATAGAACAATGCTCCAAATGTCGCATTGAAAAAAGAAATTACGTAGTTAAGGGCTAAACTATTGATTCCTTTGTGTAACGATTATTCATATATTTTGTATGGCTAACTTTCGTTACACAAAGGACGCGATCGTAATTTTTAAGGTTCCGTACCCAAAGGGTAAAACGGGACCCTATTACTAAGACTCCGCTGTCCGTCCGTCTGTCCGTCTGTCACCAGGCTGTATCTCAACCGTGATAGTTAGACAGTTGAAATTTTCACAGATATGTAGATGATATTTTTGCCGTTTTTATAGATAATAGTACGGAACCCTTCGTACGCGAGTCCGACTCGCACTTGGCCGGTTTTGTTTTCATTAAGCCCTTAACTATGATATTTTTTTTAAAACGACCGAATTTAGCGTTTAAGGGGAGGGGTAGGGCAAGCTCTCTCCATACAAATTTTGTGCAGAATTTTCGTCGTTTGTGCTTGCATTAAAGTTATGATTTTTGGTCAGTATGCTTATTTTTCTGTTAGCTATTTCGTGATGTAATTTTTTTTCATTGATATTATTTTTAATTTTTTTTAAATATTTGAAAATTTCTACATCACTTTCTTCGCAAATCAAATATTTACATCCAAAAAATATATTACATTCGTTAGTGCCAAAACCTACGAATTAAACGTGCACAGAGTTTGTATGGAGAATGCCTTGCCCACCCCTGCGCCTTAATAAACCATGTAGTGTTACCGGCGAGCGCAGCAACTCGTCCAGGCGCTGGCGCACCGACTTGCCGCGCTTGGGGCGCAGCAGCAGGAACACGCGGCCCGTGCGCGGCGCGCCGCGCAGCAGCTTCTCCACCAACACCTTGCCCATGAACCCGGAGCCGCCCGTCACCAGCACGCTCCTGTCTTTGTAGAACTCTCTCACAGACAGTTCCGACTCCATTTTGAACTAGATAGTTATCCTGGGGACAATGCCTTGAAATTAACATCCAACTTCAATTGACATTCGTCATCACCTGAAATGTCCCGGTCCTGAGCACAGCCTCCTCGCGTGGAGTCAACCACCGGTCGGTGCCCACGCTGGCCCAGTGCGGGTTGGAGACTTCAAATGCAATTTAGAATTGCTTCGCTGATGTACTTATGCAGGTTAGCAGGTATGTTTTTCTACTTTTCCTTCACCGGAAAGCTACCATACCAATAATATAAATATCAAATTTTATTTCGTATGTTTTTTTAACCTGACTGTGGCTTTATCGGTCGGGTCCAATTGGAGAGTGGCCTGGGGGAAATCCAAGGGAATATCCGACACGACCACGCGGGCGGTTTAGACACTAGAAATACTCTAAAAGTTTGCGCTCCAGTGAGATTGGTTGAGTGGCTTCAACCGGATCTGAGGTGTATACTTTTAGTTTAGATTAATTACTTAGTAAGAAATAGTAAAGGGACCCTGAAATATTGCTGCTCAGCTCAGCCGGCGACCATAATAGGTAGCTCACATCCATCTTGGATGGTTTGTTGTGTGAACCTAACTCAAGTGCCTCCTATTTTTATTTATTTTATACAACGACGGTGGCAAACAAGCATGCGGTCTAACTGACGGTAAGCGGACACCGCATAGCCTAATATATATGCAATTTCTTGCAGCAGAGCTTTTCGACGGCACAGAATCGCGAGCAACAGCGGCGCGCCGCCACTCTCCGCTGTGCGACATGCACAACTTGCTCAATGGGCTCCTGCGCCATGAGTATGACCCGCAGGTCGACATCTTTACTGATCGCTGGCCTAAACTAATGTCTCGCTCGATGCCTCGCTTATTGTGAGATGTATGAGTAGGTATTGATGGATGAATGCATCAGTTATATTTATATTTTCTTGTGTGTAATTAGTAAATTACTACATTCAGTGGCGGATTTACCACAAGGCTGAGTAGGCTGAAGCCTAGGGCGGCAGATTTTAGGGGGCGGCAAATTTTGCCCAAAAGAAAAAAAAACATATATACTAGGAACTAGGCTCTCGCTCGGTGCGCGGGGCGCAAGCGCCCCGCAGTAGTCTTTGGGTTGACCTTGGGTTGCCTTTAAATTGACTTTGGACTTTTAAATCGTAGAGGAGGGAATGGGAGAGGAAGGAAGTATCAGATTAAGGCGAGTTTCGGCGTGACCTCGTCAGTAGGACTGTAAGCGGCCCTCGGACTCGCGTGGAGAGCGAGCTCTGATGGGCCACTTCGGGCCTTTGGCCCTACGCGGAGCCCGGCCTTCGGCCTCGCGTGGCCTTTCCGCTCACATTCGGGCTTCCGGCCCTCAGGTTCGCTTGTAAGAAGGACGGGAATAGTGAGTTTCTGGGTGGGCAACCCCTTCCTCCCGTAGCTCGGCCTTCGGTCTCACAAAAATTACTTGGGGAGGGGGGACGCTCGGGTCAGGCTCCGGACCATCGGCCTTCGGCCTCGCGGCCTGATGCTCGCCCTTCGGGCTCGCGAAACCTTGTACTTATATATAGGATTTGTGATTGTTCGGTACTCCCTTAGCTCGGCCTTCAGCCTCGCCAAAAATTTGAGGGGGAGATGAACCTGGCCACTCGAATGTCAGCGCGTTGAAAGAGCAAAAGGAAATACAGGGTATTTGGTAGCTAGGTGCAAAGCTTTTAAGGGGTGATAGAGGTGGACATTTTACACATTTTAGACCACACTTGCTATATACCAAGTCTTCTGGTTTCTAAGATATGCGCCATTTATTTTGAAAATTTGCATTTTTCTTCCATACAACCAACCATACAATGAGAAAACCTTACTTTTTAAATTCTTCTCTAATTTTTTTCTAGATTATCTTATTTTTACAGAAGCGTTAAAAATTAAGGAAGTTTTTGAATTTAATTGAACATTTTGCTGACGACTTTTTACTTCTTTTATTCACATGATATTCCGGTGCAATTTTTTTCCATACGTTTTCATAGAAACTGAAAAAAAATATTTGGAGCGATTAGAACTATGCGTTTTTTAAGAAATTTTATCAAAAATAACTATTAAAAAAAATGAAAATTATGAAAAAAAAACGCACCTGAATATCATGTAAGTACATGCAAGAAGTAAGAAGTTATTAATAACAAAAAAAATCGCTTCTGTAAAAATGAGAAAGAAAGAAGTTAGAGAAGAATTTAAAAAGTAAGATTTTGGCATTGTAAAATGGCGCATATCTAAGAAAACAGAAGACTTGGTATATAGCAAGTGTGGTCTAAAATGTGTAAAATGACCTCCTCTATCACCCCTTAAAGGTTTTGCACCTAGCTACTAAACATCCTTTATATTATTTTTTCGGCAGTTTTATGCAATTTTTTTCCGCTGGCAAATTTCTATGACATTTGGTCGAGCACTATATATCTATAGCAAATCCATTGATAAAACGATAAAAAAGTATCTATACTTAAATGGTTTGTGAACCAGGGTATTGAATTGTGGAGGTCAACAGGGGCGGCAAAATTTGAATAGCCTAGGGGCGGCAAATACGTAAATCCGCCACTGACTACATTGTACGTACCTAGTCATAAACAAGTGTAATTGGTGAACCGTTCTTGTTTAATAAATAAATATATATATATATATATATATATCGCAACTCTAAATGAGACCCTTTATAAAATTATTGAAGTGAAAACTTCTTTAGCGGGGCTGAGCACTTTTTGTGATGGGGAAAAATGTTTAAACTCGCAACAGATTCGTAAGGAGGTCTCAATATAGTGGACGGAAGTACGCCTAGGACGCTATACGACCAGCTAAGTTGACCCTTCCTAGTACTAACACACAAATGATTTTATCCTCCTCTCTTTCTACCGCGCGGCTAAAATGTATGCCTGCGCTGTTTCGTTTAGGCGGCGCAGGGCGCTTGCGCGAATGTGCGTGTGTGTTTGGTTTTCACTTCTGCCGGCACTCCCGGAGTGCGACCCGTTGTTAGGGTTCCGTACCAAAAAGGTAAAAAAAGGAACCCTATTGGTTTCACTTTGTCTGTCTGTCTGTCTGTCTGTCTGTCTGTCTGTCTGTCTGTCTGTCACATCGCTAAATATCTCAGGAACTACTTATCCTATCGATTTGAAATTTGGAATAGTTATAAACAAGGGTAACCCAGATACATAGAAGATGGTTTTTTAAATTATTTTATTTTATTTTCTGTGAATAATGACAGATAAAAGGGGGTTCAAAATTTTAAAGTCTGGCAACTATGTCAAGTGGGGTATCATATGAAAGGGCTTGACTTGAACATTCTGAAACAATTTTTAGTTTTTTTTTTTCGTTGGGGAAATTTCGATTTACGAGGGAAAATGTAAAAAAAAATACCATTCCCCCCCCCTTATCTCCGAAGTTTACGAAGAAAAAAATTTGAAATTATTACACAAAATTAATTTGCATGTATATTTTACAGGAAAATTATAGCCATAGCCCTATCTAGTTTTTCTTTTTTTTAATCATCAAAAAACTCTTCTATACTAAGTTTGTAATTTAATCACCTTTGTATATATTTTTGTTTTATATTTAAATTTACAAAATTACGTTGAAAATACCTTCTTTCAAATAAAAAAACAATTATTGAAATCGGTTGATGTGATAAAGAATTATCCTTGAAAAACCAACATACGTACTAAGTTATTCAGTCGCGCAAATTAGTAACACAATGCGCCGATAGATGGTGCTGTCATGTTTTTTTAAGATTGTTCCTGAATTAATGGGGTCAGGACGGGTACACAACTACATATACAAGAACTGTGTACGGAACCCTCGGTGCGCGAGTCGGACTCGCACTTGACCGGTTTTTTTTTATTTTTTGGCAACTGTGTAATAATATCTCACCTTGAGTTCGGCGTTCCCTCGCGCACGCGCACTGAGCTGCACTAAGCACCGCGGCGCCGGAGCCGAATCCCTCGTCGTTTTAATTCATGCCCCCGGAAACACCTCCAATAATATGCATGTAATCGTATAGGGATGTCCCTTATTGCAAGTTTTGACGCAGATACATCTGAAAGTAGGTTCGGTTTGGCCTTGGTTTGGCTGACATAGAGTAGATACCTACTTTTATCTCACGAGAGTCATCACGAGCGCGGGTATATGGATGTCTTGAAATAATTACGTATGCTCATTTTTTTCTTGTGCGCCAGCGTAGGGGCTGTGAGATCAGGTTGCGTTGTCTATGTGTTCGTATGTGTCACAACTACAACAATGGCCGACCCGCTCGTGAGATAAAAGTGCTTGCTAACTATTTAGTAGCTAAACGAAGTTAGTTTAAATTTTTTAATCAAAGTGAAAATTGAAAAATTCAACACCACAGGTGGGATTTGAACCCACGACCTCTGGAATCCGTCCATTGCTCTACCAATTGAGCCACCGTGGTATCCCTTGTGATGGTGAATTTTTTAATCTTAACACTCATCTATTAAGCCTTATTAGGGAGGCTAGCGGACGCATCCGCTTATCAAACATATTGAAGTTAGTTTAGTTTTTACTTTTTGGATTTTGATTTCACCTCTGGCCTATGAACAGACTTTTTCACTTTACCTACGAGTAAATATTAATCAATTAACATATTGTATATGCTGCAAACGTATTAAAATGTTTTAGTAGAAAATGGAGTATCACGATCTCTTGGTGTTGCCATTGCTCGGTCTCCTAGGTACTTTAATTGTGATAATTGTACGTATTTTTAATAAGGGTTACTGCTATTAAATTATGAAACTCATATGTGTCAGCCCTATTGAATATGGTGCACAATTATTTAAAATTTAAATAATTATGTACCTAATTATGTCGTCGAACAAGGAAGATATTATTATTTTATACAAAACATTCCGTTGGTTCAGAGGTTGGCGCTGGGTTGGAGGTTAGCCTACTGACACTGCTCGTGCTCGATAATTGATGGTTAAACAAACTTACCGGAAATTATATTTATCTACACACATATCATAAATCCTCTATAATGCGTTCGGAAACCGTAGAAAATGACTCTCATTTCAACATTCAATGAATTTATGGCAATTTTCTTATCTGTGGCTAAGGCTACAGCAGTAATAAAATATTTCATTTTAATCTCATATATGATGTTAAAATATTACGTCAAACAAAACTGTCAAAATTTAAATGTCAAAGTTGACATGTCCCTATTCTAGTATCACTGAAAATTCAAATTCAGTCGATGCGAAATGTCAGCTCGATGTTTTTTTAGTATATATCGCACGAAATTTGAGCTAGAACGACATGATCACATCAGAATAAGGACTCTTTACTTTTTAAAATAACATTTAGGTATCGGTTGCCAGTTCTGATTTCGATATTTCCGCAACCGTGCAAAAAAGGTTGTATTAACACAATTATTGTATTTATTTGCTACGGTTTCTGAACCCATCTTAGAGTAATTATAATATGTGTGTAGATAAAGTAATGTATGCAACTGTACATAATTAGGCATTAAAACACTCGTGTGACCTTATTATGAAACTCGCCTTCGGCTCGTTTCATAAAACACACTCGTGTTTTAATGCCCCTCATTATGTACCAGTTGCATAAACTACTATTGATTGCTATGTGTGGCATGTTTGAACAAAGATTTGCACTTTGCCTTGCGGTGTCGGTTTTTAAACACATCAAAGCTTTCAATTTTTTGCAAAGCATGTCTGGGGCTTTGTCAGATTTAGGTGCGCGTCTTTTCGGTGGACATGCCAAAAGTTAAGGGCCTATCGTGCGGGGTAAATTCTCAGCGCCTGTCAAATTTAATTTTTTTTAATAATTTACCCAATTAACTCACACATGCATTATTCACGCACACTACCTCATTTAAACCTGCTGGGTCGGGTCATTGACCCATGTTTATGTCAACTTATGACAATATAGATTTTGAATATTTAAAGGTTTCTTGGTGCATAAGAGAAGTGTAACAAAAATCGTCAAGTTCTGATCTGTAACCAAAACTCAAGTATTAGTTGTATCTGAAAATGTCTTGAATTTGGAATTTGTGGTAGTAAAATACTCAGTTCCTTGTTTATAAAATAAAACTTGTCAAACCCCTGTTTTGTAAAATGTATTTTGTTTTGCCCTTTCCTCACAGACTCATTTTTATACAACTTAAACAGAGAAAGAATTTTCCTAATCGGTTCGTGCATGTTATGACTGTTTTATGTTTATGACTTAGGTACTTATTTTGAGAGTTTACTTGGTGATTTTCATGATACGAGTACATGTTGTACCTTAAATAGGTTATTTTAAGCAAAACTTTTCATAAATTGATTATTTTCTGTTTATCAGTTGGTAAACTCTAAAATGGACACTGATTTAATGCAAGTTTTAAGAGAAGAAGCGGTAGTTTTATTACAATATATATAATAACTACTGAAACTATTTATACGGCACGGGATAACTGCAGCAATATTGTGAATCAACTTTGTATTTGAGGAACCAGTACCTAACCTTATAGGTAGTTCTTGTTATTCACGACCTCCCGTCGTAACCCAATCCGCAGAATTGCGCATAGAATAGTATGACATTCCCTGCGCATCGTCGTTATCGTGAATGACAAGCACTATAAAACCTAATGATATAACAAATATCATCAAGAAAGTCATTGTAACAGTCTGCAATTGTGGAACTTGGCCGGACCACTACTGTATCAGCTCTGACAAATTAACTTTTATACACTTCTGAACATCCGTGAACCTTATTGCAACAACATAAGGTTCAATAATGGTTAACATTGCGTCTATTTTCATCAATAATAAATAGCAATTATTATTATTTGCTATTCGTTTACTATAACGTCGAGACAATTATTGCGATGCGACATAAGTACTTACTTGTACAAAATCAAAGCAACGGGATTTCCAACGCATGAAAGCTTTAGATAGAAACTAGCGCAGTTTAATATTATAAGTACCTAATTACTGCATATTTGTTTGTTAGACATCGTCATTGTCACCACATCCCCAACAACTACTTGGTTTATTATTTATAAATGAAACACAGGTTTATTATTTTCATTCTAGGTATAATTATATTATGACCAGGCGGCTTAGACACTACACAATTTAAATCCACATCACTCAAACTGGCGAAGAAACTCCGATATTCTGTTTTCTGCTTCCGCTGCAAGAGAGCACTCTAGATCTGTTTCTTGGTATAACGCTGATATTTTATAAACTTCTGTTCAAAGCACCATAATAATTGTGCCTGTTTGTACAATTCTGGGATATGTTTTGTTTAGGTATGCAGATTCTGCGATATATTTAGGTAATCATTGTTTGACGTGAAAGCGCCGTACATATACACATAAAATATAACATTAGATTCGTTAAATTATTGAAATGTAAAAATACAATTTGTTTACAAATTTTAATTTGAAATATGATGAGTGACATAAATGTTCCGTTCTGGGTAGCCAATTTATAAAAAGTAAATTACTTTAAACTGAAATACATCGGTAACCTTTTTACGTATAAAATGCCTTTTCGTAAAGGAAATCATTATAATTTAGTTGAATTAGTAAACATTGGGGACCAAAGATTGCATTTTTATGTTATAACGAATGGCTAATACTAAAAATTCCATGTTAAAAGAATCTTCAATAGCCACACGTCAACATTTATTTACCCTACTTCAATTAATGCAATCTTTGTGTGTGGTATACATTTTGTATTTGTATACGAGCAAGCTGTCAAAAAGCGTGTTTTTATGAGATGTCAAACTGAGAAAAGCAGCATACGTCTGCTCCCATTGAGGGCCGGAGCCCATCTGCCGGCAAGAAAACTACGGCGGCCGGTCAAATTTTCGGAATTTCCTTTGCATTGTTAAAAAAATCTCCACATTTTGCAAATGTTAAACACATACGACCTAGATAACATGTAGTTTTGTTACTATTCAAAAATTGAAGACCTTTCATAAAGTATTAACGTTGTAGTTTGCGTTTATTTCCTTTAGTAGAGCTAACTTTGGATTGAATTTTTATGAAGAAAACTATAAGTAATTGTGTTTCTGAAACACATGACGTGTAGAGTGTATCCTTAAATATCATATATAGGAATTACAGAATTCAAGCTTTAGTAATAATAATACAGCAAGTGATCCAACCATCGCAATTATTCAGAAATTTGCTCGGTGCAGTCTTAGCTTAATATTCGATTGATCTGATAACCCGCATAATCTGAAATTCCGTGTCTATAACTCCATGTAATAAAAACGTAAATTACATGCACACAAGCGGTTAACTATTGACCACCGAATGGACAACTTTTGTTTTTCCGACTGACAATGACCCGTCTATAGCCGGTTGCGTCAATATTGTTTGCAAAGTCTTCATAGATGTGTGCATATCTTTGAATAATAATATTAATATTTACAGAAGACCTGTATTATAAATCGCGAATAGACGCGATCATTAAACCCCCTATATAAATAATCGCTATATGAAAGAAAACTGACAAAAAAGATTATATATATATAATTAATAAAAAAGGCCCTTGAGGTGTAGAGCTTGAAGCCTACTTGCAGAAATAAATAAATGTAAATAGAAACTGCAATTGACTGCAACCCCTGCAACCATAGACTGCAAATTTGTATAAGCAGTCCTTGGCATAGTAGTTACTCGGAATATCATACATCATGAATGACAGACTTAAGTTATTACCTTCTAACATAATATATTTTCTGTATAGTTAGCTAAAAACGTAGTGGTTATATTCTTTTTGTAGTTAGCCTTCTAAGCTAAGTAGTTTGTGGTTTGTGTGACAGGCATTTCACAAACATCACGTTACGCCTTCAATGTCAAATGATCCATGCATAGAAATTTAATAAATGTTTATTTTATACTGATAAATTATACATTATTTAGTGTCAACAATCTTGTTGTTGGTGTTGAGCTGTATCAAGTGCGACGCATTAACAAGTCCAGCTTCCTGGTGACCAGTGTCCCGGTCCCGGACGTCAGCTACAAAGTCAGGAAACATCTGGACTCTGAAAACGCGGAAATACCTGTTTTACTCACTAGAAATTATGTTTATCGCGTTCAGTACGAAGCAACTACTGTACCAATTGGCGAAAAGAAGAATAAAATCAAAATACCGTCGTCATATATAAATAAAGCAAGAGAAATGTATTTCAAAAAATATTATAAAACTACAACAACGAAAAACAATAACCTGATCCTATTGTCGATGAAAAATATGAGTGCAGCTGCTATCCGGGATAAGGCGAGTTCAGACGGAGTCCGTCTAAAACAGAACCAAGCCACAGTGAAAAAACTCGTTTCCTTACTGGTATCGGCGAGTATGAATATTAATCAAAACGAAATGAACGTGGGTGACAAAACAGAAACACAGAAGAAACGTGGGGTCAGTCAGTTTGGACGCCGGCGTGTCGCCAAGTATCCACACAGACATAGCTAGCGATCTTAATCATAGAGATCGATATACTTAGTACCTACTTTAGTTATGCAGTAAAACCGAGTTAGATAGTTTTCTGGTGTTTACTTTAATATAACAGGCATTATCAAATGTTAAATTTGCTATCGTGTCGTGTGTATTATAATAAAAACAAACATATATCCATGCCGTCGTATAATTACCGATACTATACTAATTAAGCTATCTACATTATTAAATGTAGGTACAAATAAATATTTTTGTACCAAATATTTTTATGATGTACGTATACATCTTAGATGTAATAAAGTATAAATAGTAAGTATTAACTAAAGTCGTAAACGTAAACGTGTAACTAAGTAAGTATTCAATATAATTGCAGAGAATCCGTTAAGATGTCGGACAAGTATAACTAGTGGTGCACCGCGAGCTACTGGGGTTAAACACCGACGTAGTCGGACAGGTATAGTTATACTGCAGATAAGTGCCATTGGATGCCAGCACGCAGTAGATGTAGCGCTGACACGTGGTATCGGAGGAGTTGGCGAACCGGCCGGCGCCGGCGGCGGCGCAGGTGAAGGCCGGGGTGGGGCACGTGTAGTCCGCTTCACAGAGGGTGCTGGCCGGGTCGTAGAACGTGCCCGCCGGGCAGGGGTAGCTCGTCTCTACGAAGGTCCCGTTGATTTGGACGCATTGTATGTAAGTGGTGCAGTTTGTGGCATTGGGGTCCGCTATGAAGCCGTCCGCCGTGCACACCGAAGCCGTGGTGTTGGTTAAGGTGACGTTGCACACGTAGTTGGTGTTGGCGGTGCACTGCGCGGTGCCGGGGTTAAACAGCGAGGTGGTGGGGCACACGTAGTTGTAGGCGAGGAAGGTGCCGGTCGCGTTGTTCAACACGCACAGCGTGTAGTTCTGGCAGCTGGTGTCTGCGGGGTCCGCGAACCGGCCCGCCGCCGTGCAGTTGACTGCGGCGCGGGCCTGCCAAGCGCAGCACACCACCTACACACCATCAGTTACTATTAAATATAGTACAGTCAAGGGCACCAATATGTATACATTTTTTCACCTTATTCCATTGAAATAAGGTCCAAAAATGTATACTTATATATGCCCTCGACTGTACCTAACAAGTATAGGAGTTCTTGCAAGACCATGGTTAACCATTGGCACTCAAGCGAGATATCACATTCAAGACAAGTCTTTAATAAAATCTTATATTTTTACAGAGACAATCTAGAATATATATAGATGGCTCACGGATAGTAAATGTATGGAAGTAAGTTGACCCAAGGAAACCATTGGTACTGGATAGGAATGGAATCGATTCGCATAAAAAAATAGCATATGAAAAATAAGTGATCATTTTCATACAAATTGTCGATTTGTGGCTTTTCTAGCCGGATTTTAACATTGAATATGTTTTTTTTTCTCCCATACAAGATTTTGATCCTGGGTAGGAATGGGATCGATTGGCATCAGTAAAAAGTTTGTCAAAAATGACTTTTTTCAACTTAAATTTTTATTGAAACTTGGAATATTTTGGCGAAGCAGCGCGGGGTCTGGTAGCTGGTAGGTGGGATATGTATATAGCGTATTACTAGACTCATCAAAAGACTTACAAGAAACACTGCCACGCCAAACCGGTTGTCCATCGTGCTGTTCTCAATAAAACCCTGCAAATGGATCGCGTTATATAGCGCCGCGGGCAGTAAAGTTAATACGGGCTATACAGTACAGGCAATTGCCAAAATTATTGCGGAACATGATACCTACGTTGTAGTAATCCTTCATCAAATACCTATGTGGTTTATCTTCACTGTGGACAATAGGTAGGTATTCAATTTTACGGTGTGGATGAATTCGTCCCCTTTCTTATTTTTTCAGATTCCTGAAACATTCAAACGTCCACAGTTCCGTATCGTCCACTATCATATCGTAACTCGTTCAAGTTCCCATAAGTATCTTGCGCTGCTCTTTTTGCGTTGAGGGAAAATACTGAAGGTCGCTCAAGGGACTGAACGATCTATGACTCCAGGGCGGAATGCTCGAGACTACCCCCTACCCCCAGCGGTTCTCTTTCTACAAATTTTCAACATGCCAACAAATGTTCTGCTTCGCCTTAAGATTGACTGGTAGAGAATTAAATACATGCAACAAAGATTAAATACATTAATTAATTAATAAACTGCTGAATTATATAATATATTTATGCACTTTACTCGTACGATACCGCTACGATACACATACAAAATCACCGAGTTTTCTTTACATCTCCATCAGAAAATAGTTCAAATTTAATAAGCAACTGTTTAAAATTGTAAAGGTTAGAGGTTCACATATTACTTATGTGGTCTGATGAATATACCAACTTACAAGAAATACTAGTCTCCTCCTTTCCATGTCGTCGTTGTTCATAAAACATGCACTATAGTGATGCGTTTTATACCCAAGGAAGTGCAAACCAATAAAAGGCTATTGTTAAACTGTAAAGCACTATGAAGTATGATATGAATGATATGAATAGGGAATGATAATAATCCAAATCCTAACAATCGGTTTATGTGGGATGTAACGGATTTGTCTCAATCAGTCATGCTATTATTACACGACTGCTGTTATCAGGTTTCATTTATAGTAGTAACAGTAGTTGTAGTTTTTTTGTATGTGAGTTTCTTTGTTCCCCCAGAACTTCTCAACGCCTTAACTTATTTACGCCTTACTTACGTTACTCGGGACGACGTAAGGATTCCAACGATATCTCACACATCTAGTTATATCGGTTAAGGCGTAGTGAAGTTAGACTAAAGGAACTCACATACATACATACACATGAAACCTGAAAACATTTGACTCCTTTTTTTTTGGCAGTCGTGTAATTACCCGGCGGCCCCCCTAGGGTCATCCGACCACTGTCTGGTGCAGTCATGGTGCAGTCCGTATCGATCCGCTCTCCTCCTGATGACAGGCTCAGAGGCACGAGGAGTTTGCCGATACAAATCAGCAGATTGGGATGAGAGGCACTTCTTGGCGTCTTATCCTTGGTCGGCCTCGCAAAGGGCTTTATTAAACAGTCGTGTGCAGTGTCGCATTTAACGTCATGTTTAGTACCGTCATTACCTACTACATTTCCGTAAATTTCTGATTCATTATTTGTAAAGTGATACGCCGAGTATTTTCCGTTAACGATATCAGTTTGGTATGTCGATTTTTAATCTGCGAACACAAATTCCATGCGACAGCGGAGCAGCAGAATAGTTGATACTTATAATTCTACGTATTCGTATCATTTTGTTTATTATTGCGTGGAATGAAATCTAGGTGAAGCTTTAGTCGTGTTGAGACAAAGTATGCTGCTATCTCGCTATACTAACACTGGCGTAGTGCTGTGCGGTGCTCGATAGTTGCATTTCGATAAGAGAAAGTAGGTATACCTAATCCCATTCTTGAAAAAGTCTAGCCTATTCAATAGTAGATTGTTAACCAAGGGTTGAAAGCGACCCATTGCAGACGAGATATTTTGGCGCTCGAACGTAGTGAGAGCGCCAATAGTTCGAGGCTGAAATGGGTGGTTTCACCCGAGTTAAACACTCTGCTTTTCATTCCGAATACGAGGAAACTGAAAAAAAAATTGTTACTTAAAATTCAAAATTAATATAAAATTTGAAATCCTTATCCCTAATTAGTCGAAATAAATAATGATTTTTCGGAAAAAAAAATGTTTTACTTAAAATTCAAAATTAATGTAAAATTTGAAATCCTTATAGAGTTAGTCGAAATCGAGAATAATGACGATTTTTCGAAAAAAATTTTTTTTTTTAAGTTTAATTCAAAATTAATATAAAATTTGAAATCCTTATCCCTGAATTAGTCGAAATCGAGTATAATGAGGATTTTTCACAAAAAAATTTTTTTTGCCATAAAATTCAAAATAAATGTCAAATTTGAAATCCTTCTCCCTGAATTAGTCGAAATCGAGTATAATGACGATTTTTCACAAAAAAAACTTTTTTTTACGTCAAATTCAAAATAAACATCAAATTTGAAATCCTTACCCCTGAATTAGTCGAAATCGAGTATAATGATGATTTTTCACAAAAAAAAATTTTTTTGCCAAAAAATTCAAAATAAATGTCAAATTTGAAATCGTTATCCCTGAATTAGTCGAAATCGAGTATAATGACGATTTTTCACAAAAAAAAACTTTTTTTTACTTAAAATTCAAAATAAACATCAAATTTGAAATCCTTACCCCTGAATTAGTCGAAATCGAGTATAATGACGATTTTTAGCAAAAAAAAACTTTTTTTTACGTCAAATTCAAAATAATGATGATTTTTAGCCAATTTTTTTTTTCTTTTTTCTTATTTTTTACTCAAAATTTAAAATTAATATAAAATTGGAAATTGTGGTTGGCATTGGCTGATTTGGCTGTCGACGTGTTTTGTGATTTGTGGATTCAATGTGGTGAAGCATTTGCATTGGTTAATTTTAAATGTTTTGGAATCAAAAATATGTATACATGTTAGCCCGTGGGGCGCAATGGCCCACTTTCAACCCGCTCCTTAGGTCAAATATGACCCACTTTCAGAGTATGAGGAATGAAAAATATTATAAAATCATTGAAAATCTAACATTGATTCTGCAAATACGAAACAAGAGGGACGTTCACATGTCAAATGCTAATTTACAATAAAAAAAACCGGCCAAGTGCGTGTCGGGCCACGCGCAAGGTAGGGTTCCGTAGTCGTCCACCCGTTACATTATCTGGACTAAAAAGTTCGCAAACTTATATTTACTATGTTTTTGTCAGAATTTACAACATTATCTAAGGCATCAATGGAAATTGTACGAAAGTTTGCTTTTGCAAAGTACATTTCTGAAGTTCGACTATTACTTGTTAACTAGTAATGTCTACTTAGCTGTGATAGTTTTCCTTTGAAACTCATCGTATATACTACTACTATGATTTTTTTCACATGCCTAGTAGCCACCGTTTAACTGGCAGGGGGGGGGGGGACACTTGACCATAACAAAAATTATTACTTCAAAGCTTAATATCACGCTAACCAATTCTTTAATCAAAAAATGCTTTTAGAAACCTTATAATATTTTTAAAAGACCTATCCAACGATACCCCACACGATGGGGTTCGGCAGAAAAAAAATTTCACCACCACTTTGCATGTACGGGAGATAGTTACCCTAAAAAAATTTTTTTTTAAAGATTTTATTCTACCGTTTTGTCGGCGTCATTAATATGTATGCTCAATGCCAAATTACAGCTTTCTAGTACTAACGGTTACTGAGAAAAACGGGAGTCGGGCGGACGGACGGACGGACGGACATGGCGAAACTATAAGGGTTCCTTGTTTACTACGGAACCCTAAAAATTAACTTAAATTATCTAATGGGTGTTATTAGAATTTTTCTAAATCGAAATCAGAATATCGATAAGTCAGCTGCCGAAAGTAATTTGCTAAGGCATAAGAATACAGTGGTAAAGAGGCTCTCTCGGTAGGTACTTGTTTTATCTCGCGGAGATCTGATGAGATAAACAAGTGCTACTCGTAAATGACTTCAATTAAAAAAAACTAAGCTAACATTAGTCTCAATATTTTCATCCAAGTAACACTACTGGATTAGATTTAAATAACTATTTCTTCTCGAAATGACACAAGTTTGGATTCTTACAGTGTTTGTCGTCGTGAGTATTTTGTTGCTTTCAAATTTATGTTCTACAATTCTATTACTGAAAACTATATAAGAACGTAGACATTGGGAGTAGTATTTTTTTTTTGTGAAGTAATAGTGTGTTAATTCCATTGTTAAGGTTATTTTCGTTATGATCGCGTTGTGCCGTATGACTCGTATGAGAACAGATAAACTGTGCATACCTCTATAACGAACACACTGGTTTTCTTGCGTTTAAGTTTAAGGCTGGACCGTGGGTTATGGTGTCCTCCTCGCCCGCACGCGGAAACCTACCAAAATCGGTATAAAACAAGCGTTTTGTCAAAACGGATCACTACTTATGTTAGAGAAATTCTCAAAAAGTTTGTACACAAAAGTGTGACAGAGATGTTTTTGTTACTTTTCATCATATTGACGGTAAAGACACTAGGAAAACATTGCAGGATTTGTATTAAAAATATGGAGAGATTATTTTCCCCCGTCGGAATCAATAGTACCCATATTCTTATAGTACATACAGCTAGCACAAATTCCCGTATTCTGAAGGAGACAATATAATGAACAAACTTTTTGATAATTGCTCATTTGTTTTGTAATGCGCCGAGTAAAGAAAACTAAGTATTTATACATTACCCTTTTGAAATGCAGATTACAAATTTTCATATTTTGCCGATAAAAAATGCAGCAGTATAATGGTTACTAGTGAAAAAATAATACTGATGGGCTTTGAGGAAAACCAGCACGTTACAGATTATTGATAGGCAGTTACATGGTTTTCTGGTATTAATATAATTGTAATGTAAATTTACCTAGGACGGGCCTTAAGTGATTTATGTAGAAACCTTCACATCGTCCATGTTAAGACAACACGTAGGGGGCTTAGTTATGTCTAATAAACATAAACCGATAAACTGATAACGATTAAGTCTCGTAACTTGTTTTCTTGAAATAATTTGAGTTGAAACAGACAACATTAAATACCTAAAGATAATCACATGATTAAAAAAAAACAACGGGTTGCACTCCGGGAGTGCCGGCAGAAGTGAAAACCAAACACACACGCACATTCGCGCAAGCGCCCTGCGCCGCCTAAATGAAACAGCAGGCGCAGGCATACTTTTTTGCCGCGCGGTAGAAAGAGAGGAGGATAAAATCGGTTCCATATTGGGTTGCAGAAGGCCATAATGTCGGTGTGCATAACCACTTTGGTCATAATAGTCTTTGCGCATAAATAGTGTTAAGTCATAAATTGATCCGCATAAATTCTATGGTCATAATGTTTTTACGCATAAGTAACGAATGTCATATAGTTTTGGTGCATAACAACCTAAATCATAATCAATAAACAGCATAACGTTTTTATGTATAACGTATTTTGGTGCATAATATACCTAAATCACAATTAATCGACAAGCATGCAAGCAACAGGGACCGGAACCGGTAAGCCTAATCAGGGTTTTCGATAGGCTTATTTTAACGGTGGTTTTAAAAACCCTATCGATATTGGTAACCATGTAAAACGGTAACCCTATCGATAGGGTACCGTATCAATCGGGTTAACCCAACAAACCGCTAACCAAAATCAAAACCCTATCAATACGGTAACCGTATCATTAGGGTTTTTAACCAGTTTTTAACAAATGTAATCTTTATGCACCTTTCAATTAGACTCATTTTTAGATAACCGTGGCTCGCACGGACGATGTGCTCGCCGGCTCGCCGTGGGGCCCGCTCTCAGTACAAACAAACTGGTTTGATCTACCGAAACGCTCCTTATTTTTAATGCAAACAACTTTGTACTTTGAGTCCTTAGGCTTGAACCGTATTTACTTTATCGTGCGTGCAAGTGTAGATTTGTAGCTCACGCTCGGGCGATTGTTTGTTTATTTCACATTTTAACTTTTGCGCCTATATTTTTATCTAACTTTCTGTGCAATGTCAGCAACAACTACCAAAATAATCTGAAGGTCGGTTTGTCGAACATTAAATATCCAATAAAAAAATGCTACTTTATCAAGATCACAATTGTCGCATTTTGACGGTTCATTCGAACGCTAATGTATTTATTTTAATATTTTGAAACAATCAGTCGTTTTCATAGTACTGATCATAATCTATAATTAAATTTTATTTTGAAATAAACACCAGCCTCCTTGACTGACAATATGTGAACCTTATTGTAACGAGATAAGGTCTACAAACGAATCAACAGTGTAGCGTGTTACCTTCTTTTGTTAGTATACTACCTACCTAAACAATAGGCAAAGGTCGCCGGTCGTCGCAAGTGCTGACCACCTGTGGATGTAACCAACAATAAGAGAGCTTTCTTTAAAATCTTTTATATTTAAGATTAGCAATTAAGGTGAAAAATGTAATTATTGGATATAATATGAAATAAACAGTATAAATTTTTTTTTTTTTTAGTTGTATAAAAAAACTTCATTGACTTTAAGTCGAATAAATTTGTAGGCCAACTGGGGTCGCAACATCAGTATGGGATTTCTAGGAATTTGTTGATAAACACTCGATAAAATCAGTCGCTACATCCAAAATCGGAGTTTCTACCGGAGTCGCTATAGCCAGTGGGAATTTCATATAAAGTATGTTCTAAGTACAAGGGACTTAGGTGTAGAGTTGCTACAACCGAAATGTCGTTACAACCAAGGTCGCTAAAAATGAAATCCACTGTAATTGATTGTCCTCCATGACCTGAGGTAAAAGCAAGTGCGCACGACCATAGAGTTGTTAAATCGCCCAATTCCGGGATTGTAAAAATGTTTTTAATAAATCCGGGATTTTAGTAGTAGGTTAATACACGTATTGCAGTCAGTATATTAATTCCGCATTTTTATGTGTGGGATTTCATTACATTAAGTATTGGGCTGTTAACTACCAAGTTGTTAAAACGTTTATCTATTTAAACCAGCACGGCAAGATACAGACGAGCCGAAAGCTGATAGGACTTGCTGTTTTCCATTGTCTTAGGATTAACGAGATTGCGGCGACAGTTTCAATGGCAAAAATAACCTTTCTTACACTATAAAGACATTTATGCCGATGTTGTTATCTTTTCACAACTTAATACAATAGGTACACAAGTGCCTAAATGTCGTGGTGTTTGTCTTTTTTTTTCCAGGTAAACCTACACACGCACACAATAAAAACAAATAATTACGTTTAGTTCGTTAGTTACTTTACGTAAATCTGCAGGTTCAGTAGCAGTGCACTGCTTGCAGTCTGAAGTGCATTCTCGTAACGTAACCATCTAGTTGAGTACGCGTGACCATAGAAGTGGACTTTGTTATTATTATTGTTTCTGTTATTTTTGTTATTATAGATATAGGTATTTGAATATAGGCGTGTATTTATGGACACTGATTAGTGATTTTGATTGGATTGTGAAGTTAAGTGGGTGTTATAAGAAAGGTGAGTGTGTTACTTTGCATTATTTTTTATACTAATTATAAGTAGAGTTCAAATTTTTGAAAGATAGGGAAGGTTGTCATACAGTTCATAATATACGTAATTGTCGTGTAACAAAAGTATCAATACAATTATAAACAATTAAAATATACATATTTATGCATATGATTGTTCCAAAAATTTGAACTTTACCCAAGTAAGACCAAATCTTTAAGGTAATAATGAAATTGTATTAGTACCCGTTGATTTTATGCCGTTGACGCAGGAATAACGTATTGTCACATACAGGGAGCTATTTTATAATACTACCTACATGTAAATTAACTAATCTACTAGCGCATATTAAAATAAATAAATACTTGATACGTAAAACATAAATCAAACAATTTTATTTTTATTTTATTTCTATACTTTATTTCATTTTATTAAAAATATTGTTACCCTATCAAGTAATCCACCAAATTGTTCATTTGCTAGAAGACAGTAAATATATATTAATACAGTATTTAGTTTAAAAGTGTATTCAGCCCGGATATGGGCATGAAAATATTATATAAAAATACAATAAAAATGGACATTATTTTACGATAATCAGAACTTTAAATATCCTGTTTATTTAATAAATGAAAAATAAAATATAAATAACATTATAAACTTTAAATATTAAATATAGTCGGGTTTTTTTTTAATAAATACGTAAAATAAATTCATGATTAAAAAATCATCACTTAAACAAATATGCAGCGTAGCGTATTCAAGATTTGTATAAAATGTCTTGCATGTCAGGAATTCAAAAACATGTCTTTTGAATGTTGAAATGTTCGATTCTTTAAAAAATAATGTTCGATTAAAAAGTACACAACGACGGTAAAGAAAACTATTATCTAAATTCTAAATAATAACAAAGCTCAAGATTTCTTGATTTCTCTCGCTAAAACTTGTATTTTCATTCACCCATTCATCGCTACGTCCTAATTCGAGCAGTATGTACGGCGCGCTGTCATATATTTGAACTAGCTGTCTCGGAGTCACGACATCGTGTCGTTACTCATTGGCTTACCGGCGCGCAGTATTGTGCGGATGGCGTAATGCATAATTTCTATTTAACCATTTATGTAATTGTTTGAATATAATAAATGTTGTTATTATTCTATATAATTAACACGCTAACTGTACAAAAGCGCGGCCTTCTCTGCAATCTCAAAAACAAAAGATATTCCAGGTAAAAGCCAAGCCCAAAACTAATAATCAGTTTTTTTATTTCATCGCCACATACAATTATTATCTTTATCTGCACGAGCAACACTAATCCTACGGCCTAGGTATCTACAAAAGGGCCGCCTTGGTAGGTAATGACTCTAACGTAAACAAAAGGCAAAACAATAAACAATCGGCAACTCAAAGTTAGCGAACAGTTGCAGGTGTGCCATATCTGTCATCGCCGTCGAGTATATGATACATGAATGGAAAGCACGTGCAATATTGAATGAAACGAAAACAGATAGCTCCCACCCCATGCTGTAATTAAGTATTTAAGTCTATGTAGAACAAATATCATGTTCAGTACGTCTCGCATATCTCGCGACACACCATTAGTATTTTTAAGTCATAAATAATTACTTAGTACCCATAACATGGCGTTATTTGATCTGGAAGAATTTAGGAACTGGAAGAGGGAGTACGAGGCTGAAGCACAACGAGAAAGTAAGTTAATTTATATGTATAAAGTAGTTATTTATAATATAATTTTCAGTAACATGAAAATATATCATATCATTACAGGAGAACACCGGCGATTAGCCGAAGAAAATAAAGCGACATCGTTGATGAAGGCAAAGGAGATAAACAACAGGAAGTGTAAGCATTCTAGGATTAATTTGTTACCTTTTACCTACGACATTATAAAAAATAAGGAATTAATTCAGTAAGACTAATGGAATTTGTGTTTTCAGATAATCAGTTCGACAAGAGAGAGTTATGGTCCAAAAAAATCAAGGAGCTATTGCAAAACGTTCCCGATGAGAAAGTGGAGCAAGTTTTCGACGAAGTAAAAGCTTTGATCGAGCAACCCGACCCAAAGCAGCAAATCGAAAAGATTTCGGCTTCATTTTGAATGTTTCTCTTTTTTTATAGTCGTATTTTTTATGTTTTCAATATTTAAATAAGTAATTGATATCTATTGTTTTTAATATTTAGTAGATTTTTGTTATGTAGCTAATGTTGATTTTTATATTGCTGATTTAATAACTTGTTTATTAAAACAAATACTCTATTTGATACTATTTTTTATTTTTAATCACCTATCTTTGAGGTGCCAATTTAGGTAACTTCTCACAGTACTAACCTATGTCATTGTATAGTACAATAAACAATTGTCAACTAATATTAATTACCTTTCGTCGCCGATCGCGTCGTCGGCAGGGTCGATGGTTAGATACAGAATAGAATAACACCATTCGCATTCATTACTCACAAAGGAGCAAAAAAATATGTAACTGTTCGTCGATTTAAACATAAATAAAGCGTGTGCGTACGGGTTAAGGTCTATTTTAGACTATACTACGACAGTGGCAAATAAGCATACGGTCCACCTGATGGTAAGCGGACACCGCAGCCTATAGCATATGGACCAAGTTTAAAGTTTAGTCACTATTAGCAGTGATAAACATACATCATTCGCCGCAAGCTGTATCATAACATTCACAACACGCTGTCGTGTTGCTTAAAAGCTATACATAAATAATGCACTTTTTTACCTGCTGTGAAAGTATGCAATGAATAAAATAGCTAAAGCTAGATATGTTAGACATAAAAAAAAACAGAGTGCTTATTGAACGCCACTAATATTATCTAAATAAGTATCAGTTTTTATCAACATAGCCTTTAAATATGCAAAATTAAGAATACAGTTAAAAAACATACTAATCAAAAAGTGTTAACGACACAATGTCGTGGCTAGCGCGCGAACACGGTTCCGAAATCACGACAACGTAGTAAATGGGTTAAAATAAACGATATATACCTCCACATCATACTTATCATTCCCGCGGGTTCGAAACTTACTTTTAATTTGTAACCTTCATAATCCCGCAATTGGGCGGTTTAACAACTCTATATTGTATGAGCACGCGCAGTCGCCTCAAAGATAACCGTGCCGAACCGTGCTTTTGTTCTAATATTCTCTTATCTTTTTCTCAAATGAAATAAACTAAAGTATGTACCTATTTATCCTACTAATATTACAAATGCAGGATGTTTGTGACTCAATCAGGCAAAAACGGCTGAACCGATTATGATGAAACTTAGTATACACCGAGATTATAGCCTGGATTAACATATAGGATACTTTTTATCGCTGAAATCATCCCTCAAATACAAGGTCGCGCGGACGAAGTCGCGGGCAAAAGCTAGTTTATTATGAATCTGTGTAATGTGACAGACTTACGTGTGACCTCCAATAAAAAAAATTCAACACACCATTGCAATTAATTGAAATGGAAAATAATCGTAAGTAGGTTGTATTTTTTACACTCGGGGACTTATGTCTTTGCAACTGCAAGCGTAATGTACTTGTAGAAATAATAAAAAAAGTTAGAACAAGTCCCAGAAGAGAAATTTCTTAATTGTCTAATAGAAAAGCAAATGTAATTAAAAAATGTTATTAACATCATATGTATATGATTTGTCAAGCCTTTTTGTAATACCTAATATAATTTAATATGTATTATAAAGATTTCACTTAGTGAACTAATTGTCATATATGTTTACATACGATGCATAATTAAAATAACATAAACATATTATTGAATATTAATTGTTAATTAATTCATAAATTATTTAGCCACACACAATACCAGCCGCAAATTCATGTATATTTAAGTAACATAATTGTATATTTTGTATAATGCATATTAATAATTCTTTCATTTATTACAGTACAATACTCTTTATTGCACACCTCAGTTTTAATTATTATAAAGGACACAGGACACAGAATTATTATTTAACGGATCAGTCTAAAATTCATTTTAACCCAAAGCATCAGCATCTGGCGATAGGGTTTCATTGGGTTAACCAAAACCCTATGAAAACCCTATCCAAAAACCCTATCCGATGGGGTTTTAAGCTTAACCCTATTGAGGGTTATGGTTACCGCATCGATAGGGTTAACCCTATCATACGGTAACCTCATGATAGGGTTAACCCTATCATACGGTTAGCAAAATGATTGGGTTACCGAATGGATAGGCTTAAGCCTGAAGAGGGGTTTTCCGGTCCCTGGCAAGCAAGCAAGCACGCACGCATGCATGCAAGCAAGCAAGCAATCACGCATGCATACAAGCAAACAAGTACGAATGCATGCATGCAAACGAGCAAGCAAGCACGAATGCATGCATACAAGCAAGCAAGGAAGCACGCATGCATGCATGCATGCAAGCAAGCAAGTACGCAAACAAGCATGATTTTTCAAGGCACGTAAAAAAAATACCTAACCTAACAGAGTCTGTTTTGCTCCGGATGGTTTTGCTCGCCCGCTTCGCTCGCTCACCCGCAGAGATGTGCAAAATACTTTTAAAAAAGTATTTAAATACAAAATGCAAATAGTTTTCAAATTAACTATTTCAAATGCAAAATACAAAATACTTTTGCTTTTTGTATTTTAAATACCAAATACAAAATACGTATTTTCAAAATACTTTATTCAAATAAAATACCTTTAGATGAAATTTGTGTTCTTTATTTTTTATTTATTTATGATTTTAACACGGGCGGTAATAAAGAAAGCCTCAGATCGCATATTTATCGCCCTTGCCTTCGGCTCGGGCGTCAAATACCTGCGATCTGAGACATTCTTTGTTTTACCGCCCTCGTTAAGTAATGTACTATTATACACGTCAGTTCACGACACGAATAATTGTGATTGTACAGCGGTACAGCAGCGCGTGCGCGTGCGATCCGTATCGTTGCGCCGCAACCATTAAATTAAAGTCCTAAGACTGGGGACCCGTCCCGCCGCATGTACTTTGAGCGGCGCGATGACGTCACGGAAGATTGCCCCTCCTGACATTACATGAAAAGTTGAGTGGTAATGTTGGCGAAACTTAGCAGTAAAGTATTTTGCATTTTGCAAATACAAAATACACCTCCAAAAGTATTTCAAATAAAATACAAAATGGTTTTCGTAAAAAGGTATTTAAATACAAAATATAAAATACCTATTTCGCATTTTGTATTTGTATTTGAAATACAAGTATTTCAAATAAGTCGCATCTCTGCTCACCCGGTAGCCAAGTTTGTTTGATTGTACTTTGTTGTAAGTTTTAACACTGGTTAAACAATTTTCCATGTTAAACCAAAATTATAGCGCTTAATTAGTTTGCTCGCTCGCTTCGCTCGCTCGCCCGGTAGCCAAGTTTTTGTGTTATTTTACTACTTTTATAAAACTTTTAACTCGATCCAGACAAATTTATGCATATCAATTATTATTACTACAAATACCTAATTATGATCTGCAACGATATGACAATTATTTTTTTATACTCGTCGACTACAATATTACAATTACAACTTCATAGACCATTGCACAATATTATACATTTTAAGCTGAACTAAAAGTCTATGCTCTATCTTCTTTATATATATAATTCTTCTGTACGTGTGTTAGTTTCATATCTCCTCCTAAACGGCTGCACCGATGGGGATGAATTTTTTTGTGTATATTTGTGCTGGTCCCGGAAAGGTCAATTGAGACAATTGGACCCGGCAGGTGGCGTCGTTTTCGTGTTTTCGTTAAAAAACGGATCTGCTGAACATTTGTGTATCATAGATAGCGTAGAACAAACTCTTTGGCATTTGACGGAATAAGACATGCGAAGTCACTTGCGTCACTGACATATTGCTATCAAACAAATGGAGTAAGCGATATTTATTTATTATTGTAAAATTATGGTAGAGTGGACGTAAGGCAATTTAATATATAAATAACTCTTGAATTATAAAATCAGTAAAAAGCTTCAATACATAAACATAAAACGTAATATGTTGTGGAAATATGTGGTCGTCACACACGAAACTCCAATTGTAAGCAGTTTACATGCGGCGAACAAATATGAATGCAGGAATATGGTTTACGGGAAAATGCAAGTGTAAGTGACCAAATTACCACACAATCCACACAACGGCTTAAATACATTACGTATTACATACGGCCTTCTTCGGCCTAACACTTTAAGGCAAAGACAGGTGCGCCAGAAAATCCGAAAACTGGCACAGTCTTCAAAGTATTGAGCACTGACTAGACTACCACAAGGCGGAGTGGAAGATACAGTCGAGTTCATTGATATAAAGGTAAGTATACACTTTTTTACCTAATCGAATGCGGTCGCCTACAATTTGAAAGCAAAAGCATTCGATTAGGTAAAAAAGTGTATACATATTAATGAAGTCGACTGTGCCTAAAGAGCTACACAGGCGCTTCAACGGGGCCCGTACGGGGCCCGACATAGACTGCTCGCGTCTGTGAACTGGGTACGTTGCGGGGAAACCGAAGGTTTTGTCTGTGCAATCGCAGACGAAGTTATCATGCATGACGAAGAATTACCTGGAAATATATCCTAAAAGCGGTACCTACTGTCGACATTTGTCGGGCATGCCGCCGTCCAGGAGTGTCACTCAGGCATATCATTTTCGGTTGTGGTCATCATCCTAACGGCAAGTACTTGGACAAAGACAAACAGTGTCCTTCGGCTTTATAGGCCGGGCCCAATAGAGTCATAGGGGCGCGCGCTAGGTGAGTGGCCTAGGGAAAATCCAGAGGAAACCTCCGACACGACCACGCCGGAAATACCCTAAGAGTTTGCGCTTCACTGAGATTGGTTGAGCGGCTTCCAGCGTTATGAATAACAGCCCAGTATTTTTATCTCACGAGCGCATAAATCCTGCATGGTTTGAAAATACGATTCGACCAGGTAGGTGGCACTGCTTTTCGGGGCAGGACGACGTCTGCCGGGTCCGCTAGTGGAGTAATATAATATTTCATTGTACAACTGCGCGGAGAATCGAAATATCATTCAAAAATAGAACGTCTCGGCAAGCCTCGTGGTCTAAACGCGGTTCTCGACTAAAAAAGCATTCATTATATAACGATTGTATAAAATACTATTACGATAATCAACATTATGGCTTAAAAAACCGGTCAAGTGCGAGTCCGACTCGCGCACCGAGGGTTCCGTACACAGTAAAGTTCTTGAATATGTAGATGTGTACCCGTCCCGACCCCATTAATTCAGGAACAATCTTAAAAAAACATGACAGCACCATCTATCGGCGCATTGTGTTACTAATTTGCGCGACTGAATAACTTAGTACGTATGTTGGTTTTTCAAGGATAATTCTTTATCACATCAACCGATTTCAATAATTGTTTTTTTATTTGAAAGAAGGTATTTTCAACGTAATTTAGTAAATTTAAATATAAAACAAAAATATATACAAAGGTGATTAAATTACAAACTTAGTATAGAAGAGTTTTTTGATGATTAAAAAAAAGAAAAACTAGATAGAGCTATGGCTATAATTTTCCTGTAAAATATACATGCATATTAATGTTGTGTAATAATTTCAAATTTTTTTCTTCGTAAACTTCGGAGATAAGGGGGGGGAATGGTATTTTTTTTTACATTTTCCCTCGTAAATCGAAATTTCCCCAACGAAAAAAAAAACTAAAAATTGTTTTGAAATGTACAAGTCAAGCCCTTTCATATGATACCCCACTTGACATACTTGCCAGACTTTAAAATTTTGAACCCCCTTTTATCTGTCATTATTCACAGAAAATAAAATAAAATAATTTAAAAAACCATCTTCTATGTATCTGGGTTACCCTTGTTTATAACTATTCCAAATTTCAAATCGATAGGATAAGTAGTTCCTGAGATATTTAGCGATGTGACAGACAGACAGACAGACAGACAAAGTGAAACCAATAGGGTTCCTTTTTTACCTTTTTGGTACGGAACCCTAAAAACATGACAGCACCATCTATCGGCGCATTGTGTTACTAATTTGCGCGACTGAATAACTTAGTACGTATGTTGGTTTTTCAAGGATAATTCTTTATCACATCAACCGATTTCAATAATTGTTTTTTTATTTGAAAGAAGGTATTTTCAACGTAATTTAGTAAATTTAAATATAAAACAAAAATATATACAAAGGTGATTAAATTACAAACTTAGTATAGAAGAGTTTTTTGATGATTAAAAAAAAGAAAAACTAGATAGAGCTATGGCTATAATTTTCCTGTAAAATATACATGCATATTAATGTTGTGTAATAATTTCAAATTTTTTTCTTCGTAAACTTCGGAGATAAGGGGGGGGAATGGTATTTTTTTTTACATTTTCCCTCGTAAATCGAAATTTCCCCAACGAAAAAAAAAACTAAAAATTGTTTTGAAATGTACAAGTCAAGCCCTTTCATATGATACCCCACTTGACATACTTGCCAGACTTTAAAATTTTGAACCCCCTTTTATCTGTCATTATTCACAGAAAATAAAATAAAATAATTTAAAAAACCATCTTCTATGTATCTGGGTTACCCTTGTTTATAACTATTCCAAATTTCAAATCGATAGGATAAGTAGTTCCTGAGATATTTAGCGATGTGACAGACAGACAGACAGACAGACAAAGTGAAACCAATAGGGTTCCTTTTTTACCTTTTTGGTACGGAACCCTAAAAAGTAAGTATGACAAAGTGCAGTTATGACAATAAAAGTATTATGCACAGGATCATTTATGACAAAAGACTTTTATGAGCAACAACTTTATGCGGAATGAGTTATGACTTATGAGTGTTATGACAATCGAAATGATGACAACAATTTTTATTCCACTAGAGGTGATACCCTAATCAGGTCATGGTTACCTTACCATATACTTTCAATATCATTGAGGTAACGTACCAAATTTCGAATCGATCGGACATAAGGAAGTTATAGTCAGATCCCCTAATCAACTAGAAAAAAGCTGATGATCTTCTCGAACGGCTGATCAGGTCATGGTTACGTTATCATATACTTTCAATATTATTGTAGTAACACGGTGTCAAATTTCGAATCGATCGGACATAAGGAAGTTAATCAAGATCCCCTCATCAACTAGAAAAGAGCTGATGATCTTCAAACGGCTGAACAGATTTTCATGAAACATGGCTAAGAACACTCTGGATAAAATTATCTACCTATGACACAAAAAAACTAAACGAAAATCGGTTCATCCGTTTGGGCGCTACGCTACGATACCACAGACACGTTAAACTTATAACACTCCTCTCTTTTTGCGTCGGGGGTTAAAAATCAGGAATTCCGTTCGGGTACGGAAGCCTAAAAAACTGGTTTGATTTTGGTCGACGCATTTATAATAGGGATGAACCCACTATAAAAGAAAATCGATAAATCTAAATTTTCTACATAAAGGCTCAAATTCTCAATCACATTGCGAAAAACATAATTCAAAAAATTAAATAATTACGTAATTATAATTCTTCAAAGTTTTAAGAGTGGGTATGTTCTGTCCCTTTTCCGCAAAACGCACCTTTGTATTGAACGATCGTCATTTACTATGGCGCTACTTAACAGTGACGTCACGGTTAGGTAGCACTTTCTCTCTCTAACTGCGAACATTCTAACCGTTGTAGCTTCGTTATTTTTTGAGATATTTGAATAGGATTTTCACTATTTGGCATAGTTTTATGTCTTCTTTCTATTGAAGTAATATTTTTTTTTGAGTCGACATCCCTATTGAAGATCTCCAAATTTTGATCAGCTATTAATATAGCATCAAATCTGCAGTTACATTATGTAATTCATATTACAAGTGGCGTCTCAATTGCAGGCCCTATGGAGCGGCGTCAGCTCAGCCGGTTCATGCGCGGCGCGCGGTCGGTTTCCCAACGAGAACGAGGCCGACTGCCGGGGCTACACCATGTGCCTCAGCGGCGCGCCCGGCGTCTACGCGCAGCTGAACCTCACCTGCCCCGAGAACTTCATCTACAGCCACCTGGACAACCAGTGCACCAACGTCACTAGCTACCAGTGCTACCCGCAACACAACTGCACCAAGCCAGGACTCTACGCGGCAGACAAATCCTTAAACTGCACGGTCTACATTGCTTGTGTTCACGGGTTGAATGAAATCGCCACAGCCAGATTGATACAGTGCCCGGAAAACACTCTCTACAGTCGTTTAGTGCACGCCTGTGTGAACGACACGGTGTTTACCTGTGACAACGCCGACATTGACGCCCTGCCGAATGTTGTTGACGCTCTGCCGACTCAAGAATCTGATAACTCCAACACAAATAGTGCAACTAATCTGTGCTTTAAATATGCTCTACTTGTTCATTTCATGTTTGTTCTTGCTGTATAGTATAATAGATAGTATTTTAATTTTGTCCTGCTTTTTTGTGTAATTTTTCCTAGCTTAAGTAGGTACTTACTTTAAATTAGATACCTAAGTAATCTTTGATAATGTTTTATTTCAACTTAGTATGTAATAGACCGCGGGCCACAATGTTAAAATCGTCAGTCATTTCCTCTCGCACGAAAACTTGTACAGTGATTAAGAAAGATGAATAAAAAATTACTGTGGACGTCTGCCACCATTCCGTTGGTGGGTTGAGGAGCAGCAGCCTCCCAAAGACGTAAAAAAAAAATTAAATTCAGTCATTTCCTCTCGACTGAAACTAGGTTTAAATGATAGTTAAGAAGATACCTTCACGAAAAAAAATCGTCTGCCACTTGTAGCGCGGTGGAATACCCGTCTGCCAAGCACGTGACGTGAACATGTAAAAAAAAATTAAATTCAGTCATTTCCTCTCGCATGAAATTTTGTCAGATGATAGTTTATGGACTATTATGAAGAAATAAATTCGTCTGCCACTCGCATCGCGGTGGAAATCCCGTCTGCCAAGGGCCTAAACATTGTATGGGATGAAAAGAAAAAAAACAATGCACATCGGCGTGTGGGGTAGGTATCTATGGATAGGTCTTTGAAAATGATATAGGGGTTTCTAAAAAACTTTTCCATTTTAATCAACCGTTGGTGAGATATTCGCTGTGAAAGTCGTAAAAAGTGCATCCCCCCTCTTTAATTTCGAAACTGTGAGGTCAAAAATTCTGAAAAAAATTGGGAGGGTGTAAATAAATAAAGACTTTCAAAAATATTCGGTATGAATAAATTACGTCAAACGGTTTTTGAATAAACGCTGAAAAACTGTCTTGTTCAAACAAAACGACTTAAGCGACGTGAGTTTCCCATAAAGATACGACCTATTTTGCTACGATTTATTGGATATCGGTTTAAAATGAGAACTAGTAGGTGTCGGTATGGAACCCTTCATTGTGTGTGATCCGAGACGCACTCTAGGATGGTTTGAAAGTTATTCGATATGCCTCATCAGGTCGTATCTTCATAGGAAACACTGTCTTGCCCAAACAAAACGACTTAAGTGACGTGAGTTTCCTTTGAAGACACGACCTGAGGCATGTCGAATAACTTTCAAGCAGTCCTAGAGTGCGTCTGGGATCACACACAATGAAGGTTTCCGTACCGACACGTACTAGTTTACATTTTAAACCGATATCCAATAAATCGTAGCAAAATAGGTCGTATCTTTATGGGAAACTCACGTCGCTTAAGTCGTAACCTGTCGTTGGCCCGCAGTCTATAATAAATAAATTTTACAAAGTTTATCTTTCAGTTTGTAGCAACAAAGACAATGTATGTACGGTAGTGGATTCCGCTCGTCGTCGCTCCGGGCACATACGCTCACCAACGCGGCGACGAGCAAAATCGTAAAAAGATACAATTGTGGAATACTTAATATTTATTTGGTATCAATATTTGTATTATTTAGGTTAGGATATAACTTTTTAATAAATTATTTATTACAGTTAAAAATTATATACAATTGTGGACAAAGCTTAAAATACGCTTCCCCGCTGTCACTGTCATTGTGTCAAAATAACGTCAATGTCATAGACGTCATATTAAGAAAAATAAAAATGCAATTGCAACGGCGAATACGGAATAAGATTTAAAACTCGGTTTACGGTAGTTAATTGTGTAAAATATACACATAAAACGCGTTTTAATTGTATAATATTAAAACTCTCAGTACTTATCTACTAAAATAAGGTTGAAATCCGTGTGTCAACAAAAATATCAAAAGCTTTTATTCCCGGGTTATTTATTGATTTTAATAAATCTTTGCGCAGGTGCCCCTGGCTAATCCAATTGCAGTCGAAATTAAAAGAAAGGAAAAGTGCTGTTTATATCGTTGGACTATTTCTTCAAAGGAAAACAAGTACTTACATGCAATGTCATTCATTCAATGGAATCTCTAGTGTTTGTGTTTCTATCCGTTATTTCAACTAACGCGCTTAAAGTTATGATCTTACAGATGCCAGCCGCCAGTTTCGGCGTAAATATGAATATGTTGAAAGATGACTGTGCTATCAAAAATGTCTGGAACCATAACCTACATGAAGAGTTTCATGTTATTCGAAAGGTATTTTTTTAATATTTGAATTTATCAATGACTAATTTTTCATCTGTGTTGTATCTGTGTCTGTTGTTCTGTTTTGGAGTTGCAGGCGTTTATAGCCTCCGGTGTCCACTTACCATCAGGTGGACTATACTTGTTTGCCACCCTCTTTGTTTAAAAAAAACCTTATTTTAACATATGACAAACTTTGATGTAAATTTTAATTAACTATCTGATAATATTTAAAGCTCTAAAAAAAGTATATATAGAATATTTGTCTTCAACAGATTGTGCAAAAATATCACTGGGTGGCGATGGACACCGAGTTCCCAGGAGTGGTCGCGAGGCCCATAGGAGAATTCCGGTCCACAGCGGACTACCAGTACCAACTGCTCAGGTAACCAACTAAACTACATTCTAACTCTATTCGGCCAAATGATCCACTTCAGCTGCTGAATATTTGTTAAACTATTTTGGGAGGTACACTTGTAACAAGAATTTAATTTTATATTCTCAACCCATTATCTGTCAATATTTTGCTTCAGTTTTAGAACAATTAATAAAGAAAGTTTCTGCCAGATATACAGTTTGGCAACTGCTGAACTGAATATTCTGCCAAATGTTTGTATTTGGTGAAATCCATCTTTTATTTACCTATTCCATGCTTAACATATATTATACAGCTTTAATAAGTTAAATTAATGAAAACATTAATTATCTACTAAATGTATGGTCATCCTACAATTCTTTAAGTGTGTGCATGCACTTGACAACTTATTACTCATTATTTAGTTATTTGTCATAAGGCTTTAATTATTCTAAGCCATAGGCTGGGTGACCATTATTTTTAATTGAATGTGAATACCCAATAAAATTTTCTTCAAGAAAAAAAAGGAGTTAGTTTTTAGTAACTACTAGCTAACGCTATGGTACGCTATGGTAGCCCAGTGGTTCAAGCATGCGGCTGTCAAGCGGCGGTCGTGGGTTCGAATCCCAGCTCGTACCAATGAGTTTTTCGGAACTTATGTACGGAATATCATTTGAAATTTACCGTTAGCTTTTCGGTGAAGGAAAACATCGTGAGGAAACCTGCATACATCCGCGAAGAAATTCAAAGTTGTATGTGAAGTCCCCAACTCGCTCTGGACCAGCGTAGGGACTACTGCCCAATCCCTCTCACCTTATGAGAGGAGGCCTGTGCCCAGCAGTGGGACGTATATAGGCTGATGATGATGATGATGACTAGCTAACCGTGATTGCCTTTGATAACTGAATTAGTTATATTGGTTGGCAAAAATAATTTTAATGTTTTTGAAAGGACCATTCTCTCTCTTCGTCTCTAGGTGTAATGTGGATCTGCTGCGGATCATTCAACTCGGGTTGACGTTCATGGACGAGAGCGGGAAGACTCCACCCGGCTGCACAACTTGGCAATTCAACTTCAAATTCAATTTGCAGTATGAATTTAATAATTTCTTTATACCATATAAATATCTATTTTAATAAGAAAATAATATTTGCTCGTTCATTATTTTATGACGACCACTTTAGCTTAGTTGGTAGTCACCCTGCCTACGAAGTTGGAGGTCCCGAGTTCGAATCCCGGCCAGGGCATTTGTTTGTGTGACGAGCACGAATATTTGTTCTTGGGTCTTGGATGTTTTCTATGTATTTAAGTATTTATTTATCTATATAAGTATGCATATCGTCGCTTAGTGCCCATAGTACAAGCTTTGCTTAGTTTGGGACTAGGTTGATTTGTGTAAGATTGTCCACAAATATTTATTATTATAATTATTATTTATTAGAGTACTTTTATTTCGTGAGCGCGGGTGAGTCATGGCACAGAATAGTTATATAGTATTACATACAGAACGGACACGAACCCCCCGCACCGAGGTCAGTTACCTCGTCCCTGACAGGACCAGGATGACAGGCCGCGCCACGCGCTACGCACACGCGCAAGCAATTGACGCGTGTACCGACAGCGCACGCACACATACTTACCCACAGCGCTTACTTTCCTTCGTGTGTCACCCCCCTTGTGTATTGTCTATTTATGTGTGCGTCAGCGTAGGAGCTATGAGTTCACGTTGTCTATGTGTTCGTATGTGTCGCAACTACAACAATGTCAACAATAATAAACAATAATGTTAATGTTAGAAGAAGTAATAAATAAATAAATATTTGTGGACAATCTTACACAAATCAACCTAGTCCCAAACTAAGCAAATCTTGTATTATGGGTACTAAGCGACGATATACATAATTATATAGATAAATAAATACTTAAACACATAGAAGACATCCAAGACCCAAGAACAAATATTCGTGCTCATCACATAAATAAATGCCCCGGCCGGGAATCGAACCCGGGACCTCCAGCTTCGTAGGCAGGGTCACTACCAACTAACCTAAAGTGGTCGTCAAAATCAGCGGTCAGTAATGTATCAAATTGAGAGAATATTAAATGACACCTGTCTGCAGTAAACTCCAAGTAATAACAAATATGTTGTTTGTTCGTTGGCTATTTTTATTATTTTTTTATTTTACTTTCATACACACAACAGTCATTACAGGCTATCCT
The DNA here is from genome assembly GCA_951800055.1 of Cenopis cana. Classification (NCBI taxonomy): domain Eukaryota; kingdom Metazoa; phylum Arthropoda; class Insecta; order Lepidoptera; family Tortricidae; genus Cenopis; species Cenopis cana. The sequence goes on along the minus strand of OX637475.1, from coordinate 25,026,523 downwards.
AATTCGACAGTGTGGATCTTTTCAAACGTACAATAGTTATATACTTTTATGTCACACCTAGCCATAAAGTGGCCATTATCGCACGCTCCGCGCGCGAAAAAACCCACTTCCTGGCCAGGGGGTGACATAAAATTTTGTACTTACCACGGGCGATAATAAAGAAAGCCTCAGATCGCATATTTATCGCCCTTGCCTTCGGCTCGGGCGTAAAATACCTGCGATCTGAGACATTCTTTGTTTTATCGCCCTTGGTAAGTAATGTACTAATATCTAGCAGCAGTAATTATAGTTAAACACATATCCATATAATAGTATCCTATATGATAGTTGTCACGCGATTGTTTTATTTGCAGGGAAGATATGTACGCGCAGGACTCCATCGACCTGCTGCAGAACTCGGGGCTGCAGTTCCGCGAGCACGAGGAGCACGGGATCGAACCACTGGAGTTCGCGGAACTGCTCATGTCGTCAGGTCAGTGGAGTGGAGTGTTGTCAGGCATGTGGTGTGGACAGCCATTATAGGACTAGTTAGTTACTGACCTCTACGACATACACTACTTACAGTGCTTTTAGAATACCTTGCAGTGGCGGAGCGTCCATACAACTCGATTCCCACCGGCTTGTCTAATTTTCAGCCAGTCCAATTCTTTTACTACGGCTCATGAAGAATAGGAAAAGCCAGGTATTTCCGGCTTCCCTAAGAATATTTTTGACGCGCCGCCACTAATACCTTGGGTAGAGTGCCCAGTGCAATGAATTAACTCAACCTTAAGTCTTGTCTCCCAATCGGGTGACAATAATCTGGTTAATTTCAACGCCACCAAGACGCAAGCGTGTCTGTTTACCGCAAAAAGGAGCACATTCAATCTGGCAATTACGGAACACACAAAATGGAGTCTACAGTCCGCCATATTGTTTTTATTGCAACGTCACATGCCCTATGTCACCCGGGATGACGGAAGGATTCCAACGATACCTCACACATCTAAATCGGTTAAGGGGTTGAGAAATTCTGGGGGAATAAAAAAAGTTCACATACATACATACATACATGGAACCTGAAAACATTACACTCTTTTTTTTTGGGCAGTCGTGGAAAAACGGCCGCTGATAAATACAAAATCATTGAGAAAAAGTTTTTTTAAATTTCCAAAAACTGACTACCAAAAAATCTTTTTATTTTCGAACCTGCTCACCAAATTTCACGAGAATCGGTTTAAAAATGCGACTTGTAGAAGAGGACAACCGAAAATCCGGACATACGAAAGCATTTTTGTCGAAGCTAAAACAGAGGCCTTCGTTTCACTCAGTCAATTACTTGTTGTGTGGTATAAGTTTGTGGTTGCACCATTGATTGCAGGCATAGTTCTGATGGACAACATCAACTGGCTGAGCTTCCACTCGGGCTACGACTTCGGCTACTTGCTGAAGCTGCTGACCGACCAGAACCTGCCGCACGAGGAGAACGACTTCTTCGACAGTCTTCGCCTCTATTTCCCGACAGTTTATGACGTCAAAGTAAGTTGTTCCTACCCCTTTCACACCGGGAAAACAGGACTGCTAACGTAAAATGAAGTGGGTATATTGATGTATGTGTTTGATGCATGAACTTTAACGACAGTACTTACAAGCAAAAAACTGAAAAAAGTGACAGATTTTCCAAGATGGCGGAGAAAGATATGGAGTTTTTGGAGGGTCGAAAATTTCGGAATACGATGACAAATATTGTCCTTTACGGCATATCAAAAAACCCATAACAATCGGACCATAGTTAGGTACCGGAACAACGATTTATCAAATGTACAACGAAAAAATTTGTATGGGCTGCACCTTTTCCGGTATAACATACTTCCGGCTCAAATATGAGGATGGAGACAGGCAGATCCGTATTCTGCAGGGTCTACACCCTCTGATAACGTTGTCACCCCAACTGGTACATGATTTGCCGCTTGCACAGTTTAGAGATGCGTTTTCTAGTTCGGGGCCTAGACTATAGTCCCAAACTAAGCAAAGCTTGTACTATGGGTACTAAGCGACGATATACATACTTATATACATAAATAAATACTTAAATACATAGAAAACATCCAAGACCCAAGAACAAATATTCGTGCTCATCACACAAATAAATGCCCCAGCCGGGATTCGAACCCGGGACCTCCAGCTTCGTAGGCAAAGAATGCAGGCGGGGCCGCGAGATAAAATACAGCATATGTCCGCTTAAAAGTAATTTTGTAATAGGATGAATAGTTCCGGACTTCCGGAGATTACCCCAGACATACAGACTTACAAAACTACAACCTCATAAACATTACCTTCCCATAGGTATTGCCTGTGACTTCGTCCGCATAGCACTCGTTATCGTCTTGAAGTAATAGTTGTTATTAAATTATTTTAGGCGCAGGCTTGGTTATCGCGCTTCCATACAAACTTCTACCCCGCTTTTCACCCCTTAAGGAACCTTTTCTGAAATAATAACTATCCTACGTCCTTCTCGGGGTCTCAAACTATATTCATGGCATATTTCAAAATCAGTTCAGTAGTTTAAAACAAGAGAGTTAAAGCAAGCCTCGTGGTCTAAACACTTCGATAGCTGTTATTATGTTACTATTGTATGTCTTTCCCGTTCACGGGACAATGGTGTCCCGGACCTTTGGGAGGCGTGCGCGGAGCCGAAGTACCGAGGTACCGAAGTACCATGGAGTACCACATAGCCAACATGTAGAGGCCCTTTTGACAATTTAATGAAATGCAAGGGATACACCGAGCGGATGCTGTCCCTGCCCGTCTCATGGGACGCACACAGAGACAGCACCCGCCAGGGTGTATAGGGTCTATTGTTGGTGGATGGAATCTAAATGGACCGTGTTATTAGGTGAAGATGATGGACTAATGGCCGGGTGAGACATCGGACGCCTGCCTAATAAAATAGTCTCTCATTTTAATTCCGGCAGACGGTGACTTGCTCCCTGCTAGATGGGCCCCTATTAAACAGCGACATTAAAAAATGGCCTAGGGGCAACACCGGTCAGAGAGCTGGGGGGTAGAGAGGTGGCACTGGACTTTAAACAAATAGCCAACTCGCCACTTAGGTGACCACATCTACCCTCGAGCAACAGCTCTTGCGACTCCACTCTGGACGGCCGGTTAAGGCAAGCCAGAGGTGGGGTGGGGGGGGGGGGGGGGGGGTGCATGGGGCCCGTCCAACCAACCAACCGATCAGTACTTCCTGACCCCAGGCTCACCCCCAGGAGCACTCAGGTACGTAGGGTCGCTACTCCCTAACAGCCCGCCACAAGCTGCCTTACGTTGACTGATTGCACTGGAGAACCAGTGGGCGATGGGGTCGTCACATCCATCGCCTTACTATTGTATGTATTATTATTATGTGCAATAAAGTTTATAGTACATTACTTACCAAGGGCGATAAAACAAAGAATGTCTCAGATCGCAGGTATTTTACGCCCGAGCCGAAGGCAAGGGCGATAAATATGCGATCTGATAGGCTTTCTTTATTATCCCACACCACACAGAACTCGCCAAACTCTTTATTCGCCACACAATATTACAAAAAAAAAGAAGAAAAACATACACAAAAGCACACGTGTGTCCCCGCGGCAGTGAAACGGACACTGGCTCAGCATTATGCTGAGGTGTTAGGTCGGTAAAACTAAAAATGTCTCGGACCGCAGGCACCTATTTGACTTTTTTATTACCGCCCGTGGTAAGTACAAAATTGTATGTCTCTGTCTCCCCGGACGCGTAGTGTGCGGTAATTACCACTTTATGGCCAGGGGCCTGTACCACAATACTTTACAAACGTACAATTTGACAAATTTGTGAAGTTTTTCTATGGAAAATTGTACAATTTTGTCAAATTGTAGACTTGTAAAGTTTTGTGGTATAGGGGCCAGGTGTGACAAAATACTATTTCATTTCCCTACAAACTTCACACATAGAGCGTGTTTGACGTTTCATCAAAAGTAGCTAATTTAATTCAATTCTATGATCGTTATCGTTTACATTCCAGTACTTGATGAAGCTGTGCAAGAACCTCAAAGGAGGGCTCCAGGAGGTGGCGGAGCAGCTCGAACTACGGCGCGTCGGGCCACAACACCAGGCCGGATCCGACTCCCACCTCACCGGCATGGCCTTCTTCAAGATCAAGGAGGTCAGTACACCCCCACTAGCACCGGGCCGGATCCGACTCCCACCTCACCGGCATGGCCTTCTTCAAGATCAAGGAGGTCAGTACACCCCCACTAGCACCGGGCCGGATCCGACTCCCACCTCACCGGCATGGCCTTCTTCAAGATCAAGGAGGTCAGTACACCCCCACTAGCACCGGGCCGGATCCGACTCCCACCTCACCGGCATGGCCTTCTTCAAGATCAAGGAGGTCAGTACACCCCCACTAGCACCGGGCCGGATCCGACTCCCACCTCACCGGCATGGCCTTCTTCAAGATCAAGGAGGTCAGTACACCAAAGTTTAAGATAGAAACATAGCCCTTTATTGATTGTACAGTGTGTATGTAAGCGGAGACAAGCAGATATTTTGCGCGGAAATGGTCAATTTGGAGTCGTGTTTGAAACAATATTTCATAGTAACTACGAGAAATTGTTAAGATACTTGTAAATTAAACAGAAAATGACCTTTATGTCACACCTGGCCATAAAGCGGCAATTACCGCACGCTCCGCGCGCGGGAAATCCCACTTCCTGGCCAGGGGGTGACATAAAATTTTGTACTTAACACGGGCGGTAATAAAGAAAGCCTCAGATCGCATATTTATCGCCCTTGCCTTCGGCTCGGGCGTCAAATACCTGTGATCTGAGACATTCTTTGTTTTACCGCCCTTGTTAAGTAATGTACTATTATAGATGAGCGTTTTTTGACTGATAATAAGGGCCCTAAAGTCGAAGAGTATAAAACGATTATTGAAGTGTGTGTGGTGTGTTGGGCAGATATTCTTCGACGGCAACATCGAGAGCACGAGCGGGCATCTGTACGGGCTCGGCGCGCCCGCGGAGCCCGAGCCCGCGCCCGCGCCTTGAGCCTGAGCCTCCAGCCTGAGCCTGAGCCTCCAGCCTGAGTCTGAGCCTCCAGCCTGAGTCTGAGCCTCCAGCCTGAGTCTGAGCCTCCAGCCTGAGCCTGAGCCTCCAGCCTGAGCCTGAGCCTCCAGCCTGAGCCTGAGCCTCCAGCCTGAGCCTGAGCCTCCAGCCTGAGTCTGAGCCTCCAGCCTGAGTCTGAGCCTCCAGCCTGAGTCTGAGCCTCCAGCCTGAGTCTGAGCCTCCAGCCTGAGTCTGAGCCTCCAGCCTGAGCCTGAGCCTCCAGCCTGAGCCTGAGCCTCCAGCCTGAGCCTGAGCCTCCAGCCTGAGCCTGAGCCTCCAGCCTGAGTCTGAGCCTCCAGCCTGAGTCTGAGCCTCCAGCCTGAGTCTGAGCCTCCAGCCTGAGCCTGAGCCTCCAGCCTGAGCCTGAGCCTCCAGCCTGAGTCTGAGCCTCCAGCCTGAGTCTGAGCCTCCAGCCTGAGTCTGAGCCTCCAGCCTGAGTCTGAGCCTCCAGCCTGAGTCTGAGCCTCCAGCCTGAGTCTGAGCCTCCAGCCTGAGTCTGAGCCTCCAGCCTGAGTCTGAGCCTCCAGCCTGAGCCTGAGCCTCCAGCCTGAGCCTGAGCCTCCAGCCTGAGTCTGAGCCTCCAGCCTGAGTCTGAGCCTCCAGCCTGAGTCTGAGCCTCCAGCTTGGAGCCTGAGCCACACGCTGGACGTCTGCTACGTTTCAACGAGGCGAGCATAGTGTCTTTCTTCGGATATTTTAAATAGAAAAGTCTCTTAAGTCTCAGATATATTTAAATATAATAAACGGGTCGTTTGTCCAGCCGGGCGGTACGGTACGGACCATCCACAATCCCGATTAAAATTCGCGGCTCGTTTCTCATGACATGATCAACGATCACGTATTGGTCCGAAACACGTCGAGCAGAATACGACGTGAGTGACCCGTATATTATATTTCTCAGTTTATCGAAGATTCGGTTATTTAACGCTAGTAGTGTGTAGAGATATGAAATGCGTGTTACGTGTTAACGTTTTCTTTGGGTTCTCATTATACCAAAGAGTTGCCGAACATAGTGAATGTTGTGTTAAACACCTACATAATTATTCTTCTTTAACCTCCAAACAATATTGGTAAGAACTTACCGATAAGATAATTGTAGATTATATTGTTGTAAAGCATTAACAATGCTATGTTTGTCCCAGAAAATTATCTAGATAATGTATTTATCGTTATAATAATATATCTTAAACAAATTCCAAGCATATATTTTCTCTACGAGGCCACGTCTTAGACACAATGTTTCAAGTTTAAGTAGTGTTAACCTTTTCAATGCTCTGTCAAATAAAAATGCTGTCACATAAACGCCATGACATCGGAATGTCAAACGCGATGAACCCTAAGCCGTGTTCCGAATCACGCCAACAACGATCACAGCGTTGACAGTGCTGACGGCCGGTCCGAAACAGTAAGCGCGCTCAAGGCCGCGTGAGTGGTGTTTTGATTCGGACCGGGCATGTTGTGTTTACTGTCATGTTCATATATCAAACGTCAACTTGACGTTTGGTTTAAGGTGCTGACGCCTGGGAGTGTGAGCATCGTAAACGCCAATATGGCGCCGTCCATGACGTCATCAATGACGTCACGACATCTCATGTAAACGCTATGAGCGTGATTCGGTCCGATCGTAAACGGGTTTATAGCGTTGTAAGCGTGATTCGGAACACGGCTCTATAGTGAAAGAGTATAATAAGTATGCCTATAGTAATGCATGGACGATGGAGGTTGATATCTGGTTTGCCCGGTGTAAACCGTTAAAACTCGTTAAGGCGATATATCGATTGAAAGAGACACCCTTTGTTTTTCGCTCACGACAAAACGGGATGCAACCCTCTCCGAGAATGGCTTTTTAGACAAATCTCGTTAAATATCTGACTGTGTGCAGGTTTTATTAAATTTCCTCTTGTCAGTACGTAGATGCGGTAAAATACCATCATATTAACGTAATCTTGTCTTTTAATAATGCGTTGTTTTAGTAGGCTGAGGAAAAAAAGGAAAATATAGACTCGACTTTGGATTTATTTTCTATCGAGAAAATTTCAAGCAATCATGTTTCGCTATTGTCAGTAAGTACCACAATCATATAGTCAAGAATCATATATCTGAAAATCAGCCCCTACTGTTTGCTAGTCTGGGCAGGACAGCGTTTCAAAGTCTCCAAATTTCTCAGTGTAGCGCCTTAGGCTGCGTGTCCACCAGAGATGTGAGAGGATGCGTTTTCATACATTTGACACCTCGCAACGCGCCGAGCGAGGTGTCAAATGTATGAAAACACATCCTCGCACATCTCTGGTGGAAACGCAGCCTTAAACGTGGAGCATTAAAAAGGAAGAATGGGACAGTCTGTTGTACCTCTTGCGTTCTCCGTCACATCTTTCTGCCTTTACAAGTAGGACAGCGCTATAGATGGTGTCCTATTCCCTCATTAATAAGTTCATTACAATAAGGCGATGCCGTCATTTGTCTCACACGCCGAAGTCTTTGCAGCAAAAGAGTAATATCCGACCGAAGTTTCGGTTTCAGCGGGTTTCGGCATAAAAATCATGTTTCGGTTTCGGTCAAAAAACTGCCGAACCTTTCGGCAATACCGAAACTGATATTAGTGACCGAGCAAACGAAGCGAGCGAAGTCTCCGTTTCAACTTAGGTAAAATTATCACTTGTTTCATATCATGTTACTCAAATTGTTTTATTTTATACCACTTACAGGAATAGGTTTTTTTACTTTTCATATGTCTATAAAGAACGGCCCGCTAAAGTTTTATTCAATCACTTTAACACGTCTGTAAAATTTTCGGTTTCGGCCGAAACTAGAGCCGGAACCGAACTTTCGGTTTCGGCAAAAAAACATGTTTCGGTCGGACACTACAAAAGACTGAAAATGAACCTTACTTGATAGTACGTAGCGTAGGTTGCCTTTGCACCGAGTTGATATGAAGTCATGGCGTGTGGGGCACTAAACGTACTGCTTTGTATCAAGTCAATGGCGGCGAAAAGGTTAAACTATACCCCGCTCAGTGCTAGTGCTAGGTAGGATCGATGATCTTAATAGGTATGCAGGCAGGTCTGATAATGTACACTGTCTAAGATTACGCACATTATACAAAATATGAATATATCACACGGAAGATCTATAAATGTTATTAGTTAGTAAGTAAGTACTAGGTAGGTAGATAGACTCGAATAATCGTGATCCTACTTGACACATGTCAATTTAGTCCTAACCAATCCAATAGCACAATATTGGGCACACTGAGAAAACTGTTCATCAATAATTTAGGTGATTCACATAAAGAGGGGATCAAAGTGACAAATCAACAAAAATTATGATGAAAATTTTAAATATTATGGTGAAGCTAATCACATAATCATGGAGTAGTGCAATTATGTGATTAGCTTCACCATAATATTTAAAATTTTCATCATAATTTTTGGTGATTTGTCACTTTGATCCCCTCTTTTATGTGAATCACCTAAATTATTGATGAACAGTTTTCCCAATGCAGTTAAAATAAAAAATGAATAAAATGAACTTTATTTTGTAAGTAGGCCGCAATGGCACTTTTACAAGTCAAACCCTACTAGTTAAATCTACAAACAGCGGTAACCTCCTTCATATGTGGATTTACGGTAAAGGAGTTGTTTGTGTTCTTGTCGTAGAGAAAATAAATGCTTATAAAATATTATAATGTGTAAAATTCTATATTTTATTATTTCAATGAGGTGAGGTGTGTCCTAGGGTGGTTCTTTTTTTGTCAGATTTAATTTTGCACGGGACACCCCCTCGGTTTGATCTTGGTTTTAGAATGATTCTATAAAATAAGGACTACCCTCGGTGTGGCAAGTTCACACACACGCGGTGGCAAGTTTAACCCTTTGACCGCCAAGAACCTATAAAGTGGTTGTGTGTCGTCGTGCCCACCACGCCAACAACCACTTAAAAGGTCGGTGTGAAGGTGTACTTTGATCATGAAAAAAATCATTTATGAACTGTTTTAATTTGTTTTTATTGGTTCAGACATTACACTAAAAAAAAAACAGTGCTTGGCGTACTGGGCACGACGACACACTATCGCTTTGGCGGTCAAAGGGTTAAGACGTATGGCCAGACTGGGTTTGTTTTCCACCTGCGCAATAGTTGTAAGTGCTAGCCCGCCACGCCACCGCTAGGCTAGGCTCGCCATGGCGGACCATGGTCCATGGTCAATGGTCCATGGTCCATGGTCCTCGAGACGCCTGCGCCTGCCAACGATTACAAGAGCCTGGAATTTGCACGGCAAAACAAAAGACTGTCGCATTCTCGCTAGTGTTCGAAACAGTTTTTTATCGATATCGAGTTAATACTTATATTTGAGTGATTTTTTTATATAGTAATTTATATTTTAAAAAATCATGGCGATATATTTACATTATTTTATAATAATTTGCGACAGTTAATTTAAAATATATGCAAACGAAACTTATATTTATTTATGTCACACCTGGCCATAAAGCGGCAATTACCGCGCGCTCCGCGCGCGGGAAATCCCACTTCCTGGCCAGGGGGTAACATAAAATTTTGTACTTAACACGGGCGGTAATAAAGAAAGCCTCAGATCGCATATTTATCGCCCTTGTCGTCGGCTCGGGCGTCAAATACCTGCGATCTGAGACATTCTTTGTTTTACCGCCCTTGTTAAGTAATGTACTAATACCACAAATTAAGGTATTGTTTTATGTGTGTTATTTCATCTCATATTAGGTAACAAAATAACGCTTCTTTTTGGCTTTGCGAACAAAGAGATACAATTGATTATCTACTATCAAAAACCAAATAAAGTAACATGCGCTGCTGTGTATACTGACGTGGAGTTCGAAGAAAAAATTGCATGAGTCTCTATATAATTTTCTGCAAACCATTTTTTTTGTGGACCGTTTTCTTCTTCTATTACACAACTATCGATATTGATAAATGTTTCTAACACTAGAGAGATTGCGACAGTTCTTCATTTTGTCGCGAAAATTTCGGGCACTGGCGATTACAAGAATACAGAGATTTTAAATTAGCTGGTGTTAACTTGTCTGTTGAAGTGCAGTCCTCCTCCAACACCAGTCACGTCCACTGTGATGTTGTCGCAACCGAACGACTGTTGAACCTTATGCACCCAGCTAATTACTAATCCGACTGTAATGTAACCATACAACCGTTGTATTATTCAATATTATTCATATTTTGTTAATGAGTATCAATAAACGAAACAAACTGATCTGATTGAGTATCACTTTATTGTAATAAATGTAAAATCTCGTGACCTGTTGTTAACGTTATTTAGGTAAAAATATCACTTGTTTCTAATTGTTTCTCGAATTTGTATGACACGCTCGTCGGTTATGTACCTAATCTCACTGGAGGCTCCGGCCCCCGGCGGGCGGGGCCGGCCGGGGCGGAGGGGTGCATCATTTCAAGGCATTTTTTTAAATTCTTATCATGAATACTTGTCATTATCGTGCAGACATAGATTTTTTTGCTGCGGCTATATTGTACCATTTGAAGTTGACCATACAAGATCACAACACTAACACCCTTCCTGATATGACAGCAATGGGTTGATAGATTTCACCTCGGAAAAGACAAATAATGCAACCTATGCAGATCTGACGAGCAATATTATACAATACTGGAATTCAAAGCTGCTACGAAACCGTTTAAAACAATTTATTACAATACTCGTTCAAACACACGCGATCTCGTTAAAGAGAACATTCTTAAATATCACGCCGACACAGCTCGGAATTGGAACAAAAAAGATGGAAAAAACGGAAGTGTTAAAGTTGTAACTAACAACTAATTATTCGCCTGTACGAATAATTACGTGTCAGTTAAACTTTAAAGCTGTCTTTACACCCCGTGTCTCTACCACCGCCGCCACAAGCGATCGAACCCCGCCATCCGCACAAAATACTTAGCATATACCATTGAACATACACAAACACTATTACACCGTGCCGACTTACTAGAAACACTAGAATTCTCATCCATTCAGTCATCACAACAAGCGTGTTCCACACCGGTGTGTCCTAGCGTCAGGTTGGTTGATCCAAAGGCACAGAATAAATAATAGTACAAGTACAGAAGCTTCACTTTCTAACAAAAACGGCGTTTAGACATAAAAAACATGCCTACTCTGTGCATCTCTGTCTGTCGTATAACTTGTATTCATTCACACGCGGCACGTGTAGCGCTAGGGCTATCGACTCGTCGCGTTCTAGTCTGCGGCGGCAGCGGTAACGTGCATATAGACGCGTTCGCGCGGCGTCGGGCGGGGGGCGGCCCTCGACTGACGGCCGGCCCCGGGCCGAGCGAGCGGTAGGCATTTAAAGCGACGCGCGCCTCCCACTGCAAGCCTCTTGCCAAAGGGACATTACGAGCGAGAACCATGGACCTCACAGGCTATGGCTGTCGCCTCCTATGACAAAGTATTGCCAGAAAAGCGCTGACAGCTTTCCAGGTATGCTATGAATGACATCATCCACCAGTCAACGTGCCATCCAACCGATCGTCTCCGTGATCCGATTGGCATCCCTAGAATCCTTTCTAAAATGTGTGACATGTGTGTCGTTTATTTTATTCTTAACATACAAAGGTTTTACAGCAATTTGGTGTAGGTAACTTCATCATCATCATCATCATCAGCCTATATACATCCCACTGCTGGGCACAGGCCTCCTCTCATTGATGAGAGGGATTGGGCAGTAGTCCCCACGCTGGCCCAGAGCGGGTTGGGGACTTCACATACAACTTTGAATTTCTTCGCGGATGTATGCAGGTTTCCAGAATCTAATACTATGCAGAAAGAGCGTAAGAAACAACTGTGCGAGGTAAAACAAAAAGCATAAATTGCCGCTTATGTTCTTTCAGTTTCCGATATGTATGAATGTTAACCTAACTAGAAACAACATTTTTGATAACTTATGGGTTGGATTTTGATCGTCGCCGCGTTGGTGAGCACACGTGCCCGGGGCGACGACGAGCAGAATCCATTTACCGTACAAAACCTTATCTACTGTCATGGCGTCGTTACCGAACAACGTCACTGAACACGTGATATTGGCGAAATAATCATACATGGAAAGCCATTTTTTAAAGAATTGAATTAAATTTACTTATGGGTTCGAGTAGATCAAAAGTTTAGATAAAGTCATAATTATGGTTTTTCTTCTTATGACAAAAATCTTGTATCCAGTCCAAGACAAAAATTTAAAAAAATAAATGTTTCCTTAAGCATTTTTCTGTCTCTAAACGTATAGTTGTGTCTTTTCTTCGTCAAAAATGCGCGTTAAATATTATACTATTCATGTTCCCCGAACTGCAATTGTTTACTTATACTTACTTTGTTTCCTCCTATCTAATTTTTTGTGTGTAACACGCGACTCTCGTCTCTGCGGAACAAAGCCTCCAACTCATATAGGGTAAACATACCGGTTCACCGGCCGCTACCCCTTTCCGGCCACTTCACACGTTATTTTGAATAATAGACAGTGTTATAAACCACACCTTTCTAAATTCGCGGCATTCGATCCGGGTGGACTTCTTGGCTCATAATCCAACGGCATGACCACGAAATTTGCCAACTGGAGTCGCCATCTCTAAATTTGGTATCTATGACGCGTGCCAAACTTAGGGAAAAAGTAGCAAGTGGACTGATTTTCAAAGGCAAGTTTTCAAGTGTTACTGTAGGTTTATTGGTGACTGATTTCGTTTTTGTGTTTAATTTCAATATTCAAGTGCCCAAACTCATCACTTTTTTCATAATTTGTGATACTTTAGGTGGCCGGACAATACGTTAAGGTTAAGAGTCAAAATCTACTTTCCGACCGGGTGGTCGCAAAACCGGTGTTTTTACGTCAATAGAAATTCACGTTTATTGAAGAGACCTTTTGTGAGTTTACAACTAGATTCCGGCCACCAGTTTGTCTCATATTTTCAAAAATACCAAAAATTACTGGCCGATAAACCAGTAAAAATAAAACCTGTCTCCGGCCGTCTGATATACGGCCGAAAAATCGGTAAAAATTGGACCCGTCTCCGGCCGTTCGAAATAAAGAGCGGCCGAAAACTGTTGAAATCACACCGGCCGTTCAGGATTCGTTTTTCTAGAGATCTTTCAATTCACGAAGGCGAATGGATTTGACGAAAATAGACTTTAACGCAATAGTAAACAGAAATCACTAAACTCGTCTTTGAATTTTCGGAGCTATACCGTAAATAAAGTGGCCGATAAACCGGTGCACTGGTGGACGATAACTGAGTGAAAAGGCCGGAAACCGGTATTTTTGCTATTTTTACGAATACATATTTATATTTAATTATGTATCACTGATACGTCTATATACGCTAAGTTTTATGAAACTAGACTATTGTAGGATGTAATGAAAAAAAAAATGGAAAGTCTTGGAGTACAACATTGTGATTCGTATTGCCCAAATGTATTGGGAATTTCCGGGATCCTATCATAAAAATATTAATGTCCAAAAATGACGATTTTCGCGATATCTCGCTGCGTGTGCGTTAACGTTGTTTTTTTCATCGATTTTTTTCGAGTCCAATTTAAACCTGGAAAGGTTACTTTTTTTGGCTATTACTTTTGCAGTATAAATGTAAAATTAAATAAAGATAATCACATGATAAAAAAGACTTACAACCTCGCAGTATTTTAGGGAATATGATGTTTTTTTACCGATCCAGTATTCTTTGTCCGCGAGTGTATTTTGAACATCCGTAGGTATTAATGGTTAATACTTTTAGTGGATATTACCAAAATGTTAGGGGCTTAGGTACGAAATCACACAACTTTTTTTCTGAAGTAGCTAAATCTAACCATGACTTTATTTGTTAATATTTTATTTATCAGAAACATGGCTGACAGAGGACTTTTTTGACCGCGAATATTTCGATGTACTTAAGATTGTCCTAAACCACAGAATAACAAGTACAGAAGTTTCTCTGTTAACAAATCCTCCGTTTAGGCATGCCAAACGTGCTTAAGAGGCCTTACAAGTTTTAATAATTTTTGAACTAAAATATTGACAAAAGTATTGATAATACCAATAAAGTGATTATAGGATACTATGATTTTATTAAAGTTTTAGATAGTAACATTTCCCTTTTTTTATTTTATTGTGTATAATAAAATTTAAGCAGAAAAAAGCTGTTTTTAGCTCGAAAATGGTCGATTTCGAGTGATGTTTGAATCAATATTTCTTAATGAAAACCCCAAAAAATACATTTAAAATGTATGTCATTAGGTCGCAATAGTCCTGTTCTAGATAGTAACATTGATAAAATGTCAAAATACGCATTAAATAAATGGAAAATCGCCTAAGTAGATGCGCCTATTTTAACTAATAAGGACCCTTAAACGTGGCTATCTCTTTCTATCGCCCGCAACGCGCTGTTTCGAGGCTCCGCCCTCAGCGCTAGGGTTACCACCAGCGAGAACCTATTTTAATATATGTACTTTATTATTAGTAGTGTTGTTTACAATACAATTACGAATAGTACTTTAAAGGTTCCGTAGCCAAAATGGTGAAAACGGAACCCGTCTTTTCGTCTGTATGTGACAGCCGATGTACTCGGAGACTATAAGCACTACAAATACAATTAAAACATTTAGCAGGAAGGTGTGTTCTACTCCTAATACTCGTATGAACCGCTACGTAAAAGTGATGAAAAATATTAAAGTACAGGGGGGCAATCCATACATCTAACCAGGGGATACAAAGTTTTATATAATATTTAAAGGTCCGAGTTTTTATTATTATTTTTGCAACCTGCTGCAATGCAATAATGTTTTGGTTTTTGCATTATTATTTATACACGTCAGTTCACGACACGAATTATGATTGTAGGTACAACCGTACCATTAAATAGTCCTAAGACTGGGGACCCGTCCGGCCGCATGTACTTTGAGCGGCGCGATGACGTCACGGTAGAGTGCCACTCCTGCCTAAACCTAAAGAGAGGGGAGCTGTGCAGCGCGCGGGGGAGGGGTAGCGGTGGCGGTACGCTCGGAGTTGTGGCGATTGGCCTGCGCCTGCAGTACTGTTCAACTGTTCATCGGGTCGTGTCGTGACGTGACGCCGGCTAGTCAGCTCGTCACCCCACCCGTAGCGCTCGCTCCAACTGTCACGCACGCGGCAGCGCGTATATAGGGGTAAGGCCGCGAATTTTGACCAATGTGCCATAAAAGTTGCCATTGCTGATTAAAATAAAAAACCGGCCAAGCGCGCACGAAAGGTTCCGTACCATTATCTATAAAAACGGCAAAAAATCCCAGGTTTGTTGTATGGGAAGTAATGGGAACCCCATTATAGTAGATTGTTTGACAAGGGTCTAAAGTAAGCCATATTACCACGAGATGGTTATTTTCCCGAACGTAGAGAGGGAAAATTGTTCGAGTGGTAATACGGCTTTTAGGCCCGAGTTATACACTCTACTTTTCACTTCGATTGCGAGAAAACACATAAACACTAATTATCCACATTAAATAAATAATTTATCTCTTGGCGGGCGTATGTCTACTTTGACAGCATGTTTTTTTTTCTAAGGCCAGGACCATGCCTCGCTATGCGTATTCGCTTTGCGTATTCGCCTCCCTTTCTTTTGCTATATTCAACAAAGAGATGCAACATGCGGTTTTTTTTTTCTTTTAAGAGGCGCATTTGCTTTGACCACAGACACCGCTTAATCTATAGAGAACTGAAAAACGTCTTTCCTCAAAATCCTGATTGGTCGATTTTAGTACAGCTGTATTCTGATTGGTTGATATTTTTACCAAATGTTTTTTATCTGTCAAATTACTGTTCCGTGATTGGTGGATTTAATAGGTGAAGTATTTTGATTGGTCAAATTAAAATGTTTGGAAACCATAAATATGTATACATATTTTCTCTAGGGCTTAAATGTACTACTTTAGCCCCGCTTCACAAGTCTAATATGACACACTTTTCGAGCATGAGAAGTGAAAAATATATTTATTTTATTGTGTTTTTTAGTGTTTGTTGTTATAAATTTTCAACTGTCTAGCTATCATTGTTGGGCTATTCATGAGATACAGCTGGTGACAGACGGACAGACAGACAGACAGAAGGACAGCGGAGTCCTTTGGGTTTTGGGTGTTACCCTTTGGGTACGGAACCCTAAAAATTAGCTCGTCATAAGCAAGTAAAAAAGCGAAATCACACAATTTATTAACTGAAATCATCATCATCATCATCATCCTCCTAGCGTTATCCCAGTACAGTTACCCAGATACCATAGAATTCTACAAGAAAGGTTCTACGCACAAAAAACAATTACCTACCCCATTGACTGGGGTATCGTTGTTTAGAGCTCATTAAGTGCATAAATTCTGTAGTTTTTGTTTTTAAAAATATTGAAGAATAAAGGAACGAGAAGCTATTTTATAAGTTTACCTTGCCCCCTATCCCGGCCGGGGCATTTATTTGTGTGATGAGCACGAATCGAAATCTATATAAGTATGTATATCGTCGCTTAGTACCCATAGTACAAGCTTTGCTTAGTTTGGGACTAGGTTGATTTGTGTAAGATTGTCCAAAAATATTATATTTAAAAAAATCTTATCGAAAAAGTGCGTAGAACCTTTCTTGTAGAGAATTGTATGTAGTTATCGAAAAAGTGCTTAGAACCTTTCTTGTAGAGAATTGTATGTAGATTACTCATGTCTAAGACAATTTTTAGATATCGGCCACCGTTTAAGAGTTTTATACGAAAAACTAAAAAAAAATGACCTAAAAATTACCTTTACACCCCCCTCTACCCGTTATCTCCACCCCTATCCCCCAGGAATTTTAGTATATTGTTGAGGACATATTCACATAGGTACAAGTAGGTATGCTAAAATTTGATTTGGTTATACACGAATTATTTCCGCCAAGTTATCCTTCATTAACTGGATCATTGCTTGAATACGAACAAAATGATACCTACCGTATCATTTGCATATTTTTACATGATATAATTCATGGAAATTGACGCGTTCCTTTCCAATCATTACTTGTAGTCACTAAAATACACCATTGATGTGTAACATTGTTGTGTTTTCATCTCTTGTGATTTGTAAGTTCACTCACGTAAGTTTTTTCACTATCCAATATGGTTTCAGGAACAGGAAGATTATGTGCTTGGTTGAGTTGTTAACGCAACAGATGAGAATGGTAAGCTTTTGTGAATGATACCTAGTGATTGATGAGTGATTTTTAAGCTGTTCTTATTGATAAGAGCAAGGCAACCACAAGTCTATTTATTTCAAGTCTCAGTACTTATATCTATGCACACTATCTACACGTTCATTTTATAGATGCCGCCGCCGCCGACGCCGCCAACACGTCGAGCCCGACCTCCTCGTGTGACCCGTCCGCCACCTCCGCGGCCTCCGCCATCATCGACTCGGTCAAGTAATAATCTCAGAAAATTACGCCGAATACGGGCAATTAGCGGAAATAATTCCTGTAGTTTTGAAAATTGGTATAAGTAGGTCGGGTCGGACACAACAGCTCTAAGGCTAAATTCTGTCAAACGAACGCAAGCAAGACTTACGAGCTCTGACTGTAAGGTAGATTTTTGCTTGCGTTAATTTGACAACACTTGGCCTTACAATTTTGTACGAACTATACAGAAATAAAAAATAAAAATGAGTACTAGTAGCAGTGTCTAGTAGTAGTAGAATAGTGGCAGTAATTCGTATTTTAATGCTGTTTCAATAACATAATATCTGGGCGGCCGAGCTTTGCTCGAAGTTTTCCTGTGCATAAAACCTAGCTAGATCGATTGCTCGTCCCCGAAAACCCCCACATACCAAATTTCATCAAAATTGTTAGTGCCGTTTCCGAGATATAAATATGTATACAAGAATTGCTCGTTTAAAGATATAAGATTGGAGACGCTAAAGATCTTATATCAATTATCAATGTTAAGTTAAGTACAAGTCTACTAACAAAATGAGTGCACTAAAGGATGAAAACAACAATTTATGAAAATTCAAGAAGACTACTTAGTAACGTCAAGTGGTCTTTGAAACTTATAATCTGAGAAAATTAATAAATTCAGGGGAACTAATTCCTGTAGTTTTGAAGATTAGTACAGTTATACCTTGCGGTATCCAGATAAACATACTAAAATTCCCCGAGGGTGGGGGGTGTGCTGAGGGGTGTAGGGGGGATGAAAGGTACCTTTTAATGAAATTTCGCAAAAAACTTCTAAACGGTTAGTCCATATAGCAAAAAAATAAAGCATTGTTAAAAGTGCGTATAATAAAATTAATACAACACTATCAGAAATGTCAGTGTCATAGGGACCTTCGTTCCGCGTGGGCACAATAACATTGATAGAACTATAAGATCTTTAGCGTCTCTAATATGTAATACTGCGAGAAACTCCCGCAAACGAGCATCCGGCGTGAACTCGCATGACCGCGCCAGCGTCACAGACGTCACAGTATAGAGATAATAACTTTGTTTTGACTTGCGTCTGCAAAATGCGTCTATTATGATCAAACTTTAGAAAGTAAACAATACGAATTTGGGTTTGATAAACAGGTAATGAGGCCTTACGAGATTTAAAAAAATAGTATTTGAATTTTGACCAAAGTATTAATTTTAAGTAAAGATTTTATTAAAGTTTTAGATAGTAACATAGTCCAGGCCTTATTCATTTTATTGTATATATATAATACGATTTAAGAGGGTACGAACATTTCGTAGCAACTCATCGTAGTCGCGATCTCCTGCGAGCGGCCACATGTTTAGCTACACACTAAAACGATTACTGTGTGCGTGCGGTTCGAGGGCTGCCGGTTGAACTGACAAGTCTTGATCATTGTTATAGAGCTTAGAGTGAGGTAAGAAAAAATGTGATGAGTTTTATAAGTTTTTATTTTATTAACATTATGTACCTACGCACTTATTAATTATCTATTACTAGGTACGTATGTCCCTAATAGGCATCGATCGACTTTTTCTATGTCAACCATTTCTGACAGTTTTGTTAAAAAAAAATTAATTTAGGCTCAATTTTTTCCTTCCTAAACCGGTCATCTTTATAATTTTTTACAGTCTTGAGCTGGAAGTCTGCACCTGTCTACACCGCAAATAATAGTAGTTTATGCAACTGGTACATAATGAGGGGCATTAAAACACGAGTGTGTTTTATGAAACGAGCCGAAGGCGAGTTTCATAATAAGGTCACACGAGTGTTTTAATGCCTAATTATGTACAGTTGCATACATTACTTTATCTACACACATATTATAATTACTCTAAGATGGGTTCAGAAACCGTAGTAAATAAATACAATAATTGTGTTAATACAACCTTTTTTGCACGGTTGCGGAAATATCGAAATCAGAACTGGCAACCGATACCTGAATGTTATTTTAAAAAGTAAAGAGTCCTTATTCTGATGTGATCATGTCGTTCTAGCTCAAATTTCGTGCGATATATACTAAAAAAACATCGAGCTGACATTTCGCATTGACTGAATTTGAATTTTCAGTGATACTAGAATAGGGACATGTCAACTTTGACATTTAAATTTTGACAGTTTTGTTTGACGTAATATTTTAACATCATATATGAGATTAAAATGAAATATTTTATTACTGCTGTAGCCTTAGCCACAGATAATAAAATTGCCATAAATTCATTGAATGTTGAAATGAGAGTCATTTTCTACGGTTTCCGAACGCATATTAGAGGATTTATGATATGTGTGTAGATAAACATGTTTTTTTGCTGAAAACAAAACAACGTTTTTTTAATATTTTAATTTTATTCACATCTTTTCTTGAAATCACAATACTAAAGTAAAATAACCGATCAGTAATGTAAAAACGTCGAATGGTGCATGTACGCGAAATAATCAACAAAATTGGAATAAGTTTGTCAGGAAAAAAGTCAAATTTGGAATGATAATTACGTGGAGTCCACGTGTTTCGGGGACTAGTTTTACTTTAAATTACTTTCCACAGAAACTACTTGGTCTAAAAATCTGAAATTGCACACACATATAATTCGATAACTAGTCCAAACAACGCAATCATAAATTATCGGGCGCTCGTTAAGAATAAAAAAATATAAATGCATATGAATATGAATATGACAGTAAATTTACACAAAAGATAACCAGTAAACATATGTAGGGAGACTATTATACAAACTATTTTTAGAGGTGCATGAACACGAAATAATGAACAAAATTGGAATAAGTTTGTCAGGAAAAAAGTCAAATTTGGAATGGTAATTACGTGGAGTCCACGTGTTTCGCGGACTATATTTAGTTTAAATTACTTCCCACAGAAACTACTTGGCCTAAAAATCTGAAATTGAACATACATATAATTCGATAACTAGTCCAAACAACGCAGTCATAAATTATCGGGCGCTCGTTAAGAATAAAAAAATATAAATGAATATGAATATGAGAGTAAATTTACACAAAAGAAACCAACCAGTAAACATATGTTGGGAGACTATACAAACTATTTTTAGAGGTGCATGAACACGAATTAATCAATAAAATTGGAATAAGTTTGTCAGGAAAAAAGTCAAATTTGGAATGATAATTACGTGGAGTCCACGTGTTTCGGGGACTAGTTTTAGTTTAAATTACTTTCCACAGAAACTACTTGGCCTAAAAATTTGAAATTGCACATACATATAATTCGATAACTAGTTCAAACAACGCAATCATAAATTATCGGGCGCTCGTTAAGCATAAAAAAATATAAATGCATATGAATATGAATATGAGAGTAAATTTACACAAAAGATAACCAGTAAACATATGTTGGGAGACTATACAAACTATTTTTAGAGGTGCATGAACACGAAATAATCAACAAAATTGGAATAAGTTTGTCAGGAAAAAAGTCAAACTTGGAATGATAATTACGTGGAGTCCACGTGTTTCGGGGACTAGTTTTATTTTAAATTACTTTCCACAGAAACTACTTGGCCTAAAAATCTGAACTTGCACATACATATAATTCGATAACTAGTCCAAACAACGCAGTCATAAATTATCGGACGCTCGTTAAGAATAAAAAAATATAAATGAATATGAATATGAGAGTAAATTTACACAAAAGATAACAACCAGTAAACATATGTTGGGAGACTATACAAACTATTTTTAGAGGTGCATGAACACGAATTAATCAACAAAATGGGAATAAGTTTGTCAGGAAAAAAGTCAAATTTGGAATGATAATTACGTGGAAATTACGTAATACTTTTGGCCTCGCTTTAAGGTCGGACTGTACTGCACTGTACTTGATCTTTGAATATTATATGGAAAAATAAAATAAAAATCAGTTTTACAATTGTTGTATTTATTTATGGTAATCTATAGAATTTCTCACATACTCAATAAAAATCAATAATCAATAAAATAGGTAACAATGTTGACAACATTTTATTTTATCATACAGATATTTTAACATACAGATGTTTACGCTTTCTGAGCACAATACGTTACGAATATAAGAAATTCAGTTAATTAATAGTCCAGTACTTGGCTACTATATTAGTGGGAAGTTCGCGTTTGAACAATATGTATACAGGGTAGATTTTCTTTTTGGGTCAGTGAGGGCAGCTACCAGATCCCGTGCTGCTACGCGGGTAAAAATTTACAAAAAAGGACGTGGAATTTAGGGGGGGGAGGGGTGGGGGGGGGGGGGGGAGGGGGGGGGAGGAGGGGAACCCCCCTGTACCATCCCCCCCTTACGGAACCCCATGGTTTAGGAGATATCCATGGTGAAAGTGTATAGGTTAGAATAGCGCTTTTTAGCAATCTTAGTAACATCCAAGTCTCAATACTTATTCTTCGTTTTCATAATAACTGATACCATTAGAACACCATAAAAAATCCATGAAAAACGAAGTTAGACCCATGAGAAAAGTATAGGGGAAAGACAACAGAAATACAGAAGATCCGATCTACAAGTAAAACTACAGAAAAGGGGCGGGGCTTCCAAAAGGGGCGGGGCTTCCAAAAAGGGGCGGGCAGGGGGCGTGGCACATAACAGCGAAATTTTACAAAAAGGGGCGTGGCTTAATAGAGGGGGGGTGCGGGGGGTTGGGGGGGGGGCGCGCTTCGCCCGAAGGTTAGCTTCGTCGCCCCTGAGGTCGCTCGCTTGACGAGACCATAGCTCGCTGGGGGACGTCGCCGGCGCGCTACGCGCGCCACCTCCCCCCCCTGCGCTCGCTATTTGGTCTCGTCGCGAGCTGACCTCGGGGCTACTCCGCTAACCTTCGACCTCAGCGGTGCGGCTCTAGGTTCTCAGTGGCTCCGGCGCTTCGGGAAGAGCAGCCCTTTCGCCCTTGCGTGCCGGAGCACGGTCACTTCGCTCGGCTCCGCAGCTTCGGCTTTCTGGTCGCCTTCGGCGACCAGCCTCAGCCGCTCGCCTCACTCGTTCCCGCGCTCCGGCACGGCGGGCGAGGGCTGCTCTCCCTCCGCGCCTACGATTTTGGAATTGCTCTCTAGGGGTAGGACAGACAAGACCACGTGGAAAGTGTGGTGCTCTGATTCGGATTTAGGTAGTTTTCTATCTATGAAACCTAGGTTTTTTTCTGACTAAATGTAGGAGTAGGGGTTTAGTTATTAAAACCAGTATTATAATTCAAAAATATATATTTCAAATTACAACACTTTCTTATTACCTAATTAAAACTAAACTTAAACTACTTAAAACTAAACTTAAACTACTTAAAACTAAACTAAAACTAATTAAATCTAAAATAAAACTACAATTATGTTGGGTAAACATGTTTTATTGCTAAAATTAATTCCTCAAAAGGATCTAAATGATAATTAAGTATCCGCCTCCTCCAAGAATACTCGCATAGCCAGTCTACGAAACTGTGCTTATTTTGCCCTTGGCGGAACTGTTTTTTCAAGTTCCGCCATTGGCTTTCTATACGCTGGGTGTGCGTCCCGTCCGGTGCCACAAACTTGTTGACAGGGTCACTGTGGTTGACCCTTCTATGGACATACCCATGCTCAGGAAGGCAACAATAGGCTCTCCAATAATCTGTATGAATAATGGAGCCTTCCTGAACATGTTTTTTTATTAGTGGCACCAAAATCTCTGCTGACCTTTCATTATCAGGACACACCTCCAGCCGCAAATCATCACTCCCGTCCTCGATCATCCCTAAAACCCAATGCCCCTCTATATGTCTTCCTCTATTAAATTTTCGTTTACCAAATTTTGACTCATCAATTTGAACAACTTTACCAGGGCCGCCTATTTTGCCTTCGGCCCTTTCCACCTCCAACTCATACAGAACGATAGCCTCCCTACAATAATTAAACCAGTCGGCTATCGTTCTGCTCGACACCACCGGACCATCATCAGCCATCTGCTTTTTGGTCTGGTGGTAAGAGTAACCCTCACTAAAGGCATACATTAATTGAAATATACACACGATACTGATATGTGCCTTTTCGAACCAGGTCCCAGTGGCCCGGGACACTGGCTTGGAGCGGCAACCACTCTTCCGGCACCTGAAGCGGCCCACCAGTCCCACGTCACGCTCCAAATTCATGGGCTTCCGGTGCTGTTGACACATTTTCTCCGCAGCAATGAGGCCCCGCTGCTGTGCAAATTCATTGCACTGCTCGCGGGTCCCCAGCCTTTCAAATATCTTTCGCCAATTCCACATGGCCCTAAAACAAACAAGAGAAAACATTCAAAAATTTACAAAATAGCGGGGGAGGGGTGCGGGGGGGGGGGGGGGGGGGGTTTATGTTTCTGACTATACAATTATTCAAAAACTGCTAATGTTCTGATTGTTCAATTTGGTAAAATAAAATTATAGAAATGGAGAGAAGCTAAATACAAAATGGTCTATTTCCAAGTTATAAATCACATTTCAAAACTCCACTGCTACAAATAAAAAATACCCATTAATAAATCAAACAACACATTTAAAAACTTACCGAAACTCTTCCGAGTAGGGGTTGACACGCCTGCCAGATGATCCAGTGACTCTGGGCACTGGAGCTGCAGCATACTCTTCGTCTTCAGACGAAGAATCGGCAGCTGGCATGCCACCACTACAACCCGCGGCGACGCCACTGGGACCAGCTATCCCGCGAGGGACTGCCAACCCACTAGGGCCGGCAACTGGTTCACCCAGCTCCGCCACAACAGGTCGCGGGAGCACAAGCGGCTCAATTGAGTCCAACACTTGCACTCGCGGAGATGTAGGCACAAGCGGCTCTATTGAGTCCAACACTCGCGCACTACACGAAGGCACGGAAGAGGAGGAGGCCGTGACAAGCGGCTCAACAGAGTCCAACACTTGCACACCGTCACTCGACTCTTCGGACACAGAAGCACAGGGCTTCGGCGATGCCATAGTCACACGTTGTTAATCACACAGGAGTACGTAAAAACGATCTCGACTGCAAGAGCAACAAACGATGACTGACAGTGCCGGGCGAAGAAGCTAAAATCAAAATGGCGTCTCTTTTGCGTTCCGTTCCAAAAAAAGTACACGAGATTTGACGAAATAACACTTTAAAAATTAATATAAATTAGAAATATGACAGTTTAAATACAGCGTATAATATAACATATTGAGAAATGAAAAAATCAACACTAATTTGTATAATTACAAAATATTTTAAATAAAATCTTGACACAGAAAAATAATAAAATACACAAAGACGGTTAACGAAACGTGCAATGTCAACTGTGACGCATATCTTACGAAATTTTCTAACCTAAAATAGTGTTCAATTGTGGTACTTTCAGTTTTTATATGGAAACTTCAAAAATTTATATCTCCAAAACCATAAGTTTCCGTAAGCTGAAATTTCACAAAATGCTTTCTATTTATGAGTAGAATCTACAAAAAAAATATGAGCTTCTAACTCCACGTCCTTTATTGGAAATTATATCCCAAGACTAAGTTATATTTATTATACCCACGGATTTTGATCGTCGCCGCGTTGGTGAGCACACGTGCCCGGGGTGACGATGGGCAGAATCCATTACATTACCGTACAAAACCTTATCTACTGTCATGGCGTCGTTACCGAACCGAACAACGTCATTGAACACGTGACATTGGCGAAATCATCATAAATTTGATGGAAGCCATTTTTTAAAGAATTGAATTATACCTACTCACATATAGTTGCTAGACACAAATCCGAAGTACCCGACATCTTCCTTTTTCCAAAAAAAAAATAAAATAAAATATGAGTAAATCAGAAAATAACTAACATGAGGTGCAGATTTCGTGCTATATTAATTAATAACAAAATTATAAATAAAAATATTATATACAATACATTGTTTAATTTACTTTACAAAAACAAACATTACATGTACTCGTAATAAAATTCTTAATCAATTCAAATGGATATTAAAATCGAAATTCATTAGAAGACTATTATTCATTATACATAGAAATACATTATTATTATATATTTTTTACAAAAAAAAAACATTCATATTATAAAATTCGAAACCAATTATAATTGCACAGAATTAAAAACGAAATTCATTGAAAGAAAATAATTCATTATTGCTGTACATTTAGTTTTTAGTTTTTTTGTATTGTATAATTAAAAAAACCTATTAATTTAATGTTTGTGTAGTTGTAATACTTAGACTTAAAAGAGATTGTATCTAATATCAGCTGTACATAATTTCTTGGTTTAACACAAAATGACAACAGTGTTAACAAGTGGTTAACAATAAATTAGGTAGTGTATGAACTTACTCTATATTATTTTTGGATAGGTATAATATAATAGTAGTTTATGCAACTGGTACATAATGAGGGGAACTCGTGTGACCTTATTATGAAACTCGCCTTCGGCTCGTTTCATAAAACACACTCGAGTTTTAATGCCTAATTATGTACAGTTGCATACATTACTTTATCTACACACATATTATAACTACTCTAAGATGGGTTCAGAAACCGTAGTAAATAAATACAATAATTGTGTTAATACAACCTTTTTTGCACGGTTGCGGAAATATCGAAATCAGAACTGGCAACCGATACCTGAATGTTATTTTAAAAAGTAAAGAGTCCCTATTCTGATGTGATCATGTCGTTCTAGCTCAAATTTCGTGCGATATATACTAAAAAAACATTGAGCTGACATTTCGCATCAACTGAATTTGAATTTTCAGTGATACTAGAATAGGGACATGTCAACTTTGACATTTAAATTTTAACAGTTTTGTTTGACGTTTAATATTTTAACATCATATATGAGATTAAAATTTAAAATTATATTACTGCTGTAGCCTTAGCCACAGATAAGAAAATTGCCATAAATTCATTGAATGTTGAAATGAGAGTCATTTTCTACGGTTTGCGAACGCATATTAGAGGATTTATGATATGTGTGTAGATAAATAATATTTTTTACGTACAGAGAGACACGTTTTGATTACATTTTTCTTACATGCAAAATTTAAATAGTACATTGTGCATTTAGGGAGGTAAGCAGGTTATTACTAACGAAAGTCATAGAAGGCTTTTATTGACTTGAGTTTGTAATAACCCTTACCTCCCGTGATACACACAATGTTTTTCATCACATTTGCGAGGAAATAAATAACTACAGAAGGCAGAAAAATCCATGTTTCATACAACCACACCAATCAAAAATTAACGAACTTGACAACTACACCTCCAGTATCACTGCGAGAGGAGCGCAACGCGCAACCAATCACAGAGCAATATTCTTACGGCGCGCGGGCAACTAGATTTTTTTCAACCAATCACCCTGTATAATTCTTCTGTACATGGTGTTTGTCACCTAACTCCTCCTAAACGGCCGGACCGATTTTAATAAAATTTGAATGGGTCGCTGGAAGGTTTGAAAATACAATTGGACCCGTAAGGTGGCGCTACTTTTTCGGGCAGGACGGCGTCTGCCGGGTCCGCTAGTTATTTATATAAGCTTATGTGTGTTCATTGTATGTATGTCATGGTTTAAGGTATCGAAACCTGGATGCAGCCGGGAACTTCACGACAACCACATGTCCCTGCACCCGCTTTGTCGCCGGCATCCGCACCTGCGCAGACACCCCGTTCTTCGCCGGCACCCGCGCCCACTCCGCCACGTGCAAGAACACCAGCGCAGTCCCACCATGCTCCTGCACTGTGGTGCCTACTGGAGAGTCCTGCGCTGTGGTCCCTAGTGGAGCAACCTGCGCTGCGGTCCCCAGTGCAGCGTCCTGTGCCACGGTCCCCACTGGAGCGACCTGTGCTGCAGTCCCCAATGGAGAGTCCTGCACACCGGGGAACCACTCCTGGACAGCGTCGCCGCGAAACCGTTCGTAGGAATGTTGGGACACCGAGGCGTCGTCGTGTGAGAAGACCGCAATCACATATTGACGAAACCGTGCAACATTTTCTTCGATCGGACGAGGACTGGCGCGACTTCCAAAAACAAAAGCACTTGGACAAGACGGAGGTCGCCAAGGAAAAGCTCCGGGTGCGTCGGTTGGAGTTGGAAGTACAAAAAAAATGGCAGGAAATAACCGTGCATGCCATTGATACCTTAAATAAAATTTTATCTACACCCATATAGTAAATAATCCTCTTTAATAAGTTCAAAAACCGTAGATAAGACCCCGGTTTATAATATACTGTGCGGCTGTTGCGTGCGTCCCCTATAAGATCACGAAATAGACCACGTTAATGAGATCACGTACAATATTAGGACACAGCTGCGGGCTGGCGGCGGGGCGCGGGCCGGCCTGTTGACGCAAACATGACGCACGCCGGCGAGACATGCCCACACGAAACACATGAAAGAGGATTTAATATATGGATGTAGATAAAGTAGTGTATGCAACTGTACTTAATTAGACATTAATACACTCGTGTGACCTTATTATGAAACTTGCCTTCGGCTCGTTTCATAAAACACACTCGTCCCTATTCTGATGTGATCAAGTCGTTCTAGCTCAAATTTCGTGCGATATATACTAAAAAAACATCGAGTTCGACATTTCGCATCGACTGAATTTGAATTTTCAGTGATACTAGAATAGGGACATGTCAACTTTGACATTTAAATCTTGACAGTTTTGTTTGACGTTTAATATTTTAACATCATATATGAGATTAAAATGAAAATTATATTACTGCTGTAGCCTTAGCCACAGATAAGAAAATTGCCATAAATTCATTGAATGTTGAAATGAGAGTCATTTTCTACGGTTTCCGAACGCATATTAGAGGATTTATGATATGTGTGTAGATAAACTACTATTAGAAGCCAAATTATGATTTTCTAACCAACTTACATGGTTGAAAATTAAAGTTAGGTATCTAAAATTTATTTAAGTTTGCAACAACATGGATGGCTATTTTCTGCTATTTTTCTAATGTTTTCTAGATATTTTTATAATATTCAACACTGATTATTAATTAATCTATGTTAGCGCAAGACACATTAAAAGTAAAAACAAAAAAAATCGCACTAATTTTTTAAAGGGTGCGTTCTGAAATGGCTCCGGTTTTATTCTTCTACTAAAATAAATATTGTTAAAAGTAAAATTAATAATTAAAGTGATAAACTTTTTGTTTTTTTCTGCAATAAAGGTTTTATTTATAAATATTGAAAGGGACAGAGCGATTGAAGGTCAAATATATCGATTTTTTTAATGTAACCTTCCCAAGTGGTGGTGCAATTTTTTTTCTGCCAAGCCCCATCGTATCGGGTATCGTTGGATAGCTCTTTTAAAAATATTGTAAGGTTTCTAAGAGCATTTTTTGATTAATGAAGTGACTTTGAAGTGATACCTATAATTTTTGTTATGGTCAAGTGCCTCCCCCGCCAGTTAAAAGGTGGCTACTAGGCATGTGAAAAAAATCATGGTAGTAGTATATACGGTGAGGAAAATTATCACAGCTAAGTAGACATTACTAGTTAACGAGTAATAGTCGAACGTCAGAAATGTACTTTGCAAAAGCAAACTTTCGTACAGTTTCCATTGATACCTTAGATAATGTTTTTAATTCTGTCAAAAACATAGTAAATATAAGTTCGCAAACTTTTTAGTCCACATAATGGTCATAATGTAACGGGTGGACAACTACGAAACCCTACATTGTGCGTGGCCCAACACGCACTTGGCCGGTTTTTTTATTTGTTTTATGATTTATATTAACATTTTACAATGTTTTGTATGTACTATGTAGGTACAGTCGGCAAAATATGTGGTCTACCACCCTACGGTCGAGGTTCATTTGAACGTCATGAAACAACAAAATATTATGACAGTGACAATTGCTCCTTTCATTAGGGTTCCGTACCAAAAAGGTAAAAAAGGAACCCTATTGGTTTCACTTTGTCTGTCTGTCTGTCTGTCTGTCACATCGCTAAATATCTCAGGAACTACTTATCCTATCGATTTGAAATTTGGAATAGTTATAAACAAGGGTAACCCAGATACATAGAAGATGGTTTTTTTAAATTATTTTATTTTATTTTCTGTGAATAATGACAGATAAAAGGGGGTTCAAAATTTTAAAGTCTGGCAACTATGTCAAGTGGGGTATTATATGAAAGGGCTTGACTTGTACATTCTGAAACAATTTTTAGTTTTTTTTTTCGTTGGGGAAATTTCGATTTACGTGGGAAAATGTAAAAAAAAATACCATTCCCCCCCCCTTATCTCCGAAGTTTACAAAGAAAAAAATTTGAAATTATTACATAACATTAATGTGCATGTATATTTTACAGGAAAAATATAGCCATAGCCCTATCTAGTTTTCCTTTTTTTTAATCATCAAAAAACTCTTCTATACTAAGTTTGTAATTTAATCACCTTTGTATATATTTTTGTTTTATATTTAAATTTACAAAATTACGTTGAAAATACCTTCTTTCAAATAAAAAAAAACAAATTTTGAAATCGGTTAATGTGATAAAGAATTATCCTTGAAAAACCAACATACGTACTAAGTTATTCAGTCGCGCAAATTAGTAACACAATGCGCCGATAGATGGTGCTGTCATGTTTTTTTATGATTGTTCCTGAATTATTGGGGTCGGGACGGGTACACAACTACATATACAAGAACTGTGTACGGAACCCTCGGTGCGCGAGTCGGACTCGCACTTGACCGGTTTTATTTATTACATGTATTTACGTCATGTCATGTGCAAGTTCAGATGTCTAGCTCTATTATTGAAGCCCTCGTTATGAAGTGCTTTATTATTAGCTCGTTCGGCACTTGTTAAATTACGAGGCACTACAGCAGTAGAAAATCAAGAAATTAGAATAGTAGTTTATGCAACTGGTACATAATGAGGGGCACTCGTGTGACTTTACTATGAAACTCGCCTTCGGCTCGTTTCATAAAACACACTCGTGTTTTAATGCCTAATTATGTACAGTTGCATACACTACTTTATCCACATCCATATATTAAACCCTCTTTCATATTGTGTTTCGTGTAGGCACGTCTCGCCGGCGTGGGCCATATTTGCCTCGCCAGGCCGGCCCGCGCGTGTCCTTAGATATACGTACGTGATCTCATAAGAGTGTTCTATTTGGTGATCTTATAGGGGACGCGCGCAACAGCCGCACAGTATATTATAAAGCGGGGTATTATCTACGGTTTTTGAACTTATTAAAGAGGATTTACTATATGGCTGTAGATATTAATATATAATAACACGTTTGTTGAATATTACGTTGACAATAATACTTGGTCACTATTTGTCAGTGATACTTTCTTTTTCAGTTACAAATAGATTTTCTTGAAAAAGATCGTACTTAACGGTTTTAATTGAATAGAAGAATATATAACATTATTGCAAAATAATAGCCTATTGCATTGATAACAAAGGTGAAAATAAAATAACCCATGACATTATATATCTCAGATAATAGACGTACTTCAATTTGTGCAACTCTTAAGCTGCAAACGCACTGACAGCGGCGGCGGCGCGGTGCGGAGGCGGTACCGGTAGTAATATTCGAACTAATATGAAAGGGTCCGCATAGAACGCTTCCCGGCCGGTTTTCTGTGCGGACCCTTTCATAATATTATTAGTTCGAATATTACAACCGGTACCGCCTCCGCACCGCGACGCCCCGCCCCGCTACCGCTGTCAGTGCGTTTCGAGCTTTACACTCCGTTAGAAATTTCAACCCTAGCGATAATTAGATCTCACAGAAACTTTTGTCAAAACTGGTAGACCATTTTCTTGGCCGACTGTACTACGAAAAATGCACACTGAATTCACACGGCATAACGTACCTACGTTGCAAACAGGATTTTTTAATACTTAGGTACTTTTTACCACTTGTCTACACTTTTTACTCCAGTGGTCACTATATAATAGTAGATTATATACCAAGGGGATAAAACACTGTTTTATGTCACGGGTGCGATATTGAATCCCGAACGTAACGAAGGACTCCAAATTTTACTCCCGAGCGGAGCGAGGGAGTAATGACTTAATTCCTGAGCGAAGCGAGGGAATTAAGACTGAGTCCTGAGTGTAGTGAGGGATTGAAGCGCTCCCAAGACAAAAACAGCTTTATCCCCGAGGAGTATACTCTACTTTTCTCACCTCTTGCGAGGCAATAAAAAAACCAAGGCTACTAAAAACAGAATTAAATCAGTCAATCGCAGCAAATTTTAGTATCTATTTTAATAGAATCTGTTTTACTCCGTATAATTAAGCGTCTTGTAACCCACGCGGATCTTGTTTTTGGTATTTAATACCTAGTACATCGACGACTGCTTGCATTCATTTGTGTTGTTAGCACAAGTATTTTATTCCTGAATCTTATTTGTTTTCTATGTATTTTAAGTATATATTTATCTTTATAGGTATATGTATATCGTCGACTAGTACCCATAGTACAAGCTTTGATTAGTTTGGTTAGGTTTGGGACTAGGTAGATTTGTGTAAGACTGTCCACAAATATGTAAGTATGTATTTATTTACATTGCTGCAACTGCTGCCAAGGGAGGAAGGCCAGCCCTAGCTACGTGCGAGGCACGATATTACAAAGTGATTTTATTTAAAAATGTAATAAAATATGAGAATAATGTAAACTCCAAAATGTAATTCTACAAATATTGTACTAAAACCACGCGCTTGACGCGCTACAGGCGGCGGCCGACGACGCAGTCTTTTGTTTCGAACACGACGTTCCAAACAAAACACGGAGCTGGTGTGCCGCGTCCTCGCCGCTTAGTGGACTTCACGACATTAGACTTTAATGACAGAACTATAAGAACTATGAAAAGTGAAATCACATTATTACCCGGCGGGTTATAATGAGATTCAGTACGATATTACTACCCGGCTTAAGCCAAGGGTTATAATGATTTGCTTTCGGTAAGGTTTGCATGATATATAATTGGGCATTGACGAGCAGGTGGTGTGAAAAGTGTATTTGTATTCCTTTTTAACGTGTGTACTCTATCTTCTACGGGCCAATATGCCACAAAACTTTACAAGTCTACAATTCAATAAAATTGTAGGTACCTTTTTCCATACACAAAGTGGACATTTTAGTCCAATTGTACGCCTGTAAAGTTTCGTGATAAAGGCTCCAGTTCTAACATCTGTGTAACAATCATAATGTATTGAATCACTTCAGTGTTTGTTCGTAAGTTTGAAGAATTGAAATTACATACGTATATTGCAAACATGTTTTATTTTATTAACTAAAATTATTACCTACAATATTTAATAATAATGGAAACTACTGTACAAAAAAAATAGTACAAACTGTCCCTAGATACAACAGTTGGCTCTAATAAAATCTAATGTAGGTAGTAGGTCTGTACCTTTTTTCGGCCTAGCTCGTGATCGTGTTTATGTCGGACGGTACAGCATGCGTCTTTCAGCACTTAAGCGGGTATTACACTGTCCTGAATTCAGGACACTTAGAAGGGTTCGGACTTATACGTTAGAGCAAGATGCTTCAACTCCCCTCCACTAGTTAGGACGCCTGATTCAGGACAGTGTAATACCCGCTTAAGTTCCTACTCGCAAGTGAAAAGGACGAATGCTATACGCTATACGTCCGACAATGTCGGACCGACATAAACATACTAATCGTGCTAGTTAGGCAGGTAAAGAAATACTAACTAATTTAGTTGTGGAGATTGAAGTGCACGACAATCATTTCTAAAAAAACATGGTATGTATTTACAGTAATATAATATTTACAATCTTAATGCTAATCGTTCGCGGTACGCCCTGCCTCTTAGTAGTTGATTATGGTTATCTCCTTCATAAAAAACTTGCACGGGTTGGGGATGATCTGTCTGAACTGAAAAATACCAAACATTTAGTGAATTGTAAGATTCATGTGTTCAATACATAGAAATTCAATTCAATTCAATCATTTTATTTCAGATAATTATTATAATCCATACAATTTGTTAGTAATATGAGATTGTATAGATTATCTTACAGTATGGCTAGCACACGATGGCAACGTCAATTTGTCGCCTTATCTCGAAATAGCCGTCACTTTCTAACAGCACTTATGAAAAAAAAAAGACGGATAGCTCGAGATAATAAGTCGACAAACTCACGTTGCCATCATGTGCTAGCCATATTGGTCTTTCTTTTCCTTCGTACACATCTATTTGGTATATATATTACTAAATCTAGGTAGGTTATTTATTATTTAATTTGTTTTAAGGTGCAGCGGGGCAATCTAGACTGCGGGAAATTCAAACTAATTGAAATATATTCCGTGTTTTACGCCATTTAGTAGAATGCCACCTATGCACGGATAGCGGAAAACGCTTTCATTATTTTACCAGAGAATTAGTGGCCTCGGTAAGAGGACTTATACGGCATTTCGTGAACAAAAGATTTCCTGTATCAGGGTAGGTCCTTTAGGACCCAGAGATGGATTTTCGAAGTGGGTGGGGTGAGTCCAGATTAATCTTGATATCTACGCCAGTTAAGCTAGTGGGTCAAGTTGGGTGTCAATTTCGAGTAAATCAAGGATGCTAAATTCATTTCTGGAATTATTTTTGTACCATTCCATACAAAATTTTCGAAAAATAACAAAAAATAGGTAATTTTTCATTCATACTGAAAACAGAAAAATTGCAATAACTTTAAAAAACACCTGCACATTTTGGAAAAAAAATAGGTCTTCAGAAAACCCTGATATCATATTTAAAAATATATATTTCAAAAATATACCTACATTACCTACTGTGGAAGTATTAAAAAAATTAAAAATTAAAAGATAGAACAAATAATCTAATTAATTAAAAAACATAGTTTGTGATCTTGGAATGGTAGTGGTGGGTTTATTAACTCAATAAAAACATATTTCATGCCAATTCACGTCTTAAAATATTAAAAAAACAATGAAATATATCAATTTCGCCCTAAAATTTCACGTAAAAATTTATCAAATTTTAGAGAGCCGTCCTGCTTCGTACGAGTTAACGATTAACAAAAAGTCTTAGCTTATGTTATTAAGGACTAATGTAGGTTTCTATTACAGAAAGAATTTTTAAAATCGTTTGATTACTTCTAAAGGTAGGCCCCTACAAACGATAGTACAAATTCGAACTCCATGAATTATATGGATAACGGCTAAATAAAAAAAAATACCAACTAACATTAACGGATCCTGTCCAAAATAATATTGGATCACCCTAAAAGTACAGCCTTATTAAAAAAAATAAAAAAAAACTATATTGGTCCACCTTGTTAGTAATAATTAGCATTCATATACCGCGGAGATACCTTTGTAAATTGAAGAGTGTCCATTTTCTCATGGATCCCGTTATCAGACATTGATCAAATTTATATCAAAACATCAATGAGGTAACGTAGTGGCACCAATTATGGACGGCTTAAGAACTCCGTCAACATCTTTTGGCTATAACTCTCTTATTTTATAAGTTTGATGTTAGTTATTTCAAAGAAAATGTAGCTTAATAATCACTAATTATAATTAACATACAAAAGTTTTGGATAAACTTGTAAGTTCCGAGAAAATTGCTCCAAATCTGAAAAAGTCGAAAATCTTCGAAAATCCTATGATGGACAGACAAAATCCAATTATGGACACCCAATCATGGACACCTTATGTTCTAAAAACATTGTAGGCCGCCTGCAATTTCACATATAAATTCCTTTATTTGTTGAATTCCAAACTTTAAAAAAAAGTAGAAACTGTCATATAAAAGGAGGCACAGGTCGTATTCAGCCAATTCAGCTCGTATTTTTCTGTTGGAAACGCGACGTCTTTTTAAGTCTTGAATAATTTGCGTTTTTCGGTAAAACAATACACTTGCGATTCTGTTAAAAAAAATAAACATCCCGCTGTTTATTTTTTGTTGAGCATGATGTTTTTGACGTTTTAAGGTTATGTTTATCATTATCAAATATTTATCCAAATTTTGTCGTATTTCCTCCATTTTTTAAGAAAAAGTACTATATTAGCCTCGGCCGGAATGGCAATTGCAGGGTTCATATTATAATTAAACGGACTCGCAAGCTCGTCCGTTTAAACAAATAATCAGCCTGCAATTGCTTTTTTCCCCGGCCACGGCAATAATGTATTTTTTTTTCGGGATAAGGATTTATGGATGAGGAATTCAAATTTTACATTTATTTAGAATTTTAAGTAAAAATTTTTTTTACAAAAATCGTCATTATACTCGATTTCAAATTTTATATATTTGAAGGTATATTTATTTTCTTAAACTTTATTGCACAATACAAAAAGTACAAATGACGGACTTAATGCCTTAAGGCATTCACTACCAGTCAACCGAATGTATTTATAATTATTTTTAATTTTATATTAATTTTGAATTTCAAGTTGAAAAAAATATTTTTTTTTTCGAAATATCGTCATTATATTCGATTCCGACTAATTCGGGGATAAGGATTTCAAATTTTACATTTATTTTGAATTCTAAGTAAAAAAAAAAAAATTACGAAAAATCATCATTATACTCGATTTCGACTAATTCGGGGTTAAGGATTTCAAATTATACATTAATTTTGAATTTTAAGTAAAAAAATTTTTTTTAGCGGAAAATCGTCATTATACTTGATTTCGACTATAATTCGGGGATAAGGATTTCAACTTAATATAAAATTCAACATTAATATAAAATTTGAAAGTAAGGTAACATTACTTTATCTACACACATATTATAAGTACTCTAAGATGGATTCAGAAGCCGAAGGCAAACTGCATTGCTACCAGTGCTACCGGTTACATATTTATAGTAGCCGGTATTATATAACATTTGAAATCCTTATCGAATTAGTCGAAATCAAGTAGGTATAATGACGATTTTTAGAAAAAAATTTTTTTTGCTGTGAATTCAAAATTAATATAAAATTTGAAATCCTTATCCCCGAATTAGTCGAAAACGAGTATGATGACGATTTTTCGCAAAATAATTTTTTTTCGCTGTAAATTCAAAATTAATATAAAATTTGAAATCCTTATCCCCGAATTAGTCGAAAACGAGTATGATGACGATTTTTCGCAAAATAATTTTTTTTCGCTGTAAATTCAAAATTAATATAAAATTTGAAATCCTTATCCTCGAATTAGTCGAAAACGAGTATGATGACGATTTTTCGCAAAATATTTTTTTTTCGCTGTAAATTCAAAATTAATATAAAATTTGAAATCCTTATCCCCGAATTAGTCGAAAACGAGTATGATGACGATTTTTCGCAAAATAATTTTTTTTCGCTGTAAATTCAAAATTAATATAAAATTTGAAATCCTTATCCCCGAATTAGTCGAAAACGAGTATGATGACGATTTTTCACAAAATAATTTTTTTCGCTGTAAATTCTAAATTAATATAAAATTTAAAATCCTCATCCCCGAATTAGTCGAAATCGAGTATAATGACGATTTTTCGAAAAAAATATTTTTTTTCTTAAAATTTAAATTAAATGTAAAATTTGAAATCCTTCTCCCTGAATCCTTATCCAAAAAAAAAACCTATATCGAGCTGACCTTTCGTATCGACTGAATTTTAATTTTCCTGTTCCAAATTAAAAAAAGAATCATTATAGTACTAAATAGGAAATTATAATGAATATTATATTACTGCTGGTAACCTTCATCCCAGGTAAGAAAATTTTCATAAGTACTTTAAGGTCATTTGCCTACTGTATCTGAACGCATTTTAGAGGATTATGATATTTGTGTAGATAAACTACTATTATAATAAAACTGGGTGGCATTTTTCAAACATTTACCTCGCCAATAAATCCGTCCAACATTGGGTGTCCATAATTGGGTAACCAGAATTCAGTATGAAAAACCAATCATGGAGAATTGTCCATAATTGGAGATTAACAAAAAATAGGAACCAGTAATGTACATCCTCTCTAAATCATTCAAATTGGATTCTAATGCAATAAACACTTTAAAAAAGTGTTGTTAAATATCTAACTCTTCTCACGAAATCATATCAAAATAATATAGTTTAGAGAAAATAAAGTTTACAATCAAAAACGTAAACCTAGTTCCTTAGTTATTTCTGTAAGAAAATAAGGTTTTTCGTGAAAAATGCCGGAGCACACTTTTTGCCGCCGCGCCATTTTTAAACAAAATGACCGAGGTGTATGTCATTTGTCAATGTGATACGTAGAAGCCCATTCTTTATGATTAAAGTGTTGCCATGACTAAAATACTTTTCCGTTGCTTAATTTCGACCGTGAAAGATTTTTGCGTCCATTACTGGAGCCAGGTCCATTACTGGTGCCACTACGTTAGGCCCCTTCAAATAATAAAAAAAAACAGGGAATCAGTCTCCAAGTAACATATGTATTGATGATGATACAGGCATGGGAATAGGCAACTTGCGAGTTCGCTCGCTCAACCGACGGCCTCATCTATTGATGAGCAAGAGAAAACACAAAAAAAAACACAAGCAGATTAAGGTATACTCTCTTCTTCGGCCTCCACGACATCATCTTCGATGAAAGCCTCGCGGTATATTGCACTGGAAAGACATTTCAAAGAATCAGCAATTTAATTTAGCGATCAAAATATTTTATAACCCTTACATTAAATATATATATCTACCTGGAATTATCGCAGTTGCAGTTGTTTTCGCAAAGCAGTGTGCAAGTGCATGGCATCTCTTCTCGCTTGCAAGAACAGCGGCCTCTGCAGCTGCTCTTGCAGTCTTTACATTTTACTAGTTCACGTGCCGCATTCCAGATACTGGGTTGGGTTGACCAGACGGGCTGCCACTGTGCTTCTGTTTCAACCCATCCCCAGTCTGTAGGGGAGGGTAGGGTACATCATAATCGATCTATTTAAAAATGGTTTCTAAACGATACAATATATAATGTAGGTATCTCCTATTTTGATTGTATTTTTTTTCGTCATAATTTTGTAGGCAGAGCCATATTGATATTTATATATTTAGAATCTACATAAATTCAGCTTTCTTAACGTATTTATTTTATTATTTAAGTTCACTTTTTACATCCGATATCAGAGCGCTGAATCAAAAATTTAAAAATTAAAATTTATAAATTTGCGATTTTAGTCAGAAAATTGTTCCAAAATAGTAAAATGTACGATTAGAAATGATGTCGGTGTAATCCTTTTATACGAAAACGATACCAAACTTGCCTTAGTAGATATAAGAAAGGAGTCAGCTTAGTTTGAAATTGAAATGTACAGGTCGGCTGCTATGTTTGGAGTTTTGGACCCTCCCCCCCCCCCCATTTCTCACCACGTGAAAAATTCGGGGGGCTCTACTTCGTGAATGCATCTTTAGACTATAGATATCAATCCTGCCAAAGGAAATCTTTTGTTCATTAAACGCCGTATTTTCCCTTTTCTTGTTCCGCACAGATGCCACTAAATGGCGTTTATGGACCGAATGCTTTATGACTGACACGTCCAGTTTGTTTTCGACTAAATTTCTTGTGGGCACGAGTGAATTGGCTCCGGTTACATATTAAAATACCTAAAATTGATATACCTATTGTCAAAATACCTATTGGTTATTTAACCTATTTTTATAATACCTATTGGACGAAATACCTATTGAACGATTAACCTAAACTAGAAATGACTACTATCAGTACCTATACCTATGTACGAAATACCTATTTTTAAAATATACCTATATGTCGAAATACCTACAGTCGAAATACCTACTGTCGAAATACCTACGGTCGAAATACCTACAGTTGAAATACCTACAGTACCAAAGCTTAACTAAGGGTTTAGGTACTGTTAATCTTTATTTATCATATTTGATTAAAAATATTGGTAACCCTAATGAGGGTACTTCTCTGTTTTTAGACGACTGTTATCTATTTAGTCGGGCAGTACACAAATTGCGGACGGAACGACAGTGCGCGTTGAAGTGATGATATTACGTGCCAGCCAGGACGGTAGGAACGTTTTGTAGGTAAATTTATCGCATAGTAATATAACACTTTTTTTCTTATAACTATAACATGGTATGATTGGTTATATACAAGTTAAATTATCAAAAAAACGGTCAATTCTGGCGCTTCGCCGGCCGCTCGCTGCCGCGGCACGCTCGGTTCGCTCGCTCGGCTCGCGCGCTGTAGGGTTGCAGTTGTACCTAACCACTCCTCCTCGCTTCGCTCGTCGTCGTACCTACACCGGCCTGCCTTAGAAACAGGTAAAAAATAATGTTATGACAATCTCCACCTCTATTCTCAACTTCTACATATAATACTCTAAACCAGGTCGGTGTAGGTTCGACGACGAGCGAAGCGAGTAGGAGTGGTTAGGCAGAACTGCAACCCTACAGAACATTTTGCCATAAAATTATTATTCTACTGACATTCTTGATTTTTGATGTTTCTTACGTTGAATAAAGCCCCATCGTGTCGGGTATCGTTGGATAGCTCTTTTATAGTAGATTATACACCAAGGGGATAAAACACTGTTTTATGTCACGGGTGCGATATTGAATCCTGAACGTAACGAAGGACTCCAAATTTTACTCCCGAGCGGAGCGAGGGAGTAATGACTTAATTCCTGAGCGAAGTGAGGGAATTAAGACTGAGTCCTGAGTGTAGTGAGGGATTTAAGCGCTCCCAAGACAAAAACAGCTTTATCCTCGAGGAGTATACTCTACTTTTCTCACCTCTTGCGAGGCAATAAAAAAACCAAGCGCAGCAAATTTTAGTATCTATTTTAATAGAATCTGTTTTACTCCGTATAATTAAGCGTCTTGTTACTCACGCGGATCTTGTTTTTGGTATTTAATACCTAGTACATCGACGACTGCTTGCATTCATTTGTGTGGTGAGCACAAGTATTTTGTTCCTGAATCTTAGATGTTTTCTATGTATTTTAAGTATATATTTATCTTTATAGGTATATGTATATCGTCGACTAGTACCCATAGTACAAGCTTTGATTAGTTTGGGACTAGGTAGATTTGTATAACACTGTCCACAAATATGTAAGTGTGTATTTATTTACATTGTTGCAACTGCTGCGAAGGGAGGAAGGCCAGCCTTAGCTACGTCCGAGGCACGGATATTACGTAGTGATTTTATTAAAAAATGTAATAAAATATGAGAATAATGTATAAGAAAACTCCAAAATGTAATTCTACAAATATTCAGTACTAAAACCACGCGCCTGACGCGCTACAGGCGGCGGCCGACGACGCAGTCTTTTGTTTCGAACACGCGTTCCAAACAAAACACGAAGCTGGTGTGCCGCCTCCTCGCCGCTTAGTGGACTTCACGATATTAGACTTTAATGACAGAACTATAAGAACTATGAAAAGAGAAATCACATTATTACCCGGCGGGTTATAATGAGATTCAGTACGATATTACTACCCGGCTTAAGCCAAGGGTTATAATGATTTGCTTTCGGTAAGGTTTGCATGATACATAATTGGGCATTGACGAGCAGGTGGTGTGAAAAAAATATTATAGGGTTTCTAAGAGCATTCTTTGATTAAAGAATTGGTTAGCGGGATATTAAGCTTTGAAGTGATACCTATAATTTTTGTTATGGTCAAGTGTCCCCCCCCCCCCCCCCCCCCCCGCCAGTTAAAAGGTGGCTACTAGGCATGTGCAGAAAGCAAACTTTCGTACAATTTCCATTGATAGATAATGTTTTTAATTCCGTCAAAAATATAGTAACTAAATATAAGTTCGCAAACTTTTTAGTCCACATAATGGTCATAATGTAACGGGTGGACAACTACGAAGGGGTTTAGCCGCAGAGATACAGGAGTTGGAAGTCATGTGGGGTACGTCTAGTTAATGGGAAGTGATGCGTTCTTGGGATCGCGGCCTGGCGATGTCCCGATAACTGGGCTTGTCTCCACGTTCTATTTGAGATGGTGTAGGGGTATAATCTCGGCGTGCTGGCGATGGAGAACGATATCGACGACTTTCTCGCGGGGGGGTTGGAGACCGCCTGGTGGAGTAATACGTTGACCGTTGTGGGGGTTGTGGAGACTTGCGCGATGCGTTGGAACGGTAAGAGGCGCCCCCGCCCTTGCGAGGTGAAGGCGATCGCGAGTTACGGAAGGCCGTGTCATGGAATGAGACGGATGGCTGGTTGCGAGGCTCGGGATATACCGGAGTGCGGGGGTCATTAAAACACAACAAAGTGTGATGAGTAGTACGATGGCAAGTACTACAGCGATAATCACGTTGACAATAGGCAATGGAATGTTTATCTAGGCATCTGTAGCATAACTTTGTATCTTTCACAAATGATGCTCGCTCTCGTGGGGACTTGTGACGGAAATCAGGGCACTCCCGCAAATAGTGCGAATCACTTGAGTAGAGGTAACATTAAACGACTGGGCTGTGTAGGTGCTGCAGTGGGGACAGTGGTTGTGTAAGTATGCCTATTAAATATAGGGGAACGCAGTCGGGGCTTAGTCGAGGACGACTGTAATGCATCAACTAGAGAGGCGTTTCCAACATTATCATGATGACGACACTCATCTTCCAAAAAAGTCAAGAGTTGACTAAACTCGGGAAGACCATCGCGGTCTCCATACCGGCGTTCAAACCGCGATCTCAGGTCACTAGGTAGTTTAGTGAGGCAAATATGCACTAACATGACCACTGGGTCACTGGCAGCTTAAGTCTTTCAAGACCTCTATAAGCAGTGAACAGTGGGTTGAGGAAGGTAGCTGAGCACGAAGACCAGTTAGTTTCGAGTTAAGTTCAGGCAAATTCAATATTTGGACAATATAGTTATCTGCCAAAATGCGTGTGTTGTGATAACGCCGCTTTAATAATTCACGCGCAGTGTCATAATTGTCCGATTCTATGCGCAAGTGTTGCACTAATCGGCGCGGCTCATCGGTTAACGACCCCAGTAGGTACTGGAGCTTTGCAATAGGAGTTCATAGGGACTGTGAATCGACCACACTATCGAACTGGTCCAAAAAACTAATCCATGACTCTGGACGGCCATCAAAGTTAGGTATGGGTAGGTCGGGCAATCTGCTTTGCATCGGGTCCAACATGGTAGGCCTGGCCGGCCCCGAGCCCCGCCCCCGCGCGGGGGTACTAGTGCCACTAGGTTCGCCGCACTCGCGTTTAGGTAAAACCTCGTTATATTTAATTTTGAGATCATCCACCATGTCTCTCACTAATCGGGTTTGGTTACGGATGTATTCGTATTCGGTTCCATCTATATTTTGGTCTAAATTACCCAAAAGCTCCGAGCACGCGTGGGTAAACCGCTCGTAATGCATATCTAATTCGCTCAACCTCACGCGCAATCTTGGAAGTGATAAGGAATTTAATACCGTATGAGTATCCTTAACCCAGTCACTAACGAATCGAACAACACCCATATGACTTCTATACTCGGCAGAATCGGTATACACATACAGGTCTGGGCCCGGGCCCCGGACCATAGTAGCCCCATTACCACCATCTGATCTGACATTTCGAATATCGCTATACGATATATTTAGGGATTAAGTATTGCGTATTTATAAAACAACAATTTAATTTACCGCGTGATCACAGATAGGATACCAACAGATAACTCAATAAGCAACTAAACTGGTCCAATGAATTCACTAATTACGATAAGGAAGTGAGGCAGCCGCTATGGGCTGTGGCATGGGACAATAGGCTCGAATGCGATGTTTCTATTCTAACCGGCGCGGCGCGGCGCATCCAACCTTCTCGTAAACAAGTTACGTAATAAGAAGTTTGATTTAGTATTTTAGATATACTAATATTTATACCTAGATATTTTTCTACCAGGAACAACATTCGTTTAGTGCTTGCCACAATAAAAATATCGACAATCCTGTTATCGATAAGTACATATTACTTCAAC
This sequence comes from Cenopis cana, assembly GCA_951800055.1. Classification (NCBI taxonomy): domain Eukaryota; kingdom Metazoa; phylum Arthropoda; class Insecta; order Lepidoptera; family Tortricidae; genus Cenopis; species Cenopis cana. Next base: position 24,983,026 of record OX637475.1, on the reverse strand, counting down.
GACAAGACGTACATACATACAAACACAGACTTATATCGACTACCTACCTAGACGCCGCGTGCCACCGATCTTGTACAAACTGAACGTAATCCGTACACTTTTGATCCAATTTATTTTTGCTGCTAATTTATTTTGAGGCTGGCGGTCGCCGTTCAACGGGGTAATGCCGCCAGTGTGATGGGCACCTTTGCGCCAGGTGTGGCTCGGGGTGGCTTGTTTGAGTAATATAGTTTTGTTTTAGGGTTAAGTTTAGTTTTAGATTTTATGTGTATTATTTGTGTGTGCGTGTAATTTGTTTGTAATTACTGTATGTTTTGATATAATGTTCATAAAATAAATATTAATTTATTTATTTTTATAATTTGCAATGAATAGTTCTAGTAGCTAGCAGCCTACATGAAACGTTCAGGGTGTAATGTCTTTTTTGTTTATCTATTGTAGTATAAAAAAAGAGTTACAAAAATATTTAAGACAGGGGAATTTTATCAAGTCAATGTTCTGTGTCTACTACAAAAACATTCTACTGTAAGTCACTTTTTATTTGTTCAGAGTTGGGCATGTTCGCTGACGTACAAATCCCTGTACTTGCGGCATGTACTTCATTATAAGTCTGTGAGAAAAACATGCAGTATAGCTTTTTAAAAATATTCAAATGTCATCCAACTCTACCCAACATTACTTCGATTAATGATAAAGAAGCAAAATCGTAATACACAGTTCATTTGATTCCTCTACTTATTACCAACTTAAAAAAGTATTTTCTATGGTGTTGAAGTGGTACTTATCGATAACAGGACTGTCGATGTTTTTATTTTGTCAATCACTTACAACAAGTTCGTTCGTGCCAGAAAAATATCTAGGTCTAGGTATACTAATATTTAAATAGTTTTAGTATAGGTACACAGTTTTAGTATAGGTATTATCCCAGTAGAAGACTAGGTAGGGTGTAAGAGTTTAACTCAATTGAGAAAGTAAAATATGTAACGGCACCGCCACAAAGGGGGAACGAAACCACGCTCTCCGCTACCAAAATGTTACGGAAAAAAGGGGGGTTTGTCAGTCTGTGTGGTATAATTAGGGCACAATACCTTCTGTTAAAGATGCTGTCGGAAACACCGCGAACACCAGAGGTTTAGGTATCCGTTCCACCGGCACACTGGAGCAGTCCAGGGTTCAAAGCAGGAGTCCAGATCACATTTAAACCCTTGTTGTACTCGCATTTAGGGTTTCAACACGTAAAATACAGTTCATCTCAATTTGATAACAGCGTATGTCGCGGTCATGTGCATCGCAACACACGTAGGTCAGTACTGAGGTCATATAAATCTTGATTTGACATGTATTATCCTTGTTATCATTACTCAAAGAGTACATCTGAATGTCTGTCAAATTAGACCAGCTTGACAGGAATGACAGGACTGGCTTCCCACGAGGCGGCTTGACCCATATAAAGCCCATATAAAGGAAAACTAATTAGGCGGCCGTTTTTAACAACGGTAGGGATGGGATTAGCAACATGAACACTTGTTTACAATGCCCAATCAGTACCATTAAGTATTAATTTAGATAATATAGAAATTTCCTATTGTAATGACATAAAGTTTTTAGGCTTACACTTAGACAAAAACTTGTGCTGGAAGCAACATGTTGATTCTGTATGTTGCAAGTTAGACAAATTTGTATTCGCCTTGAGAAAATTAAGAATGACTGTTTCAGTAGAAGCCGCCTTAACAGCATATCATGGTTACGTGTCATCCTTACTGAATTATGGCCTTTTACTGTGGGGAAATTCAGTGGACGTAACCAGGGTGTTTACTCGACAAAAAAAGTGTTTACGAGCAATAGCTAGCCTGTCGCATACTGATAGTTGCATACCAATATTCAAAAAGTTTAACATATTGCCTTTGCCCTGTATGTACCTAAAAAAAGCTTGCTTGTTTGTCAAAAACCATCCTGACCTGTTTCTGAACAGGTCTGACGTTTTTATAGGGATGCAGAGAGCTCAATACAAGGGACTATTGTATCAACCTCGTTGCCGTACTGCTATATACCGCAAAAATGCGTACAATATGTGTACCGTTGTGTATAATAGTCTTCCAGATGAAATTCGACAATTGAATGGCAATATATTTGTTAAAAACATCACTAGATGGTTATCTGACAAATGTTTCTATAGTCTTAAGGAATTCTTGGATCTTAAATTGCATGGATAATTTTATTTTATTTTATTTTATATCAACTGACATCTGTATAATTAATAATCTTAAATAACAAATTGACATAACTACAATTTATAATAACGTGTCTCTCTTTCAGTGTGAATTTTGCATGTCGTTCAACGACTGAATACTGTACCACTGTACACTAGAGTGAATTTCACCAAACGGGCATTTTTGTCTAATTCCCATGGAATTTTGAAATACCAATAATACATAGAAAATTGTATGCTGATAATTTGATAAAAAAAATAATAAACACAATTTTTTTTTACGGGGTACTTATACTTATAAAATTACGGAAGTTATTACAATTTGAAAATTTGACCAGGGTACGGGAATTTATCTGTCCATGGGAATTGCCTTTTCTTAGAAAAAATTGTATTAAAATTATTATTTACCATCTAATTTATCAAGAATTATAAAGTTCAATTGTATCGAAATTATTTAGCCTAATTTTACCAATCATGTATTCAAGTTTCAACCGAGGAAATTTATACTAACCAAAAATCTATATTTTAAGTTAAATTTCTCTTTATACAATCACATAGCAACTTCTTTGCAGAAAATCATACACGTATTAATATTTAAAACTATCACTTAATGCAGATGCACATATAGACGCTCGCAACTCCAAAAGAGTCACGGGTGCGTTGCTGACCTGTTATAAAATTTGAGCTGTCCGCTTACTTCTTTGCCACCGTCGTTGTATATAAAATGCGTGTGTATCGATATATACCTACATGATTTTATGTACATAATGTTCATTGACTTTGTTTATTGACTCTTTTCAAATATTTAAGAGGCTTAGTGTAATTGTAGCAGTTGGCCTGTTTTTTTTTTAAATAAACGCATAAACTATAACTCTAATCGATATACTTAGTACAAATTATATTTTTTTATGCATTTCATCCATAATTATTGTTATTAAATGCGGTGTATTAACAAAATAAGTGACTCTTCCCAATTCCCGTGCCCCAAAATCAGCTGTTTTGGGTAAACAAGCTATGGGAATTAGGACACGGGAATTGGAAATTGATATAAAAAAATCATAAAAAATTGAAATCGCATGTTAATCATATTTTAAGTTATCGTTTATATAGAGACACCAAAGTGCTTTATAATGCATACATATGTTAATGATTACTTATGTAAGAATTTGAATTTCTAAGGGCCACCGAAATTGCAAGCAAAAGCAAAAAAATTGTCGCCCACCCAGAAACCGAAGTACTTAGGTGGTTTACTCGAACTTAATGCGGTTTGCTGTATATTTTTTTTTAATATATAATAGCTGACATTTGAGAGCACATGTGAAGCAGGACGCGAAGCTGATCAGTTGCGAATGATAGCTGGCAGGGACCTTTGAATTTTGCCGACAAAATTGGACTCTCGCGCTCGGACGAATTTTAAATATCAATCACAAGTTATCCACCACAGTGAAGTGAATAGTGTCTGTGCCCAGTGATAGTAAATATAATCGAGTTGAAGTTTTTGACACGAAATCAGTGATTCTAATGTACAGATTTTGATAGGAATTTTTGATTGATTCAAAAGTCGATGCCGGACAGGGCACGGAGTCTTAATTTGAGCGTTTAGGTATTTTTTAATATATTTTAAAAACAAAATAGTCCGTGAATTTGAGTGGACCTCAACGTGGAAACATGTATTCTTTATGAAAAAAAATAAATGGTACGTATTATCTCATGCTACCATACGATTTTCAGCTCGGACACAAAAAAAATCGAGTATAGAAAATGACCCACAGTTAACATCCTGTACCATATATCTAAAGTATTCTGGCAAATAAAACAATTCTGATTTCTGATTTCTGATTATAATGCTATACGATCGATCTGTTCTACATATATTTATTTTAGTATTGAAAGCGAAAATTTCAACTGTCTATCAGGACTCGATTGTCGTGATGGGTGAACTTATATGTGCTGGTCCAGCTCATTGGGGCTCTTATGGTCGGTATTGAGTTACGTACGGATCTATAATCTACAATACATAGGCTACTAAAAACAATAAAAACTTTGTCCCTAAGTGCCATACTTTTTTTTTTTAAATCGTCAAAGTTACGCAACACAAAAATGCATTTTTGAGAAATAACTAAGAGAAGTTTAAAACTCATTTAAAGTATGTTCCCGTGGGAAGTTACATAGATGATGGTAGATTCTGAATCCTGAGGTTCTCTTCTATAGAAAACAATCAAAGATTTTTCAATTTCACTACCCCGTTGAGAAAAAATGGCCTGTGATCTGTGCAAGGCGCCGATCGTAAAAAAATTAGGAAATTTGTAATAGGTGAATTATTATTTCGTATTTTGTGATCTTTGTCATAGTGTATGCTAGAAAATAGTTTACTTAACACCTCGAATGGAAAATAAAAACAAAATCCTAACGTGATATATTTCTTTTAATAAATATAGAAAATGATATTTTTTCTATCTCGTCACGAATAAATGTAACAATTTCCGTGTAGTACACCATACTTACCTGTAATAAGTCTAGACAAGCATTACACAGGTTTTATTTTTTTCTATGTCAATTCGTTTCAGTTTTATCACCGATTAAAGTTACATGAAAATCAAGGTTTACTTCCATACATTTGAGAAAAGGGCCCTTATGGACGAATGTAATAAAAATGTAAGTAAATAATAATAATTTACATTATCTAAGTAGCAATCTTGTATTAGAACGTAATTCTGAACAAATCTTTTCATTACAAGTTTTTTGAATTTTGCGTAATTTTTAAATTATACGAAAAAACAATTTCGCATAGTAATAATTATTTTATGTCACACCTGGCCATAAAGCTGCAATTACCGCACGCTCCGCGCGCGGGAAATCCCACTTCCTGGCCAGGGGGTGACATAAAATTTTGTACATAACACGGGCGGTAATAAAGAAAGCCTCAGATCGCATATTTATCGCCCTTGCCTTCGGCTCGGGCGTCAAATACCTGCGATCGGAGACATTCTTTGTTTTACCGCCCTTGTCAAGTAATGTACTATTTTTACTCTATTTAAAAAAAACCGACCAAGTACGTGTCGGACCACGCACAATAAAGGGTTCCGTACCGACACCTACCTACCAGTCCACATAATAAACCCAGTATCGGCACTATCCGATACATGGAATCGAAAAAGGTCGTATCTTCATAGTAAACGCACGGCACTTACGTCCTTTTGTTTGAGCAAAACAGTTTTTTAGCAATTACTCAAAAACCAGTAGCCGTATTTTTATCAAACCAAAAATCGTCGTAAGTATTTATTAATATATAGTCACCAGCATCAATATCTGCTATAACAAAAGCAGAATTTATATCTGACCCGTCCTTATGGCCCTACAAACTTGACACTAGAAATAGGTATTTGTAACGTGTACCACCTAATCCAGTAAACAGAAAAGGCAAATAAATAATACAGAAAATGGTTAGAAGTAATTAGAATAAGTTATTAACCTATTTTATATCATTATTATCTGCGCTCTGCCATAAGGGCCCTTTTTTACTAAACTTTACAACTAATTTTAAGGTAGAAATACCTAACTTATACGTGTGAAACCAAGCTAGAAATACACATCTAGTCTTATACTTTATCAATATGCAAGAAACAAAAAATATGTGATTTTACAGTATTTTACTAAAACGCTGATATCTACGAAACTAGAAAGTGCCATAAGGGCCCTTTTGTTATGGACCGTCTCATATACCCACAGGTTTGTACGGACCCCTCGGTGCGCGAGTCCGACACGCACTTGGCCTGTTTTTTCATTATATATATGAAAAATGTTTATTGAGGTTTACAAAATTTGTTTCAATAGGCAAGGTTGGAGCCTCCTTTTAAGCAATTTAGAATGCTTGTGTCAGGAGACACCGCTCTTCCAATACAAGAAGTGGTATAAACCATTAAACACCAAAATAATAATAATAATTAATTAAGAATATAATACTAATTCGTATGTGTTTGTGTGTGTGTGTGTGTGTGTGTGTGTGTGTGAGTATGTGTTATAATATGTAAGTATACATTTAAAAGGTAGTTGGATCAGTAGATCATATAAGACAAGTGCTAAATTACCTACTTATGTTATGAAAGTCAAGATGGATTCTGTTTCTTCATAGGACAGATTTTTTAATCATTCCATTAATGCCTTTTTGCAATAGTGATGGTGAAGAGGGTATATGCCAATATGTTTGTTAATGCGATTATATAAATATGCTGATAGGGTAGAGAATTGTTTTCTTGTTTTATATAATATACCTACTACTGGCGGTTGCTGAGCTAAGTCGCGCATGGGCGGAGATGGCGAAACTATTTGTTCCTTGTTTTGTTTACTTACGGAACGGAATCCTAAAAAATGTAGAAATAAAAAATATTGAGAAAGTTCTTGAAAGTTGTTTTACAAAATGTTGACGAAAAAGTGAGTTGTGTTTTGTTGCGAAATCCAAGATTCAAAAGCTTGCCCTAAACGTGCCAACAAACGTGACCATTCCAAAATACGAAACAGGCAACAAGGGAATCCCGCAAAACAGCCCTAACTAATTGTTGCAAGCTTAATTTCGAGACGGTCTCAAGGTTGCAACGTGCACATCGGCTGCCCTAAACTAAATTCAAGTAGAACTAAATTTATTCGTTTTTAGTTTTTTTGCATATTTGGAACAGGCGCGAAAAATGCATATGATTATTAAAACTTTTCTTCTATTAGCCCCATTAGCCCACTTTTTTCCGAGTTATTGATAATTTTAAAATCCAAGTATCTTTTTATGCCCTCTAATTCTACGCTGGAATCATGTATCTTGTCGATGTTTACGTCGTTTATTATGTCGTGTATGCTTGAAGCAAGCAACTCAATGGGAGATACGAATACTTTAAATTCATAAATATCTGGGCGGCCGAGCTTTGCTCGCCGTTTTCCCGGGTATGAGACCTAGCTAGATCGATTGCTCGTCCCCGAAAACCCCCATATACCAAATTTCATCAAAATCGTTAGAGCCGTTTCCGAGATCCCCGAAATAAATATATAAATAAATAAATATACAAGAATTGCTCGTTTAAAGATTTAAGAAATAAGAAATAAATATATAAATAAATAATTATACAAGAATTGCTCGTTTAAAGATATAAGATATGGTGATAGGGATTACTAATTATATCCATAATTTCATTTGTACTAATCTGATGTGCCATAATTTCATATGCCATAATTTTTACATGCCATAATAATTTAGGTAATATCCATAATCGTCATTGTCTATAATTTCATGTTTCATAATTTCAACAAGCCTTCACCACTTATCTACTTATATATCTTATATCTTTAAACGAGCAATTCTTGTATATTTATTTATTTATTTATATGTATATATATTTATATATAATATATATATAATTATATATATATAATTATCTTATATCTTTAAACGAGCAATTCTTGTATATTTATTTATTTCGGGGATCTCGGAAACGGCTCTAACGATTTTGATGAAATTTGGTATGTGGGGGTTTTCGGGGACGAGCAATCGATCTAGCTCAGTTTTATATTTGAGAAAATGCTTGTTTTCGAGTTGTCATGTTTTTAAATTTGTTCGTGATTGATATTTACAATGGCTGCTGACGTACGGAAAATTAGTGTCAGAAGAACCAGTATAAGCCTGACCTACGAATAGGCACATAGTTGTCACGAATCTCAGGGTCAAGATATATAAGGACGTATGGTGAGGCGAGTTTATATTTTGTTATTTGTAGCATTTATAAAGAATGACACATGACAACGACTTACGAGGTTCACGTTCAAGGGACTGACACGCTTTGCTAGAGAAAGATAGTCTTATTGCGATTCCTATAAGAGGAAATAGAAAAGAGGCTGAGAGAGAGAGAGGGGAGATGTTTTGTCCCTATCACCGACCGGACGTTTTTTCATGGTCGGGTTACAGGCAAATGCAAATTTCCATAAGCAATACATTGGACATGCAAACTGGACTAATTGCGTAGTACAAATTTTATATGAATATGAGCGAAAGTGAAGCTACGGTAGCCCAGTGGTTCAAGCATGCGGCTGTCAAGCGGCGGTCGTGGGTTCGAATCCCAGCTCGTACCAATGAGTTTTTCGAAACTTATGTACGGAATATCATTTGATATTTACCGTTAGCTTTTCGGTGAAGGAAAACATCGTGAGGAAACCTGCATACTATCCGCGAAGAAATTCAAAGTTGTATGTGAAGTCCCCAACCCGCTCTGGGCCAGCGTGGGGACTACTGCCCAATCCCTCTCATCTATGAGAGGAGGCCTGTGCCCAGCAGTGGGACGTATATAGGCTGATGATGATGATGAGCAAAAGTATGAGAAAGACATAGCCCCGGTCGCTCGTTGGAGCATCTATAACTACAGAGTATATATTATATCTATGGGCACGTTCTGCGGTGTCAAATAATTTCAATGAATCAAAAAGTTTAGATACCTACATCCTGGAGGTTGCGAGCCGAACATTCATTTGAAGCCAGAAAATATGACTTTGAATGACGTCACTGTTATATTTAATCTCTTTCATTAGATCCATCTTATATTAGAATGAAAGAGATGCAATATAACGTGACGTCATTCAAAGCCATATTTTCAGGCTTCAAACTAATGTTTGGCACGCAACCCTAAGCTTCTTGCAATGAGTATTAAAATCGTTTTTATATGCTTACAATTTTGTCTCGTTCCACCGCATGCATAGCTGCGTCCTTTTCTCGCACCATCATAGCCCATTATGTGGTCGGGTTTCACGTTTATTTATGTTTAATTGATCGCGGTTTAAAAAAAAAGTATTTTGAATCTCGATGAAGAAATTGTTATCATTTTATTTCGCACTGACATTTATTTACTGAATGCGTTATTAAAACAGATCGGAGAAGGAATTAGTCGAGTAGCCAGGAATTCAATAATAATGTTTATTTAAAATGTGTACCTATATGCAAGTGTCGTGAGGACTTTGAAATGCCTAGGAAGCCTTTGAGAAAAACGTTCAATGTACGCATCCAAGGCAGACCTGAGGAAAAACATTTGTGTTGTTGTTGTGTATTTGTCCTTAGTTGTCCTTTATTGCCCTTCGGCCCTAAACTTCGAGTGTACGCGTGAGGTCGGCCTTATCGCTCGCCTTTGGTCCTTCGGCCCTCAGGTTCCGCGTGTACGCGAGTGTACGCGTGAGCTTGGCCTTCAGGCCTCGCTTAGCTTTACCTACCGCTCACCTTCGGGCCTTCGGCTCTCAGGTTCGAGTGTCCGCGTGAGCCCGGCTTTCGACCTCGCTAAACCTTACCGCTCACCTTCGGGCCTTCGGCCCTCAGGTCCGATTGTAACAATGATAGTAATAGTGAGTGTCTGCGTGGGCTCGCCCTTCTGGCCGCAAGCGGCTCTCCGGCTCGCGTGGAGAGCGCGCTCTGATGGGACACTCGGCCTTGGGCCTCGCGAAGCCTTGCCTCTCACCTTCAGGCCTTCGGCCCTCAGGTTCGCTTGTAAGATACATGGGTCATATAGTTAGGCAACCCTTTCCTCCCGTATCGACCTCGCAAAAATTACTTGGGTTGGGTTCCGGGACTTTGGCCCTCGACCGAGCTCGGCCTGCGGCCTCGCAGCCTGAAGCTCGCCCTTCGGGCTCGCGAAACCTTGTATTTATATAGGATTTCTCATATAGGAGGTCTCAGGGGGCAAAACAACTTTTGAGTACTCTCAAAAGTTGTTTTGCCCCCTGAGACCATTTTGAAATATTTGCCAAAAAAAGTCACCTCACCAAATGGCTTGCAGTTCTCTATGACATTTGGTCGAGCATCCCCCCACCTACCGTTTAGCCAGGCCAACTTTTTGGTTTTCAATCAATCAATCAATTATTTATTTTACATTAAAACATGGTGTACATTAGAAGATATAAAAGAGGTATTCAGAGGTTTTCAGAGGTATTTCTCTGGTAGTCACGGAGCCACCCCCTACACTTTTCCCAGACATCGTATTAGACCTGAGGGACCTCACTAGAAGAACAATTGGGTCATAAACACTTGCAAAAAACAAAAGTCGTCTCTCCTGTGGTCAATAGTTAACGGCATATGAGCATGTGAGTTATGATTTTATTACACGGATTTATAGAACCGGAAGACGCCGTTTATGCGGGTTACTAGACCAATCCAAAATTAAGCTTTGTAGCCCTTAACTTTTGATATGTTCACAGGAAAGACGCGAACCTAAATCTGTTTATGACCCAAATATGTCAATAGAAATGTGTCGGGTTGCAGCTTTATATAGGTCTGTTTATCTACTTAATATCTTTATTTAGATCTTTGTAGAGCTATAGTCTGCCTGGTTTACGGGAAAACACCGAGCAAGGCTCGGTCTCCCAGGTACTCTTATGTCTTTAAACAAGCAATTCTTGTATATATATTTATTTATTTTGGGGATCTCGGAAACGGCTCTAACGATTTTGATGAAATGTGGTATGTGGGAGTTTTCGAGGACGAGCAATCGATCTAGCTAGGCCTCATGCCCAGGAAAACACCGAGCAAAGCTCGGCCGCCCAGATATTTATATCTTTAAACGAGAAATTCTTATGTATAACGTAGTGGCACCAGTAATTTACTTGGCTCCAGTAATGGACGCAAACATCTTTTAAGGTCGAAATTAAGCAACAGAAAAGTAATTTATTTAGTCATGGCAACACTTTAAGCATAAAGAACATTGACAAATGACATACACCTCGGTCATTTTGTTTAAAAAAGGCGCAGCAGCAAAAAGTGTGTACCGGTATTTTTCACGAATAACCTATATAAATTTGTTAATTTTAACGTTTTTGATTGTAAACTTTTTTTCCCTAAACGATATTATTTTGATAAGATTTCGTGAGAAGCGTTAGACATTAACATTACTTTTTTAAAGTGTTTATTGCATTATAATCCAATTTGAATGATTTAGAGGGGGTGTAAATTACTGGTTCCTACTTTTTGTTAATCTCCAATTATGGACAATTTCTCCATGATTGGTTTTTCATACTGACTTCTGGTTACTCAATTATGGACACCCAATGTTGGACGGATTTTTGGCGAGGTAAATGTTTGAAAAATGCCACCCAGTTTTATAATAGTAGTTTATGCAACTGTGTACATAGTGAGGGGCATTAAAACATTGGTGAGATATTAGCTCCCAAAGTCGTACAAATTGTACAAAATGTGCCCCCCCCCCCCCTCTAATTTCCAAACTACGAAGATTAAAATTCTGAATAAAATTGAGGTGTGTACAATAATAAATACTTTCAACAAAAATTGGTTTGAACAAGATGGGATTAAGGGTTTTTGAGTTATCACTGAAAAACTGTCTTGTCCAAACAAAAGGACATAAGTGCCGCCGTGACACTTCCCTATGAAGATACGACCTTTTTTTGATTCAAGGTATTAAATAGTGTTTTGAAATGTGGACTAAGTAGGTAGGTGTCGGTACGAAACCCTCGTTGTGCGTGTTCCTACACGCACTTGGCCGGTTTTTAGGGTTCCGTAGTAAACAAGGAACCCTTATAGTTTCGCCATGTCCGTCCGTCCGTCCAACCGTCCGTCCGTCCGTCCGTCCGTCCGACCCCCGTTTTTCTCAGTAACCGCTAGTACTAGAAAGCTGTAATTTGGCATGAGTATACATATCAATGACGCCGACAAAACGGTAGAATAAAATCTTGAAAATCATTTTTTTTTAGGGTACCTCCCCTACATGTAAATTGGTGGTGCGATTTTTTTTTCTGCCAAACCCCATCGTGTGGGGTATCGTTGGATAGCTCTTTCAAAAATATTATATTTTATTATCTAAAAGCATTTTTTGATTAAAGAATTGGTTAGCGTGATATTAGGCTTTGAACGGTGGCTACTAGGCATGTGAAAAAAATCATGGTAGTAGTATATACGATGAATTTAAAAGGAAAACTATCACAGCTAAGTAGACATTACTAGTTAACGAGTAATAGCCTAACTTCAGAAATGTACTTTGCAAAAGCAAACTTTCGTACAATTTCCATTGACACCTTAGATAATGTTGTTAGTTCTGTCAAAAACATAGTAAATATAAGTTTGCGAACTTGGGGACGACTACGGAACCCTACCTTGCGCGTGGCCCGACACGCACTTGTTTATATTTTTTAGCTCGACCAACGGGCTTGTGCGTGCAGTCGCGAGCAGCCATCAAAAGCGATATGCCTTCAACTGGCTTTTATAAAATGTCAAAAACATTACACTCCTTTTTTTGGGCAGTCGTGTAAAAAACGAGAGATCGACCCTACAAAACTGTCATACCTGATCGTGTTCAAAGTCCATTACGTGACCTTTCTCACAAGTGCAAATTCGACTATGATACGATATTCCATAATGGAATGCGAGTACCTATCTTCCGGCTTCATCATCAGACCTTGAAACCTAATCGAGGTCAAAGTTCATTACAAGACTTTTCTAACAAATCCAAACACAGCTATTTTTTTTAGAAATTTATTGTCTAGAAAACAAACCATGCCGAACATTATTTTTGAAAGAGGACAAACTATGATCAAATCATCTATGTCATTATGCATTTCGTTATAGACATTACAAGTGCGCTTAAAGAAAGAATTTTGGCATACCTTGTACTACAGGATGAGATAGAGAAAGTAGTCTTAGAACGTGTGTGGAAACGAGAAATTTTAAAGGAAATTTTCCCTAACAATTCGTTTAAGTTATGATACGATCATGTTCCATCATGAAGTTCCAGATCATATCTCCCGGCTCCATCATCGGATTAGGTCGATCAGTACCATATTATTGTATTGTCATCAGAACTACATACAGCTGCCAATTTTCATGACGCTACGACCCTTGGAAGATGGTTAAATTAGTTACCTTAGATTCCATTACATAGTTACATTCAGGTCGACCTAATAAAAGCGTGTTAATAACAAAAACTAATCTAAGCTATGATGTCCGGAACCAACACCGAACATTAAAGGTATAACCGTTATTACATGTTTTTTTCATTCCCAGCATATAAAATGAAATAATGAAATAATTAAGTAATAAAATCTAATCAGTAGATGTAGATACGTAGTCCTAAAAAAATACAGAGCTTGAAAATTTAAATTGAAATAATAATATTTATTTGCTTTAAGTGGGGTGTGCAGTGGTTGCATAAAGTTCACTTAAGGGGAGGTATCCCCAACGCAAATGTCCCGCTCTAACACGCGTGAGTTTACAATTAACCATCCCGCTCTCTACGCAAGCTCTGCGCGTAGTTTTGTAAATATTTAGCTATAGTCATTAAGCCAATCATTTTATCAAAGCAAACCCTGCGAATTTGTCTATAACTATTTACGATCTTTAATTCAGTATAAAAATTAAATGTTAAATATCAGTAATATAGCCGTAGTATTGAAAATACATTCCAAAAAGGGGTAACTTCGCGATTTTTTTCTATCGAGTGAAATTCATCAGTAGCTCTAGTATAAGTTTTTTCGAAACATTAACTAATTCGAACGCGTTTGCGTTTTGTCTCAAAATGTATGAAAACGCTCTCACCGAGTTTGAAATACGCGCGTTCATCGGTTAGCAACAAATGTTATACTCGCTGTTTTAGTTTCCACTAGTGACCGCCAGAGGCGCTGTTCATGTGTTCATACCACTTTCATACATTTTGAGACAAAACGCAAACGCGTTCGAATTAGTTAATGTCTCGAAAAAACTTATACTAAAGCTACAGGTCATGTAACTGACTGCGATTTTGACTAGATAAGATCCTTATGTAACACATATTTTTTTTTTAGATTTTAAGACACTATATTCTATGTCTCAGATGGTTTTTAAAAACTCAAAAGTGGTAATACACGGCCTTAAGATATTTTGTGAAATTGATCGACACAGTTTATTCCAGCTTGCAAAAATTATGGCCTTATAAAATAATCACATGCAATTAAAATAAAATAATATTAATTACGTTAAAAAAATCATTCATAGTGTAAAAACATTTTTCATTCAGCCATTTAAATAATTCCTTTCTAAATTTTGTCCGCAATTAGGATTGTTCATTATTTTTCAAAGGTGCTAAATCGAAATCCATTTCGAGATATGAGATTTTCAACCATTTCAGGCAATTACTTCGACAAAATAATCAATGATTAGAGATATTTCAATAGGTTCATATACGTGTGACCTTTGTTTGACTTTTCTCCCATCGTCATTGGCTGAATATGTAAAATCTACGATCATTAAAATAGTTTGGATTTGTGGTGTTGAGCCGCCACTATCACTTCCTTCACTAACTCACTGACATATAAATAATTTATATGCGGTGTAACCTAACATTAATTATTTATTTATTTATCGTATGGCGTTTATTTCGAACCGTGAGATCTTCGACAAGACAGTACGGTTGCCAGTTTTTGTTGCAGTTTTAGAAACACCCAGGGGTCACGTGTAGGGTAGCGGTGGGTACTTTCCCTACGGACGTGGTGCAACTTTGACCCCCTTTGTCAAGTGAGTGGGTAACTTGACTGTTAGAAGTTTTCAAGCCGCCCGAAGGCCTCCAACTTGGCTTAACGACTGCTGCCATAGACAGCAGCCGGGATCAACGGCTTAACGTGCCTTCCAAAGCACGGGAGCGCTCAGTTAGTAACCACTCAAAGCGGTCACCCATCCATGTTGTACTGACCGCGGCCCACGTTGCTTAACTTTGCATAACGCTTGCGGCACGCAGGCGCCGCTGGGCCACGAGCGCTCCATTAATTATTAATGTTAAGTTATATCTACCGTTGTTTTCGATTTGTTTTAGTCGTCAAAATCACTTATAATATGGAAATATATATGAAATTTTTTGTTCCTACGTGTAAAAATGATTAAAAAATTGCTCTAAAACAATAGTTAAAATCATGGAAGACTTATTAGGTACGTAAAACGTGGTGTCGTGAAGTCAATGTGGAGTTTTTCCAGTGTTATGTATACATGTATACTACTGCGAGGATCACTTCGACGTAAGTACAAATAAAAAAACCATACAAAGTTTACTCGTTATTTTGTTGAGCAGTATTCTCACATAAGTATTTCAGATTAAAATATTTTATTTATTAGTTTTGTTTATATTATTATTGATTTAACTGACATTGACAACAATTTTTTGTCTTCATTGTGCTTGGCTTGTGCTTTTTATCGATTCAGACACAAAGATCTAACTTACAAGAAGTTGTATCTTATATTTTTAATAAATGTTAAAAATATAAACAGAACCATTAATTGCTAAAATTATTAAAACTGTCTTAAAATACTCTATAATTTTCGAAAAAAAATTAAAAAATGGGGTGTTAAAAATAATGAACAATCCTAATTGTCTCTGTTCGAAAAATTTTCATCTGCGTTATGACTTTTAGTTAGTTTGTCTGTGAAAAATCGTTTTTTTTTTCTTTCTCGATTTTAAAGTAAAAAGGGCGCAAATTTGTACTACGTTACTGCCGCGTACGGCGTTACCTATTTGTTTCGAGTTGATATCAACAGACACTTGATCATTATTATCAACTGCGGCTCGCGAAGTTTTTTTTTAGCTACTATGTGGCCCGTGGGTGCTAAAAGGTTGCCGACCCCTGCCATATAATATAACAAAATCTTGATGCTGATGTTATGTAGGCATGTTCAACGCACGTGAACACACTTACTAGGTGTATGCAGCTCACGGAGCCACTAGGTACACAATTACACACTTTCACGCCAAAATGGCATACAGTGTACAGATTTTATATTTTTGTTATCATCCCATTGTATTGAAAAACCGTCCTTTTAATTACATGCCTTCCAAAATTGGAGCTACGCGCTGGCAGCACTGCGCATGAGTCCGCGCCGCGTATATATAGCCGCTTCGCTCCGTGCCCCGACACTACACTCGCGATCAGTAACAGCGACCGGTCGGATACCAGCCATGTTGTTTGTGATTAAGTGACGGCGTTTTGGTGCTTTGAATTGGCGGCTGCCGAACATGTCGCAGCCCATGTACAGTTGGGCACCTTATGCCCCCGTCCAGGTTATCATCTTATGCCCCGTCGCAGAGCACAGAGAAGAGCCACCCATAGAACACGACCAGGACCACGACTTCAGGAGGAACGTCGGTTATGCTCACTGCACAGGCCAGTGCAACCCCCAGCCGCTCGTCGGCAGAGCATTAACGCCTTTTCCTCTGCTTGAAGCTTTGTTCCAACCTCCCCCACTCACACACATGCCGACTCCATCGACAGGATCCTCCGGAACGGCTGCCATCAAACAAACACACAGCAAGTTATACAACAAAGCTAAATTACGCTACTGTAAAGCAAAGAAGGTCAAGGAAGCTCTGTCTAGGGAGATTGACGCGCTGCAGAAGCGAGTGGAGGAATTAAATCAGCAGCTGAGCTCAGGGCCGGACTTAGAGACCCAGGGCCCCTAGGCCCTTGCTATCTAGGTGCCCCCTCCAATCAAAAAAAAAAAACATTTTAGATATTTTCAAAATTTAACATTCAAAACATTTATTCTGCAAATAGGCCTCAAGGGCACTTTTACAAGTCAAAATCTATCTGTATCAACAGAAAATATTTGTAATGTTCAAATAAAACTAATTACATATCATAAATCCAGATTTTTTAGAGATGTATAAGGTCTCATTTAGCCAATGAAATTAATAATTTTTAATAACCACTGTTAATTCTACTATTTGACCGAGTGAAACGAAAGGGTTCTGCTTCAGGTTCGACAAAAATGCTTTCATATCGACGCAGGAAAGGAATAACCCTGTAACCGACATTTTTTGAATTTTACAGGAGAGCGTTTTAAAGTTTATTTTTAGAGAAAAAAAATATTTCTTTTACTGTTGATTTTAGAGAGTTGAGTTCTATACACAAGTTTTCTCAAATTTTAATAGCTATTTATTAAAAATATTGTCATACCAGAAATCTTGCAGGATTCTGAAATAAGTGTCGCTTAAGTGAAAAAACCCTCGAAACGTTCCCGGTAGAACCATTGAGGCGACACCTTCGTGCTATAACCGGGCCGTAAAAAATCCAATGAAACTACAGCACTATATCTAAATTGATTCGGAAAATTCATTTAAGGCGCAGGGTAGGGCAAGGCCTTCCCCATACAAACTTTGTGCAGGTTTTATTCGTCGGTTTTGGCACTAACAAATATAATATTTTTTTTGGTTGTAAATATTAGATATACGAAAATCGTGATGTGAAAATTTTCAAATATTTCAAAAAAAATCAAAATTAAAAAATAAAAAAAAAAATTAATAAAAAAAAATTTACATCACGAAATAGCTATGAGAAAAATAAGCATACTGACCAAAAATCATAACTTTAATGCAAACACAAACGAAGTAATTCCTGCACAAAGTTTGTATGGAGAGAGCTTGCCCTACCTCTCCTCTTAAGCGACAGTAGTGTGTTTGAATAAATTGGAATAACTTGTCCGTCATTTTAAATTAGCAAAGAGATGTGATGATTTTTTTAATTTTTTTTTATTCTAAAGTAATGGCATTTTCATTTAAAATACGTACAATAATAAAGGAAACACAATAGGAAAAATTAAATTGTAGTTTTATTTGGTTAGAAAGTTGGTTGGATAGAAATATAATAATTATAGAAAGAGAATACCTGCTTGGTGCAAGTTATAACTGTTACAACTTGAACCAAGCATGCATGTATATTTTCTTCGTATTATTATTCAATACAAACTGCACTTTGATTTTGACTACACATTGACTAAATTTATAAATAGGTACTTGAAGTATTTATGAATTTAACCAAGTAGGTATAATATGCTTACTTATTATGAGATCACAATCATTTTGAACTAGTAAGTAAAAGTAGCTAAGTACTCTAATCATCTGATCATCACACAATGTGTAGTTTTTATTGAATTATCACAGAGAGTACCTACTTGCTATAACAGTTATACTTATAACTTGCTGCAAATTTCAAAGCAGAACCAAGTAGGTATTTTCTTTCTATTACTACATTTTGACTAAATGTGACCGTCCAGCTCACTGGGGCCTTTATGGTCGGTATTGAGTTACGCACGGATCTATAATCTACAATACATAGGCTACCAAAAACAATGATCACCATGTCCCTAAGTGCCATACTTTTTTTTTAATAAATCGTCAAAGATACTCAACCCAAAAATGCACTTTTGAGAAATAACTAAGAGAAGTTTATAACTCATTTAAAGTATGTTCCCGTGGGAAGTTACATAGATGATGGTAGATCCTGAATCTTGAGGTTCTTTTCTATAGGAAACAATCAAAGATTTTTCAATTCCACTACCCCGTTGAGAAAAAATGGCCTTTGATCAGTGCAAGGCGCCGATCATAAAAAAGTAAGGAAATTTGTAATAGGTGAATTATTATTTCGTATTTTGTGATCTTTGTCATAGTGTATGCTAGAAAATAGTTTACTTAACTCATCGAATGGAAAATAAAAACAAAATCCTAACGTGATATATATTTTTTTATAAATATAGAAAATGATATTTTTTCTATCTCGTCACGAATAAATTTAACAATTTCCGTGTAGTATACCATACTTACCTGTAATAAGTCTAGACAAGCATTACACAGGTTTTATTTTTTTTCTATGTCAATTAGTTTCAATTTTATGACCGATTAAAGTTACATGAAAATCAAGGTTTACTTCCATACAATTGAGAAAAGGGCCCTTATGGACGAATGTAACCAAAAATGTAAGTAAATAATAATATTTACATAGTCTAAGTAGCAATCTTGAACGTAATTCTGAATAAATCTTTTCATTACAAGTTTTTGAATTTTGCGTAATTTTTAAATTATACGAAAAAGCAATTTCGCATAGTAAAAATTATTTTTTAACTCTATTTTTAAAAAAACCGACCAAGTACGTGTCGGACCATGCACAATAAAGGGTTCCGTACCGACACCTACTAGTCCATATTTAAACCCACTATCCGATACGTCGAATCGAAAAAGGTCGTATCTTCATAGTAAACTCACGGCACTTGCGCCCTTTTGTTTGGGCAAAACAGTTTTTCAGCAATTACTCAAAAACCAGTAAAGGAAGGGATAAAGGGATAAGTTCGCCTTTGTACATACTATTTCCTTTTGTATTTTTTCATAATTGTTTTATGTACAATAAAGAGTTTTACTACTACTACTACTACTACCAGTAGCCGTATTTTTATCAAACCAAAAATCGTCTTAAGTATTTATTAATGTACAGTCACCAGCATCAATATCTGCTATAATAAAGGCGCCATAAATATTTGACCCGTCTTTACGACCCTACAAATGGAGCTGTGTCGGATATTTATGCCACCATTGTTTTGGCAGATATTAATGCTGGTGACTGTACACCACCTCATTTGTTCAGAATTGTCATACATTTGGAAATTAGAGGGTGGTGGGGGGGGAGCGGCCCAACTTTTTTTTTAATTTCACGTTACTATTATGTAGCAATTCATAGAATAATACTTTCCTACCATATATTTTTATAATTTGAGAGCTTATATTCGGCTGTGACATACGGACGGACGCACGGACGGACGGACGCACGTACGGGCAGACATGATGAAACTATAAGGGTTCCGTTTTCACCATTTTGGCTACGGAACTCTAAAAATACAATTAATAGGAAATGTAATAAGAAACAAAAATTTTTGCAACGGTCATGCACGCCTAGAACTTACTTGACTTGAGACTAGAAATAGGTATTTGTAACGTGTACCACTAGAATCCAGTAAACAGAAAAGGCAAATCTGGGGGCACGGCAGTGCCCCCGCCAAGTCGAGCGCGAAGCAAACACTGCCGTACCATCCTTTACTGGAACCATTTCGCCGCATTTTCAAGCCCCTATTTGAGAACCTCTGGATAAGACCAGGGAGCCGATTTTTGAGTGTCGAACGCTCGAATTTTCACTCGAATTCCGTCAAAAAACTATGACGTTTTGACAGATGTCGAGTGAAAAGTCGAGCGTTCGACACTCAAAAATCGGTCCCCTGAACGCAGAAATTTTCGACATCTAGTAAGCTCACATCACATACTTAAAATCCAAAATTTCAAGTCTGTAGGTCATTTAGTTCCGAAGTTAAGCGAAAGCAAAATTTCGCATTTTCGAAACTCACACACTCATAATCATAAGAATAGAACTAGTACTTCCCATAAACTCAGAGAGCTGAAATTTGGACCAGAGTTAGGGTTTAATGGCCTCATAAATGGAAAACTATAAAATCTGGAGTACCTGGTGACCCTGACAAGAAACACAAACTGCATAAGTAAGTTTGTAATTCTATACAAAATACATGCGATTACAAAGTTACTTTTGCAGTTTGAGATTTCCACCGACTTGCATCGTCGTTATTTTTTTAAATATATAAAATGGCTTGGCCATCGCACGGCTACATAATGGCAAAAGAACAATCGTCAGCTGATTATTAAAATATTCCTAATTAAACATAGCGCCCTAATGACATGCAGCTTGAGCGAGTTTGAGCGATACATATGTATAAGTAAAGCGTTGTATGCGATGGCCAAGTCATTCTATATATTTAAAAAAATAACGACGATGCAAGTCGGTGGAAATCTTGTTCTGTGGACACCCCTCCGGTGCTATTGACTAAAATATAACCGACTTGGTTTAACATTACATATCATTACTTTTTTGTTGTAGAAGAACTGTGTTGCGAGACTGGCATCTTTTTACATGTTATGTTTTTGATGGGATAAATAATACAGAAAATGGTTAGAAGTAATTAGAATAAGTTATTAACCTATTTTATATCATTATTATCTGACCTCTGCCATAAGGGCCCTTTTTTACTAAACTTTACAACTAATTTAAAGGTAGAAATACTTAACTTATACGTGTGAAACCAAGCTAGACATACACATCTAGTCTTATACTTTATCAATATGCAAAAAACAAAAAATATGTGATTTTACCGTATTTTACTAAAACGCTGATATCTACGAAACTAGAAAGTGCCATAAGGGCCCTTTTGTTATGGACTGACTCAAATGTATATACACTTTACCCAGTCTTGTCATTTTAATACAAAATATTACCATAATCATAAAGTGTAAAATTGGGTGAAGTATTTATAAATTTATCCAAGTAGGTGTTCATCACTATTAAACAATTATTATACTAATTGTCACTATTCACAAATGTTTACATCTAAAACATTAATAATTAACTGTTTGATCATGAAATAGCATACGTACCTAGTTAAATCAGTCACCGAACGGCGAGACAACTACCCCTTCTAGTGTTCGTCGGTGATTGAAACGACCGACGGCGTTACTTTTGGATTATAATAGTATCCTTCGCGCGTAATTCATACCAAAAATTATACATTTAAACGCCATACTATAAATTTGGACGATACTTCACACGCCATAATACCTCTCGCAGTTTTTGACAGTGACAATTTCGGCCAGGTGAGATGTGGAGCGTTACGGGTAATAATGATAAGACGAGACTCGAGGAAATACTGAAGTAATACTGATCTGTTGAGTAACAATTACACTGCTTTTATACTAAAGGTTTGGTATGCTAAATAGAACATATGGTAATTTATTTAATACTATTTTCTTGGAAACAATATCAAGGTCTCTTGCATTCCTTAGTACTGGGAAAAGGTACAAAGGTTAATATTAGTTTTTAAGTTTCCATCAGATGTGTATCAGCTGTGATCAGCTGAGTAATTAGGGTGTGACATACACCACAGCTTCCCCGTTTTTTTGAGACAAAAAATAGTAAAATACATAACTACTATTTTTTGGCATCAGTAAACTTAATTAACTTATGTCTATGGTTTACATGGTTTCTTAAAGTAACTTAAGTCTATGGTATACATGGTTTCTTAATTTATCTTAATGCTACTTATAATGTTTACATTTATTGTTCCTTATATGGTAGGTGGTATGCGATCAGATGGATTGTCATAATCGTTTTAGCATCGTAATGTAAATTTTAAAGTAAACATTGTTTTTTTTTTTAGTTAATACACTTATTTATACTATAAGATTATACATTTATAAAAAAAAAAGTACATAGGTATAAATGAACTTATTACTAAATTAATATTAATTACGAAAAATTAAATAAATCTCATTTTATTTATTGACATTATTTCTTTTTCAAACAGAATGAGGAATATTGATTAAAACGAATACAGTAAATAAATTAAAACTAAACTAAATCTAAAGATACAAAATTTTCTTTATCTATATAATATAACTGGAATTATATGCACGCTTTGATGACGACGCTTGTTTGTTATATATTTTCATTTATTTTTTAAATAGGACATAAATTATGGTATACATTTATGCTTCCATTATTAGTTTGTATCTACGACGTTGTATGATGTCGTTATTTTTCTGTTGTTCGTTACTATTTTGACATCATAATAACTAATAATATTGTGTACATGAATATTAATTATTATTTATTTTATTTACTTTTTTAACTATTCAAAAATAATCATTGTGACTTGCAGTTCATTTTTCTCCTTGTTTAGACGTCATAATTATATATATATATATATATATATATATATATTTTTATTTGTCACTTAGTATTTTACTTGTGACATAAAGTGTGCAATTTTTGCATCACTTTTTGCTAAGCTTGCTAAGGTACACGGCATGCATTATTTTATGGTCGGCCGACCCTTAATTATAACTCAGTAATACAAGGATTTTATACATAAATTGTATACATAAGCGCGCGTAAATACCATTTAGAGGTAGGTATATACCTTTCAGACAGTGCTTTTAACACTACATTATACTATGTGTCCAAGGACCTGCACGATTGATGCTCGATCGAATCATGTTCAAGGTTTCAAGGATTTGCTGCCTGCCTTGTATTTCTGGTGTACCTTGCTAATAATTATGTATCTACCTACTCGCTCACTGGCACCTCTCGGGTTTACCACTGATTGCGGCGGGTCACGATTTATATATTTATTTAATCCTAGTCATAATCAACCTCCTACGTAATCTCAGAATTTGGCGTAGGCACTAGTTTTTACGGAAGCGACTGCCATTTGACCTTCCAACCTGAGGGGAAACTAGACCTTATTTCAATTAGGCTTTGTCAAGTAAGTGGGCAACTTAACTGTTAGAAATTCTCAAGCCGTTCGGGCGGCTCTAACTTGGCTTAACGACTGCTATCATAGACAGCTGTTGGATAAATGGTTTAACGTGCATTGCAAAGCACGGGAGCGCTCAGTTAATAAGCACTCAAAGACAAATAATGAAAGTTGTTTAATATGACTCTATGCCTCGCCTATCATCGTTATCACTTACTTTTGAGACACCTTTAATTATACATACTCGGGATCTGTACCCGGTTTTACATTTATTTATATATTGAGCTATACTCGTAGCTAAATACACGCGGTGTCGTCATTATATAGTATGCCATATGCATATATTTTTATTTATTGTGCCTTGCAAAACATACCTAATTCTCTCGCGAGGAAAGCTCGTTCCGTACGCGATTGAGTACTAGATTCGACACACTATTAGTAAGGATGGCGAGCATAATAGTAGATTATACACCAAGGGGATAAAGCACTGTTTTATGTCACGGGCGCGATATTGAATCCTGAACGTAACGAAGGACTCCGGATTTTACTCCTGAGCGGAGCGAGGGAGTAATGAGTTAATTCCCGAGCGAAGCGAGGGAATTAAGACTGAGTCCTGAGTGTAGTGAGGGATTTAAGCGTCCAAGACAAAAACAGTTTTATCCACGAGGAGTATACTCTACTTTTCACACCTCTAGCGAGACAATAAAAAAAAACCAAGGCTAATAGAGACAGAATCAAATTAGTACCTAATTCAAAGCCAAATCACGTTCGTCACTCATTTTAGTAGAATTTTTTTATCTTCTAGGTTTTGCCCGCGACTTTGTCCGCGTAGAACTCGTTCATCGCGTTTGATTTTTAGGGTTCCGTAGTAAACAAGGAACCCTTATAGTTTCGCCATGTCCGTCCGTCCGTCCGTCCGTCCGACCCCCGTTTTTCTCAGTAACCGTTAGTGCTAGAAAGCTGTAATTTGGCATGAGTATACATATCAATGACGCCGACAAAACGGTAGAAGAAAATCTTTAAAAAAAATTTTTTTTAGGGTACCTCCCCTACATGTAAAGTGGTGGTGCAAATTTTTTTTCTGCCAAACCCCATCGTGTGGGGTATCGTTGGATAGCTCTTTTAAAAATATTATAAGGTTTCTAAAAGCATTTTTTGATTAAAGAATTGGTTAGCGTGATATTAAGCTTTGAAGTGATAATTTTTGCTATGGTCAAGTGTCCCCCCCCCCCGCCAGCTAAACGGTGGCTACTAGGCATGTGAAAAAAATCATGGTAGTAGTATATACGATGAATTTAAAAGGAAAACTATCACAGCTAAGTAGACATTACTAGTTAACGAGTAATAGTCGAACTTCAGAAATGTACTTTGCAAAAGCAAACGTTCGTACAATTTCCATTGATACCTTAGATAATGTTGTTAATTCTTTCAAAAACATAGTAAATATAAGTTTTCGAACTTTTTAGTCCACATAATGTAAAGGGTAGACGACTACGGAACCCTACCTTGCGCGTGGCCCGACACGCACTTGGCCGGTTTTATTGCTTAATTTTAATTGCTAGAATTTAATTTCAGACGATTACCTAGTAATCGCTCTTCGATACAAACTTCTACCTACTTAAGGGATGATTTCCGGGATAAATAAAACCGGTCAAGTGCGAGTCCGACTCGCGCACCGAGGGTTCCGTACACAGTTCTTGAATATGTAGTTGTGTACCCGTCCCGACCCCATTAATTCAGGAACAATTTAAAAAAAACATGACAGCACCATCTATCGGCGCATTGTGTTACTAATTTGCGCGACTGAATAACTTAGTACGTATGTTGGTTTTTCAAGGATAATTCTTTATCACATCAACCGATTTCAATAATTGTTTTTTTTATTTGAAAGAAGGTATTTTCAACGTAATTTTGTAAATTTAAATATAAAACAACAATATATACAAAGGTGATTAAATTACAAACTTAATACAGAAGAGTTTTTTGATGATTAAAAAAAAGAAAAACTAGATAGAGCTATGGCTATAATTTTCCTGTAAAATATACATGCATATTAATGTTGTGTAATAATTTCAAATTTTTTTCTTCGTAAACTTCGGAGATAAGGGGGGGGGGGAATGGTATTTTTTTTTACATTTTCCCTCGTAAATCGAAATTTCCCCAACGAAAAAAAAAACTAAAAATTGTTTTGGAATGTACAAGTCAAGCCCTTTCATATGATACCCCACTTGACATAGTTGCCAGACTTTAAAATTTTGAACCCCCTTTTATCTGTCATTATTCACAGAAAATAAAATAAAATAATTTAAAAAACCATCTTCTATGTATCTGGGTTATAACTATTCCTTGTTTATAACTATTCCAAATTTCAAATCGATAGGATAAGTAGTTTCTGAGATATTTAGCGATGTGACAGACAGACAGACAGACAGACAGACAAAGTGAAACCAATAGGGTTCCTTTTTTACCTTTTTGGTACGGAACCCTAAAAGTATCCTGCCCTTCCCCGGTACTCAAACTACTTCCCTACTACATTTCATCTGAATCGATGCAGCGAGTTTAGCGTGAAAAGATAACAGACACAGAGACAGACACACTTTCGCACTAATAAATCTTATAATATTAGTACCAATGGATTTTTATAGAATCTGAAATTTTACTCTGTACCTATACTTCCTTACGCAGCGTCTTGTTAGATTCGCGGGTTTTGTTTTTATTTTCACTTTTTATTTATTTAAGCTTTGGCAACCAGGGCCGTCAGCTTGAAACCAAATTACAGTAGCTCTAGTATAAGTTTTTTCGAAACATTAACTAATTCGAACGCGTTTGCGTTTTGTCTCAAAATGTATGAAAACGCTGTCACCGAGTTTGAAATACGCGCGTTCATCGGTTAGTAATAAACGTTATACTCGCTGTTTTAGTTTCCACTAGTGACCACCACAGGCGCTGTTCACGTTTTCATACCACTTTCATACATTTTGAGACAAAACGCAAACGCGTTCGAATTAGTTAATGATTCGAAAAAACTTATACTAGAGCTACAGAATCGAATTAGGTAACTTATTTTCATAATGTGTTCCATTCAGCTTGTGGTGGCCAGTACGAATACGTTCGATTTTCAAATTTGTTCGGAGCGGCATCCCCGTCCTCGGGCCCGCGCAGTGTTTTGTTTGGAACGCCGGCTGTGCCGCCTCGCCTCCGCCGTGCGGACTTAACGAAATTAGATTTTAAGGACATAACAATAAGAATTACGAAAAGTGAAATCTTATTATTACCCGGCGGGTTATAATGAGATTCAGTACAATATTACAACCCGGCTTAAGCCAAGGGTTATAATGATTTGCTTTCGGTAAGGTTTGCATGATATATAATTGGGCATTGGCGAGCAGGTGGTGTGAAAAATATTATTATTCTGACTGGTAATACAGTCTGTTTGTTTCATTATTTTGTCATAATCTCGTTTATTAAAACTTACTTAATTCAGGTAAATTATTTGGTTTTTAAGAATTTCCACTATTCTTGGTTGATCAGACCTGTCATAGTTGGAATCCTTATTATCATTATTTTAAAACTATTCAACATTCTAGTATATTATTTTAATATTTTATTTTTATATATTCTGGGAATCCATTTTTATTTTGATAACACTAATCCTATATTATACTCGATACGTCTGTGTGTATCGTGAACGTATTGTAACTCGAGAAGTCCAGATGTTGTTGTACAGGTGGACTGTTGGTTGCTATTTTTAGATTTGTAAATCTTAATAATATTATTACCTCGTCATCAAGCGGCATTATTTCTTATTTACTTAATTATTTATAGCATAAATTGATTTAATAACATAAAGTTTACACATTATTAGATTTAAAAAATATTACTCTTTTAACAATTTGATAAAATTTATTATTAACTTTCTTTATTATTAATTAAAATTTTACTTTAAAAAAATCTACGTCACTCAAATTGTTAAATATATTTTTTTTTAAATATTACTAACTAGTACATACTACATATATTATAGTAATAGTAGTTTATGCAACTGGTACATAATGAGGGGCATTAAAACACGAGTTTTTATGAAACGAGCCGAAGGCGAGTTTCATAATAAGGTCACACGAGTGTTTTAATGCCTAATTATGTACAGTTGCATACATTACTTTATCTACACACATATTATAATTACTCTAAGATGGGTTCAGAAACCGTAGTAAATAATAGTACATTACTGCAGAGACCAGTAAGTAAGCCATCCTGGACGAGTATGAGTTAGCCGGCCGAGCCGAAGGCGAGGTCCGGCTATAATACGAGGCCAGGATGGCACTTACGGTCGAAGCTTGTATAGTGCTTTTCTCAAAAATAAAACAAGTTGTATCAATAACAGTATTTAAATAATTTTCGACAATTCCGCCTCGATCGTTCTATAGCTCTAGTATAAGTTTTTTCGAAACATTAACTAATTCGAACGCGTTTGCGTTTTGTCTCGAAATGTATGAAAACGCTCTCACCGAGTTTGAAATACGCGCGTTCATCGGTTAGCAACAAATATTATACTCGCTATTTTAGTTTCCACTAGTGACCATCAGAGGCGCTGTTCACGTTTTCATACCACTTTCATACATTTTGAGACAAAACGCAAACGCGTTCGAATTAGTTAATGTTTCGAAAAAACTTATACTAGAGCTACTGTGCGCTGGCGCGCTCGCGGCACGCGCCGGGCTGGCGCCGGGCGGGCGCGCGTCGCCGGGCTGGACGCGAGCGCCGCCAGCTCCTAACTTATGATATGTAATGGGATTTACATACTTACTTCCTGGACAGTAGGTGTTAGTTCCTGGACACTTCTGCCAACTGTCCAGGATGACCCACTTTCGGATACTGTCTTCACAGATGTTATGAGAACATTACATACTATTTTTGAGAAAATACAATAATTGTGTTAATACAACCTTTTTTGCACGGTTGCGGAAATATCGAAATCAGAACTGGCAACCGATAACTGAATGTTATTTTAAAAAGTAAAGAGTCCTTATTCTGATGTGATCATGTCGTTCTAGCTCAAATTTCGTGCGATATATACTAAAAAAACATCGAGCTGACATTTCGCATCGACTGAATTTGAATTTTCAGTGATACTAGAATAGGGACATGTCAACTTTGACATTTAAATTTTGACAGTTTTGTTTGACGTAATATTTTAACATCATATATGAGATTAAAATGAAATATTTTATTACTGCTGTAGCCTTAGCCACAGATAAGAAAATTGCCATAAATTCATTGAATGTTGAAATGAGAGTCATTTTCTACGGTTTCCGAACGCATATTAGAGGATTTATGATATGTGTGTAGATAAAAGTTTTATAAGTACCTTAATTAATTACTTATTCACGTGGACTGATGATCAGCTGATGATCAGCTGTCAGGCATTTGTGGACCTGAAGTCATCTGTATGGTATCAGCTGTGCCCTGGAGCTGTGGTAGCGGCGATGGGGCTGATGCTGGTGACGCTCTGCTTTGGCTTGTTCGGCTTCAGTAGAGCTGGCTGGCTGGCGCAGTGGATCTGACTGGCTGGCGTAGCGTAGTGGAGCTGGATCGCTGGCGCAGCGTAATAGAGCTGGATGGCTGGCGCAGCGGAGCTGGCTGGTCGGTGTCTATACCGAGGCTGGCTCGTGAAGTCTGACTGGAAGGCGCAGCGCGCCGTCAGTACGGCACAAGGCCGCACTGGCACTTGGTTCTTCCTCTAATAACGTTGGCAGTGCGGTGCTGAAGTGGCTGACGTTGGTGACTAATTCACTATATCGGGGCTGCCTGGAGCAGACCGTCTGGAAGGGTCGCCATGAGAGGCGCCCTCCACTTAGTTGTTCGGCATTGAAAGGGTCGCCATGAGATGTGCGGTGCTCTGGCAGGGTCGCTGATGAAGTGTGCTGCACTCAGTATCTTGGTTCTGGCACTTGTTCACTAATTCAGGGCTGCCTGGGGCAGCCCGCCTGGCAGGGTAGCCATGAGATGTGGAGCGTTACGGGTAATAATGATAAGACGAGACTCGAGGAAATACTGAAGTAATACTGATTTAATACTGATCTGTTGAGTAACAATTACACTGCTTTTATACTAAAGGTTTGGTATGCTAAATAGAACATATGGTAATTTATTTAATACTATTTTCTTGGAATCAATATCAAGGTCTCTTGCATTCCTTAGTACTGGGAAAAGGTACAAAGGTTAATATTAGTTAAGTTTCCATCAGATGTGTATCAGCTGTGATCAGCTGAGTTATTAGGGTGTGACATACACCACACAGGGTCAATAATGTCGGTTAAAGTAATGAAATATTAGGTACATTCTTGTCACATTCACGCGACACCAGTTACTTTTAACACTTTTGAAGAACCACTTAAGCGCCTTAACCTATGAAAAATGTACATGGAATAAACATGTTAGTGACATCATATTATGGAAAATGACCTATTTTTAAAAATCGCTTATGCGACTATGATTACGCCTGTATATATGGTTAAGTGACCCAGGTAAGATTTTACTCAAATTATGTGTCGCATCAGGTAACTATTTTTAAATTTGGGCCTTATTTCTGTGACACCTTAAGCGACATAAAAGTCATCAGATCGACGTGAAACCCGGCTCAAACGACGCAGAAAAAAAACGCTGATTTCAACGGTATATATAACTCGATTTTGACCAAAATGTCGGTTACAGGGTTATTCCTTTCCTGCGTCGATATTGGCTTTATAACACAGCCTTTTCCTTGCTATTATAAGTTTAACTTCCTTATTGCTTGCCATAATAAAGCGCGTATAAGATGAAAAAGCAAACAATAAAGCAACTATAAGGGGGGTATAAGTCTATTGAACATTTGAAATATAATAAACGGGCCACTCACGTCTGTATCGTCGAATATCGCTCAACATGTTGTTGGGGTACTTATAAGTCTATTTATCTTATAATCTGCGCCCAAATGCGGTTGTATAAACGTGTATATGACTCTTATAAGTCTAATATTTTTGGTGTTATATTATAAGCCACTATATCACCAATTTTTGTTTGTTGGGTAGCTATTAGTTTGCACTTATTTGTTTAATCAGTAATTCAAAGTTTTGTATCGGACGGCTGCTTTTAGGGGAAGTTTTCGGTATCAGGCCACTAAATGTTGGAATAACATACCACCACCAATTCGTGAAATAAGAAATAAAAATAATTTTAGGTTAAAATATCGCCTACATCTTTTAAATTCGCCTCCTGCCGCATCAATTATGCTGAGCCAGCGCCCATTCTCTGCCACAACACATGGCTATATTGTATCACTTTTGGTTATTTTTTTTTCTAGTTTAATATTGTCTGTGATTAATAATTATGTTTATCCTTAAGTTGCATGTTTCTTTTCGTCATTTCATGCCATGTAAATTGTGGGAATGAATAAAGTGTTTATCTATCTATCTATCTATCTTGTATAAGAGTATTTTAAAAACTGTAAATAGTACTTTCATCTTTTGTTACCTACCTAAGGAAGAGCGGGGCCTCCCAACATAGGCAAAGTTTTGCTTACAGGGCGGCTCTATCTCTTAGATCATAAAATACGTGTATTTTTTGAAAATAAAGAATTTTGTTTTCGTATTTTGT
Organism: Cenopis cana; assembly: GCA_951800055.1. NCBI lineage: Eukaryota > Metazoa > Arthropoda > Insecta > Lepidoptera > Tortricidae > Cenopis > Cenopis cana. The sequence goes on along the minus strand of OX637475.1, from coordinate 24,952,064 downwards.
TTGTATTTCGAGGTTGTGCATGTCTCGACTGGGTGAAATTGTAAAATTATTGGAAACTTACACAACACCCTGCCACATTTATTTGAAAAAAATCAAGATCGCATTCTAACTTTGAAGCGACATCTGCTAAAAACTCTAAGAACCACAGCGTAAACAAGGACTGTTCAGACTCAACTCTCTTAGAACTTCAAGAAATGTCACCAGATGGTGCTGTTTTTAATAACACTTCTTTTATTACACTGCCATCTATCAAATATGTTAAGAACCATAACGAAGAGTAGTGCCAGATATTTTTCCAAGTGTCACCTGATGGGCAGGGTCAAAGAGTAAAGTAAGTATTAATAGGTAAAGAGTGCCCTCTTGAACCATTTCATTGAAACCAATTTGACAGCGCCATCTATATTTGCCGCTACAACACTAACCATGTATGTGTGCGTGTGTAACCATTACTTACACATACATAAGCATACTTTAAATACCAGGTTTACTTTGGCGATTTAATACAAGTAGATTTTATTTCCTTCGATCAAAAGATTGCGTTTATGAACGAAAGAGATAAAATCGACTTGTAAGTATAAATCGCCAAAGTAACCCCATTAATTACCTACCTATTATGTAGTCCTGTCTAACAATAACTAAGTAACGAGCAGCAAAATAAGTACTTCGCACGTATTTTTCACGGTATATATTTCATATTGTTATAAAATAAAATAAGTATTTATAAAACATACTAGGTAAATGATGCATAACAACCTGTGTAAAACCACCACCGACGTTTTGTACACTCTGTACACACTGTTAAACATTTTTATTACAAATTGTAACGACAAATTATAAATTTTAAGGACCTAACTTTAATGGAAATTTCATATTTAACATATCTTCTGCCAAGGGCGTCGCCAATGGAGGGCAGGGAGGGGCAGCTGCCCCCCCCCCTAAAAGCTTCATGTGATCTAGACTGTACAACAATCATAATCTCTTTGCCCTCTACTTATATCAACTATCTAGGTCATCAGCTGGCGACGCTCTTGTCTTCGGCATTTGCCAGTTTCGGTGCAAATCATTTGCCAAATTTTGTGTAGTCTTGAGATGTCCGTACCCGGGCGCTTGGGAGCTTACGCAGAGCAGAGAGTGTACTATGCTGGTGAAAGCCGATTTTGTTTTTAGCCAATCTGCAAAAAAAATTAATTGACGTGATTGAAAAAATCAAACAAACAGTACAAAATAGGTACATGATAAATGCGAAAATTTGGATATTATGATATTTGGATGTTTGTTACTCAATCACGCAAAAATGGCTGAACGGATTATGTCTGACAAAACTTGGTATGTTGTATTGAGTTAACGTGCACAATTCTATGCATTTGTATGTGTAGGTAATGGTTACACACCCATTTTAAGAGAAGTCGGGCACAGCATAATGCAATGTTTGTCATCTCTTGCTCGAATTTGGAGCAGGAAAACATCCGCCTTGCAGGAGACCACAGCCATAATAACATTATTTACTATACAAGAATTGTGTTGGGTTCCTGGAGGTGGGCAAGGTTGCCAGAGCTCCTGAGGATGCACTGTGTTGAGAGCGAGGGACCTTTTGTCCCTTCTGCTGTCAACACAGTGTAGTGTGCAACGCTACACGCACACACTCCTATGTAGCCTTAGTATATAAGCTGATGTTTAACCATATTTAGAGAGAATATATCGTAATCCCAACAAGAACAGTTGTATCACTACGCCCATCCCTACATGGCGATCCTGCCAGTGCGGCCTTGTGCCGTGCTGGCGGCGCGCCGCGCCAGCCAGAGACGAACGGTGACCTTCGTGAATATTTTGTGGAAAAAAATCAGAACTGAATATTTAAGAACAATACGTGTGCGAGAAACTGACAGTGAAATAACTAAAAGTGCTACAAATGATATACCTGAGTGACCTTGTTGCTAAATGTGTGGAACATTTTATTTTATTACATAATCAAGACTGCTACACAAAATGTGTTACGTATAGTTATTGTGCAACATGGACACAAACTTCTCCCTGTGCTTGTACGGGCGCACATAATCAAGGACGTTAAGAAATTAAGGTTAAAAAAAAAAAAACCTAAAATTAATGGCATGATCATAATACTTTCGCGGATATGATCGAGTGTCGAATGTTAATCATACGTCATATTCAAAGACTGTAAAAATAAAATAAATGGAATTGGATTGAAATAAATGGAAATTGGAGCCGGGGGTCGTTCGAGACAAGGATGGCGATGATGGTGTACATGAAGGTTAACGAGAAAAAATGGATGGATGGACACTATAATTAGTGGAAATTTATTTGGACAACTATATGAACGCGGGTTTTGTTTCGTTATAATGTTCTTCGGGAGTTATTTTACTCTTCTTTTTGTGTGATTATATGTATCAGTGTTAGTTAGAAAAAGAAATACGTTGGTAAGTTTTATTTTTATAATTAGATTTGATTTGTTTTTTTTTATTTGATTTGATAAATGTGGAAACAATGGATATATTAAAATATAATATAATAAGTATAATAAAATGTATCAAACTATAGTTTAAAAATAAGCCGCTTGATGACGAGATACTATGGTTAAAAGGATGGTCCCATACATTCCTCAGTCCCATTACTATTTTATCAGTATTTGATAGAAAATTAGTCACTTATAAGCTTACAAATTAGACGCGAAGCGGCGCGCGTGTCAACCAAATAAGGATTGGCATGCGACGGCTGTGATTACAGCTCGGTTTTCAATCTCAAAAGGAATGCATTGTTTTAGATATGTACTTTTAAATATATCGTTTAATTATTTTTATTTGATTAACAGTTATAATATTTCATTTACAGATTTCATTGAATACAAAGCCGACTTTTAACCATAAAATTTAATCTAGGATTTACTTAATTACTATTAAGTGACTTATTTGTAAAAGATTTATATTGATGTTAATTTACATGTGTGTACCGGACATAACTTATTTTCCTTGGACATGATTATTATACGATATTTATGATGAAAAGAAATGAGATTATTTAACACTTGTAGAAATGGTTCTATACTTGAGAAATGGGAACGTGTTGGAAAATGAATAGTTGTAGTTAGTAGGAATGTATACGTGTGTTTAGGATAGATTAAGTAATGTTGTGTTTTAATGGTTTGTTTGTAGTTTCGTAATTATGGTTGCAACTGAGTGTAAGTAGTGAAAGGTTTAAGGTTTTTGAAGTAGGTATACAAATATTGCTTGGCTTGGATTAGAGATAGAACATGATTTTTTTTTCATTTGAAATAATGTTTAGATAGGTTAGAAAAGTGCTAAAAGCATTGTGCTTGGGAAAGCTGACACAGACAAGTTTTTCACGGAGCGATTAGCCTGATCAACTAAGAGCTGTTGAAATTCTTGTATGTTGACAACAAGAACAGTTGTATCACTACGCCCATCCCTACAACAGTGAGTCCTCAAATTTTATAAAAGGGTTGGCAATGCGCACGTGACACTTTTGGTTGCGAGCGTCTATAGGCTGGGGTGTCCGCTTGCCATCAGGTGAACCGTACGCTTGTTTGCCACCGTCGTAGCATCAAAAAAGGATAGTGTTGCAGTGACAAATATAGATGGCGCTGTCAAAATGGTTTCAATGAAATGTTTCACGAGGGCACTTTTTACCTACTAGGTAATACTTACTCTTTGGTCTTGTTTATCCCGAACTATCTTCTGCGTGTAGAGGTCATTTCATTATCAGATGATTGTTCCAACTTTCCACCAACAATAGTAAGTAGGTGACCCAAGCTATGAATTGCTCAAGGAAACTTGTCAGGATTTTGCAAATTATGGGTTGATAGGTACTTGATATATCTGAAAATGTAAGGATAAGGTGCTCAGGGCAAGTTGAGAGTTGACATACCTAGTAATCCTAGTATTTCAAAGGCTTAATCTTATATCTTTAAACGAGCAATTCTTGTATAGTATATTTATTTATTTCGTGGATCTCGGAAACCGCTCTAACGGTTTTGGTGAGATTTGGTATGTGGGGGTTTTCGGGGACGAGCAATCAATCTAGCTAAACCGCCCGGGAAAACGCCGAGCAAAGCTCGGGCGCCCAGATATTAGGGTTTATTCACTTCATGCGATCGCAAAACACCTTCACTTTTAAATTAACTATACAATTTCACAACTTCTTTTTTGGTACAGTCAAGTGAAAAAATATGGGTGCATACAACTTCGCTCAAAAATATGTCCCATAACTCTTATGTCGGTGAATTAAGGTTTTGGTACATATTTATGAGAAGATTCATTCGATACCTACATATTTTTGCACTTGACTGTACCTAATAGATAATATTTTTCTTATCAATGATGATGTACAAATTGCTCAGAATCACAATATCTTTTATCCAATTATAACGAACACTAGAAATCGACAGGATAGTAGCAATTGGCCCATATTCAGAATTTGATTACGTAACACCGCGCGATATATGTTGTGTAACCGTTATTGTAAATGTATCACATAATACGTAAAATATGAACTTACCATAGGTTTTACAGCCAAAAACACATAAGTAATACGGGTATTGTGCTGGCTAGAACTCGCCTTACTAATACAGAATTAGCATCCGTTTGGCGCAAAGCAAGATACTTTAAATGAAGAGAACTCTGATCAGCAAGGCGGAGGAGCATTAACATTACACTTAACACAAAGAAATCAACAAGATCCTGACATCCTCCATAGCGGCTAAAAATAGTACAGATGTTTACGGCCTCTCCGCCAACCTGCTGAAACAGGCCGCTCCAGCAACCTCTTTTGTCCTATCAGAGCTGTTTAACAATTGTATGCGGACGGGCACGTATCCAAAGTGCCTAAAGAAGGTCAAAATCTGCCCGTTATACAAAGGCAAGGGAAATAAGAAGCATATAAAGTCGTATCGACCCATCTCATTGGTACCCGGGCCTAGCAAGTGTTTCGAGGTAGGGCTGAACAGAAGGTTGCTCTCGTTCTGGTCCCCGAGAAATATATTATCAGAGAGCCAATACGCATACAGGCAGGGCCGGTCGACCACAGACCTCGTGCGGGAGGTGGTTCATTGCGTGTTGCGCGCCCGCGAGGAAGGTCGCCAAGTTGCCATTGTTTGCTGCGATCTCTCGCGCGCCTTCGATACCGCTGACCACGCCCTCATTGCGGACAAATTGGAAAAGCTAGTTCTGTCCTTCATGAGTGATAGGACTCAGGTGGTCGTTGGAGAAGGCGGCAGCGTGGTATCTTCGGAGCGTCGCAACCTGATAGGTGTTCCGCAGGGTTCGTGTTTGTCTAATACCCTATTCAGCATCCTCTTAAATGACCTGCCCCAAGCAATAAAAGGTGCTACCATATATATGTATGCAGACGACGTAACGGCGGTAGTGAGCACGCCGACGAGGAGTGAGCTCGAAGCGGCCCTATACATATAACGTCGTCCAGCAACTACACAACTGGTTCCGGGCTAACGGACTGGCGTTAAACAAAGAAAAAAGAAGTGGTTAGTGGTTAGATATCATATTACAGAGCATAAATTTAACAGGGACCGGACCCGCTTACCCTCGCCCATTCAAAAACCCGGGTTTTTTAACGCTGATTATTAAAAAACCCCTTTATTACGGTAAGCCTTTCATTGGCTTACCGGTTAACAAACTAATCCTGTTTGAATTAATTCGGGTTTCCGCTTACCCATATCAAAAACCCGACCTTCGGGGAATAAACACTAACTTACTTAGATTGACAAAAAACACTTAAATTTGCTACTTTAGTTAAGACTGCACCGAGCAAATTTCTGAATAATTGCGATGGTTGGATCACTTGCTGTATTATTATTACTAAAGCTTGAATTCTGTTATTCCTATATATGATATTTAAGGATACACTCTACACGTCATGTGTTTCAGAAACACAATTACTCATAGTTTTCTTCATAAAAATTCAATCCAAAGTTAGCTCTACTAAAGGAAATAAACGCAAACTACAACGTTAATACTTTATGAAAGGTCTTCAATTTTTGAATAGTAACAAAACTACATGTTATCTAGGTCGTATGTGTTTAACATTTGCAAAATGTGGAGATTTTTTTAACAATGCAAAGGAAATTCCGAAAATTTGACCGTCTGGCGTAGTTTTCTTGCCGGCAGATGGGCTCCGGCCCTCAATGGGAGCAGACGTATGCTGCTTTTCTCAGTTTGACATCTCATAAAAACACGCTTTTTGACAGCTTGCTCGTATACAAATACAAAATGTATACCACACACAAAGATTGCATTAATTGAAGTAGGGTAAATAAATGTTGACGTGTGGCTATTGAAGAATCTTTTAACATGGAATTTTTAGTATTAGCCATTCGTATAACATAAAAATGCAATCTTTGGTCCCCAATGTTTACTAATGCAACTAAATTATAATGATTTCCTTTACGAAAAGGCATTTTAAACGTAAAAAGGTTACCGATGTATTTCAGTTCAATGTAATTTACTTTTTATAAATTGGCCACCCAGAACGGAACGTTATGACATGTATGTCACTCATCATATTTCAAATTAAAATTTGTAAACAAATTGTATTTTTATATTTCAATAATTTAACGAATCTAATGTTATATTTTGTATATGTACGGCGCTTTCACGTCAAACAATGATTACCTAAATATATCGCAGAATCTGCATAAACAAAACATATCCCAGAATCTGTACAAACAGGCACAATTATTATGGTGCTTTGAACAGAAGTTTATAAAATATCAGCGTTATACCAAGAAACAGATCTAGAGTGCTCTCTTGCAGCGGAAGCAGAAGAAAGAATATCGGAGTTTCTTCGCCAGTTTGAGTGATGTTGATTTAAATTGTGTAGTGTCTAAGCCGCCTGGTCATAATATAATTATACCTAGAATGAAAATAATAAACGTATGTTTCATTTATAAATAATAAACCAAGTAGTTGTGGGGATGTGGTGACAATGACGATGTCTAACAAACAAATATGCAGTAATTACTTATAATTAGGGCGAGCGAAGCGAGCCCTATATATAGGCCACTTACCCCACATTTTGTGGTACACTTTACGAAAAAACTATCAAGCTTTTGAATGTGAGTTTTCGCACAGTAGTTCAGAATTATGTCTAGATGTGTTATCTAACACCAAAAAAATCGATTTATAAACTATAATTTGAAAAATAAATATTGCGATACCAACGCCATCTGTTGAGCCAAGTTATGAAACCAATAGCTTCATGTCATGAACTAACGGTAACTACTAACGCCATCTGTTAGAAAACTTAAGAGTTCATGCGACGTTACATTTTTTGGTTAGGCGGTTTACACACTGATGCGGTTTCCGGACGGTTTCCGCAGTGCGAGCCAGATATCGCTATGCAAATCTATAGTGGTGTCCTGCTCGCACTGCGCATTATATGTATATAAATAAAGAGTGAGTAAATTAGCTACGTAGTTATTATTTTTTCTACATACACCTATAGGTACATACATTATATAGTTACCTATGTAAAAATAGGTATGTTAAAAAATATACACTTAAGTCCTCACACATTTACGACGGTACCAGGAGTGCTATCGCGAACGACAAACGAAGTTTCCTCTCTCTATCGCACTTATGTGTAAACTTGCAAGTGCGACAGAGAGGGAAAATTTCGAATGCCCTTCGCGGTAGCAGCCCAGAGGAGCTAAGATGATCGCTTATACTCATACTCATAACACACATAAGTTGTGCAAACTTACTTTAGAGGTTCAAGGTGTTTGCCGGAAACTATAACGATGAATCGTTTCATATATGGGGCCCTTTAGCCTGGCCGCAGACGCACGGAATTCCAATACGGTTTCAGTTCTCAATTCGGTTTGAGTTGTGTTGTTGATTTGAATGTTTTTAATGTTTGTTACTCCATAACTCCGTCATGTCAGAACCGATTTTGAAAATTCTTTTTTCATATTCAAGTTAGTACCGTTTTTGTCAAAACGCAGTTCTGATGATGGGATCCATTAGGAATCGAGGGAACTCCTCAAATCTTAAAGGCAAACATATAGTGCTTTTTGTGTTTTTATCAACAAATCAAGCATTTTCATACAAAAATGTGACATTTGATGAAGTGGAATTGCTGATGATGATCAGAACAGAACTCTTCAACGAGGAAAAATTCACTTTTGGCGATTTGTCCTCCTAGCTATGTTTGTTAAGCAAGTTCTATTTTCACGACTTATTTTTGTCGTGCTCGAGTTCTGATCTGATGATGGGATCCATGAGGAATCGAGGGTACTCCTAAAATGTGAAAGGCACACATATAGTGATTTTAGTATTTCATCAACTAATCAAGCATTTTCATTCAAAAAAGTGACATTTGATGAAGTGGAACTGCTGATGATGGTCAGAACGGAACTCTTTAACGACGCATAGTTCACGTTTGGCGAATTGTCCTGTTTGGCGTGTTTGTTAAGCAAGTTAGATTTTCAAGACAATGATTTGAAAAGTTCGAGTTCTGATGATGGGATCCATAAGGAATCGAGGAAACTCCTCAAATGTTAAAGGCATACATATAGTGATTTTAGTATTTTCATAAACAAATCAAGCATTTACATTTAAATAAGTGACATTCGATGAAGTGGAACTGCTGATGATGATCAGAATGGAACTCTTCAACGACGCATAGTCCACGTTTGGCGATTTGTTCTCTTCGTTATGTTTGTCAAGCTTGAGTTCTGATGGTGGATTCCGTGAGGAATTGAGGGTACTTTTCTACCATTAAAAACATATTTATAGCCATTTTTATTTCATTGTATGGAATCTAAGAGTGCACCATATAAGTATAATAATCTTTTGCCGGCCTCCCCCATTGAAATCGTTTTTTTTTAAATTCTTGTGTTAATTTTCATTACACTTGACCTGGGGCCAATTTTTTTATCTGTTAACATATATGTGTATTTTCTTTTTAATTTTAACAGATAAAAATTTATTCAATAATCTAGGCTCTCAGTGACTGAATAGAAAAAAAATCCATGCTATAGAAAATTAATCGACACTCGACAGTTGGAACATTCGAGAATCATTGTTAAGGCACAGATTTCTGGAATAGTAAACGCTACTCGGAACTCGGAACAGTTTAAAAACGAATTGACTACCGAAATGAATATCAAAATTATCGTCTAGAATATTCGAATAGAAGTATATAAGCGGACCGAGCTCCCGGTGCAGGACAGTAGTAGTGGTAGCCGTACGATTAAAAAAACCGCAAATCGATGTACAGTTTAGCCGTTTGGCACACGCATACTAGAGGTGAAAACAAAATTTTTGACCCGCAGTTCCTAAAAAAATTTCCCTTAGGGGGGGAGTGCCGAGACATTCTTTTTTTTGTATGGAAAAAAAAATATTTTTTTTAGTAACCTATCGTGTTTGGTATCATATGAAAGGGCTTTTTGAGGCGATTCTAAAAATATACCACATCATTACATTTAAGCCATTTTTTTTTTAATTAAATCAAAAATAATTTTCGAAACATACCAAGTTTGAAGTCCTCCAGACACGATATGGCTGATTTTTATTTTGTTCAATATACCAAAAATGATACGTTATATCCTCATATCTAACCTCAAAAAAGCAATTTTGAAATGATTTTCATTAAGTATTTTTTATTTAATTTTTCAATATTACTAAGTGACACGGTTCTACTTCAATACCTATTTTACGTGAGTTATGGAACTTTAGTGCAGATACGGTACATATTTATCATAAAATGCCAAAACAAAAATTTTTGAATCGCAGTTCCTAAAAAAAATTTCCTTGGGGGGGAAGTGCCGAGACATTCTTTATATTTTTGTTTTTTTTTGCGGAAACCTATCGTGTGTAGTATCATATGAAAGGGCTCTTTGAGGCGATTCTAAAAATATACCACATCTGTACCGTATCTGCACTAGCTATGAGCGCCGCGCCGGCGCGCCGCCGCCGCCGATGAAAACTTCGCGCCGCCGCCGCCGATGTGGCGCCACTGGCGTGGCATCGGCGCGGCATTCTTAATTCCCGAGCGCGTTGTAGTTCATATACAATAGCGGCTCTGTGAGGTTGTAGACCTCGCGAACATTGTTTACGTTCCAAACCTTAGCAGAGCGCATTTTATTATTATTATAGCCTTTTCGACAGGTGCTACTTTGTGTCAGTGTTGTAGTATGTCTTTTTTCCTGATTTTTTGTGCATCTGTTTGCCAGTCGGCAAAGGCCTCCTCCAGCCTTCTCCATTCGTGCCGGTCGCGTGCAACCCTGCTCCATGATGGTCCGGCGACTTGGCGGATGTCGTCATCCCATCTTTTCAGGGGCCTTCCACTACTTCTCTTGCCTTCCCTCGGATACCATTGGGTTACTTACACGCTTACTCCATTTATCATCTCCCCTGATCGTGTGGCCAGACCACTTCCACTTTTGTCGTTTTATTTTGGTTGTAACGTCCTCTGTTTTTGTTTTTGACTTAATAGTGGAGTTTCTCACTCTGTGTGCTTTCCGGATTCCCAACAGACTTCTTTCCATTGCATGTTGACACGCTTCTAATTTGGCAGTGGTTTGTTTTGCTAGGGCCCAAGTTTGGCTTCCGTACATTAGGACGGGTAGGACGCAGGTGTTGAATAGTTTGCCTTTTGTTCTATTATGGACATTTATGTCTTTAAATACTTCTTTCAGACTCCAATACCTCAGACTCCAATACCTACTAGCAGAGCGCATACTAAAAGATAATGAAAAGCGCTTTGTTCGTAGAAGAGGAATTTCGACGTACGTCTGGATCTGGATGTCCGATGGAAGAAGGGGGAAGGCGGTATGAGCATATGGAGCTCTTAAGCAGGCAACTTTGCCTCTATGTGCCAGGTTCTGCACCTTAGTTTCTTTCTACTACCGTACAGCCGCCAATGAGCCTCCTGGCTCTGCGATCCTCTGAGCCGAATGCAGCAAGTTAGCACTTACCACGAGGTCCGACGAGCAGCCATCGGTGACTACTTGGATTGGCCGCTCACTTAGGAAATCTGAAATCCAACTACAAAGGCCAAAACTGAATGGATATGCAGGAAGCTTGCGAAGCAGATTAGCATCACAAACCCTGTCAAAAGCCTTTGAGATGTCAAGAGACGGCAAGAGCCTCACCGTGTTTCACGATAGCCTCGCCCCAGTAGTGCGTGCTGCGTGACATACACAAGAAGATCCCCAGTGGGACGGCGCTGGCGAAAGCCATATTGCCGATCACTGAAGAGGTCTTTAGTTTCAAGCTAAGTCAGCAGCTTACTGTTCAGAACTCACTACATAACCTTACAGAGTATGGAGGTGATGACGATATGTTGAAAATTACAAGGATCGGCACGACTATACGCTTGGCACTGCTGGTTGCACATTGGCAAACAAGGATGCCGGAACAAGTGTGTAAAAATAGGAGACAACTCGGGAACACAGTGCTTGAGAGAGAACCCTTGCAGGTAATAATATAAGGCCCATTAGCGTTGGTCCCGTCTAGACTGGAGTGCTTTGACATTGAGGTATTGACGGTGGTATAGTACGTTCGAGACTGTAAGGCCAAACGCTGTCAAATGAACGCAAGCAAGAATCTACCTTACAGTCAGAGCTCTTAGTCTTTTTTTACTTGCGTTCGTTTGACAGAATTTGGCCTTAGAGTTTTGTACGAACTACGAGCATACGAGAATTACTGGCAAACTGAGAGGCGAAGAGATTGGGCTTCTCTAATGCGGTGAAAGCCAGCGAGCTATCAGACTTCTGCATAGGAGGAAGTATCGGACGACAGAAATTGGTTTCGATCGATTTGGATAAAGACCAGAACTGCTTACTACCAGGAGGCTACTGATTCGGTCTCTATACTTTTGATGTGGTCAAAACGAGCCATGCGGATCATTTCAAGATTACTGCAAGGCTTGGCGGCGAAATTAAATGCCATCATCTTAGAGCGAACCCTTCCAGCTCGAAGTTTGCGGGCACGACCTTAACTCAGGCTTGGCAGGCACTCTTTGCGAAAGTCTGCCTACCTATTGTACCATAAAGCATTGCAATTTATAGAGATGATTACCTATTTAATTTATGTTCCCGCACCAGCTACGACCCCGGGCGGTCCTTTTAACTAAAAGTTATTAGTTTTTATATACAACAAGTGCTTTCAAGGCCACGCCGCCGATACGCCGCCGCCGCCGACCGATTTTGACCGGCGCGCCGCCGCCGACCAAACACCCATCGGCGCTCATATCTAATCTGCACTAAAGTTCCATAAATCACGTAAAATAGGTATTGCAGTAGAACCGTGTCACTTAGTAATATTGAAAAATTAAAAAAAATACTTAATGAAAATCATTTCAAAATTGCTTTTTTGAGGTTAGATATGAGGATATAACGTATCATTTCTGGTATATTGAATAAAATAAAAATCAGCCATATCGTGTCTGGAGGACCTCAAACTTGGTATGTTTCGAAAATTATTTTTGATTTTATTAAAAAAAAATAGCTGAAATGTAATGATGTGGTATATTTTTAGAATCGTCTCAAAAAGCCCTTTCATATGATACCACACACGATAGGTTTCTAAAAAAATATATATTTTTTGCATACAAAAAAAAGAATGTCTCAGCACTCCCCCCCTAAGGGAAATTTTTTTAGGAACTGCGGGGCAAAAATTTTGTTTCGACCTCTAGTATGCGTGTGCCAAACGGCTAAACTGTACATCGATTTGCGGTTTTTCATTGAAATTGGGCCTGTACCGCTATCACTATAGGTATAGATGTAAATATCGGAGTGGATCAGGGGATCGAAGTAGGAAGTAAGTTAAATAGTGGAATACAGTGGTGAAATATTGGAAACAAGTAGTGAACTGTGAAGTTTTAGTGCCTATGTTAAATATCTATATATTTAACATAGGTACGTACTCTGCCGTGTCAGACGGATGTATGTTATCTTGAAATAATAAAGTTACGCTTAACCAGTGCAAATATAATCTACACACTATGCTTAACATAATACTCAAACAAAATTTCAAAAAATGTCTTTAGTTACTGAGATATTCCATTTTTCAAGATAAACGTTTTTGATTTTTTTGTTATTGATTTACGCGCATCTCTTTTCTTTCGAGTTAAAATAATTTCGCGTGACTGTCCGCAATTTTTTTACAGCGACCGAATAGCTACTGTCTCAACTTGTCATAGTTCCGCGTGACCACACGCAGCTAATAACGCAATAATCGTTTAAAATATTGCTCTAATATATATAAGCCTAATCATATGAAAAAAGAAGATTATTATGTTTTTAGTTTTCTTTTACATATAAGTAAGGAGACTACCATTTTTCTTTATTTCTTATTATTGATTTTATTTTTACTAATTTGGTGGAACCAATTTTTGCTGTTATCAATATTCAATCACTAAATTACGTTTTTATTATTTTTTTTAAAGATATTTAATTTAACAATATAGATTAATGTCATGACTTAGGACACCCATTAAATTTAGCAGGTACATTTGTAGTAATGCTTTATAAATACGATACATACAAATGTGTAATAAAACACAAGTGCTAATAAAAAATATATTATAACTACTTATAATTTGTTATTTTTTTATTCATTGCTTAAAAAAAACCTATACTGCGCTGCGGTAGAAAAAGGATTCACACTGTTTTCGAAAATGTCAAGCCTGGCTTTTGGCTATACAGTCGAGTTCATAAATAAATGAACATTTCCAAGGCTTTCCAAGTTGCTTAAAAATTATTTGGCTTGCTCTTGGATAAATATGATGACGAGTAATATGTGTATATATTTTTGAATGATTCATTTGCTAAGATGTATTTGTACCTTAGGATGTACATTTCTTTTTGAAGCCTTGGAAATGTTCATATATTTATGAAATCTACTGTACAAACATATATAATGCAAACACACGCTCGTAAAACACAAGCACACTTTCGGCAGTCGGTTGAGCATATTGATAAAGTTAATACATTGAACACTTGAACAACCTGCGTTGGTCAGGTAATGCGTTTTATTAGGAACGCTCGTACAACAAAATATTCCAACTTAATATGTACGTGTTACGCATTACTCCTTCAATAAGCCCCAGCTCTGGTTACAGACACACTCATACAATATTCTTCTAACTTGAGATAAACGCGAGACTCCGCAAATGACCCTCAAGCCCGCTGGTCTTGGTAACACGGTTTACTATGAGCGCCCATACAACGAATCCTGCCAACTTGAAAATAACATAGTTGCGCGCTACCACCAAATGTATGAAACAGTAGTCACGCCAAACTATTTTTATGCATTTATTTTTAAAACTATGTATGTTTACAAGAAAAAATTAAAGAGATATTATTCTTCACGTCTATTAAAATACAAAACAGCGTTTAAATATTACTTAATACACTAAACTCACTCGAGAAACGCGATTTCTTGTTTTCACGTTTACCAAAATCTTTAAAGTCGATTTACTCAAAATGGTGTTTTTTGAGATAGCAGACATCCGTCTGACACGGCAGTACTATTACGTGCGGTATGAAAAAAGCATAACTGACGTGTTCATAAGAACTCCTTCCTTCCTGAATTTCCTGGTACAGATATTGCATACTTAATAGGAAGCCACTACCTTGTAATCTGTAAACCACTATGACTTTTTTATTTATTTTTTCATTTTCAAGTATCAGTGAAGAATAACTGTGTAAAACCCATATTAGTTACCCATACAATAGCCCTTTGAACGCCATACAGTACTCATTGTCCATAAGAGATTCAATATAAACTTTTGTGTAATATCGATAGGCCTTATTGGCGCTGTAGGCTGTAGGCAAGGCTCGGAACCGGTTTTTTTAAACGGTTAAAACCGGTCTTTTTGGGTTTAGCTCCGAACTTTATTGAGAACGCGAACGTTTTAAGAACTTTATATGAACCGGTTTATTCGACGAGAGGCCCGGCGGGGGTCACTGTCTATGGGTATTACGATAGGTAGGTATAGTTGAAATTATTTTAGTTGACCGAATTTCTATAAACAAGTTATTGGATTGTGTACCTTATTGTTTGAACAGTAACATAGCTGTTTAAACAAATAAAGTTGATGCAACTCAGCCAACTCAAATTATTTTAATCAGAATCGTACACCCGCATTAACCGGTTTTTATAGTTCTAAACCGGTTTTCCGAACAAAACCTTTATATAAAGCTTTTCCGTAAACCTGTTTAAATAAACCGGTTTTTGTATCTAAACCTAAATAAAAAGGTTTTGCCGCAAGTACGTGATAACGCAGCAGAACCAGCATTAGCAGAACCAAAGTAACCGATATAGCCTTTCGAATCGCTAAACTTAAGTGGCAGTGGGCGGGGCACATTGCACGTAGAACCGATGGCCGTTGGGGCCGAAAGGTTCTCGAGTGGCGCCCACGGACCGGAAGGCGCAGCGTGGGTAGACCCCCCCACAAGGTGGACTGATGACCTGGTAAAGGTCGCGGGAGTCCGCTGGATGCGGGTGGCGCAAGACCGGTCATTGTGGCACTCTTTGGGGGAGGCCTATGTCCAGCAGTCGACGTTTTTCGGCTGATACGATGATGATGATGATGACATGATAACGGTTTGAAAAATTAACCAGTTTCCGAGCCCTGTCTGTAGGGCATGACACCTTCAGGCGTTTTTGGCGTTCAATTCTATTTAGAAACTGTCTAAATAAATATCATTAGGTACTAAAAAACATCGCGAGCCCTCGTAAAGCTCTGCTTTTTGCTAGTATTAAACTGCGCTAGTTTCTATCTAAAGCTTTCATGCGTTGGAAATCCCGTTGCTTTGATTTTGTACAAGTCAGTACTTATGTCGCATCGCAATAATTGTCTCGACGTTATAGTAAACGAATAGCAAATAATAATAATTGCTATTTATTATTGATGAAAATAGACGCAATGTTAACCATTATTGAACCTTATCTCGTTGCAATAAGGTTCACGGATGTTCAGTTAAGTGTCATAGAAGAATATGTAAACGCATCCTGCTAATTATTCCTTTCAATTATGGACCTTATATGAAGTGTATAAAAGTTAATTTGTCAGAGCTGATACAGTAGTGGTCCGGCCAAGTTCCACAATTGCAGACTGTTACAATGACTTTCTTGATGATATTTGTTATATCATTAGGTTTTATAGTGCTTGTCATTCACGATAACGACGATGCGCAGGGAATGTCATACTATTCTATGCGCAATTCTGCGGATTGGGTTACGACGGGAGGTCGTGAATAACAAGAACTACCTATAAGGTTAGGTACTGGTTCCTCACATACAAAGTTGTTTCACAATATTGCTGCAGCTATCCCGTGCCGTATAAATAGTTTCAGTAGTTATTATATATATTGTAATAAAACTACCGCTTCTTCTCTTAAAACTTGCATTAAATCAGTGTCTATTTTAGAGTTAACCAACTGATAAACAGAAAATAACCAATTTATGAAAAATTTGCTTAAAATAACCTATTTAAGGTACAACATATACTCGTATCATGAAAATCACCGAGTAAACTCTCAAAATAAGTACCTAAGTCATAAACATAAAACAGTCATAACATGCACGAACCGATTAGGAAAATTCTTTCTCTGTTTTAAGTTGTATAAAAATGAGCCTGTGAGGAAAGGGCAAAACAAAATACATTTTACAAAACAGGGGTTTGACAATTTTTGTTTTATAAACAAGGAACTGAGTATTTTACTACCACAAATTCCAAATTCAAGACATTTTCAGATACAACTAATACTTGAGTTTTGGTTACAGATCAGAACTTGACGATTTTTGTTACACTTCTCTTATGCACCAAGAAACCTTTAAATATTCAAAATCTATATTGTCATAAGTTGGCATAAACATGGGTCAATGACCCGACCCAGCAAAATGAGGTAGTGTGCGTGAATAATGCATGTGTGGGTTAATTGGGTAAATTATTAAAAAAATTGAAATTTGACAGGCGCTGAGAATTTACCCCGCACGATAGGCCCTTAAGTAGTCGAAATAATGTCTAAGATCGCTTATTATCAAGAAAGCGTGAACAAAGGCGTGTTCAATATATTCCTAATTACGAGAAATAATGACAAATAAAACTGACCCAAACTGAAGTACTAAAAACTGCCTATTTACCTTTTTAAACTGTTGGATACTTTGTAAACGCGATATATACAACCTACTCTGTAGTCTGTAGCCCTATAAACACAGTAGTCTGTCATGTGGTTCAGTTCAAAACCGTGTTCCGTCCGTGTGTACTTCACCCCGAGCCGAGGTCTCGGCTCGTTCGTTGTTTTGATATTAATATATACAATACTAATTAGCTAATCCAGTAGTTTCCTTTTATGCACAAAACCCTTCAGGTTATGGGCAGATAGTCGCTAGAAAACACTCCTTTTTTTGGGCAGTCGTGTAATTAAAAATATGACTGCACTAAAAAGATAAAAATAAGCTTCCTAATAAAGAACTCAAGGAAATATATTTTGTTTGCAGTCGGGGGACCTAATATTTTGCTTTTACTTGTATGTAAGTAGGTCCCGAGTGCAAACAAAATATAATTCCTTGAGTTATTTATTAGGAAACTTATTTTTATCTTTTTAATGCAGTCGTGTTTTTAATTTTATAATTATTAAATTATTTCGAACTTTTTTTAGCTTGAAACACATACATTGTATATATTTTGCTTCATTGCTTGCTGCTCAATGCTTCATTTTTACACCTCACTTGCTAGGATAGAAAAAAATTTTTTTTTTACGGAACACACAATGGAGTATACAGTCCGCCATATTGTTTTTATTGCAACGTCACATCCCCCGTTTACTTTCAGATCACCCGGGATGACGTAAGGATTCCAACGATACCTCACACATCTAAATTGGTTAAGGGGTTGAGAAGTTCTGGGGGAACAAACAAGTTCACTTCACATACATACATACATACATGAAACCTGAAAACATTACACTCCTTTTTTTGGGCAGTCGTGTAATAATTACTGCATAATATATTTTTCACACCACCTGCTCGTCAATGCCCAATTATATATCATGCAAACCTTACCGAAAGCAAATCATTATAACCCTTGGCTTAAGCCGGGTAGTAATATCGTACTGAATCTCATTATAACCCGCCGGGTAGTAATGTAATTTCACTTTTCATAGTTCTTATAGTTCTGTCATTAAAGTCTAATGTCGTGAAGTCCACTAATCGGCGAGGACGCGGCACACCAGCTCCGTGTTTTGTTTGGAACGTCGTGTTCGAAACAAAAGACTGCGTCGTCGGCCGCCGCCTGTAGCGCGTCAAGCGCGTGGTTTTAGGCTGGGTTGCACCAAACCGTCTGTAATCGTAAGCGGTGTTCGTCAAATCTAATTGTATGGAAAGTTTGACAAGTTTCTATGGGATGACAGCTGCCGGCGCCATATTTGACGATGACCGGTCTGTGTTCGTATGTTGGTGCAACTGACCCTTAGTACTGAATATTTGTAGAATTACATTTTGGAGTTTTCTTATACATTATTCTCATATTTTATTACATTTTAAAATAAAATCACTATGTAATATCCGTGCCTCGGACGTAGCTAGGGCTGCCTTCCTCCCTTCGCAGCAGTTGCAGCAATGTAAATAAATACATACTTACATATTTGTGGACAATCTTACACAAATCTACCTAGTTCCAAACTAATCAAAGCTTGTACTATGGGTACTACCTATAAAGATAAATATATACTTAAAATACATAGAAAACATCTAAGATTCAGGAACAAAATACTTGTGCACACCACACAAATGAATGCAAGCAGTCGTCGATGTACTAGGTATTAAATACCAAAAACAAGATCCGCGTGAGTTACAAGATGCTTAATAATTATACGGAGTAAAACAGATTCTATTAAAATAGATATTAAAATTTGCTGCGATTGACTGATTTAGTAGCCTTGGTTTTTTTATTGCATCGCAAGAGATGAGAAAAGTAGAGTATACTCCTCGGGGATAAAGCTGTTTTTGTCTTGGGAGCGCTTAAATCCCTCACTACACTCAGGACTCAGTCTTAATTCCCTCGCTTCGCTCAGGAATTAAGTCATTACTCCCTCGCTCCGCTCGGGAGTAAAATTTGGAGTCCTTCGTTTGGTTCGGGATTCAATATCGCACCCGTGACATAAAACAGTGTTTTATCCCCTTGGTGTATAATCTACTATTACGGTTCAGCACGCGACTTTCAAGCAAGGATCTGGGGTCGTACCAATGATTTTCTTGTAATCGATGTACCAAAATATAACTAATGTTTTATGTATGTATGTAAACACTTTAATGTTATGTACAAAACAAGAAATACACATCAGAACAATAAGCGTGTACAAAGGCGACGTTATCCCTTTAAGGGATCTCTTCCAGTTAACCTTTGAGTAAATGAGTGATAAATACTAATGTAACTAGAGAAACCAAGCAACATGTACAATATAAGGAGGAAAACCATACAATTGAATTGAATTGAATTATTTATTTATTTCGAATAACAAATATCCATTACGAGTATTATTAAAATTACATAATACATTAATAAAAATTAAATTAAATTAAAATGACATAAAATAAAATAAAATATAATACACAATTAAATTACAAATTAAAATTAAAATTAGTAGGAGCGATTGCTCCCTACATGGAGGTGCATGCAGCGCCCCATGTAGGGGCAATCCAACCTGTCTGCGATCATGGCCAGGATGTTCCGACTGGCGCGCACTCTGCTCCGCCCGGCCGCACACCGGAGTGCTGTAGAAGCAGTCGGTGCACGCCTCCGCGAACATGCCCGAGGCGCTGCAGAAGCGCGGCAGTCGCAGCAACACCCTGAACGCGTTGTTATATTGGACGCGCAGACCGTCCAACGACTTTCGAGTATACTGGGCCCACAGGTTGCACGTGTAAAGGTAGGTGCAGTATGCCTTCAAAAGGGTTGTTTTCACTGTTTTTGAACAGCGTGCAAACCTGTGTGCAATCATGTTCGCTCGCGCCGCTAACGATCTACGCTCCCGCACCATGTCGGCATCGTCTTTTAAATCCTCAGTCAAAACGTGGCCAAGGTATTTAAAGCGGAACACCCTGTTAATCGGAGTACCATTTAGCGTGAGCGGTGGAACACTCGTAGGGCACTTCGTCCCAGCTTTAAAAACCATTAGCTCACTTTTTTGACATTATAAGTGAGCCCATGAGAGGCAGCATAACTTACGCACGTTTCCAGGAGCGTGTGGAGCCCGCAGATCGAGGCGCTCAGCAGCACCATGTCTTCTGCGTAGCTGATGTTGTTGACACACACGCCGTCGACATGGCAGCCGACATGCTGGCTGCTGAGCGTCTCGATCAGCTCGTTCACATACAGGTTGAAGAGCGAGGGCGACGTCAGCCCCCCCTGCCGCACCCCGCACTCCAACTTGTACGGCTCGGATAAGGCGCTTGACCATTTGACCTGATTTTCCTGACTAGAGTACCAAAATTTGAATATAGAAATCAGATCCTCTGGTAAGTCAATTTTCTTTAGTTTTTCCCATAGGATATTATAGCACACTAGGTCAAACGCCTTCGATAAATCCAAGAAACATGCGTAAATTGGTGTTTTCCTGTTCGTATAATATTTGACAGTATGCTTTAGACATAAAATAGCCGACTCCGTAGACAAATTTGGCCTGAAACCGAATTGGTTGTCGTGTATTTTTAGATATTTATTTAGTTGCGTGTTAAGCAAACTGTCAAATATTTTTGCTATAATCGTAGCCAAAGATATAGGTCGGTAATTACATTTATCAGAAACATTCCCCGTTTTGTTTTTAATTATAGGTACCACCAACGTCTTGGTCATGTCACTAGGCATATAGGAATGAGAAACACACAGTGAATAAAACATAGATAACACCCTTGATAAATGAGGCCGAGCATGCTTCAGATGTTCAACACTGAGCCCATCGTGGCCCGGGGACTTCCCTTTCGTCATTCCATTGATGGCTTTAGAAACTTGACTTGCCGTAAAAAAAAGTAGTTAAGCCCCCTCCACACGTTTCAGAGTTGAGAACTGATGCATTGGTACCTAAGGGTGACTTTACGATGAAATGATCTCTAAAAACCGGTGCTATATTCTTGGGATCCGACACAATACATACAATGACATGAAAATGTAAAGATCTAAAGAGACAAACTATTGTTTTCTTAACACTGCAGTGGGAGTGGGACTTTATGAATGAATGAATGAATCAATCAAATAGTTTATTCGTGACAACATAAAACAAAGCTAGCATAAAAACATGGAATTACATAAGTAGGTATAAATATTGCCACGCCCACTTTACAAGATTATGTTAATTGATAATCACTTTATTGCTGATTTCAGATGGAACTTTCATTCTTCATTCCTGGATGTTCATTCCGGACGTTCGCCAGCCGCGAGCTGGCAACGGTCGCCGATACGCCGCGGCGATCGCCGACGGTCGCTGGTTGCAGTCGCGGGCGGTCGCTGGCGTGTTGTCGCTCGGCTGTAAGAACCCTAAGGGCGCGTTCAAATTACTCAAAGATAGGTAACGCTTTATGTAACGGGGTAACCCTGAACATGTTTCTCATTTTTTTATTACTTGGCGTAGATGCAATTGCTATTCTGTGTACTAATATTGATATCAAGATCAAGTACAAAGAACTAATACCAATTGTGATCAGTCGTGGTCCAGATGGGAATCGAACCCAGCAAAAGCTACTGGGTAGCTTTTCTTTGAGTTTGATCTTGGTATCAATTGTAAATTTGATTTATTTTTAATGAATATGTTGATAATTTTTAAATAGAACTGCCAACAAATTGTATAATTGTTTTATTTACTTTCAGATCACCCGAATATATGGAAAACAGTGTACAAAATGAACATGGCAAATTACTTTCTTGTATACTATTTTTTTAACCGCTCATAGCCTCCATTATATTGGGTGAGCCAGGTTTCCGGATCCCAGTTTCATGAGTCAGAGGTTGGGTGCAAACACTCATCTCTAGGCTTCTGTCTGCTGGAATCGGTTCTGGTACTTATGGTAACCTGTATCCCGCTTAAAGGCCGAGCCATACCGGATGCGTGTGCGTGACGTGCACGTAGACGTGCGCGTGATGTGAGCGTCGTAAATGACGAATCCTCATAAGAGTATCACACGTGCGCGTCAAGTGGTGTGTCATCTCTTATGAGGATTCGTACTTTACAACGCGCACGCCACGCGTACGTTTACGTGCGCGTCACGCACACGCATCTGGCGTCGCTCGCCCTTAAATCCTTACCATGCAACCTTGTATAGACAAAATCATTTTTTTTTACATCTACAAGAAATGTTAGTTGTCTATACAGTGCACATACACAGTCATTTGTACCGATAAATAATATAACACGTTAACGCAATTGTACATTTATTAGAGAGTACCATAAATGCTTTTAGCTTTTAACAACGATTTAATGAAGTTTGCATAAACAAAGACAATGTAACATAAATCAGATGACTCGTATTTTTAACTATACATATTTGTGGCCTAACTAAAATTTTATTGCCTTTACAAGAGTTTCTTGTTGTTAATACATTACAGTGTGTTATAATTATTATATATTCTAGTAATACACGCAAGTTGACTGTGTGGCAACTACAACATAACTAGTTCCCTATTCTCAATGAATATTGATATTTACCAGAATTTCTTGTAGAGTTTACATAACTTTTATTAATTTCTACACTAAATATTGTTGATTTAGACACTCCATGTGTTATAAGTACTGAATAATCTAGTAATACGCACAATTTGACTGTGTGGCAATTACAGTATAACTATTTCATCATACTTAACTAGCTTTTTCCCGCGGCTTCGCCCGCGTACTAAACGTAACTTTAAACAGTCTACAAAAAAAAGGATGATCTCAGTTTGATTTTGACCCAACCAGAGATATGTGTTTGTCCGCGATTATCACGTGTTTGGCTGAACCGATTTAGGTGCGGGTCGGAAAACTATTTGTTACATTCTGGAGGTTTCGGTATACGAATTTTTACGCCGCCAACGACTTACTACTACTAAGAGATTATAATTTCTACTCTTGAATAGAAGAACATATTTGTATCCCTTAAAAGAAGGAAATGTGGAATACCTGAACTTGTTTAGGTACACATTTATCATTAGGAGTACTCCTGTGAAGTTTCGAATAAAATAGTCAAACTAATCTTGTTTCTCCATACAAACTTTGGAGCCCCATTTCACCCCCTTAGGGCATGAATTTTGAAAAATCCTTCCTTAGTGCACCCCTAGACCTTATAAGGAACCTACGTGCCAAATTTGGAATCTCTAGAACCAGCGGTTTGGGCTGTGCGTTGATATGTCAGTCAGTCAGTCAGTCAGTTTCTTCTTTTATATATTTAGATGAACAAGATTTTTTTGTAGAGTTTACATAACTTTTACTGATTTCTACAATAAATATTGTTTATTTAGACACTCCATGTGTTATAAGTACTGAATAATCTAGTAATACGCACAATTTGACTGTGTGGCAATTACAACATAACTATTTCATCATACTTAATGAATATATTACTTTTACAAGAATTTATTGTTAAGTTCACATATCGTTTATTAAGTTCTGCAAAACATATTATTTATTTATACAATCCACGTGTTCTAATTACTAAATATTCTAGTAATACACGCTATTTGAATGTGTGGCTATTACAAGACAACTAGTTCACTAAGCTCTACTAATTTAAACAGATCGGTTTAGTTATGGTTTGGGTGGAGGTTACCAAATTCGGAATAGGTTCAATTCTGCCTTTTCCAGTTTCTTATTTGGTCAACTTCTGGGTAGATCATGTTTTTATTAGGTTGGATTCGGAGTGAGTCAGTTTCTATAGGTATATGTCTCTTACTATATTCATCAATTTTTTTTTAGTCTTTTTTTAGGAGGTCAGTTTCTCAGTATTCCTCATACTCTGAAAGTGGGTCATATTTGACCTATGGAGCGGGTTGAAAGTGGGCCATTGCGCCCCACGGGCTAACATGTATACATATTTTTGATTCCAAAACATTTAAAATTAACCAATCCAAATGCTTCACCACATTGAATCCATCAATCACAAAACACGTCGACAGCCAAATCAGCCAATGCCAACCAGGATTTCCAATTTTATATTAATTTTAAATTTTGAGTAAAAAAAAAGAAAAAAGAAAAAAAATTTTGGCTAAAAATCATCATTATACTCGATTTCGACTAATTCGGGGATGAGGATTTCAAATTTTATGTTAATTTTGAATTTTAAGTAAAAAAAAGTGTTTTTTTGTGAAAAATCGTCATTATACTCGATTTCGACTAATTCAGGGATAACGATTTCAAATTTGACATTTATTTTGAATTTTATGGCAAAAAAATTTTTTTTTGTGAAAAATCGTCATTATACTCGATTTCGACTAATTCAGGGGTAAGGATTTCAAATTTTATGTTTATTTTGAATTTAAAGGAAAAAAAAGATTTTTTGTGAAAAATCATCATTATACTCGATTTCGACTAATTCAGGGGTAAGGATTTCAAATTTGATGTTTATTTTGAATTTTACGTAAAAAAAGATTTTTTTTGTGAAAAATCGTCATTATACTCGATTTCGACTAATTCAGGGAGAAGAATTTCAAATTTGACATTTATTTTGAATTTTATGGCAAAAAAAAATTTTTTGTGAAAAATCCTCATTATACTCGGTTTCGACTAATTCAGGGATAAGGATTTCAAATTTTATATTAATTTTGAATTAAACTTTAAAAAAAACTTTTTTTCGAAAAATCGTCATTATACTCGATTTCGTCTAACTCTATAAGGATTTCAAATTTTACATTAATTTTGAATTTTAAGTAAAAAAAATTTTTTTTGCGAAAAATCATTATTGATTTCGACTAATTAGGGATAAGGATTTCAAATTTTATATTAACTTTGAATTTTAAGTAAAAAAATTTTTTTTTAGTTTCCTCGTATTCGGAATGAAAAGCAGAGTGTTTAACTCGGGTGAAACCACCCATTTCAGCCTCGAACTATTGGCGCTCTCACTACGTTCGAGCGCCAAAATATCTCGTCTGAAATGGGTCGCTTTCAACCCTTGGTTAACAATCTACTATTATTATGACTGAATCTTAGTAGAAGGTATTCGTAATACGAGTAAGTATGTATCTTAATTAGTTATTTTATACTATAGCCGGCTTCTGTTAAGGTCAAGTACAGGCTAGAAATTAAGATAAAACTTGATATCATGATACTATTTAGTGTTCTGGCCACTTGTAAACAAATCTATGATAAAACAATATTTCTCTACCTCTTTCAATGTCATATCAGGAATTCATTTTTAGGGTTCCGTACCCGAAAGCTCTAAGCGTAACCCTATTGTTGTCAGTCATATGTCCGTCCGCCGTCTGTTTTACAGCCAAACGGTTGGAGCTAGAGGCTTCAAATTTTCATAGTATAACTATCTGGTTGACCCTAAGCCACACCAATTGTCAAAACTTATTTACATTTACATTATAAAATGTTTTTAAGGGGGGCTCCCATAGAGCTGAAAGGGGGTGCAAAAAAATAATAATTACCCAGCCCATCGAGTGGGGTTTGTTGTGTAGAGGCAAGCACTCTCCACTCCATACAAACTTTGTGCAAGTTTTTCTTACACTTATGATTTTTGGTCAGTATGCTTATTTTTCTGTTAGCCTCAAGATTTTATTTATTTATTTTTGTTTTTGTATTTTTTTTTTTTTTTTGGTATTTTCCATTTTTTTTTCTTGACATTCTTCGTATATCCAATATTAACAAGCAAAAAAAATATATACGCGAAAGTGCCAAAACCGACGAATAAAACTTGCACAGAGTTTGTATGGAGAAGGCCTTGCCTCTACAGGACCCTTAAGAACTAAAAGTAACGCTATTATTGCATTTCTCGTTGAAATAGGCTACAAATAATTGTGGTGGACTGTGTATTCGTACGACGTACTATGAAATTGACTTACACTAGAAATGTCACTTACGAGAGTCTAACTTTATCAAAATCTGACTAAATTAGAAATAGACTAACCAATGAATGAAACGTATGCAGAATCTGTCCTCATCAGAAAAGTGTTCATTATTGATTTTGACGCAGTTATAATTTGCTTTCGTTATAATTCGACTTATTTAGAATCTGACTTTCTCAGAATTTAATCTTTAGCGGATAAAACATAGTTAGCATTAAACTTATTAGGAATACTACCTCATCAGAGTGGGACCATTTTAGAAGCTGACTAAATAAGAAAATGTAAAAGTAAGAATTGAACCTATTCCGAATTTGGTAACCTCCGCCCAAATCGACGAGACTTTTTTCTCCGTGTAATACCCGCTTTAACAATGATTCTCGAATGTTCCAATCCCATTCATTTGTTGATTATTTTCTATAGCATGGAATTTTCTATTCAGTCACTGAGAGCCTATAGTATAATTGGGTTCGGTCGCAAAAAAACGTACAATAGTTTTTTTTCTTTGGTTGTCCTGATTTTATTTTTCTCATAGCATCAGTGCTGTTTTAATTACCGTAAAATGTGCCTAATTTTCTCCCCACGGGGTAATTGTGCTCCAATTTTATATAATGTTTGAATGGCTTCCAAGTCCAAAACTACGGTCAACTCGTCAAAATTTCCGATCGCACTCGATACACTTGCCGATAAAGTGGCAATACTTGTAGTATCCTTGTAGCAGGGCTCGGAAACCGGTTAATTTTTCAAACCGTTATGATATACTTGCAGCAAAACCCTTATATTTCGGTTTCGGTACAAAAACCGCTATTTTTAAACCGGTTTACGGAGGAGCTTTATATAAAGGTTTCGTTCGATTAACCGGTTTAGAACGATATAATACGGTTAAAACGAACCCACGTTTACCTACCTATCGGATATACCCAAGCCGTTTGCATTTGTGTGTGTTCATTCATATTAACGGAACTTCGTCGCTTTCGGGACGGACGTTAACGTTTGATAAATAACATTGCATGAAATAGTGCCTTATAGGGTTTGCAATCCGGATATCCGGATATCCGAAATATCCGGATATCCGCCGTTTTTTGGACCCGGATCCTAAGGCTTTCAGGATCCGGATATTTCGGATCCAACGGATCTTTCAATATTTGAACAAAAATGTGATAATGAACTAAAAGAAAGCTTGTATTTTCTATTCTTAAATGGTAAATCTGAATGAAATATATATTATTTGACAAAAATACAAAACAAATAAGTTTCTGGCATAAACTTCAGTTTTGGTACGAGCCTTCCTTAGCGTAGCGACTGTGCTTGTTTTCCACAGTCATCAACTACTCGTTTTCGGTTATAAGAAGCCCAAACACGACGTGTGATCTTGTGTATAGTTTAGGAGTTGCTATGTCCTCCAGCATCAGATCAGCTCGGTCGCCCTAATGTAAAATCAATCTGACGAAGCGTATACGTATGTGGTCTACGGTACTGAAGCCTTTTCTGAAACCGCATTATTCGGGAGGATGGAAGTCGTTAAAGCTGCGTGTAAGATGGTTCATAAATGACTCGAAAACAACTTATAGACATGGCTCAGAAGTGAGATGGGCCTATATTGCCCTTTTTGGAGAACAAGCCACCACATTCCTGTTCTATGCTTTTGGCTTTCTGCCTTTGAGTATGGCGGAATCGAAAAGCTTTTCAAGCGCCCTAAGGATTGGCTTTCCGCCCGCCTTCAGGAGTTTAGCCGTTATTCCATCATCGCCTGGTGCCTTGTTGTTTATAAGCTGTTTGAATGCCGTTCTAATGTCGTATAGGCTAACGTCCGGTATATCTTCGGTAAGATGTCGGATTAATCTAACTCGTGAGTCATTAGCTAGATTATAGGAATGGGTTTACGTGTTGACGTGTACAGCTACAGCTGTCCATAAAAACCCTCTATCTCACTCAAGTGCCCAGGTTTGGACAAAACGATTGCACCATCCTCAGTTCTCAGCTTTGCAAGCTAACTCTGGCCAATAGACAACAGATCTCTTGCAAAACTTTTAGAGCTTTATCCGTCCGGTAAAACAAATATTATTAACCTTTACATTATTATTAGGCCTTTAATTCTAATCTCAGCCACATTTCAAATCAGCAACCCACTACTACTATGTTAGTGCAGGTACATAGTCAGTTAGTTGCTTTTGGGTCGTCTTCCTGGAATATTTTCAGTGTTCCTGCGTGCGTGATTGTGATTTGACTTTGATTGATTGATGATTATTTCGTAAATATGGCAATTATTTAATTTGGTACTGCTAGTTACACTTTTTAAGCATATATACAGCAGCTACCTACTTGAAAAAAGCATTTGTTAATCGAAAAGTCGTTAATATTGAAATGGATCCGTTTTATCCGAAATATCCGGATATCCGGATCCTACGAATTTTAAGATCCAAATTATCCGGATCCTTAAAATCAACGGATCCTGCAAACCCTAGTGCCTTACCAAAATAAGTCCGACTCCTTAGCTCGAAAATATGATGAATACGGTCCCATCTGGCAGAAAGCATGAAACTGGGCATGCAGGTAGCTTTCATATTTGTGCTTCAAAAATGTTAGGGAAACACGTTGACAGACCTTTGTTTCCCCCCCTTCCCCCACTTTTGTGTGCCGAATTACAGTTTTTTTTTAATTTTATTGAAAACGGCTGAAGCTAGGAGAAAACTGTCAAAGGGAAAAATGTTCCTTATAAAACTATCTCCAAGTCATTCTTTGGATGTATTTCGATAGGACCTATTTCAAAATCTACGAGCATTCATTAGGGTAAGTACAAGGAAAGATGCTAGAGGGCAGATTACTAACAATTCTGTGGGCATCGGGCTACAAGCATGAAATTTGTACCAAAGATAAACTGTTCCGCAGTGATTCTTTTCAGATGTGGAGATTAGTTAGATTCGTCCCCTGTGCAGGGGGAGAGTGGGGTGAATTGGACCAAGCACACCTCTTTTTAGTCTTTTTCTCACTGATCAGTTAAGGCTACTATGGCTTGCGGGGTATCGTTTTCGTGTAAAACAGACATCAGGAATTCATTTTTAGGACTCCAAGCGGAATCCTATTTTTGTCAGTCATAAGTGCGTCCGTCGTCTGTTTTACAGGTTTTACAGGCAAACGGTTTAGGCTACAGGCTTCAAATTTTCACAGTATTAAGCATATTGTAGACCCAAAGCCACACCAATTGTCAGATTTTTTAAAATATTTATTAAGGGGGTCTCCCATATAGCTGAAGGGGTGCGAAAAAAGAAAATTTTTACCCACCCCAACGAGAGGGATATCGTTATTTAGAGCTAATTAAATAGATAAAAACTGTATTTTGTGTTTAAAAAAATATTTAAAAACTAGGGCGTGAGAAGTCACTAAAGTCCGCTATTTTACAAAATTTGTTCCTAATATTTTTTATACTTCTCATTGACCGAACTTTCAATTTTGTTATAATATTTGGTTTTTGTTTATATTATTTTCTTCCCTTTTTTATGTTGTTAATAATCATTAATTTTGAATTTTAATAAATACTTAGTAAAGTTATAATACTTGTATTTAAACTTTCGTGAGACATGTTATAACTTTATTACAAACAAACATGTCGCCCGAAGTGACAATTAATACGTGAGTTTTAACCGTTTGGTAAAATAAAGTTATAATATTTAATATTACGTCCCTTTTACCAACAAATACAAAAAAAGAAAAGTAGTTTTTTTTACAAGATTTTTTTTTACCAAAAATGGTTTCAGTTCTTTTTTTGTATCTGTTAGTAAAATATACGCCATAATAGACATTACTACCAAATATGAAATTCACAGGTCAATGGGAAGTTAAAAAAATCTTAGGAACAAATTTTCCAAAATAGTCGACTTTAGTGACTTCTCACGCCCTTGTTTTTATGAAGGACATCTTATTGAATCAGTTAATGTAACAACATTTTTAGGACTCACTATAGATTACAAGCTAGCTGTCATGGAAACCTCATACGGAGGAAGTTTGTAAAAAGCTCAACAAATATGCATATGCGCTTTACAAGCTATCGAAGCAAGTCAGTATTGAGGCGGTTATATCAGCATATCACGGATGTATTGGATCATTCCTTCGCTATGGTCTTATTTATTGGGGGAATTCTACCAATAGAGATCTCATCTTTAAAGCACAAAAAAGATGTATTAGAGCAATGTCTGGCCTGAAGCAAAGTGACAGCTGCGTTCCGTACTTTAAAAAACTGAATTTGTTAACGTTGCCTTGCCTATACATCCTCGAAGTGGCCATTTTTGTAAAAACAAATCCAACATTATTTAAAAAAGTGTCTGAAATATTCAATAAAGAAACCTACCGGTCTCAGAATCTGTGCTCATTATTTTCTCGCACTGCTCTTATGCGAAAAAGCCTGTTTTGTTCTGGCAGCAAAATTTACAATAAATTACCAATTACATTTAGAAGGACGCCAGTACATTTGTATAAAATGAACCTCACCAAACTCTTGACTTGCAAATGTTAAATTATTATTCTTTAGTCAATTATTTTTTGGATAGTTAAAATTATTTTTTATTCATAATTTATTGTAACTGACTATTTTTATTTTATTAATTATTAGCAATTTGGGTTATTTTTATTTTTGATGTTATCTAATACTAATTTAATAATTGACATGTTTATCTTTAATATTATGTAATTTAAAAATGAATTTGTATGCCTAACGGCGAAACATAGAGCACATATTTTGTACCTAACGCCATATATTGTATTACCTATGTTTACAAATAAATCACTTAAACTTTGACTTTAAATATTTTGTTAAACAAAAAATACAGTATTTATCTACTCAATTAGCTCTAAATAACGATATCATACTCGATGGGGTGGGTAAAAAAAATTTTTTCGCCCACCTTCAGCTCTATGGGAGACCCCCTTAAAAATTATTAAAAAAAATTGTTTACAATTGATGTGGCTTTGGGTCAACAAGATGCTTATACTGTAAAAATTTGAAGCCTGTAGCTCAAACCGTTTGACTCTAAAACCTGTAAAACAGACGACGGACGGATTTATGACTGACAAAAATAGGGTTCCGCTTGGAGCTTTTGGGTACGGAGCCCTAAAAATGAATTCCTGATGTCTGTTTTACACGAAAACGAAACCCCGCAAGCCATAGTAACCTTAACTGATCATTGAGAAAAAGACTAAAAAGAGGTATGCTTGATCCAATTCACCCCGCTCTCCCCTTGCCCAGGGAGAGCAGCAAAATTTTTGAAGCACAAATATGAAAGCTACATGCATGCCAAATTTCATGCTTTCTGCCAGATGGGACCGTATTTCGAGCTAAGGAGCCGTACTACAACTCGCACGCGTCTACAAAAGTTACCCGACAAGTTGCAACGCGAGCTTGTGTGTGTGTACGTAAGTACCTACCGACACCGACCCCCGCCAGGGGCCCGGCCGGCTCTCCGAGGTCGCGCCACTCCTCGCCACTCGTGGAATAAACCGGTTTATATAAAGTTCTTAAAACGTTCGCGCTCTCAATAAAGTTCGGAGCTAAACCCAAATAAACCGGTTTTAACCGGTTGAAAAAAAACCGGTTCCGAGCCCTGCCTTGTAGGAACCTCACGCGATGGTATAACTGTGCAGCTAGCTACATCAAGCTACATCTTGGCTCGGACAGCACCTTAAGGTTCCTTATAAGTTTGAGCGTTCATCATTTTCACGAAATCTTACTCGATAGATGGCGTTAGCGCTCGGCATACGAGCGCACTGCTCTACAGCACACTTACAGCGCGTATGTGTGCGTTTCAACACGGACGTAAATTCTTGATCGTTTCGTCAGTCTCAAAGTTTACATTGTTTATTAAGGTTTGTTAATGTTGTTAACAATGTATAATTAAACATGTATTTGATTTTTTGAAAGCAGAACTTTAATATGTACTACGTTTCAAGAAAATGTATATTATACATAAGTAGCTATCGGAAAATCGAAAGTTTTTGTCATACAATATTTTTGTATTCTCGCATATAGTTTGTCATACTGATGATATATCCTGACGTTTGAAGCCTCATTTGTGATTCACCTCGTCTGGCGTTTTTCAAAAAAAGTGTACACGTGACGAACCGGAGAACGACTTTTTTTCTTCACACCAATTTTGAAATTTCTTTGCTTATTCGATTCCACATAAGTTATAGTGTATTATTTGCGAAAATGGCATGAAAATATTAATAAATATAGAAAATATCGGCATTTTAACTTCAGATTACGGTGGAACTAGTTCCGGATAGTCACAATTATAAAATTCATTATAAATTGATTGTAGTGTTTTTTGGACCAGTTTCAGTTTACACATTTGAAATAAAGACAATAAACCATTTAAAACGGGCTTAATTTATAGAATTAATGGAATAAATAAGCTTGGAGGATAAAATGAATGTCCAGTTCGTCACAATCGCATGTAAATGACTGCTAAAACATGTATTTATTGGTGTTAAAATAGTACTAATCAATAAAAAGAAAAATTTAATACATTAAGGAATGTTCATTTAGTAATGTAAACGCTTAAAAATGCGAATTGTTGCACTACAGCAGCCAGAAATAATTATTTTAAACACTCCAAATCTTGTGACAGTGACTAAGCGGAATCTCATGTGACTAACTGGAAATTGTAAGGAATAGTGTACACATATTGAATATATTGAAAGAAAATACCAAAAAGAACGTATTGTGTGACTAAACTGACTAACATCGTTTATTATGTATTAAATCAATGTATAATAGTAGTTTAATTAGACATTAAAACACTCGTGTTTTAATGCCCCTCATTATGTACCAGTTGCATACATTACTTTATCTACACACATATTATAAGTACTCTAAGATGGGTTCAGAAACCGAAGTAAATAAATACAATAATTGTATTAATTTAAATACAACCTTTTTTACACGGTTGCGGAAATGTCGAAATTAGAACTGGCAACCGATACCTGAATATAATATTATTGGGATAGGATATTAGGATTATATAACCGAAACACCTTGAATTAAATGCAGCCCTAATAATATAAATAATATTTGTAAATGCTAGGTATAATGTTGTACCTATTATTATAATATTCCCTTAAGTAGGTACCATAACCGTTTTGTACTTCAGTGGGGCTAGCATAACATGCATCTCGTCTCTACTCGCGCGCGAGATAGGCTACCTGTCACTGTCTGATTAATGCTGTCAAAAAGTGACAGGTAGCTTATCTCGCGCGCGAGTAGATACGGAATGCATGTTTTGCTAGAGGGGCTGTATTCTTTACTCTGTGTCTGTGGTGTTAAAGTGGCGTACGCATAATAATAAAAAAATAAGTAAAAAAGAACCGCCTCGTGTCCAGATTACATTAGAATTTTCAGTATATTATTAATGGTGGTTCTTTTTTATAAAATTGTAATTATTATTTACTTTTTAGTTATTGAAATATGATTGTCATTTACCGAGACCTTCTCCAGTCTGTAACAAATACTTTCCTGAAAACCGCATCAAAATCGGTTCAGCCAAATGCGAGATAATCACTGACAAACATTACATGTATACAAACATACGGGTCAAACTAAGAACCTCCTTTTATTTTGTAGTCGGTTTAAAACACCGGTCACATTTCGTTTGTGTACTAAGCTTTATGACTCCAGTTAGTCACAAAATCGTTCCGGTAGGTATGTCACGTTACTATCCGGATGTGACGGATTCTACCGCAACGATTTAAAATCAAGATTTCAACTTGTTTTGAACCTATTCAATGTGGTTTTTGTTTCGTTTCGGATACTATGATAGTCTATTAAATGTCTAATTGCGTTTACAAAAGTTAATTATTATCTACTTACCGAAAATACTGTGACTGAGTCCGAATACTTTTTTTGTGCACCAACACTGCGGCCGCCTTTCGTCACCGTTTTGAAGGAGCTGACGTTAAATACGTATTGGCGGTCAATGTTTATAGCATTCTAATGTTGCCAGGATTGCAAAATAAATGCGTTTTGGGGAATATCGATTCCTCAAGTATTGTTAAAATCGCTGTGACAATAACCGGAGGTTCCGGTATGGTCGATTTCTCCCAAGAAATCCCAACAGTGGAAAAAGTAGTTTTTTGGCATTAAATACCGTATTCTTTAATAAATAAAGCACATTTTAACATCTTGACTCATTACTTTACCTGTGTGACCACATTGAATATTCACTCGATTTTTTTTCGAGTTTCTGCAAGCCTCTAAACATGACTGAGTCGACGTGTGACATACACATTTTAGCACTTTTCGTATCTTTATTTTGTTATAAATCTAGCAATAAATATAATATTAATCGTTTTATAAATATAACATAATTGCTATAATCTACAAAATCAAAATATACCACTCATATACCCAAATACGAAAGGGAATATTTTTAAAAGCACGTTTAAAGTTTGTGACACGCAAATTTTGCCATGTACACTTTTTTTGAAAAATGCCCATATATGACACAAAATCAACCAATCACAACTCGTAAAAATTAGGTATTTTTTGGTGTCGCCGACTATGTTATGAAAAAGAATGTTATTGATAGGCGTTTTTAAGACTTTTATGTGCTTTGACAGGTTTGCATTGAAGATTAATTACATAAAAACGCCTTTGAATGATCTAATAACACACTGGCCATTAAGAACGTAAGTACTGGAAAAAAATAAGGCGGGAGATTGTAAATAAGTTATTGTGTTGCTGCAACCAACAAACTATAAAAATGGATTTGATTTCCTCTCAGTAGACGTGAAAAGCACTATGTTAAGCCTCGGCCGAAAGTGCAATAGATGGATCTCGTACTTTCTAGCCTCTACAACAATGTACTATTTATCAATGATTTTGTATTTTTCTGAGGCCGTTTTTAGGGTTCCGTACCAAAAAGGTAAAAAAGGAACCCTATTGGTTTCACTTTGTCTGTCTGTCTGTCTGTCTGTCACATCGCTAAATATCTCAGGAACTACTTATCCTATCGATTTGAAATTTGGAATAGTTATAAACAAGGGTAACCCAGATACATAGAAGATGGTTTTTTAAATTATTTTATTTTATTTTCTGTGAATAATGACAGATAAAAGGGGGTTCAAAATTTTTAAGTCTGGCAACTATGTCAAGTGGGGTATCATATGAAAGGGCTTGACCTGTACATTATGAAACAATTTTTATTTATTTTTTTCGTTGGGGAAATTTCGATTTACGAGGGAAAATGTAAAAAAAAATACCATTCCCCCCCCTTATCTCCGAAGTTTACGAAGAAAAAAATTTGAAATTATTACACAACATTAATTTGCATGTATATTTTACAGGAAAATTATAGCCATAGCCCTATCTAGTTTTTCTTTTTTTTAATAATCAAAAAACTCTTCTATACTAAGGTTGTAATTTAATCACCTTTGTATATACTTTTGTTTTATATTTAAACTTACAAAATTACGTTGAAAATACCTTCTTTCAAATAAAAAAACAATAATTGAAATCGGTTGATGTGATAAAGAATTATCCTTGAAAAACCAACATACGTACTAAGTTATTCAGTCGCGCAAATTAGTAACACAATGCGCCGATAGATGGTGCTGTCATGTTTTTTTAAGATTGTTCCTGAATTAATGGGGTCGGGACGGGTACACAACTACATATACAAGAACTGTGTACGGAACCCTCGGTGCGCGAGTCGGACTCGCACTTGACCGGTTTTTTTTCCTCTACAGATCGCATTTCTCAACCGATTCTCGTGAAATTTGTGAGCAGGTTCTATGACTACATAGAATTTATTTGTCGAGTAAACTTTTGTAAATTTTGAAAAAAAAAATTTTTTTTTGTTAATGGGATGTTCTCCTCTACAGGTCGCATTTATCAACCGATTTTCGTGAAATTTTATGAGTAGGTTCGGTAACTATATAGAATTTTTTTGTCGAGTCACTTTTTGGAAATTTAAAAAATAACCTTTTAATCAATGATTTTGTATTTTTCTGAGGCCGTTTGTTCCTCTACAGGTCGCATTTCTCAACCGATTCTCGTGAAATTTTGTGAGCAGGTTCTATGACTACTTGACTAGGGCTTATCCAGAAATATTATTATTATTTTTTGGGCCACTTTTCCCCCCTTGCTGATCTTTGGTGAGGTTTTGGACGACCCCCCCCCCCCTCCCCCCACGAAACCTCACGTGTATTTTTTTAATCTATCACCACCTAAGATTTTTTTTTAGAAAATGAAGTATATTAGTTGATCTTGTGCTTATTTTGGTAGGTATTTTTTAAGAAAATGCTACATGAGTGGATATTATTTCTCGGTATTGTAGGTGCAGTAAAAAAATACACGTGAGGGTTCCTTGTACCCCCCTCCCCCAACGTGATCAGTAGTGAGGTTTTCGTAACCCCCTCCCCCCCTTTGGAACCTCGCGTGATTTCTGTATAAGCCCCTACATAGAATTTATTTGTCGAGTAAATTTTTGTAAATTTTGAAAAAAAAAATTTTTGTTAATGGGATGTTCTCGTCTACAGGTTGCATTTATCAACCGTTTTTCGAGAAATTTTGTGAGCAGGTTTAGTAACTATATAATAATAAATAAATAAATAATAAATAACATTTATTTCCAAAAATGGTACAAATCATGTTTGTGAAGTCCCTGACTTCTGAGCTAGGCAGTTGCCTGTGTTACAGAGGTCAGTGTCCTCTCCCAGTATTATGTTCAAACATTACATTTTTGACTTACTTTTAAGTTATTATAATTATTATATATCTAGCTTTTAAAGTATAAGTGTGTGTGTGTGTGTATGTGTGTGAGTGTAAGAGTGTACATGTGTATGTGTATATTTTACAGTTTATATTAAAATACTTTCAGTCTGTTCATAATCTAGGGACAACAGCCAAGTTTTGAGTTTTATCTTACATTCATGAGCCGGCAGGGGGTATACAAAAACATTTTTATTTATTTTGTTGTATAAGTGAATAGACATGAACCTTTGCTGCCTTCTGGTAGAAGCCAATCTGCATTTAAGTGGTAAGCATACATGAGTCAGTACACGCTTGTCTGAAAACTTATTTTTATCGTAGGGTGTGAGTTTGTGTTGCTTGATCACTATCAACAATATGTATAGTTGGCGGACTGAGAGCAATTGGCAATGTTTATATAACAAATATGTTGAAAATCTATATGGTCTAAAGGTCATAACTTTTAGCAGGGATCGCTGTGCCCTCTCCAATTTTATCATGTGTGTTTTCCAAGCACCACCCCACACAACGCAACAATAGCTAAGGACCGACTGCGCCAGTGCAACATATACCGCTTTTAAAAGGTCTATGTCAGCCACTGTTCTTAGTCTCTTAAAAATCCACACTAATTTTCTAATCCGAGTTGTAGTCAGGTCTATGTGTGGTTGCCAGTTCATCTTACTATCCAGCATGACTCCTAAGTACTTGATACAGTTTGATTTAGCAATAATAGTGCATGTACAATCAGTTTGTAGATTACAAGAATGAACCTTAAGGTCAGATATTTGTTGATTAACTTTGCTCAGGGAGAACTGTAGGTATGTGGTCTTTGAGAGGTTTAATGTGAGAAGATTTTTCGCTAACCAGTTATTTATCTTATGTAGACCCTTCTCAGCATTGTAGTAAACTTCTTTCCATGTATCTCCGTGAAAGATAATGGCTGTGTCATCGGCGTAAGTGAAAATCTTTCCTTTCATGAGTGACTGTTGACATAAATCATTTATGTAAATTAAAAAGAGACTCGGACCCAGTATACTACCCTGAGGGACTCCATACACTACTGGGGTAGGCTTACTAATGTTGTTACCAATCTTAACTTGTTGTGTACGGTTAGTAAGGAAATCCTTAAAAATCATGTGAGGTTTCCCCCTAATACCAATACATTCTAACTTGCTCACAAGCGCTGGAATCGAGACCGTGTCAAACGCCTTGGCCAGATCAAGAAAAACACCCAGACATTTTTTTCCAGAGTCAAGCAGGCTTACAACGTGTTCTGACAAGGCACTGACAGCATCTTCCGTACTTTTACCCGACCTGAAGCCAAATTGGCAGTCTGATAAAATTTTATGGTGTTCCAAATATTTAACTAAACGATTATTTAGTGCCCTTTCCAGAATCTTTGACAGTGATGACAGGACAGATATTGGTCTGTAGTTACCAACATTGTCTCGATTCCCGCCCTTGTGAACAGGAGTAATTAATGATCTTTTAAACGCGTCTGGGAATACTCCCCGATCAAAGCACATTTTGATAAGCTGAGTAAGAGGAGGCACAACTATAGGGATTGCAAGTTTTAGCAATTTGACAGGTATAGAGTCCCAGCCGGTGGCACAGTCATTTTTTAAGCTTAGTATCATGGATTCAATCTCAGCATCATCAGGTGGTATTAAGACCATAGAGTGTAGGGTATTAGCTATCTCAAATTTGTATACAGACTCATGATTTTTACTTGTAATCACTTCTGCTAGTTGCTTACCAATGTTTGAAAAATAAATATTTACTGTTTCAATGTCATTTGATGCAGTATTTACTGAGTTTATTAGTTCTTCAGCAGAGCTTACAGGTTTATTATAGCTTACTATTGATTTTATAGCAGTCCACGTTTCCTTATTTGATTTAGCGGCCTGCAGCAAGGACCTCTCGTAGTTACATTTAAGTTTTTTTAAAAGTGCATTGCAGTAGTTACGGTAACGCTTATAGGTAAAAAGTAGGATGTCATTATTATTTTCTTTTTGACACTTTCTATGGAGACGATCTCTGTGACGAATACAGCGTAAGAGGCCAGGTGTCAACCAAGGTTTAAGCGTTCTCTTTCTATTTGGAACACTGCAAGATTTTGAACTTAATTGTATGGCTGCAGACAACTTGTGAACAAACCTAGACATGCATTCATTGACATCTGCTGTATTAACCACAAAAGAAAAGTCTATATTTTGCAGATAATCGAGTGCCGCAGTGTAATTAATACTATTAAAGATTTTAAAGCTCTCGGTGTTTGGGCAGCTCGAAGCAAGACTTAAAACCACTAGTGCATGATCGGTCACAGTTGAATCAATTACAAATACAGTGGCTGGCATAGCCGTTTTAAGAATAGCATGATCAAGGCAATTGGACAATCTTGTGGGGTAGGTATGGCCCGGTAGCAACCCTAGTTCAGCACACAGGTTTAGGTAAGAAGCTGCATGTCTATCGGTAGTGTTTGGCTTGATATCTATATTAATATCTCCTATGATTATAAGATTTCTTTGAGAACTAATGGGGCGAACAATATCATCTAGGGTGTTCAAAAAACTGTCGGTACATTGTATAGAAGGGGATCTATACACTGCCAAAACAGATATATCAGGTTGAATTTTTAGCAGAAGAAAATTAGCGCCTATCGGTTCATGTTCGACAGCCAAGCATTTAAATTGTTTTTTTACATATATAATAATTCCATCATTTTGATTCAAGCTCTTTTGAGAAAAATATGTAACATAATTTTATCTACACACATATCATAAATCCTCTAATATGCGTTCGGAAACCGTAGAAAATGACTCTCATTTTAACATTCAATGAATTTATGGCAATTTTCTTATCTGTGGCTAAGGCCACAGCAGTAATAAAATATTTCATTTTAATCTCATATATAATGTTAAAATATTACGTCAAACAAAACTGTCAAAATTTAAATGTCAAAGTTGACATGTCCCTATTCTAGTATCACTGAAAATTCAAATTCAGTCGATGCGAAATGTCAGCTCGATGTTTTTTTAGTATATATCGCACGAAATTTGAGCTAGAACGACATGATCACATCAGAATAAGGACTCTTTACTTTTTAAAATAACATTCAGGTATCGGTTGCCAGTTCTGATTTCGATATTTCCGCAACCGTGCAAAAAAGGTTGTATTAACACAATTATTGTATTTATTTACTACGGTTTCTGAACCCATCTTAG
Source organism: Cenopis cana (assembly GCA_951800055.1). NCBI lineage: Eukaryota > Metazoa > Arthropoda > Insecta > Lepidoptera > Tortricidae > Cenopis > Cenopis cana. The sequence goes on along the minus strand of OX637475.1, from coordinate 24,912,074 downwards.
AGTAATTATAATATGTGTGTAGATAAAGTAATGTATGCAACTGTACATAATTAGGCATTAAAACACTCGTGTGACCTTATTATGAAACTCGCCTTCGGCTCGTTTCATAAAACACACTCGTGTTTTAATGCCCCTCATTATGTACCAGTTGCATAAACTACTATTCTAACACAGGTATGGGTTTATGGTTGCTGAGCCAACATTCTGTAAGAATAATAATATCGACATCAAATTCAAAGCGGGATAGTTGCACTATAAAACTGTCCATATTCTTGTAAACACTGCGAATGTTTTGGCAGACAATGTTTAATTTTGGCCTGGAATTACTTAATATAAGGTTACATGTCTCAGTAGTACAGCTGTATGCAGAGGCAACCGTCATGTCATCAATCCCTGAAATAACATTATGATTTACACAGGCCATTCTTAATGTTAATTAATATAAATTGTTCAAATAAATGTACACATTTTTTTATCTTATTGAGCTGCGTCCCTTGGAAATACTTATGTTTACAAAAATTACATTTGTGTATGTTACATCTGATAATAATTAGTCTGTTTAACATTTTTTTAGTGTGTGTGAGCTGTGTAGAAATGTGCAATAAAACTAGAAATTTATGAATACCTAGACTACCTAGTAATAGCAGGCATATAGATTTTTTTTGTCGAGTCACTTTTTGGAAAAGATGCAGCACGAATAGGGGTTGCAATATCGGACGGTTTTCCAATTCCGGAATTGTATCCGATATTGGGCTCCAATTCCGGAATTCCGGAACTGGTTCCGGAATTGGGATTTTACCTATTTCAACTAAATTAATGTCACAAAAATGTACTAAAAATATAATCATTATCGTTTTATAGGCAATATCCAGATAGGGTATAGCCTGTATTTTAAATTTTAGTATAAATATTAAGATATTTCTTACTTTCAATTTACTTTTTCACTTTACCTACTGAATTATCGGCTTTCCGGGATCAAATAAGCTGAGTGCTAAATGTGATCCATTAGTAGTAATATATGGTCATTAATTCATTATCAGCACTAAACCTATTAGTCTCAATCTCCACTCAATTGCTCAAAGGTTAGCTGGAAGAAATCCCCTATAGGGATAAGCTCCCCTTTGTACATGCATGTCAACTGTTCTTTTATTTTTGTGCTATGTTTACTCATGTATAATAAAGAATTATACAAACATACATACATACATAAACTCGTGATTTTCGAAAAAAATGCACATAAGTTTCATGTGGGTTAATTCCGTCTTACTGGAAGGTGGAACGCCAAAAGCATAAAACACAGGCGAGGCGGCGCTGTTCTTCAAGAATGGTAACAACCCTGACAAGTGACAACACACTACTGAACTACCGAACCATCAAGCTTTTGAGCCATGTCTACAAGCTGTTTCCAAGAATCATTGTCATTACGAGCCATCTCGCACGCAGGCTAGATGAATTCCAGCCTCCCGAAAATGCCGGTTTCCGAAGAGGCTTTAGTACCATAGACCACATCCATAGGCTCCGTTAAGTTATACAGAAGACTGAAGATTACCACTTGTCCCTCTGTTTATTGTTTGTGGGTGATTCGATCGAAACCTGGGTGATACTACAAAACTTTTATGTCATTATGTTTATGGTGTGCTCACGTACCCACTCCGTACTCCGTGCAGTGGACGGGTCTTCGTGGATAAGAACGGCTAGGTACGTAAGCCACAGAGCCACACTAGAGCACACGAACGCAGCTAACGGCGGAGTTTAGTGATGGTCGTATCCAAAATACGGATAGGAGGAATATACGTGATGGAATACCAATACCAGTTTGAAATCTATTCACAAAATGTTTATGAATCTGGTGCTAGGCAAACAATTCCTCAGTTTTACATTGTGAAAGTTAAGAATAAACATACAAAACACTCTATTTTCTCTCTCTACATTCATCAAATCCAATTCCGGAATTTCCGATATTTTGAGTGTACCAATTCCGGAATTGTAATATCGGAAAAATTGGCCGAGATTCCGGAATTTCGAGATTCCGGAATTCCGGAATGCAAGCCCTAAGCACGAATGTTTGCACTCATGCATGTACAGACTTGCAAGTACGACAGAGACGGAAAACTTCGTTTGTGGTTCGTGGTAGCCCCCCTGATCAACACCACACCAGCAGGAGCCATGATGGCGCAGGACAACGACGCAGTTATGCGTTAACTGCATCATTGTCCTGCGCCATCATGGCCCACTGGTGTGGACTAGGGTTAGGCCAGGCGCAAGGCTCGGAACCGGTTTTTAATATTTATAGCGGTAAAAACCGGTTTAGTTCCGAACTTTTCTTGAGAACGAGAACTTTATACTAACCGGTTTATTCGGCGAGAGGCCCGGCGGGCGTACTAGTGGGTGTCACAGTCTGTACTAGTCTGTAGGTGTTATGATGTTGATATATTATTTTCGTTGACCGAATTTTTATAAACATGTTATTTAATTTCGAACCTTATGGTTTGAACAGTAAAACAATTTTTTAAACAAATTAAGTTGACGCAACTCGCCCAACTTCATATGATTTCAATAATAATCGTGCGCCCGCATTAACCGGTTTTTATCGTTCTAAACCAGTTAATCGAACAAAACCTCGGACAGAGCGAACCGTCAATAAGAATAATAATAATGTCCGGCGGACCGCTGTACACACCGTCGACTATGGTTCGGAGCACCAAGGTCACGGTGCGGAGCAGACCAAGGTCACAGTGCGGAGCAGACCAAGGTCACGGTGCGGAGCGCACCATATTCGAACGTCTGTTACAGCTTTAATACCCGCTTAAATGTGGTGACAGAAATGGCATTCATCGATGACGTTTCGGTATCGGTGACAACATGATGAGGGACCTCCCTGTTAGGTATATCCTGATATACCTATGTCATTGTATCTCGCTCCCACGTGTGCTAACAACTCTTTCACACATTTTTGTTGTTGTATGTGTGTATTGCCGGCTCCAGTCTTATTCTTACTTCATGGTTTCAGAAAATATTTTATGTAAGCCAAGCGCGCACCACGAATTTTAGTCGTGCGATCATTTTGTCGCAGAAATGCAACGTATGATGCACGATATGTAGTTAGGATACAACTCGGCTAAATTCTGTCAAACGAACGCAAGCAAAACTAGACTTAGAGCTCTGACTAATACGTGAGTTTTAACCGTTAAGTAAAATAAAATTTACAAAATATTATACATGCTAAGTTGCAAAAATAATACACAGTAATGCCGGGCCTTCACACCTGAGCCGAGATAGTTTAACTCCCCTCCCCCAGTTAGCTAGCTAAATATCGTAAGGTGTAAGTGTAAAAGCCGCATACCTAACTTGTATAAACATTTGTTACGCAACTTGATGCTTGTAAGTGATGCTTAAAAACATTGAAATTTCGAGTTGTGGTACCTTACTTGAATGTTTCTTTAGCAACGTTTGTTTAACGGCAGTATTGTTAGTTGCAGGAACTTTAGCTTTATAACTTTCAATACGTTCCCATTGAAAGCTTTAATTAACTTAACAGAAATAACGTGACAAAACTAACCTTGACGCAATGTTGCCTTTTAATGTTTCAATAACTATTTCTTGCTAGGTTACTGCAACATTTCTCTTGTAATTTTAAATTTATAACGTTGCTGTAAGATTGCCTTTAAAAGTTTCAAAATATTACCAATGCAAAGTTACAACAATGTTACTAAAATATGTTACAGTAATTTTCATGTGGCACATTCAGGCAACATTTATTGTGTTACGTTTTATTTGCAACGTTGCTGAAACTTACGGGGATATTGCATATGCCACTTTCCAAAACCGCAAAAATGTAACTTGTGGCAACTTGTCATCTTAATGTTTTATATTAAAGGTTGCTGCAAGGTTGCGTTCAAAAATTGTATAATATTAAGCATGCAAAGTTGCAACAATAATACACAAGTAACTTGTACGAAAATTTGTTACGCAACATTACATCAACATTGCGTAAGTGATGTTTAAAAACGTTGAAATTTTAAGTTGTGGTACCTTACTTGAATGTTTCTTTAGCAACGTTTGTTTAACGGCAGTATTGTAAGTTGCAGGAACTTTATTTTTATAACTTTCAATACGTTCCCATTAAAAGCTTTAATTAACTTAACAGAAATAACGTGACAAAACTAACCTTGACGCAATGTTGCCTTTTAATGTTTCAATAACAATTTCTTGCTAGGTTACTGCAACATTTCTCTTGTAATTTTTTATTTATAACGTTGCTGTAAGATTGCCTTTGAAAGTTTCAAAATATTACGGATGCAAAGTAACAACAATGTTACAAAAATAAGTTATAGTAACTTTCATGTGGCACATTCAGGCAACATTTATAGTGTTACGTTTTATTTGCAACGTTGCTGTAAGTTACGGGGATATTGCATATGCCACATTCCAAAACCGTAAGAATGTAACTTGCGGCAATTTGCTTGAAAGTTGCGCTGGGAACGTTGATAATATGAGCTATATCAACGTTGTAGAAACGTTTCTGCAAGGTTCTTGCTCAGTGGGTTTAGTCGACAGCCGCAAATATAGTAGTAAGTACACACCGGCACATCAGTGTGCATTATGGGCAATGCCTGAAATAAATGTATTGAATTGAATTGAATTGAATTGAATTGAATTGAATTGAATTGAATTGAATTGAATTGAATTGAATTGAATTGAATTGAATTGAATTATATTGCATAATTTCCTTGTCATCTTTCTGTAGGTAAGTACTATACCTCTGTAACAAAGTAAAATGCGATATTATATCAATATTAGAACCAGTTTCAAATTAGAATGAGTGAATCATTAGACCTCAGGAGAATTATATAAATTATATTTGACAACCGCTTTAGCTTAGTTGGTAGTGACCCTGCCTACGAAGCTGGAGGTCCTGGGTTCGAATCCCAGCCGGGGCATTTATTTGTGTGATGAGCACAAATATTTGTTCTTGGGTCTTGGATGTGTTCTATGTATGTATATCGTCGCTTAGTAGTAGCTTAGCTTAGTAGTCAAGATTGTCAACAAATATTTATTTATATTCACTTAACAAAATGAAAATTCCATAAATTTCTTGAAAATTGTTTCTTACCTTTCTATCAATACAATTTATTAGTGCTTGATGACGAGTCCTGTACTTCATTGTCACGGTCTTGCTCCAAATAATTTTGAATCAAAGCAATTCATTTATTAACTTTATGTATGTACATATACATACACAAAACATCTACAGTACATTTTATCTACAACTCACAGAGTGATATGGAGTGATACAATTACTACATAATTGCTACATACATCTGTTTTTGACAGTCAACAGCACCCTGCTCCCATCACCCGATACGATATCGGTGGACGATCCGACACCGATATAAATGTATACATGTTTGAAAGCCGCTTAGTGTTCACATTATTCGATCCGATATCGCTGTAGGATCCGAAACGTGAGCTTCGCCGGGACGGTCAGTTGCCCACTCACTATTTCTATAAAATTGTTTATTATTTTTCACCTGTTTAAGTTTATTTTAATTCATATTGCTATAGGTACGGAATATTTTTTATCTAACAAGTATAATTGTATTGTCGCGTCTCCATCCTTATGTGACCGTGACCACTGACCAGTTAAGATCAGAGAAGCTGCGAACAAATAATAAATACAAGGAACCCATTTATTTTTCAAATTTTCTTCTTAAGGCGAGGTTCTTGTACCGCGCAATGCTAAATTTCACCCCCGCACCCCGCATCGTGTGCGAGAGAGACAACACTTTGTCCGAGCGCTCCGTCCTATACAAGGACGGAGGTCACATGCCGGTGCGTCTACCACAGTGTAGTAATTACAGTTAGCCTAAGAAAGATACGTTTTTTTTGGAAAAAATTCTCTAACAGGCTAATTTTTTTTATACGGTTCTTTTAAGTGATTTTAAGAATCAATATTTTTTAAATTTGCGAATCTACCACCGGAAGTTGGATAGAAAAAATGGTGCCCAAAAACTGTTGATTTTTCACAGCAAATATGGTATAAGTAGTTTTATTGAGAATGCTTCTATCTTTAGGTCTGTTTTGATGCTGACGACCCGAATCGAAACATATATGCAACGGGAAATAAGAGAAATTTAATCAAACAGGTATTTTCAGTTTTTCTCAAATTTATTAAAAAGAAAATTATATATAAGCTTTTTATAGCAACACATGAAAAACAAGGACTGTTTCTCAGAATTATCATTGAAAATGAAACTATTTAAATATTTGGTAAATAGTTTTTTACAAATCGCCTATTTAACATTAGTAGAAAAAATATATCAGTTCCAATTTTTCCGTGGACTTTTAATTTAAGCCCTGAGAATGTCAATGGAATAGGAATGAACCCCATGTTATTTGTTTTCGTTGATTTGCTTAATTACAGCACACACGTGCAATCTGATTTGGACTTTATTGCCTTACTATCAGGGATTATTTTAGAACGCACAACGAGATGGAAGTAGGCATGTCGATACTCAAGCGCGCGGCGCGTGCGGCCCCCGCCGCCTAGCTCCGATGTCTGTTTATTATTATTACTTACTATGACTCTGATATGAATAACGAATGCATTGATGACGGTGCCCAAATACAAATACAAAGTCCGTGATTGCAATTTTCCCGTTGGCTTTAAAGCTCAGAATATCAACGAAATAGGAATAAAGCGAATTTTATTTATATTCATTAATGTACAGCATACGTTTGCAATCGGATTTGGACTTTATTGACTTACTGTTAAGGATTATTTGAGATGAGAATGTAGGGATTGAGTAGGCAGGTTCAAACTTAAAACACGCGTGCTTGAGGCCGCCGCTCGGCCCAGACCCTCTAGCACAACATGTATTCCGTATCTACTCGCGCGCGAGATAAGCTACCTGTCACATTTTGACAGCATTAATCAGACAGTGACAGGTAGCCTATCTCGCGCGGACGAGATGCATGTTATGCTAACCGCACAGTGCGACATTTTATTATTATTTACCTACTCATTCATTACCTTTATTGCCTTACTATCAGGGATTATTTTAGAACGCACAACGAGATGGAAGTAGGCATGTCGATACTCAAGCGCGCGGCGCGTGCGGCCCCCGCCGCCTAGCTCCGATGTCTGTTTATTATTATTACTTACTATGACTCTGATATGAATAACGAATGCATTGATGACGGTGCCCAAATACAAATACAAAGTCCGTGATTGCAATTTTCCCGTTGGCTTTAAAGCTCAGAATATCAACGAAATAGGAATAAAGCGAATTTTATTTATATTCATTAATGTACAGCATACGTTTGCAATCGGATTTGGACTTTATTGACTTACTGTTAAGGATTATTTGAGATGAGAATGTAGGGATTGAGTAGGCAGGTTCAAACTTAAAACACGCGTGCTTGAGGCCGCCGCTCGGCCCAGACCCTCTAGCACAACATGTATTCCGTATCTACTCGCGCGCGAGATAAGCTACCTGTCACATTTTGACAGCATTAATCAGACAGTGACAGGTAGCCTATCTCGCGCGGACGAGATGCATGTTATGCTAACCGCACAGTGCGACATTTTATTATTATTTACCTACTCATTCATTACCTTTAAAATGATATTGAGTTTGAGTAACTATGTAAAATTTGTTTGCGGCGTAGGAAATTTTGTTTATTTGCGTAGTTTATGATGTTTACGTATAATCTTAATCTTAAATATATAAAAGAAGAAACTGACTGACTGATTGATTGACTGACTGACTGACTGACTGACATATCAACGCACAGCCCAAACCGCTGGTTCTAGAGATTCCAAATTTGGCACGTAGGTTCCTTATAAGCTTTAGAGGTGCACTAAGGAAGGATTTTTTAAAATTCATCCCCTAAGGGGGTGAAATGGGGCTCCGAAGTTTGTATGGAGAAACAAGATTAGTTTGATTATTTTATTCGAAACTTCACAGGAGTACTCCTAATAATAAATAAGTAAACACGGTTTCAGGTTTTCTGAAAATTCAACCCCTAAAAGGGGGAAATGGGGTGTCAAAGTCTGAAAATCGACAATGGGCATTGTTTCTGTGGTTTATCGGGTCGCTGATTACGAAAACAACACTGATTTTAAAATCCAACGTGGCGGACGTGAAATACCAACTCCCCTGTCGGGGTGAAATGGGGTTGAAATGTCTACATATCAATATGGGTATCGTTTTCATGGTTTTTTGGGACGTCAATTACGAAAATGGCATCGATTTTAAGATTTAATATTGTGGACATAAACATTTCTAAATATGTAAAAGATGAAACTGACTGACTGATTGATTGACTGGCTGACTGACTGACATATCAACGTACAACCCAAACCGCTGGTTCTAGAGATTCCAAATTTGGCACGTAGGTTCCTTATAAAGTCTAGGGGTGCACTAAGGAAGGATTTTTCAAAATTCATCCCCTAAGGGGGTGAAATGGGGCTCCAAAGTTTGTATGGAGAAACAAGATTAGTTTAATTATTTTATTCGAAACTTCACAGGAGTACTCGTAGCAATAAATGAGTAAACACATGTTTCAGGTTTTTTGAAAATTCAACTCCTAAAAGGGGGAAATGGGGTGTCAAAGTCTAAAAATCGACTATGGGTATTATTTCTATGGTTTATCGGGTCGCTGATTACGAAAACAACAATGATTTTAACGAAAATTGGCGGACGTGAAATACCTATTTTCCCAGTCGGGGTGAAATGGGGTTGAAATGTCTACATATCAATATGGGTGTCGTTTTCATGGTTTTTTTGGGACGTTAATTACGAAAATGGCATCGATTTTAAGATTTAATATTGTGGACATGAACATTTTCTAAATATGTTAAAGAAGAAACTGACTGACTCACATATCAACGCACAGCCCAAACCGCTGGTTCTAGATTATATTCCAAATTTGGCAAGTAGGTTCCTTATAAGGTCTAGGGGCGCACTATGAAAATATTTTCCAAAATTCACATGCTAAGGGGTAAAACGATGCCAAAAATTTGTATGGGAAAACAAGATTAGTTAAGACTATTTTATTCGAAACTTAAAAGGAGTATTCCTAATGATAAATGAGTAAACAAGTTTTTCAGGTTTTTGAGAATTCAACCCTTAAAAGGAGGAAATGTGGTCACAAAGTCTGAAAATAATACCCATATTGATTTTCAGACTTTGAGACCAGATTTCCTTCTTTTAAGGGAGACAGATATGTACTTTTATTCAAGAGTAGTAATTATAATCTCTTAGTAGTAGTAAGTCGATGGCGGCATAAAAATTCGTATACCGAAACCTCCAGAATGTAACAAAAAGTTTTCCGACCCGCACCTAAATCGGTTCAGCCAAACGCGTGATAATCGCGGACAAACACATACCTCTGGTTGGGTCAAATTCAAACTGAGATCATCCTTTTCTTGTAGACTGTTTAAAGTTACGTTTAGTACGCGGGCGAAGCCGGGAGAAAAAGATAGTGTGGTATATATCTTTAAGAGTACGGTACGGCTTTCACACTTTGTCACTCGATTTCCTCCTTTTAGGGGTTGAATTTTCAAAAAACCGGAAACACGTGTTTACTTATTTATTGTTACGAGTACTCCTGTGAAGTTGCGAATAAAATAGTCTGACTAATCTTGTTTCCCCATACAAACTTTGGACCCCATTTCACCCCCTTAGAGGATGAATTTTGAAAAATCCTTCCTTAGTGTACCCCTAGCTAGACATTATAAGGAACCTACGTGCCAAATTTGGAATCTCTAGAACCAGCGATTTGGGCTATGCGTTGATATGTCAGTCAGTCAGTCAGTTTCTTTTTTTATATATTTAGATAAAGAATGTTCATTTCCACAATATTAAATCTTAAAATATATACCGTTTTCGTAATTGACGTCCGAAAAAAAAACATAAATCTACACCCATATTGATATTTAGTTATTTAAATTTCAACCCCATTTCACCCCGACAAGGGAGATGGCATTTCATGTCCGCCACGTTGGATATTAAAATCATTATAGTTTTCGTAATTAGCGACCCGATAAACCACAGAAACATACCCATTGTCGATTTTCATACTTTGTCACCCCATTCCCCCCTTTTAGGGGTTGAATTTTCAAAAAACTGGAGACACGTGTTTACTTCTTTAGAAGGTGAAGTTTTGAATAAAATAGTCTTACTAATCTTGTTTCCCCATACAAACTTTGGACCCCCATTTCACCCCCTTAGGGGACGAATTTTGAAAAATCCTTCCTTAGTGCACCCCTAGACCTTATAAGGAATCTACGTGCCAAATTTGGAATCTCTAGAACCAGCGGTTTGGGCTGTGCGTTGATATGTACTGACAGAAACGAACAAACCAGTTTTGTCTATTTAAAAAAAATTGATCCCCATACAATATTTAACCCCTATTTTCAACCCTTTGAGAGACGAAAATTTTTAAAACACCTAGTTAACTTTCCTTGTTATATCTGCGTTTTCAAAATTTTGGATGGCGGCCACCCGCCTGTAGCCCTTATTATCTCTGGTTGGTGACTTTTGCCGTGATATGATCTTTATGAAACATGCGTGTTCCGCGTATCTATTCTATACTACTTATATAAAATAATTATGACGATGTAATATTTTAAAAAACGAATACATTTGTCATCCTATTTACTTGTTGGATCAAGACATACTTATTTACGCAATCTCGGTGTTGCGTCTATGTAATTCAAGGTCGCGAAGGGCTTCGACCTGCGCGGCGTGCGAAGTGACGAATACCTGCTTCTAAGCGTCCCTATAAGGCATAATTTAGCGTGGCATCATTTTTCTAAGAATTTATGCCGATACGTATACATGTTCTATTTTTATGTATACCTAATTTATGTCTTCAACTGTACTGTTAATAAAGTGTGTGCAAAGTACAATCACGAATATATGGTCTCAATATACCTACCGTCCGGCCGACAACGTAGTTGTTCAGTACCTACCTACACCTACGAATGCACCGGATGAGAGGGCTTTTATTATAGGCGTATAGGTTAGGTACACAAAGTCCGTGATTTCTTAATCGATAAATTATATATATTTAAAAATCATTTTGGCGGTTTTGAGTCGTTTTAGATGTCAGATTATATACAAAATTTAAAGTTACTAAATGACTTAGTTTTAACTTTTAATCCATACTTCATAGCTACTTTTGAACTTAATAATAAGTTGTCTAAAATACACTATTAACATATACCTAATAGAACATAAAGCTTAGGGCCGCACCGAAGCCACCGATAAAAGTAAAGTACCTACACACACACTTGTCACCCACCCGCGCGCCTCTCGCTGTGCTGCACACCTCCGCTCACCCCGCGTATTCCCCTCTCGCGTCTACTATTAATGAAAATGCATTTGAAATCACTTAATAGGTATTTATAGGGTTCATTAGCATTACACCTTCTTCAATGTGGCCTTCATGAAAAGTCAACGTAGTGAGTTTGGCTTATATATTAATTTCACAAGACTTTTTCAAAGAAAATAAAGCTCCAGGTATTTTGGGTAGCTTCAGTATAAAAAGGGTCAATACATATAAGAAAGATATATATAAACCATAACTGTAATGTTAGCTTATATACCATAGCCGTAATTGAATTTTATATTTTTCTGTATTAAAAATTATTATATTACGATGTTGCCTTAACAAAAATCGGTTGATTTTTCATGTATCACAAAGAATATAAATATATATAGTATGTCATAAAGTAAGTAAATGCTTATACCATTTTCGCCCGATTTTTAAGGATTTTTTATAGATTATTTTTTAATATTTTCTACAGTCACGTTGGTGGACTATGTGTTTTATTAAAGAATACCTAATCTAATTGCTTTAACAAATTTTTTGGTGCAAAAAAAGTAGCTGTTATGAATTAATGTTCAAAATTCATACAGCGCAACCGTACCGCTCTTAGGCTAAGTAGCGCAACTAGTGCGTCACGTCACAGAAAATAGTGCGCGAATTTAGTTAGTTACATACGTTGAATTCAAGTCCAATCAATCAAATACATACGTGTATGTTTGTAGTACATAATACATATTTATATTGTATTAACATTTGATAAAATTTAATGTAATTGCAAAAGGAGTTATTTTAATTTACATGTTTAGTTTAATTTGTTTAGGTATGTATAAGGCCCTACAAGAATGGAGTGTATATTTACATTTCTAAAGGGTCGGTAATGCGCACGTGACACCCTGGAGTTGCAAGCGTCTATAATCTGCGGTGACTACTTACTATCAGGCGGGCCGTACGCTTGTTTGCCACTAAAATGGTATAAATATGTTATTTATATTTTTTACATGTGTACCTACTTGACATTTTGAAATTGCTTATTTATATGCCTATTTGAAAGAAATAAATGACTTTGAACTTTTAAAAAATGCATATGTTTTATACCACGTCGGTGGCAAACAAGTTTGCGGCCCGCCTGATGGTAAGCGGTCACTGCATCCTATGGACGTTTGCAACCCCAGGGGCGTCACATGCGCGTTGCCGACCCTTTTAAATATTTATACACTCCTTTCTTGAAGACCCCCATATTGTACCTACCTAGTACCTTTCTTGACAAACATAACGAAGAGAACAAATCGCCAAACGTGAACTATGCGTCTTTGAAGAGTTCAATTCTGATCATCATCAGCAGTTCCACTTCATCAAATGTCACTTATTTAAATGTAAATGCTTGATTTGTTTGAAAATACTAAAGTCACTATATGTATGCTTTTCACATTTGAGGAGTTCCCTCGATTCCTTATGGATCCCATCATCAAAACTCGAGCATGAAAAAAATTACCCGCGAAAATAGAACTTGCTTAACAAACACAGCTAGGAGGACAAATCGCACAAACGTGAACTTTTCGTCGTTGAAGAGTTCTGTTCTGATCATCATCAGCAGTTCCACTTCATCAAATGTCACATTTTTGAATGAAAATGCTTGTTTTGTAGATAAGAATACAAAAATCACTATGTGTTTGCCTTTAAGATTTGAGGAGTTCCCTCGATTCCTCAGATCCATGAGAACTGCCTTTTGACAAAAACGGGACCAACTTGTATACTTACAATCTAAAAAAGAATTTTCAAAATCGGTTCAGAGATGCCCGAGTTCTGGAGTAACAAACATTTAAAAAAAACAACGGGTTGCACTCCGGGAGTGCCGGTAGAAGTGAAAACTCAATGACATTTAGGTATCCCTGAATTAGTCAAAATCGAGTATTCTGATTTTTGAAAAAGAAATATTTTTTTACTTAAAATAAAATAAATATGAAATTTTAAATCCTCGTTCGTTCGTTTGAAATTTTCGTTTTTATTCACTTAAAATTCAAAATATATATAAAATTTGAAATTCTTATCCCCGAATCAGTCGAAATCGAGTATAATGACGAATTTTCGTAAAATATATTCATACTCATATTAATATTCATACTCATATTCATATTCATATTCGAATAATCCATCTACATATATACATTTGTCCCGAGTATCATTGTGTCCACAATACTTTACAATGACCAGCCAAGTTGACCCGTCCCAACATCGTAACCACGACACTAGGAGAAGTCCCCTCCTAACATCGCAATCATGATATTAGGAGGGGTCGACCTAGCTGGTCTGCCGATCTGTCGCCAGTTTAAACATTTTTCCCCATTACAAAAAGTGCTCGGCGCCGCTAAAGAAGTTTTCACTTCAAAAACATACAAACCTCCCCTTTTGAAATCTTGAAGTCGGTAAAATAAAAAACATACGACCGAATCCGAATTGATTACCTCTTTTGAAATCTTGAAGTCTGTTAAAAATATGGCCTTGAATGACGTCACTGTTATATGGCATCTCTTTCATTCTAATATAAGATGGATCTAATGAAAGAGATGCAATACAACAGTGACGTCATTCAAGGCCATATTTTCTAGCTTCAAACGAATGTTCGGCACGCAATCTCCAAGATGTATCTAAACTTCTTGGTACCCAATACCAAATATTTTTGAAGTGAAAACTTCTTTAGCAGCGCTGAGAACTTTTTGTGATGAGGATAAATTGTTAAACTCGCGACAGATCGACAGACCAGCTGAGTTGCCCCTCCTAGTGTCGTGGTTACCATGTTGGGAGGGGTCAACTTGGCTGGTCATTGTAAAGTATTGTGGCCACAATGATACTCGGGACATATATGTATGTATGTAGATGGATTATTCGATTATTGCGAATATGAATATGAATATCTTTGTTATTTGCGTTTTTTATCATGTCATTAAGTTTTTACTTCTGCCGGCACTCCCGGAGTGCAACCCGTTGTTTTTTTTTTAAATCAGTCAAATACTGTTCTGTGATTCAAATTAAAATGAGGTCAAATTAAAATGTTTTGTAAATCATAAATATGTATACACGCTTCACAAGTCTAAATATGATACACTTTTCGAGCATGAGAAGTGAAAAATACTTTTAGTAGGTACGTAGATATGAGCGCCGCGCCGCCGCGCCGCCGCCGCCGGCCAAAATCAACGCGCCGCCGCCGCCGACACAGGGCGATCGGCGCGCCGATCTCTGTCTCGTGCGCGTTTCAGATGTCGATGTAATAGTTTACTGCCGTACTTTACTTATATATTTGCCAAAGTTGAGAGACGAAGATAATGTTACGCCGGCACGATTACATCTTGGAAAGTAGGGGTCTCTTTTGCCTCTTTTTGGCGGAAATTAGACACGTCATTAGAACCTAGCCAGACTGACATCGCTCCAATCGAAGAGAGGAAGGTTCACGCGCACAACCATTACTTCCCTTTGAGACCGGATTCTGGTCATACTGGTTCGTGCAGTGGATATGTAGTCTTCATACCCAAAGATACCGGGCGTACAGCAGAAAGGGTCGCAGAGAGCCTCAGAGAGCACTGAACCATGTGGGACAACGGCATTAATAGACATCAGATCAGACGAGCAGCCATCAATTTTCTTTATCTCAGGAAATCCGATATCCAATCCAACCACAACAACCAGCGGGCAGACCATACGAAGAAAATTTGATTATAAGGCCGTTGTGCCAGACCATATCAAAGCAATAACACACCTGGAGTGAGGCCATTGTGAAATCGAGAGAAACTGCTAGGGCTTCTTCCAGGTGTGTGTGGTGTACGGTAGAAGATCCCCAGTGGACCGAGTGTGTGAGGTCACTGAGGAGGTCATTTGATTCTAGGTACGCCAAAGAGCCTAGTGTTCAGGACACTCTCGATACTCTTGCAGTGAATGGATGTGACCGAAATGGGCCAGTAGTTAGCAGTCGACGCGACTACTGCGTATTAAATAATCTTCAATGCCGTTGAAATTAACTTTGCTTAGTGAAGAACTTGCGTGTTTCTGACACGGTTCGATGTGTTCGAGGTTCACCAAAGGATGGGAATAT
Organism: Cenopis cana; assembly: GCA_951800055.1. Taxonomy (NCBI): domain Eukaryota; kingdom Metazoa; phylum Arthropoda; class Insecta; order Lepidoptera; family Tortricidae; genus Cenopis; species Cenopis cana. The sequence goes on along the minus strand of OX637475.1, from coordinate 24,896,650 downwards.
TGCTGCGCCTAGTATTTGTGATAAATCCTAGAAGTATATATAATATGTGAGTGTCTTTGCGTTAGAAACACCACGTTTCGGAGGCATCCAAGAGTTTGGGCAGAATTAATTGTCATGTTTACATACAGAGATCACAGTCTAGAGCTTTGTAATGTTACTGGACCACCTTGACGCGAAGTTTCCCGCAGGCAGCAACAGACTTGCTGTTTTCATTGGCACTTAGATGTTACATATACAGCAGAACATAGTCTTAAATCTTAAAACAAAATGTGTAACCCACCATGCGTAATCGACTAGGACGGGACGGGATAAAACGTAGAACATCGATATCAATAGGCGTGTTTGTCATCGTGACAGTAAAAACGACGTTGGCAGGCGTGTCCGGCATCAAATAAGTAAAAAAATCGTATTCCGCGCCTTTTAATGTAACATCTAGGATTTTTGTTTTGAACCTAAGGTTTTTACAAGGTCACGCCGCCGACGCCGCCGCCGCCGATCGATTTAGATCGGCGCGCCGCCGCCGGCCAATTGCCCATCGGCGCTCATATCTCTGAAGTGCGTAATTGTGAACGGCACTTTGAAATTCTTCACTATTGTGTAAATTGTACAAATCTTTCAACTGATTATTGGCACCTTTGAAAGTAGATGCGTTGTCACAATATATATCAGAGGGGACTCCTCTGCGAGCGATAAATCTTTTGAGTGCTGCCATGAAGGTATTGGTTGACATATCAGAGACTACCTCTAGATGAACAGCTTTACAGGCGAAGCAAATAAATAAAGCAACATACCCCTTTGTGATGATGCTATTCCGTTTCGAGGATTGCTTAATGTCAAATGGGCCGCAATAATCTAAACCCACCTTTTTATAGGCTCGATCAGGTGTAACACGGTCTTTGGGTAACGAACCCATTAACTGCTTGGAAGACTCTGCTTTTATGTCTACGGCATGTCACGAAACGTCGCCTCCCAATAGCTTGAGAGGCGAAGTTATCGAGTAGTTTGGGTTAGAGATAAAGGAAGAAAAATTCAGGGTCGAGGTAAGTTGATTTATTTGTCTCTAACTAGAAACTAGAACATCATCATAACGCTTACAAAAGAAAATTTCAAGGAACGGCGAATATGACGTAAACGTTAGCGGTGGCGGTTATTAACAAAGGCGGTTAAAAGCGGCGTTAGTGATGGCCGGCGTTCGGGGCCGCAGAATACTGTAGCAGAGGCGGCTAAGGGCCGCGGAGTACTGTAGCGGAGGCGGCTAGGGGCCGCGGAGCACTGTAGCAAAGGCGGCTAGGGGCCGCGGAGCAGGACAGACGCGGCAAGGAGCCGCGAGCACCGTAGTAGAAGAGGCTCAGGGTCTCTGAGCACCGTAGCCGATGTGGTTCAGTTCAGCAGCGTAGTGAAGATGGCTCAGCGCCTCAGATCGATGTGGTAAAGTCACCCAAAGCCTCGGAGTAGCGTGGCAGAGGTGGCTCGGGGCTACGAAACAGCGTAGCAGAGGTTTTAAGGCTTCGAACTATTTTGCGCGAGGTCTTCTTGAGGTGCGGGGCCTGGCTTGGCCCCGCACAGACCAATTTCGTAGTTGACTTGTTGAAGTCTAGACGAGAACTCTCGTTGTTTGGCTTTGTACGTCTTTTATATCCGTCCGTTCCGTTGTTCTAGAATATCTAGTTCCAAGTTTACAATTTCGAAATTATGAACTACCAGCAATTTTGACTCAAAAGTAAGTTAAACCTCGCCTTAAAACGTGATTGACAATTTACGTTTCTATGACAATGTTACACTGCTGACATATAAATAAACACGGCAAACAATTAAATTAGTGAGAAAATTGCGAATTAAGCTATAAATATAAACAGAACATGAGCTGAATTAACTATTGGTAAGTAGGAGACACGTTTTAACGCGTCCCGTAGCCCGAGAAATGTAGGAAATTACAATTTTCATACTTGGTAACAATGTTTCACGTTACAGCTTGTTACAAACGGAATCCGAATGCATATTTTTAAGGAAAACTGAAGTTATTAGAGGTACGAAATACTGCGGCCAGGACCCGTCGTTACAGCACAAGTCCATAGGCATATTTTTAAGAAAAATGCCCGTAATAGAAGGGGAACGAAGTACTGGGATCCAGGATCCGAGACCAAGCATGTTTCCACAAATACGAGGTATGCTACAGGCATACAACACATTTAAAGATTACGCATTTTACTTCTCGTACAGAGCTGACAATATAATATTTCTGAAATAGATTGCCCAAAATAAGTTTTATGTCACACCTGGCCATAAAGCTCCGCGCGCGGGAAATCCCACTTCCTGGCCAGGGGGTGACATGAAATTTTGTACTTAACACGGGCGGTAATAAACAAAGCCTCAGATCGCATATTTATCGCCCTTGCCTTCGGCTCGGGCGTCAAATACCTGCGATCTGAGACATTCTTTGTTTTACCGCCCTTGTTAAGTAATGTACTATTAACCCCCCGTGCATCATTGCTAAATGCTCTTGCCTTATGATCAATGTGGTTATATGGCAATGTTTAGGTAAAATAATGGGAAACCTTTTTGAAAAGTCCAGATCGGAGTGCTGCAATCTACCACTTACTCTTAATATTGAATCTTTGTCTACAAATGGACAAAGAGGACAAAGTTGCCCTTTAATTTGCCTTTTCTCAGCAATACATTTCAATTCTTCAGCAAAATAGTGAAGTTGAACAGCTTTAACAATCATCAAAAAGGCTGCTCTGTTCTCTTTGAGAGAAACTTTTCCTATCTCAGTGATGTTCATTTACACCTGTTATGAATCTTAACACATCCCAAGTAACAAAGTTCTCCTGTAGTGCACAGTTTACAGGCTCACAGTCACAGCACTAGTACCTCTCTCTTAGAGTGGTTCCAGGTTTTACTACCAAGCTTATAACAGGTTATACGGAGTTCGCTTGGGTTTATAGTACACCTGTTCTTATAAGTTGACTTATAGTCGTGTATAGAACGAAATTGGCTACTTGACAGTTTTCGGAAATGTATTTTAAATTATACGTAACCTACGTATTTTATACCCGTAACAATTATCTTTTTCCCCCAAAGAGTTTAATTTCTTTCAAAAAAAACATTTTTTCTTTAAGTAATTTGAATTTCGCGCGAAAACAGCCGATCACGTGACTGTGAGTACTGTGACGTCGCACTTGATAAACAACTAAAGGTTTACTTCCGCAGCCGACAGCAGACGGCAACTGCATGTTACACCGCACTCCAAATTGTACAGTAACTTGTGCTGTTGCGACACTTCTCCGCTCATTTTAAATAGAGCTTTTTACGAATACCGTTACGGTTCAATTTGGAGTGCGGAGAAACATAACGTGCAGTAAGTGCAGTTGCGGTCTGTTGCGGAATTAAACCTTAACTTTGAAATGTGACGTCACACGCGTTTCGGTTTTTGTAATCCACAGATAAAAAAAATCTTAATTTATTTTTCAAAAATAAAATGTTTTCAATTAATTTTGAAGCACAAAACCTGTTGTATGAGTATTGTAAACCTATAAGCTACTGTATCCAACACATTAATTATTTTATCTTTACAACTGTCAAATAGCGAATTATAGGCGCAATAAAAGCAAAGATGGCCTATAAAAGTGTTGCATAGGTGTAAATACACTTGAGAAAACTTGGTCCAGTAAGTTACACTTATAATCGCCTACAAGAAGTAATTATAAATCCGGTATAAGTGTCATACGCCAGTAATGGTAATTTATAGAACTAAATGCACTTAGAACCATTTGCATTTGTTACTTGACCTGTGTATAAGGTGTATAAGGTGTGTATATGAGCCAATTATAAGTGAATTAGTTATACAGTGGTTTCTTCTAAGAGTAAGTGTACTTGTACTTGGTATTATTTAGGTCAGTGAAATCTTACAAATAAAAAAGCTAAAATCGCAAAGCGAGATGTAAAGCTGCATTTTTGGTATGTTATGCAAGCAAAAAAAAGTTGTGCTACCTGTATGATACGTGAAAAACTGCAAAATTTTCGGACTTTTTACAGGTATTGTAGTTCAATTCAAAAACTATGGGTTTTTGACATTACTTGTCTATGGCATTTTTAAAGTACATTAAATTTGCAACAATTTGAGCCTACCTACATAGTGGCCTCGGTAAGAGGACTTATACGGCATTTCGTGAACAAAAGATTTCCTGTATCAGGGTAGGTCCTTTAGGACCTAGAGATGGATTTTCGAAGTAGAGCCCTCGAAATTTTTTATGTCAAATTTTTGAGGGGGGGGGGTGAGTCCAGGTTAATCTTGATATCTGCGCCAGTTAAGCTACTGGGTCAAGTTGGGTGTCAATTTCGAGTAAATCAAGGATGCTAAATTCATTTCTGGAATTATTTTTGTACCATTCCATACAAAATTTTCGAAACATAACAAAAAATAGGTAATTTTTCATTCATACTGAAAACAGAAAAATGGCCATAACTTTAAAAAACACCTACACATTTTGGAAAAAAATAGGTCTTCAGAAAACCCTGTTAATATCATATTTAAAAATATATATTTCAAAAATATACCTACTGTGGAAGTATTAAAAATAATAATAATTAAAAGATAGAACAAAAATGCAAATTAATTAAAAAACATAGTTTGTGATCTTGGAATCGTAGTGGTGGGTTTATTAACTCAATAAAAACATATTTCATGCCAATTCACGTCTTAAAATATTAAAAAAACAATGAAATATATCAATTTCGCCCTAAAGTTTCACGTAAAAATTTATCAAATTTTAGAGAGCCGCCCTGCTTCGTACGAGTTAACGATTTACAAAAAGTCTTAGCTTATGTTATTAAGGACTAATGTAGGTTTCTATTACAGAAAGAATTTTTAAAATCGTTTGATTACTTCTAAAGACAGGCCCCTACAAACGATAGTACAAATTCGAACTCCATGAATTATATGGATAACGGCTAAATTAAAAAAAAATGCCAATTAACATTAACGGATCTTGTCCAAAATAATATTGGATCACCCTAAAAGTACAGCCTTATTATTAATAATAAAAAAATATATATTGGTCCACCTTGTAAGTAATAATTAGCATTCATATACCGCGGAGACACCTTTGTAAATTGAAGAGTGTCCATTTTCTCATGGATCCCATTATCAGATCTTGACCAAATTTAAAAGAAAACATCATTGAGGCAGCCCCTTCCAAACCAAAAAAAAAAAACGCGAAATCGGTCTTAAACTAGCAAAGATATTTGTGAACATATCTAAAAAATATTGACAGTCGAACACAGGACCTCATCTTTTTTGAAGTTAGTTATGATTTTTTAAACCCAGGACCAGTATAAACTGATAAAGATGTTGTACTCTCCTTCTTCGGCCTCCTCGACGTCATATATGTATATATTGTGTGTCATTTAAAGTTTGTCCCCACAAGTGACCTGCTTGATAGCCTGCCCTAAGCGCATGCATACGGAAACTAAAATCCCATAAAATATTACAGTGTAATTTTTATCACAGTCATCGTTTTAAAACCTGAAAATAACTTAGAGGAACTATCATTGTTATTAGTCAGACACGTCGGTATAGTCAGGTAAGATTCTCTATTAGTTATTTTTACTCTTAAAAGTGGAAAACATTTCAATTCGGTGACTGTACCCAGTAGCTAGTAACGTATTTCGGTACTTACCGATCCGCCCGCGCAGCCGTCTTGCGACCCATGATATTTTTTTCTGTCATAATTTTGTAGGCAGAGCTATATTGATATTTACATATTTAGAATCTGCATAAAACGAGCTTTCTTATAGTATTTATTTCATTATTTCAATCAACTTTTTACATCCAATATCAGAGCGCTGAATCAAAAAGTAAAAATTCAAAATGTATAAATTTGCGATTTTAGTCAAAAAATTGTTCCAAAATAGTAAAATGTACGATCAGAAATGATGTCGGTGTATTCCTTTTATACGAAAACGATACCAAACTTGCCTTACTAGATATAAGAAAGGAGTCAGCTTAGTTTGAAAATATGTGCAGGTCGGCTGCTATGTTTGGACCCCCCCCATTTCTTACCACGTGCAAAATCCGGGGGGCTCTACTTCGTAAATGCATCTTTAGACTATAGATATCAATCGTGCCAAAGGAAATCTTTTGTTCATTAAACGCCGTATTTTCCCTTTTCTTGTTCCGTACAGATGCCACTAACAGCTCCGTATGTCTTATAGTTTTTGAGTCATGATGTTTCAAAAATACTGCTTTATTGAGTTTTGCCTATAGTGCGTGTTGTTATGGGTTTCCGTCGAACAAACACTTCACCACTCACCACCGGCCACCAGCGCCGGCTTTTAGTATGTTATCAGGCATATCTCCTGGACCCCGAAACTGCCGGGAGACAATCTCTCCAAGGTCGGTCTCCCGAGTAATGACGTTATGAAAATTACCGCCGAAACGTTTGGAAAAGTGGCAATCACACCCAACCTATGCAACATACATACACGTGTATGGTATCAAATGAAAGCTGAATAAATATGCCATAACGTATACCTAAATTAAGTTTCAATACATTGAGACAATTCACCATTCCACCGTTTAGCCAGGCCGTTGGCCAACTTTTTGGTTTTCAATCAATCAATTATTTATTTTACATTAAAACATGGTGTACATGAAAAGATATAAAAGAGGTATTCAGAGGTTTTCAGAGGTATTTTTCTGGTAGTCACGGAGCCATCCCCTACACTTTAACCAGACATCGTATAGACCTGAGGGGCCTCTCTAGGAGAACAATTATGTCAATAGAAATGTGTCGGGTTGCAGCTTTATATAGGTCTGTCTATCTACTTAATATCTTTATTTAGATCTTTGTAGAGCTGTAGTCTGCCTGGTTCACGGGAAAACACCGAGCAAGGCTCGGTCTCCCAGGTACTAATTATTAACAACAACAAACAAGATGTCTCTAAAACTCTTTTGCTTATTTCAATTTGAGCTTTTTACCAATACTATTACGGTTCAATTTGGAGTGCAGCGGAACGTACAGTTGCTGTCTGCTGCCAGATGACAAGCGGAAGCCGTAGCCTATGGACATTCGATACTACAGGTAGGTTACAAAACAGGTATTAAAACAAGCGTACCTACGGTCCGATACGACATAAAAATTACAAGCGCATTTTTTTTTTCAAAGCAAGTGTACCTACGGTCCATGGTAAGTGGACACTGCAGTTTACAGACGCCCGCAACTCCAAATATTACACGCGCGCGTTGCTGACCCTTCATGAAATTTGAGGATTCACTGGTTAACATTGACAGCAGTTGAGAAACATTTATGTCCTTCGCTCTAATAATAGTAAATAGCGTTATTATGACGTTGCCGAACCTTTATTGATTTGAGCATTAGTTGTGTTAAAACTAAAGGAAATACTGGTCCCGGGAGATTTGGTGCCTTAGGTGCATAGGTCTATCTAAGAGTAGAAATTATAAATGTGTAATAACGCATACGAAGTAGCGGGCACAGCTAGTTCTGAATAAATCATTTCGTTACACAAGTTTTTTGAATTATGCGTAAATTTCAAGTTATACGAAAAAGCAATTTCGCATAGTTATAATTATTTTTTAACTCTATTTAAAAAAAAACCGACCAAAGTACGTGTCGGGCCACGCAAAATAAAGGGTTCCGTACCGACACCTACTAGTCCATATTTAAACCCACTATCCGATACGTCGAATCGAAAAAGGTCGTATCTTCATAGTAAACTCACGGCACTTACGCCCTTTTGTTTGGGCCAAACAGTTTTTCAACAATTACTCAAAAACCAGTATAGCCGTATTTTTATCAAACCAAAAATCGTCGTAAGTATTTATTAATGTACAGTCACCAGCATCAATATCTGCGGGCACTACCTTTTTTTTTTAATTTTACGTTACTATTATGTAGCCATTCATAGAATAATATTTTCCTACCACATATTTTCATAATTGGAGAGCTTATAGTCGGCTGTGACTATACGGACGGAAGCACGGCCGGACGGATGCACGGACGGACGAACGCACGTTCTGTAACCGCAATGGTTACAGTACTTGATTATTGTCTGATATAGTTATTTATATTATTTAATACATATGCCTAAAAAATGTTCCCACGACAAGCTTTCTTTAAAATATAATCAACAAAAACACTGTGGCAATAAATTTCATAGTTTATGTTTGGACTGAAGTGGTTAGGCTGAAGGACTTGATATACGTTTCTCACATTTCTAAGCTCGGCGTGCCCACTTGACAAAAATAGGGCTTTAAACACAAAAAGAGCCTATGTTAACCGTTGATAATATAACACTTACGCTTATTAGTTAAAATTATTAATAATTTGGAAGCCAGAATGACGTATCTTAATATGAAATAAAAGGTAATTACTACATTTTAATATGCATGTAAATTCATGTTAGATATTGTTTTAAAAATTCGGGGCAGTCGAGTTACGGGGGGCCTAGCGACAGGTCTCATAGAATCTCCTTTAAGATTAATTAAATAATTGATATTTATTTAAAATTATGTGTGCGCGTTCGCGGTTTTAATTATAAATTAGTGGTCCATTAATTCAGTTTTTATGTGTTATTTATACAAAGACATTCTGACTTTTGTAGTGAACAATTAAGTAGTTTTATTGTAGTGAAATACGTAGTTATAGTGAAAATTGACAATGAACGATATGTGTAATGACTCTAAGTGTTTAATTATTATTATTTTTAATTTATTAAGTGTAAATTGTAATTGTTAATAGAGTCAGTGTAACAGGTAGTACAATAAAATTATTTTGTGTTTCAAATGATAGGTATTACGGTTGTTCCTTCATATTTTTAGGTCATCTCGACGGGCATTTCACTGGTTCTAGAGTTCTGCAAGCAGTTATAAAAATCGTTGTAGTTTTTCATGGCAACATTATTGGCTATGTTAGATCGTTTCTGCATATCAATTGAGCTGACGGAGCGTTCCAGAGAAGATTTATTAGGGACCACTAGGGTCAACATTAAATTCTATATACACATTATATCTTTATTACGTCATGGAATGAAAGTGCGTTTAAAATAGTAGTTTATATTTTCATGAACATTATTTTAAATTAAAATTGCATGAATTAAGTGTTGACATTGCGAAGTACTTGATTTTTACGAGAGAGTTATTGCTACACACATCTAATATTTTTATTAACTCTTTCCAACATTTTGAAGGCGTTGCAGTGTCATACATTTGATTGCTTTTGATCCTATTATTTGTGACAAGATAGTGAACTTACAACAAAAAACTATTACACACAACCATTGTATTCCATGGCATAGCCTGGCTATAATGAGCACACTCTCTCGTACACACCACACACACACTAACACACACTAGCTGACACACCACATGATTAGTCAATTTGCATACACACATTTAGGTACACTCGGCAGAAGGTATCTTGGCTGACAATAGGTCCTGGGATTACTGGAGCTGAATCAGGCTCTTACCTAAAGAATCTGACGGGTCAGTTCTTTAGAAGTTAGGAGCCGTTACACTACACGTTAGGTACTCAAGCAAGGCCTGAGTCGTTCATATGTCTGTAACATAATCTCTGCATTCTCTGGGGCGTAATCTCTCGACATAAGCTAACCCCTGACGTCTGATGTCGTGTGTGAAGGCAGAGAGCTCTGCGTCGCATTTTAAGGAGTTTGCAGTACAGAGTGTGTTGTAGCATATAAATGATATTCAGATTACCTTGTACATAATCGACAACAATCACTAACTTTGTCACAAATACCGCGGCTGCATGACGGATTAGGGAAGCGTAAATTCAGCAGCGCGTAAAGCTTAGCGTAACTTTAAATAAAATAAATAAAACTAGTTATTTGGCATTCTGCGTAAAGTACTTTCTATTAAAAAAATAGTACGAGAGATTGATGAGGAATGAATAAATAGGAGGGATGGTTTGAACTGTGTAGTTAAGGGATAGATAGGTTGTTCATGACGGATTTGCTGGATGGTAGGGGATGTAGGGTGTAGGGAGCCCCCTCAATGTCAAAGATATAACATAGGATTAGGTCCCCTTTTAAGACCTAAAGGTCTGAATTCCTAAGGTCCCCTTGTAGTCTGGTTTTTACAGGTCGTCGTTGTTATGCATCGTGTTGGAGCATATATTATCATAGTATAATTTTAGTTAGTTTTAAGTGAAACATGTTTGTATTTATTTCATTTATTAATAATAATTCACATATTGTAATAAATTAATTGAATCAATTATCTTTGTTCGAGCTGTTGCTGAATCGGGTGAGTCGCATGTTCACTTATGTAGTTAGATTATTATTGCTTTGATGAATGCAGATTATTCTGATTTAAATCTTCATTATTGTTTTATTGCGGATTGAATTAATCATAGCGGATTACTATGATTTTTATCACTTGATAAAAATTGCGGGCGATAAAATTTATCTTCGGTCATTATTTTGAAATATTGATTTTAAGTATCGACATTTATTTCAGACTTGTTTTATTAACGGCTTTTTATTAATTGCGTTAATTGTGTTTTTATTATAACACAATTTAAGAGTTATTATTTTAACGGTTTATTTTCATTATGATTTTAACACAACGTAAAGGGTCCTATTCGTATTGTTTGAACTAGACGATCACAAAATTTATTGATGGCCAATGTTTTTGATAACGTATTAAATTATATTTAATTTAGGTAGGGTCAGTTGAGTCTTTCTACAGTGGTGCCGTGGACCAGGATTCAAGTCATTAAAAATTAAATCAATTTTATTGACTTAATTACTTGATTACGAATCTGAGTTACCGTATACTTCATATGAGTTCATACTGGAGTTTGATATGAAAAAAATTATGAATGAGATTAGTAGTCTTTCTAAGATTAACAACAACTGTTAATATTAATTAGGATTATGTTTTCGTTTTGAGTAAAATGATAAATAAATCGCATCATTGCGTAGTATAATATCGATGCGAGGGCGTAACTTCAGTCACTTCATATTTCATTGCTTAACGGGAAAGTCAAGATTATTAATGAAATTTATCAATGTTATTATCAGTCTTAGAAAAGTGAGGGCGCAGGTAATTGCTTAGTGCATATGCTAACAGAAATTTAGTTGATTCTTCTATTTAGATAGCCTCACAATTTTAGAATCGAAGATTATAAAATTGTATCGTCTATCTGAGGGCGCTCTGTAACCGCAATGGTTACAGTACTTGATTATTGTCTGATATAGTTATTTATATTATTTAATACATATGCCTAAAAAATGTTCCCACGACAAGCTTTCTTTAAAATATAATCAACAAAAACACTGTGGCAATAAATTTCATAGTTTATGTTTGGACTGAAGTGGTTAGGCTGAAGGACTTGATATACGTTTCTCACATTTCTAAGCTCGGCGTGCCCACTTGACAAAAATAGGGCTTTAAACACAAAAAGAGCCTATGTTAACCGTTGATAATATAACACTTACGCTTATTAGTTAAAATTATTAATAATTTGGAAGCCAGAATGACGTATCTTAATATGAAATAAAAGGTAATTACTACATTTTAATATGCATGTAAATTCATGTTAGATATTGTTTTAAAAATTCGGGGCAGTCGAGTTACGGGGGGCCTAGCGACAGGTCTCATAGAATCTCCTTTAAGATTAATTAAATAATTGATATTTATTTAAAATTATGTGTGCGCGTTCGCGGTTTTAATTATAAATTAGTGGTCCATTAATTCAGTTTTTATGTGTTATTTATACAAAAACATTCTGACTTTTGTAGTGAACAATTAAGTAGTTTTATTGTAGTGAAATACGTAGTTATAGTGAAAATTGACAATGAACGATATGTGTAATGACTCTAAGTGTTTAATTATTATTATTTTTAATTTATTAAGTGTAAATTGTAATTGTTAATAGAGTCAGTGTAACAGGTAGTACAATAAAATTATTTTGTGTTTCAAATGATAGGTATTACGGTTGTTCCTTCATATTTTTAGGTCATCTCGACGGGCATTTCACTGGTTCTAGAGTTCTGCAAGCAGTTATAAAAATCGTTGTAGTTTTTCATGGCAACATTATTGGCTATGTTAGATCGTTTCTGCATATCAATTGAGCTGACGGAGCGTTCCAGAGAAGATTTATTAGGGACCACTAGGGTCAACATTAAATTCTATATACACATTATATCTTTATTACGTCATGGAATGAAAGTGCGTTTAAAATAGTAGTTTATATTTTCATGAACATTATTTTAAATTAAAATTGCATGAATTAAGTGTTGATATTGCGAAGTACTTGATTTTTACGAGAGAGTTATTGCTACACACATCTAATATTTTTATTAACTCTTTCCAACATTTTGAAGGCGTTGCAGTGTCATACATTTGATTGCTTTTGATCCTATTATTTGTGACAAGATAGTGAACTTACAACAAAAAACTATTACACACAACCATTGTATTCCATGGCATAGCCTGGCTATAATGAGCACACTCTCTCGTACACACCACACACACACTAACACACACTAGCTGACACACCACATGATTAGTCAATTTGCATACACACATTTAGGTACACTCGGCAGAAGGTATCTTGGCTGACAATAGGTCCTGGGATTACTGGAGCTGAATCAGGCTCTTACCTAAAGAATCTGACGGGTCAGTTCTTTAGAAGTTAGGAGCCGTTACACTACACGTTAGGTACTCAAGCAAGGCCTGAGTCGTTCATATGTCTGTAACATAATCTCTGCATTCTCTGGGGCGTAATCTCTCGACATAAGCTAACCCCTGACGTCTGATGTCGTGTGTGAAGGCAGAGAGCTCTGCGTCGCATTTTAAGGAGTTTGCAGTACAGAGTGTGTTGTAGCATATAAATGATATTCAGATTACCTTGTACATAATCGACAACAATCACTAACTTTGTCACAAATACCGCGGCTGCATGACGGATTAGGGAAGCGTAAATTCAGCAGCGCGTAAAGCTTAGCGTAACTTTAAATAAAATAAATAAAACTAGTTATTTGGCATTCTGCGTAAAGTACTTTCTATTAAAAAAATAGTACGAGAGATTGATGAGGAATGAATAAATAGGAGGGATGGTTTGAACTGTGTAGTTAAGGGATAGATAGGTTGTTCATGACGGATTTGCTGGATGGTAGGGGGTGTAGGGTGTAGGGAGCCCCCTCAATGTCAAAGATATAACATAGGATTAGGTCCCCTTTTAAGACCTAAAGGTCTGAATTCCTAAGGTCCCCTTGTAGTCTGGTTTTTACAGGTCGTCGTTGTTATGCATCGTGTTGGAGCATATATTATCATAGTATAATTTTAGTTAGTTTTAAGTGAAACATGTTTGTATTTATTTCATTTATTAATAATAATTCACATATTGTAATAAATTAATTGAATCAATTATCTTTGTTCGAGCTGTTGCTGAATCGGGTGAGTCGCATGTTCACTTATGTAGTTAGATTATTATTGCTTTGATGAATGCAGATTATTCTGATTTAAATCTTCATTATTGTTTTATTGCGGATTGAATTAATCATAGCGGATTACTATGATTTTTATCACTTGATAAAAATTGCGGGCGATAAAATTTATCTTCGGTCATTATTTTGAAATATTGATTTTAAGTATCGACATTTATTTCAGACTTGTTTTATTAACGGCTTTTTATTAATTGCGTTAATTGTGTTTTTATTATAACACAATTTAAGAGTTATTATTTTAACGGTTTATTTTCATTATGATTTTAACACAACGTAAAGGGTCCTATTCGTATTGTTTGAACTAGACGATCACAAAATTTATTGATGGCCAATGTTTTTGATAACGTATTAAATTATATTTAATTTAGGTAGGGTCAGTTGAGTCTTTCTACAGTACGGACGGACGGACGGGCAGACATGATGAAACTATAAGGGTTCCGTTTTCACCATTTTGGCTACGGAACTCTAAAAATACAATTCAATAGGAAATGTAATAAGAAACAAAAATTTTTGCAACGGTCATGCACGACTAGAACTTCCTTGACTTGAGACTAGAAATAGGTATTTGTAACGTGTACCACCTAATCCAGTAAACAGAAAAGGCAAATAAATAATACAGAAAATGGTTAGAAGTAATTAGAATAAGTTATTAACCTATTTTATATCATTACTAGCTGTTGCCCGCAACTTCGTCTGCGTAGAGCTCGGTCATCGCGTTAGAATTTTATCGCTATTCTTTTATTTCAGGCGCTTACCTAGTTATCTCTGTTCCATACAAACTTCCACTTCCTTAACCTTTTCCACGCCAAAGACGTATATATTGGCATCGCAGGTTCAACGCCAATGACGTATATATGAGTCGTAAGAAAAATATCGGTTTAAAAGCTCCACATAATATAAAAAAGAATCTTCTTTTGGGTATAACATATTTAATAGTTATTTGTTATAAAAGGGTGCAAAGTTGTATTTTAACCGCGAGTGTGGAATTGTAACACGAACTAGCGAATGGATTCTAAAGTTGAATCACGAGCTAGCGAATGGATTCTATGGTTGAAAATAGAATCCTGAGCGAAGCGAGTGGTTCAAAAATAGAATCCTGAGCGTAGCGAGTGTTGCAACACACGAGACGTAAAATAACTTTGCATCCGTGTGTAACACAAATATTTTCACCTCACTAAAGCGAGGAAAACACTACTTACATAAGAAAAACAACTGAAATATATAAAAACAACCTTTATTTTAACCAGTAGCTACAAAAATTGGCAGGAAATCTTATGTACCTTTAGCTAACTATTAACAAATATATGTAAATGCGCAAGGGTGCTAAACTAATATATTTGCTGTACTCAAGTACATATATTATTAGAAAGACAACAATATTATGTAGGTAAAATCTGTTTTTATACCCCAGATACTTAAATCACAGTTCAGTACTAATACCTTATAATCATATGCCCAATGCCCAACAAATGTAATATTACAAAACCGTATAGATTGGGCACTAGAGTGGGCCAATTGAACTGTCATTAGTACCTGGGATATAATTTACAATTAACAATTAATTTTAGTAACTAGGAAAGCAGCCAAAGTTTATGCCAAGTTAAATCATAATTTGTGGTTTCAGTTTTTTGTACAGTTTAGAACAGATTGATTATTGGGTGATACAAAACACCTACTTATGTACCTAAAACTGTAAAAAAATCCTACAAAAACCTAAAACCACAAATAGTTTTAATTTTTTATATCAGTGCAGTGGTCCCAGCCAAGTTGACAATTATTGTTGCCATAGACAGTTTTACTAAATATAATATGTACCTATTCATAACTAAAATGTTTAACACCTCTTACATTACAAAAAGTGGAAATAAATGGTTTTAAAAATTAAAAGTTACTGTACAATTAGACATGTTAATGGTCATATTTTTATTGGGAACTGATATGGTGTTATTGGTAACTTGGGTGCTATTAGCCAAATTATCGTCATTTTGTTTATCTTCCACTGTAAATGTAGGAGAGTGAGCCGTAGGAATGCTAGAAGCATCCCTTTCAAATTCGGCGTCTTTGAAATTTGATGGATCTTTAAAATAATCTGATAACAATGCATCTTTTGAAGTTGATGGTTGATTCATTGGATCTATGCATGACTTATTTAGTGTAATACTGCTCACAATTCCCTTGCAAATTTTTGATTTGTTTTCAATGGAGTCCTCTAGATACCCTTCAGCAGCCCCGTTGGACCTCCATCCACCATGGCGCTTAATGGTGGTCAAGTCGGCACCCGAGTCTGCCAATAGAGTTGCAGAGGTCCGTCTAAAGCAATGTCCGGTGTATTGTTCTGGTGATGTTAGCTTGAGAAAAGTGGCAATATCACGAGGCAAGCTGCCAATTTTATTTGGCCCCATGGGTTGTCGAAAACATTTTCCTTTGCGGTAAGCCAAAAAGAATCTGTCAGTCTCTGTATTAGAAGGCCGTAGGTTTTGGTACTTTTTTATAATTTCCACATATTCATTTCGAACCACAAAGTTTCTCTCAATATTTGTTTTAGTGTCTGGTAATTCGAATAGTAATAATCTATCAGAATGTTTTTCAACATTGTTAGTCCTGAGGTATGTGATTTCCTGTGTCCTACATGCTCCACTTATTCCTATGATGAGGACCACCTGAAACATGAAAAGAATTTAATTTATGCTTGGTTTAAAGTATGTACTAAAACAAGATTTCACAAGGCTTGAACCTTTTACTCTCTTATTCTTAGAGTAATATTTAAGAAAATAAAGTATTTGAAATACTTACTTTAACCGCTAGATAATCTATATCAGGTGCTTCATTCAAAAATCTTTGCACATCTGATGCTGTAAATATCTTTGATTTCTTCGGTTTGTGACCGGTAGATGTTTTTTTTAGGAACGCCATCAGTTTCGGATAATTTTCAATATGAACATTCTTCTTTATTTTTAGAGTCGCTTTTAGCATTGAAAATGTACTCCAAAGTGTACTGGGCTTTTTAGATTTGGCGATTTCGAGGAAATAGGACTACAAAACCGTTTCAGAGAACGTTTTCGCTCCTTTTCTTTGCCTCCATTCATTGAATAAATCGAACGCTTATTTAAGTCTTGATTTTTCTGGTAGTAACTGAAGTTCTGCGGTTTGGACGGCTGTCCGCAATTCTGCGGGCGTTAATTGTAACGCCTCTTCGTCACTAGAGCTACTCATATTCACACAAAACCTCGAGAATTTGCACAAAACACTAATCATACACGTTAACGCAACGCAAGAAAAGTTTTAAATTAGGAATCAAGAAAAAAATCCATGCGGATGCGTTCCGTTTCATGACTTTTGAGTTTGCGCTGTTACTTGTGGTGCGTTCAGAATAATTAAAATTGATGTATCAAGATAAAATTCCTTGTAGGATTTTAAGCGTTTTAAGGTAAAATCAAGTAATAAATTTGTTTTCACTGTATGTTTTTAATTGACTACGATTAAATATAATATTACTTTTGAGTCCACACCATCTGATTTTATCAGACAATTTTATGAGATCAGCGAAAATTGTCCTGTCTGAACTGGCCTTTACATGTTGTTATGTTTAAAAAAAGTAACTTATTTCACGTTCGGATTTCAAAATTACTTTGCCCACATGTGGATAAAATGCAGTTTTGCTATCTGTTTTTAAAGAATAAAAAAAAAAACCGGTCAAGTGCGAGTCCGACTCGCGCACCGAGGGTTCCGTACACAGTTCTTGAATATGTAGTTGTGTACCCGTCCCGACCCCATTAATTCAGGAACAATCTTAAAAAAACATGACAGCACCATCTATCGGCGCATTGTGTTACTAATTTGCGCGACTGAATAACTTAGTACGTATGTTGGTTTTTCAAGGATAATTCTTTATCACATCAACCGATTTCAATAATTGTTTTTTTATTTGAAAGAAGGTATTTTCAACGTAATTTTGTAAATTTAAATATAAAACAAAAATATATACAAAGGTGATTAAATTACAAACTTAGTATAGAAGAGTTTTTTGATGATTAAAAAAAAGAAAAACTAGATAGAGCTATGGCTATAATTTTCCTGTAAAATATACATGCATATTAATGTTGTGTAATAATTTCAAATTTTTTTCTTCGTAAACTTCGGAGATAAGGGGGGGGGAATGGTATTTTTTTTTACATTTTCCCTCGTAAATCGAAATTTCCCCAACGAAAAAAAAAACTAAAAATTGTTTTGGAATGTACAAGTCAAGCCCTTTCATATGATACCCCACTTGATATAGTTGCCAGACTTTAAAATTTTGAACCCCCTTTTATCTGTCATTATTCACAGAAAATAAAATAAAATAATTTAAAAAACCATCTTCTATGTATCTGGGTTACCCTTGTTTATAACTATTCCAAATTTCAAATCGATAGGATAAGTAGTTCCTGAGATATTTAGCGATGTGACAGACAGACAGACAGACAGACAGACAGACAGACAGACAGACAGACAAAGTGAAACCAATAGGGTTCCTTTTTTACCTTTTTGGTACGGAACCCTAAAAAGGACTTTCCGAGCTAGTGAGGTGAAAATAAATATTCTTCCTGTTCCGAAGCAAAATTTACAATTCAGTTGTGTATTTAAATAGAAATTCGTGTTTTTTTCAGACCTTTGATGTTAGTCTAATTATGGCACATTTTGTACGCCATTGACCGATTAATCCGTCTTTAGTAATGTGGAAAGACATTCAAATTTAATATTTCATAAATCCTCTAATATGCGTTCAGATACCGTAGGCAATAGAAAAAAAAATATTTATGAAAATTTTCTTACCTGTGGTGAAGGTTACCAGCAGTAACATTATTATCATTCTAATTTCCTATTTAATAATATAATGATTTTTTTTACTGAGCTAAATCATTAGTTAAATAGGAAAAATATGTAAATTAATTCAAAAATAGCCTCCAAACATTTGACATACAAACCGGTCAAATCGCGTAGTATAGATTTACCATAGATTTAGATTTAGATTTATTTATTTCATGAGAAAAATTACAATATAAATTTGCATACAATGTCAAAATTATAAGAATCCTTATCATGATCGTCAACAAAATAATTAATAATAAAAATGAAGTTAAAATATCAATACATTGAATGAATAGGTATCTCCCTCAAGGGATCGTCAATAACATATAATAAGAATAAAATAATCAGTATCGATATAAAAAAAAACAATGATAAAACAAATCAGATAAATAATAATGTCAAGGAATCTAACGAATTACTTAAAATATTATTTCCATGAACTCCTTAACTGAGTACAGAGGGTTATCCAACAAAAGATTTCTCAGTTTACGCCTAAATGTTTCGTCACAGGGTTCGTTTCTTAGATCGGCAGGCAGGTGTTCAAAGTAAGTCATAGAAGCCAGCTTAGCATTGATGTACCATCATTCAGTCGGTTTATAATTCGATTTCGGGATACCAACAAATAATAAAAAATCCCCTAAAGATTACCCCACGTTTCGGGAATTTCAAGTAATTTGATTTTTTCAGTTTTTCAAAGGATGAATCCCGAAAAAATGGATTTGAGGACTGAGGGAACAGGGAAGTAAATTGGGTAAAATAATCTATAACTGCTTATTATATATTTGTTTATTTATTGAAAAATAAAGTTATAAATATGATATATTATTGTAAATAAATTACCTGCTCTAATTTGAAGTTTATCCTTTTATTTCAACAACGACATACCTACCTAATTTATCTATGAAAGACAAAAAGGAGCATGTAAGTAGTAGGCACTTTATGGTTACTTATTACTTATAGTAATTACTACTTTCATCGTCTAGAGATTTAACATTTAGCCAAATTCAAATTTAGCAAAATCCAGCCAAATTGCGTAGTACAAATTTTGTATTGTTTGTACAAAAATCACCCCTTAAGGGGAGGTATCCCCAACGCAAATGTCCCGCTCTAACACGCGTGAGTTTACAATTAACCATCCCGCTCTCTACGCAAGCTATGCGCGCAGTTTTGTAAATATTTGGCTATAGTCATTAAGCCAATCATTTTATCAAAGCAAACCCTGCGAATTTGTCTAGGTAACTATTTACGATCTTTAATTGAGTACAAAAATTAAATGTTAAATATCAGTAATGTAGCCGTAGTATTGAAAATAGATTCCAAAAAGGGGTAACTTCGCGATTTTTTTCTATCGAGTGAAATTCATCAGGTCATGTAACTAACTGCGATTTTGACTAGACAAGATCCTTATGTAACACATATATTTTTTTTAGATTTTAAGACTCTATATTCTATGTCTCAGGTGGTTTTTAAAAACTCAAAAGTGGTAATACACGGCCTTAATGTCGACAGAAAGTTTCTTCACGCTATTTCCAACTATTACTGACACATACAAACAGTGCATAAACCTATTTTAGAGTAGGCCCATTTTTGAAGAAGTAGAATACAAGAAGCAAATCGTGTAACAGTTGGGGTGACAACGTAATCAGAGGGTTTAGACCCTGCAGAATACGGATCTGCCTGTCTCCATCCCCAAATTTGAGCCGGAAGAATGTTATATCGGAAAAGGTGCAGCCCATACAAATTTTTTCGTTGTACATTTGGTAAATCGTTGTTCCGGTACCCTAACTATGGTCCAATTGTTATGGATTTTTGATATGCCGTAAATAAGAATATTTGTCATCGTATCCCGAAATTTTTGACACTCCAGCTCCACGTCTTTCTCGGCCATCTTGGAAAATCTGTCACTTTTTTCAGTTTTTTGCTTGTACTGTCGTTATAGTTCATTTTAGTGCTAAACATGGTTTAGCAATATTGTAAAACACAAAATTTGCTGAAACTTTTGGGTACAAAGATTTTTTCCATGACCCCTAGGGACGAAGATATGACAGGAGATATCATTATAAATTACCACTTTTTTCTAGTTTTCCTCTCACGTTTACGTTTAAAGTGCATTTTAGCGTTAACTATAGTTCAGCAATATTGTAGATTACAAAATTGGCTATAACTTTTGTATTGAAATATTTTTTCCACGATCATCAGGAAAGAAGATACGATGTCACCTATGGGGTACTACCGTCGATATTTACTACTTTTCCAGTTTTCTTCACATATTTTCGTTTTAGTGCATTTCTCGGTCAGCAATATTATAGAAGACAAAATTATATGCAAATTCAAAGTACCTACGATCTTCTAGGTATCGTGGAAACAGACGATTTTGTCTTCTGAGGGATTGAAGTGGTATAGATCGGAAAGTGACAGATGCTTTATCTTGTCGTCTATCCCGCTATCACTCGACCATCATAGATCCCCTACAGATTGCGATTAAATGCACTCAAACCTAAATATGAGAAGAAAACTGCAAAAGTAGCAAATTTCAACGGTGCTACTCCATAGATGACTTCATATCTTCTTTCCTAATGGTTGTGGAAAAAATATTTCAATACAAAAGTTGTAGCAAGTTTCGTGATCTACAATATTGCCGAACTATAGTTAGTGCTAAAATGCACTTAAAATGTAAACATGAACGGAAAACTAGAAAAAAGAGGCAATTTTTAATGATATATCCTGTCATATCTTCGTCCCTAGGGGTCATGGAAAAAATCTTTGTACCCAAAAGTTTTAGCAAATTTTGTATTCTACAATATTGTAGAACTATGTTTAGCACTGGAATGAACTTTGACGACAGTAAAAGCAAAGAACTGAAAAAAATGACACTATTTCCAAGATGGCGGCCAAAGTTATGGAGCTGGAGGGCCGAAATTTTTAGGTTACCATGGCTAATATTGTCCTTCACAACATACCAAAAAACCATATCAATCGGACCTCTTTTAGAGTACCAGAGCAACAATTTACTAAATGTACTACGAATTTTTTTGTATGGGCTGCACCTTTTCCGGTATACTGTACTTCCGGCTCAAATTTCGAGATGGCGACAGGCAGATCCGTATTCTGCAGGGTCCAAACCCTCTGATAACGTTGTCACCCCAACTGTTACATGACTTGCCGCTTGCATTGTTTAGAGACGCCTTTTCCAATTCTGTTCCTCCTCTATTTAGGTATTAAGAAGTAAAAGTGTAAATACTGGCCACAAATATTTAAATAATACTACTTGTCAAATTTGTTCTACAGTCAAATCACAGCTTAAAACAGAGTAGGTTATCATATTTTTATTGATCTTATCAATAAAACACAATTTTCTGAGACAAACTTTGGCTAACTTTCTATGCGTATTCGTATCGTATGTACGCAAACAAATTTAGTTTACGTTTCCTTTGACTACCAATCTGCAACGTGTAAAGGCACTGTGCCGTAGTGCGACAACACATACAATACAATTATAGGCTACATTCGTCCGGGTCCCGTCGCATACCGGGTAGAGTCAATCCGACCCAGATCGGGCCTAGTTGTCTTGCTGCACTCTTTGTCAGCTAGGCTAGGTTTAGTGAACCAGTGACAAAACTCCCAGTAGCTAGATTCCACTGACACAGTTCAGATTTGGTTGAAACCGCTCAACTAAGCTCAAAACGTAACCCCTTAATTTATAATTTATTGTTTGTGTATACGATACGAATATGCATACAAAGTTAGTCAAAGCGTGTCTCAGAAAATTGTGTTTTATTGCTTTGATTACTCTGTTTTAAGCTGTAATTTGACTAGAATTTTGACAAGTACCTAGGTATTATTAAAATATGTGGCCAGTATTTACTACTAAATAGGTTTTATGCGAAAGATAAGTAATGTTATTACAACTTATGTTAATAGGCCTAGAGTGCCATAACATAGAAGCATTCTGCCTGCTAAATTTTGACGCAACGCAAACTAACCCCAGTGGGGCAGGTCCTTAATAACTAGGCCCGGCACGAATTTAGTTTAACTGTCATCCCAGTGAATGGCGGATGTCGAAACGCAATGAAAAAATCAAGGATTTTTACAATTTAAGATGCCTTCATGTGTTGTGAAGTGGTGCAGGAATCATACGGATCGTAACAAAGACAAGGGAATCACTTTCCACGTGTAAGTACCTAAATCGATAACGTTAGTAAAACCTTTAAAAAAGTTTTGATTCTTACCCACCTTATTGTGCTATAGCACTTAAATGGTTTGTTTACCTATTAAGTATGGGCTTATTAGATATTAATAACTAGCGTTTTTATAGAATAACTAGGTACTTATAAAACTGCTCTTGATGCATGTTAATTTTAATAATGATTTAATTATTTCTCATTAAGTGAAATGTAAATTTCTTATGAGAATAAAGTTCTATAAACTGAAAAAAATATTATGATCAATATTTTGTATAGGGATGATATTATGCCAAATGAAGTAAGTACATTTTTTATGGAATGCATCAAAGTATTTGTGGCTAGATTGTGTAAGGTCTTAATTCAACACGGCGATGCAGAATGTAAACAACCCAGTCCTTTGTGCACTAAATGTTTCTAGTATTTCAAGCACTTATAATTAGCACAAGCACATAAGAGTCAAGCACAAAGTAGAACACTTAATATTAAGAACGCGCAAGGAATATTTAGGTAATAACGAATGCGGCCAAGCGACAAGCGACAAGAGACTGGCGGACCCCTTTATTGTATTAAACAATTGTTAAATTGAAAAAAATAATAGACAATATTTTATTTTACCGACCCTGTAATGTCGCACATATCCCTGTGCAATCTACTTCCTCTGCCACTCATACGTAAAGGTGTATTCAGATTCAGATATATTTTAGCCCCTCTATTTGCATCGACTTAAACGTTGCTGACTGTATGTGAACATGAGTAAATGGGTACGCACTGCCCGGCTGTACACATCCATACTAATTATTATAAATGCGAAAGTACTCTGTTTCACTATCTATTACCTACCTCTTCACGCTTAGACAGCTGAACCGATTGTGATAAATGTTGGTATGGAGATATTCGAGACCCTAGGAAGGACATAATATAGCTTTATCCCGTGGAATAACTCAGTCAGATGTCTGGAAGTGGTTGAGATATGGATTTATTATTAATTTATTAATAATGTATTATTATAATATAGACAAACGGTCGAAAAAACGGAGTGTAAAAGTATAAATAATACAAATTAATCAGCAATTTTATTACAGTCGCGCGCGCGCAGCCGTTCCGATCGGATGCATGCATTGTTTGAGTGACAAAATGCCGTTAACGGTAAAGTGTACGAGCTGTAACATCGTAATCGATGAGCTTCTAGCTTATGTTCAAAACAAAATATCTCTTATTTTGGAGCCGGATCTGATCAAAATATGTGCATCAGCGTTTAAAAGTGACGAGATAAGAAATTCAAAGTCGTTACTTTTCGAATCAGTGCCAACGACCAAACGCAAGATTTTACGGAAGAGGGAAGGCAAAGAAAATCGTGACCTCAGTGACATATTAGCCGTTTTTAAAAGTGCCGAAGTGGATAGTTTGCCGATTTTCGTGGCCAGAGACCTCGATAAACTACCGCCAGTGACCTTTGACTCGCTGGATGTCACCAAATTACTAAAGGATATTACACTATTGAAAACCAACTTAGACACTATACAGGCGAATTATGTAACAAAAAAAGACGTGGAAGACCTTATGAGTCAGTGTCAAAATGAAAAAACAGCGAACACCTCGGTGCAGTCGCCGACGTTACTGTCACCGTGTTTTCGAAATATAAACATGAAAAGAGACGCTTGCCTTAATAGTGGTCCTATGGGATTACAACACATTGATGAGACAATAATTGAAACTGGAAATGATAGCTTAGAATGCCCAGCATCGCAACAAAAAAGTAATTTAGAGAACAATACGGGAGCTATAGTTCCATGGTCAGCGATAACAAACGAAACCGGTTCTGCGGGTGCAGTGAACGCGAGTCAGCTGTCCGGCCGGGACTCGGTTTATGATAACAATGTAAATACAAGTAAACAAAGTGTTTCTTGTGAAAAAACGCTGGCTGAAGTAGTGAAAGCCAGCGTACTTAGCAGCCAGTCACCTATTCATGGTAAGGACGAGGAATGGCGCACAGTAGAAAGTCGTAAACGTAAAAACAAGTTCAAAACACAGTTTAAATCAAAAATAGGATCTGCGAGTGATTTGGACGGAAAGTTTAGAGCGGCCGACACTAAAGTGCCGATTTTTATAACAAAGGTGCACAAAGAAACGCGAGAGTCTGATATATGCGAGTATATTTTGTCAAAAACGAAAGAGAAAGTATATTTGGAAAAACTCAATATAAAAAGGAAGGATGATCACAACGCCTATAATTTTTTTGTTAATAAAGAGAAAGTGCCTTTGTTTTTGGATGCCGGTATCTGGCCGAGGGGCATTATTTTTAAGCGGTTTGCTCATTATAAGCAGCGTAAAGCAATGAATGGCGTTAATGACCATGTAATTAATGGATAACAGAAGAAAGTGTAGTTTAGTCAGTTTCAACTGCAAAAATGTGAAACGCTCAGTTGACAGTATACGGGATTTATGTCGTTCTTTTCACATTATTGCCTTACAGGAAACATGGTTAATGCCCAATGAAATATCATTTTTGGACGGCATCGACACAAATTTTAACAGTACAGGGACCTCGGCTGTTGACGTCACGTCGGGAATGCTGCGAGGGAGACCCTATGGGGGAGTCGCACTTATGTGGAGGAAGAACGCTTTTGAAAGAGTGTCAGTGATAAAGTGTGATAATCCTCGAATCTGTGCAATTAAAGTGGTTACAAGCGGCAGGGCGTTTCTAGTGGTAAGCGTTTACATGCCGACAGATAAATCGGAAAACTTGCCGGAGTTCACAGACTGCCTTGCTGCGGTAAGTGCGCTAGTGAGTAGTGAGGATACCGAAACTGTCTATGTGCTCGGTGATTTTAACGCCCATCCAGGAGAACCATTCTTCACGGAACTACAAACGTTTTGCGACAATGTTGACTGGCAATGTGCGGACGTTGATAAATTAGGGTTGCAGTCGGGTGTATATACATTCGTGAGTGAGGCACACGGCTCACGGCGCTGGCTCGATCACTGTGTAGTATCTCAGTCAGCACAATGTACCATCACTAACGTTTATGTTAAGCTTGATGTTTTATGGTCTGACCACTACCCGCTAGTAATCGAGTGTAATATTAGTGTGTTAAATATCAAGTCTTTTGATCAACATGTAATGTTAGATAAGGTGATATGGGGCAATAGAAATGTACATCAGATAAACCTGTTTGCATCTGATTGTCACTATAGGTTGGGACGCATTGAATTTCCGGTATCTTTACGTGAATGTTGTTTACAAAACAAGGTATGTAATAATAACAAACACAAAGCTATAATTGATAACTTGTATATGTACATAATAGGTGCCCTCAGACGTTCGGCTGTTGTCAGTAGCTCGGTGAGAGTAGTTAGGAAAAACAAAACAGTTATCGGTTGGAATAAGTATGTCAGCGAGGCGCACGGGGAGGCCAGGCGTATGTTTCAAGCTTGGGTATGGTACAATCGGCCTAAGGCAGGTCCTATTTTTGACGCTATGAATGATACCCGAAGATTGTTTAAATCCCGATTAAAATGGTGTCAAAAACATGAGGAGCAAATTAAGCTTGACAAGTTGGCATCATCACACGCAAATAAGGACTTTAAGCAATTCTGGAAATGTACAAAGAGTTTGAATACTGCACCTGGGCGCCCCGTGAGTGTCGACGGTGTTACTGACCCCAAACAAATTGCTGAGGTTTTTAAAAAACAGTTCAGAGTTGAGTCACCATTGGGGCCATCGCTGGAGGTGTTCGAGGCTGAGACTCTCACGATAGGAACTAACATTACAGCCAAAGATGTAGCCTTGGCCATAAAGAATATGTCTAGAGGCAAGTCTCCGGGTCATGATGGTCTGAGCGTCGAGCACCTTCAGCATGCGGGTCCACATCTTCCTCGAGTACTGGCTATGTTTTACTCGCTGTGTTTGGGGCATTCGTATTTGCCGGCCGAACTTATGAGAACCATTGTTATACCGATTGTGAAAAACAAGACTGGAGACACATCGGACAAAAGCAACTATCGGCCGATTTCGCTTGCCACTATTGTAGCGAAGGTGCTTGACAGTCTGCTTAATACACAGTTAGATAAGTACATACAGTTGCACGATAATCAGTTTGGGTTTAGACCCGGGCTGTCGACTGAAAGTGCAATACTGTGTTTAAAGCAGACTGTTAGGTATTATACAGACAGAGATACACCTGTGTACGCGTGCTTTCTCGACCTGTCGAAAGCTTTTGACCTGGTCTGCTATGATATACTGTGGAGAAAGCTAGTTGATATGAAAGTACCTCCTGAGCTCATCTCAATTTTCAAGTTTTGGTACAGAGGCCAGGTCAACAGCGTTCGATGGGCGGGGGCTCTGTCGAATTCGTATAGATTGGAGTGTGGAGTGAGGCAGGGGGGGTTAACCTCACCGAAGCTCTTCAATCTATACGTTAATTCTTTAATTACAGAGCTCAGCAACACTCATGTCGGCTGCCACGTGCAGGGCGTGTGCGTTAACAACATTAGCTACGCGGACGACATGGTGTTGCTGAGCGCGTCGCCATGTGGTCTCGCTAAACTGATAGATATTTGTGAGCGATACGCCGTCACTCACGGCCTCAAATACAACACCACCAAGAGCGAGATGATGGTTTTTGAGGTCAGAGGAAAAAGTGTGGTGGTTCCCACGTTAAAACTGGACAATAGTCCATTAAAAATGGTATCCCAATTTAAATACCTTGGGCACATGATTACCTCTGACCTCAAGGACGGTTCTGACGTTGAAAGGGAGCGCAGGGCGCTGGCTGTTAGAGCGAACATGGTCGCCCGCAGGTTTGCCCGGAGCTCAACTGCTGTAAAGCTGACATTATTCAAAGCATATTGCACGTCTTTCTATACGGGTAGCCTGTGGGCGAACTATACGCAAAAACAGTACAGCGCCCTGCGAGTGCAATACAACAATGCGTTCAGGGTGCTGATGGGACTGCCTCGCCACTGCAGTGCCTCAGCAATGTTCGCGGAGGCGCGCGTGGACAGCTTCTCTGCCATCATGCGCAAGAGGGCCGCCTCGCTGCTCGGCAGGGTCAGGGCCAGCTCCAACAGCATCCTAGCAATGTTTGCAGGCAGGTTTGATGGTGCCTACTTAAATAAATGCAGTGCACTGCATAATAGACAACTAAAACCCTAGGTGTAAGGTAATGTATTATAATGACCAATCCAACAGTGACATTTTTAAAATTTATCATGATTTAATTTATTAATTTATCAATTTAATTTATTGTAATTTATCAATTTAATTTAACTTATTATTTAATCTATTTCATTGTATTAATATAGTCAGTGTTTTTAAAATGTAAAAATATGAATCCTGGTATTCGAAATAAACGATTAATAAATAAAAATAATTACAATACTGTTAACCTATTTATTTTGTTTTCTTTCAACGTGCCGAAAATTAAAATATTGATTAATTATTTGACTGTCTAAAATCTGTTGCATGAACCTATCCATGAATTCTCATTGACATCTATCAAATATGATTCGTGACGGCACAGACCCGTGGCGTACGGCCTGCTGCTAGCGCCTGCAGCTAGAAGATCATTGGCGGATTAAGTTGCTGATTGGCAGTTATTGTCTATACAACCATTTCAGTCACGCGCAAGTGTTTACAATTAGTGTAAAAGAGATAACTATTATTTTGTTATCGTTTTCGTATTATATCTCTGTATATACGTAACGTCGTATTTAAATGTGTGTGTATTTGTGTTTGTGTGCTAAGTGTCCCGATAAATTCAACGCCAAAGTTCTCAGAGGCTGCTTCCATGTTTATATTCGTTCACTAATAACTTAATTTTTACTAAATGTATTTATTTAAATATAGCTTACAGTAGGAGCGGTAAGATGCGAAATTATTTGCTTTACAAAGACTGAAAACGGTTCAGATCTAAGCAAACACTACAATCATATACCAAAGTAGATCTAAACTAAATGGATAACTTAACGACTAGTACAGAGAGTTTCTAACTGTGAGATTATAACTTGGATTTTAAATGACTAACAATTTGATTTTTAAAGCTTTTACAATATCTTATTGAGAAAATATCAACATGAGACAAGTTTATGTTATAGTAATTAAGACAACGGTTAAAGTAACAATGCGAGACATATTTAGTACGAGAATATAGAATGGCGAACAATTTTTTATGACGTGCTGTGCGTTGAGGAGTTTCAAATAATAACCTACCAAGAAGCGACGGGGAGTCGATAAAGCTGTTAATTATTTTATACAGAAACATTAAATCAAATTGTGTACGTCGGCTTTCTAATGCTAATAGACCATAGTGAGAAAGGCTGTTGCTATAGGAGTTTCGACCGCGACACATACGGTAGTCTAAAGCTTTTAGAAATTTCTTTTGCAGTCGTTCGATCCTATTGATATGACATTTAAAGAAAGGGCTCCATATAATACATGCAAAGTCCAGAATTTATCTTACTAAACTGTAATATAGTGTCATGTATGTCATGACATTGTGAAAAGGCCTACAAACCCTCAATAAAAAACCAAGCTGCCTATAGGCCTTTTGAACAATACTATCAATATGATCGTTAAAAGTGAGCTTATTATCAATTATCACCCCAAGGTCTCGGACTTTGTCAACCCTATTCAACACGGGATTGTTTAAGTTATACGCGTATATAATTGGGTTTCTGTTACGTGTGAATGTAATAATATTACACTTATCAGGGTTTAGAAATAGCTGATTACTATCACAGTATGCAGCTAAAGAGTTAATGTCGTCTTGTAGTTTGCGGCAGTCATCAACAGTGGTATCTTATAAATTTTAGCATCATCTGCATATAAACAGGTGATTACTGCTACTAACCACGTTACCAATATCATTTATGTAAAGTGTGAATAGCAAAGGTCCGAGATGGGACCCTTGAGGGACACCTGACGGGATTAGAAGAAAGTCGGACAAGAACCCTTTAATAGAAACAGCCTGTGAGCGTTATTTTACTAAACGGTTAAAACTCATGTATTAATTGTCACTTCGGGCGACATGTTTCGAACTCGTCGGGAGTTCTTCCTTAGGATGAGTGCGTCTGCGACCCGCGCCGATTGCACACTGTCGAAACAAGCGAAACCGGGGCTCGAAAGTGAGCGGCAAGGCCACGCGAGGCCGAAGGCCGAGCTCCGCGTAGGGCCGAAAGTCCGAAGTGTCCCATTAGTGAGATGAGAGCCCGAAACTCGAAGGCCGAGCCCACGTGGACCCTACCCAACATTCTCACAAGCGAAACCTGACTAACATGAGGGTCGAAGGCATGAAAGTGAGCAGCAAGGCCACGTGTGGCCGAAGGCCAAGCTCCGCGTATGGCTAGAGGGCGAATAATAAAAGTCCAAATCAACCTTACAAACATCCGTTCTATTGTTAGATAAGTACGAATTTCTTCCCACTTCTGACTAAAAACTTATTTGGAGTGTGTTTTTTTAATTTACTGAATGTTGTAATATACCGTTATAAACGTCATAAACCAAAGAACTTTTTAAAATAAAATGAAGCTCTCAATAGCTGCTACTTTTTTAAAATTTAATTTTGAAGTGGATATTTTTTCGAAAATTCGTTTTATTTTTTACCAAAAAGGCCCATGTGTACATTTCGTGGTATTATTTGTATCAAGAAATTAGTATTTTTTAAGCAAACGTACGTAGACGAAAGACATTTAAATAAATTACGCATTTAAAAGCATACACAAAAAAACTTACGGGTCTTAGAATGTCAAATTTTGGGTAATTTAGGAAAAAACTTTTAAAAAATCGTACCTCCATGACCATCACTCTTAGGACCCAGGGTCCAAGGGTGGAAAGGTAGCAAATGACCTAACCAGCACCCCAAAAAATTTTGACGGTCCATGTGCCGAACACCCTGTAATTTCGTATACGGTAAAGGCGAGCTCGTCAGCAACCATTTTTTCAAAAATTTTGCCAAAAATACATAACTTCGAGATCGGTCGGTAACTCGGTACTGAGATACATCATCTTTTTTATTATTTTTGGGTATGGGAGTTATTAGAGCTTGTTTCCAGCGATCTGGAAACGAACCCGATAATAATGATTGAGGAAAAATGTACGTAATAGGAATAGTAAGTTCCTTCGCGCATTTACTAATAAAAAGAGGATGTATACCGTCCGCACCAGCTTCCTTATTTACGTTAATTGACTTGAGTTGCTTAAACACAATATCAGAATTAATTTTAATTGAGTTGATATTCGCTGGGTGCGAAGTAGGTGGTGGGGGAACCACGAATCGATCGCAGCGCGCACCGTGGCCAAAAAAGGAACTTTCGGCGGACCAACTGTCACTTTTTACTAGCGAAATTTACATATCCGTGCATTTGAAGTAAAAATAAATAAACATGCGTTACGAAACCAGCTGCGTAGTTAACTGCAAGAAAAATGGCACAAACAGTGATCACTAATTCTATAAATTTCCACAAGCAAGTTGGAAACGAGCACAACAAATGAAATGGACAATCGTTGTCGAGGAAAAAGTAAGAAAGCTAACCTATAAAGCGACATTTTTAATATTATATTTTGTATGCCGTAGGAAGTAACGTTACTATAATTTATTTGTTGCTTTATTTCAGTGCCAATCGATCGCCATGGTACCCAAAGCCACCATGACAGGATTTGCAGTGCGCACTTCATTGGCGTTTTTAATTAATTTAGCCATGTTTAACTGAAAATACACAAAAAGTCTGCATTATTTACGGCACTACAGTCATAAATGATCGTCTCAATTATATATGAAATGCGCGATTCAATTATATTTGTTTATTTCTTTACTTATTTCTCGTGAGGTCAGCCATGAGAAAGTCCGTGTGTACTACCTGAAATTGATTGATTTAGCCATTTTAGGCGTGAAATAGACACTATAGATTTACGTGATCGAATAGAATATATGAAAATTACGATATTTCATTGAAATTATTTGTTTGTATATTTCTTTTCGTAATGATAGCCAGCCATTATATATTTCTAAGTCCGCCGTAATTGTTACCGCTAGTTGGCGCTGTCATCGCGCACCCAGCGAATTCAGGGGAGAATTTGGATTTGTGTTAGTAAGTAAAGTATCAGGATCAGGGTGATTAGCTTTTACAAAAACAGAATTGAAGTATTTGTTGAATAAATTACATATTTCTCGACTATCGGTAATGATCTGATTTTCATGAACGAACTTGTGCGGATAATTTGAGGCGTCACGTTTCGATTTAACATAAGTCCAGAAATAATTGGGGTTGAATCTAATTTTACTTTCTACTGTACAAATATAAGACTCATAACATATTTTTTCTAAATCCTTAGTACGGCTTCTGAGGGAGGAAAAGGAATCGTAGTCAGACTGTTGGCCATATTGTTTCCATTTTTTGTGATGTTTTCTTTTTTCAGTCATTAGTTTAATTAATGGTCGAGAAAACCACGGTGGATAACGATTGGAGGAGCAAAGTTTTTTTTGTAGGAACATACAAATCAATTAATTTGTTAATAATGTTATAAAAGAATTCAACTAGTGCCTCAAGACCGTTAAGCTTCGAAAATTCCTCGCACCAATCGATGTCCGTTAACTCGTTTCTAATGACCTCAAAATCAGACAAATGAAACATTTTTTGACAGCATCTATGTTAGGCGTTAAGGGTTTGTCGTAAGACAAAATAAAATTAATGTTAAGGGTGGTGACCATCCTCCGACGTGAGCGGACGAGAGCATGAGGTGACGTCACATACTTTATTGCTAAATATCAAGTCAATAATTCGATTGTTAATGTTTTGCACATAATTAAATTGATGAAGTTGTGTTAGGTTCATGAAGTCGGCCGCTAACGTCGCCGGATAGTCGCCATCGGTCATAACATAACACCCATATACCAATGGTATCAGAATCTCGAAGCCATCGAGCGTTTGATATGTTAAAATCACCTAAGATTAGAAATGTGTCATCGGGATGTTTATCACAGTCGTCGGATATTCTTTTAAATAAACTAGCTAATAGTTAACATTTTTAGTAAAATTTATTTCGGCATAACTCAATAAAAAGAAAATACAAACATTATAAACAAAGATTAGAAACTAAATTAATACTAAACTAAACTAACTAAAACTAGTTATAAATATATTAAAAAAGGGAATCAAAATTCGGCCCCCTGGGTATGGTTCCCATTACGCAGGCAGCATTCCCGCGCTGGATTGCGATGGCAATTCTTTGCGCGAGAAAGCTGCCTGCGCGAGGGTCGCCTGTTGTGTCCCTCAACCGTTTGCTGAGCATCTTGTGGAGCCCCCGCGCACTCTTGCCCCACGGGCCAAGTGTCTCGACGCCAAATGCGACAAATTCGTATTGGGCGCCGAGACACCTGTATTTACCCGCTTTGAAAACCTCCCGGGCGTCCGCCGCCGCCCCGGCGCGTTTGGTAGTGGCTGGGAGGTAGGACGCCGCCAACGTGTCAGCGCAAGTGGCGTCCCACACCAGCGCACGGCCCAATCTCCACGGGATCAATGACATCCCGTCAGGGCGCTTGCCATCGCCCCGCACGATCTGGGGCTCCAGAACTGCGGGAACGTTTGCGCTGACAAGTGCCCTTCGTAGGATGTCATGTCATTGAGCGTGGCATGGCGGGATAGACGGCCGGCGCCCGAGGAGCAGGCGAGCCCATGGTAACCGAGGCGGTCTACAGGAGCCCCACAAGAGACGCAGCTGTGGTCTACACATACATCAGGAATGTCCATGAGGAATATAAGTACAAATAATGTGAAGATAAGTACCACGAGACGAGTGGCTGGGCTGAGGCGCGGCGGCGCGGGCGGATGCCGGGCCGGTAGGTATACTCACCCACAGCTCGTCGGCCGGCGGCGGCGCTGCTAGTTCGGGCCGCAGCTCGGGACACAGCCCGGCGCGCACCGCCACCGCTACCCCTCCTCCGCGGGATAGCCCGCTAGCCGCTGGGTCACGGTCCCTCCTAAATACTACAAAACTAGGGTCGAAGTATTCGGAATTATAACTAGCAAAAAGCAGAGCTTTACGAGGGCTCGCGTTTTTTTTAGTAATGATATTTATGTAGACAGTTTATAAATAGAATTGAACGCCAAAAACGCCTGAAGGTGTCATGCCTACAGCTAGGGCTCGGAAACTGGTTCATTTTTCAAACCGTTATCATTATCATGTATAGTTCGTACATAACTGTAAGGCCAAGTGCTGTCAAATTAACGCAAGAAAAAATCTACCTTACAGCCCGAGCTCTAAGTCTAGTTTTGCTTGCGTTTGTTTGACAGAATTTAGCCTTAGAGTTGTGTCCGAACTATACTTGCGGCAAAACGCGAACTATACTTGCGATGTTTATGTGTTACCACCTTGCCTTCACTAGGGGTTGCAATATCGGACGGTTTTCCAATTCCGGAATTGTATCCGATATTGGGCTCCAATTCCGGAATTCCGGAACTGGTTCCGGAATTGGGATTTTACCTATTTCAACTAAATTAATGTCACAAAAATGTACTAAAAATATAATCATTATCGTTTTATAGGCAATATCCAGATAGGGTATAGCCTGTATTTTAAATTTTAGTATAAATATTAAGATATTTCTTACTTTCAATTTACTTTTTCACTTTACCTACTGAATTATCGGCTTTCCGGGATCAAATAAGCTGAGTGCTAAATGTGATCCATTAGTAGTAATATATGGTCATTAATTCATTATCAGCACTAAACCTATTAGTCTCAATCTCCACTCAATTGCTCAAAGGTTAGCTGGAAGAAATCCCCTATAGGGATAAGCTCCCCTTTGTACATGCATGTCAACTGTTCTTTTATTTTTGTGCTATGTTTACTCATGTATAATAAAGAATTATACAAACATACATACATACATAAACTCGTGATTTTCGAAAAAAATGCACATAAGTTTCATGTGGGTTAATTCCGTCTTACTGGAAGGTGGAACGCCAAAAGCATAAAACACAGGCGAGGCGGCGCTGTTCTTCAAGAATGGTAACAACCCTGACAAGTGACAACACACTACTGAACTACCGAACCATCAAGCTTTTGAGCCATGTCTACAAGCTGTTTCCAAGAATCATTGTCATTACGAGCCATCTCGCACGCAGGCTAGATGAATTCCAGCCTCCCGAAAATGCCGGTTTCCGAAGAGGCTTTAGTACCATAGACCACATCCATAGGCTCCGTTAAGTTATACAGAAGACTGAAGATTACCACTTGTCCCTCTGTTTATTGTTTGTGGGTGATTCGATCGAAACCTGGGTGATACTACAAAACTTTTATGTCATTATGTTTATGGTGTGCTCACGTACCCACTCCGTACTCCGTGCAGTGGACGGGTCTTCGTGGATAAGAACGGCTAGGTACGTAAGCCACAGAGCCACACTAGAGCACACGAACGCAGCTAACGGCGGAGTTTAGTGATGGTCGTATCCAAAATACAGATAGGAGGAATATACGTGATGGAATACCAATACCAGTTTGAAATCTATTCACAAAATGTTTATGAATCTGGTGCTACGCAAACAATTCCTCAGTTTTACATTGTGAAAGTTAAGAATAAACATACAAAACACTCTATTTTCTCTCTCTACATTCATCAAATCCAATTCCGGAATTTCCGATATTTTGAGTGTTTGGTACACCGGAATTGTAATATCGGAAAAATTGGCCGAGATTCCGGAATTTCGAGATTCCGGAATTCCGGAATGCAAGCCCTAGCCTTCACCAAATGGACCCTGCGGAAGACCAGCGCTGACAATAAGTCAGCATCATGCCGAGCCGGGTCCATTTCGTGACATCTTTATACCTACTGAATTATTTCTTTATTTTATTATATTTTTGTATTTGTCACGAATTGTTATTTAGGTTTAGATACAAAAACCGGTTTATTAAACCGACTTACGGAAGAGCTTTATATAAAGGTCTTGTTCGGAAAACCGGTTTAGAACCGGGTGAACGATTCTGGTTGAAATAATTAGAGTTGACCGAGTTGCATCAACTTTATTTCTTTAAAAAGCTATTTTACTGTTCAAACAATAAGGTACAAAATCCAATAACATATTTATAGAAATTCGGTCAACTAAAATAATTTCAACTATACCTATAGTGCCCACCATCCACTACGACGCGCTCCTCCACCGCCCGTTCCGTACAATTGCGCACAGATTAGTATGAGATGCGCCGTGGAGGGGCGCGTCGTCGTGGATGGAACGCACTATAACTATCGTAATACCTATAGACAGTGACCCCCGCCGGGCCTCTCGTCGAATAAACCAGTTAAGAGTCCACATATGCACTTTTGCAAATGTTTATCGACCTAGATCTCAACATCTATAGTAATTAAATATCTGTCCTTTCAGTATATTAATCTTGAATTTAGTATATTTTTTTCTAGTTATTATAGTTAGTTTTAATTAGTCTTAGTTTTTTATAGTTAGAATGAACAGTATATTATTTTCCTCCAGTCTGTCAAAAGTGAAAACACGATTTGCAAAAAATTTCTCGATACTTTTATTTTTCAAACATAAGTAACCCTTTTTTCGATGTTTTTGGTTGAATCTTTAAAACATCCCATCTTTAAAAATGATTTTTGGTTTAATAGTTGTAAAATGATAAGTTCTCAAACCTGATAAAAAATATTATCGTTATAAATGTCATCATCATCAAACTTAAGAGCTACGCTCTTGTCGGTGGAGAGATCGCCAGTCTTCTCGGTTCTCTGCCAGTCTTTTAGCGTCCTGATACGACGCGGCACCAATTTTCTCCTTCACTTGGTTGAAGTACACCAGCCCCTCTAGCACAACATGCATTCCGTATCTACTCGCGCGCGAGATAAGCTACCTGTCACTTTTTGACAGCATTTATCAGACAGTGACAGGTAGCCTATCTCGCGCGCGAGTAGAGACGAGATGCATGTTATGCTAGCCCCACAGTTATAAATGTACACGTTTGGAATACCTAAACAATATTTACGAAAAACACGCGCTAGAGAGCGGGATGGTTAATTGAAAACTCACGCGTGTTAGAGCGGGACTTTTGCAATGCTATCTACGCCCTCTTAATATAAAGTTCTTAAAACGTTCGCGTTCTCAATAAAGTTCTGAGCTAAACCCAAATAAACCGGTTTTAACCTATTAAAAAAACCGGTTCCGACCCTTGCCTACAGCGCCAATAAGGCCTATCGATATTACACAAAAGTTTAGGACAGCATTGTTAGAGCGAGACAGACATATTTTCTAGAACATGTCCAGGGCGTTTGAAATCCTCCCAGAACATGCTCGAAGGGTGAAGTCTCCATACAGACTTTCTAGACTTCCCGAAGTTTGTAGAAACTAAGATCGCGAACATTCTACAACCTTCGGTACCTATGCCTATAACTTGAAACCCCGTTTTCAGGCGAATTCAGGACCCCTTATGGGCCTCTGAAGTATATCAGTATATGGCGAAATTTCCAGCAGGAGTGACAGAGATAGCAGTAGTATTTAGAAAGAGATAGCTATACTCGGTACATTCGAGACGTAAGTGACAGAGATAGCAGTAGTAGAAAGAGATAGCTATACTCGGAACTTTCGAGAAGTAAGAGAGTGACAGAGATAAGCACCATTATACCAGAAGGCTACGTGAAAGGCCACTTAATGCCAACTTGTACAATAACGTTCTGGTATCCACACGATCAAATGCTTTCTGGTAGTCGAAATATGCTACGTCGACCTGTTTGTGTCATGTTAAGCTATTTGAAATAAAGGTCGTGATACTCATTAGGTTGGTGGTGGTTGATCTTTGTGAGAGAAATCCATGCTGCTCATCACAGAAATCATTTTTTAGCTGATAAAATAGCCTTGAGTGTATCACCGCTTCAAAGACTTTCGCAAACGCACACAAGACCGCTACTGGCCTATAATTTCGTATTTCAGATTTCGAACCGGTTTTGTGAATAGGTATCACTTTTGAGGTTTTCCAAAGGGAAGGGTATTTTTGAGTTCTAATTGCTAAGTTGAAAATAGGGTAGCATTTAACGAACCACCAAATTAGTTGCCGCATGATGCTCTAAAAAATTGCAATGATTACCAAAAATACTAGATTTTCACCAAATTTTCAACTCCTTTTAAATATAACGTGCAACTCAAAGAAGTAACATGTCGATAACCTATTAATTTAAATTGTTACCAAATAAATTAGTCACTACCCAAAAATACTTAATGATCACCTAATTTCAAACACCAAATTTCATATAATTTACATCCAAATATTACAGGGCTCGTAATCCTATTAAAATTATTTACACCCAAATAATTCTTTCGATACCCAGAAATACTACATGATCACCAAATTTCATGCGGCAATTGTTTTTTAATTTATCGCCCGACGCCCAAAGCAGTTCCAATCTAGTCTAACCTCATTGCTAGCACACTTTTGCGGTTTTCCATATGGTCCGTCTCGCTCGCACGTCGCAGCGCGTGCGAGCAAGACAGCGCTAAATGATTTTATTTTATAGAAGCTTCAAAATTTCTGTAACTTTAATGAGACACGTACATAACATAATTTAATTTAATATATTTTCAACTGTGCGTTCCTTACTGGTCGCATGCAGCTATTTGTTCTCAGATGTTTTTGCCTCTACTCTATTCGCTGATAATCGTCAATTTGCCTAGGTAGTAGTATTTTTCTATGACATATCTATTTTTATTTCAAACTAGTGGACATTGGAACAGTATTGACGGATCTCCGCTGGCGCGGAGCAAAGAGAATATAACCACTACGTTCTAAGAGACGGGACTTAGCACAAGGTTTTTGATGACAGTGACATTGTCAATATTGTCATCACATGACATTGATGTACAGTTTGGCAGACATTTTGAACCACAATAAAAAATAAAACGCGAAAGTACGTCATGCCAACATAACAACGCAATAAGGATATCGATATCGATATCCTATATATCGATATCGATAAATGATGACCAGTGACGTCCACACAAATAATGGACGAATCTATTCAGTTTTTGAACATAGGTACTTACTAGCCAAAAGAATAAAACAATGAAATAATTTTATTAACATTTATTTACGCTAGCCAAAGTATTAAATGGGTAGCATTTAACGAACCACCAAATTAGTTGCCGAATGATGCTCTAAAAAATTACATTGGTTACCAAAAATACTAGTATCGCACCAAATTTTCAACTCCTTTTAAATATAAAGTGCAGCTCAAAGAAGTAACATATAGTTATGTCGATAACCTATTAAATTAAATTGTTACCAAATAAATTAGTCACTACCCAAAAATACTTAATGATCACCTAATTTCAAACACCAAATTTCATATAATTTACATCTAAATATTACAGGGCTCGTAATCCTATTAAAATTATTTACACCCAAATAATTCTTTCGATACCCAGAAATACTACATGATCACCAAATTTCACGCGGCAATTGTTTTTTAACGCCCGACGCGCAAAGCAATTCCAATCTAGTCTAACCTCATTGCAAGCACACTGATGCGGTTTTCCATACGGTCCGTCTCGCTCG
This sequence comes from Cenopis cana, assembly GCA_951800055.1. Taxonomy (NCBI): domain Eukaryota; kingdom Metazoa; phylum Arthropoda; class Insecta; order Lepidoptera; family Tortricidae; genus Cenopis; species Cenopis cana. The sequence continues at coordinate 24,857,578 of OX637475.1, read as the reverse complement.
CACGTCGCACCGCGTGCGAGCAAGACAGCACTAAATGATTTTATTTTACAGAAGCTTCAAAATTTCTGTATTTTTAATCAGACACGGACATAACATAATTTAATTTAATATATTTTCAACAGTGCTTTCCTTACTGGTCGCATACAGCTATTTGTTCTCAGATGTTTTGCCTGTACTCTATTCGCTGATAATCGTCAATTTGCCTAGGTATATAGTAGTATTTTTCTATGACATCTATTTTTATTTCAAACTAGTGGACATTGGAACAGTATTGACGGATCTCCGTCTCCGCTGGCGCGGAGCTCCTATTTAGAGTTGTTTTGGCCCTTCGGGCCGATGCAAAACTAACATAACCTAAACCTACCTATACCTATTAACTTCCTTTAATTTTTCCATGAAAGTCTATCTAAATTAATAAAGTAAACTCATTTGAGGACCTTTATCCATTTTCATAACAAACTAACAATTTAATAAATCAACAAAACTCATTTTCAAATAAAAGTTTTCAATCAAAGGCGCTCACGTCAACGCATTAAAAAATTAATAATAAAACTTCTTGCAGTTTGTAAACCATCAGCAATAGGTAGTTAGAATGAAACAGCAATAGGTACCTTTCACTCTAACGACATATCAATAGGTTTTATGCTTCAGACAATTCTTTGTACTCGTATTTGATTGAGTGAGATAGCAGTATACGTGTTATTATTTCACACAGCCACATTGCGCGTTGCTTTTTAAATTAATTTAAAATTTTACTTTCTTATTTAGGTATAACATTTTGGAAATGACTAAAATATTTATAGTGCTAAAAACAATTAATTTGTAACTGTTTACTAAAATGTAGCATGCGATGTGTATAATATTTGGATGTAATTCTAATGAAAAAAGGTGCATGAGATTAGGTGGTAGTTTAGTGTTTTTGGTGGTACTTCAATTTTTTTGATGGGATTATAAATTGATAGGAACTCAATAAGTAAAATAGGTGCAAGTGCTGCAAAAATAGGTAGAATTTTTTTGGTGACTCGGAATTGCTGATTGATAATTTTTTTTTGAGTATTGATTGAGCCTTATTTAGGGTTCGAAAATTTGATGATATCAAAAGTTATTTAGGTGATCATTTTATTTGTTCCCGTATTAAATCCATTAGCACTCGTTCTTGATTTGATTGAACCTTGCGTTCATCTAGAAAGGACTTGTATGTATGTATCTTATGAGAACTGCTGCATCACCTGTTCCTTCTTCTATATCTTTTGGCTTTGTCAGACTTCCATCAAACACACTCATGGCATCTGCGGCGCCACGTAACATAATAAGTATTTTGTAAAAAAAATATTATCACATCATACAAATACAAATGCGTTTATTTTTCCTAAGGCCGGGTTATAGTAAAAATCTGATTTGGTAAACGGTTTTATTTCGAAATACTACATATTAAAAATGTAAAAAAAATACGATGTTATATTTGAGACCTTTATCTAGTGCCGTCGGATGTCCGTTACACAATTTGCAAAACTTTGTTCGATAGAAAAAAATTCCAAACATACCTCTATTTTCTATCTTAAAACTCATTTTATTTCAATCTTAGGTAACATGATGAGTAGAAAATAATACTAAAATAAACGTATTTGATGGTATGAGGGATGTCGGGATTAATATTGTTAATATAGTAAGCCATGTATTTTTCTCACCCAAAAAGGTACTAAAAATTTACGAAAATTACGCGCACAGTTCCGTAGAGACAGAGAGTGGGATGGTCAATTACAAACTCACGCGTGTTAGAGCGGGACATTTGCAATGGAAGAACCTCGCCTTAAATTACAATGGTGTATCGGTTAGTAATATCTTACATCATAAAATTTTATTTTTAATTATCTAAAATTTTAGATTTCATAATTAGATATAACATAAAATAAATTTAAATCGACTTATCAATTTCGTCTTCAAGCTACGTGCATTGACATTATTAACTTTTTCACACCACCTGCTCGCCAATGCCCAATTATATATCATGCAAACCTTACCGAAAGCAAATCATTATAACCCTTGGCTTAAGCCGGGTAGTAATATCGTACTGAATCTCATTATAAGCCGCCGGGTAATAATGTGATTTCACTTTTTATAGTTCTTGTTGTTATGTACTTAAAGTCTAATTTCGTGAAGTCCGCACGGCGTCGGGGAGGCGGCATAGCGGCGTTCCAAACAAAACACTGCGCGAGCCCGAGACGGGGATGCCGCTCCGAAGAAATTTGAAAATCGAACGTATTCGTACTGGCCACCACGAGCTGAATGCTGAATGGAACACATTTTGAAAATAAAAACAAAACACGCGAATCGCATCGCATTAACTACTTATAGGTACCGAGTAAAATTTCAGATTCTATAAAAATCCATTGGTAGGTATATACTAATATTATAAGTGCGAAAGTGTGTATGTCTTTCAGTCTATTATCTTTTCACGCTAAAACCGCGGGACCGATTCAGATGAAATGTAGTATGGAAGTAGTTTGAGTCCCGGGGAAGGGCAGGATACTTTTTAAGTATCCTAGAAATCATCCCTTAAGTAGGTGGAAGTTTGTATGGAAGAGTGATTACTACCTATTAGGTAAGCTACTAATTTGATTCCGTCTCTACTCCAGTAGCCTTGGTTTTTTTATTGTCTCGCTAGAGGTGTGAAAAGTAGAGTATACTCCTCGTGGATAAAACTGTTTTTGTCTTGGGCGCTTAAATCCCTCACTACACTCAGGACTCGGTCTTAATTCCCTCGCTTCGCTCGGGAATTAACTCATTACTCCCTCGCTCCGCTCAGGAGTAAAATCTGGAGTCCTTCGTTACGTTCAGGATTCAATATCGCTCCCGTGACATAAAACAGTGCTTTATCCCCTTGGTGTATAATCTACTATTACATGCAATTAATTCTAATAGGTATACATTAATTTTGCAACACACATTTCAACCTTACATTTAGGTATAAGAACATAATAAAATAATATATTCGTGTGCTATACAATTACCTAAATTAATTTTTTATTTTTTATATATTAATAGGCACTAAGAAACATGTTTGTATTGTATCAGTCCCATATTAGGTAGGTATAAAGTTATGTTTGTATAACGCGCGTCCGGGGGATGTACTAAGTAATCCTCACGAAGAGTCGAAGCCCCACCGATCAGGTCTAATCACCACCCTGCCGGAGGAAGTTACGTAAGGGTCAGGCCTTATTGGCAACGGGCGAGGGTTACAGGTGGGGTGGTTTGCAGGCCGGGGTCTGGGGGCGGTGATATCATCGTATGGGAAGTCGCACAATTCTTTGGCACACTCATTTGTTTCTTTAGATGAATCTATAATTAAATGTACGGTTTCGAAGGAGAATACCTCCCCCATTCATTTGAACAGAGTATGATCGCGTACCTACCAAGTCCTTGATTCGTGCACTAACCCATTGTTTGTTAACTCGAACTTTGACTCGTTGTCCGACGACCAGCTCGGCCATATCTTTAGCTTTAGCGCCTTTATCATAATGTGTTTTCTGAACTTGTTGTCGTTTATTGAGTTCGCACCTGATATTTGTAGGTATCTTGGGTTTGAGCAAAAGCGGAGCACACGGTACAATGCTTCGTAATTTTCTATTATTAAGTAGCTCGGATGGTGACACTAAAGTATTGCTAATCGGTGTGTTTAGGTATTGCAACAAGTCTAGTCTAAAGTCAGTGCGTGCTAACTGTGTTTTCTTTAAAATATTTTTTACTATTTGTACTGCCCTTTCCGATTGACCGTTGGACTGTGGGTACCGCGGGGAGGATGTCACGTGACTGAAGTGCCACTCTTGCGCGAAGCGCTGAAATTCCGTCGAACTGTACTCGAGACCGTCGTCCGACATGACGATATCCGGAATACCTTGGCGACTGAATATTGTTTTTAAACCATCTATAACTTCTTCGGATGTCAGATTCCTTAACTTACACACTTCAATATATTTGCTTTAATAGTCAACTACGAGAACGTATTTGTTGGTACCAAAGTGAAAACAGTCTGTACCCACTTTTGACCAGGCTCGGTTTGGTATATCGTGAGATATCATGGTCTCTTTTCTATTTTCATTTTTATAATTTAAACACACAGCACACTTTGTAATATAGTCTTCCAATTGCGTGTTAATATTAGGCCAAAATATAGTTTCCCGGGCACGTAACTTGCACTTGTCTAATCCTAAGTGTCCTATATGTACTCGCTTCAACATTTCATTACGCATTACCTTTGGTACTACGACTCGATTTCCTTTCTAAACGATATCGTACGAGACCGACAGTTTATCTTTTTAACACCAGTATGGCTTGACACAGTCCTCGCAATCGTTTCTTTTATCTGGCCAACCTTCTTTAATGTATTTCATTATGTATTTTAATTCATCATCCAACTGAGTGTTCCTTTGAAGCTGAACAAAGTGCGTGTCCGTGAGGGGGTTGCAGGCAAGCACGGCACAAACTTGCGCCTGCGTGTGGAGGTCGGCAGGTTCGACGCCGGCGGCGGCATCGTTATCTGCTGGTTCCACGGCTCGCGATAGGGTGTCCGCTATATACAAAAACCGGCCCGGTTTGTATAAAAGCGTAAAGGAGTACATCTGTAATCGCAATAACATTCTCTGAAGCCTGGCAGGAGCGTCTGCTATCGGTTTATCTATTATATGTACCAATGGTTTGTGATCGGTCTCTATAGTCACATCATGTTTACCGTATATGTAGGAATAGAATTTTTCACACGCATAGACACATGCCAACAATTCTTTTTCAATCTGCGCGTAATTTAGTTCGGCTTTTGTTGATGACCTCGACGCATAGCTCACTGGTAGGTTGTATGTATGTATGTATGTAATAACTTTATTGTACACAAAAAAAACACAAAAAATACAAACAAATAAGAACATTTTGGTACAAAGGCGAACTTATCCCTAAAAGGGATCTCTTCCAGTTAACCTTTGAGCAATTGAGTGGAGACAGGAACCAGAAGATAGACAAACACGTGTACAAAGTCTATATATATATATATATATATATATATATATCTACAAACTACCTAATATACTACAAACTACCAAATAATACAATACATATAATAATCATATATATATTTAATACATAATAATATATATACATATATATATCCATATATATACAAATAATATATATAAAATGTATCCAATTAAATCACGTGTCATTGGAGAGCCACAACTTTTTCAACTTATCCTTGAATGATGCCACAGACTGGGACTGCCTAAGCGACAACGGTATACCGTTCCACAACTTGACGGCTCGCACCGTGAAAGACCTCGAATAGGTGCGCGTCTTATTAGAGGGTATAGCCAGTGTAAGGTTAGCACTCGACCTCAAGCGGTGACCGCTGCCATCAGCCATAAACGTAAATCTTTCAGTCAGGTAAGGGGGGGAAGTAGGACTGAAGAGAGCGTTAAAAAGTAGCGACAGGATGTGCACATCTCTGCGCCGACGGATCGGTAGCCAGCCGAGCTGTGAGGGGCTGTGTGAGGAGTTGTCTTGCAGGAGACACGCCCCAAGACCATCTTTGCTGGAATCTACCGATATAACTACAGGTTTACTCACGTCAAAGTACTGTAATACCGGGACTTCCATCAGGCACTTCTTGAGGTGGTCGAATGCCTGTTGATGAGAGGCATCCCAGTGCCACTCGGTACTTTTTTAAATAATTGTCTTAAGTGATGGGTTTTATCTGACATATTTTTTACAAATCTCCCGACGTAATTCACTAGACCTAAGAAACGTTCTAGATCTTTGTAACTTTCTGGCTTTGGCATGTTTTTAGTGTGTGACTCATTCGGATAAATCCCATTTTGAGTTATTTTGTGGCCCAGATATTTTAGTTCGGTAAGTGCAAATTTACATTTGTTTAAATTTAATTTTAAGTTAATTTGCCGACATCTATCGAGCACTTTTATTAGCCGTGCATCATGTTCCTCTTTGGTGTGACCGTATACTAACAGATCATCAATAAACAAACATATTCCACTACCTAAGTCATCAAAGCATTCAAACAGTCTTTTATGAAAGACTTCAGAGGCCGACGTAATGCCATACGGGAGCCTAAGAAACTTATACCTGCCAAAAGCTGTGTTGAAAGTACATAAATTTGTACTTTCCGGACAAAGCTTCAACTGCCAAAATCCGTTTTTGGCATCTAACGTGCTAAAAAATTTTGCGCCCGATAAATTGGCGGTTATTTCGTCAATCGTTGGTAACCGGTAGTGTTCCCTCTTGATGGCTTTGTTTAGATCTTTCGGATCCAAACAAATGCGAAGATTCCCGTTGGGCTTTTTAACCACTGTCATACTATTTACCCAGTCAGTTGGACCCTCCACTTTGACTATGATCTGTTGCATTTCCATCTCATCTAATTTCATCTTGATTTTCTCTTTAAGTGCAATGGGCATTTTTCTGGGTGCATGTACTACAGAGCGCACACTTTCATCTATACCTATCCTGTAATGACCCGGTATGCAACCAATGCCTTCGAATACATCTGAGTATTCCTTTAAAAGTAATGTTTTTATGCCTTTATTACCTTGTGAATCGACTGAAAGTATTAGTTTAACTAAATTTAATTCCTGACAAGATTCGCGGCCTAAAATGGGGGGTGAGTTTACATCCGCTGTAAGAAATTCTATAATGTAATCAATATCCTTATACTTCAGTTTTATGTTACATCGCCCTAATAATTTGATATCACCGCCAGAATAGCCGCGCAACTTAGTTGACGTTGGCAAGAGATCTTGTTCGGAAATACCTATTTGTTGCAAGTAACTACGAGGTAACACGTTCGCATCAGCACCCGTATCGATTTTAAATGAAATCTCAGCGTTATTTATACTAATTACTACTGACCAATCGCTACTATTATTATCAAAATGGTAAATTACCTGATCGGTGTTGTCTTCGGCGCTGAGTTCGTACACACGACACACACGCGAAAAACGATTTTGTTCAAACGATTGCACCGCAGGCACCTTTTCCCATATGCAGGACATCTCCCCCTATCATGAGCCACTCCACACATTTGGCAGGGAGCGCTCGTGCCAAAATTGATATTTGACCTCTCATATGTTCGTCGAACAGCTGAACTTGATGATTGCTCGGCGGCGGAGGACGGTAGTCGCGCGGGCGGCGACCACGCGGGCCGCGCGCCGCGCCAACCCCCGCGCCCCCGGCCTCTGCTGGCTTTTTCTCCACCACGACGGTTTATCCATTGCACATTTCTGATATTTTCGCCATCTTCTTCTACGCTGTCGGTGCCTACGTAATAAGCATTTAGTTCTGCCGATTCCCTTTTGATAGTGTCTGCCTGGACTCTAGAGATTTTTGTAGTGTCAAATCGGATTCGCGCAAAAGACGTTCCCTCATGGAACTATCCACTATACCACAAATTAACCTGTCACGCACTAAATCGTCACATAAGTCTTTAAACTCGCACTTAGTGGCTAGTTTTTTCAGTTCGAACGAATATTGTTCGATCGATTCACCATTTTTTTGATCACGGGTGAAAAAACTATGTCTCTGCACGGTGATGTTTTTCCGTAACAAGAAAAAGGAGTCAAACTTGGCTAATAAACTTTTCAAGTCTTTAATTGAATCCGTATCACTGAGTTGTGCATAGACTTCACGTCCTTGTTCACCTATAACGTGTAACAGAATGTTCATTTGTACCTTCGCGTCCTTTTTCGTCAACTCACACGCATCGAAATATATTTGAAATGAGTTCTTCCACCGTTCCCAGTCCTTGGAAACATTCCCAGCCGTAACGTTTTGAACATTGTTCATAAAAGTAAAAGGTGGCGGCGGAGGCAACACGGAATCCATTTCTGCATGTCACTGTAGCTTAGTACTATCGGCCTATTTTGCGTTCTACTACGTTATCACACTGTTTACTGCTACTAATTTTCGTCAAAACACCAAAGAATAACTAACGTATCGCAAATATATACTATTTTTTAATCCGTCGGCTGCGCTATGTGAGTCAAACACGATTTCTAGACCAAGACTGATTTATTATTCTTTCTTATGCACTACCCACATTGTACGTATATCAAATCTACCTACAAGTTGGTTTAGATAAATCAGTTCGGAAGAAAACCATTTAGGGTATTTTAGGGGGTTTGTACCGTTTTTTGTAAGTGGGACGGATATGTCGAATACGCCATTAATTAAACCGTACCGTATAGGTATAAACTTCCACAGCCTCATCTACATCCTCAATTATAGTAAATGCCATTTAAGGTCTCAATAGCGATCATTGACTTGACTCTTATCCCGATATCGTAATTTTCTAGGGACAAATCAATTCTCAATACAAACCTGTCGCAAAAATGACATCGCTTGTGTATCATAGTACAGGGTAGGATGGAGCCACAGGTGCGCGCAAATGTCCCTAATTAAAAATGCTTAGTGCCTTAGATGTTCAATATATTTATATGTCATGTATATTTATGTGATTTAGTATTATTTATATCGTGTATGTTGTTTTATTTATAACTATGCATAAAAATCGTTCATTTACTAATAAAATATGATTTTTTACACCCAAAAATATAATCTTAAATGCGCTTAACTTTGTTTATTTATTCATACATGGAGACAAAGTCATTTCAAATAATAAAAACAATTGAACACTAATGCCGCCGGCATTCACCGCTAGCAGCTCAGCTTCCCGCGGCCGTCGAAAGCATGGCCTTACGTTTTATGACCGGACTGTGCAGGAGACGCAGGCGTCGAGTCAGGGGTACGGCACGCTCGGTCCGCCATTTTGCCAAAAATGCCATTCCATTACAGACTACTTAGAAGTAGTATATTCGTATCAGACGACCGACTTCCTTTCTTCTGTAGTGGGCCCAAAATAGAGGCAGAGGATGTCATTTAATAGTTTTCTGAACATTAACGCGTAGCTAATGAAGGTAATGTTGTTAATGACAGCAGTGAGAGCTCACAATATAGCTCCAGCTCTGGTGATGAAAGTAGTAATTAAATTATTTAAAAAAAACTGTCTTTTATTGGTAATAATATAAGTATATTTTATTTACACTGACTATGACTATAACACTTTCGTAATATCATCCTGGCGTGGCGACTAGGGCAATAAAGTCTTTTTATCGTGCTATCTCATTCGCATCTGCGTGTCATAACTCTAGTGCAGGTAGTAGTACGCACAAAATGTGACCAACTGACTGTTATTGCCCTAGTCGCCAAATTATGTTACGAAAAGTATAACACGAGTTTTCACACAAAACTAATAGTATACAATATCGCCTAAATATAAACGATAATATTGGCTAATATGAATACCTTACGTACAAATATAAATCAGTTTTGCATGAAAGCCAAATTAAAATGTATAATTAACCTCAATAAAACACAGCCTTTGTCATTACTGGAGTATTTTTTATTAATCAATTAAAATACCTTATAATTCGACAACATATACAAAGCGTTGCCGACTCAATATTATTTTAAAGATGCCTCAGTTTTGATTGCTTACGACGGCCAGTTTGACTTCTAGTTACCGTTTTACTTTTGTATGTTCTACGCTTTCTAAAGTTAAACAATGAATAATTAAAAAATCTAATTAGAAAATAATCAGTATTTCAAATACTTCAATTCCATTTTTGTTATTCTATAAAACATTTCTATTAAAAATAGGTACAGGTTTGCGATCCCTGCTCGGCCTTGCGTCGTAAGGTCACCGGTACCACTGTATCGCAGCGATAACAAAAGTGCTTACTTTGGGGAACATAAACAACCGTCGTTATTGAGATAATTACGTTTTAGTGGTGAGGGGTCAACGTCCGCTATTGAAAAGCTATCTGGTCAAGAGTATAGCAGGGAAAAGTCGACTTTTCGAAAATTCCTCACCTTTTCCCTACTTATGGATTCCGAAGAATGATTTTGGATAGAGAAGCGAGAATGTAGTTGTAAAGTTATATCCAGTGGGTAGTGATGTGATTCCGCGGATACTAGGCCCTGCATACTCTCTGAAACCGAGATTGAAGCAATTGCCGGATTTACCAGAATCAAGTCGAGCATGCGCTGATTGGCATTTAATATACAATTTTTTTGAGATAAATTACATGCAGATAAAATCATTTCAAAATCATTGCGTACGGATGTAGTTGTCGAATATAAGTTAGAATCTCCTAAAACAATTATTGGAAGACAATGTAAATCAACTATCCTTTCTATACACTGAAATACTGATTCATATCTGGAGTCACTTATTCGCGGTGGGAGATAAACAACGCAACATTCGAAGCGCGTCGAACCCGCAGAAATGTGAGCACACACAATTTCATCTTCGTTGCTGGCTCCGCACTGCAGCCGGCTCAGTGCGAGTGGCGAACGCACAGCCAACAGCACGCCTCGCCGCCGCGCCCGCGCCGGTCCTCGCGTACAACTTGCCAATTAGATCTCCTAAACTTCTTTGCCAGTTATCTACAGGATTGGAAGCAATATGTCAAACATAGACAACATGTAACATTAGACAAAAATCTACAATGGAGTCCCCACATAGCCGTTATGGCGCGTAAATTAAGTTCAGCCATCAGAAAAATCAGGCAACTTACCAATGCACAATGTAGAAACAGCTCGCCTAGTTTATCATAGCTATTTTTCATTTCTCATGCTCTGAAAGTGGGTCATTGTTGATCTAAGTAGCGTGCTGAAAGTGGTCCATTTCTGCTCTAGAGCAGAAAAGTATTTAAAAAAATTGTATGGTGAATCGGAGTTAAATTGGGCAACGGCACTAACCTATACAGCCACATAGTACAGATTCTAAAGAGATCCTATACTTTTTCAAATACCTGACTGTGACTGCTTACCATAAACAACCTCCTTAATTTGTTTTTTTTTTTGCCACAGTCGAAAGTAATATCAATAGTTTGTGGCAGATAAGAAAATGGAAACTATGACAAGGACAACAAATCATGTCTCTCTCTGTCGCTCTTATATAAATTTGTATATGATCATCTCGTTCAGTAGGTATTATTATTTGATGTCGAGTCTAATTAGTCTGAGCGTAAGCCGATTATTTTTTTATTAAAAATAAATGGAATAAAATGGTCCATACACAAACACCATTAACGTCAGTCAACAGTTCCCGCCAAAATGTTTTTTTCGCTGATTCAGATAATGTTTGTACATATTTCTATTGTTATTGAATTTAACAAGTATTTCGCGTTGCAAATAACACAGTTCCTAATTTTTAGATCATGTCAATATTGTTTTACATCTTGTCTTTTGTGAAAAATGAAACGAAAATGTGCATATTTGTTTTATTTGTCTACGAAGCTGGAGGTCCAGGGTTCGATTCCCGGTCAGGGTATTTATTTGTGTGATGAACACGTATAATAGTTGTGGGTGTTTTCTATGTATCAAGTATGCATTTATCCATGTATGTATATCGTCGGGTTAGTACAAGCTTTGCTTGGTTTGGGACTAGGTCGATTTTAGTGTAAGTTTGTCCACAAATCATTATTTATTTTTAAATATTTTACTTTCCTCGTATTCGAAATGAAAAGCAGAGTGTTTAACTCGGGTGAAACCACCCATTTCAGCCTCGAACTATTGGCGCTCTCACTTCGTTCGAGCGCCAAAATATCTCGGCAGAAATGGGTGGCTTTCAGCCCTTGGTTAACAATCTACTATTCATAGTATTATGTCTTATGGTATCCTGGTTTGGGGTAAAGCAGCTGACATACAGACAATTTTTGTGTTACAAAAAAGAGCCATTCGCTCCATATATAACCTAGATATCTAACAGACAGAGAAGCATGGCCCAAACCAGATACTTAAATTGAGTAAAGATTCATATTGTGTATTTTTTTAATTTTATCTAGTTGACACAGTTCTTGCAAGAAAACATATCAAAATATTTATAACTAAAATTTTTTTTTTCCGAAATAGAATTTGATAATGCTTAGGTATACAGTTTCGAAATGTTTTCTTGCAGAATTACACACTGTACATAACTGTTTCTTTTTCCTCATTTTATTCTTTGTTTTTGTGTTGCTTAGATTACTTACAGAATAATAGTAGATTGTGTCACAAGGGAGCAAAATGACATATTTACGGCGTGGGCGTAAATTGAATCCTGAACGAAGCGAAGGATTATATAGTAGAATCCCGAGCGTAGCGAGGGATTCTAAAATAGAATCCTGAGCGTAGTGAGGGATTCAAGAATTAACGCCCAAGGTGGAAATAATTTTGCTTCCACGTGACACATACTGCTTTTCACATCACCTATTGAGGATAATAAAAGATCTGAAATAACAATGGTTGTGCATTTATTTTATCAAAATCGATACAATACTTAACTATCAAAATCGATACAATACAATTACTCGTTACAGAAAAGTGCCACTTTGATCCCTCGTAGCAGGGAAGAAAAGTGCCATTTTGATCCCTCCTAGCAGGGAAGAAAAAGCCCTTATCCGAATAGGTGATGTGAAAAGTTCATTTTATTCATTTTTTTTAATTCAAAATTGCTCGGTTCGAGTCCCAACCATACAACACTCGTTCTGGTGTACCTAAGTCAGGGCAGCACCCTTGGACCTACTCAGTTTCTAATTATGATTAACGATTTGCCGACCGACCGGTCATTGTGGCACCCTTTGGGGGAGGCCTATGTCCAGCAGTGGACGTCTTTCGGCTGATATGATGATGATGATGATGATTTGCCAAACGTCGTCAGCACGGCTAAGTGTCTAATGTTTGCAGATGACATTAAATTATTTAACAGTGTTAGGGACGACGACGACCGACTACATTTACAGAACGACATAGACGCTAATGTTGAATGGAGCGAGAACAATCGACAGTAGGCTTGAATTCGGTGCAGTAGTGTGGGATCCGCATGAAAAGACCATGCTGGAGAGAGTACAAAAAAATTTCGCCAGGTACTTATTATACAAGCGGCAATACGGCTACCCGTATCTGTACCCCTCCCTCTTCGTCTCGGGAATGCTTGGACTTCACACTCTCGAAACTCGGCGAAAACTACTGCATATACACTGAGCGAAAAAAATACTAATTATTAGTAAGTTTTAGTGAATCCCAAGACAAGGAGATTTTATAGTAACGGTTACAAAACAGTTTTATAATAACAAGGACAATTTTTTTTGTATTAGTAAATAACTACTATTATCAAAAACTGGTTTGTAACTGTTAGTATAAAATCTCCTTGTCCTGGGATTCACTAAAACTTACTAATAATTAGTAATTTTTTTCTCTCAGTGTTAGTGCACTAAATTACCAACTGCTCAATAATAAGATTGACAGCGCGTCCATGTTGGAGCAAATTAGTGTAAGTCGTACGATTAAAAAAACCGCAAATCGATGTACAGTTTAGCCGTTTGGCATTGGCACACGCATACTAGAGGTCAAAACAAAATTTTTGACCCGCAGTTCCTAAAAAAAATTCCCTTCCCCGGGGGGAGTGCCGAGACATTCTTTTTTTTTGTATGAAAAAAATAGTACATTACCTACCAAGGGCGATAAAACAAAGAATGTCTCAGAACGCAGGTATTTTACGCCCGAGCCGAAGGCAAGGGCGATAAATATGCGATCTGAGGCTTTCTTTATTATCGCCCGTGGTAAGTACAAAATTTTATGCCACCCCCTGGACAGGAAGTGGAGTTTTTCGCGCGCGGAGCGTGCGATAGTGGCCACTTTATGGCCAGGTGTGACATAAAAATATTTTTTTCAGAAACCTATCCTGTGAGGTATCATACGAAAGGGCTTTTTGAGGCACTGCTACCTGTAGTGCAGAGGTATTTCTCGTTGGATATATGGATACTACATAGTATAGATGGAGCATACTAAATAAATTAAATTTTAATATAAAAAAGTGCGAAACTATGAGCTTCACTCGATCTTCTCTGCCTCACCACCATCCATACACTCAGGGCGGGGACAGCATCCCGAGAGTCACCTCGGTCCGCGACCTCGGCGTGTTGTTTGACCCGCATCTAACATTTAGAGGGCACGCACTTAACGTTGCCAAAAGGGGAGCACAAAGGTTGGGCTTCGTGCTGCGAAACTCCCAAATCTAATGTCGCGGTCTGGATTCCGAACGAGGCAAAGTACACATTATTGCTAGAGCAAATGCAAAAAAAGTTTTTAAGAAGTCTGTATAAAAAGGAAAATACCCTCTATCCGTATCTTTACCCGACGCTATTCTTAATAGGAATGCTAGGATTTGATTCTTTAAAAGTGAGGCGGTATTTAGCCGTAGTAAAGTTTGCATTGGGCATCATTCGCAACACCATCGACTGCTCGGGCTTGGTAGAAGACGTTGTACGACTATATGCGCCGTGCGCTCTATCTCGCCTGCGGCACGCGCCGCTGCTGGCCCGGCCGCGCGCGCGCACCGACCTGCTCCAGCACGCGCCGCTCTCGACCGCGCTCTCCGTCCTCAACTCCGTGCTGGACACAGCGCCGCACTGTGATCTTTTCACTTCGAAATTATCGTGTTTGATACACGATTCTAAGAATTATATTGAAAAGTCACTAGTACAATGTACAGATGTCTTATTTTGTTTTTAGTTTTCTTTTATGTATATACATATAATTAAGCTTTTAGATTGAGATCTGTAACGCTTTGGCGTTTAGCTGTAAGTTACAGATGTACACTTTAATAAACAATAAACGACATGTTTCTGAAAAAAAATTTTTTTTTCCATACAATAAAATAATGTCTCGGCACTCCCCCCCCCCCCCCTAAGGGAAATTTTTTTAGGAACTGCGGGGCAAAAACTTTGTTTTGACCTCTAGTATGCGTGTGCCAAATGGCAAAACTGTACATCGATTTGCGGTTTTTCTTTGAAATTGGGCCTGTACCGCTACCAAATGGGCCTGCAAGTGCCGCGCGCGACTTTACTGGGCCGGCGGTCGTCGCGGCGGCGGCGCGGCGTCCGCGGCGCCTGTTCGCGGTGCCCGGCGCGCGCACGAGGCGCGGCGCGAATGCTCCCACTGCTCGAGCGCGAACAGCGCTAAACCATATGTACTGCAGGTTATATGACGTAGGCACCCAATAAGAAAGGATTTTTCGAAATTCAACCCCTAAGGGGTGAAAAAGGGGTTAAACTTTTGTATGAAAAACCGTACTTATTGAAGAGTGACATTTGAAACTTCGTATATATATATATATATATATATAGACTCGAGTCTATATACGATGTTTCAAATTCCGAAAATCGCTGAAACGTGCTATTATTGTATTTCAATAGAGATCTCTATTGAAATACAATAATAGAACGTTTCAGCGATTTTCGAAATTTCTTCCCGAAAGGGGTGAAAAAGGGGTTCAAAATTTGTATGGAAAGCAAATATTTTTTGAAACTCCGTACATAGACTGTCTGTTGAAGTACAAAAAAACATATTTCAGCGTTTTTGGGATTTCCTCCCCTAAGGGGGTCAAAAGGGGGTTCAAAGTTTGCACGGGGAGACGACACCGACATTCGTTGGCAAAAAGCCTACTTTCCACACTTGTATCATAAATAACTATTAAGGCGATATATCGATTGAAAGAGACACCCTTTGTTTTTCGCTCACGACAAAACGGGATGCAACCATCTCCGAGAATGGGTTTTTAGACAAATCTCGTTAAATATCTTACTGTATGTAGGTTTATTAAATTTCCTCTTGTCAGTACCTAGATGAGGTAAAATACCACCATATTAACTTAATCGTGTCTTTTAATAATGCGTTGTTTTAGTAGGCTGAGGAAAAAAAGGAAAATATAGACTCGACTTTGAATTTATTTTCTATCGAGAAAATTTTAAGCAATCATGTTTCGCTATTGTCAGTACCACAATCATATAGTCAAGAATCATATATCTGAAAATCAACCCCTACTGTTTGCTAGTCTGGGCAGGACAGCGTTTCAAAGTCTCCAAATTTCTCAGTGTAGCGCCTTAAGATAGAAACTTAAAACTTCCCTAATAGACTAAGCATTAAAATAAAAGAAAACTGTTTTAGCGGTTTTAGAAATTCGCCCTCTGAAGGGGTGGAAAAGGGGTTGAAATTTTATATGGCGAGCAAAATTTTTTTTAATGAGTAGCTTGAAACTTTGTTTTGAATATAAAAATATGTAATTTAAGGAATCGAAATTGTATTTTTTGACATTACTTTTTTGATATTTTACTTTAATTTGAATTGACATAATTTAACTATCTGTAACAATGTTCTCAATAATAATAATGACATGTAATTTTTTTATATTTTATGAATAAATGAGTATGAGTATGAGTGAGTATGGGCCTAGGCCATTCAATTATAAAAAACAATTCAGCGTTTTTAGAAATTCATCTTCTGAAGGGGTTGAAAGTTATTATGGGCAACCTGTTTTTGAAAGTGAGTAAGGAACTTTATTTTTGGCGTGTAGACTCCCAGCTAAATACAAGATAAGGGATTGCAGCGTTTTGGAAAATTCATCCCCTAAGGGTGTAAAAAGGGGGTTGAATGTTAAAATGGAAAAGAGTAACTTCGAATATATTATTCGAAGTGAGTGACTAGAAACTTCGGTTTTAGTAATATACCTACCTATAATAGATAAATATGTTAATGACTGCCTTGCGCAATCGTAGCGGGCTATAAATGCCAACGTATGTCTGTATGTAACCCCTTAAACTTAAACCGCTGAACCGATTTAGATGAAATTTGGTAGGGATATAGTTAGAGAATCGGAACGCATCTCCTTACTAGTGATACTCTGTCTCGCTCTCTCCTAAGATGGCGTTTGCAGGGCTCGGAAACCGGTTAATTTTTCAAACCGTTATGATATACTTGCAGCAAAACCCTTATATTTCGGTTTCGGTACAAAAACCGCTATTTTTAAACCGGTTTACGGAGGAGCTTTATATAAAGGTTTCGTTCGATTAACCGGTTTAGAACGATATAATACGGTTAAAACGAACCCACGATTACCTACCTATCGGATATACCCAAGCCGTTTGCATTTGTGTGTGTTCATTCATATTAACGGAACTTCGTCGCTTTCGGGACGGACGTTTACGTTTGATAAATAACATTGCATGAAATAGTGCCTTACCAAAATTAGTACGACTCCTTAGCTCGAAAATATGACGAATACGGTCCCATCTGGCAGAAAGCATGAAACTGGGCATGCAGGTAGCTTTCATATATGTGCTTCAAAAATGTTAGGGAAACACGTTGACAGACCTTTGTCCCCCCCCCTGCCCCCACTTTTGTGTGCCGAATTACAGTTTTTTATTTTATTTTATTGAAAACGGCTGAAGCTAGGAGAAAACTGTCAAAGGGAAAAATGTTCCTTATAAAATTATCTACAAGTCATTCTTTGGATGTATTTCGATAGGACCTATATCTTTCAAAATCTACGAGCATTCATTAGGGTAAGTACAGCAGAAAAGATGCTAGAGGGCAGATTACTAACATTTCTGTGGGCATCGGACTACAAGCATGAAATTTGTACCAAAGATAAACTGTTCCGCAGTGATTCTTTTCAGATGTGGAGATTAGTTAGATTCGTCCCCTGTGCGAGGGGAGAGCGGGGTGAATTGGACCAAGCACACCTCTTTTTAGTCTTTTTCTCACTGATCAGTTGAGGCTACTATGGCTTGCGGGGTATCGTTTTCGTGTAAAACAGACATCAGGAATTCATTTTTAGGACTCCAAACGGAATCCTATTTTTGTCAGTCATAAGTCCGTCCGTCGTCTGTTTTACAGGTTTTACAGGCAAACGGTTTAGGGTACAGGCTTCAAATTTTCACAGTATTAAGCATATTGTAGACACAATATTTATTAAGGGGGTCTCCCATATAGCTGAAGGGGTGCGAAAAAAGAAATTTTTTACCCACCCCAACGAGAGGGATATCGTTATTTAGAGCTAATTAAATAGATAAAAACTGTATTTTGTGTTTAAAAATATATTTAAAAACAAGGGCGTGCGAAGTCACTAAAGTCCGCTATTTTACAAAATTTGTTCCTAATATTTTTTATACTTCTTATTGACCGAACTTTCAATTTGGTTATAATATTTGGTTTTTGTTTATATTATTTTCTTCCCTTTTTTATGTTGTTAATAATCATTAATTTTGAATTTTAATAAATACTTTATAAAGTTATAATATTTAATATTACGTCCCTTTTACCAACAAATACAAAAAAAATAGTTTTTTACAAGATTTTTTTTTTTACAAAAAATGGTTTCAGTTCTTTTTTGTATCTGTTAGTAAAATATACGCCATAATAGACATTACTACCAAATATAAAATTCACAGGTCAATGGGAAGTTAAAATAATCTTAGGAACAAATTTTCTAAAATAGTGGACTTTAGTGACTTCTCACGCCCTTGTTTTTATGAAAGACATCTTATTGAATCAGTTAATGTAACAACATTTTTAGGAATCACTATACTATAGATCACAAGCTAGCTGTCATGGAAGCCTCATACGGAGGAAGTTTGTAAAAAGCTCAACAAATATGCATATGCGCTTTACAAGCTATCGAAGCAAGTCAGTATTGAGGCGGTTATATCAGCATATCACGGATGTATTGGATCATCCCTTCGCTATGGTCTTATTTATTGGGGGAATTCTAACAATAGAGATCTCATCTTTAAAGCACAAAAAAGATGTATTAGAGCAATGTCTGGCCTGAAGCAAAGTGACAGCTGCGTCCCGTACTTTAAAAAACTGAATTTGTTAACGTTGCCTTGCCTATACATCCTCGAAGTGGCCATTTTTGTAAAAACAAATCCAACATTATTCAAAAAAGTGTCTGAAGTATTCAATAAAGAAACCTACCGGTCTCAGAATCTGTGCTCAGTATTTTCTCGCACTGCTCTTATGCGAAAAAGCCTGTTTTGTTCTGGCAGCAAAATTTACAATAAATTACCAATTACATTAAGCAGGACGCCAGTACATTTGTATAAAATGAACCTCACCAAACTCTTGACTTGCAAATGTTATTATTCTTTAGCGGATTATTTTTTGGACAGTTAAAATTATTTTTTATTCATAATTTATTGTAACGTTGACTATTTTTATTTTATTAATTATTAGCAATTTGATTTTATTTTTATTTTTGATGTTATCTAATACTAATTTAATAATTGACATGTTTATCTTTAATATTATGTAATTTAAAAATTAATTTGTATGCCTAACGGCGAAACATAGAGCACATATTTTGTACCTACCGCCATATATTGTATTACCTATGTTTACAAATAAATCACTTTGACTTTAAATATTTTGTTAAACAAAAATACAGTATTTATCTACTCAATTAGCTCTAAATAACGATATCATACTCGATGGGGTGGGACAAAAAATTTTTTTCGCCCCCCTTCAACTCTATGGGAGACCCCCTTAAAAATTATAAAAAAAATTGTTTACAATTGGTGTGGCTTTCGGTCAACAAGATGCTTATACTGTGAAAATTTGGAGCCTGTAGCTCAAACCGTTTGACTCTAAAACCTGTAAAACAGACGACGGACGGATTTATGACTGACAAAAATAGGGTTCCGCTTGGAGCTTTTGGGTACGGAGCCCTAAAAATGAATTCCTGGTGTCTGTTTTACACGAAAACGAAACCCCGCAAGCCATAGTAGCCTTAACTGATCAATGAGAAAAAGACTAAAAAGAGGTATGCTTGATCCAATTCACCCTGCTCTCCCCTTGCCCAGGGGAGAGCGGCAAAATTTTTAAAGCACAAATATGAAAGCTACATGCATGCCAAATTTCATGCTTTCTGCTAGATGGGACCGTATTTCGAGCTAAGGAGCCGTACTACAACTCGCACGCGTCTACAAAAGTTATCCGACAAGTTGCAACGCGTGCTTGTGTGTGTGTACGTAAGTACCTACCGACACCGACCCCCGCCAGGGGCCCGGCCGGCTCGCCGCGGTCGCGCCACTCGTGGAATAAACCGGTTTATATAAAGTTCTTAAAACGTTCGCGCTCTCAATAAAGTTCGGAGCTAAACCCAAATAAACCGGTTTTAACCGGTTAAAAAAAAACCGGTTCCGAGCCCTGGGCGTTTGTGTGATAAGTGGTGTAATTTGTGTCTCTCAGAAATAAAATAGTATTTAAAGAAGCAGGCTTCAAAAAACTTTTGACGTGATAAGGCATAGTACTCGTACCTGTATCATTTTTTTTTTCGAAACAAAACATCCATTTCAATTTGTATAACAAGCCTGACCAGGAATATATGATCATATCATGGGCCATGTTGCGGAATTTCAGTGGAACTAATTTCTTACAATGGCAATAATTTTGAAAGAATTTTGATGATCACGGTTGTCAGTGTCAGTGATGGTTTATTTTTAAATAAATAAAATAAATATTTGTGGACAATCTTACACAAATCAACCTAGTCCCAACTAAGCAAAGCTTGTAGTATGGGTACTAAGCGACGATATACATACTTATATAGATAAATAGATACTTAAATACATAGAAAACATCCAAGACCCAAGAACAAATATTCGTGCTATTCACACAAATAAATGCCCCGGCCGGGATTCGAACCCGGGACCTCCAGCTTCGTAGGCAGGGTCACTACCAACTAAGCTAAAGCGGTCGGAATACTAGTAGTGTTGTAAATTAAATGATATAAAATGCCCAAAACGATTCATAGTCAAGAGCGGGACATTGTTAATAATGTAAGTATATAAAAAAACTACTGAAAAAAAACAATCGGGAAATGTAACTAATACTAATACTCTCCTCCTAGCCGTTTGCCGGCTACAGCGACTGCTTCACCTCCGATGTTGGTTGCGTTCGTGCGCTCTAGTGTGGCTTACGTAGCCGATCTTGTTAACGAAGACCCGGGCACACAGCGGGCATGTAAGCACACCATTCACATACTTGTAGGTAGCTGATTGCCGCTGGTGGTCGGGCTTTCAACTCATCTCGTTTGTAACTATTTCGCTACAAAACATTTCGAAGCTATCATCAGACTTGACAGGTAAACAAATCAAGATGACAATATAGTCCGGTTGTTGCGAATTGGTTACTGCAGTGTTGTTATCATCATCATCATTAGTCTATACATATAGCATCTATAAATGATAATTTAATTAACCTTATTGAAATTATATGGGGTATTGCAAAAAGCTAAGTGGCATCAAAAACTGGATTCACATGGAGATTTTTTTAATTTAGTGCAGAATATATATATAAATATTAAAAGTTTTGAGATACCTACCTATTTACGTCTAATCGGCACAAAATGATAATGCGGATATGTTATGGAAGTAACGGTTTTTATTTTAAGGAAATAACGTTACACACATGGAAGAGCGATATGTTGTTGCGATCATGTGGTCAAAATAGAAAATCAGATCAAATAATTGATATCCACGGAGAGAAGTACGTGATTAAAGTTTACTCTGACACCACCACCAGTGACACATCTGACTCTGAAAGTGATTTCAAACACGTGATCACGCGTTCTGGGTCTGAATTTGAAACCACTTGCCACGGACACGGAATATTTGGATTTTGATTTTGAGTACGGTGAAGGAAAGTAAGTCAAAATTACGAGTTGCCAATTCACATTGTCCCGACTATACTAAACTCTTGCCATGTAAACCCGAATAATAGCGCCCTCTTGACAATTTAGTCATATATTCCTGGTCAGGCTTTTATTAATTTACAGTTTTATTAAGATACGTCACTGTATCTAATCTTTTTGGTTTCTTCCAACTCAGAATCAATACCGTATGGCATATTCAATTCTGATGCCAATAAAAACGGAGCCCTTATAGTTTCGTCAGGTCCGTCTGTCCGTATGGGTATCACAAACATTTTACTCAAAAAATATAAGGAGTAAGTATTTAAACGAGGGTCAAAATATCTAAAAAAAATATTTTTTTAATTTAAACTGTTTAATTCTTCAAATTTTACAAATTATTGACTTATAATTACTCTTAATCTTAAATTGTAAATATTTTATAGAATCTTATATTAAAATATTAGTAACATTACAATAATTAATCACTAGTATAATTTCAACAGTCGGGTATTATTTAACTATGGAGTCGGACAAGCAGTTTTGAGTCTATCAACATTCTTTTATAGAGCTTAACTATTTCCTTAGTATTTTTGTTGCATGTAACATCATATGGGAGTCTAATTCAAAGCTCGAGGCAGTGCATTAAGCGGGTATTACACTGTCCTGAATCAGGCGTCCTAACTAGTAGAGGGGAGTTGAAGCATCTCGCTCTAACGTATAGGTCGGAACCCTTCTAAGTGTCCTGAATTCAGGACAGTGTAATACCCGCTTTAGTCCACAATCTTCTGCCATACTCATTGGTACTGGGTGGCACTACATAATCTACATATACTGGGAGATAACTAAGATTCCGTAAGCTACAGCTGGTCTCTGTCTTTTGACTAACTGGGGAATCTTTTCACTGTATTGGGACACACCAGCTACTTTGTCATATATGCTCAAGTACCCTTATTGGAATTTTATTTTTAAAGGTACTTACAATTGTTTTTAACAGTCTCAATTGAAGGTCAAAGATTTGCTTTAAATAGGTCTTATATGTCCTACCATAGCTGGACAGGCCATAACTAATAAGTAATGTAGGGCAGTTTATGCTTAAGTATACAT
Organism: Cenopis cana; assembly: GCA_951800055.1. Classification (NCBI taxonomy): domain Eukaryota; kingdom Metazoa; phylum Arthropoda; class Insecta; order Lepidoptera; family Tortricidae; genus Cenopis; species Cenopis cana. The sequence continues at coordinate 24,834,903 of OX637475.1, read as the reverse complement.
AACTTAGCTAGAAAATCTATTTTTAGCGATGGCCAGGATTTTTATTTTAATAAAAAGGTAAAACACAGATCATTTTATTATTTACTACAAGTTCCACAATAATCAATCACTTATCTAATCTAACCTAATCGCCAAATATTTCTTATAATTTAATATGCACAATACAAAATAATCTCAATATTTAAAACAAGAATGGACAAAGTGAGGTAACGAGAGACAAACTCCTTACTCTACGAAGACATGAGGTGAAAAAAAGAAGGCGATCCAGGGGCTGCGCTTGCTTATAAAGGCTGATAGCGGCAGGGGGCGGTAGTGACGTCATGTGACGTAGTACACAAACTTCATCTATCTCCTTTTACGGCCTCTCCTGATACGTGGTCGTCGTCGACCACTTCGTTGGCGAGTTTCTCGTGAACCAGCGGCTCATACGTCATCGCTAGATGCGCTTGTGGTGGCGTTCTCCGAGGCGTTGGCGTGATTTTCAGATGTTATTGCTTGGCTCATAGGTACCTCGGCGTGGCTCTCAAGGGCGCTGGGATCTAAAGATCCACGGTTAGTGGATGAACCCGGCTGGCTGTCATCGGCAGGTGGGCTGACGATGTCCGAATCTGTCGCGGTAGTGCCAGGCGCGTTGTCCTCTTCATCTGAAATTGAGAACAAAACAAAGTTCAACGCTTGTTCATATAAAGGCTTAATAAGACAGAGACTCCAAGTTGGCTTGTCTTCATAATAGGGGGATAGAGGCACCATGTTTGCATATCCAACAAATCTGTTTCAGGGCTAGAGGCACCAAGTTAGCTTTACCCTTTACGTAGCAATTAAGGGCGGAGACAACCCATAGTCAAGGACATAGGCACCTAGTTAGCGTATCTTTTACCAGACAAAGACTGACAGAGGCGCCTAGTTAGCGTATCCTTTACCAAACGAACACGGACAGAGGCGCTTAGTTAGCGTATCCTTAATCGAAGCAATTTACATTTACTTTATGCTCCCTTTAGGCACCCATTGGGCAGCATCAGCGTGCCCGGTCTACGTAGCGTAAAAATACAGAGGCACCATGTTAGCGTGTACAGCTACATAGAATAAAGAAAAACATGTACTCACTGTCAAAGAAGGAGGCACATGACTCGGGGGTCCATTCTCCGCGCCAAACAACCACGTGCGCCAAACAAACAGCCTGTGTTGTCTTGCCGTAGGAGCCACCCAGCAACCGCAGACTGTAGCGACCGTGCGGCAGCACTCTCGTGACGCGGTAGGGCCCTCGCATCCCGGAGTCAAGCTTGCCAGTCATCTGCGAAGTCTTAATAACAAAAACCATTTCGCCCAGTTTAAAGATTCGCTCAGCCTTACGATCTTTATTGACATATTCGTTTTGTTTTCGATTGTCATTTAACAACTCTGTTGCGCGCTGTCTTTGTAACTCTCTGAGAGAAGTTTGTATGGTCTTCTGCTTAGTGGTATTTATAACAAGTTGCAACCTCCAAATGCTGGTAGACCATTGACTATTCTTAACTGCCTCTACTCGAAGATAGAGGATATATTAAACCCTGTCCTACAGTAACTCTCCACTTGTCCATTCTCACTATGCATTTGGGGAGTTATGAAGTGAATGCTACATCCTATTTCTTTAACCCAACACTGAAATTTAGAGTTTTCGAACATACGACCCTTATCCCTAACTATAAGTTTAGGTAAGTAGTTACCTACACCAAATAGAGAAGTAGCGTTGGTAAAACAACTTTGCAACTCGTCGGTGTCCTGTTTTACCATTGGGTAAAGCAAACAATATTTTGAATAAGCATCGACTATGATTAAGACACATTAGTAATCGTTTGATGTAGGCAGAATTCCTAGTACATCTACATGTACGTATAGTGCTAAAAGTGGCATCGGGCCTGTGCCACGAGGAAATCGGTTGATGAGGGGCCCTAGGTACTGTAGAGGTTGTTACTGTGTGAGGCTGCATGGCCATGCTTGGTCACAGAATAAGTAATAGTACAAGTACAGAAGATTCTCTGTTAACAAATTCTCCGTTTAGGTATGCCAAATGTGCCTAAACGTGGCCATCTCTTTCTATCGCACGCAACGCGCTCTTTCGAGGCGCCGCCCTCAGCGCTAGGGATACCACCAGCGAGAACCTATTTTAATATATGTACTTTATTATTAGTAGTGTTATTTACAATACAATTACGAATAGTACTTTTAAGGTTCCGTAGCCAAAATGGTGAAAACAGAACCCGTCCGTCCGTCTTTACGTCTGTATGTGACAGCCGATGTACTCGGAGACTATAAGCACTACAATAGTACATTACTTACCAAGGGCGATAAAACAATGAATGTCTCAGATCGCAGGTATTTTACGCCCGAGCCGAAGGCAAGGGCGATAAATATGCGATCTGAGGCTTTCTTTATTATCGCCCGTGGTAAGTACAAAATTTTATGTCACCCCCTGGGCAGGAAGTGGGATTTTTCGCGCGCGGAGCGTGCGATAATGGCTACTTTATGGCCAGGTGTGACATAAATACAATTTTCACACCACCTGCTCGTCAATGCCCAATTATACAGAATTTCTGCTCAGAATTTGCTTCTCAAAGTCCCTACCTCAAACTCTAAATTCTATAACAACTCTTTTACTTTCCGAGCTGTCCGATTGTGGAATTCACTACCTGTTGAAATTAGACGTGCTAAAACTCTTCCCATGTTTAAAAGTAGATTAAAGGATCACTATTTATCTCTTCCGTAAATGTTCGCTGATGTATCTTTAGTCGTCCGTATGTCTGTTACGACGTGTTACATCGTTATCTCGATTGTATTTGTATGTTTATGTAGGTTTATATATCTATGTATCTATGTAAGTGTATGATCTTTCTTATGATTCAGTTGTTTATACTGCTTAATATCTTTGTGTCACCTACTCATGTCAAATTTCTGTCGTGTCTCCACCACCCAAAGGTTGTCTGGAAGAGATCGCTTTTTAGCGATAAGACCGCCTGTTGTCTACCATCAACATGTTTAGTTTTAAGCCCAACTTCTATGTAATTTTTGGTGAACAATAAAGAATATTTGTATTGTATTGTATTGTATACATCATGCAAACCTTACCGAAAGCAAATCATTATAACCCTTGGCTTAAGCCGGGTAGTAATATCGTACTGAATCTCATTATAACCCGCCGGGTAATAATGTGATTTCACTTTTCATAGTTCTTATAGTTCTGTCATTAAAGTCTAATGTCGGGAAGTCCACTAAGCGGCGAGGAGGCGGCACACCAGCTCCGTGTTTTGTTTGGAACGTCGTGTTCGAAACAAAAGACTGCGTCGTCGGCCGCCGCCTGTAGCGCGTCAGGCGCGTGGTTTTAGTACTGAATATTTGTAGAATTACATTTTGGAGTTTTCTTATACATTATTCTCATATTTTATAACATTTTTAAATAATCATAATCATAATCAACATTATTTATTCCATTGACATACAATATGCGCTAGAATACGTCTTAGGTCTAGGGTATTCAATATACTAGTATACAATAATACATTCGGTATAAAATACTATTAATACAATTATTAATTATTAATACAATTTATGACAATACAGTTTAAACAAACACTATAATTTTATAGATATGAAATATTATTAATTTAGCTTAATTTAAATTCAATGTCATAGAACTGTTTTATATTATACAATGCATTTTCCGTCAAAATATTCTTAAGGTATAATTTGTATTCCAGGTCATTTAATGTAGTTACAAAATCAGGTTAGTGGTTGTAGAGTTTAATGCTCTGGTAAATAAAACTTTTCTTTGATTTTGCTAATCGTACATTTGGAACACAGAGCTTATGCCTATTTCGAGTGGGATACTGGTGAATGTCAGATATTTTTTTGCTGCCTTTCAGGTGTTTACGAGCATACAATAAGTAGGTTCTTAAACACAAATACTGAGTAAAAAGTCATTATGCCCGCTTGACTAAACATATGTCGACAGGTCTCTCTTGCATGAAGACTAAAGATGTTTCGGAGGGCCCTCTTTATCAAAATCACTATGTAAAATCACTATGTAATATCCGTGCCTCGGACGTAGCTAGGGCTGGCCTTCCTCCCTTCACAGTAGTTGCAGCAATGTAAATAAATACATAGGTACTTACATATTTGTGGACAGTCTTACACAAATCTACCTAGTCCCAAACTAATCAAAGCTTGTACTATGGGTACTAGTCGACGATATACATATACCTATAAAGATAAATATATACTTAAAATACATAGAAAATATCTAAGATTCAGGAACAAAGTACTTGTGCTCACCACACAAATGAATGCAAGCAGTCGTCGATGTACTAGGTATTAAATACCAAAAACAAGATCCGCGTGAGTTACAAGACGCTTAATTATACGGAGTAAAACAGATTCTATTTAAATAGATACTAAAACTTGCTGCGATTGACTGATATTGAAAAATCACGGCAACCTAGCAACCTTGATCCAGATAAATTCAATTTCCCAGCATATTCATTAGACAAGCTTCAAAATAAAGTAAGAACACTCACTCTTATTGAACAAAAAACACGTAAAAACTTAATCTGAAAACAACACAAAATAAAGCCCAATCGCTAAACCAACAGCCCAATCGCGAAACCCGGCGGGCCTTTTGCCGAGTCTGTGGCGAAGCCCGACGGGTTTTCTTGCCGACTGTTATTTATTTCGCTTGAGCTTTATATCACTTTATAAAGGTTTTTAAACTAAATTAATAATATTCAATAAAACATATATTAAATGCGACGTATGTTAATTGATTAGAAAATTAGTAAAACGCTAGAAAAAACAAGAAATACTGCATGAAAGTTCTGGCTATGACTGAACATGTTGTTTTCTTCCCAGATTTAACAGAGTTAATAGTTAAAACCACACTCAAACTCAATCAAAACCAAAAGCGTACTTAAATTACAATAGGATTCTGGCTGCTTCTTCTTAAAATTCACATTCAACAATTCATTAAACACGAAATAACATGACATGACCTCCCGTCACAGTGCCAATTTTTGACTGACCATAATAATTTAATTTCTTTTTTCAACCGTTTGCATTCAAATGGTCGCTTGCTAGCTGTCTTGCTTCATTGGCAACGTGATTTAATTGGATAAAAAGAGATACCTCTAGGTTTCACCATTATTTTACGCCAATAATAGACACGGACGCAGCAGGCCATGCGTGTCGTGACACACAAGCGCCGCCAGTTTTACTCGGGCCCTAGGGACCTTGCCACAGCTGAGGGGATAAATGTAGTATTAGTTTTAATATGACTCACGAAAGTTTAAATTCAAATAGATATTATAGTACCTATACATAATGTAATAACTAATTTAATGTATTAATTAAACAAAATGTATTAACTAATCAACATGAATGTATTAACTAACCCAACATTCATTGACTTAATAACGATGTTATGAATATTTTTTTCATTTTCATTTTTCATTTTCACTAACAAATAATATTTTAAACCTATTATAATTATTATCGTCACATATATTATGTACTTAAGAGGAGGGGTAGGGCAAGCTCTCTCCATACAAACTTTGTGCAGGATTTACTTCGTTTGTGTTTGCATTAGAGTTATGATTTTTGGTCGGTATGCTTATTTTTCTGATAGCTATTTCGTGATGTAAATTGTTTTTTATTATTATTTTTTTAATTTTTTAATTTTGATTTTTTTTGAAATATTTGAAAATTTTCACATCACGATCTTCGCATATCTAATATTTACAACCAAAAAAAATATTATATTTGTTAGTGCCAAAACCGACGAATAAAACGTGCACAAAGTTTGTATGGGGAAGGCCTTGCCCTACCCTGCGCCTTAAGTTCAAATATTTTTTCATTTCTCATACTCTGAAAGTGGGTCATTGCTCATCTAAGTAGCGTGCTGAAAGTGGTCCATTTCTGCTCTAGAGCAGAAAAGTATTAAAAAAAATTGTATGGTGAATCGGAGTTAAATTGGGCAACGGCACTAACCTATACAGCCACATAGTACAGATTCTTCAGAGATCCTATACTTACTTGTTCAAATGCCTGACTGCTTACCATAAACAACCTCCTTAATTTGTTTGTTTTTTTTTTGCCACAGTCGAAAGTAGTATCAATAGTTTGTGGCAGATAAAAAAAGGGAAACTATGACAAGGACAACAAATCATATGTCTCTCTCTGTCGCTCTTACATAAAGTTGTATATGACCATCTCGTTCATTAGGTATTATTATTTGATGTCGAGTCTAATTAGTCTGAGCGTGAGCCGATTATTTTTTTATTAAAAATAAATGAAATAAAATGGTCCATACACAAACACCATTTCCCGCCAAAATGTTTTTTCCACTGATTCAGAAAATTTTTGTGCATATTGTTATTGAATTTAACAAGTATTCCGCGTTGCAAATAACTTCCTGATTTTTAGATCATGTCAATATTGTTTTATATCTTGTCTTTTGTGAAAAATGAAACCAAAATGTGCATATTTGATTTTTTTTGTCTACGAAGCTGGAGATCCCGGGTTCGATTCCCGGTCAGGGCCTTTATTTGTGTGATGAACACGTATAATTGTTGTGGGTGTTTTCTATGTATTCAAGTATGCATTTATCCATGTATGTATATCGTCGCGTTAGTACACGCTTTGCTTGGTTTGGGACTAGGTCGATTTTAGTGTAAGTTTGTCCACAAATATTTTTTTATTTTTAAATATTTTACTTTCCTCGTATTCGAAATGAAAAGCAGAGTGTTTAACTCGGGTGAAACCACCCATTTCAGCCTCGAACTATTGGCGCTCTCACTTCGTTCGAGCGCCAAAATATCTCGGCAGAAAAGGGTGGCTTTCAGCCCTTGGTTAACAATCTACTATTATTTTCCAAGCGTCGTCGTGTTGGGGGAGCGAGCGCTAAGTGAGTGTAACAGGTGTAACAGGTGTAGTCGCAGATTGCAACAATAGCAGATTGTTAACCAAGGGCTCTGCTTTTCATTTCGAATACGAGTAAAGTAAAATATTGAAAAATAAATAAATATTTGTGGTCAAACTTACACAGTTCGACCTAGTCCCAAACAAAGCAAAGCTTGTACTAACGCGACGATCCGACGATATACATACATGGATAAATGCATACTTGAATACATAGAAAACACCCACAACAATAATACGTGTTCATCACATAAGTAAATGCCCTAACCGGGAATCGAACCCGGGACCTCCAGCTTCGTAGACAAAAAAATCAAATATGCATTTTCGTTTCATTTTTCACAAAAGACAAGATGTAAAACAATATTGACATGACCTAAAAATTAGGAACTGTGTTATTTGCAACGCGAAATACTTGTTAAATTCAATAACAATAGAAATATGCACATGCACAAACATTTTCCAAATCAGTGAAAAAAACATTTTGGCGGGAACTGTTGACTGACGTTAATGGTGTTTGTGTATGGACCATATTATATCATTTATTTTTAATTTAAAAAATAATCGGGTTACGCTCAGACTAATTAGACTCGACATCAAATAATAATCCCTACTGAACGAGATGGTCATATACAACTTTATATAAGAGCGACAGAGAGAGACATATGATTTGTTGTCCTTGTCATAGTTTCCCTTTTTTATCTGCCGCAAACCAAAAACTATTGATATTACTTTCGACTGTGGCAAAAAAAAACAAACAATTTAAGGAGGTTGTTTATGGTTAGCAGTCAGGCATTTGAACAAGTATGGGATCTCTGTAGAATCTGTACTATGTGGCTGTATAGGTTAGTGCCGTTGCCCAATTTAACTCCGATTCACCATACATTTTTTTTAAATACTTTTCTGCTCTAGAGCAGAAATGGACCACTTTCAGCACGCTACTTAGATGAACAATGACCCACTTTCAGAGTATGAGAAATGAAAAAGAATTTACTCCGAAAAATTGATGTTATTTATAACTCTTCGTGTTGCTTGGCAAAATGTAATAACCGCTAAGGCATACTATACAGCTAGGGTAGGGGCAGTTTTCTTTCATAAATGGACTTATAAACATTAAAAAGTAATCAAAGTAGGTAATTTTTCAACAAACATTTAGGAGTTCTCCTATTTATATCAAAGATGTTTTTCAAAATATTACACCGCAAACGAAAAATATAATGAATGTGAATTTTAACATATTTTCTATATATTTTCAACTCAATTACCTACATTTGTCCTTTACACAGGACATAAAATTTCAAGACATGATATTTTGCAAAGTTTTGTTTAGTTTACGGAAATAAACGTCTGGCATGGAAATATGGTTGTATTAGATTGGAGTCTAAAGTTTAGACTCCACCACTTTTAGACTCTAAACCCGCCTTACCCCATCGCGTGTACAAGCGCCTTAAGGCCGTGTATTACCACTTTTGAGTTTTTAAAAACCATCTGAGACAGAATATAGTGTCTTAAAATCTAAAAAAAATATATGTGTTACATGAGGATCTTGTCTAGTCAAAATCGCAGTCAGTTACATGATCTGATGAATTTCACTCGATAGAAAAATATCGCGAAGTTACCCCTTTGTGGATTGTATTTTCAATACTACGGCTATATTACTGATACATAACATTTAATTTTTGTACTCAATTAAACATCGTAAATAGTTATAGACAAATTCGCAGGGTTTGCTTTGATAAAATGATTGGCTTAATGACTATAGCTAAATATTCACAAAACTGCGCGCAGAGCTTGGCGTAGAGAGCGGGATGGTTAATTGTAAACTCACGCGTGTTAGAGCGGGACAGTTGCGTTGGGGATAATAATAATAATAAAGCCATTTATTTCCAATAGATAAACAAATTACATGCATCACTTCTTAATATCAATGTCTAACTTATCTAAGTATTTAATTTACACATAAATTTACCAAATTCTATTGTAATGTTAAGTATTATTATCTGATTATGTATTTGCTAATTTCATTTTATAATTATAACATAGATATACATTTAACTAGATTTATATTTATTTTAATTCATTTAACTACAATAAATTATTTTTAATTTGCATGCATTATACAAACTAAGTATTTACACAGTTATTACATTCGATTGTAATTTTAAGTATTATTAATTATTATTTAATTATAAATTTTACTAATTTCATTTTATACTTATAATCTATTTATACATTTAACTAAATTAATATTTATTCTAATTCATAAAACTGCAATAAATAATTTTTAATTCACATGCATTTTACAATATAAGTATTTACACATTTATTAAATTCGATTGTAATGTTAAGAACTATTTATCTAAATATAATTATCATTAATATCATTAATATCAAATAATTAACTACCATTAATTATCTAATAGCATTTTACATATTTCATTTAATAGTTATGACAATCTATTTATATATTTAAATAATTTTTAATTCTTAACAGGTATCATATGAATAACAGATTACTTTTTTTTTTTTAGATTAAACATTTCGTGTAAATTATAGAGTGATATTAATAGCTAGCTGTCTATTGGATTGTCCATTTATGGACATAGGCCTCCTCCCTCCTGTTCCACTCTGCTCTATCGGCAGCTAGTCGAGTCCAGGTGATGCCCGCCTCGGCTACGATGTCGTCTCGCCAGCGGCGGCGCGGGCGGCCCGGTGGGCGCGCTCGCTCGCGCGGCGCGGGTACCAGTGCAGCAGTCTCTCGCTCCAACGTCCGTCTGTAGTGCGAGCTGTATGTCCAGCCCATCGCCATTTTAATCTACATGCCATTTCCACAGCGTCTATTATTTTAGTCTTATGACGGATATCGGTGCATCTTATTTTGTCTTTTAGTTTCAGCCCCAGCATGCTTCTTTCAGCTGATCTCTGAAACACTCTGATTTTGTTAACGAGTTCTTTAGATATCGGCCAAGTTTGACATCCGTATAGTAGAGTGGGTGTCACTACTGAGTCCATAGCTTTTTTCTTTAATTTGATGTCCATTTTTGACTTAAAGATATGTTTCAGTGACCAGTATGAGCACCAGGCCTTTTTAATACGTCTCTCAACTTCATGTACTGGAAATCGGTCTTTCATAGATATATTTTGACCTAGGTATAGGTATTCGTCGACACATTCAATGTTTTTGGAGTGTATTACTGTCATTGGTTTGACGTTGGTTTTGCGTTGGGGATACCTCCCCTTAACGGGAGCTGTCAAAAAGAGGCGCCAATCGGGCGGGAACTGACAACTGAACCTTCGTTTTTTCTGCTCCGCGCGTAGTGACGCTATCTATCGAAATCTTTGTTATTAATTCAATTCAATTGTTAATTCAATTAAAATCTTATGTGATTACGTCCTGTGAGTTTGATTATCCAAAATCAGAAGTCGGATACGGTAAATCCAGCTCACAAACCGTAATATGCCTTTAAGGGCCTTTCGTGCGGGCTAGTACAGTTTCAATAAGAACAACAGTTAACTACATATCCTCAGTTTCAAAAATGGCTAACGATGTAACGATAGACAGCGTCCTCGAAGCAGATCCCATAGGCGCGATAGAGATCGTAGTAGCAGGCATCGTGTCGTGAGCGGTCCCGTACGCGGACGCCGGCAATGCCGCCGCAGGCGGATTACAATTCGATATCTACAACGCTAAATGCAATCCTATCGCGAATAGACGTGTTAGAAAATAACTGTGACGCGAATCGTTCGGCAAATCTTAGTAATCGTGCTAATGAGAACATAGGCCGCGAACATAACTCAACTAGTCTCGTCTCCGATGTGATTCCGTGCCCGTCCGCGCGCCCTATCGTAACTCACAACGACGGCCGCCAGGAAACTGCTGGTAACCCGAACCCAGGGTGCAGTACGCCGGCTATTATGATTACAACCGAGGTGCAGGCAAGTGAACAAGTGAAAGTTTACCATCGGGATTACCCGTAAGTAACTTCCATTATTAATTCGACACCTCGCGCCCATACGGGAGAGAACTTGGCACCTACTTCTATCCATACCCATGAGTTGATTGAGGCATTGAAATCTCTCAAATCTAAGCCACCCCAAAGCTATTTTGTTTCGAACTTTGACCCCGTTGTCCACAACATAGATGATTGGTGTAAAGAGGTAGAACGGGCCAAGACCTCAAATGATGTTTGTCGCGAGTAGCGGGCTGTTTAAAAGGTGACGCGAGCACTTGGCTACACGAATGGGTGTCGAACGACCGCTCGTGGTACACTTTCATAGAAGAATTTAAGACACTATGTCCACGCAGACTCGACTATGCGAGTATTTTATTTGAAACAATGAGCGATAACTCCGATAAATACCAGACATATGCCGAGTATGCCAGGCGAACTTTAATGCGCTTAAAAATCGTTAAAGGATTAAGAGGCGAACTAATGATTTTGATTGTTATTCGGGGCATTAATGACGCGCAAATCAGGGCGGCTGCTGCGAATGCGACTTAACGTGCGAAAATATAGTGTCGTTTTTATCCATATACGTGAAACACAAGCGTCATCCGCCGCCGCCGCCAGAGGTGCGTACATTAGTGGCAAGAAAGCGACCAATAGCACCACTCGAGTCAGAGTTGACAGGTAAACAAATCAAAAGGTCATAATAGCCTGTTGCCATATAAATCAGAATAATAGCGCCCTCTTGACAATGATCATATATTTCTGGTTTATAAAAGAAGTGAAAGTAGTCAATACTGGCCACATATTGAAATAATACCTACTTGTCAAATTCAAATCACAGCTTAAAACAATGTAAGTAATCATAATCAAAGCAATACTTAAAACACAATTTTCTGACACAAGCTTTGACTAACTTGCTATGCATATTCGGTTTGTTAGATGTTTTTCTCGAAATCGTTATTTCATTGTAGCAAAATTTCGGATCGCATTTTTCCTCGATCGTGAATTTTGCAGTCGTTTATATTATTCGGCTACTATTTTAACACAAGTTTTTTTCATTAGTCGCGTTTTTCCGCGAATCACCATTTACTTTACAGCTTTTTTTTACCAGAGTTGATTTTCGCGTATCGAAATTCTGCGCAGATTTTTCCATGGCTTAATTTTTAATAGAAGCAAGTTTTCTTAGTAGATCATTTTCATACTCTCAGTCCTCCACATTTTTACAGACAATATCTACATGAAAACGTAAACGATGATACATTGAAATTTCTTGTATGTATAGTACCCGACAATAAATAAGTATTTGCACGACAGAGACAGTTAGCTGTTTACGACGATTTCCGAACACCGGCGACCGTCCATCAAACATCTTAATTATTAACTGAACTTTAATATCAAAGAAATACTGCACTTTATGGGCTTTTTTTAACCTGTGGCTTTATAGGCCGGGCCCATTAAAGCGATGGGACTGCGCGGTTGGAGAGTAGCCTAGGAAAAATCCAGGGGAAACCTACGACACGACCACGCGGATCTTAAACACTGGAATACTCTAAAAGTTTGCGCACCAGTGAGGTTGGTTGAGCGGTTTCAACCGAATCTGAGGTGTCAGTGGAATCGAGCTACTGGGAGTTTTGACGCTGGTTCACTAAACCTATTAGCCTAGCTGAGAAGAGTCCAGCCAGAAACTCAGCTAGGCCCGACCTGGATCGGACTGACTCTATCCGATTAGTTCACGTCAAATCGAAGACATGTAAACTTAGTTTCTGACAAATGTCACGTAGGTATGTCGTGTGAGACAACGCTCGATTAAGCCGAAATTAGCAGAGTTTCTTTCCAAAGATCGATGTGCAATACTTATCGCCGGGTACTGTGTATACATACTTGTATCTCACGAGCGCGGGTTGGCCATTGTTGTAGTTGTGACATATAGACAACATCAACTCATAGCTCCTACGCTGACGGACGGAGCTTTATGTCGGCGGTACCTTATCACTTCCGCATTATAAAAATATTAGGTACCAAGTAAAGTTTAATGTTATTCATGACAGAGGCTCAGGTACAACACAATTCAATACATTATTGTTTCATGTAGATCTTATCCGTATATAAATTGTGGATAAATGAAGGTATGAAAATAATCTACTAAGAAAACTTGCTTCTATAAAAAATAACAAGCAATGGAAAAAAAACTGCACGAAATTTTGATACATTAAAATACAACTCTGTTAAAAAACTGTAAAGAAAAACCGGCCAAGTGCGTGTCGGGCCACGCGCAAGGTAGGGTTCCGTAGTCATCCACCTGTTACATTATGTGGACTAAAAAGTTCGCAAACTTATATTTATTATTTACTATGTTTTTGACAGAATTAAGAACATTATCTAAGGTATCAATGGAAATTGTACGAAAGTTTGCTTTTGCAAAGTACATTTCTGAAGTTCGACTATTACTCGTTAACTAGTAATGTCTACTTAGCTGTGATAGTTTTCCTTTTAAATTCATCGTATATACTACTACCCTGATTTTTTTCACATGCCTAGTAGCCACCGTTTAGCTGGCAGGGGGGGGGGGGGGGACACTTGACCATAGCAAAAATTATCACTTCAAAGCTTAATATCACGCTAACCAATTCTTTAATCAAAAAATGCTTTTAGAAACCTAATAATATTTTTAAAAGAGCTATCCAACGATACCCCACACGAAGGGGTTTGGCAGAAAAAAAAATTGCACCACCAATTTTCATGTAGGGGAGGTACCCTAAAAAAATTTTTTTTTAAAGATTTTATTCTACCGTTTTGTCGGCGTCATTGATATGTATACTCATGCCAAATTACAGCTTTCTAGTACTAACGGTTACTGAGAAAAACGGGGGTCGGACGGACGGACGGACGGACGGACGGACATGGCGAAACTATAAGGGTTCCTTGTTTACTACGGAACCCTAAAAAGGCAACTCGCGGAAAAACGCGACTAATGAAAAAAACTTGTGTTAATATAGTAGCCAAATAATGTAAAAGACTGCAAAATTCACGATCGAGGAAAAATGCGATCCGAAATTTTGCTACAATGAAATAACGATTTCGAGTAAAACATCTAACAAACCGCTGACGGACGGAGCTTTATGTCGGCGGTACATTATCACTTCCGAATTATTAAAATATTAGGTACTAAGTAAAGTTTAATGTTATTCATGATCATGACAGAGGCTCAGTTACAACACAATTCAATACATTATTGTTTCATGTAGATCTTATCCGTATATAAATTGTGGATAAATGAAGGTATGAAAATAATCTACTAAGAAAACTTGGTTCTATAAAAAATAACAAGCAATGGAAAAAAAACTGCACGAAATTTTGATACATTAAAATACAACTCTGTTAAAAAAACTGTAAAGAAAAAGGCAACTCGCGCAAAAACGCGACTAATGAAAAAAACTTGTGTTAATATAGTAGCCGAATAATATAAACGAATGCAAAATTCACGATCGAGAAAAAATGCGGTCCGAAATTTTGCTACAATGAAATAACGATTTCGAGTAAAACATCTAACAAACCGCATATTCGTATCGTATACACAAACAAAAAGGGTTTACGTTTCCTTGGCCTACCAATCTGCAACGTGTAAAGGCACTGTGCCGTAGCCCGTAGTGCATAGTTTAAAAATGAACCATGGTAAAGAAATAAACTAAAACACTCGTCAAGTCATCACGTTCACTAAATTGCGACAACACAGACACTTATATTATAGTCTATATTCGTCCGGGTACTGTCGCATACCGGGTAGAGTCAGTCCGACCCAGATTGGGCCTAGCTGAGTTTCTTGCTGGACTCTTCTCAGCTAAGGCTAGATTTAGTGAACCAGTGACAAAACTCCCAGTAGCTCGATTCCAGTGACACAGATCAGATTCGGTTGAAACCGCTCAACCAAGCTTACTAGACTGCAAATTCTTAGGGTATTCCAGTGTTTGAACCGCCCGCGTGGTCGTGTAGGAGGTCTCCCCAGGCCACCCTCCAACCGCGCACTCCTATCTCCTATTGCTTTAATGGGCCCGGTCTATAAAGCCACAGTTAGGTAAAAAAAACATTCACTAAATATATATTATGTATTTAGACACCGATATCTCGCGACACCTAATTACATGAGCAAAAAAAAAACTTGATTGCTGCATAGAAATATCTGTAACTTACTCTATATACGTATGGACGAATGTATCGTGGGGTGACACGCGAAGGAACATAAGCGCTGTGGCTAACTACCTATGTGTGCGTGCGCTGTCGGTACATGCGTAAATTTGTGTGCCGGGTGGGTAGAAGTGGCGCAGTCGGTATTCCCTTGATTTGCCTAAAAACTTTTTACCTAATTCCAGTTTTTATAACAAGTTTTAGTATAATGAATTGTTTGTCGAATATCGATTTGTATAATTTCATTTTGCATATTAATTAGTTAATCGAAAAACGTTTAGCCTAAATGTCAATTTGCATAACTTTTGTTTTGTCTAATATCATTTCACTTAAAAATCAGCTGGTCGATTCTTAATTTAACTAATCATCATATACTCGAATAACGTTTTGACTATTTTTTTTTTTTTTTTATTTGACTCATCTTTCAGATAGGTATTGTCAAAGTTCGGTTAGGTTAGGGTTCACTTGCATCCCTCAGAGCGGAATAGGCACCGTCGACACGCGTTGGCTGGGTTTGCAGCGTAATTAATAAACGTTTTTTATGTCAAAACTGTAACTGAACCTGACCGCTACCACTCATCACCCACACACCGGCAAAACCACGCCTCGAGTGACATATTTGCGAAATGTTACTTTCTCGCTTGCCCGAATCCTGTAAGTCTGTTTTTAACGGAAAGAGTACTTGTTTCCTCGCCGGATGGTATAATTTAAATGAATGAAACTTTGTCGAATGACTCCAAAAAAAGCATTAAAGTGAGTATCGCGGAATTGTCCATGTCCATATCACGTACTTACCCGAGTTTACCCTACTTAATTATAGATAATGTAATTATAATTTAACGGCAGGGTTACTTAACTCAAAAAATCTTTAATATTATGTAAGATTAACAGTTAAGATGAACAATGTAACTACTTAATATTTTTTTCTGAAATAAACAGTATAAATTAAAAAATATATATATCATACTTATGACAATATTTATATGAGACTGAGCGTGTTTTTTTAAATTTTCTTTTTCTTTTTAGGGTTCCGTACCCGAAGGGTCAAAACGGAACCCTATTGGTGTCGCCCAGGCGTCCGTCCGTCCGTCCGTCGTCTGTCACACAGGTTTTACAGCCAAACGGTTGGAGTTACAGGCTTCAAATTTACACAGTATATGCATCTTGTTGGCCCAAAGCCAAACAAATAGTCAAACCAAACATTTTAGAAATAGGCGAATTTTAGAAATGCTATTGTAGCATTAATTTATTCTTACACTTATATTTATATTAAAAAAAATAAAAATTACATATATTAAAGTTCATAGGATATACTAATAAAGCTTAGAGTAATATAAAAAAATAAATAAACACAACATGGATAGAACTTAACAGTTAATAGGTATCGACATCGATATCGATATTGTCGACTTTCCTGTTCCCTATACAAGTCGACGCCATCTTCGGCTCACGGGCGGCGCGGCCGGTCACACCACTCCCGAACAGACTCCGGCGCTGGACGCACGCCGCTCTTGCGCGCGTTATCAGTTGTCCGGCCTTTGTCTCGCTTCGCCATTACGGAGTTTTATTCATTAGAACACTATTCTTATATTTAATGTTCTGTGGTTTGCTGTGGCGATATTTTGTTAAGTGGATTAGTGCCCCCGCTTTGGGTAAGTTTGAACAAATGCCTAATATTAGTTTTGTAATTCGTAGTTTTTAAGAAACGCGTCCTGTAGCTTGATTATTGCATCATGCAGCCTAAAGCTGACGCCCTGCTAATATGGATCATTGTAATATGAATGCTTATAGTTTTAGTTATAGTACATAGGTAGTTGGTAACATTTTAGTGGTAGTGAACGATTGTTATATATTTCGTGAAATACTTATATAAAAGCTGTTACATCTAGTATTAATAGAAACACATGCTTATGCTTATTCTCTGCTAAGTATCATTTTGCTCCGTTCTGAATTACCGTGCATCGTCCGCCACAAACAAACTATATTATACTAGGTTTATAGAATTAGTACCCATACTAGTGATGAGCTCAAATAAAACAGGCGGGACGTTACACGGTATCGACTAAATGCGGTGCCCTGACATTTTGGAATTCAATTCCAGGGTCCGAGGTACGGGCTGTCATCGCCTTGAACCTTCGCTGCCGGGCGCTGTTTTCTTCCCTTGGCGATCTCGCATCACGCCAACGCCTTCAGGACAGTAACGACCGGCTACACTGCGATCCAAATATACCATTCCGCCTGAGTAGGCTTTTTCGACTTCGACCCTAGCTCTAGCTGTACCTTTAATAAATATTGTAATTGTAACGTTGTGGTACACCTTCTTTTAGAACATCACTGCCCTAGATACCTAACGCTACAAGTGGCGCCTTTAACGTGGTATCAGTTGGTCGGTATTTCAATTTGGATCGTCGAGTAGTTTGTTTTGTGTGCGTATTTTGTGAAGTCTTGTTTTTTTATTTCATTTGTGCTTGCAACTAGAGTCTAGAGAGTGGACAGCGATACTTTATCGATATCGATAAATCTTAAACCTTGTAAGCACACTGTAGACGCTAGTTGCCCTTCTTTAATTTGCAGTTTTGTAGTTAGTGCTTTCTATTATTTCTTCTCTTCTACCTTGCATTTTCTTTTCTGTCACTGTTTGATTTTTATTACGTAAAAAAAAAAGAAAAACAAGTTACTACTTTCATTCTTCTTCCACATTGTAACAGAGCGGAGTAGTTAGCATAATTCCGTTCAAATTTACCCAAACAGTCATGTCTTACGAAATAAAATTTTTGTCACTGCAAAAAACAGAACTTGCTTATGAGGTAGAAATTAGAGGAGAAAGCCCAGCTGAAACAGTATTAGACCTGCGCAAACAGATTACAAAACTGGCTAGACTATATCCTTCAGAGGATATTTTGGTATCACCATTTGATCCACAAGTAGACGTAACAGCATTGGAGGACAGCCTATCAAAGGTAGGCAAAAGTATAAAATCTCTAAATGAATGTTTTGAAAAAAGCCTTTTAGACAGAACCAATAACTTGATGAACCATATTCATCACCGCTTGAATCGTGTCGACTGCTCACTCCAGCCGGAAGCCGTGTCTGCTTGCAATGAGTGCAATAAGCTTTACCAGTCTTATAGAGTATCTCTCACAAAGTTCAATCCAGGTGCCACAGGCTCAAGCTTCGAAGATAACCCGGGACAAATTACTGTTACTTGTGATCGTGGCCTGACGGCGGAGTTATCGAAGCTAAAATTTAATGGGAAAACTTGTGTACGGGCCTTCATTCGAAGTGTCACTGATTTTATTAAAGCGAGATCTTTACCATCAAGTAGGGTGTTATCATTCGCTACGGAGATATTTACAGAGGATGCATTGCATTGGTTTCGCGGTATACAAGACAGAGTAAACTCTTGGGAGGAAGTCTGTCACAAACTGAAGGAAGACTTTAGCAGCTCGGATTACGATTATCGTTTTTTGGCCGAAATTAGGGCACGTACACAAGGACCACGGGAAAATATCACCATTTGTCTATCGATTATGTCAGGCATGTTCTCGCAATTGGATAGAACTTTGTCCGAGGAGGATAAATTAGACATACTATTACATAACATTCGTCCTTGCTATGCCAGTGTGTTAACGTCTTGCCCTGATATCAAGAACGTTGATCAGTTACGGTCAGTATGCAAGAACTTCGAAAATGTTCAATCTCGTATGTCCCAGTATCGGGAGCCGCCTAAAGTGACGCATGAAACCCTTGCCCCCGATTTCGCCTATGCTCATGCTAGTACCTCTTCAAATAATTTAGGGAAGCCCTTTGTACAGAAACAGACCTTTACAAAAAACTATGATTTTAAGCCTCGTTTTGCTTCGTATGCGAATAAGCAAACCACTCACAGTAATTATCCCGCCGAAGCCGTTACTGCTTCTAGACCAGTTTGCGCAATTAATGCAAGGCCGAAATTTTGCCCTCGTTGCCGCGTAGACACCCACTCATTAAGGAATTGCACCGCAGAAAGGGTTATTGTTTGTTTCCGCTGTGGCCGTCCTGGGGTTAGATTTCACGAATGCCCTGACTGCCAGAAACAACTATCTTCCTCTTCCGAAGAATCAAAAAACGCATAGAGCAGAATTGTGGTTACTCAGATGTTAGGGACTGGCAGGATTGGTTAAATTTCATAAAAAATTTCTTTAGCATCTATAAAGTAACTTCAATTCTGCAATCTAAAACTAATAATGACAACCGGACTTTCTTAAATATAACAATTAATGACGTTGCAGCCTCTGGTTTATTGGATTCTGGAGCCGCTGTAACACTAATTAACAATGATTTCTACACTGAACATCTTGGCTCTAAACTGCCTTTGCAAACGAATGACAAAATTAACATCATTGCTGCCGGCGGTCACAGCTTGGACAGTATAGGATATATTAACCTACCAGTGACCTTCGAGGGGCAAGATCACACAGTCAAGGCATATGTTGTACCAAAAGTGGACACTCCTCTAATTCTGGGTATAGATTTTTGGCGCAAGTTCAAGTTATGTCCCAAATATATTGGCTCTATGCACATAAACGGAACTTCCGATTCTATCGCAGATCAAACGACGACCCACATCACACCATATGCATATTTGCCTACTAGCGAACGTGCTATCGTGGACAGTGTTATAGACCGTTTTAAGGCAATTTCGTATGAGCAGAAAGGTCTTGGCAGAACTTCAATGATCCAACATCGTATCGATACCGGAAATACAACACCTATTAGACAGCGTTACTATCGCATGTCACCGGAGAAGAGTAGGATTATTAACGAACAGGTGGACGAGATGCTCCAGCTAGACGTCATAGAACCGTGCGAGAGTTCATGGTCATCTCCTATTCTTGTCGTAGACAAAAAAGATGGCAAGCCCAGATTTTGCTTAGACAGCCGCAAACTTAACTCCGTAACGGTCAAGGACGCGTATAGCCTTCCATATATCTCAGAGATCTTAGACAACCTTAAGGACGCGAAGTATTTAACAAGCATCGATTTGTCAAAGAGCTTTTGGCAAATTCCCATTGCTGCCGAAGATCGAAATAAAACGGCATTTTTTGTGCCTAATCGTGGAACTTTCTGTTTTAAAACAATGGCTTTTGGCCTCACTAATGCCCCTGCAACTCAGCAGCGGTTGGTCGATAAGTTATTTGGTCCAGAATTTGACCTTAAAGTATTCTGTTACTTAGACGACATAATTTGTGTAAGTAACAGTTTCGACAGTCATGTTGCTCTATTATTACGTGTCTTAGAAAAACTACAACAGGCTAACCTGACAATTAACTTCGAAAAGACCCAATTTTTCAGGGAAAGTTTAAAATATCTAGGATACGTGGTTGACTCTCAAGGGCTGCGTACTGACCCTGAAAAAGTTGAGGCAATTTTAAATTATCCCACACCAACTTCTAAAAAGGAGGTTAAAAGATTTTTAGGTACTGCTTCATGGTACAGACGTTTTGTGCCTAACTTTAGTACAATTGCAGGCCCCTTAAACAAGTTAACATCCAGTGAGAAGGGCGCTCCCCCGTTTGCTTGGACTGAGGAAGCCAACTCTGCCTTCGAAGCGCTCAAGCGCAGTCTTACTTCATGTCCGGTCTTATCTTGCCCCCATTATGATCTTCCCTTCGAAGTGCACGCGGACGCGAGTAATTACGGAGTAGGGGCTATGCTCTGTCAAGTAATTAATGGTCAAGAACATCCTATAGCTTACATGAGCAAGTCCTTGACAGGTGCGGAGCGTAACTATAGTATTACCGAGAAGGAGATGCTTGCTGTTCTCGCTGCCCTGGAACATTGGCGATGTTATTTAGATAATGGACATGCATTTACTGTTTATACGGACCATTCGGCTCTAAAGTGGTTTTTGTCTCTTTCTTTGCCTTCGGCTCGGGCGTCAAATACCTGCGATCTGAGACATTCTTTGTTTTACCACCCTTGTTAAGTACAAAATTTTATGTCACCCCCTGGCCAGGACGTGGGATTTCCCGCGCGCGGAGCGTGCGGTAATTGCCGTTTTATGGCCAGGTGTGACATAAAATAATATTTTTAAGTTAAACACCTAGGGCACCGTCAGGACTGGAGCGTTCGGCAGCAGCACAGTAGAGTTGTCAGATCGGAACACGGCCAGAACACCCGCGATCATGTCTTGTATAGCGGCCGCCCCCAAAAGCGGACTCAAGACCGTAACATAAATAAAAAATAAATAAAAAAGTATAAATATAAATGAGTAAGTCATAGCAAATATTACCAATACAAGGACGTAAGCGAGGCGGTCTGCCTCGATCTCGAACACCACCAGAATTGCAAATAGGAAATACAAAGCTAGTAATGGAACCATTTTTAGATTTCCTTATTGAACTCTCCAGTGAAGCAACAGGTGTCCACTTGTTGCTGAACTTTGCGCCCGAGGCGGGGAAACTTATACTTTTCAACTTAGCCTTTGTTTTAATAATCTGTTCTTTTACTTTTTATTTATTTTGCTCTTTATATTCAGAATGTTTGAGTTGTAATTAGGATTAGTTATTTTAATTTTTTTATTTTAAAATAAAAAATACTCTAAACTAAGAAAAATATAACTTGTGAAGTGAAATTCACTTTTTGCCTTAGACTCGCGTCAAACAATTTAACTTCCCACTAAATACACAAACACTAATTGTCACTGATTTTACTAGAGTTGTCTGCTGCTCAAGTCTAGGAGTGATGTGTTCCAGGACGAGCGCACCGAACGAATGCCAACGCAGCATCCCTCCGGCCCACCTGGGCTAGCTCAGGCCCCGCCCCAGGGGTGGTACACTACTTAGTACGTGACACTGCTACACTAACACAATTACATACTAGGACCCCCGTAGGAGCCTTGCGCCTGGAACTTTCCAAAGTACGACACTTGTTGTCGCGTCAACTTCTTTGTTATACTTAAAAGTATATGCGTGGCGTTGGCGTGGGTATAAGAAATTCTCGTCTCACACAAATCGATAGCTTTATAGATAAAACTATGAGGCATTATACAGTACAAGCAACTACATACCTAGATTTATTTATTACCTTATACCATTGTAATGAGGTCCAAAATAAATATATCTCGTTGTGGTCGACTGTACCCAGTCAACATTATCTTTGTCTCAAAAATTATCAAAATCTTGTAGAATAAGGAAAAAACAGTGTAATTAGTAAGATAGTGATAATTATCGTTACAAAACAATAGATGAACCGTGAACACAAATGTAAAGGACTTTAATTTTAAAATACAAAAGTGAACGGACAAAGTGACATTTAAACCAAATTTAGATACAAACTTACTGACTCCTGTGGGGGTGTATTTTTCCTTTAAAAAAAAAGTAAAATAAAGTTATTTTTCCTTTAGTTTAAAAGTGAACCCAGTTATTATCTATCATATCCGGAACATAATTAATTAGTAATACTTATCTGCAACAGACTAAATTTATTCCTAAAGTACATTAAAACAATACGACGGACATAATAAAATATGTTAAGGAGTGAGTGAAACAACAAATTAACAACGAATAGTGCCTGAGCGAGATAACTAGTTTTCTATTAGTATGCTGTGTAGCTAAACTCCGCCCACTAAAATAAAAACGTTACCGCTATAATAGGCCTACGATTGGAACTCATTACTAATTATTATTTCGTCGCTTCATTCTCAATTAAACCTATAGGCAACTTGCACGCTTTAGAGTATTTCATTTGTATTTCAGAGATTTGTTGAGTTTCGAAATTCTATCATAAAGTTAAGGGTAGATTTTTGTTTACAATTGTATTTGAGGGTAAGCTTGCTTTAGCATCAAACCCGTCATATTCCCTTCCTTGTCATACACGTGCACGTTTATAATGTTCGCTCTCCCTTGCGAACTTCATACATGGGACGATATGAGAGCCCACTCTTCTACCAAACGCCGACCTGGAAGCATGTCACGGGATTTGCTCCGTCTATGGAGCCAGTGCTAATAGCTGCCATATTTTGATATGGACTTAATTTGGATATGTGTGCGGTGTACATCACAAACATTATAGAAGTGTTCTGCGCGCGCACTTGAGAGCTGGAGAGATTGCTGTCTTGAGGATATACAGTTTAACCCAGGAGTGAAGGTTAGTGCACGTGTTCCTTGACCGCTCCGATCTCCAAAAAGGATAGCCAAAGCAAGCGTTTTGCGTGGACATTATCTATTCCTTATACAGTCCACTTAATTTATATATTTAACGCCCTGCTTGGTGCCTTAGCAGATATCGAAGTTCAACATTCCATTCTACTTTCCCCGCTAAAACAAAATTTTGGATAAAGGCACCTCCATAATTTTTTTGGTCCTTCGAACCGGATGTGCGACCTTTAGTCATTCTTTAACCGCTAATTTACGGGTAAAATCTATACGATCATTGTGCTAGGTAATTGGAATAGCCTGACGAATATCATTTTTTATCTCCCGCATCGGCAGCTATTTCGTTTTTATTTCGCACCCGCATTGCTTAGTACGACATATCGTGGATAATCCCTAATTTATTTTAATAATTGTGACTAAAATATCGTTCCTCGTGATTATAAAATATCCTTTGTTCTTGTTCCATACCGTACGCCATATTTAAAACATATTAGCCCGTTCGTACACATTCGTATACAATCGGTTAATTTCGTGCGTTCCGATTCGTTCGTTCTTGCAGTGCGATTGTAGGCACAACGCCATTACACTGCGCATTTTAAATATTTCGGGTAGCAAATTGGTGTTACTACTATTTTCTCTAATTTTATCGCTAAGTAGAAGAGTCAAACTTTATTATAAACCGCATATATATACTTTATTGCACTCCGCTATTATACATTTAAGTCGTGTACAACTTTGTATCGATTTTATACATACGTGTAGGTATCTTTATTTACAACTTTTATTGCGAACTATTGACAAGTTACGTAAATAATTAACAATGGGTAAATCGAAGAGGAAAAGCAGTGAGGGTTTCCTCAACGAGGATGGTGACACTACTAAAAACCAGCTGACTATTTATTCCGTTAGGCGGGATGTTATTTACAAACGCGTAGAAAATATTTTAGAGCTCGCTTATAAAGCAGAGACAGATCCGCAGCAGTACAGAGCATTTCGTACAAGTGCATTAAATATTGACACAATGCGTGATGACTACCAGAGTGTCTTGGAGTCATACAACTTGTTACACTTGCAACTAAACCCTGATTCACAGGTGGATTATGACTCGTGGAATTCATTCGAGGAGATGTACTGTTATATCAAACAAATCTTGCTTGACAACGAAGTCAAGCCCCCTACTGAACCGCGCACCCCCTCACAGTCTAAATGCCATCTTCCCCCGCTTGATTTATTATCATTCGACGGCGATGTAAAAAACTGGCCATTGTTTTATCAACAGTTTAAAAGTGTTATACATGATAACACGTCGCTAAATGACAGCGAAAAGGTACATTACCTAGTTGGCAAATTAACTGGCCAAGCCACTAATGTGTGCTCTGGTTTGCCCCCCACCGCTGAAAATTATAAAATTATTTGGAAAGCTCTCATTCAAAAATATGATGACCCGCGTTCGCTCGCATCAACTTACTTTAACCAGTTGTTATAGTTAGGGCTTTATAGGACAACACCAATATTTTTTTCATTAAAGCATGAGGCTTGGCACACTTGTTACTTAGGTGGACTAGAGTTGAAAACGCCCGGGAGACAAGGTCGGACGCGATGCTGGTGGGGAGGGGGAGGGGGGGAACTTTCGCTCCGGCCCGCGTTCTTTCAGTCCTCATATTATCTTATTTATAGAGACTAGGGCATGTTTGGTATCATTTTCGGATAAATTGAGGATGGCCGATCGTTTTCTGGGACATAAATAACATATTTTCATAGAAAAAAAATGAAATACAGGCAAAAGTTTTAAAAAGTCAAGTTAAAAAAAAATCTTTCTGCACCGATTACGTGAAAACTAGCAACAACTTTGGCATGAAAAAAATACCTTTAAATAGCCACATTTATGTAGATTCTGAAAACATGCCATTTGTTAGACCAATATAAAACACAACTTAGTAAAAAAAAAAGAAAACAGGTGACCCGTCAAAATTTTACTTCATGTCCGTTCCGATCCCCGTTCTTTCAGTACTCATATTATCTTCTTTATCAAGACTAGGGCATGTTTGGTAACGTTTTCGGATAAATTGAGGATGACCAATCATTTTCTGGGACATAAATAACATATTTTCATAGAAAAAATATGAAATACAGGTAGAAGTTCTAAAAAGTAAAGTTAAAAAAAATCTGTCTACATCGATTACGTGAAAACAGGCAACAATTCGGGCATGAAAAAAATATATTTAAACAGCCACATTTATGTAGATTCCAAAAATATACCACTTGTTAGACCAATATAAAACACAACTTAGTAAAAAAAAGAAAACAGGTGACCCGTCAAAATTTTACTTCATAACAAAAACGGACCTCTAAAGCAAATTTTATAATTCTTTGAAAATGTATCACAATTATAGCATAATTGTATACTAAGTAGTTTGTAGCTGTGTTTACGTTGGTTAGCATGTAAGTTACACTTTAAATTGTGAATAATCTAACCGTTTGATCATTTCAATAGACTGGTCACTGGTTCAAAATAAAACTAACAAGTTACAGATCTAATCCTTAATGTTACTCGTTATTATTCATAGTACTCGTGAAATACGTATACATATAATATTTTTGTATAACATTTGTCGTCACAAGCGCACATTTATGTACTTCAATTTTTGTTGGAGACACCTGCATCTAGCAGCGCATTTTTTTTGCATTTGCACCAAATCATTTCCAGGCAGACTTCGGCAGCTACTGGCAAGCTAGTCCATATAGGTTCCCATCTGTGATTTACTTTCGTCCATCCCCAATCAGATGGACTGGGGATATTTTGGATCGGTAACATTTGACCCCATATATGAACTGCTTGCAAAACCACCCGCAGGAAATGTTGGTGCAGTGCAGCATTGGATAGTGGAATATGTTCTAACTGGCGATCTTTTTTTGTGAACAGCTGCTTACGGCATTCGTTTACTATCGAAACTTAGCTGGATCTCAAACAATAATCTTAAATATGCACAACCACCCTCGAAGTGACTCATGGTTTTATGAAAAAAGTAAATATTACTTATCATACATGACGACAACAAACTTTTCAACAATCGCCATTGCATCTTTAATTCTGCCATCGTATGCTGCCAGGAAACCTCTGTGACATTAAGGAATGTATTCCAGGTTTCGAAAGCACTCTTTTTTCCTTTTTCCGTTGAAAAACAAAAACTGTGTTACAACCTGTGAAGGGACAGGGGAGCACTTTTAGCTGTCGCAAGTGTTCTACAAACACCTGAGCTAGAGGGACTGTGGGTACACACTGGTACTGGGAAACACCAGCAGTACCTTTTCTGTCAAGAAATAGCTAACGCGTTCGGTAAAAAACAGTCATAATTGTGTAAGTTATGACTGGTTACAATTATTCAAATATATTTTCTTTCACAGGGCCTCAAAAAAACAAAAGTGCTCCCTCTGTTCCATGCCTTCACAGGTCGTGACACAGTTTCTTTTTTCAACGGAAAAGCAAAAAGAGTGCTTGTAAGCCTGGATACGTTCCCTAATGTCACAGTAGGTTTCCTGGCAGCATACGACACAAGACACAAGATGCAATGGCGACTGTGGAACAGTTTTTTGTCGTCATTTATGATAGGTAATATTTACTTTTTTCATAAAACCATCAGTCATTTAGAGGGTGGTTGTGCATATTTAAGATTATTGTTTCAGATCCAGCTCAGTTTAGACAGTAAACGAATGCCGTAAGCAGCTGTTCACAAAAAAAGATCGCCAGTTAGAACATATTCCACTATCCAATGCTGCACTGCACCAAAATTTCCTGCGGGCGGTTTTGCAAGCAGTTCATATATGGGATCAAATGTTACCGATCCTAAATATCCCCAGTCCATCTGATTGGGGATGGACGAAAGTAAATCACAGATGGGAATCTATATGGACTAGCTTGCCAGTAGCTGCCGAAGCCTGCTTGGAAATGATTCGGAGCAAATGAACAAAACAAAAATTGAAGTACATAAATGTGTGCTTGTGACGACAAATGTTATACATAAATATTATGTACGTATTTGACGAGTACCATGAATTATAACGAGTAACATTAAGGATTAGATCTGTAACTTGTTAGTTTTATTTTGAACCAGAGACCAGTCTATTGAAATGATCAAACGGTTAGATTATTCACAATTTAAAGTGTAACTCACATGCTCACCAACGTAAACAGAGCTACAAACTACTTAGTATACAATTATGCTATAGTTGTGTTACATTTTCAAAGAATTATAAAATTTGCTTTAGAGGTCCGTTTTTGTTATGAAGTAAAATTTTGACGGGTCGCCTGTTTTCTTTTTTTTACTAAGTTGTGTTTTATATTGGTCTAACAAGTGGTATATTTTTGGGATCTACATAAATGTGGCTATTTAAACATTATTTTTTCATGCCCGAATTGTTGCCTGTTTTTACGTAATCGATGTAGACAGATTTTTTTTAACTTCACTTTTTAGAACTTCTACCTGTATTTCATATTTTTTCTATGAAAATATGTTATTTATGTCCCAGAAAATGATTGGTCATCCTCAATTTATCCGAAAACGTTACCAAACGTGCCCTAGTCTTGATAAAGAAGATAATATGAAGTCTGAAAGAACGGGGATCGGAACGAACATGAAGTAAAATTTTGACGGGTCACCTGTTTTCTTTTTTTTTACTAAGTTGTATTTTATATTGGTCTAACAAATGATATGTTTTCAGAATCTACATAAATGTGGCTATTTAAAGGTATTTTATTAATGCCAAAGTTGTTGCTAGTTTTCACGTAATCGGTGCAGAAAGATTTTTTTTAACTTGACTTTTTAAAACTTTTGCCTAAATTTCATTTTTTTTCTATGAAAATATGTTATCTATGTCCCAGAAAACGATCGGCCATCCTCAATTTATCCGAAAATGATACCAAACATGCCCTAGTCTCTATAAATAAGGTAATATGAGGACTGAAAGAACGCGGGCCGGAGCGAAAGTTCCCCCCCTCCCCCTCCCCACCAGCATCGCGTCCGACCTTGTCTCCCGGGCGTTTTCAACTCTAGTCCACCTAAGTATCAAGTGTGCCAAGGCTCATGCTTTAATGAAAAAAATATTGGTTCCCATACATTGATGTCCTATAAAGCCCTCACTATTACGCTTTAAACCGCTAACAAATACAAACTGATTAAGACTTGGGGTCTTAATTTAAAATGAGGAAGACAAAAATTTTCTTTACTTCTATAATGTCGTTATAGTTTTACAAAATTGTATTTAAAAAATATATATATCTACGGCGCGTTTGGTAGTATAGCGCGTGTTGCATGTAGGGCAACGTAAGTGAGAGTGCTTGGTGGGGACGGCCGCTTGGCGGATTCGGCCTTCGTCATCGTAACAGGTTTAGGCCCGTCGCGCCCCCGCTTCCCCTGTAGGTGTAGCCGTTGCGGCCTCAACATCCTGGGGGCCCTTGGAGACTCCAGTCTTCAAGGATTCGTCGGTCTCGTCCAGTAAGGGGCAGAGGTAGGCCACACCTCGCCGATAGGTGCCCGTAGAGGTGGCTACGTCGGCCACTCGGGTAATGCCGTCCGAGCCGGGAAATAATTTGGCGATTCGTCCCATTCGCCAGTGAAGTGGAGGAGCGTTCGCCTCCTTTAGAAGAACCAAGTCGCCCACTTGAAATGATCTGCCAGGAACACGCCATTTCGTCCGCTGCTGGAGCTCGGAGACGTATTCCAGCTGCCAACGCTTCCAAAAGTGCTGCCTCAATGCCTCAAGCCTCTGAAACCTATCTAAGCGGTTTTGGGTTACGTCCAGCAAGCTGGGTGATGGCAGCGACGTCAGTGCTCGACCGAGGATCAGGTGACCTGGAGTCAAAGGTTGGTAATCGTTAGGGGATGAAGATAAGGGACATAAGGGTCGGCTATTTAGGATAGCCTCTACTTGACTAAATAAAGTTGCCAACTCCTCGAATGTTAAGTGCGCATTCCCTAAAATTCGCTTGAGGTGATATTTTGCCGACCGTACGCAAGCCTCCGCTAAACCATTAAAATGAGGCGCATAAGCCGGCGAAAACTTGAACTTAATACCCTCGTCAGATGCGAAATTAGAGAAGTGATTAGAGTTGGCCTTTAAAATAATCGCTGAGTTCCTTACCCGCGCCTGTAAAATTTCGACCATTGTCGCATATAAGTTCGCGCGGCTTTCCTCTGCGAGAGATAAAACAGCGCAATGACAAAATAAAGGAGTCGGTTGATAACTGACTCACGGCCTCTAAATGTACACATTTGTAGCGGGTGCAAACAAAAACAGCTAAATAACATTTCGTAATTTTGCATCCTCTACCATGTCTGTCAGTTATTAAGAAAGGACCTGCGAAATCAATGGCAGATACGACGTATGGAAAGTCAGGCGTGACGCGATCTCGCGGAAGAAGGCCCATGAGAGGAGCAGAAGTGTTACCAGCAGCGCGGCGACACGTGACGCACTGACGCGCCACTGTACGAGCTAAGTCGCGCCCGCGAACTGCCCACACAAAATCTCTAATGGAACTATGAAGCAGCTGAGGAGGAGCATGCAGGAGACGCAGATGCTCCTGTCGAAACAACAATTTCGTAAGCCTGTGCTTCGAATGCAATATAAGGGGATGGCGTTTTTCAAACGCATAAAACGATGAGGCAAGTCTTCCACCTACACGCATTAATCCCTCGTTATCAATAAACGGGTTCAAAGAAATAATTTTATTTTTAGGGCTTAAAACTTGTTTATCACGAAGAATCTTCAATTCGTAAGAGAAGGTGTCTTGTTGGGCCAATCTAACTAATTTATTAAATGACCGTTTAAGTTCCTCAGGTTGTAAAACACCTGTGAGTTTATCGGATGTAAACAATTATATAAGAACCTGAGTACATACGCTAATGAGCGTTGCAAAGGTTTTAATTTCGAATACCTATCGAAATCGATAACGGTAGGCTCGTTTGTCGCGTCGCTGAGCACGTTAACGTTTACTTTTAATTCGGGCAAATCAATACCGGGATTCGCAGAAAACTGCGGCCAATTTTGTTCTGGCTCACGCAAAAAAGAAGGTCCGTTCCACCACATACCTAAGTTAGGTAACTTACAAGCATCAACCCCGCGAGAACCGTAATCTGCCGGGTTGAGAGAAGTGGGGACATGACGCCATTCACTGCCGTCAGTGAGTTCCAGAATACGTGCCACACGATTAGACACAAACGTTTGGAGTTTGTTGTAATTAGTACCTAACCACGATAGACATATAGATGAATCCGTCCAGTAGACAGTGCGCGCAATCTGGCAACGCAGCGTTCTCGAAACAGCTGATGCGAGCTGCGCGCCTAGTAAACAAGCCGAGAGCTCCGCGCGGGGAATCGTAATGACCTTGACCGGACATACTCTGGCCTTGGCGCACAATAATCTAATGACGATGTCACCATTATTATTAATTGATTTTAAATAAATGCAACTAGCGTACGCGGCCTGGCTAGCATCGGAAAAACAATGAAGTTCGATGTTGACAGGTGAATCGCACATTGTATGCCGTGGTAACTGAAGCGAAGTCAAATAAGGCAAGCTATTAACAAAATTGTCCCACGAACTTTTAATAGGTTCTGGAACGGGATCGTCCCATCCGATTCGCGAAATCCATAGTTTTTGGATCAATATTTTTGGCGTTATGGTTAACAAAGAAAGCACCCCTAATGGATCGAATATTTTACACGAATCCGAGAGAATAGATCGCTTAGTGGGCCATTTGTTTTTGGCTGAATATTCGGTGGGAAAATGAATAATATCAGCAGCCGAATCCCAGCCTACGCCTAGCGTATACGAGGAGGATCTAATGATCAGACTACCTTCAGGCCTGGGGTTCTGTAAGCCTTGTAACACAGACGGCAAGTTGGAGCGATACTTTCTTAAAGGAAAACAACCGGCTGATAATGCTTGCTCGACCGATTCTTTAATATAAATGAGCTCTTCCTCCGTGTCTGCCCCTGTCAACAAATCGTCGACTAAAAAGTCGTTTTGAATTATCATTTTATCATTTTAATTTTAGCGTCACTGCATTCTTCGCCTAACTGCCATAAACACCGAGTGCTCAAAAAACTAGCGGCAGAATAGCCGTAGGTAACGGTGTTGAGACGAAGGGTTTGCAATGGCTCATTTACGTTCTCGTGCCAGATAATTAACTGTAAATCGCGATCGCATTCTTGTACCCTAATCTGCCGGTACATCATCTTCACGTCACCAGTGAGGACATACTTAATAAGTGCGAAATCGCAGTAAAATATTAAAGATCGAGCGAGTCCTGTATAGTGGGTATCATCTGCAAGTCATTTATGGAATATCCTGAAGATGTAGCGGCACTCCCATTAAAAACCACCCTAACCCTGGTCGATTCACTGGTGGGTTTCAGCACAGCAAAATGAGGTACAAAGAAGGAGGGGTCCGGAATGGCAGTGGCAGACACGGATAAGTGTTCTAAATCAGAATATTCTCTAATAAACTCCTGATAACTTTTTTTAAGCGTGGGGTTTTTATCAAATCGCCTTTCTAACGCAAGGAACCGCTTTTTCGCTAAATGAAACGAATCCCCCAAACAATCAGGTTCAGTAAATAGAGGCAATAGAGGCACAAAAAATCTGCCATCTTCGTCCCGATAGGTATGAGTCACAAAATGTCGCTCACATTCATCTTCCATATCGCTATAAGGTTTTTTAGGTTGAGGAATTTGCTCCAGTTCCCAAAACTTAGTCAGCGACTCGTCTAGGCTGCTATCGCAAGTGGATAAGTGATTACATTGAACCGAATGATTAGAAAAAATATCGCTTGACCTTGAAATGCTAATCGATCCGGCCAGTATCCAGCCTAACTTAGATTTACGCATGACTGCATCATGACTGGCATATTATCGCCTAACGTAATCTGCTCCGACCCAATTAAATGCCAGAACAGGTCCGCGCCAATCAAAACATCAACAGATGACGGCTCATTAAAGGTAGGATCGGCCAATATTAAATTATGAGGCATCTTTAAGCGCGATATATCTATATAAGTCTGCGGCAGATTACTTGAAATAGTAGGCAAAACTAAACACGATGTATCTATCTGCGTTTTATTGTCGTATTTAGAACGTATTCGGATTGCACAGCGCTCGGGCGTGCCGGTCAAGGGAACGTTACCTACTCCTACCACGTTAACCGCGTTTGGCTGCGGAATTAAGTGCAGTTTTTCTTTTAAACTGCTCGTTATCAGTGACGTCATGCTACCCGAGTCTAAGAGCGCGCGCGCGGCAATATACTCGTTAGTGACAGGGTTGTAAACATCAATAAGAGCTGTTGACAACAACACATTATTTGAATGCGCGACGGTCATATTATTACACGCGAACCCGGGCGATAGCTGCGGCGGCGGCGGCTCGGCCGCGGCCGGCGTGTCCACAACCTGAGGAACTTCCCTATGCAATAACGTGTTATGGCGTTTCTTACAAGTGCGACAAGGGTAGGCTCTGCAGCGGTGTGAAGTGTGTCCCTTACGCAGACAATTGAGACAGAGCCTTAACTTAGCCGCTCCGGAGATCCGATCCTCAACTGACAGCGCGAGGAACGACGAGCAGTCGTAGATCCGGTGGCCACCTTGGCAGAAGACACACGACGCAGCAGCAACAGGCGCAGCGCTGGGAGTGGCTGAAATTGTGAAAGTTTTCACGACAGTTTTCTCTTGCTTGTTGTGGGAAAAATGGGGTTCACGCTTACTATTAAAAACTTGTTTCTCAGACCTATTTCGCTGTACCGACTCTAATACATCGGCGCGACCCTTCAGAAACCGATTAAAATCGGCCAGGGATGGCAAATCATCATTGACACTGTCGTTTTTAAATTCTTCCCATTTAAGGGAAGTGTTGTTATCCAGCTTGTTTGACACCAAGTGAATAATTAAAATATCCCATTGCGAAGTGGGGCAGCCCAATGTATTTATAGGGCTCGTAAATTTTTGGATACATGATCCACCAAGTATCGTAAACCCTTGGCCGACTCACGACCTATGGGCTGAATATTAAAAAGAGAAATTAAATGGTTGCTAATCAACTGCTTCTTGTTGTCATATCTCTCGCAGAGGAGGCGCCAAGCCTCAGTGTAGTTGGCCTCGGTAACTTCCAAATTACTTATAACCTGTGCGGCTTCACCCTCTAAATAAGAATTTAAATAGTGGAATTTGTGAATGGGCTTGATTCTATCAATCTTGTTAATGAGCGCGTCAAATGATTCACGAAACTCCAACCACTTAAAGTAAGAACCGTCGAAACTAGCGATCTCAATTAAAGGTAATCGGAAATTCAACTCGTTCTCATGATGACAAGGACTTTGAACCTCAGACTTTACGCTTGCAAATTCATTTTTATCGGTTGCCGATTCAATTAATTTTTGGGCATCCGATATCAATGAGTAAAAGTCCTTCTCCATCTCCTCTCTCACATCAATTTCCGAGTCCAGTGAGGTGGGATCGGCAATCTCGATTTGAGTTTGCAATTCGTCAAACTTGTTGAGTAGCGCGCGTAAGCGATCCAACCTCATGGAGCATTCATCCACGTCCTTCGGGGTAATACTTTTACTTTTTTTTAAAGTTTCAAGGAAGTTTCGGAATTTGGTTATGCGACCTTTAATTGAACTTCTGGAATTTATTAAGGCTGACATGATTTAAGCGCTCGAAACACGAGGATGAACACCTAAGTATTAAGTTCAAATAAAAATAAAAGTTACGTAAATTCGTCCGGCTTAAGTCCGAAGTCACAGTGGTCGCACGATGCGCTAGGCTAGGTAAATGCAGGCGCACGGCAACAGCACCCGGTAACAGCGCGCGCGGCAACAGCTCGGCGCAAGCGCAGCGATAAGGCGTCGGGCGATCGGAACAATGGGCTCCCATTAGGATTGCACTGCTAGGCGAAAACAACTATGTTACGTAATGTCATGGAATATTTTACGAGGATAATGGGCTATCTTTAATTGTATTGGCAGTTTAGAATATAAAATCGCTCGACTGCGGAGATAAAATAGAAATATAAAAGCGACAGTTGCACTTATTAGGGTGAATTAAGTTGACAAATTAAGGCAACAGTGAGCAAGCCTTCTAAATAAATTGCAAATTGCGTTTGTTTTGGCTTAAATGTGAAATTAATAGGCAATGCAGCGCAGGGAAAAATAG
The DNA here is from genome assembly GCA_951800055.1 of Cenopis cana. Classification (NCBI taxonomy): domain Eukaryota; kingdom Metazoa; phylum Arthropoda; class Insecta; order Lepidoptera; family Tortricidae; genus Cenopis; species Cenopis cana. Next base: position 24,800,495 of record OX637475.1, on the reverse strand, counting down.
AGCGACCAGTAAAATTTGCTGGCACTAAAATAAGCTGAGCGTTGCAATGCAAATAAAATTTAATGCGTGACTAAAGCTTGTGCGACACTAAAAATTAAAGAAATTGGCAGAGCTTAATAGTCAAATAGAGGGGGAAAAGTTTGAATGAGAAGGAATAAAAGGAACGGTGCACTTCCCTTGCTAAACCTTGCCTGCGGTGCGGCTCGTTGATGATCACCGGCGGGCTTCAAGTACCTAAGGGTTGTTGGCAGCTTGGAACGAAGCACAAGGATCTTCTGTGTCCTTAAATGTTCTTGACCTCTGTTCGTCCTTCTCGAAGCGTCGACTCTCGTCAGAAATGGCGGCGTAGTTCTCGTAGATCGCGTCGATTGGGTCACCATATGATTAAGACTTGAGGTCTTAATTTAAAATGAGGAAGACAAAGATTTTCTTGACTTCTATAATGTCGTTATAGTTTTACAAAATTGTATTTAAAAAAAAAATATCTACGGCGCGTTAGGTTGTATAGCGCGTGTTGCATGTAGGGCAACGTAAGTGAGAGTGCTTGGTGGGGACGGCCGCTTGGCCGATTCGGCCTTCGTCATCGTAACAGGTTTAGGCCCGTCGCGCCCCCGCTACCCCTGTAGGTGTAGCCGTTGCGGCCTCAACACAAACGCAACCGGTTTAGATTCTTTCATAAATAACTTCAATTCCTCAGTTGAAGCTCTTAAACAATTGAAATTGAAAGATTTAAATGATTTCATGTTTTTGCACTTGGCACTTCAAAAGCTAGACCCGGAAACTATCAAATTATTTGAGGTTACATATCGCAAAGAGAAAATTCCCACTTATCAAAGTCTGATTGAATTTGTTAAAGAACAAAACAAAGTGTTGTTGCGTTCACCAAATGCAATTGTTAACAAACCGGTTGAGTATAAGCCCCAGCCGCGCATGCCTACTGTAAACAAAACTAAATCGTTCATCTTAAACAAAGGTGATAAGGACGCGGCCGGTGGTACAAGCGTCAGCGATAAGTGTTCCTTGTGTATTAGTAAACAACACGAGCACTTATATTCATGTCATTCTTTTATGAAATTGACCCCACATGAACGTTACAATTTTATTAAATTGAACGGGTTCTGTAACAACTGTTTAAGTGTAAGGCACAAAATATTATCGTGCACCTCTAAGAGTAATTGTTCGCATTGTTCATTAAGACACCATTCGTTGTTACACTTTAACACGAATGAGAAATCTCACTGCAATATTAGCGCAGTCGTGTCTGACCCCGCTATAAATAATATATCACCCGCTACTTCTAATAATTGTATTCCCGCACCCGCTACCGCTTATGGCTTGCTATGCCCTACTGGTGAAAGAACCAAGTCAATTGAGACTTAACCCGCTCGCGCTGTTATCGACCCTGTTATTACTGCAGTTAAGGTCGAGAATAGCTTGCCGCATTCCGGCAATGATAATTCCGCATCAATTTGCACAATTTCGTGTGATGATCGATTAGGTCAAACTCAAACTACCACCTTATTAGGCACCGCTAAAATAAAGGTTATTGATTCCTTTAATCGCACTCATTATTTGAGATGTTTATGTGACCCAGGTTCTATGAGCGATTATATAAATCGTCGGCCTGTTGTGAGCGCCTTTCGCTCCCCATATGTAAACAAACCCGCTATTCGGAAGTTCAAGGTATTGGAAGAGCCTCTCAGAGGATTTTAAGTATAACTTCGCTTAAATTCACATCTCGATTTGCAGACAGTCGCGAATACGTCGTTAGTCCATTAGTTGTGGAACAAATTACGTCACACTTACCCGACTCGCGCGTAGATAGGGAGGTTATTGGTTTTATACGGAACCTGCCGCTCGCGGATGACGACTTTTCGCAACCCGGGCCTATAGATATGCTTTTAGGTGTAAAACTTTTTTGCGAAAGATTATTATTTGATAAAATTAATAGCTCAGCCCCTCTAGCACAACATGCATTCCGGATCTACTCGCGCGCGAGATAAGCTACCTGTAACTTTTTGACAGCATTAGTCAGACAGTGACAGGTAGCCTGTCTCGCGCGCGAGTAGAGACGAGATGCATGTTATGCTAGCCCCACAGATGTTAATATGCCCTCCGCCTTACAAACGACCTTGGGCTACGTGATCATGGGCGACGCTCCGGTTGTCACGCCGCAGCCCGCCTCGCGCACTCTTTGTGCTCTTACTAGTGACCCGCTCCACCAGCTCGTTGAGAATTTTTGGGCAGCTGAGGAAATACCCTCACGTACAGTTCAATTTTTTCAATTTTTTTTCAATTTAATTTATTTTCAAGTAGGCCATTACACAGCACTTTTGAAAAGTCATACAATAACAAAATAAAAAATATATCAATAATTGTACAAACGAACAATGTCAAAATTAATATGAATTAAAATAAAACTGTAAATTATAATAAAATCATGTCAAAAGGCTTAAAATTAACAACAACATACATTAAACAGAAAAGTCACAGAATTACGTACGTTTTTAAGTGGGTATGGGCTCACGACAATGGAATCATAATAAACCTAGAGAAGACTAAGTGTATGTACATACGTTCCCCGTACTGTAAACATCCGGAAGGGAATTTAAAAATAGTTGGACATGGGTATGATTGCTTACATAGGGGAGGGCAAGATTGTACCTGTAACGAGATACAGTTTGTAGAAAGTTACAAATATTTAGGATTAACTGTGGATTGTCACCTGTCTTGGAAAGTACATATTACTAATGTATGTAATAGGCTTCGGTCTGTCCTGGGTAAATTTTACCATTTACGTAATGTGGTAAGCAGGTCAGTTATGTATACCTTGTATCATGCCCTTGTTGACTCGATATTGTCGTATGGTTTGAGCAGCTATGGCCGCACTTTTCCCACTTACACTGATCGTATTAAAACCATACAGATAAGATTCCTAAAATATTTAGTAAACAAAAACATCAAAAAGCGATGCCGTCACAATTACGATAGACTCTACTCGATTTGCGATATCCTTCCAGTTCAGGAAAAGTGCGCGCTCTTGATGGCCCTAGAACAGTATAGACGCAGTGACTATAAAAAACCACTGAATCATGCATGCCGTACGCGAAGCGTTACCAAGGAAGTATCTTTGAGAAAACTGGTAGTGCCAAGGGTGTGTAACTTTTACGGAAAGCGTACAAATGGTGTACCAGACCAAATAAGATCCTGCCAGGATGTGTCAAAAATTGTGTACAAAAAAAGACTAAAAGAAGCGCTGCTGGACAGATTCGAAAGGAATACCTGATCGAAACTGTGCAGCAGCGGTAGCACTAAACTAAACCCTATATTTAAAATGGCATTAGGTCTAAATTTCTAACTAACATTAAAGTTCCTTTTTCCGGTGTATGTACGTACTACGTACATGCTTGTGTGTATGTGTGTGAGTAGGTATGTGTGTGCGTGTGTATATGTATGTGTACATGTATATACATATACATGTACATATATATAAATGTGTATGTACATATACATATATATATATATTTACATATTTTTGTGTTGCACCTGGCCATGAAGCGGCAATTACCGCACGCTCCGCGCGCGGGAGATCCCGCTTTCTGGCAAGGGGGTGACATAAAATTTTGTACTTAACACGGGCGGTAATGGGGAGAGCCTCGGAGCGCATGTTTATCGCCCTTGCCTTCGGCTCGGGCGTCAAATACCTGCGATCTGGGACATTCTTTGTTTTGCCGCCCTTGTTAAGTATTGTACTATTTTAGAATTTTAGTGCCACTCACGCTCTTTTAGAGGTATTGTAATGTAGGACACTTTAGCACTTGCACCGTGATCCTAAAAAATGTAACTAAGAACTATAAGTATACCATATTGTTGTTGTGTTTATATTTGAAGTAGCTGTTCAAATATAAGCGCAACAATAACAAGTAAATACCATCAGATGTGATGTACTCAGTATTTTTAAGTGGTGGAGGGTAACTTGTTTTTCTGCCGACAAACTGTTATGCAGTTTGGCAGATATTAGATATGTTGTTTTATTTATTAATGTATCAAATAAATTAAAAAAAAAGTCCGGATGACCAAAGTTGTGAAAATATTTACACTTCGACTACTGTTCGTAATGCTGACGGCAGTTATTCAGTGGATCTCCCGTTTAAAGACGACTCCAATAAATTAGGCGATTCTTTTTTCACCGCGAAAAAGAGTTTCTTGCTTTTAGAAAGGAAGTTCGCTAGAAACCCCGAGCTTAAGTCTAATTATGACGATATTATTCAAGATTACCTAAATAAAGGTATTCTTACTCGCAGCGCACCCGCCGAGTGTGATGCTCCGGGATTTATAATACCGCATTATCCAATAATCCGCAATGATAAAATTTCTTCACGGATAAGGCCAGTTCTAAATGGCAGCTCTAAGACCAGTACCGGGATATCCTTAAATGATATTTTATTCTCGGGCTGTAACCTACAAGCTAATCTTTTTCACATTTTGTTAAATGTGCGTGTTTATAAAATAGCATTCTTTGCTGACGAGAAACAAATGTACTTATGCATTCACGTGAATGCTCCGCACCGTAAATACCAACGGATTTTATATCGGTTTTGTGATACGGACCCGCTTGAAGTGATGACGTTTACGCGCGTCACATTTGGGCTTCGAAGCAGCGCATTCTTGGAGCTTCGCACCTTACGTCAGTTAGCTGCTGACGAACGTCATAAATGGCCAACAGCTGCTTCAGTGCTGGAAAGAGATGTCTATATGGATGACCTCGCTTCTTCTGCTTCTTCGGTTCAGGAAGCAGTCAAGACAGCGGAGGAGTTAATTGACCTCTTCAAAGCCGGTGGATTTGACCTACTCAAATGGTCGTCTAACTCCCTCGAACTGCTCGAGCATATACCGGAAACACACCGACAATCTGGATCTATTTCCTTCGATGACGAAAATATATTTAAGATTTTAGGTTTGCGCTGGTTACCCGCTCAAGACACCTTTGTGTTTAATATTTCGAGTCCGCCACCTGTTTGTACTAAACGCGCAATACTTTCAGCCACCGCCCGTCTGTACGATATACTAGGACTAGTCGGACCGGTTATTTTATTGTGGCTTCTTGACCTGGGCTGGGACACTTTACCACCCATTCACATTGTTAATTTGTGGCAACAATACCTATCCGAGCTACCGCTGATTTCACGTCTCAATTTTCCTCGCCATTTAGGTATTAAAAGCGGAGCTCAGGTTACTCTGGTCGGCTTCTCAGATGCTAGCGAATCCGCGTATGGCTGCGTAATTTACTCGCACGTCGTAAATGGTGAGGAGCCACCAGTCGTAACACTGTTATGTTCTAAATCACGCGTTGCCTCGACTAAGCCTAAAATTACATTGGCTCGTCTAGAACTTAACGGTATATTATTGCTTTCGCGACTTCTCAAAGAAGTTCATGACACCTTGTCGAGTAGGCATAAAATTAATGATATTTATGCATTCTCAGACTCGGAGGTCGCCTTATGTTGGTCGATCGCTTCGCCGCATAGATTCGACACTTATGTAGCTAACCGCATTTCTCAGGTTCAGTCCAATATTTCACCTGACAACTTATATGACATTGCTGGGTCACAGAACCCTGCAGATTGTATCTCACGCGGACTGACACCTTCACAGCAGCTCATTCAGCATGAGCTATGGTTTACTGGGCCACCTTGGTTATCGTTACCTATAAACCACTGGCCTATACAAAGGTTTGTACCTAACAAATCTTCGTTGCCAGAGGAGAAAACGGTCTCTCACGTGACTACTCAAGTCACTGAAGGTGATCATCCAATTTTGACGCTCGCGTCTCGCTGTTCCTCGTGGAACAAGCTGCTTCGCGCTACTGTGTATGTACTGCGCTTTATGAAAAAACTACCGCGTAATGACATAATCACCGCTAATGATTTGAACACCGCCGAGCTTGAAATTGTTCGCGCCGTGCAGTCTGTTTATTTATCGGACGATATTAAATCCCTTTCTAAAGGGTACAAGTGTTCTGTGAAATTACAGAAACTATTTCCGTTAATGTTAGACGGAATTTTACGTGTTGGAGGTCGCTTATCGAACTCTTCGCTTGATTATGAGTCTAAGCACCCAATGATATTGCCTAAAAAGGGACACGTTGTAGAATTAATTATCGATTCTTACCACCGCGACAATTCTCACGCTGGACCCCAATTACTAATTGGCATATTTAAAAATAGATATTGGATTATCTCAGCTCGACGCATTGTTATGCTACGTACGCAAAAATGTAATGACTGTTTCAGGTTAAATCCTAAACCGACGTTTCCACTTATGTCTGACTTACCTTAATGCCGTTTAGAACAATGCAAGGCATTTTTGCATACTGGCGTCGATAATGCGGGGCCTTTATATATTACCCCTTACCGCAAGCGTGGCGTGCGCAGCATTAAAGCGTACATATGCCTATTTATCTGCCTCGTGACAAAGGCTGTTCATATAGAGTTAGTCTCGAGTTTAACATCCGCTAACTTTATTGACGCATTTAAACGCTTTCTATGGCGACGAGGTCCTTGTACCTACCTTTATTCGGACAACGGAACTAATTTTGTGTCGTCTAAGGGTTATTTTAAAGAACTTCACGAGTTTTTAATGTCTGAAGATTATTATAAAAATTTTAGTAATGAACTCGCTAAACATCGGATTACGTGGAAAATGAACCCCCCTACTGCTAGTCATTTTGGAGGCATATGGGAGGCTAATATAAAAAGCGCTAAGTCGCTATTGTTTCGAGTAATTGGAAAACAAATTCTCACTTATGAGGAGATGTCGACTGTGCTTACGCAAATTGAGGCAGTTCTGAATAGCCGTCCTCTCTATGTTCTGAGCTCAGATCCCTCAGAGCCACTATCGCTCTCTCCTTCTAATTTTTTGACCACTTCGCCACTAGAATTTTTACCCGCGACCGACTTATCAAACGAACGCACCAATTTGCTATCTCGTTTTTCCTTAATGGACTCGATGGTGCAGTCGTATTGGAAGAGGTTCAAATCGGAGTATCTTCATAACTTGCAACAACGCGAAAAGTGCAATACTTCCTCAAATCCAATCACAGTTGGTACAGTGGTATTATTAAATATAGAAAACGCTCCGCCATTACAGTGGCCGTTAGGAGTTATCACTAATGTTTATCCCGGTAAGGATGGCATTACACGGGAGGCAGAAGTAAAAACGAAGGCTGGCACGTATAAACGTCCTGTTGTACGTCTCTGCCCCCTTCCGACTCAATAGGATTCCCATTTATTTAGTGACTTTATTTTAAGTTCATGTCTTTCGCTGACAACTCTTATTTAAGTTAGTAATATACTAAGATTTATGTTTATCTTTCGCTTACGCGCATGTGTTTTGCATTTAAGAATGCTTAAGTAAAGGTGTTGGGTTACTTCCGTTATATTTTTTTTATTATAGTTTATTTTTAGGATAACTTAGCACAATGATCGTACCTATCTTTCTACTATAATTGCTATAAGTAGTTAGAATCTCTCGTATCCTTTTCTTGAAGGGTTACTTCAAGGCCGGGGGGATGTTGAGTTTCGAATTTCTATCATAAAGTTAAGGGTAGATTTTTGTTTACAATTGTATTTGAGGGTAAGCTTGCTTTCGCATCAAACCCGTCATATTCCCTTCCTTGTCATACACGTGCACGTTTATAATGTTCGCTCTCCCTTGCGAACTTCATACATGGGACGATATGAGAGCCCACTCTTCTACCAAACGCCGACTTGGAAGCATGTCACGGGATTTGCTCGGTCCATGGAGCCAGTGCTAATGGCTGCCATATTTTGATATGGACTTAATTTGGATATGTGTGCGGTGTACATCACAAACATTATAAGTGTTCTGCGCGCGCGCTTGAGAGCTGGCGAGATTGCTGTCTTGAGGATATACAGTTTAACCCAGGAGTAAAGGTTAGTGCACGTGTTCCTTGGCCGCTCCGATCTCCAAAAAGGATAGCCAAAGTAAGCGTTTTGCGTGGACATTACCTATTCCTTATACAGTCCACTTAATTTATATATTTAACGCCCTGCTTGGTGCCTTAGCAGATATCGAAGTTCAACATTCCATTCTACTTTCCCCGCTAAAACAAAATTTTGGATAAAGGCACCTCCACTCTTCATTCCTTTTTCGTGCACGGCAACGAGCGCACGCGCCTTAAATCATGCCTAAGCGTAATATCAAATTAGTTAATATTACAAAAGATACAAGTAGTTAGGTCATTTTGTGTAATCAATGTACGGGGGAGTCAAATTAATAAAGTTTTGAAACTTGTGTGGTATGAGACCTTTGGGTATGGCCTTTAAAACTCACAACTCTCCCCTCCTCTCCCCTTGACGCTTCACCCCCCCTCACCATGAAATGTGTCCCATTTTCCGGTTTTTTCAGTTTTTTTCGAAAACTATTGCAGATACGAAAAAGCTGTTAAAGGCAAAAATAGTCTTCTTTAAATTCTTAACAATAGTTATTTGTTATGCAAGGCTGCAAAGTTGATTTTTGGCGCGAGTGTTTGTATTGAGAGCCGAGCTAGCGAAGGATTGTAAGATTGAACCACGAGCGAAGCGAGTGGTTCAAAAATACAATCCTGAGCGTAGCGAGGCTCTCAAGGCACGAGACGCCGAACAACTTTGCTGCCGAGCGCAACACACAACTTTTCATCTCACCATAGCGAGGAAATACTTTCATGTATAATTCAAGATGTATCTACTCATGTTCTATAAAGGGTTGTTTAAATTTCACCCGTTACAAAGCATTTCGTGGATTATTAACATTTAAATGCATCAAAGAGCCTAATTATTATTGTTGAGTACTGTGGTACGAAATACTCACGGCTAACGGCTAAAACAAATATATTTCACTCATTTCCAAACTTATCAGGAGTTAAAATTGTAATATAAGTAACTATCTTCTGCACTGAAATAAATTAATTAAATTCATTATTTTGATATTATTCTAACTCAACAGCAAAACAAAACAATATTTAAATATCTTAATCACTCGCATCGAGTTTTTTTCTTAAAAACTAACTTTTTAAACGGTGCGTTCCGAAATTGCACTGAGCGTAAAATGTTCATATAAACATTTCACATATGTTTCTTCGTGTTATTTCTTTATAAATAAAACTAAATTATTATTGAATATCATCAAATTAAGCTGGAAAAAGTATTATTAATATAATTATAAAAAACAAAACAATAATAAACTGCACCATTAGGTACATGATATGTATGATCATGACCTGTCGTTTCACTTTATAGAAAAAAGTTGGAGCTCATGGAACTGCGTAACGTTCGAATTTCAAAATCACTTTCCACGCTAGCGTGGAAAGTGGACTTTTGCACGCAGATTTGAAACGTCAAAGAAAGCCTTTCCGAGCGGGTGAGATGAAATAGTTATTTGTTATGCAAGGCTGCAAAGTTCATTTTTGGCGCGAGTGTTTGTATTGAGAGCCGAGCTAGCGAAGGATTGTAAGATTGTTCAAAAATACAATCCTGAGCGTAGCGAGGCTCTCAAGGCACGAGACGCCGAACAACTTTGCTGCCGAGCGCAACACACAACTTTTCATCTCACCATAGCAAGGAAATACTTTCATGTATAGTTCAAGATGTACTCATGTTCTATAAAGGGTTGTTTAAATTTCACCCGTTACAAAGCATTTCGTGGATTATTAACATTTAAATGCATCAAAGAGCCTAATTATTATTGTTGAGTACTGTGGTACGAAATACTCACGGCTATCGGCTAAAACAAATATATTTCACTCATTTCCAAACTTATCAGGAGTTAAAATTGTAATATAAGTATCTTCTGCACTGAAATCAATTAATTAAATTCATTATTTTGATATTATTCTAACTCAACAACAAAACAAAACAATATTTAAATATCTTAATCTCTCGCATCGAGTTTTTTTCTTAAAAACTAACTTTTTAAACGGTGCGTAAAATGTTGAAACATATAAACATTTCAAATATGTTTCTTCGTCTTATTTCTTTATAAATAAAACTAAATTATTATTGAATATCATCAAATTAAGCTGGAAAAAGTATTATTAATATCATTATAAAAACAAAACAATAATAAACTGCACCATTAGGTACATGATATGTATACTTCTAAACGCTTAGGAATGACCTGTCGTTTCATTTATAGAGAAAAGTTGGAACTCATGGAACTGCGTAACGTTCGAATTTCAAAATCACTTTCCACGCTAGCGTGGAAAGTGGACTTTTGCACGCAGATTTGAAAGGATAAAGAAAGCCTTTCCGAGCGGGTGAGATGAAAAATAGGTTATATGTCTTATGTTGATAGGACGAAGGGTTTTAAAGCTGAGGCTAATAGTTTCATATCTGTAATAGTTTAGGAAAAAACTGAAAAAACCGGAAAACGGGACATATTTCAGGGTGAGGGGGGGGGGGGGGGGGGGGGTTGAAGCGTCAGGTGGAGGGGAGGAGAGAGAGTTGTGAGTTTTGAAGACCATACCCAAAGGTATCATGCCACACAAGTTTCAAAACATTATTAATTTGTTTGTCTGAAAACATAGAATGACCTAACTAAAAATTTGCAGCGAAAAGAACAAAGTACCACCTCGTAAACTAATACGAAGTGTATACTCCTCGTCTGACGAGGACAATAACCATTAAGGTATTAATTAGTAAGCAGCAAGGACAACAAGCAAGGTAAAAGTTTATATTTACGTATCTGTTCCTTTTTCAATCAAAAAATTTAAACACAGTTAGGCGACTTCCTGACTTGGCGGGACGGGATCGATATGTGACATTTTTCTTCTTTGACGTAAACTTACTGACGTCGCAAAGATTCGCACTTGACATAATACTGTCAGTATTACGTTTGCGCAGTAGTAATATCATGCGCAGAAGCGTAGCAGTACCGCCTTCGCATCGTCCCGCTACCGCGCTTCCCGCGCCAGTCAGGAAGCACTCATTTAAATGTAGGGGCGTAGTAAAAAATGGTATCGCGTCGATTGACAACTGACACTGACATTTGACACTTTTCCCATATCGTACTGCCTCCTCACCGACAAATCAGGAAGTCGCCTTAAACTGTAAATTTGAATTATAAAACAGTAATTATCTCATCCATTGAGAGTTACATTCCAAAGTTAAAACTAAGTAAATCTCAACCTACCCTCTTTTCACAAAAAAATGTACGGACATAGATACGAGCTAATGTCAAACTTTTTAACGGATAACTTTAGTCTGGATTGACTGACTGCATGTCAATCGCTACAACGACGTGGTTAACTGTGAGTTAAGCTCGTCACTTGTGCCATAAATGCATGTTTATGAAAATGGGCTGTTTTTATTCCTAATTAAAGAATATTTAAATAAAAGTTGTAATGTCCGCGAAACATGCACAACAGAGTTTTTATAAAACTCAACTACCATGTCTTTTGAGACACGAAAATTAAGCTACGAGCTAATGTCTTGCCGTTTTTAATGGTCAACTTTAGTCGAAATTTTTTGCGAGTCAATTGCGACGTGGTAAACTGCGAGGTAAGCATATGGCTTGTGCCAAATAAATGTGTTGTTTAATAAATTGGTTGTTTTTATTTCTATTTAAAGAAAATTTAAAGTTGTCATGTCTGCGAGACATGCACAGGAGAGTTTTTATGAAACTCGTCTACTCTCTCTTTTGGGATACGAAAATAAGCTGAGAGCTAACGTCGTGCGGTTTTAACAGTTAACTTTATTCGGGATTGACTTAAGTAAATTGCGATAACGTGATTAACTGCGAATTAAGCACGCGGCTTCTGCCAAATATGCCTGTTTATGTAAATGGGTTGTTTCATCTGTAATTAAAGAACATGTTGTCATGTCTGCGAGACATGCACAGCAGAGTTTTTATGAAACTCATTTGCCCTCTCTATTCGAATACAAAAATAAAATGATTTTCTTTTTCTACCTTTATATACGAAAAACGTTATCTCTAAATAATAATAACATGACATGAGACCTTCTCAAATGAGATTTTAAGGCAGTTCAACTGAACTGCTTCCACCTGAGGTACCTCCTTGTGATCAATCACAATCTCCAAGGAAAGATCATGCCCCAGAACCAAACCCAGACCAATACCTACCACCGTTGGTTAACAGAGCCTTCGATAATTGAGCTGCTAATGGCCTTGCGTGAAACTACCGATGACGTACCTGAGTTCGATATATTATGATAGTTTAGCTAACCTTTGCTTACCATTACAAAAGAAGGGTCTACCTAAAGCAAATATCGATAAATTATCGATAAGAACCGAAACAACACACAAGAAACGACATCTTTCAGCATCTCCACATGTCGCAGCAGTTTAGACCGCCCAACTCTAATACTGAAACCCTGTTTGCCACCCAGAATAAACACATAAATCAGAAAAATAAAAAACACAAGCCATCAAATTCAATGATGTCATACATAACCAAAGAAACGAAAGAAACGTGAGGATTACAGGCCTTCGCCACCCCCCTCCCCCATACTACCACAAATAAATACTTATAGAACAAAATCAAAACATTCTCCCATCACGGGTGGCCGCCGTGGGGGAATCCGACCATAACCCTTCATCTCGAATACTGAAACAAAACAATACTACCTATTTAAGTACCTACTAGCCTATAATATCAGACCAGTAGTAGAAGAATCCAGAACCATCCAACTTGAACACAGTAAAAATAATATATATATATATAAAATAAACTGGCCAATACATCGAAGAATACAAAGATTTACATACTTTTACAAATGGCTAGAAAGAGATAGAGGAGGCCTTCATTCAGAGATGGATGATCCCGATATAAACAGCACGTTATTACTGCATATTTATATTTAATAGTAGAGAGTTACTTATTAATGCATGATTGAACAAAACTTACAAGATACATACTGTATAAATACTAAATAAATTATAATAAGAATATGAAACAGAAATTAAGTTAAATAATTCAATGTACATTGTACAACAAGAAAGATACAACATAAGAACTGAACAAAAACTTTAACAAAATGTATTACTTATAAAAAAAAATGTATTTAAATTTGTTTTTCAAGCATGTATTAATATTTCTAAAAGAAAAAAAACGGCCAAGTGCGTGTCGGGCCACGCGCAAGGTAGGGTTCCGTTCCATAGTCGTCTACCCGTTACATTATGTGGACTAAAAAGTTCGCAAACTTATATTTACTATGTTTTTACCAGAATTAACAACATTATCTAAGGTATCACTGGAAATTGTACGAAAGTTTGCTTTTGCAAAGTACATTTCTGAAGTTCGACTATTACTCGTTAACTAGTAATGTCTACTTAGCTGTGATAGTTTTCCTTTCAAATTCATCGTATATACTATTACCATGATTTTTTTCACATGCCTAGTAGCCACCGTTTAGCTGGCAGGGGGGGGGGGGGGACACTTGACCATAACAAAAATTACCAATTCAAAGTTTTATATCATGCCAACGAATTCTTTAATCAAAAAATGCTTATAGAAACCTTATAATATTTTGAAAAGAGCTATCCAATGATACCCCACACGATGGGGTTTGGAAAAAAAAATGCACTAACACTTTACATGTAGGGGCGGTACCCTAAAAACATTTTTTTTTAAGATTTTATTCTACCGTTTTGTTGGCGTCATTGATATGTATACTCTTGCCAAATTACAGCTTTCTAGTACTAACGGTTACTGAGGGGGTCTCGCGGGGGTCGGACGGACGGACGGACATGGCGAAACTATAAGGGTTCCTTGTTAACTACGGAACCCTAAAAAGGGAAATAAAGGCTATATTATATTATTATTATAAAAAAATATCTTAAAACGTCTAAACTGGAAACTATTGCAGTCTCCAAAACTCAACGCTGAAATTACAGCCGCTGTTTCTGAAATTGTCAGAGGACGCGATAAAAAAAAACACGTGAACGTGCGTGTTTGTATTCCAAAAGCAACTTGGTGCAGAAATCACTGCATTCAATGAGGGCATGGAGATCGTGTTTAATATCTATATAATAAATCTCTAAAATTCCAGCCAGTATAATAGGATACCGTTTTTTGTCACGGCTAATCTCAGGATCCGCTGCATCGATTTAAACAATTTTTGGCACACATGTATACTTTTATCCCCGCCTCATGTTGGGATAGTTTTTATCCGCCCGCGGCAGTGAATTAATTATTCGAAATATGTGACCTCCTTGGATTTTAATTTCTTTTTCATCGCCGCCAAAGCTGTCACTGTCAGTGAGGTTTGTGGTGGAAAATGACAAATTGGGGCTTGCTTAATGTACGGCCATATTAAGAACAGCCTCTATACCTAATGCACGACCCGATTTTTGTCAACAAAGGATATCAATGGGATTTTTTTTTTTTTTTTTTTTTTTTTTTTTTTTTTTTTTTTTTTCGAGCAGATTCTTTTGTTACGATCAGACGTGTTTAATTGTTTTACAAAATTAATCGTGCGCAAAAACATTGACCTCGATTTTGCCGCGACACCACTAACTGTGTCACGCGTTGTACTGTGAAGTTAACTATGTCGTCTTAGTGATTTGTTCATTTTTTCTATTATGGGTGACCGTAGCCCATTTATCCGGAGTGAGAAAATTGTGCGCAGCCCTCCGCCGACGCCCTCGCCTCGGCCAACTGAGAATGAAAATGCCCAACCGCCGACCGCAGCAGGAGCTGCACAAACGCCGGAAACTGTTTCGTCGAATGACCTTATGATTTGGCTGAACTCCATCGAACACTGCCTTAATGAAATATGCTCCATCTCAACAGAAGGGAAACTAAACTCTGAACAGAAGCTAAAAATTAGCAATCTATGCCGCAAAGTGTCAAATGGCTCTGCCAATTTAGCTCTGCACTACCAGCCATTAAAGAAAAATGCCCTTGTAAATCATTGCATGGTGCAAGCCCTTCAAGAAAAACAGGACCTGTCAAGCCGTCTTCAAGCCCTCAAACAGACAATAGATAGTTCGTCTAAACCGTCCACAACATTATCCTTTGCTGATATGGTGAAAAGTAGTGACAAAAACATGATTAAACCAAACAATCTGAGCTCGGTGGCTATTTATCCGACAGACAAAATGAAAACTAGCGAAGACACTAAAAACCTAGTGCAAAAAATTATTAAGCCAGAGGAAATGAAGCTACATGTTAGGGCAGTGCGCAAGGTTAAAAATGGAGGAGTCATTATAAGTACAGAGTCTAAGGATGATATAGAGAAATTGAAAAAGACGTTTCAGAAAACGTCCCCGGACCTAACTATCGATGAGCCGCACAAACGCAGACCTAGAATAGTAATAATCGGAGTGCCGTCGTCCTTACAGGAACAAGAGGTCTACAAGTGCATATACGAGCAAAACCTTGCCGACAATCTAAAAGACTCTTCACGCCAAAGTTTTTTGTCCTCGATCAAACTAAGCCACAAATCGGGAAGAAAAGACGCTGACACGTGCAATTACGTTATTGAAGTACCAGCCCTTGTACGTAAAGCCCTTATATCGCAACACCGAGTTTTCGTCAACTGGTCTTCGTGCCCAGTAAGAGACTTCACATTCGTCACCAGATGTTACAAGTGCCAACAATTCGGACATGCCGCTAAGACTTGCAAACAGGCAGAATATACGTGTGGGCACTGCGGCGATATGGGACATGTGGATAAAGAGTGCGCAAAAAAAGCTGAACCCCCAAAATGTGCGACATGCAGACTTTTTAAGAAGCCCAATAACCACAGGACAGGTGATTCTGAATGCCCTGCTAAAAAAATGGCAGAACAACGGTACATAAATTCCATTGATTATGAGGGCGCCTAAAGTCTAGTCAATCGTCTCGCCAATCGACCTCAATAAGTGTACTTATAATATTTTTACTAGTTCATGTTTAATGTTTATGTATAGGTATCTGTCGTCAATGTTTTAATTACTAACTCGTCATATTTAATTTTGCCCTACTAACCCTAAAAATAGGTTCTACACTGTGAATGTGATGTGTGCAATTAATTGCAAACTCGATGTGACCTAGTTTATTGGTGTCGTACGCTGACACGTTAAAATAATGTACGCAATAATTGTCTTTCTTGTGTATGATTTAATTTGATATTCTTATGTATAAGTAATTAGTTCTATATTTGCCTAAGATACAGGAATAATCCTAGTTTAGGCACATGCAACAATTTATCTAATGTATATGAAGTAAGCACAATGTAAACGTTAGTTATAAGAATTTTTAAATAAATATTCTATTCTATTCTATTCTATTCTATTCTATTTTCCCGCTAAATAATGAAATTAGAATTAAGTAAAATTTAGGTATTACTTTATTAATATAATACTAATTCAATTCAAAATAGAATAGGTATTTGAATCTAGAAAGATATTTTAATATATAGAAAATACTGTGTTCACATGTTTTGTGTGAAAAATCGGTCACGTGCGTTTCGAGCTTCGTACATTGAAGGAATCTGATTTTGTCAAACATGTACGGAAGTACCACAAAACTGGTATCACCAAAATAGAAAAAGCGGGTTGCACTCCGGGAGTGGCGGCAGCAGTGAAAACTCAATAAAGAAAGTAAATAATCGGTATCCGTATCGGTATCGGTATCGGTATCAGTATCGGTATCGGTATCGGTATCGGTATCGGTATCCGTATCGTTATCCGTATCGTTATCCGTATCGGTATCGGTATCGGTATCCGTATCGGTATCGGTATCGGTATCCGTATCGGTATCGGTATCCGTATCGGTATCCGTATCGGTATCGGTATCGGTATCCGTATCCGTATTCGTATCCGTATCCGTATCGGTATACGTATCGGTATCCGTATCGGTATCCGTATCGGTATCCGTATCGGTATCCGTATCGGTATCCGTATCGGTATCCGTATCTGAGTTTAGCTGAGTTGACCCCTCGTAACATCGCAATCACGATACTAGGGTCAACTAGCTGGTCTCAGAATCTGTCGCAAGTTTAACAACTTTTCCCCAGTACAAAAGTGCCCAGCGCCGCTAAAGAAGTTTTCACTTCAAAAACGGGTTTTTTGGGTTGGCTTTAAAACCTGTGTGACATACGACGGACGGACGGACGGACGGATGGACGCCTGAGTAACAGCAATGGGGTTTGTTTGGCTCCTTCGGGTACGGAATCCTAAAAAAAGAAATAGCAGAGAGGAGCACTCCATACATAATAACCACCTACACATACGTAACCGGAATATAAAAAAAAACAATGCCATGTGCATTCGTGTGGGGTATCTATATCTAGGGTTTTAAAAATACTTCAGAGGTTATTAAAAAACTTTTAAGGCAACCGTTGGTGAAATATTAGCTCCCCAAGGCACTATAGATTATCTGGGCCTGGGGGGCAACCGCGAACCACAAACGATTTTTTTCTCACGCTTACGTATGGAGTTTCTTCTTTCTTCTTCTTCTTCAAGTGCGACAAAGAGAGAAAACTTCGTTTAAGGTTCGCGGCAGGCCTTCTGTATTGCGAAGTTCGAAATTCAAATTTCGTATCGTGTCGTCCCTTTCACTCTCATATTATACACTGCATGAGTGAAAGGGATGACACGATTCACACGATACAAAGTTCGAATTGACCACGATAATATTGACACCGCGGTATCGTGAGTAATAATCACCGTGTAACTGATGCCAATAAATAAAACCAGATAAAACAGTTGTCATTTAGTATATTTAAAAAAAACCGCGAAGGTACGTTTTAAAACTTGGCAGTATGAAGAGAACCCAAATCGAATGACAATTGCTGTAAATTAAAAAAAAAAAAAAAATTGTGGCTGGGCATTAATTAGCATGGCCGTACATTATAAGCGTGAAATTATTTTAAAAAATGTTCCTGGCGGGATTCGCAATTAATTTTGCAAACATTTAGTTACTTAATTTTAATTCTAATAAAGTTATTAAAGACTAATAAGTTCAGGTGATAATTCGGTGGTAGGTTTATCATTTTAGATGTTTTGTAACATTTAAGAAAAGTACTCATAGAACGTAAATTAGTAAGAAAATTATACTACGGTTTCTCTTTTTGATAATACAATCACGTAGTTTCAGTCTCAAATCAGTGTCGGAGGTATATATATTGTAGTCTTTGTGTCGGAGTGTGACAGTACAGACGGACGGACGCGTGGGTGCCATCAATATGGCTGTGTCGACCTTCGGGTACGAAAGACTACGACAAAGATTACAATTTTATACTAACGAGTGGAACTCATAAAAGGTAATAGGCCGATTTCTTAGTTAACCCTTTTCCAGGCCTATAGTGACCACATGCATGTAGTTAAAATTTCAACCAAATTTAGGGTTTAAATCGAATTGACCTACGGCGAAAAATTACTTTTTTTTTTATACTACGTCGGAGGCAAACAAGCTGACAGCCCACCTGATGGTAAGTGGTTACTGCCGCCTATAGACGCTTGCAACACCAGAGGCCGACCCATAAGAACCCTTTTCACGCCTTTTTTGAAGAGCCCCATGCTGTAGCCCATTGGGAATACTTGCGCTTAAATTAATTCCCAATACATAACTATTTTGAATGTATATTTTGTTTTTCGCAAAAAGGCGTAGTTATGTTGGTGCGACCTGGAAAAGGGTTGTCACGTTTATCCTATGTTTAGATGAAACTTAGTTGAAACTGTTGAAAGAGAACATTCATTGCCTGTTAAAAGCGTTACGAAGTTCGCCGGGTCAGCTAGTTAACAATAAAGCTTAAGCTTTGAAACAATTTAGTGACAGCTGCCGAATCTTGACAGATTTACACTGCGCCTTCATCAAAGATCGAATAAAACTAGCTTGGAAAATAATATTCTCTCTGTCATCCAAGATTCCAAACGAGACATGATCTCACACGGTTCTAAATAATCGCTATGCGATAAATAAACAATAATAACGAGACGAAACTTTGTTCGGTAATGCCCTGTCAGAAAAAATAAAGGCCAGCAAAGCTACTCGTATTTCAAAACAAGGGCAACAAATATAATAGTAGATTATACACCAAGGGGATAAAGCACTGTTTTATGTCACGGGCGCGATATTGAATCCTGAACGTAACGAAGGACTCCGGATTAGTTAATTCCCGAGCGAAGCGAGGGAATTAAGACTGAGTCCTGAGTGTAGTGAGGGATTTAAGCGTCCAAGACAAAAACAGTTCTATCCACGAGGAGTATACTCTGCTTTTCACACCTCTAGCGAGACAATAAAAAAAACCAAGGCTAATGGAGACAGACTCAAATTAGTACTTAATTCAAAGCCAAATCACGTTCGTCACTCATTTTAGTAGATTTTTTTTATCTTCTAGGTTTTGCCCGTGACTTTGTCCGCGTAGAACTCGTTCATTGAGTTTGATTTAATTGCTTAATTTTAATTGCTAGAATTTAATTTCAGACGATTACCTAGTAATCGCTCTTCCATACAAACTTCTACCTACTTAAGGGATGATTTCCGGGATAAAAAGTATCCTGCCCTTCCCCGGTACTCAAACTACTTCCCTACTACATTTCATCTGAATTGATGCAGCGAGTTTAGCGTGAAAAGATAACAGACACAGAGACAGACACACTTTCGCACTAATAAATCTTATAATATTAGTACCAATGGATTTAATAGAATCTGAAATTTTATTCTGTACCTATACTTCCTTACGCAGCGTCTTGTTAGATTCGCGGGTTTTGTTTTTATTTTCATATTTTTTATTTATTTATTTAAGCTTTGGCAACCAGGGCCATCAGCTTGAAACCAAATTACAGAATCGAATTAGGTAACTTATTTTCATAATGTGTGTTCCATTCAGCTTGTGGTGGCTAGTACGAATACGTTCGATTTTCAATTTTCGCAGTGTTTTGTTTGGAACGCCGCTGTGCCGCCTCGCCTCCGCCGTGCGGACTTAACGAAATTAGACTTTAAGGACATAACAATAAGAATTACGAAAAGTGAAATCTCATTATTACCCGGCGGGTTATAATGAGATTCAGTACAATATTACAACCCGGCTTAAGCCAAGGGTTATAATGATTTGCTTTCGGTAAGGTTTGCATGATATATATTGGGCATTGGCGAGCAGGTGGTGTGAAAAGAATCTTAATTAACCCAGTACCTTTTCCTCAACCAACGCCTAACCGCTATAACCCCAAGGGAAACTGGAGGTGTCCACCTCGCTATACTAACACACAGGTAAAATAAGCTCATTTTACAATTGTTGGCTTAAAATAGCCGAAAATAATCCACGTGAGGTTGCCCGTCGGGTCTTCGCCCTTAGGTTGGCTTGTAAGACATTCGGGACTCGAAAGTGTTAAATTAGGCTCGCCCTTCGGGCCTTCGGCTATTGGGCTCGCATGGTGAGCGCGCTCCAAGAAGAAGCTTCGTGCCTTCGGCCCTACGCGATACGCCTTCCGACCTCGTATGCCTTAGTCATAGTCATAGTCATAGTCATTTATTAATAATATTATAAATATAACCGAAGGTTTTGTCTGTGCAATTGCGGATGAAGTTATCATGACGAACAACTACCGGAAGTATATCCTGAAGGACGGTACGGTCGACATTTGTCGGGCATGCCGCCGTCCCGGAGAGTCACTCAGGCATATAATTTCCGGTTGTGGTCATCTTGCTAACGGCGAGTACTTGCACAGACATAACCTTGTAGCCAGGATCATTCACCAGCAACTTGCTCTTCTATACGGTCTTGTGGACGTCGAAGTGCCGTACTATAAGTACACACCTGCGCCAGTTCTCGAAAATGGTCGTGCCACGCTCTATTGGGATCGATCTGTCATCACGGACAGGACTATTGTAGCCAATAAGCCTGATATCGTGCTGACAGATCGATCGAAACGCCAGGCAGTGCTCGTTGACATCACCATCCCCCATGACGAGAACCTCGTGAAGGCCGAGAAGGACAAACTCAGCAAGTACCTAGACTTGGCCCACGAGGTAACCGCCAAGTGGGATGGACCGATGGGACTATCGGGACAATGGTCGTTGAATTTCACTTGGATTCACGCCAAGTGAAATTCAACGACCATTGTCCCGATAGTCGTTTCTGCGAACGGTCTAATAGCGAAGAGTCTCGACCTCGCTCTCTCGCTAGATGGCTGGGTCAAGGGTCAGATACAGAAAGCGGTACTCCTGGACACGGCGCGGATAGTCAGGAGGTTCCTGTCTCTGTCGCCCTAACCACCGGTAGCCTAGGCCCTGCCTCGCTGCCGGCGGCACTCTAGGTTAGGTTTTTATAATGTTTTTATGTTTTGTAAATGTATTTTTTATTTTACTTTTTATAGAAATATTATAATAAAATCTAACCTGAGAAAGAAAATGAATAAAGCGATTATAAATATTATATGTCATTATTGTTACTTATTAATGAGATTGTACAGTATTAATTCAAATTAGAGAAATCATTCATAATCATTTCAAGTAATGTAAGTTAGGTATTATTAATTATTAGATATATCGTAGAATTCCTAAATGTCATAAAAAGAGTGGGCGAGGAGCCATGTTTTTAATTTTTTTAAACATAAAGAGGTACTACCCGCATATTTTACTTCTACGGGAAGTTTGTTAAACACTTTAGGCCCTACATGGTGCATGGTTTTGGTTGACTTGGTCAGTCGACAGGTGTGTGTGAGGAGCTGGTTTGTGGACCCTTTCCGTGTGCGAGTTATTTTCTTCTGAGGGAAGGTGTCAATGTTCTCGATTACAAATTTAACGACATCATAAATGTACTGCGAGGGCAGGGTAAGGATTTTATTGTCTCTAAAGAGATTTTGAGCGGGTGTGTATGCTGGGACAAACGAGATAATACGCACGGCGCGCTTTTGGAGAATGAAAACACGATGCCACTCTGCAGCTGTCCCCCACAATTCAAGCCCGAAGCTCATTACTGTATGGAACAGTGAATAATAACAAGATATTAGTTGTTTCCGAGGCAGAACGTGAGCCAATCTACTTAGAGCAAAGCAAGCGCTGGACAGCCGATCGCATAAGTTGTTAATATGTTCGTCCCATTTCAGACTGGAATCTAACGTAATGCCGAGAAATTTCGTTTGTTTAACTTGTGGCAACAAACTACCAAGTATACTACATTAAGTGGATCTGGAGGTCGTCCGCCAAGATTAATGTGCAGAATCTGGGTTTTTGATAGGTTTAGCACTAGGTCATTTGCGCGGAACCAGTTCAGCAGTTTGAGAATGTTAGATTTTAAAGAGGCTTCTAATTGCTGAGCCGTGTTAGCCGTAATTATGTCGCACGCGTCATCTGCGAAGATATACATGTCTCCATCTACGGCTTTGGGCAGATCATTTACCTGAATGAGGAAGCACAGATTAGCGAGCGAAGATCCTTGCGGTACTCCTATCTCTACGCCTCCGAAGCTGGATTGCACCATGCCGTTACTTAGCGTCACAGCCTGTTTACGATCAGCCAAGAAATCAAGCAGTCCAAAACCAACCCCTCACCATCGGAGCTTCGGCCCTCAGGTTCGATTGTAAGACACTCGAGGATAGAAAGTGGCGACTTGGCACCTATTTTTGTAGTTCCGTAGGAAAACCTCAAGCAATAAAAACAAATTTAAAAATTTTGAAAATACCCCCGACGGATGTAGCTAATTGAAAAATAATTAAATAATTAATTCAAAAATCCCCCGACTGTATAGGAAATAAGTACATAAAGACATCTTTTTTTTCAATACGGTTAATTCGTTGAGAGTTTATTTACAAGCCCAGAAAAAGCCGTCGGGGGCTGCCATTGCCATTTGCATTAAAATAGTAATTAAGTACTCCGAGATTACTGAAACGAAGGCATAAGATAAACTGCATATTACATAATTCTAAGGCAGGCAATGGCAGCCCTCGGCCGTGTAAGTCCCTCGTTTAACTCGGTTTCGTTCGGAATGTTCGGAACCACAGTGAAGGTCACGGTCCTCAATGCGCATCTCCCGCCATGCGTTCGGCTGAGGTGAGACAGCCTCATCATTAGCTCGCGGGGGTGACAAGGACTGCTTGCGTATCGGCGCGGTAAAGCTGATATTACACTGTCCTGAATTTAGGACACTTAGAAGGGTTCCGACCTATACGTTAGGGCGAGATGTTTCAACTCCCCTCCACTAGTTAGGACGCCTGATTCAGGACAGTGTAATACCCGCGTAACTATGCGCTCCCTCCGGGGTCAATGACTTTGTTGCGCTGTGTGCAATATTGTTTGCCGCGTCGTCCGATAAAATTATGGACGAATGTCGTGTAGGTTTGCTATTGCTACGGTCAGCTGTTTCTATGCGCCTAGACGTCGTTGCTGGCGTGTTGCTGGCGATATAACATTATTAACATTATCATGCGTTATTATAAACCCATTGGCCCGCTCTCAAAAGTATCTAAGCAGTATGCACCCCTTTTCAAATTAACGTTGCACTGATAATTATTCACTAGGGACGCTTCCCTCAGATTTTTTTTGACGTGATAACGTATAACGTCTTATAACTTGGTAAACTAACGCCAACACGAAAAAGTGTGACGTAATGTATGTCCCAGTGTTGCCAGAACGTGCTTTTTAGCACGGTTTTACGTGCTTTTTTGGATACGAACGTGCTTTTTACGTGCGCTCCCCAAAAACGTGCTAAAACCGTGCTTTTTTAGGTGCTATGGTGCTTTATGATTTTACTACGAAAAATGGGGAGGTAATGTTGGTTTGGTACTCTCTAAAACAATTTTTTCTCTAACAATCATTGTGTTAAACAATCTTTCTCCCCTACCCTACGCTTTGATATCCTAAAGCTTGGTTTTACCTGTGTATGCAGGAAAGAACTTGTCCTGCAACTGCAAGCTCTATCGTTCGTGTCGTGCAATGTGTACACGATGTAGTACTTAAAGGCTCAATACTCTGTATGTGACGAACACCGGCCAAGTGCGTATCGGATGTCGCACATTTAGGTTTCCGAACCACGCGCAAAAATATGTTGGTTTTAACATGAAAAATAAGGAAATTTCCAATCAAAAAAAACCTGTTTTATCAAAATATAAGTATTTCTTTGTAAAATACCCGTAATAATGAACAGTATCACCAAATTTCAAGTTTATGGGATCGTCCTAATACCACGCGATGATCGCGCGATCGCGCAAGTTTGTGAAATTCGCGAATATATTGAACTCGAATAGGTGTCCTAAAGGGATCGTCCTAAAACAAACGCGACTACACAATTATCGCGCGAATTCGCGACTTTTACTTTAAGTTAAAGTTGCGCGATCATCGGGTAGTCGCGCGCCAATTAGGACAATCCCTATGGATCAATGGGAAGAAAAAATAATCTTATGAACAAAATTTTGTGACCGACGACTGACGGACGGACGGACGCGTGAGTGACACTAATAGGAGTCATTTTCGACCCTTCGGGTACGGAACCCTAAAAACGTGCTTTTTATTCCAAAAACGTGCTTTTTTGGACACCCGACCGTGCTTTTTGACGGAAGTGCTCTGGCAACACTGGTATGTCCAACCTGAGCCTTGTTGAGCAAATTTCTATAATTTTTTTTTTTGGATTTTGAACCTTTTTGTTGGAACGGTAAAATACCTTTTTGAACGAATTAGGTACTTTGATGCAACTAGGCCAACTGAATGATTTCTAGATTTATAATAGAGGCCGATTGCGGTGTTGCCCATCTTTGGAAAGATACTTGAGTCTGTAATCTACTCACACATCGTTAAACAACTTCACGGATGGTTTTGTGACGAACAGCATGGTTTTCTGCCTAAGCGTTCGACCACATCAAACCTTCTGAACGTAGTTACCTTAATCGCCAATAATATGGATCAGAAGAAGCAGGTTGATGTGGCGTGCTTTGATTTCCAGAAAGCTTTCGATAGAGTGAATAACGACACGTTATTGAGAAAAATAGCACAAGCTGGTTTCACGACTCCGCTACTAAAACTATTCGCCAGCTATTTGTCAGATAGGCAGCAGTTTGTCCAATACGGGCGCACGACTTCGAAACTATTTCCAGTAACATCCGGTATAGGTCAAGGAAGTAATCTGGGCCCCTTACTGTTCCTTATCCTGATAAACGATCTTCCAACGTCTATTAAGCACGCCACCTGTTTATTGTTTGCTGACGATCTTAAATTAGCCCTTCCTATTAGCAGCCATAACGACTGTCTTCAATTGCAAGATGACATAGATACAGTTCGGATCTGGGGTCTCGAAAACAGTTTGACCCTAAATATGGAGAAATGTTCTGTAATGTCATTCACGGCTCATCATTAGGGCTGCCATCCGTCCGGGTTTTCCCGGATTTGTCCTAGTTTGGAGGCTGTCCGGGGGGCGTCCGGGGGGATGTCAAGAAGTGTCCGGGGAAACCCCGGACACTTTTCATGTAAGGAAGCACCTCATTGAATTTAAAGGTCTTGTTTTTTAAAAATATTATTTTCGGTCTCGTCCGGGGAAAAAATGCGATTTACGCCAAATGTCCGGGTTTTTTTAAATCTTTGTCCGGGTTTGGCGAAATTCGAGATGGCAGCTCTACCTGTAAGGTGGGAAAGGCGCTAGTTTGGGATGGAAGCTCTATAGACACTGGCGCTAGTTTGGAATGGAAGCTGTATAGACACTCTGGCTCCTTCTAAGCTTAAATGACATAAAATATGCTACGAGCTCATTTGCTGAAACTGCAGAGGCAAATTTAAAACCCGATTACCACACATCACTACACTACATCACTACACAGCAAGCCACACTTCATCAAACACACATCACACTTCACCAAACACACATCACACAGAAACAGTCGAACAAACATAAAACAAACAGGAAGGACGAATGTCGTCTTAATCTGTTCAGCCTTTTTTGCGTGATTGATTAACAAACATCCAAACACATTAACTTTCGCAATTATAATATTAGTAGGATTATTAGGATAAGTAGACGTAGTATTACGACCAACCCTGTCAAAGGGACTCGGCTGAAAACCAGCGCAAGGCCCCCGGCCCTGCACATGCTGAGACGAGCACCCATTGCCCAAAACTCCTCAATTTAAAATGTAGAAATATTTATTTTAAGGTATAAATATTAATTATGTTTAAGTCATTTTTAATGTAACTGTGTTTTTTGGCAATAAATGATTTGTATTTGTATTTGTATTTTAAATATAGGGGCCTCGGCCCTGGAACACTTTTGCACCGGTCGCTGTGGAGTCCCAGCCGTTACTATTACTAGCCAAGGACCTATTCAAAATGCCATGTTGTAACGTTATTAACCTTTTAATAACGTTAAATACTCTTTACAACACAAAAATGTTAATATTTAAAAACATCTTCTTAGGCTACTTACTACGTACAACCAACACTTTGCCCAAATTGATATATGTCATTTACCCGAAGCTAAGTATAGAAAAGCCATTTTAGATTGTATACAGCACCTTCATTTAGCACAGTAATCTAACACATAATAATTGTTGGATTCAGTAGTTTGTACCAATGCTTCTAAAAAAAAATATTTATTTTTAAATTTATAAGCATAAAAAAATATATACATTAACTGCACCTAATAACCAATGTAATGTATGACTACTTAAATGCACATCATTTCTATACCTACCTCTACCTATATACTTATATTGGTTATTTTAAGGTACTCAACCTAATTAACATTATAGTGTATTAAAATATGTAAAACTGTCCTATTTGTGCCAACCATAACATATTATCACAGTAATCTGTGGATAATGTCGTTGGCTATATATAAAGTAAATGTAGTAGCATTAAGACATTGTAACACTTATATTATATAGTTGTTTGTTATCCCTAAAATAAATAAAATAAAATAAAATAAATAAAACATTCAGCATTTACGCTGCGCGCTGCGCTAACCGCTGCACCTAGCAACCGATGTACTTACGTCTACGCTCCACCGCCTCCATATATGGTCAAAACGGGGGTTCGCGCTTATGATTGGCCAAATAGCCACGCATTGAGCAGCCCCGTTATTCGGTCGCTCGGAGCGGCGTGCGACCAGCCATTCTAAGATGGTACTCACAGACCTCTGACCGCGTCAATTTACGCGGCGTCTGTGTGAAATTGTGAATTAATACTTTTAGTTTAAAACTGTTTGCACATCAGCCCTATATAATATTTTATTTGGATGTTTGCATTTGTTCATCGTATCAACTCGCATGAAGTGCAGTTCGAAAAATTGTGTTTGTGTATCCCCTCTTTTTGGGTAAGTGTGAGCATAAATATTATATTAGTTGCAGTTTAGATATTAATTATTGTAGGGATAAATTATGATACCTTAAAATATAAACGAAGTAAGCGTTAATCTTTGAATTATGACACTGTTGATGTTACTGTAAAACTCCAAAGCTTATCTAACTAGTTATTTACGAATTTCACCTTGCTACGCCCTTCGCTTTGTTATTTTAGATCGTAAATTATTTGCTTAGTTGGACATAAAATACAAACAATTTATAGCTTGTGTATTATTGTCATTTTGGAATTAAGTTACTTCGTCTTAACTCCGCTTCTGCACTTAGCCACACTCAACTATTAGGTTTAGGCACTTCACCTTGATGATGATGATGATGACGGGTTGGGCTATATTCAATTACTCAGTTTAACCCACTACACCGGCACATTACAGGAGCTTGGTGACGGTTCATGACACGGCAGTCAATACCTAGTTGACCTGGGCGTTTCGGCAATTTCCCGATCGGCTCGCCGAACCACTGCATCGGGGTGCCCGTTGCCACACCGTGCCGCGCTCTTAGTAACAAGGGAAGTGACGATTAGCGGAATCCCAAGCGTAGAATATAATTTAGGTTTAGTAGTTAGTGTTTTTTATACGTACTGTTCAACTAGTGGCCGGGTAACTTCACGACCCATTTAGCTTACAATCTTAAATTTGAGATTGTAAGCTAAATGGGTCGTGAAGTTACTTATGTTTATGTTTTGTTAGTATTTCTGAATTTATTTCACAGTGCTTTGGTACTACTATAATGCTGTGAAATCCAACTGTTTGTATAAATAAAAAAAATAAAAAAAAATCTCGGGAACGCGTGGAAGTATCGAGTTTAAATTAAACAGTTCCTCGATGCTGTGAAATAATTAAATTTACTCAGTTAAATTTAAAAAAAAGATACCGTTTAGGCTGCGTTTCCACCAGAAATGTGCGAGGATGTGTTTTCATATATTTGACACCTCGCTCGGCGCGTTGCGAGGTGTCAAATGTATGAAAACGCATCCTCGCACATCTCTGGTGGAAACGCAGCCTTATGCCGTAAGAAACGTATATTTTGCCCCTCCCAAGGGAATTAAAATGTAGGTATAGGGTATTTTTCGTTCTCATAGAACTATGAAATTTGGCAAGTAATATTCTTATACTACAAGCACAGGGGAAAATCTGAAATCATGAAAAATATTTAAAGTTCGTAATCAATCATCGAGGTTAAGCAACGGTATGCGCGGTCATAATTGTATGGGTGACCAAATCTTTATATAGAACTAATTTAGGTATGAACTGACAGTAAAGGTAAAACCACAATTTCACTATTAAAACACAATTAAGTAATTTGGAAACTGAATTTCGGAAATAGCTTGTAAAAAAACTGCAAGACGGGTTTATAATATTTATTATGTACCTACAAATTTGTACGGATCCCTCGGTAGGCGATCCCACATGCACTTGTCTGGTTTTCTTTTATACAACGACTAAGACAAACAAGCTTATCGCCTGTCAGGTGGTAAGCAGACACATACGAAGAAAATACCAAGATAACGAGAGATAGTGTTATTTACTTAAATAAAATACTTTTGTAACATTAATTAGTGTTCCGTTATTTCGCTCCCAATCTTGAATAAAACTAACGCGACAATGTCGAGGATCTTGCAGCACAGGAATATCTCAAATACAAATAAAATGGCACTGGGACTCGTGAACACTCTGATATTCTCGATATTTCTACACAGCTCCACAAAGTGGCCGATTCGCGCAAATGATCAAGGATATCGAAACGTGCTGTTGGAGGAGGATGTTGAGCATGCCATGGACAGCACGAATTACTAATAAATCTATTCCCGACCAACTGAGAATTAAACTAGGCTCTCCACGATATGCTACCAACGACTCCTAAGTTACTT
This sequence comes from Cenopis cana, assembly GCA_951800055.1. Taxonomy (NCBI): domain Eukaryota; kingdom Metazoa; phylum Arthropoda; class Insecta; order Lepidoptera; family Tortricidae; genus Cenopis; species Cenopis cana. Next base: position 24,771,337 of record OX637475.1, on the reverse strand, counting down.
TGGCCACAATGACCGAAGGCAACCCGATATCGTCCATAAGCTAACCAGGGACCAACCCTCCAACCGTCGTAGGGAACAAAACTGCCAAATAACAACATGGGCAATCATCTAGCCGAGATGGTTCGACGAGATAAAAAAGATAACGGGACTTCTTAGACCAGTATCACCACTTGTTGAAAATAGAGTGGCATGGAAATAGCTCGCCACCGACTCCGTCAGAGTGTTTCAGGACGGTTACGACCTTCAATAATGAAGAACACGAAGAAGAAGATCCAAAATGCTGTTATTTTTACGGGGATCACTGGAAGGTCCCTCGCTCTATACATCAGCATAACTATTTACCGAGGAAACGCTGCCAGCATCTTAGGTAAAGACCTGATTTTTATTAAACGTATTTTGGTTTAGGTACTTTACTTTTTAGATATATAATTATTTTATACTACTTTCCTTATTTTCTTTTATTTTAATGAACCTAAAATATAGTTTCCAAGTGAAATTGTACCACCATTACCAATTTGACCAAATTTCAGTTTGTTTTAATGTTGAGAATATCGCCTCACGGCGGAGCAGCGTATTGGCGCGCCAATATGCAACTCCGCCGCGAAATAATAGTACATTACTTAACAAGGGCGGTAAAACAAAGAATGTCTCAGATCGCAGGTATTTCACGCCCGAGCCGAAGGCAAGGGCGATAACTATGCGATCTGAGGCTTTCTTTATTACCGCCCGTGTTAAGTACAAAATTTTATGTCACCCCCTGGCCAGGAAGTGGGTTTTTTCGCGCACGGAGCGTGCGATAATGGCCGCTTTATGGCCAGGTGTGACATAAAATATTTTTTTACACATATTAAAGGTTAAATCTGTCAATACAGTTTCTGTTAATACATTTTACATAAAATGGGCTATTAATGCATATTTTACAGAGCATTACCCCGCGGTTTAATTGCTGGGCATGATTTTATACAAATTCATTGAACTTCTTTACGAGTTTTGTGCGGAACTCTGTTTTTTTCTAAAGACGAGTGCAAATTTTGTTTTATAAATAAATTCCTCGTCCTAAAATTATACGAAAGCGATACCAAACATGACATATTTACTAAACTTTTATATAAATAAAAAAGCTTCTCGCCAGTAAGCAGCTCCGCCGCTAAATAGAAATTATTTTTTTAATACACTTTTAAGTTAAATCTGTATACAAAGTTTATGTTTATATATTCTGCATAAAATGTGCTATTCACTCATATTTTTTTTGTGGTGAATTACATCGTGGTTTAATTGTAGGATAAGATTTAGTAATTATTTTTTTTTTTACTTTTTGTTATTTTTGTGCAGAACTCTGTTTTTTTTTTCTATAGATGAGTGAAAATATTGTTCTAGAAATGAATTCCTCGTCCTTAAGTTATACGAAAACAATACCAAACACGACCTATTTACTATACTTTTGTAGAAATTGACCTCAGAGTGAAGCGGGGTAGATGAGGGTTTCTCCCCCCTCCACCCCCCAACCGTATGGAAGAATTTTGTGGGTACAGGGCTAAATCTTCTCAGATGACCTCTAGGTACAACTGTGCCAAGTGGCGTCCTTTGTTGAAAATCTGCAAGGTGTTCCATATAAATGGGGACCTTAAATACCCGGCTAATTAAAACTAGTGGCTCTGTGAGCTGTAGACCTCATGAGTGTTTTTTATTTATTTCTAAAACTATGTTAGATATCGAATCTGTAGAGGAGGACAAACCATATCTTTTTTTTTAGATTTCTCCACAAAAATATTCTATGTAATCAAAGAACCTGCTCACAATACTTCACGACAATCTGTTGTGAAAAGCAACCCTTAGGCAACCCTTAGAGGTGAACAAATCGGAATTCGCGCCGCAGAAACACAAATCATTGATAAAAAAAAATGTTTTTTTAAATTTTGAAAAAGTGACTCGATAAAAAAAAAACTATAAAATCACCGCACCTGATCACAAAATTTCACGAGAATAGATTGAGAAATGCGACCTGTAGAGGAGAACATACCATTGACAAAAAAAAATGTTTTTCTTAATTCACAAAAATTTAAAAGAAAAATTCATGACAAATGCATTTTATGTAATCATAGAACCTGCTCACAAAATTTCACGAGAATCGATTGAGAAATGCGACCTGCAAGAGTAGAATAAGCCAAAATGCGGCCGCAGAAAAACACAAAATCATTTATAAAAATTTTGTTTTTTTTAAATTTCAAAAAACTAACTGGACAAAAAAAAAATCTTTTCATTTTCGAACCTGCTCACCAAATTTCACGAGAATCGGTTGAAAAATGCGACCTGTAGACGAAGACAACCGGAAATCCGGACATACGAAAGCATTTTTATCGAAGCTAAAACTTGAACCTTCGTTTCACTCGGTCAATTAATTACTTACACCCAAATAATTCTTTCGATACTCGTACCCAGAAATACTAAATGATCACTTATAATTTCATACACTAAATAATTTCATTTGTTTCATCAAATTAATATCTAGTCTAATGCCGGATCTACGCAATGGACATAATGGCGCAATGTAAGGAACGCAAGCGACATGTTTCGGATTCATCGAGTGACATGTTTCGGACTAACACGCGACATGTTTCGGACTCATCGAGCGACATGTTTCGGATCGGATACATTGAGCGACATGTTTCGGACCAATCGAGCGATACGTTTCGGATTCATCGAGGAATTCGAGGAACATTGTTTCGAACTCATTCAGCGACATGTTTCGGATCACACGCGACATGTTTCGGATTCGTCTTGCGACCTGTTTCGGACTCACAAGCGACATGTTGGGGTTATCGAGCGACATGTTTCGGACTCACACGCGACATGTTGGGGTTATCGAGCGACATGTTTTGGACTCACACGCGACATGTTTCGGACTCATCGAGCGACATGTTTCGGATCACACGCGACATGTTTCGGATTCGTCTTGCGACCTGTTTCGGATCACAGGCGACATGTTTCGGACTAATCGAGCGACATGTTTCGGATCACATGCGACATGTTTCGGATTCGTCTTGCGACCTGTTTCGGATCACTCGCGGCTCGCGGCATGTTTCGGATTCGTCTTGTGACCTGTTTCGGATCACACGCGACATGTTTCGAACTCATCCAGCGACATGTTTCGGACTCACTCGCGACATGTTCTCGCTCATCGAGCGACATGTTTCGGACCAATCGAGCGATACGTTTCAGATTCAATCGGTTCTGTTCGGTTTCGTTTTTTAGGGTTCCGTAGTAAACAAGGAACCCTTATAGTTTCGCCATGTCCGTCCGTCCGTCCGTCCGACCCCCGTTTTTCTCAGTAACCGTTAGTACTAGAAAGCTGTAATTTGGCATGAGTATACATATCAATGACGCCGACAAAACGGTAGAATAAAATCTTAAAAAAAAAAAATTTTTCAGGGTACATCCCCTACATGTAAAGTGGTGGTGCAATTTTTTTTTCTTCCAAACCCCATCGTGTGGGGTATCGTTGGATAGCTCTTCCAAAAATATTATAAGGTTTCTAAAAGCATTTTTTGATTAAAGAATAGGTTGGCGTGATATTAAGCTTTGAAGTGATAATTTTTGTTATGGTCAAGTGTCCCCCCCCCCCCTGCCAGCTAAACGGTGGCTACTAAGCATGTGAAAAAAATCATGGTAGTAGTATATACAATGAATTTAAAAGGAAAACTATCACAGCTAAGTAGACATTACTAGTTAACGAGTAATAGTCGAACTTCAGAAATGTACTTTGCAAAAGCAAACCTTCGTACAATTTCCATTGATATCTTAGATAATGTTGTTAATTCTGTCAAAAACATAGTAAATATAAGTTTGCGAACTTTTTAGTCCACATAATGTAACGGGTGGACGACTACGGAACCCTACCTTGCGCGTGGCCCGACACGCACTTGGCCGGTTTTATACAACTAATCTTTAATGATGAGAGAATTTTTAAAACCACCGTTAAAATAAGCCTATCGAAAACCCTGATTAGGCTAACAGGTTCCGATCCCTGGTTGCACGTGGCACGTGACCCTGTTGAATACTCGTTGTGGCATCGTTGTGGGCACATAATCGTCCCAACTTCTGATGTCGGTGGATCAGGGGGCCGAACAGACGTGTGTCAAGGAGGATCCGCCATTGTGTGTGCCAATTTTTTTTTTATTGTGCGACTTTTATTTAAAAGTCGCACAATCTAACCTAACCTAACCTACTAAAAGTCTTTACATCATTATTTGTACCTAACTGAAATCGGCTATGTTAGCCACAACACAACATACGAGCACATCAATAGTTCAATCACTCCTCTATTTGAATTAATTCACTGACTCCGAAAATATAACACAATAAATCTCGATTAAGAGCAACGAGCGAGAGGGTTTGCAAGCGACCATCACGGGCGGGGCGCTGTCAAAGACCGACCATCCCGCACCGGCATGACACTTACTACTCCATTCGGGGTATACCCGCTCTTAAAATAATTCGAATAACAACTACCCGCTTTAAAATAAATCAACATTATTCACGACTACTTGAGCAACTAATTACAATTCAAAACATTTACAATTTAAATAAATCGCGCGCCGTTATACCACATTTTCAAGAGTGCCCTTGAACACGGTACACGGGTGGACCACCGGAAGACCTGATCTGACCTGAACTTGAACGACGAAGCCCTCGGGTGGATTAATGCTCTGGAGTTGCGTTTGTGATCTTTATATCTTATATCTTTATACTATGCCATACGATTAAATAAGAGCGAGATGGCGTCGGAGCTGGTGCTGGCGCACTACGAGCCCTCGCTGCCGACGGTGGTGACTGGCGCAGCGGCAGCCCGACGGCGGCGAGCGGGTTGTGGCCTACGCGTCGCGTTCGCTTTCTAAGTCAGAACGCAACTGGGTCAGGACCAAATTTTTGGCCAGTCCAGAAGCAAAACGGTGTCCTCCTTATTGGTGATTTAATTTGACCCATCCAAAATGATTGTTCTCAGTCTCAGGCAAAACTATGACAGTTTAAGAATACCTTCTTCTTCTTTTAAAAAAATGGCTTCCATCAAATTTATGATGATTTCGCCAATAACACGTGTTCAGTGAAGTTGTTCGGTAACGACGCCATGACAGTAGATAGGTATTGTACGGTAATGTAATGGATTCTGCTCGTCGTCGCCCCGGGCACGTGCGCACACCAACGGCGGCGAAGACCAAAATCCAGTTTAAGAATATAAAAATTAATAATTACTCTTAATTCCTTGTTTTTTTTTTTATAATGGCCATCTCGAAGTTGACTACCTTTTCTGCTCCGTAGAAAATAAGAATGTCCACTTCCCCGTTTTTCGGATAAAAATATTTTTATAAATTTATCTAACTTAGCTGTCATTACCAAATTTATGTAGGCAGAATCTTTGATAAATTTTCTAAACGATACTATAATCGTAATAAAGGAGAAATATGACTGATCTATTGTTCTTAAAGAGAATTGTTACTGGCACATTAAACTGTCCAGAATTATTACATAAAATAAATTTCCATGTCCCACCTAAAATTCCAAGAGCATGTAATATTAAATTATTCAGTTTGCCTACTCGTCGTACTAATCTCAGGCTACACTGTCCCTTGTCACGGATGTATACGACATATAAGAAATACCAGGATTCTATTGACCTTAACTCGTCAACTATCCCATCAATTAAATCCACATTTGCTGACGGGACATAACTTATGTCCAGATTGGCCATGATTTATGTCTTGTCTAATTTAAGTTTTTTAGTAATACAAATACATGTATATATATAGAATAGGAGCAAACAAATTGTACTTCGCGACTAATAATAATAACTTCACTGTTAATTAATGCATTTTGTGTCCTTCTGTAATTAATAAGATACTTAGCCTATATTTGTGCGTTAAGACTATAGTTTTGTAGTAGTATTCTTGTTGTTGAAGGTCCTAATAAATAAAATAATAAGAAAAATGTAATATTATCAGATTTAACTTTTAAAATAAAAGTGTGTCCTCAAAACGTTTTCCGTTGTAACACTTTGGTTGTGCAACGACATAATTCCGAAGCCCGTAGCGCTAGTTAGTAATTTTTAATTTTCTTGTATCATGGCAACATTCTCTTGTTACTGGCAATTATACCTCGAACGCGACCACTATGTTTTTTTACTGTCAGCCGAGTCATTTGTGTGTGTCACAACGTGCGTATCATTAATATTTTACGACTAATAATGCAAAAAAAATGTTTTATTGGGTCTACAGAGACAATTCTAGAGTCATATTATAGCAAATTTAGTCTATTTAAAAAAAAAAACAAGGTATTATCAGCAACTATCACTTTCGGGTTGTAGTGGTTTTTTTTTTCGATTTTTGAGATAGTTGCGTTTAGCGCTCGAGGTCACAAACTTGGATTATTCATTGGGCCAACATCATAAACAAGTCTGCAAAAAATCAGAACTACCGGATTTAACGCACACTACCACGTACTTTCAGGCGACAAGGTTACTGGATTAATTTGGAAAAGTAAAAGATTTTGTTCGACAAGCAATAGGGAGCTTGCACTATTTCATTGAACTAGTCTATCTTTAAGATTTAAGGATTACGTAAAGATACCAAACACGAAAAAGTTAAAATATGCACAAATAATTTATATAATTCAAATCAAAAACAGTCATTTTAAATTTCGCGCGTAAATGCTTACTGGTTTGACGTGACGTCACTGCATAGACCGTCAAACATTTGATGGCGCATGATTATTTTATTTTTTGTTTGCATCACAGTAATAGTATATTTTCAGTTTAATTTAAAATGATAAATCATTAAAAATAAGTAGTTTTCCATTTTATAAATATTTTTCAATGTTTTCAACTAAAGTTACTGAAGCGAGTTATGGAGTGACCGTCACTTCGCGTCTGAAATTACGTTCCAAATTACGTAACTTTTAATGAAAATATTTCGCAAAATAATAATTATTACTGAATGAATCTTCCAGTAATACACTTGTAATGGGTATTATTATTGGATTACTAATATAATTTCTCGATGTAATCTTAACGCAAGTTCCCCAATAGTCGCAGCCCGCCCCCGAGGCTGATTGGAATAACGGCGAGGTGCATCGGGGGGCGGCGGCGCCCGCTGTCGGCTCCTCGGATGGAAACATTCAGATGCTCGCTCCAGTTAAGAACTTGACTGTTGCCTCTACCCACAATAAGTGTGATGCTAACATATTGAGTTGTATGTGTACGCTTAGAGGTCGATCAGTACCCTTACCTTGAGTTTGCAATGTTTGCATTACCATACTCGCTAGCGACTGCGTAAACGATTTGGTATGGCGATTCTAAGTTCTATTGCGTAACCGCCAGACGCGCTGTAATTTTGTACATACTAAATCGTTTACGCAGTCGCTAGACTCGCTAGCGAGTACGGTAATGCAAACATTGCAAACTCATGGTAAGGGTACAGACTATTCCGGCAATCAACTAGAGTGGTTACAATTACATACAACGAAACCTGAAAACATTAGGTACACTCCTTTTTTTGGGCAGTCGTGTATAAAAAGCAACTAACTAATAAATATCTATACTTATTACTGTTCAGGCCGTCCAGGGTAACCGGCTGACAGACAGCGGAGGACAGTTTAGTAAACAACGCTCAAAATGATTTATAATTGAGCCGCCTAATGAGTCCATTACGACCACCCCGGGCGCTAATTATGTAGAAAGAAAAGGATTGGCATTTTTAAAGCCGAATAAATAAAAATACGTCGATTTTGTCTTTTATTTTTCTTCTGTTTTTTTTTGTTGCTGTTGTGTCTGGTGCGTCCATTAAGGTATAATGCTTTTTAATTAAGGCAACATCGGATGACTTCATTTAGGTACCTATTGCTTGTAAATGTACCTAAATATCGAATTTCAAACAACACTTTTGAGTTTTTTAAAACCATCTGAGACATACCTTTATCTGTAAAACCGGCCAAGTGCGTGTCGGGCCACGCGCAATGTAGGGTTCCGTAGTCGTCTACCCGTTACATTATGTGGACTAAAAAGTTCGCAGACTTATAGTTACTATGTTTTTGACCGAATTGATATCATTGTCTAAGGTATTAATGGAAGTTTTACGAAAATTTACTTTTGAAAAGTACATTTCTTATGGTCGACTATTACTCGTTAACTAGTCTGCTTAGCTGTGATAATTTTCCTTTTAAGAGGAGGGGTAGGGCAAGCTCTCTCCATACAAACTTTGTGCAGGATTTACTTCGTTTGTGTTTGCATTAAAGTTATGATTTTTGGTCAGTATGCTTATTTTTCTGATAGCTATTTCGTGATGTAATTTTTTTTTTATTTTAATTTTTTTTTTAAATATTTGAAAATTTTCACATCACGTTCTTCGCATATCTAATATTTACAACCAAAAAAAATATTATATTTGTTAGTGCCAAAACCGACGAATAAAACGTGCACAAAGTTTGTATGGGGAAGGCCTTGCCCTACCCTGCGCCTTAAATCTCAATCTATCTCATTAGATCCATTCAGTAGATCCACTGTGTATCTAGTGAGATTTTTTTTCCCGCTAGATACATTGCAATTCATAATGGTTTTTTTTTTTTTTATTAGAAGAAGACCAACATCTTTTACATATAGGTACAAAAAATGCTTATAACTAGGATACAATTGTAAAGGCAATGATAGGTCTCCCTAACAGATACACATCAGAAATACGAATTTGCTTAGGTAAATTACAATTTCCTAAATATGTGTGTGTGTGTGTGTGTGTGTGTGTGTGTGTGTGTGTGTGTGTGTGTGTGTGTGTGTGTGTGTGTGTGTGTGTGTGTGTGTGTGTGTATGTGTGTGTGTGTGTGTGTTTGTGTGTGTGTGTGTGTGTGTGTGTGTGTGTGTGTGTGTGTGTGTGTGTGTGTGTGCGCGTGCGCGTGCGCGTGCGCGTGCGCGTGTGCGTGTGCGTGTGCGTGTGTGTGTGTGTGTGTGTGTGTGTGTGTGTGTGATGATGATGATGATGATGATGATGTGAGCTTATTCAATCACCTTCATCATTCAGATAAATTTTGTTAACTATTGCACTTTTGAACTTTTTTTTGCTGTTATACAAAAATGGGTCAATATCATTAAACTGATTGTTATGAGTCCTCATCATTCTGTATATTATACAATTTTTACCGTAGTTGGTTTGATAGCGTGGTAGACTAAGGAGGCGCGGATACTTGTAGGCTTCGATCGAAAACTATTCGATCACGTTAAACGAATCCTATCAAAAACATTACATGTAAAAAGGTGCAAGTCTCGCAGCACAGTTATTCTACAACAAAAAAGTTTTGATATGTAATGTTAAACCAAGTCGGTTATATTTTAATCAGTAGTACCGGGGGGTTGTCCACAGAACTAGATTTCCACCGACTTGCATAGGCATTACTTTTTTTTTTTTTAAATACATAGAATGACTTGGCCATCGCACACAACGCTTACTCATACATATGTACTGCTTAAACTCGCTCTAGCTGTATGTCATTAGGGCTAGCGTATGTTTCATTAGGATTATTTTAAACAGTTGATGATTATTTTTATGTCAAGAGTAGCCACGCGATGGCCAGCGTCTCAATGAGCGAGTTTAATTAAGCAATAGGTACATTATTTATGAGTAAAGCGTTGTGTGCGATGGCCAAGTCATTCTATGTATTTAAAAAAATAATAAAGTAATGCCTATGCAAGTCGGTGGAAATCTAGTTCTGTGGACAACCACCCGGTACTACTGATTAAAATATAACCGACTTGGTTTAACATTACATATCAAAACTTTTTTGTTGTAGAATAACTGTGCTGCGAGACTTGCACCTTTTTACATGTAATGTTTTTGATAGGATCTCATCTCTTTTTGTAGGCTGTCCTTCTTTTTTTCTTTTCAGGTGCGACTTCTTGTACGTCAGCTACCATTTTCCTCGAAGCCCACTTTCTGTCTTTATGGGTTTTTCTCCGAGGTTTGGACGTGACAATTTCTGACAAGTCTGGACGGTAAATGCTTCTAAGTCTATTGTATTCTGAAATTGCAGATTCTTGAGCTTTGATGCTATTAAAATCGACATTGATTAGATGTAAACCGCCCAAACTTGTCACTCTCTTTATTTTTTGGCCTTCCTCGTTTTTAAGTTAAATTTTCAATATGTTCATTTAATTGGTTATCATTAAGCGATACTCCCGATAATGTATTATCAGGAAGAATAACTTCATAATGACCCTTTAAGAAACTACCAGAGAATCGTAAACGTTTCACCGGGTTCCCAGAATCCCCACCAAAAGATCCTCTCAAACAGCCATTTTCGTAAACCTCGAAAGTAAAAGGATACAAAGCGGCGGCCGCCATAAGTTCTGATACAGAACCGTATGTAGTTGAATTCAGCATTGCCGTCGAGTATAAATCAGCGTTAATGTATGGATTGCCGAGCTCGTCACAAGTGTACAGCTGCATTTCATCCCAATGCGCTACTACATACTCGACTATGGCACGCCTAATATCATACGATGACTCAATTTTCCCATGAATACAGAATGACAAAGAATGGAATAAACAGGAACCATCTCTAGGCATAGGGACGACCTGGTGCGGTGTAGGATGGTTATTTATGTACAATACTTCCATTGCAACATTCATTGTGCGGTAGGTAAGTAGTTTATTTATGTTGTCAATTTAGTTTTATTAAATCAACCGAATATTAGCAATAAATATGTAGAATTAGTTACGGTATCCTAATACTACCTATTTACGCTGTCCTGATATGAAAATTTTTAGTGTATGAACACGAGTATGAGTTACGTAACAAGCAAGTGAAGGTAACTTCAACTTCAGCGTACCTATATGAAATTCCCTATGCAAACAACAACCAAATCGCAAAGACAAGTTAGTAAGCCTTTCAGTCGGTAACACAATAATAGCAGTCGATCGAAATAATACACGAGAATCGCAAACCAATATACAGTGTAGGTACGCAACGGGACACATCCGAACAGCATCTGGGCACAAACTACTATAAGGAGATACTATCTAACGTATCATCTGGGCGCTCGCCTCGCTTCAGTAAATCGCCTCCCCCGCGCGGGGCGCGCGTCGCTCCCTGCACGTATACCAACTCTTTTGACTTGAAATAATAGCTCATCATCATCAAGTAGTAGCAAAAGTACTTAAATTTTATCACAACGATGGTAAAAATAAAAACTAATGCATGCGAATGCCTACTTTATCTCACCCATAATAAAACTCAAATTAGTAAGTTGTGTAAAAATGATGTGCATTGATTTCAACTTTACCGAATGTCATCTGTAAGTGAGTAATGACACGCCAAATGTCATATCGTGATATATATATACTCGTATTTACAACTGTTTAGACTCGCCTCACCACACGTTCTCTTGTATCTTGGCCGTGAGACTGGTACCAACTATATGCATATTCGGAGCTCAGGCTTACACTGGTTTTTCTGAGATGAATTTTCCGTGTGCAGCAAGTTTAGTAAATACCATGTAAATACCAACCACGTGCTTCAGATTCAACTTCCACCCCCAAATTCATCCATTTAAGGGATCATTTAAGGGCTAAAAAGTATCCTTTATGATAATTTAGGCTATAAAATAGTAACATACCAAGTTTCATCATAATCCGTTCAGCCGTTTTTGCGTGATTGAGTAACGAACATCCAAACTACAAAAGTAACTTTGTAATCGCATGTATTTTGTATAGGATTACAAACTTACTTATGCAGTTTTTATATCTCTGATATATGACTGATATTGCAATATTTTTAAATTTTCTAGGAATAAATAGGCTAAAAACTAGTAATGTTTAAAATTTGGAGCTTGCGGGTCTGCTAGAAGTACCTTAAACGATTGATGATCTGTCAGTCAGTCAGTGAGTCAGTGTCAAAACTAAGGAACTTTGAGGGCCAATAGTTCTTAAAATAAAAGTTCAAATTGCATTTTATTGAGAATATGTCTAACCAATGTTATGCCCTACATGTTTCTGAAACTTCAGGGTGCTAGCTTTAGCTAGGGCAAAATAATAGGAGGTTGAAAATGGCCTGAATGACTTCGAGAAAAGGATGGTACGGCCGTGCCACTTTTGTTTTGTCGACTTGGCGGGGGCACTGCCGTGCCCCCAGATAAACTACTGACGATCCGTTTTCCGTTAACTTGCGAGTATGTTTTGGAACGTAACATTCGATTCGATTTGCGTTTAGTCGAATTGGTTTTAGTTAACTTTTGTGTTGGATGTTGGCTGCCTTGGAATGACACGCCACTATATTACAAAGTACGAATAAGCACGAAACGTATTAGCACGTTGCGAGCACTACATGATTTGATCGGGTTATATTATATCTCTTATGATGCTATTTCTTGTCTAAGTACAAGAGTGACAAGGATATAAGAAACTCGCCTGTCGCTGTCATGTCAACCGTTAGTTGCGAAGATGCGAAGTGAAAAGTAAATAAATATGCGCGCGGCCCCGAGCGCCCTTTTACTTATAATTTACTTTTTAAATAACATTGTCGAACGAATAAACAAATTTCATTAATATTTACACATTCTTCACAAGAAAACAAGATGATATGATAACAAGTGCCACGCAAATTTCGGAGAAGTAAGTACCTTACGTGTGTAACCTTACGTTACGAAATAAATTGTATTGCATTTTAAGTACCTAAAGTAGAATAGGTGATCTTATCGTATAATTCTGCGATCGTAGTACAGTTAATTAAATGGTGTAATTAATTTTCAGACATAGTGACATAAGTAAACCCGCGATAGAAGCTGAAGGCAGTGACGGCACACACAGTTAAGTGCATACAAAAATGAGGACAGAGGTAGGCTAATTGTGGAAAAAGTTTGGAGTAATTTCAAGAACAATACAATAAAGCAGCAAAATTTAACAAATCCATTCGAGAAACTGGAGGAGGGTGGAGGCCCAGCCCACAATATGAATCATCATCATCTGAGGCGTTACAGCCGCGGGTGGGCCTTAGCCTGGTCCAGCAAAGCTCTCCAGTCCGATCTGTTAGAGGCTTTCCTTCTCCAACTTGTTACTCCCAAGATCTTGATATGTTGTTCGACGCCGTCCAACCATCTGAGCTTGGGCCTGCCTCGACTCCTGCGGCCCTCCGGTCGGCCTTCTAAAAGGCGTTTGGGTACTCTGGCCTCGTCCATTCGCAATTCGTGCCCTGCCCAACGCAGGCGCCCGATCTTTATGGTCTTGATTACGTTTGGCTCACAATATGAATGTTGAGATTTTCAGATTTCAGATTTCAGATAATTTATTCATAAATGTACATTTCAATTACAAGTACGGCAGGACCCTGGGGCAGCGAGGCTCTCGAGCTTTTTAGAACCCTCGGGAAAAGGCTGAGGGAGAGGGGTAACGACCCCCGCTCTGGGTCATGGCTGGTCCAACAGGTCGCCATTGCTGTACAGCGAGGAAATCCCGCGAGCATTCTGGGGACCTTTGGACCGGGTAGGACACAGGGCGGGGAATAGGTATTTCATTTAATTTAAATTTTCTGTGTATTATTTTATATCGGTCTTACATATTATTCTTAATATTAAGTCCTTGTTATATTTTATCTATTACTTTATTTCTTAATAAATTGTATTAATTAAAAAAAAAATAATAATATGTATTACAAGTCAATTTTTTTACATTAAATAACATTATATTACATTACATTGCATTAAATAATATTTATTAAATAACATTTCATTACAAATACTTTTTATTATATAACCTCAACAAAATGACACATAATTAGTACATAATGACAACGAGAATTATAGTTATAAATTTATTACGGTTTTTTTTTTTTAACTGTGTTAGGTCAATGATCCCTCTGTAGGAACTCGTTTACCTTGTAGCACGCCAGGTCAACGAGCAGTGTCTTCAGTTTCTTTGTAAAAAGGGCATCGCTATCGAGTGCTTTTATGTGTTCGGGAACACAGTTATATATGTGGGTTCCAGCAACGCTGAGTGCCGCGCGAGACTACCAGGTGTCAGAAAAGCAGGATTATTGCCACACACAGGCACCCATCAACCAACCAGCATTACCGGACAGCAATATGACAGACATTAACCCGCCTCACAAAGGAAGTGCATACATTATTGCAGTTTTCAGAAGTGAATTTGTTACCTTCTGGAGGTTTTGGTATACAATTTGAAGGTGGTTTGTTTTTTGAGATGTGCAATAAAGTGAATATACCTTTGTAATGTAGGTTTCATAGAAAAATGGACATGTTAGTAAAATTCTATGGCTGTAAAGTTTTGTGGCATAGGGCCCCGGTCTAACTATGATACTGTATTGGATATCTTCAACGTCTGTTTGTAAGTTCGATGAATTAAAATTAATTTATATTACAAACATGTTTTATTTCATTTCTTTCATTCACCTGTTATAACATTTATAACATATTATGGTGATATTAATTAAATTAGCTAAAATTATTACATTCTTAATGATACAAAGAATATCACACACCTAAATCATAAGTCACGTTATGTAATTTTGAGTTGGATTTAAATACAAATAAGCAAGATCAAAACAAAAGGGAGGTATAGGTATTATATAAAAACAAAGCTATTTTAAATCAATATTTAAGATCCACCAATAAAGAGGGCTGTATGATTTTGTATGGAGATCTTAGTAATGCCTATTTGCACATTTAATGAATGGATAATGTTTTGTACGATCAGCCAATTTGATTTCTGGGCCACTTTGGAACTTGTCACAGTGACATTATATAAGATCTCTAGCGGCTTTCATATTGATTATCACTGTGACAAGGTACGAAGTGGCCTAGAAATCAAATTGGTTGACTGTACAGTAAAACAGGTGTTATATTTCCATGTGTGGTGTAAAGTGAAAACAATGAAGTAATTCTCAACATTATGAGCATGTGATATACCTACCTACCTAGACATTGGTATGGTCGTGATCACAAACCTTTTCTTCCAAGCTTACTTGCCGAGTTATTTTTAAGTTTGTCAATTCCTGAAGCTCCTAATAAAGGAATATGAATGCTTCTTTGGTTGAGCAGTATTGTTACCTAATTTCGATATGACCTATAGACTAGATCCTGTACAGAATCGAATGTTCCAAGCAAAGAAATTACTAGCAGACATGTTTTGCCCACAATTATTGCAATAATTCCTAATATCTGGGCGGCCGAGCTTTGCTCGGCGTTTTCCCGGGCATGAAACCTAGCTAGATCGATTACTCGCCCCCGAAAACCCCCAAATACCAAATTTCATCAAAATCGTTAGCCGTTTCCGAGATCCCCGAAATAAATAAATAAATAAATATATATATATATATATATAAATAAATATATAAATAAATAAATATACAAGAATTGCTCGTTTAAAGATATAAGATATATAAGATATCTGGGCGACCGAGCCTTGCTCGGCGTTTTCCCAGGCATGAGACCTAGCTAGATCGATTGCTCGTCCCCAAAAACCCCCACATACCAAATTTCATCAAAATCGTTAGAGCCGTTTCCGAGATCCCCGAAATAAATATATAAATAAATAAATAAATATACAAGAATTGCTCGTTTAAAGATATAAAAAAAAAACAAACTTTCATTTCAACACCCAAACGCGCCCTTTCACCAGCAAAACACCAAGTGAGTAACTAAACTACAAAGTTTACGTTTAAGGCAGTGTATTACCACTTTTGAGTTTTTAAAAACCACCTGAGACATAGAATATAGTGTCTTAAAATCTATAAAAATATATGTGTTACATAAGGATTTTGTCTAGTCAAAATCGCAGTCAGTTACATGACCTGATGAATTTCACTCGATAGAAAAAAATCGCTAAGTTACCCCTTTTTGGAATGTTTTTTCAATACTACGGCTATATTACTGATATTTAACATTTAATTTTTGTACTCAATTAAAGATCGTAAATAGTTATAGACAAATTCGCAGGGTTTGCTTTGATAAAATGATTGGCTTAATGACTATAGCTTAATATTTACAAAACTGCGCGTAGAGCTTGCGTAGAGAGCGGGATGGTCAATTGTAAACTCACGCGTGTTAGAGCGGGACATTTGCGCTGGGGAATTGGGGATACCTCCCCTTAAACTACAAAGTTAATGTCAAAATAGTAACTTATACTCGCATTATAAAGAAAATTCGATTCGATTTTCAAACACGCTCACCGAGTTTTAAATACGCGCGTTCATCGGTTAGCAACAAAATGTTATACTCGCTGTTTTAGTTTCCAGTAGTGACCACCAGAGGCGCTGTTCACGTTTTCATACATTTTGAGACAAAACGCAAACGCGTTCGAATTAGTTAATGTTTCGAAAAAAACTTATACTAGCTAGAGCTACTGGTGTTTGTTTTGGGTGTAAAGTATTTGATTTCCGATACGAGGTTAGGGCAATCTACACAACTTTTGACAATGTCATAAAGCAAACCCATATCAAGCAAATCTCTTCTATCTTCTAAGCTCATCACTTTATGTCGCTTACAGCTATTTATATAACTGATCGATGTACGTTTGGTACGATAATTTAGGTATCTTAGAAATCTCTGCTGTATCCTCTCAAGTCGTGATTTGTAGGTAATGTAATGCGGGGACCATATATTAGACGCGTACTCCAAGATACTACGTACATAAGTGAAATAAATAGTTTTGATGCAACCGGGGTCATTAAATAAGCTTTGTTTATTATACTGTCAATATGGTCAGACATTTTGCTATCTAGTAAAACTCCTAGATCTCTTATTGATTGGACTCTTTGTAATTCAATATTATTCATGATGTAGGAAACGTGGATAGGTGATGGTTTTCTAGAAAAAGTTATCACTTGACATTTAGATGCATTGACTGTTATTTTGTTTCTTTTGTAATATTCTACTAAAGAATTCAATGTGTTTTGCAAAAGGCGACAGTCAGATGGATTTTTTATTTTGAGAAAAACTTTTTTGTCATTCGTATAGGTATAATAGGTGTTCTACAGCTGACTCAATACAAGTATAAATGTCAAATATGTATGCATTGTAAAAAAAGAGGTCCCAAATGTGATCCCTGAGGGACGCCAGGGGATCTAAGATCTTGTGATAGTTTTTTCTCATTAGATCCATTTACATTTTCTAAAGAAATTTTTGAAAAAAACTTATCAGCTAATATCAAGTTTATAGGTCACAGCCCAAAGAGAGTTCCGTTTTTGCCATTTTGGCTACGGAACCCTAAAAAAGTGTTTTATGTCACACCTGGCCATAAAGTGGCCATTATTAACAGCGCCTCTGGTGGTCACTACTGGAAACTAAAACAGCGAGTATAACATTTTGTTGCTAACCGATGAACGCGCGTATTTAAAACTCGGTGAGCGTGTTTGAAAATCGAATCGAATTTTCTTTATAATGCGAGTATAAGTTACTATTTTGACATTAACTTTGTAGTTTAAGGGGAGGTATCCCCAGCGCAAATGTCCCGCTCTAACACGCGTGAGTTTACAATTGACCATCCCGCTCTCTACGCAAGCTCTACGCGCAGTTTTGTAAATATTAAGCTATAGTCATTAAGCCAATCATTTTATCAAAGCAAACCCTGCGAATTTGTCTATAACTATTTACGATCTTTAATTGAGTACAAAAATTAAATGTTAAATATCAGTAATATAGCCGTAGTATTGAAAAAACATTCCAAAAAGGGGTAACTTAGCGATTTTTTTCTATCGAGTGAAATTCATCAGGTCATGTAACTGACTGCGATTTTGACTAGACAAAATCCTTATGTAACACATATATTTTTATAGATTTTAAGACACTATATTCTATGTCTCAGGTGGTTTTTAAAAAAACCCACTTCCTGGCCAGGGGATGACATAAAATGTTGTACTTACCACGGGCGATAATAAAGAAAGCCTCAGATCGCATATTTATCGCCCTTGCCTTCGGCTCGGGCGTAAAATACCTGCGATCTGAGACATTCTTTGTTTTATCGCCCTTGGTAAGTAATGTACTATTTTTACAATTATTTTAATTAATTAAAATTTGGTTCAGAATTTTTTTTTTACTTCCCATTGAAATCTAAACTTGAAATTTAGTGACAATGTTTATTATTACGTATATTTTAAAATAAAATAGTAATATATTGATAAATCAGATTTTTTCATTTAGATTTCCTTATTTTTCCTAATAAAACCAACTTAATTTTGCGGTTGGTTCGGAACCTTACATGTGCGGAGTCGAGTGAACGGAAATAAGCAAGCATTCTGGCTGCTAAATTTTGACGCAACGAAAACTAGTCCCAGTGGGGCGGGTCCTTAAAAACTAGGTCCCACACGAGTTTATAGCCTGGCAAAAAAGAGTAGAAATTAATAGGGGCGCCACTGTCGCTTATATGGCAACACGAATAGTTAGACACGAACATCTTGATACTTTATTATCACCTAAAACATTTTTAGTAAGTTCGTAATAAAGAAATATGTTAATCATATACATTTACTAGTAACTAAAGCAAGAATAGACTATTCATTGGCCAGGTGAAATTTAAATTCGATGACAAAAAAATTTAGAAAACTTTATTTGTACATACATACATTCATACATAATATGTATGAATGTATGAGGAGATGTATGGATGTGAGTGAAGCAACAGATGTAATTACCTATTATGTAAGGACCGCCGTAGTACTTTATTTGTGCATGTGCCTATTTATTAAGATATTTTTACAGAGGTTTACCCGAATTAACATGTACAATTGTAATTATCACTTGTTTGCTATGCACTAGTGACTAGATGTTTCACTATGAAACGAAATTCGCAAGTACCAAGTTTAAAGGTTTACATACGTAAACATACCCTTCATAATCTTGCTATTATCCCGGACGCAATTTCATCCATAAATCGTGATTGTAACTTTATAAATATATAATTAGTAACACCATCAATAATGCAACGCATAATAGTAGGTACATAGAAATGATTTCCAACTCGTAATTTCAGCACTTTTTAGATAAACACTGTGCCGTTTCGACAAAATAATTACCGCCTCAGATTCAGCAAGACATCGCTTTTAAACATTATGTAAATAAGTTCACGGGGGGAACCACGTATTATTTTATCCATTATCTGGTGATTTTATTGAGTTTTTACTGTGATAAATCAGAAAAAATATTAAAACTAGGAAATGTAAACAGAACTGGGGGCCGATTTTTGAGAGTCGAACGCTCGAATTTTCACTCGAGATCCGTCAAAAAACTATGACGTTTTGACATCAGATGTCGAGTGAAAAGTCGAGCGTTCGACACTCAAAAATCGGTCCCCTGGTGTCAGTTACATGACAAACATAATATGTCAAAGTGGACAATTAAATCCAAGTAGCCATGGTCGAAAAAAAATAGTTTCGTTTCTAGACTATTTTGCCAGGCTTATAGTTCAGTAGCTCTAGTATAAGTTTTTTCGGAACATTAACTAATTCGAACGCGTTTGCGTTTTGTCTCAAAATGTATGAAAGTGGTATGAAAACGTGAACAGCGCCTCTGGTGGTCACTAGTGGAAACTAAAACAGCAAGTATACCATTTGTTGCTAACCGATGAACGCGCGTATTTCAAACTCGGTGAGAGCGTTTTCATACATTTTGAGACAAAACGCAAACGCGTTCGAATTAGTTAATGTTTCGAAAAAACTTATACTAGAGCTACAGCTGTCATCCCAGTGAATGGCGGATGTCGAAACGCAATAAAGGATTTTTACGATTTAAAATACCTGAATGTGTTGTGAAGTGGTGTAAATCGATAATGCCTAATTATGTACAGACTACAGTTGCATACATTACTTAGTTTATTAGGTAATACAAACTTTTTGCACAATAACTAAAATGGCGGAAACAGCGAAATCGGAACTGGCAGCCGAACAAACCTGAACGTTTTTTAAAAAGCATAGACCAATAGTCCCTATTTGATGTCGTTCGAACTCAAATGTCGTGCGATATATATAATAAAAAACATAGAGTTGACGTTTCGTATTGACTGAATTTGAATTTTTAGTGATTTTTTTTTATACTTCGTCGGAGGCAAACAAGCTGACAGCCCACCTCATGATAAGTGGTTACTGCCGCCTATACTACTATAAACTCCTTGGTTTTGAATGTGTACAAATTAAAAAAAAACATAATATTATTAAATAGGAGATTCTTATGATATAATATTACTGCAGTCACCTTCTGCCACAGATAACAAAATTTTAATAAATACATAGAATGTTTTAACGGTTGTCATTATATACGGCTTCTGAACGCATTTAAGAGGATTTATTATATGGGTGTAGATAAAAGCATAAATAATACAAATTAATCAGCAAATATACTCCATATTTGATGGTAAAAAACCTCAGTCTCTATTACATGTAGTTTTGTGGACTGTTTGGACAGGAATTTGTTTAGTTTGTGTGCAGCATAGGTAAATTATTTAATGTAATGTTTATTCGAACACGCCACCACTACCCACATACAAAAGGGAATCAGTTTTAAATTGTAATGTGTTGTTATTTTGGTTTCAATAAATTTTTATCTATCTATCTATTACCCTTATTCTGTTTAATTTTATTACAATACTGTTAACCTATTTATTTTGTTTCCTTTCAACGTGCCGAAAAAATTAAAATTATAGATGAATTATTTGACTGTCTCTAAAATATGTGTCATGATGATCTATCCATGAATTCTCATTGACATCTATCAAATATGACTCGCGTAACACGGTCTGCTGCTAGCGCCTGCAGCAAGAAGCTCATTGGCGGATTAAGTTGCTGATTGGCAGTTATTGTCTATACACCATTTCAGCCACGCGCCAGGTGTTTACAATTAGTGTAAAAGAGAAGACTATTATTTTGTTATCGTTTTCGGTTAAAAACTCTGTACCTATATACGTAACGTCGTATTTAAATGTGTGTGTATTTGTGTTTGTGTGTTAAGTGTCCCGATAAATTCAATGCCAATGTTTTCAGAGGCGGCTTCCATGTATATTTCCGTTCACT
Source organism: Cenopis cana (assembly GCA_951800055.1). Taxonomy (NCBI): domain Eukaryota; kingdom Metazoa; phylum Arthropoda; class Insecta; order Lepidoptera; family Tortricidae; genus Cenopis; species Cenopis cana. The sequence goes on along the minus strand of OX637475.1, from coordinate 24,750,292 downwards.
GGCGGAGTCCGACACGCACTTGGCTGCTTTTTTCATTATATTATAATAATACTGGCGTTGCGGTTGCTGAGCTAAGTCGCCGACGGGCGGACATGGCGAAACTAGACATGCGGAAAAGTGTTACCTACTCTACGATCACCGTTACTGTTATTCCCGTTCCAAAAAAATCACAGTGAAAAATCACCGTGACCTTGTCACTTCGGTTATTTCGTGTCACGACATTTACGTGTCTATCGTTCCCGGCAGTTACTGATATTTTTGGTAACAACTGATGTTACTCTGTGACTAGCGTGACTGGTACTTCTATACGTTCCGTTCTGGACGTTACAAGACTTTCGCGAATTATTCGAACCTTGATACGATGTAATAAGGTCTAGAATCTTAATCGCGAGTCAGCTCGCGACCACGGATGTTGTGATACATTCGAAACGTCGGGCAAAACCTTAAAAAAGGTAAATTAGTTATAATTGTACTGTACGCGATTAAGTCCCGTTCCCCAATAATAATGTGTGAAAATCGTGTAAGTTCAAATCAATATATAGAATGATATCGGCTGATATGGATATGAATTTTTGGACGAAGTTTGTTGCGGATGTTTATTTTGTATTTTGGACGAAACCTACGTTGTCGATTTGCTTATGTGAAATTTTTTTGATGCATAGTAGCATCAATTAAAATAAAATTGCTCAGGGAATAATGTAGTCCGTTGTCCAATTCGTCCATGCAAATGTAAAGCTGTAATTCATTAATTTTATTCATCTAAATCATAAAATGTTTAAAAGTTCATTTCTTTATTTAATTACATTATTCATTTGAAATATTTAAAGAGTTATCATGATCAGATCTTTACCGGCGATCCAGCGCCACTCTTGCTCATATACGATAACTTTCTCATGTTTAATACTCGTTCGTACGCCGACTGCACCCGATCGGCCCCGGACGATGCCGAACCGAGTCACCATCACTGCACCGCAGTCACAGTCACAGTTAGTAACAGTAACAGCGGTCACGAGGCACGACGCGACGCGTCGCTTACCCACTGTTTCAGTGATATCGTCGCTAAGTAACAACGTTATTTTGTAACGTTGTTACTTCGTGACAAGTCACAGTTACTTTTTAACGGAGGATCACCGTGATTTTTTCATCGTGAAGTTATTTATCACCCACCTCTAGGCGAAACTTTTTGTTCCTTGTTTTGGTTACTTACGGAACGGAATCCTAAAAAATGTATAAATAAAAAATATTGAGAAACTTGTTGAAAGTTGTTTTACATTAAATATTGATGAAAAAGTGAGTTGTGTTTTGTTGCGAAATCCAAGATTCACAAGCTAGCCTAAAACGTGCCAACAAACGTACTGAGCCAACGTGAGCATGACCAAAATACGACACAGGCAACATGGGAATCCCGCAAAACAGCCCAAACTATTTAGTTTAATTAACATTTAATGTTGCAAGCTTAATTTCGAGACGGTCTCGGAGTCGCGTCCGAAAAATCAAAAATGACGCCAAAAATGCGTATGATTATCGCAACTTTTCTTCTGTTAGCCCACTTATTTTCCAAGAATCTTTTTATGCCCTCTATTTCTACGCTGGAATCAAGCATCTTGTCGATGTTTAACGGTAGAAGCAAGCAACTCAATGGGAGATACTTTAAATTCGTAATACGGTGATTGAGATACTTGGATTCACCGTGTTGTACAACGTTTATTTACATCGTTGATTTCAATCTAAAAACAAGTAGACAGGTACCTTTTAACTTAAACCCTAAACCCTAAATGTGCGAAGTCCGACTCGCACTTGGCCGGTTTTTATATACGGAAATACTCGTTTTTCTGCAATACCAAATCTAAATACTAAATCTATCAATAAACCGACTTTCAAAATATTTTCACCATTTTGTAGGTAAACTAAAGACGGTCTTGTTTTCGAAATATTTACAAATAAACACCCCTCTAAAACCCGACTTTTTTACATTTCTCAAAATTCCAAAAAAAGTTACCTTCCGATTTTCAAAATTCAAACGCTCACACATGTTTCGATAAATTCCTCAACTCATGGTATTATTCCCATCTCGATCCTCCCAAAATCCTCGCAGCTATGGCCAAAAATACGTCTCAGGCCATTTGCATCTGATAACCATTTTCAATGGGAAAACCGTCCTTTTTAGGGTTCCGTACCCGAAGGGTCAAAACGGAACCCTATTGGTGACGCCCTGGCGTCCGTCCGTCGTCTGTCACACAGGTCTTACAGCCAAACAGTTGGAGCTACAGGCTTCAAATTTACACAGTATAAGCATCTTGCTGGCCCAAAGCCATACAAATAGTCAAAAATTATTTTTAAATGTATTAAGCTCATTGAGTAGATATTTACTATATCTTTAATTTAAAAAAATATTGGTAAACAAAGGAATGAGAAGCCACCAAAGTCAGCTTTCTTTACGAAATTTTGTTCCGAATTTTTTTTTTTATTCCCAAATACCTATAAACTTAAAATTTGGTAGTAATGTTTGTTATTACGTATATTTTACTAACAAATACTAATATATTAATAATTTGATTTTTTCTTTGAAATTTCCTTATTTTTCTATAAAAAAAAACTTAACTTAGTGGTCGGTTCGGAACCCTAAATGTGCGAAGTCCGACTCGCACTTGGCCGGTTTTTCAGATTATATGCCTTCCGAAATTGGAACTACGAGCTGGCAGCACTGCGCATCAGTCCGCGCCGCGTATATATAGCCGCTTCGCTCCGTGCCCCGACACTACACTCGCGATCAGTAACAGCGACCGGTCGGATACCAGCCATGTTGTTTGTGATTACGTGACGGAGTTTTGGTGCTTTGAATTGGAGGCTGCCGAACATGTCGCAGCCCATGTACAGTTGGGCATCTTATGCCCCCGTCCAGGTTAGCGCAGCGCACAGAGAACAGCCACCCATAGAACACGACCAGGACCACGACTTCAGGAGGAACGTCGGTTATGCTCACTGCACAGGCCAGTGCAACCCCCAGCCGCTCGTCGGCAGAGCATTAACGCCTTTTCCTCTTCTTGAAGCTTTGCTCCAACCTCCCCCACTCAAACACATGCCGACTCCATCGAAAGGATCCTCCGGAACGGCTGCCATCAAACAAACACACAGCAAGTCATACAAGAAATCTAAATTACGCTGCTGTAAAGCAAAGAAGGTCAAGGAAGCTCTGTCTAGGGAGATTGACGCGTTGCAGAAGCGAGTGGAGGAATTAAATCAGCAGCTGAGCTATTATAAACAAATGAATGTGTGTCTGACCAACCTGTACCATATAATACGCACCATATATCCTAGCTGCTGCGCCTGACCGAATTTGTGTTGTCAACTTGTTATGTAAATTTCAGCGGTGTGTTTGTTGTGTTCCTGAAATGCCGCAAATCACATGTTGAATACAAAATAGGTACAAATACATAAATATTTATTTATGCACAGTGCCATTACCTACATATCATCAACAAAACTTACAAAATATGTCACAGGCATTGCGTGATGCAAATTACTTAAATTAAAACATTTTTCTGTTACACAATTTTCGATTTCCAGGATATTACTGATATCTTAGCGCTAAAGACAAAAACATTAAAAACTAAGAATAATTTATAAGTACGGTAAGGGGCGGATTATGTAAGTAAGTCGTGTGTTCGTGTTTTGTGTGATTGTTGTTTTATTAATAAATTTTATAACATATATTATATTAAAAAAACATAAGTCTATTTTTAAGTTTATTGTTTTCAACTTTTTGAAGTTGGTAATAAGAGAGCTACCTTTTGTTAGCGCCTCTTTCGCCAAGAAGTCGTTGGTTTTATTTTTCTTGTCGAAAGGAACGTGTTGACATTACGTATTGAATTTTTCCATTGCCATTTAAGTAATTGGATTAAATGTTTGTCTAAGATTTTCAATGTTTATTTCATGTATTAACATGATATTATTTTAGTCCATACGACCAAGATACAAGCGACCTATGGATAACTAAACAAAGTTAAGGCTGATGTTCATGTACCCAGATGAAATCTAAAATCGAGCGTGTTGCCGTCACTGTCACATTTCGAAAGGGTAACGAGATAGAGCTTGCCGGCCGTAGGTATGTCGATATCTTGTTACGGTAGAATTTGTAGATTTTTATTTATTTTAAAAATATTGCCTCAAATTATCGAAATTCGGAAGCTGTCAAATTACTATTTTAGTTATGATTGATTTTTCTCCTTTTTATGTTTCATAGTGTCACATAGTAAAAAAACAAGTAAAGCTGGAAAAAATAATCGAATTGGAGGTTACTTTGGGAATTAATTGTATCGAGCGAAGTGTTATGAATCGTGTATCAAAAGCTGTGTTACTAAAGATAATGTAATCAAGTATTATATATATTTTTCCCACGTCTACAAATGTCAAAAATCCTGAGAAAGAAATGGGATAATTCTTGGGGTATTTTCGCATATCTGGCTCATGGAACCGCCTTAAGTAATATTTCAAACGCGAATCGTATCTACGTAAATAATTCCTTACACGTGTCTTCATACAAAGTCTACGGGTATCACGGCATCAATCATTGCCGCGTCGGCAACAACGGAGACGACGTGCAAGCAGGGCCTACTCGCCGCCTGGTGCAGGAACCACGTAAAGGATTACAGGACGTAACATGACGCAACGGCAAAACGCAATTTGTAGTCGTCAATTTATCATCCCAAATCAACGCAAATGTGACCGAGAACTCCTGGGCCATCGATTGTTTGCTGGTACAGTCAGCGTCATATAGTATGTAGTATGTAGCAGACAAAGTGGCCAAATTAGGGTTGAACCATGGTTGAACTCTCAATTAATTCTACGTTAATTAAGTGCAATAACTTATCCTACTTGACACTAGATGTCTATAGTTGTATACTTCTTTTCTAGGTGGCTATTAATGCACGACCAAGTAACTTAGAGCATTTAAGACGGGAGCCGCCATTGATATACTTACCCCTCTGCCAAAAGCATAGGAGAAAAATCTGCCACGTTATTAAAAACTAAACTACTTCATTATTCGATTACACTTCAGTCTCAGAATCGTTCCCGGCGTGTGAAGAGCTCTGTCAAAATGCCTTAATGTGCTGTTTTTGAGTGCATCTAGATAAATAGTACATTACTTAACAAGGGCGGTAAAACAAAGAATGTCTCAGATCGCAGGTATTTGACGCCCGAGCCGAAGGCAAGGGCGATAAATATGCGATCTGAGGCTTTCTTTATTACCGCCCGTGTTAAGTACAAAATTTTATGTCACCCACTGGCCAGGAAGTGGGTTTTTTCGCGCGCGGAGCGTGCGATAATGGCCGCTTTATGGCCAGGTGTGACATAAAGGTTATAATTTATCAAATTATCACAAAGATGAATTATCATTTCACATGCACGTATATTTTGGAGTTTATTATAATTTTCTGCACAGTTATAGTTTTAATTGAAATCGGAAACCAAGCATCGATTACAAAGTCGATTTAAAATTATTTGTACTTTGACCATCACGCTTGGCCACTATTTTGACGTGAACTGTTACCGTATTTAGGGACAATAAGAACTACTTTCCATGAGAATTTATTTGAAATATGATCTTGACGGAAATCGGTCAATCTGGCTATCTGAGACTGAAGTGTAATAATCGATATTGGATTTAGTGGAAACGCCAGTAAGTGGAAACTTCATTCCTCAAGTTAGGTGTTTAAAGTCCACCAGTCCTAGATAGGCCGGAGGATCAACGCCAAGGGCTTTGCAAAAGGTGGTCGAGATGTTTTTTTTTTTTTTTATTGTGCATAAGGATGCTACTGACTATTATATCAAAAATGGTAGCACGACATATTATCTCGGGACAACTTTTCTTAACCAAGCTTTTTTTCGGTCTATCGCTCATTTGTTCTATACGAAGCATCCTAGCGTAAAGCTACCTACGAGCAAGTTAAAGAATATTAAATTCTGCGTCCAGTGAGTACAAACACGTAATAAATCGAACAAGCGATATACAAAACCTTTGTCAAAAAACGATGTTTTTCAGAACTTGGACCTCAACAAAGTGATTCTTAAGTAATGTGCGTTTGCATTTTGAATTTATCCTGGCGTATAACGCTTTAATACTAAAAATTTACAGATTACATAGTTACATCAGCATTATGACGAGATCCGACGCCGCACGAAAGTGCGTGACGTCGGAGATGTCATTACCAAACTCAAGTGGAGTTGGGCAGGACACATTGCTAGGCAGAGTGATGGCAGGTGGACCAAAAAAGTGTCAGACTGGTGTAACGCAGTGAAATTGTACATTAAAATCGCAAAGCAAGATGTAAAGCTGTATTTTTGGTATTTTATTTGGACCCCTTTGGGTAGTGTGACACCACATTTTGCAAGCAGAAAAAAGTTGTGCTACCTTCGTAATACGTAAAAACATGTAAAAATTTCGGACTTTTTTCAGTTATTGTATTTTAATTCAAACACTTTGGCTTTTTGACATTACTTGTCTCTAGCATTTTTAAAGTACATTAATTTTGCAACAGTTTAAGCCTATATACAGCTGCGCATGTCTTATAGTTTTTGAGACATGATGTTTCAAAAAATACTGTTTGTTTGAGTTTTGCCTATAGTGCGTGTTGTTACGGGATTCCGTCGAACAAATACTTCACTTTGGGAAACTAGTGCCAGCTTTTAGTATGTTATTTAAGCATATCTCCTGGACCCCGGAACTGCCGGGAGATAATCTTTCCAAGGTTGGTCTCCCGAGTAATGACATCATGAAAATTGCCGCCGCCGCGTTTGGAAAAGTGGCAATCACACCCAACCTATGCAACATACATACACGTGTATGGTATCAAATGAAAGCTGAATAAATATGCCATAACGTATGCCAATATGCCATAACATTCACTTTCAAGACATTGATACAATTCAAAACTATAAGCAAAATAATATAAAAGTAAGGAAAACATTTCCAGGTTTCCAGATTTAACAGAATAACTAGAACAGGTACCTACCCGAAAATTATTTTGCATATAAATAATAATACTTTAGCTTGGAAAATAGACGTTTCATAATTGTTTTATTTTGTATGGAAAAACAGTTTCGCGCTGTTGGTTTTTTCAGCGTTTCTCTCCCAGTTTTGGTCATATCTAGAAACAATAAATGATAATGTAAAGCTGAAATACTAATTATTATTTATCGGAACATAATTTTCGGGTACCTGTTCTAGTTACTATGCAAAATCTGGAAACCCGAAAATTTTTCCTTACTTTTTTATTATTTTGTTTATAGTTTTGAAATGTGTCAATGTAAATAAATAATAAAATAAAAAAGCCTTTTATTTCTCCATCACATGCTGTAGAGTGTAACATAAGTATTTGAAAAAATAGTGTAATTACAAGTACAAGTAATTACAAAAAAAAACAAATCTTAACTATTTAAAATAAAATATAAAAGAAGATAATAAGATAATATTAATAGAAAGTGTGTTGAATAAAAAAAAAAAAAAAAAATGACTGAATGAAACTGAATGTGTCAATGTATTGAAATATAATAAAGATATGAGTTATAGCATATTTATTCAGCTTTGATTTGATACCATACACTTGTATGTATGTTGCGTAAGTTGAATGCGACTTTTTCAAACGTGGTAGCGGCAATTTTCATGACGTCATTACTCGGGAGAGCAACCTTGGAGAGATTGTCTCCCGCCAGTTTTGGGGTCCAGGAGATATGCCTGATAACATTTTTATTTTATTTTTTATTTTATTTATAATAACAATACATCTATCCTTACAGTTTCCCAATGCGATAGTGTAGAAAATTATTTCACAACAAGTATACATAGCTTATTAATAACATAAATTCAAGATTCAGGTACAATAACATAATACATACAAAGTAACTTTAGTGAACTCATTTAGAGTCCAGGGCGCCTCGCGCAGGACGCCGGTGCGCGTGCGCGGGTGGGCGTGGCCAGCAGCGGCGGCCGGCGCCGGCGCCCCACGTACTGCGCGGGCGGCGGGCGCGCACAGGCTCACCGCGGCCAGGAGCCCCGGGTTGCTGATCTGACCGCGCAGAAGCTTAAATATATATGCCGCGAGGGCCAGTTCCCGCCTAACCTCTAACTTATTATACCCTACCATGCCCAACACGAAAAGCGTCGGGTACATTAGTGGGTAAAACGGGTACACACCATAACATTTGAGATACAAAAATCTTACGAATTTATTTTGTATCCGTTCGAGCATAAATTTATATTTAGCCTCGTGCGGGCTCCAGACACTCGAGTTAACCTCCAAGTGGCTTCTCACGAGAGCTTCGTATAATGCTCGGATAGCATTTATAATTTTATATTAGAAAAACTCTACATACCAACATACTAAAAGCCGGCGATGGTTTGCGAAAGTGAAGTATTTGTTCGACAGAAACCCGTAACAACACGCACTATAGGCAAAACTCAATAAAACAGTATTTTTGAAACATCATGTCTCAAAAACTATAAGACATACGGAGCTGTGGATAGGCTTAAATTGTTGCAAATTTAATATATACTTTAAAAATGCCATCGACAAGTAATATCAAAAACCCATAGTTTTTGAATTGAACTACAATACCTGAAAAAAGTCCGAAAATTTTGCAGTTTTTCACGTATCATACAGGTAGCACAACTTTTTTTTGCTTGCAAAACGTAGTTTCACATACTCCTAAGGGGTGCGAATAACATACCAAAAATGCAGCTTTACAACTCGCTTTGCAATTTTAGCTTTTTTATTTGTAAGATTTCACTGGCCTAGTGGCCAATTCATGGCAAAAGGAGCGTCGGCCGTCCACCGGCTAGATGGGTCGATGATATTAGGAAGATCGCGGATCACTCTTGGATAAGACTGGCTCAAGAACGGGACGAGTGGCGTACTCGAAGAGAGGCCTATGCTCAGCAGTGGGCGATTACAAGCTGAAAATGATGATGATGATCAGCATTATAATAATCGAGTAGCTGTTTCCCGCGACTTTATCTGCGTAAACTTCAACTCCTTATTTTATCCCTTCCCGGGGTGGGTTTCGGGATGAAAAGTATCCTATATGTTCATCTAGGCTAACTCGTTGTATATCAAGTTTCACCACAATCCGTTCAGCCGTTTTTGGGTGATTGAGGAACAAGCATCTTAATGTAGAATGTTCAAATCCTACTAATGATTAAAAAATGCGAAAGTTTAGACGTTTGGATAAGTTAAATGTTGAGTATGCCACACTGTACTATAATTTAAGGTTAAACAAACTTAGCTAAAGTGAAGTTTGGCCATAATTATACGAAGATATTTAACCTCCCACCCAACCCTACCTGATTAGCAATCTCGAAATAGAACAATTTACATAACTCTGAAATAAATGAGGTTCAGTAGGTAAGTGGAGTGAGTAGTTAAACTCGGCCTATCCACTTTTTTCTCAAGATTTTTTGTTTTTGAATCTCTAAAATGAGTGTGATTCCCGGTGAAATTAGGAAAAGGACTAGACAGTGAAAGTTAAATGTCTTCGTATTCCACACTTCGTATAATTATGGTCAAACTTTATTTCAGCTAAGTTTGTTTAACCTTAAATTGCCTACTGCAAGGATCAGAGAAAAGCTGTTTGTATTATGCGAGTAATAGTTGGAAATAGGGTGCCCTCGTTACCTATCATATAAAATTTCTTGTCATATTTTCACATGGCATAACATGAATGGCATAATGCTGTTTAGAATAAATGTCACTTTCCTAATGCGTCATTTCACATAATTGTCTTTATTTATAATACACTTCAGACATAACTTTTCTTAGCCGCATGTTAAATTTCCTAAAAGACATTGATTCTAATATCAAGTAGCATAACATATTGGCTGGGTGCGCGATGGCAGCGCCAACTAGCGGTCACAATTACGGCGGACTTAGAAATATCCAGTGGCTGGTTATCATTACGAAAAGAAGGAAAACAAACAAACAATTTTAATGAAATATCGTAATTTTCATAGATTCTATTCAATCACGTAAAGCTTATGTCTATTTCACGACTAAAATGGCTAAATCAATAAATTTCAGGTGTACCTACACGGACTTTCTCATGGCTGACTTCACGAGAAATAAGTAAAGAAATAAACAAATATAATTGAATAAAGCATTGCATAATATATTGTAGCCGATCATTTATGACTGTAGTGTCGTAAATAATGCAGACTTTTTGTGCATTTTCAGGTAAACATGGCTAAATTAATTATAAAAACTCCAATGAAGTGCGCACTGCAAAGCCTGTCATGTGGCTTTGGGTACCAAGGCGATCGATCGGCACTGAAATAAAGCAACAAATAAATTATAGTAACTTAACCGTTACTTCTTACACCATACAAAATATAATATTAAAAATCATGCTTTATAGGTTAGCTTCCTTACTTTTTCCTCTTGACAACGATTATCCATTTCATTTGTTGTGCTCGTTTCCAACTTACTTGTGGAAATTTATAGAATTTATGATCACTGTTATGCCATTTTTCTTGCAGTTAACTACGCAGCTGGTTTCGTAACGCATGTTTATTTATTTTTACTTAAAATGCACGAATACGTAAATTTCGCTAGTAAAAAGTGACAGTTGGTCCGCGGAAAGTTCCTTTTTTGGCCACGGTGCGCGCTGCAATCGATTCGTGGTTCCCCCACCACCTACTTCGCACCCAGCGAATACATACTCTGATGATGTATAATGTCGAATTCATGTTTCTACTGTCCCAATTTAGCTTTAGGTTTAGGCATTTTTATAGAAACAATTACAAACAATAAATTAAAATGATAAAAACTACAATTGCCAAAATGTGGGTAGATTTAAATTAGGTAGCTAGCTCAGGGTGAGGGTCCTAGAGTTTTACAATAAAATTGAACCGCATTCACTTGCACTGGTCGTAACGAGTGCCACTTCCCTGCCGTACGCCGTGCTCCCGTGGAGATGGAAAATGTGAAGTGTTGGCCGGTGACGTCACGGGTAGTTCTGGAGCGTTCCCGGGTCAGCAGGGGCTGACGTTGGCGCGTCGACAAACTGTCAAATTTGACATATTTGCCAGATAGGCATTGTCAAAGTTCGGTTAGGTAAGGGTTCACTTGCACCCGTCAGAGCGGAATAATTAGGCACCCCGCGTAAGCGGGGTGCTGTCGACACGCTAGCGCGTCGACAAACTGTCAAATTTGACACGTCAGTCAGATAGGTATTATCAAAGTTCGGTTAGGTTCGGGTTCACTTGGGTCCCTCAGGGCGGAATAGGCACCCCGCGTAAGCAGGGTGCCGTCGACACGCTGGTGCGTCAAAAATTAGGTAATTAAGTTTGCTGTGAACCCTAACCTAACCGAACTTTGGCAATACCTATCTGACAGACGTGTCAAATTTGAGATTCACGACGCGCCAAAAAAAAAGTAAAAATATGATTATACAGTATTAGACAAAAAAAAATTGGTAAAACTTTATTCGACTATATGATGATTAGTTAAAATAAGAATCGACCAGCTGATCTTTAAGTGAAATGATATTAGACAAAACAAAAGTTATGCAAATAGACATTTAGGCAAAACGTTTTTCGATTAACTAATTAGTAATATGCAAAATGAAATTATACAAATCGATATTAGACAAACAATTCATTATACAAACTGAAATTAGGCAAAAAGTTATTAGGCAAACCAAGGGAATACCGCCGTCGACACGCTAGCGCGTCGACAAACTTTCAAATTTGACACGTCAGTCAGATACGTATTTTGAAAGTTCGGTTAGGTTCGAATTCACTTGCGTCCCTCAGAGCGGAACAGACACCCCGCGTAAGCGGGGTGCTGTCGACACGATGGCGCGTCGACAAACTTTCAAATTCGACACGTCAGTCAGATACCTACGTATTGTCAAAATTCGGTTAGGTTAGGGTTCACTTGCATCCCTCAGAGCGGAATAGGCACCCCGCGTGAGCGGGGTGCCGTCGACACGCTAGCACAAAGTAAATAGCGGCGGCGCGCGCCGGAGCAGAGAGTCCGCTCAGTACAAAGTGCCATTTTCGCCGCACGCACACAGACGTAACATTTACAGGCATTCTCGGTTGATCTCGGCAATGCTTAGTCGCGACTGTCGCGAGTGCTAGTTGTGCGCGCGTTGATCACTTGACGTACCCGCCGCTACGTAGGTACTTTGTGTCACGTACGTCAAATATATTGATAAATCATATTTTTGAGGTTGATTCGGAACCCTAAATGTGCGAAGTTTACCAAGATACGCTGGTTCATATTTAAATGTCATGTTGAAGAATTTTTAATATACCTACTCCTTTTTAAAATTCAGAATCAATACAGAAGCAACCCTGTGAGTCGGGCAAGTTTAGGTATGTATTTTCAAGAACGGCGGGAACGGACCTTCTGTACCTATATTTTTTATTTTGTGACGCTAGCGAGTCAACAAACTTTCAACTTTGACACGTCAGTCAGATACGTATTGTCAAAGTTCGGTTAGGTTCATGTTCACTTGCGTCCCTCAGAACGGAATAGGCACCCCGCGTAAGCGGGGTGCCGTCGACACGCTAGCGCGTCAACAAACTTCCAAATTTGATACGTCAGTCAGATACGTATTGTCAAATTTCGGTTAGGTTAGGGTGCACTAGCACTTGCGTCCCTCAGAGCGGAATAGGCACTCCGCGTGAGCGGGGTGCCGTCAACACGCTGGCGCGTCGTCAAACTGTCAAATTTGATAAATCTGTCAACCTATCACCGCAATATCACAACGTGGCTAATAGGATAAACGCGTCTTAAGTTAGACAAGATTAGGCTAATAAATATTATGCCAAACGTTGTCATAGATACTGTAACGTTATGCGAAGTGATTATTGGACAACATGTACGTTAGTAGATCAATTATTAGGATAATTATTACGGGTGTGAATCGATTCGACAGTTGAAAATTATACCACATATTAGGTCAGACAAGATTATGCGTATAAATATTATGCCAAACAATTTATTGGCATTGATATTTATGCTAAACGTTGTTATACTAATGGTTGTTATGCGAAGTGAAAATAGGATATGGAAGTTTATGCGTTTCAATATAGACCCTTGGAAATAGCGTGAAGAAACTTTCTGTCAACCAAGGTTTTTGTACGATGAAGTGTTCAGTGTGTTTATTCCAATAGTTCAATATTTATTAAAAGAGTGCGCTAAACATACTTTAAAGTATACAAATACCATAACCAATCCATAAACAAATAAAAACTGAAAATTTGCAAAAGTGGTGCCATCTAGCTAGCATTTAAGCTTTGGGTAACCTAGTCGGACCACCTTAATACAATTTCTCTGGTAAGCTTGGTAGCACGTCAAAAAAATCCTAGGGCTTATTTATTGATTTGATTTTTTTTTGATTACAGCGCCCTCTCTTGCAGAGATGTGATAACTTGTAGTAAACGAGCGAAGCAAGGCAGGTTTTTGTATGAAAGCATGCACCTCCGTTAGTAATGGGTGTGGCGGAAAGATGTCTCTACAAATCATTATATCTCAAACTTCTCGAAAATGATTACCACCACCACCAAAACCATTAAAATTGGAAAACAGGACACGCCTTCACAGACCAAGACAAAAAAACGGCCTACTGCTGTCGCGACGGAGGTCGCGATGTAGCCTATATTCCCTGATGAAAACACAATCTGACAACCTCCTTACCAAAAGATTGACTTCCTTAATTTGTTTATGGTAAGATATTTAAAGTTTCTGTCATTTGAATTGTAAATTGTGAAAGCAATGTTTTACATCAAATCAATGCTAAAATACAGTAATTACAAAGATAAAGTTGCCTGAAGAGCTGATGCTGGTATAATGAATTTATCATGAAACGTTGGATATAAACCTTAAAGGAAGACATCGGTGCTGACCGGGTCGCAGAATTAAAGCTAAGTGGTAGCCCATAAAAGATTGTAGTAGTACATTACTTGAGTGAAGCATGAACAGATCTTGTTGCGAATTTAGTATTATAAACGACCCGGACCATATGCGATAGCTCGAGTCGATTTATATTGTAAGGAGCACCTTCACTAACTTTTCCACTCAAGTCTAATTCGCGTTAGACCTAAGTAGAGAAAGTATTATTCTTCAATAGCGGGACTGTAGAAACTATTTATTATTATTACTTATAGGCGTTCACTGACTCTACTTTACTATCAGCGAATTGCTGGTGACTAACTTTGAAACGAAAACAGCTGTTAGGATGGGTTAGGTTAGGTTATGTCTAACTTTCGGTTTACGAATGAAATTACAAATCGATTATTTTCACACACTATTTATTTATGTTTGTTTTTCAAGATAAAAGTTATGTTTGTTTTTTTTACACGGTTTATTTTTGTACACGATTAATTGATTATAAATATCCGATCCCTTAGTCTAATTTTAATGCTCAAAAGAAACAGTTTTATACGATTTTACTTAAACTTTTAACGATTCTAACTAAAACTATGACTACAATGTCTAGTCTTCCTAAACTTCTTCGGTGAGCGGAGTTCCTGGTTGTTGCTGAAGAGATGACTGGATTTTGCTGAACTAAACTTGTTGAACTAAACTTACATATTCCAGGAACAAAGCTCTTTTATTTCCTAGCTTACGGGTCGACCTAACATAGAGACTCGACCGACATACGTTTCGACCAAAGTGGAACTCCTCCCCTTTTGGCTTATGGAACTGATGGTTCCAGGCTTCCCCTGTCGTTACGGGAGGCCGTCATGAGCTCATCTTTGGACAGATGAACGCTCACTCGGGGCGTCTGTATGAGACTTACTACGGGGGCGCTAATCCACCGTGTTCGGGCTTGGGAGTCTGTGACGTGCGAATATATTCGATTTTACGGGGAAATTCCGCGCTCGGGAATTTCTACTGATCTGAATTTACCCGACACAGACTAGATGCTGTTTGGTACAAATGCGCCTTAACGGCTTCTTCATTACTGAATTTAATATATGGATTCGAGTCACAGGCTCTCGAGCTGTGTCACCATTTGTGACTTTGAGATAGCCAAAATGTCTATATTTTTGGGCTATCTCGAACTATTGCGCAATACTTGATGGGATTTTCCATCGATGTGTGACGCTGATAAAAATGCTACTGCGTAGCTGATACTATCTAACTGCGCAATAGTTTTTGGACTTTTCCTTTGTGTCCAGGGAGGTAGTAAATAAGTATACGGACGATACCTAGGTACTTATACCGTTCACCTAGCGTGAACGGAATGCTAACTAGTTGGGTAAATAACAAGGTTTCTTAAGTATTTGAGCTTACGAAACAGGATTACTCTTAAATTTACCTAACTGTTTTCTTATCTTTATTGACGGCTATACAGGTCATATTGACTGTAAAAATAGGCTCATTTTAGCCGGTTTTGGGCCCGTCCGCCACAAGTATCGAGGCGCCTACGAGGGTTGAGTTCATATGTTGAGCTCTACAATAAAGTACACGTGTCCCTCGAGGTTTAGTGCAGCTCCTGGTTGGAGCACGAATGGTGGTGGTAACGGGCAGTAGGCCCCTTCTCGTAAGCAGCAAGTTCCCAGGGATGGATGTTACACCACGCCGGTACAAGAAGTACAAAGAGTCCTCAAACTTCCATGCGCATGTGATGTATAGAATCTCGGTCATGATGAGTTTGACCTGGCCTATGATGTGGTTGATCCCTGGGTCGATGTTGAGATTTCATTGTGACAAGGTTTGGATGATCCTTATATGCGGTTTATTCCCGAGATATTTGTGATTCGTTGTTGTATTGTAAGGGCTCTAGTGACATTGAAGTCATAAGTACCTTTTAAAACAGGTGGTGAATGTGCTGACCACCGCAGCTTCATGGTCACCTCTTGTACATCAGCAGACGAGTTGAAGTCTATCACCACAGATTCCATTATAAGGGAAGAGATATGTTTAATACCATTACTAACACACATACATACATATAATATACCAAGTACCTAACAATAATGCGAAGCAGATGCTCAAGTACATTGTGTTACAAGTGATAATAGATCAGCTCTGTTTAATAATGAAATTCAGGCAAATAACCCTTTTGTACGCCAACGGATTTCCCCACGGTGGCTACAACTGCGTTTCGGACTTCGCACATTTAGGATTTCGAAGCAACCGCAAAAATAAGTTGGTTTTGATAGGAATTAAACCCCCCCCCCCCCCCCCCCCCACCCCCCGACACAAACAATAAACTTTAATAACATATTAAACATATCTTTTTAATGTAGGTAATTTATTCCAAAAAAGTAATGGTACATTTGTTTTTTTCAAACACTTTCGCCAAACGCGTTTATTGGCGAGTTATTGCACTCACTTTAATAACACTATTGTACCTTAATAACTAGTGAAATGATATAAGTAGTGACGATAGTAGTAGTAATGACGCGTAGGTTCGCGTTCGAAGTTTCTAGAAACTTCGTAAAATGAAACTCCACAATCACACGACGAGTAGACACTTTCCTCGATGTACATATAAAAGTTACAGGGTTAAAAACTGTTTATTTCATAAGTTACATAATAAAATAAAATAGTAGTTAAGCTACTAATCTTAATATTAAAGATTATTTGAGTTAAGGTGCCGCTAAATTAATAATTATTCATTACACAATAAATTATTTACTTAATTACATTTAGGTTTAGGTATACATGCAACTTTTTTTTAACATTTCTCTCTTAAGGATATTGCGGATTTGTTTGCTACTTTTTGTTATTACTAATATCTGCTAGGAGTTCAGTCGGAAACCTATTCAATATACTTGGGAGAATACTAGACCAGGCCCTTTGTCCGTAATCATCGGTTCACACCCAATGATATCGTTCTACGACAAACATACAGGAATGACTATGAAAAACTATACTTAATAACATATTAAGCTGGATCTCTGCTTATTACAAGCGCTGGTTAACCTTAGAGCATTAAACACAGGAGACGCCATTGATATACTTACCCCTCTGCCAAAATAGGAGAAAAATCTGTCACGTTATTAAAAACTACTTCATAATCGATTAAATATTTCAATCTTCAACTCGTTCTCTGCGTGTGACATGTTCTGCCAAAATGCCTACATGTGCTGTTTATGGATGTAAAAGAAGTTCTAAAACATCAAATTTATAAAAAGATGGGATAACATTTATTTTCACAATAAATGTTCAGATTGGAATCGTAAACAAAGCATCTAATACAAAGTCGATTATGGAAACATTCGGTCTTGTCGATGACTGTAGAAGCCATTTTTTTCGCTTGACAGTTCTCCGTATTTGGGGACTTAAAGACTACTGCCTCCTATACTTTGTATGAAATTACAAGCAAATATGATACTAAGCTACATTTGTCGATGTCTCATACCATAATGTTAACGCTCTAAAGTCGAGTTTTCATTGGTCGTATTAAGGGTTTTGTAGTGTGCGTTATATCATTTTTTCTGTCCGAATAGTGTTACGTCACGTCGATTGTTCTTTATAAATATATTATCGATAATATATGAAACCTCCTTCTTACATAACGAGATTTAATATAATTATGTATAATAAATAAAATAAATCGGTAACAGAGTTTGAATTAGCGTAGTAATGTTATTTATAAATTTTAATGTATGGGCGAATTCAACAATTATAATCAAATCGTTTTATAAAAATGTTTCAAAACGAAAGTTGTGTACTTACTTCTTTTAGGGTTCCGTACCCGAAGGGTCGAAACGGAACCCTATTGGTGACGCCCAGACGTCCGTCCGTCCGTCCGTCCTGTCACACAGGTTTTACAGCCAAAGGGTTGAAGCTACAGGCTTCAAATTTACACAGTATAAGCATCTTGTTGGCCCAAAGCCATTCAAATAGTCAAAACTTATTTTTAATTGTTTTTAAGGTAGGCTCCCAAACAGCTAAAAGGGGGCGCGAAAAAAAAAAAAATTCTACCCTATCGATTTGGGCATCGTTGTTTAGATCTCATTGAGTAGATATTAACTATAATTGTAATTTTAAAAAATATTGGAAAACAAAGGAATGAGAAGCCACCAAAGTTAGCTTTTTTACGTAATTTTGTTCCGAGGATTTTTTTAACTTCCCAAATACCTATAAACTAAAAATTTGGTAATAATGTTTGTTATTACGTATATTTTACCAACAAGTACTAATATATTGATAAATTAGATTTTTTCTTTCAAATTTCCTTATTTTTCCTATAAAAGCCAACTTAACTTTGCGGTCGGTTCGGAAGCCTAAATGTGCGAAGTCCGACTCGCACTTGGCCGGTTTTTAACCTTACTGTAGCTGTATATCATCATGGTATGGTTTCAAATTTGTATGTTAATTCCAGATTTCCCAAAAATATAGAAGTTAAAAATATATGGACTAAAGCTTGCAACAGACATGCAGCTTGGACGCCAACACATACCAGCAGCATTTGTTCCCGACATTTCACCGCTTCTCAATTTCAAAATTTACCCAATAAAGGACGCCATACCCACTTTGTGTTTGTCGGTAAATATGTTATGTTTCTATATTACTCAACACTTACGATCTCTCTGTTGAGCACACAGCCCGCCTGGTGGTAACTGGTTACTACGATACTCTCTCATCTTAAGATTTAATGTGTACTGCAGGCCTAGCACATGTTGCACTGAGAGTGTCGGCTTATCTCGAGCTATCCATCACTTTCTAACAGCACCAATAAAAAAAGACGCGTAACTCGAGAGAAGCCGACATGCTCTCGAGCGCAACATGTGCTAGGCCTACAGTATCAGTAATTAATTGGGCTATCAATTTAGTGGCTGAAAAGTTAAGGTTTCAGCCGTCAGAAAATAAGTATATTAAAGCATAATACATTTCTAGGGCACCTCAAAATCAACGGCTGAAAAGACAAAGCAACCACCGAGACAAAATAGTCAGAATAGATCAACGTCATCTGCTATCATCGAAAACCCAAGTACGAGTAAAACACATGCGCCAAATGAATCCATGTGATTTCACCGCGAAAACGGAAACTTGTGGGTAAAATAGAATCTTAGTTCAAGAAAATTAAGGGACTTTACCTTCTGGCAAAGACGCGTTATTTGAAAAAAAAACCGGCCAAGTGCGTGTCGGGCCACGCGCAAGGTAGGGTTCCGTAGTCGTCCACCCGTTACATTATATGGACTAAAAAGTTCGAAAACTTATATTTACTATGTTTTTGAAAGAATTAACAACATTATCTAAGGTATCAATGGAAATTGTACGAAAGTTTGCTTTTGCAAAGTACATTTCTGAAGTTCAACTATTACTCGTTAACTAGTAATGTCTACTTAGCTGTGATAGTTTTCTACTACCATGATTTTTTTCACATGTCTAGTAGCCACCGTTTAGCTGGCAGGGGGGGGGGGGGACACTTGACCATAGCAAAAATTATCACTTCAAAGCTTAATATCACGCTAACCAATTCTTTAATCAAAAAATAATAATACCTTATAATATTTTTAAAAGAGCTATCCAACGATAACCCACACGATGGGGTTTGGCAGAAAAAAAAGGCACCCTAAAAAATTTTTTTTTAAAGATTTGATTGTACCGTTTTGTCAGCGTCATTGATATGTATACTCATTCCAAATTACAGCTTTCTAGCACTAACGGTTACTGAGAAAAACGGGGGTCGGACGGACGGACGGACGGACGGACGGACGGACGGACATGGCGAAACTATAAGGGTTCCTTGTTTACTACGGAACCCTAAAAAAGGTGGCCTCGATAGAAGAGCTATTAAAAAATTTGGATGAAAAATCGTTGATAGATAAAGAGCAAAAGCACATTTTGGAAAAAAATGGAGTTTTTTTAGGGTTCCGTACCGGGTGCCGAGCTTTTGAAGAGGCAATTAAGGTGAAACGTCACGTACGATTTTCATACAATTTTTCGGTCGACTACATGCGAAATCTATTGATGTCACGGGCTTGAAATTATAATTTTTAGATAATATACGACCCTCTTCTCCCGCAGTTTGAAAAATAAGACGTAATAACGTCTAATTATTTAAATTAACCGTTTAAAAAATCATAAATTTTCACTCGGTGCTATGTACGAGTATGTGTGAGTGAGTTTTATACTGTCCATGTAAAGAAAATGGCCGCGGTTTATGACAGATCGTTGTCCAAAACCTCCAATAGATGGCTCGGATGTCAATTTTAAGCTGTTGTTGACAGTTAGCTATCACAGTAGGTAGTACTTATTGACTTTATAGGTGGCGACACTTTCTTTGCAAACACTTTTATTTTGTGATGAAAGAGAAGGCATTCATTGTATCATACTGCGCTCTTCATTTTGGTAGTGACGTAACAGCCATGTCATTTGTTTCTGATAGAACGAATTTCAAACTGTTAATGAAGGTAAAACGAAACTGAACACTTTATTGTTGCTTTATTGGGATTGCCTTATAATATAAGGCACAGTATAGTAAGACTCGACATGAAAGGTAACGCTTTATTACAAAGGAATAAGGTGCACAAAAATTGCGAAAATGTCTATAACAGTCATGTAACAGTAACACACATTATTATTATATTATATTATAAATGATTGAGTTTCTTTTGAGATTATAATTGAGAAGTTTTACGATTTACAGTTTTAAAGAAGTAAGGCGCCTACTCCGTACGAGTATACATATGTATGATTGGATTATATGGATAATTATTGTTTTTGAAGTGAATACAAAACCCCGACAACGAAGTACCTATTCACTTCAAATAATCAAAACTTTTTCATCTCCACCTTTTGCAAGGTAATGTATGGAGTTCTATGGAGGCGAATCTCCTAAAATAAATTGATTACCGACCTGCATAAATCACATGTATTTTTGCTCAAGATGAAACACAACCATTTGTACTCGGACAACTATCTGCCTACATGCAAATTAAAAGCGTCCATGGGCTACGGTTGTCCATTGATAAAAAATAGCTCTACGGTGTCAATCGAATGTTAAAAACGACCATAGGCTACGGTGTTTATTGAAAGTTAACAGAGACGATAGGCTACGAAGTCAAACGGAATAGTCTATGGGCTACGGTGTTAATAGGATGTAACAGGGTCCATAGGCTATGGTGATAATTGGAGTAACTACTTTTTTAATCCCGCCAAGTCTGAAGCTTCTGTGGACGTTAGGTCAACCAATTTGATTTCTGGGCAACTTCGTACCTTGTCACAGTAACATCAATACGAGATTTCTAGCGGCTTTCATATAGATTTTCTTTTCTTATGCCACTCGATCCCCTCGAGTCCTAACCAGGATCAAAGCTTGTATCTTGTATGGGACCAAACCTAGTTTTGCTACCTATTTTTTAGAATTTTGAAATAAATTATAGCCTATGCCCATGCCCTACTCTGATGTCTAAAGTTTCATAGAGATCCGTTCAGTAGTTTTTGAGATTAAACGGAACGTACATCCATACATCCGCACAAACTTTCACGTTTTATAATATTATTAGGATTAGGATGTAAATGGATTATGCGAATATGAAATATGAAAATGCCAATCTTAATTAATTTGAAAACGAGGGAAGGTTTTCTAAGACCATTTTCACGTAGCAACGCGGGATCTAGTAGCTGGGCAGCTACTGCTGAGGGCTCACTGACCCAAAAAAAAATCCATCCTGTATAATATGATGAATTTAAAAGGAAAATTATCACTACGTAGACACACAGACACGCAGACACACTAAGTAGACATTACAAGAACTAGAACTTAACAAATGTACTTTGCAAAATAAACTTTCGTACAATTTCCATTGATATCTTAGATAATATTGTTAATTCTGTCAAAAACATTGTATGGCAAAAGTTTTCTTTGATTAGTGGCTTTTTAGTACATTTACCTTAAGTTCACCCCTAAGAAATTTATTGATACTGGATAGGAATGGAATCGATGGGCATAAAAAAATAGTAGGTGAAAAATAAAAGAAAAATCCACCCTGTATACTAGGTACAGTCGAGGGCATAAATATGTATACATTTTTGGACCTTATTTCAATGGAATAAGGTGAAAAAGTGTATACATATTGGTGCCCTTGATTGTACTTATCGTCATCATGATCATACAAACTTTTGATCCTGGATAGAAATGGGATCCATTGGCATCAAAAAAAAAGTTTGTCCAAAATGACCTTTCTCTCCCATCCATATGACTAAGTCGCACCGGCAACGATCAATACTGGCCATCAATAAATTGTAATAATTTGTGTAAAAGTGTAAAAGTTTGTAATAATTTTACTTCTACATAGAGTTCAAACAAATGTCGAAACCGCAACGATCGACGAGCACCTCCATCGATCAAATTGCATCTCTTTCATTCTTATACATCTCTTTCATTCTAATGTATTAGAATACACAGGCATAAGTCCAGCGTAAGTATATTAATCCTAATTTTGTAGGGCCCAAATGAAAAAGGGTCAAAGGGCCCAAAGGCCCAAATGAAAAGTGCTATGAGCGTAACTTCTTGAAGATAAAGAGGTTCGGATGCCAATGTATTAGAATGAAAGAGATGCAAGATAACGGTGACGTCATATGTGTCATATTTTTTAGCTTCAATCGAATGTTCAGCGCCCAACCCCCAATTTACCTATCTAAACTTCTTGGTCAAAATTAGCGTCAATGTCGTTCACGCATTGATCGTTGCCGGGTCGCCTTAGATGTAACAGTGCATAGGTAACGCAACATAATAAACACAATAGCGAAGAAAACTGGTTCAATGGTGTTTAGTCTAAGTATACATAAACCCTCGAACGAGCCAGTTATAGCTTCAGCTTCCTACCCAAGCTTCCTGCTTTTTGCTTGAGGTTTTTCTAAAGGAGCTACACAAATGAGTGCCAAGTGGCCACTTTCTATCCCCGAGTGTCTTACAATCGAACCTGAGGACCGAAGTTCTGATGGTGAGGGACAAGGTACCTACACGAGTTCAGAAGGCGTTCCGCGTAGGGCCAAAGGCCCGGAGCTTCCCCTTCGAGCGTGCTCGCTATGCGAGCCCAAGAGCCGAAGGTCTGAAGGGTGAGCCTAAGTCGACAATTACTAGCCCCGAGTGTTTTACAAGCGAACTTGAGGGCCGAAAGTCCGAAGTTGAGAGGCTAAGGTACACAAGGGCAGAATAAGCCGTTCCAAGTAGAGCCGAAGGCCCATAGCTGCTCCTTGGAGTGCGTTCGCTATGCGAACCCGAGATCCAAAGGTGAGCCCAAATCGACAACACTTTCTAGCTCCGAATGTCTTACAAGCAAACTTGAGGACCGAAATCCCGAGGGTAAGGAGTGAGGCATAAGAGGTTAGAAGGCGTACTGCGTAGTGCCGAAGGCCCGAAGCTTCTCCTTGGAGCGCGCTCCCTATTCGAACCTGAGGTCCGAAGGTCCGAAGGGCATGCCCAAGTCGTCACATTCTTGCCCCAAGTGTCTTACAAACGAACGAGCTACGGATGGGTCACATGAGGCCAAGTGTTCCGCGTAGGGCCAAAGGCCCAAAGCTTCTCATTGGAGGCTGAAGATCCGAAGAGCGAGGTCAAGTCGTTATTTACTAGCCCCGAGTGTCTTACAAGCGAACTTGAGGGCCGAAACCCCGAAGGTGAGGGGCGAGATGCTTAAGGGCAGAAGCCGTCTCGGGTAGGTCCGCTTCATCTTGGAGCGCGTTCTCTAAACGAGCCCGAGATTTGAAGAATCTGAAGGTCAGAAGGGTGAGCCCAAGGCGACACTTTCAAGCTACGAGTGTCTTACAAGGCCAGAATGAAGACGTATCGCTTAGGACTGAAGGCCCGAAGCTTCTTTTAGAGCGCGCTCGCTTCAATTAACACTTTCTAGCCCCTAGTGTCTTACAAGCCAACCTAAGAATCAAAGGTGACGGCCGTCGATTTCTTGTACTAGAAAACGGGCCGGCCCGGACACGGAACGGTCTAGCGTGAATCACCCTATAATGACGCAATTTAAAGTATACTTCAAATTTTCATTTGCACAATACGAATGAAATTTGATGTTATTACATATTAACATATGCTTATAATATATGATTATAATAGTAACCTATTATAATGATAAACCGACGCCAATAAAATACAGTAAAAATATTGTTTTAAGGAGTTAAATTTAATTTTTTCATGGGGACACGCCATTGTCGGTTAAAAAGAAGAACGACCTAAGTGCACATTTCGAACCAACAAAGCTTATTACCTTTATTTCAACAAACATACTATTTATAGATTAGATTAGATTAGATTAGATATATTTATTTCCTTTATAAAATTACACAGTGTTTTACATTTTTAAAACAAAATCAATTCACAAAAGGATCGTCAACAGGTATAACATAAGAAAAAATATAAAACAATAAATAAAATAAAGAAATCAAATAATGTCGCATATGTCAAAAATAAATTAATAAAAAATGTAACATTTGTATACACGCGACTAGGAAATTCTAGGTAAAATCTAATGTCAATAGTCAAGGTTTAACATAATAATATGGTAAAATAATTATCAATGTCAACACAATGTCAAAAATACTAATTAAAAATGTCAAAAATATACAAAATAAAAAATATAAAAGAATAACAATTTAACAATAATAATAATCAAAAAACGACTGGCTGTTCATTGTATTCCTTTACGGAATACAGTGATTTGAGCATTAAAAGATCCTTCAGACGGCGTTCAAATATGTCGTTGGAGGATTCGTTTTTAAGTGTGGCGGGTAGGCGCTCGTACATTGATGGGCCTATTACTCGTGGGCTTCTATCGAGCAGCGCGAGTCGACGCGGCACAGGCAGTAGTCGGCCCGTCTGACGGGTGATTCTGCCAGGCATATTCGCCCGCTTAAATAAGTTAATATTGCGACGCGTGAACATTAATACCTCAAACACGTATAATGAATAATGTGTCATTATTTTGAACTGTTTGAAGAGCTCTCTACACGAGTGCCTCGGATTTACTCCTGCCAATATACGTATTGCTCGTTTTTGTAGTATGAACACACTATCCGAGTTCGTTGAATTTCCGTACAAAACAATACCGTACGACATCAGTGAATAGAAATACGCATAATAAATCTGAAGTAGTGCATCACTGGAGACAATTGGTTTCAGTTTACGCAGTGCAAATACAGCACTGCCCAATCTTTCACACAATTTGTCTACGTGTTCCTTCCACTTCAGCCTGGCGTCAATAGTAAATCCGAGAAACTTGCATGAGTCACAGCGGGGTATCGGACTCTGTACCAGTGGAATGTGTGTAGTGTTTCCGGATGTGAACCATATTACGTGGGATTTTGAGACATTGAGTATTAGCCCGTTCGCCGAGAACCACTCGTGGAGTTGACTGCACGTAATTGACACTTTTTGCTCGAGCTGTGAGTGCGTGTGAGCGGTTACTACTACAGTAGTGTCATCGGCAAACAACACCACGGTGCCTTCAGCTACAGAGGAAGGGAGGTCATTTATATACATTAAAAATAGGGTATTTCCTAGCGAAGAGCCCTGTGGTATTCCATGCTTGAGTATACCTGCTTCAGATTTCGCGGTTTTGCCCTCTATTTTTACCTCAACCGTCTGCCGTCTGCTTTTAAGGAACGATGTAAGTAATTTCCGAGTGTTATCCTGTATTCCATAATACCCTATCTTTGTTAATAACAACTCGTGATTAATTACATCGAACGCTTTTGAGAGGTCGCAGAATACCCCTGCAGCCTTGTCCTTCGTATCGAGAGCCGTTGTTACGTAATCGTATATTTGATAAGCAGCTGTTGTGGTGCATCTATTTTTTCTATACGCAAATTGTCTGTCCGTCAGTAAGTTATGTGTCTCAAGGTGTTGCATTAAGGAGTTTGAAACAATAGATTCTATAATTTTGGAAATATTTGGCACGATGGTGATTGGTCTGTAATTGTCGACAGAAGTTTTTTCGCCCTTGCCCCTTATATACTGGACATACTCGAGTGCTCTTCAGTACGTCGGGATACGCACCGCAAGTGAACATGGTGTTTATAAGATGTACAAGTAATCCTGCGACGACCGGCCAGACACACTCGAGTATGTTCAGCGATATATCGTAAATATCAAGGTTTCCGCGTGTTTTTGCCATAGTCTTCAACGTACGATTTAGGTCCGTGAGTGTAACAGTGGGCAGTACATGTTTTGGTATGGTAATGTTGTGTAAGTGATTTGTAAGATACTGTACAGAGCCCGATTTGTTTATATTTAAATTATAGTTAGAGGCTACTGTGAGAAAGTGTTGGTTTAACTGTTCTGGCACTTTGCGAGAGGGTACATCCTTTCCACTTTCATCCTTAAGCGCAATAGTATGTATTAAGGGTTTTGTGGACACTTCGTCATTGACTACGCGCCACATCTCCTTAGAAGGGTTTTTACTTTTTACAATCCGGGTTGCATTGTACTCTCGGCGGGCGGTCAGTGTTTCAGATTTAATGCGGTCTGCGTGATAACTAATGCATTGGGCGAGAGTATCAAGTTCTGGGTATTGCCGTTTTATCTCTGTTAAATCGTTATAGTCCATAATGAGCTTAGAGAGGTTTTCGGTAATCCATGGTACTTGTTTCTTTTTCTTAACTAATATACTTTTGATTGGAAAATGAATGTCAATATAATACTTTAAAACATTAAATAATTTATCAAATTTATGGTCAATAGAAATCATGTCGTCAAAAATAAAATTCCAATTATAATTTTCGTGTCCCCTGACTAATTCCAGTCATAGTATCCATTTTCCCCGATGAGTCGCAAACCATATAATGTTTTAAACGAAACGATACGGCACGACAGAGCTGTTTAGGGGGACATATTGCTTCCACCTATCTTTCCAAGTGCCACAGTTCTGATCTCAGCAATTCAAAACCTACTCGGTAAACACTTTCAAAACAACCGAATTCTGGTATGAAATTCTATCTTCGAACCTTCACAAGGTTTCTGTACGATATAATTGTGTTCCATCACCAAACCTACATCAGCACCTACAACAGAGCACATGTACATAAAGTACTCAGCAAACAGTATTAAAATAGTCGAAATACGGTAATCCACCTCTATGCCTTCGCAAAGTTCCTTATAATACTGTTCTTTTCATCATCAGGCCTTCTGAAATTCATCTACAGATGCTTCTCAATAGATACTATCAAAAGAGTCTTAACACGGTTCACTAATTAAGTAGGTACCTTTAAAATATGCCGTCAAATATTGTTCTGATCCATCATCAAGAATCAAGAATCAAGAATTAATTATTTATTCGTGACAATACACAACACACACAGCAAAAAGAAAGAAAAACAAATAAAACAGTAAAACATGGTAGGTATTGCACGAAATGGTTCTGTCTCAGCGTAGTGCTGGCGCGATTACCAGCGCTGATCTTCCGACAGAACCATCAAGTGATTTCCCAGAAGGTAACACATAGAGCTTAGTAGGTAACACATTTATTAAAATAAAATAAACATTAAACATAGATATAGTATATACAAGTAGTTATAATTAGAATTAAAAAACAAAGAAAGCGTAAAAAAATAACAGAAAACAAGAACATTTAACGACTCATCAATGCCCGATCCAGCAACGCGTCCAACCGGTGGGCGCGATGTGACGGGTCGGCCACTACCGTAGCCGTACATTATACAGACTCTGTGATCGCTTCTTAGTAATCTGTGGTATTTGGTAATCGCAAGAAAAAAGGAATAGAGAAAAGTAAACATGCCAAACCCCTTACGCGTGCCTTATGTAATCTTTGACAATACTTGTAAGTTGTAATGTTTTAAAATACAAACATAAACAGGTCAGCGAGCAATAGCAATAATAACAATTATAAACACAAAAGTAGAAAGAAATAAGCATAAGTGAAAATGAAAGTCATCATAAACCGCCAAGCCAAAAGAGCCATAATCGTGCTGGTAAGTATCATTACATTATTAGAAACAACTTGTGTCCAATCTTAACATTTCTTGCCCTTTTTGATGGGTGAAAAGGAATTGTTTTATTTTAATTTTAAATGTGTGTATATTTTCTAGGCTTTTCACGGGCGGCGGTATGTTATTATAACACTTAGTAGCCGCATACCGAAAGCTACCTCGGAAAGCGGCTGATCTGTGACGAGGGACCACAAGACGCAACCCACACTGGCGCACCACACGCTCCGACTGACTATGAGACCAGGTTAACTTCTCCGATAGATACCTGGGTGCTTTATGTTTCAATACATTGAAAAGAAGACAAGCTAAGTGAAGTTTACGGCGGTGTTGCATCTTTAAAATATTATTCTTATTTAAGAAGGGAGTGACATGAGCCCTCAGCGGAACGTTAAAACAATAACGTGCACAGGCATTTTGTACACGCTGGATATATTTTTTAGTTTTTGATAAAAGTCGTGGGACATACACTGTGTCCATGTAGTTCAATTTTGACAGAATTAGTGACTCCACAAGCTGGATACGTAAAGGTTCATCTATGAAAGGTCGAATTCTGTATAGTACTTTCAGCTTGTAGAAGCAATTACTTACGGAGTTTACTATGTGTTTTTCAAACCTTAAATCAGTATCCATCAGCAGTCCCAAATTACGTGCTTCAGTGACACATTCTAGAGGTTCCCCCAGCAGCGTTACACTTATAGATGGCTTACAGGCGGACCAAGACAAGATATTTAGTTTTGGTTGGGTTTAGCAACAAGCAGTTCTCCTGTGCCCAGATGGCTATTCTATTTAAGTCATCATTAAGCAATTGTATGGCGTTGTCAATCTCTGTAGGCTTACAAGATATATAAACTTGAATGTCATCTGCGTAAATATGATAATTACAATTCCTTATATGGAATCTTATGTCTGCAGAGTATAAGATAAACAGAATTGGACCCAAAATGGACCCCTGAGGGACCCCTCTCGTGACCCCCAGTCTATCTGACGTCTGTGAGGACCCATCCCCATTATCTACCTTGACGTATTGGGAACGACCACTCAGGTAACTATTGAACCATCTTATAGCGTCAATGTCAAATCCGTAGTATGAGAGTTTAGACAGTAAAATATTTACATCGATTAAATCGAACGCCCTAGAAAAATCGAGCAAAACCAACAGTGTGCACATCCCTTTGTCTTGAGCACTCAGTATATTATCCGTGACGTCCAGTAGCGCAGTTACTGTACTCCTACCCTTCCTGAAACCCGATTGAACATCTGGAAGAATATTGTTGATTTCTAAAAAGTCTGTTAACTGCATGCACACAGCTTTCTCCAATATTTTCGACATACAGGGCAATATACTAATAGGTCTTAGGTCTTTCATTACAGCAGGGTTATAAATTTTAGGCAGTGGCCGCACAATTGCTGTTTTCCAGGTGTCAGGAAAGGTAGAAGTAGCTATTGAAGTATTTACCAATTCTTTTATTACATTAGTTGTTTGTGGCATTGTCATTTGGATGCATTAATTCCGTCACAGCCTTTTGCATTGGATTTCAAGCTTTTCATAATCTTAATGATATGTTCTGTGTTAACTGGTTTTATATAAAACATTGCATTACTATACCTATGGAATTCAAAATATGTCAATGTAGATAATGATCAATTATTATTAGGGGGGACATTCAGGAAATGATTGTTAATAGCATCAGGTTTACTTAAGTGGGCAGGTATGTCAGTGTCATTTTTAGGTAGCACAGTAGATTTCATATTTTTCCATAGTTCTTTAGGATTATTTATTTTATTGTTTATATTAAGTTTGAAATATGCAATTTTTTCTGAATAAATAGCTTTATTGACCAATGATTTGAAACTCTTATAGTACTCTTTCTTAGAATCGGTTTTCAAGTTGTGATAGTCTGCCGCAGCTTTGTCACGTAACCGCATCATAGTTTTCACTGTATCGGATGAGGAACAAACTCTAATTATAACGGTCTTTATGGGTGCATGCAAGTCGAACAAAGTGAGTATGCTCTGGCTTAAGGCCTGGACCATAGCATTAACATCATCTAGACCAGATATCCAGTCCCATCCTATACTCTGCAAGTCTGCATCAAAGCGGTCTAAGCAAATGTCTTTTATGGGTCTAATGGATACTGTATAAGGTTTCGGTTTAGTCCGCTTAACTATGAATTCGCTGATTCGCTTCATCAGACCCTTAGCAGATCATGT
Source organism: Cenopis cana (assembly GCA_951800055.1). Taxonomy (NCBI): domain Eukaryota; kingdom Metazoa; phylum Arthropoda; class Insecta; order Lepidoptera; family Tortricidae; genus Cenopis; species Cenopis cana. Next base: position 24,720,155 of record OX637475.1, on the reverse strand, counting down.
ACAGAAGCTACTCAGCAAACACAATCTAAAGAGCCCTATCACGGCCTAGACGCTATATGCCTCCGCAATGTACTCTGCGGTATGGTTCTACTCCATCATCAGACCCTCAAAAGGTCATGTGCAAAGTCTATTAATAGAACTCAAACAGAAGGGGCCAAAAACAAACGAAAAAGTATCTACCCTCTGCAAGGTACCCTACTATGTTTTTCTGCTTCATCATCAGATCCTCAGAGTTCAAGTGCCTGTACTCTTCACCAAGTCCTATTGAAATCGTAAGCGCTGGCCGAGCAGTTCTGGAGAAAGTGCGCTGAAACGCACTTTAGCAAGTAAAAAATGTTTACTACACCGCCCCCTGGCGAGTTATCATCGTAACACCTACTCAAAATTCGTCCCGACTGAATTATAAACTTATTGCAGAAAACCGTACCTAAATCGGTCAAGCCGTTTTGGAGATATTGGTGTCCACACACACACACACACACAAATAATCTCTCACCCTAAACGCATATACCATCTCCGTTCCGTCGTGGGTAAAACCTAACACTGCTCTACAGGCTTTCTGTAACCTTTACCTGTTATATAGTGGGCCTCTTTCGCGGTTATATCGGTGTTATAGCATGCTCTAACGCGCTAGGGTGCTGCCGTCAGGCGTGCACCGTTACCCACAGCCAAGTCTTTCGCACATGTCTGCAAAGGAAATTGCAAGGCATCCCCTTGCAATAGCAAATACGCGGATTCACGCGGAATAATTGACACGGATGCTCCACTGTCAGCTAACGCGTTACACTCTAAACCTAAAATACCTACTGATAAGAACGGTCTAGGATCACCTAAGTTTTCCTTAAATAAAGGACGGTAAGAACTCTTTCGAAGAGTGACAGACATACATACTTGCGTTTGAGTAGATCGGTCAGAGACTCTAGTAGTCTTAGATGTATTATTATTAATATTAGAGTGAAACATCTCTGACCTGCAACCTAGTTTTTTGCACAAGGGCAGTTTCTTGTGCGGACCCCGGACCTCTTACATCTAAAACAAATGGTTGTGGGAAATGCCTCACAGCGAAAGTGATGATGGTTCCCACCACACTTTCCACAATTCACAGTAGGTCTAGTGTGTCCCTGGCCAACGTTACGAGGCCTAGCATTAGATGGTGAAGGAGCTGAGTTCGAGATCCTATTACAAAAGTTAGGTATAACGGACTCCCTACCTGTGCTCAAAAATCCACGGTTTTCGCATTTAAACTTCGATACTTCTAAGCGCGCACAAACATCCCTAAGTTCCCTGACGGTTCGCACCTCCGTTAAAGCCAGACGCGAGATGAAATATGGATTCATGTTAGTCATGATAGCATCTGTGATAGGCACTGACAGACGCAAAAACAAGCTTTCCATGATGTTGACAAAAGACCTAATCGATTTATTCTTGTCTTGCAACCTAGCCTTAATTTGGTTCAACAGACACCGTTCGTACTCTACCGGTTGAAACTCATTCTTAAGCGACTCAACAAGATCTTCCAAAGTACTGAAATGAGACTTATTTATGTGAAACCACATCAAAGCTTCCTCAAAAAAAGATGGACCGCGTTCCTCAACAATCCCTCATCAGAAACCTCAGAAGAATATTCAAGCTCTTGTAATCTGAAGATGAAATCGTGGACCGGATCCCTACCGTCGTATACGACCCCACTTAAGTACCTGAGACGTATGCTTTTGACAGACCACCGAAGGAACAGAGTCAACAATATTCATCGCAGAGCCTTGAGAAGATGTGCTAGCCTTCGGATTACATTTCAAATTTTCTATGGCATTGAACGCTTTTGACACCAGCGCTATCTTTCTCAATCTCTGTTCAGAACCAATCAAAATCAATTTCTCTAACCTGAGTATGACATGAGACAGCTTCGAGAGACACCTTCTCCGACACGACGATGATGAGTGATCAGCCTGCAGCACTGAGTCCAGCTTCGCCTCGCAGATCTGGAATTCGTCGGCAACAGACAAGCCTAAGATAAAAGTGTTCGCTTTTGTGTTGTCAAGGGAAGTGCCTTTGGCAGACTTAAATTGCTGTTTAAACTCATCTACTGTGTTGCTAGGATCTACATCTATGCCTCTCGCTTGCAATTCAAACAGTAGTTCGTCCTTGGTCAGATTCTCGACTTCAATTTGTAATGCCATGTTTGATAAGAATACTAGTGTACTGTAGAGGTTGTTACTGTATGAGGCTGGCCATGTTTGGTCTAGAACCATAAAGTAATATATTCGTATTTGAATATATTCTGGACTGCCTGTCAAAGCGGCATTCTGCTGGAAACAAATGGTTTTCCGAGGACTCTGGCCTGGAACTCGCTCGGAGTCACAGCTGATGTGTTATTTTAATTAGATTACAATTGAATGTGAATGTATTCGGATATAGTATGAATACTTTATAATTCGTATGTGGATTGCGTATTTCCTTCCAGATATCTAAACCCTTCTCCTAGATCCCTCAACCGTAGTACCTCTAAGCTACTACTAACCCCTATTATACTTGGTGGAGGCGCGGGGTACGGTTGCAACACCGGGCTACAACACCGTGTGAAATGAACAAAACAGATAAGTAATAATAGCTGTTAGTGTTATTTACACTTATCTTTACTATTCAGAAAAATAAAGTTAACAATTCAATGGTTGTTCGTGGGTTTGCTTATTTACTATAACAATATACAGATTTGTGTTCACTTGGAACATTAGATATAGTATAAATTTACTCGTTTGAGCAAAAGAGAGAAAATGTATTGTACATCTCCTAAACACAGTAATAAATGTGAAATATATTGACACAATGAAGAATACCTATCAACATATGATTTAGAGTAAATAGTAGTTTTGTTTAATCACAAACACAAGCCTCACACACACCAAAAAATATTAATTTAAGTTTGTTCAATAAAACTCACCTAATTAAATAGTTACAATTATAGAAAATTTGGCAAATTTCCAAAGCGTAGCTCAACAAACCACAATATTCTCCCAAATGCCACACGTTGGGCGCCAGAAATGTAACATGAAAACTGTGATATCGATACTCACTGTGACAGCCTCACTTACTTGTGATCCAGTTAATGAAGGATAACTTGGCGGAAATAATTCGTGTATAAGCAAATTTTGGCATACTTGTATGTGAATATGTCCTCCCTCAACAACATACTAAAATTTCTGGGGGATAGGGGTGGAGATAACGGGTGGTGTAAAGGTCATTTTTAGGTCATTTTTTTAGTTTTTCGTATAAAACTCTTAAACGGTGGCCGATAGCTAAAAATGTTCTTAGACATGAGTAATCTACATACAATTCTCTACAAGAAAGGTTCTGCCGACTTTTTCGCTAGGATAAATATTTGATGAGATTTTAAAGGGGTGAATGTTACCTTTAAGTGGCCTCGTGGGGGTCTCATTCCTTTGTTTCTCAATATTCTTAAAAATAAAAAATGCAGTATTTATGTACTCAACGAGTTCTAAATAACGATACCCCACTCGATGGGGTAGGTCAATTTTTTTTTGTCGCCCCCCTTTAGCTGTATGAGAGCCCCCCCTTATAAGCGTTTAAAAATATTTTTGGACGATGTAGGTAAGTAGATGTGGGTCAACACAGTGCTTAAACTGTGGAAATTTGAATCCATCCGTTAAGTTTTTAAGGGGGGCTCCAATATAGCTAAATGGGGGTGCGAAAAAAAATTTACCTAGCCCATCGACTGGGGTTAGTTTTTGTTTTTAAAAATATTGAAGAATAAAGGAACGAGAAGCTATTTTATAACTTTACCTTGCCCCCTATATTGACTTACCCCATCGAGTGGCGTATCGTTATTTAGAACTCGTTGAGTGCATATTTTTAAGAATATTGAGAATTAAAGGAATGAGACCCACCCATTGAGGCCACTTAAAGGTAACATTCACCCATTTAAAATCTCATGAAATATTCATCCTAGCGAAAAAGTGCGTAGAACCTTTCTTGTAGAAAATTGTATGTAGATTACTCATGTCTAAGAACATTTTTAGCTATCGGCCACAGTTTAAGAGTTTTATACGAAAAACTAAAAAACTTTTACACCCCCCTCTACCCGTTATCTCCACCCCCATCCCCCAGGAACTTTAGTATGTTGTTGAGGACATATTTATCTACAAGTATGCCAAAATTTGCTTATACACGAATTATTTCCGCCAATTGGCAGTTAATTGTCTTATTTGCTTGAATCATTGAGTGTGATGGTGACTTGGATAAGTACGATACCTTCTCACACTAGTTTGTATGCCTCAAACTAGTCAGCTGAGAGAATTGACAGGGTTCACCGTGAGTAAGTATTGGCAGAGGTTTTGGTTCTACGCTGAGGAATACGTTTGATTAGACAGGAAGTTTAATGGACGCCAGGCATTCTATTTATCCTCCAAATGCCAAGAGTCATACAGGATATATCAGATGAGGTGTAAATACAGAAACAAAATTTAAACTGAAAACCAAGAGGCATCTATATTATGGTATTTCATACAAGTGCCTTTGTACAATATTACACAGTCTTTACAATCTTATTCTAGACTGATTATCTCTACTTTATGTGTCGTGGCAGTTGACCGTTCTGAAGGAACCTAAGATTAATCTAGTTGCTAAACCTAAGTTGGCAAGATAAGGCGTTGTATCTTAAGAGTCTATAAAAATGTGGTGCGGTTGTGTGGGAGGCTTGACATGAGCTATAGGTTGTAATTTTTATAATGCACATCCGACAACACAGAATGAGTCCTTTGCTTTTACGTTCAAGTTTAGTTATGGCACTGAATCACCTGATAAAGAAACGTGGCGCACGTATCAGTTCCGGAACGCCTCGCTCCTGGCGTCCACGAAAGCTGCCAGCTCGTGATGAACTCGACGCCCGAAACCGGCACCCACGCCAGCTCACCCTTCGGCGCCCACGGCGTTCGATCGACAGCCTACAGATTGCCAGTGTAGGGGTATTCCCAACGACCAGCTTCCGATCGCTGTAAACAACGTTTTGTATTATTACACATTCACAACACGACACGATACCGCTGAAAGAAAATAACACTGACGCATGTTTACCACTACAAATCTAACCAAGTTCGTATTGAACATCTTGCTTACCTAGCTGGATACAAGACTAGACTTCAGGCGTATTCTTCAATTTTATTATTATTTGTTTGGCTATCTGTAACAAAATAAAAAACGTGTCACGCTCATAAGCATTTTACAAAACCAAACAATATGCATTCCGTTCGTGCACAACGCGCACGTACGTATGTGCTCATTGTTCAATGCGTTTTCGCAGGCGCGATGTCTAAGATATGTATCGATTTTAGTTTCACATGACGCTAAATTAAGCAAAATGGCCTCGGGCCGAAGTGATAATTCGATATAACGTGCGCAATGTTCACATGATGGCCACGTACTGTGGTTGTCCATCTTAGAAGAAAGCTGACGGAATTAATAATAGCTGCACCTAGTTTTAAGGTTATTAAACTTGCACGAATTGTCTGCTAAATGTAGCCCAAAGAGTATAATAATATATATCAGGTAAAGAGAGCCATCTCGCGTGAAAACTTGGATACTCGTGAGCACAAGCGCCGCACACGGATTTGGTGTGGACTAATTTCGTGTGTCTGTGTGCGTGCACACACACACCCATAATATTATCCGTTAAATATTGTTCATGTACCATCCACCCACTGTGACATCTTAAACTTCCCGTGGCAACTTCCCTTTTTAAATTGAATAATGGTAATAAAGTTATTCTTTTCAGAAGTCATAATTTACTATCATTGTTTAGTATGAAAATGGGGAAGTTTATACGGGAAGGTTAAGATGCCTCAGTAGGTAGATAGTACATGAACAGTATTTTATTGTTTACTTTTATCTATAAAAAATCTTTCTCGGATTGGCGAGTTAACTCGTCCAATTTGAGTACAAATTATAATCACGCCGTACTGAAAGGGTTAAGTGATTTGTACACAAATAATTATTCCAGTCAGGAGACTAATAAAATTAAGTTGTATATATAATATCATTTATTTATTTTTGACTAACTTATTTATGAATAGTATATTAAAAGGAGGATTAAATACGATTACCTATAACTTGTAGCGATTTGTTTAACTTCTTCAATCACTAACTGGTAAACGAATTGGTGAAGTACGATCGTCTACAAAAAGATGTATCCATTTTTTTCACCTTGAAATGGATGCACGCTGTATCTTTCTGATTTCATGTATTGGCCCAGGATAACTGTTGTTTTCTCCAACAATTGACATCCATGTTGAAAATACCTCTGTCCTGACTTTTTCTCAGCATGAGGACGTGGCATGATTGTATGCACTATGCATCTGCAAAACATAACATTAAATAATGAGATGAAAGTGTAGGAGGTATGTATGTATTTTTGAAATTATGTTTCTAATTATCTACTATACCTATTTCAAATTTCAAAGACAACAACAAGAAGAAAGTGGGCTTCATATATCGTATAGCTCACGTAATTCAATACTCAAACGTTTATATTGCTAAGTAACCAACTGTTTTCATTGATATTCATTTATGTATGAGCTGCATAACCACCCGGCAAAACAGACTACCTACCTAAATAAATCAATTGATTGGAATATAAATATAACATCGCATCGGTGTGAAAAAGGATAGTAAATAATGAATTAAAAAATACTTACTTAACTCGGCGTATCCGATAACACATCGTATTCGATCTGGGAAAAGGCGTTTCCGAAAAGTTCATAAAAAAGCACTTTTAAGAAATTGATAAATCAACTTGACTTTGTAGATCTATATCACTAACTGCTTTTCACAAGAATAATGCAGAAAATTTTATAATTAGCATTATTTTATTTTCAATATGTTGACACGTTATTGACACACGTGTTATTTCAATATTTAAAAATAACCATGGCAACCATACGACTATAGAGTATTATAAAATCTGTGACCATAAAGTTGAAAATTTAATTTTACGATAAATTGTAACGTTTCTTTTCACGTTCAGCTTTGATTAATTGTATTGGGATAGATGAAATGAAAACGAAACCTGCTTGAGACGGATTACACAAAATATGTCGACATCAAATATAATAGGAGGCAGCACTTTCTACGCCAAATTCACGCGAAATTGGTCTTTTCTTTAAGTTTCCCCCCCCTGATGTAGCCTTTTGAAAAGGTATTCAAAAATTCGATGCCTCCTTACATCACACAGACTGACTAGTGTACCCCACAAACTACTAAGGAGATACTAACGTATCAGACGACCTACTTGCTTTGCATTTATTTATGAATTGTGTTGTCTGTGGCCTGTGGCAGAGAAAAATGGAAGCAGAGGTTGTCATTTAATAGTTTTCTGAACATGTAACGCGTACCTAAACGAAGGTAATGTGTTATTCAGCCGGGGTTATATTACATGAAGGATTTATGTTAACGGTCGATTTAGCGTGAAAAGGAACATAGCAAGAAGAGAGTGAAAGGGACGCATTCACACACACACATGCATACACGGATGTACCCACACACTTACATTTGTTTCAGTGCCAGGCCTGACAAGTAAAATACGCAACATTGGTAGAATTATTTATTTAATAAAGATTAAACACATCATCATCATCATTCTCTTAAGAGCTGGGTTCTTGTCGGTGCAGCTTGATGCAGTCTCTCCATCTTTGCCGGTCCGAGGCCAGCTTCTTGATGTCCTGATACGACACGACATCCACATCCTCTTTTATCTGCTTGACATAACTTTTCCTTGGTCTTCCTCTTCATATACAAAAATTTCCACAAACACACAATATTCCCAATAAAACTCAAGCTACGATTTTATTTCAAATTTTAGTTTTCATGACATGACTGATCTTGACAATTGACAATCTTGACATATATTGTTTTTTTGTTGATGAAGCAAAAAGATCGGATAAGGGATATTTGAGTCATTCTTAAAAACGCAGAACTAGGACTAATGTTACCAATACAACTGTCACAAGAAGGCAAGATGGCGCCGAGGGGCAGGGGCCCGGGTTGAGGGGACGTCTATTTTACTCCAAATTTTTCTTCCGTCTCTATCACACTATGGAGTGACTCGTATATATGACAGTAAACCGCCAGGGGTTCGATCCCCAGCGGCGGATGCACTTTTTGTATGTTTTTTCACATTTATCCAAGATAATGCTTACTAACTTTAGCACTTGGTGGCGCTTTAGTCGGGATCACAATATGCGTGAAGTTGGCTATCTATTTCCAGTCATTACACTCTTATCTAGGGGTACTGACTTGACAGCTCGGTGCCCCTTCCTGTCTATGACACAAAATAGGATATGTTCTCAAACGCCTCATTACAGCCAAACTATTGAATGGCGTAAAGAAAAATATTGCGAAACAAATAATTAGCTTGAAGCGTTGATGTTGATCTATGACTTTTTTGAGAATTTTAAACACTAATTACCTATTAATACATTGAAGACAAAATTTGTGATGAAAAACAAATTAATGAACGCACTCCCAACAACCCGCTGCAAGTGTCGCCGCCGAAATCTGCTAGATGGCTCTGCACTTTGGTACCGCTAGCTAATCACAGATGGCGTTACGAGTATCTAAACGAACAATTGTTGGATACAAAAATAGTACATTAATTTTATGTCACCCCCTGGCCAGGAAGTGGGATTTCCCGCGCGCGGAGCGTGCGGTAATTGCCGCTTTATGGCCAGGTGTGACATAATAGTACATTACTTAACAAGGGCGGTAAAACAAAGAATGTCTCAGATCGCAGGTATTTGACGCCCGAGCCGAAGGCAAGGGCGATAAATATGCGATCTGAGGCTTTCTTTATTACCGCCCGTCTTAAGTACACAATTTTATGTCACCCCCTGGCCAGGAAGTGGGATTTCCCGCGCGCGGAGTGTGCGGTAATTGCCGCTTTATGGACAGGTGTGACATAATAGTTATTTACGATACAAGGGTTGTAAAACAAAGAAAGGCCGATATCGCAGATGTTTGGGGCCCGAGCCGCAGGCGAGGGTCTCAAATATGCGACAGAGGGCTTTCTCTTTTACGACCCGTGTTTTGTACACAATTTTACGTCACCACTTGGCCAAAAAGTGGGTTTTTCTGATCGCGCAGCGTGCAGAAAAACGCGCTTTTTGGCAAGGTGTGGTGTAAAATAATTTGTAACAAGAGTATCTACTCCGAAATCTATACTTCGCACATGCCGTCCCTTTCACTCTCGCGAGAGAGTCTCGCGTGAAAGGGAAGCCTCTAATACCAAGTACGGATTTCGAATTTCAGAGTACAGGCTCGGTCGTATTCAGCCAATTCAACTAGTATTTTTCTGTTGGAAAACCTTACGTTTTTGTATGTGTCTTAATTAATTTGTGTTTTTCGGTAGAAAAATATACTTGCCATTCTGTTAAAAAAAATGAACGGCGGGAAAGCATGAACTTTTTGACGTTTCAATACTTTTGGTTGTTTATCAAATCTTAATTCAGGATTTTGGTCGTCGCCGCGTTGGTGAGCACACGTGCCCGGGGCGACGACGAGCAGAATCCATTACATTACCGTACAATACCTATCTACTGTCATGGCGTCGTTACCGAACAACGTCACTGAACACGTGATATTGGCGAAATCATCATAAATTTGATGGAAGGAGGAATTTTTTTAAAGAAGTGAAGTGAAATCTTAATTCAAATTCCGTCTCCTTATTACTTACATATTTATCCGTCTCATTTCTGTAGCTCTAGTATAAGTTTTTTTCGAAACATTAACTAATTCGAACGCGTTTGCGTTTTGTCTCAAAATGTATGAAAGTGGTATGAAAACGTGAACAGCGCCTCTGGTGGTCACTAGTGGAAACTAAAACAGCGAGTATAACATTTGTTGCTAACCTATGAACGCGCGTATTTCAAACTGGGTGAGAGCGTTTTCATACATTTTGAGACAAAACGCAAACGCGTTCGAATTAGTTAATATTTCGAAAAAACTTATACTAGAGCTACTGTTCCGTCTTATTTATGATAAATTGCTTTTTTTTAATAACCGTAGTGGCAGAATATCTTAAAGAACTAAAAATCAATTATTGCTTGTATAGTTTTCTACATGGCTGATGAACGCCGTGATCCTGAGTCACAAATGAATGAGATCTTACTAGAACGAGGAACGAATTACCATGTGTCATAATATTCATAGAGTTGGCATTATTAGAGGAATTGGTACGTCAATAGACAGCTTCATATTATAATATACGAGTATATGATATTCGTCTATACACTTGTTTGGCTCGTTATAAGAGTACTGTTAACCAGAACACAAAAACACGATACAGGTAGGTACGTTTTCAAATATTCACCCAGGTACCACTGAGTAAATTAAATAACTGATTTCAACGCTGCGCTGCCGAGTTCGAAATTGCAATCTGTGTAAACTCAATAAATAATTCTCGAACGATATTAAATCTCCTGCAACTACCCAGAAATATATTTTAAAAATGCATAAACTAAATTCAGTCCTCTTTTATTGAATTTTACGCGTTGCAGGTCGTTTATCGAACTCATCACTTTATTATGCTGCATGCGAAACACCCTTCTCTGTACACCTAATAGTTTCCGAGATACAGCCTTTCATTCATCATTTTTTGGATATTATCAAACTTTGAAAGGATTTATCTCGGAAACTACAGAGACAATTCTAGTGTCATATTGACTACCGCTTTAGCTTAGTTGGTAGTGACCCTGCCTACGAAGCTGGAGGTCCCGGGTTCGAATCTCGGCCGGGGCATTTATTTGTGTGATGAGCACGAATATTTGAGACCGTCCATAACAAAAGGGCGCTTATGGCACTTTCCAGTTTCGTAGATATCAGCGTTTTAGTAAAATACGGTAAAATCACATATTTTTTGTTTTTTGCATATTGATAAAGTATAAGACTAGATGTGTATACCTATTTCTAGTCTCAAGTCAAGGAAGTTCTAGTCGTGCATGACCGTTGCAAAATTTTTTGTTTCTTATTACATTTCCTATTGAATTGTATTTTTAGAGTTCCGTAACCAAAATGGTGAAAACGGAACCCTTATAGTTTCATCATGTCTGCCCGTCCGTCCGTGCGTCCGTCCGTCCGTGCGTCCGTCCGTCCGTGCGTCCGTCCGTCTGTGCGTCCGTCAGTCCGTGCGTCAGTCCGTCCGTCCGTCCGTGCGTCAGTCCGTCCGTCCGTCCGTCCGTGCTTCCGTCCGTCTGTATGGCACAACGTATGGTAGGAAAGTATTATTCTAGGAATTGCTACATAATATAATAGTAATTAGTAACGTAAACTTAAAAAAAAATAGGTAGTGTTATTATGTCTGCCAAAACAATGGTGGCATTTAAATATCCGTAACAGCTCCATTTGTAGGGCCGTAAGGACGGGTCAGATATTTATGCCGCCTTTGTTATAGTAGATATTGATGCTGGTGACTGTACATTAATAAATACTTAGGACGATTTTTGGTTTGATAAAAATACGGCTACTGGTTTTTGAGTAATTGCTGAAAAACTGTTTTGCTCAAACAAAAGGGCGTAAGTGCAGTGAGTTTACTATGAAGATACGACCTTTTTCGATTCGACGTATCAGATAGTGGGTTTAAATATGGACTAGTAGGTGTCGGTACGGAACTCTTTATTGTGCGTGGTCCGACACGTACTTGGTCGGTTTTTTTATTAATAGAGTTAAAAAATAATTATTACTATGCGAAATTGCTTTTTCGTATAATTTAAAAATTACGCAAAATTCAAAAAACTTGTAATGAAAAGATTTATTCAGAATTACGTTCTAATACAATATTGCTACTTAGATAATGTAAATATTATTATTTACTCACATTTTTGGTTACATTCGTCCATAAGGGCCCTTTTCTCAAATGTATGGAAGTAAAGTAAACCTTGATTTTCATGTAACTTTAATCGGTCATAAAACTGAAAATAATTGATATAAAAAAAATTAAAACCTGTGTAATGCTTGTCTAGACTTATTACAGGTAAGTATGGTACACCATACTTACCTGTGTGTAGTACACTACACGGAAATTGTTAAATTTATTCGTGACGAGATAGAAAAAATATAATTTTCTATATTTATTAAAAAATATATATCACGTTAGTTTTTCGTTTTTATTTTCCATTCGAGGTGTAAAGAAAACTATTTTCTAGCATACACTATGACAAAGATCACAAAATACGAACAAAAAACAATAATAATAAACAATAAAAAACACACAATAATAAACAATAAAATATGGTATTATTGATGATTAAAAAAAAAAAGTATGCCACCTACGGTCATGGTTTTTATTGTTTTTGGTAGCTTATGTATTGTAGATTATAGATACGTGCGTAACTCAATACCGACCATAAGGGCCTCTGTTCAAACGCGTTCGAATTAGTTAATGTTTCGAAAAAACTTATACTAGAGCTACAGGAAACGACATTCATCGCGTACTGGCATTGGACAGCTTGCCACAAACAATGGTAACGTAGCGAGAGGTCGACCCGAAAACACCATGACATTGGACTTTGTGACATTCAACAGTAGTCCATTTACCAAGAACCAATGCTGTCATTGCCGGCACACTTCATTTATGGCATTGCCGAGTCGTTAGAATGTTGGCGCGCTAACTATGACAGTTGTATCATCAGCGAATAATACGGGAACACCAGTAGTGATTTCGACGGAAGGTCATTTACAAAGATTAAAAATAAGGTATTTCCTAAGGCAGAACCTTGAGAAATCCCTACATCAACAAAACCAGTGTCAGATTGAAGTATTGTGCCATTTAATGACAGTTTTACTATCTGTTTCGGTTGAATAAAAAATGCCTGCCATTTTGTTTTTCTCATCCATCCCACAATATATTGTGTGCGGCAGTGGTAGTTGACATTCCTTTGCGGTACGCATATTGTTTGTCGGTAAGTAGGCCATTTGCTTCAAGATTTATCATTAAATGAGAAGATAGGATAGACTCTACTATTTTTGATATTGTCGGTACTATGGATATTGGTCTATAATTATTTACATCACATTTGTCACCTTTTCCTTTGTATGCCGGACATACTCGCGTATTTTTTTAAATTTCAGGGTATACACCAACAATAGTAGATTGTGTCACAAGGGAGCAAAATGACATATTTACGGCGTGGGCGTAAATTGAATCCTAAACGGAGCGAAGGATTATACAATAGAATCCCGAGCTTAGCGAGGGATTCTCAAATAGAATCCCGAGCTTAGCGAGGGATTCTCAAATATAATCCTGAGCGTAGTGAGGGATTCAAGAATTAACGCTCAAGGTGGAAATAATTTTGTTTCCATGTGACACATACTGCTTTTCACATCACCTATTGAGGATAATGAAAGATCTGAAATAACAATGGTTGTGCATTTATTTTATCAAAATCGATACAATAACTTATTACACGTTACAGAAAAGTGCCACTTTGATCCCTCCTAGCAGGGAAGAAAAGTATCACTTTGATCCCTCCTAGCAGGGAAGAAAAAGCCCTTATCCGAATAGGTGATGTGAAAAGAACATTTTCTAGGATTATCAGTTGATAGTCAAATAAGTTGGAAAAAACATGTAGATGATGTATGTAAGCACCTGAACAAATCGGCCTACGCACTATATTAACTATCAAAAGTAGCGTATGTTTTTTAATTTCAACGGCTTCACGTACTTTTCTACTGTAGAAATGGCGTTCTGTAGAAAGGACTTTCGGTTTATGGAGCTCAATCCAGTGGTTTCAACAAACATGGTAGTGGTCAACCATCGAAATTTCAACCGGGACGACGGTTTCAAAATCTCATCTTCATGGAATCCAGTTATTAGTAAGTGCAAGCGTGGAAATACATCGTCCATTACATCAACGGACATTGTTAGTGTTGTGTGTCGTGCGAGTGACAACCCTAGTGAGAATATAATTAATAAAGACCAAGTGCGGGTAGTTCGGAAAACCCGTGCGGCTAGATGTTGATACCCTCTCACGTCAGTCAGCTCGCAACCACGGATGTTGTGATACATTCGAAACGTCGGGCAAAACCTTAAAAAGGTAAATTAGTTATAATTGTACGCGATTAAGTCCCGTTCCCCAATAATAATGTTTGAAAATCGTGTAAGTTTAAATCAATATATACCGGACACTATTAAAAGTTAAGAGACACGCCAATTTAAAAAACATTTAGTTGCATTTTTGGTTGAAAAATGTTACTATTCAATAATAGTACATTACTTACCAAGGGCGATAAAACAAAGAATGTCTCAGATCGCAGGTATTTGACGCCCGAGCCGAAGGCAAGGGCGATAAATATGCGATCTGACGCTTTCTTTATTACCGCCCGTGGTAAGTACAAAATTTTATGTCACCCCCTGGCCAGGAAGTGGGTTTTTTCGCGCGCGGAGCGTGCGATAATGGCCACTTTATGGCCAGGTGTGACATAAAAGAGTTTTTAGAGACACCTTAAAGATGTTAATGTTGTTTTTAATATTTTGCTGCTAACATTTTATTATTGATAATGATATGTAATAAATTTCATGTGTATTAACTATTTCTACGCCAAAACTGGCAGAATGTGCTGAACTAAAATAAGACCCTAAATTGTACCACATTCACAGAAATAAATAAACTTGATTTATTGATTGATTTGCAGAAAATTTTATGTAGACTTGTATCTATAAACATTTTTTGCTATGAGACACCATTTACGAGTTTTTTTACGAAAAACTAAATAAGGGACCTTTATACCCTCCTCCCACCCTTTAGTTCTACCCTCATCGACCAGTCCTTTTAGTATGTTATTTAGGCTAACTGTACCTACAACTCTGGCAAAATTCGCTTGACGAATTATTTCCGCCAATTTTCCTTCGTTGATGTTGCTAAGTAAACTTTGTAATAATGAAAAATTATAAAAAAAATACTAAATGTAAATATTTTCAAAATTGCTTCCATGAGTTTAGATAGGAGGATATTAGGTACTAAATCAGGTATATTTTACAAAAAATAATCCAACGGTATCGTACCTGGACCTGGAGGAGCCCAAACTTGGTACAAATACAAATACAAATAACTTTATTTCGCATGAAATATGGTACAAAAGATGGTCAGGCAGTAATATAAGAAACACATATTTCACCATGTTCTAGCATGTTTTCAATTCAATTCAATTCAATTCAATCGTTTATTTGTCCAAAAAGCAGGTAATGTTATACAACAGAAAAATCAGTCAAATCAGTTGTTTTGAAAATCATTTTTATTTTATTTTAAGTCAAGTGACTTAAATGTAATGATGTGATATATTTTTAAAACCGGCTTAGAAGGCCCTTTCGTTTGATACTACACACGATAGGTTTCAGCTTTTTTTTTAAATTCCATACAAAAAAAGATGTCGTCATAACTCCTCTCCTATTCGTTTCTTTTTTCGTCCAACGGGTCAAATTGATTCATATGTCCTAAAGATCAATCGTGACGATTTTCATGCTTTTAACACCATTTGCAGCATGTTTTGGCGTGCCGCCAGCACTACAAATGAGTTCACTAGGTTCACCTGCACTTACTTACCTATATTCTTCCCTCGCAAAACACAACACTCATCCGGTAGGTAGTGATCATATTATGTTTAAGGGGAGATTTCCCCATCCCCAATGCAAATGTATGTATGTAAATGTATGTAAATACTTTATTGTACACAAGACAAGAGAAAGAAACAATACAGACAAAATAGATTATACATGTACAAAGGCGAACTTATCCCTGTAAGGGATCTCTTCCAGTTAACCTTTGAGCAATTGAGTGGAGAATAGGAACCAAACGATAGACAAACCAACACGTGTACAAATATATATTTATACTACACATAAATAAACAACTAAATATATATATATATATATATATATATATACTATATATATATAAATATACCTACCCAAAATTAAATACATAAATATACCCATAAATATTGTATCCATATAATTCACAAGTTATTGGATAGCCAAAATTCTTTCAACTTCGTCTTGAGCGATGCTACAGACTGGGACTGTCTTAAGGACAACGGTAACTTATTCCACAATTTTACAGCGTACACTGAGAAACACTTTGAATATGCACGGTGAGTATGCGACGGTATAGCCAGAGTGAGGTTCGCACTCGACCGCAAACGGTGACCACTACCATCTGCCATGTAAATAAACCTTTCTGATAGGTAAGGAGGGGAAGCTGGATTAAAAAGGACGTTAAAAAGCAGCGACAGGACATGCACATCTCTGCGACGTCGGATCGGTAGCCAACCGAGCTGAGAGCGAAAGTCTGAGATGTGGTCGAACTTGCGCAGACCAAATATGTAACGGATACAAACATTTTGCAAATGTCCCGGTCTAACACGCGTGAGTTTGCAATTAACCATCCCGCTCTCTACGGAAGCTCTGCGCGTAGTTTCGTAAATATTTATATTAGCTATAGTAATTAAGCCAATAATGTTATCAAAGCAAACCCTGCGAATTTGTCTATAACTATTTAGGATCTTTGAGTACAAAAATTTAATGTAAAGTATCAGTAATATAGCCGTAATATTGAAAAAAACATTCCAAAAACATTCCAAAAAGGACAAGATCCTTATGTAACACGTATATATTTTTTAGAATTTAAGACACTATATTCTGTCTCAGGTGGTTTTAAAAAACTGGAAAGTGGTAATAATCGTTATCATAATCCATGTATGCATAATAGTAGTTTATGCAACTGGTGCATAATGAGGGGGGATTTAATGCCTAATTATGTACAGTTGCACACATTACTTTATCTACACACTCATTAGAAGTACTCTATGATGGGTTCAGAAACCGAAGTAAATAAATGCAATAATTGTATTAATACAACCTTTTTACACGGTTGCAGAAATGTCGAAATTAGAACTGGCAACCGATACCTGAATGTTATTTTTTAAGAAGTAAAGAGTCCCTATTCTGATTATCATGTCGTTCTAGCTCAAATTTCGTGCGATATATACTAAAACAACATCGAGCTGACATTTCGCATCGACTGAATTTGAATTTTCAGTGATACTAGAATAGGGACATAATATCAACTTTGACATTTAAATTTTGACAGTTTTGTATGACGTTTTGTACGATGTTATAATATTACATAAAAAAGGAAATTATAATGAAATAGTAGATTATACACCAAGGGGATAAAGCACTGTTTTATGTCACGGGCGCGGTATTGAATCCTGAACGTAACGAAGGACTAGATTTTACTCCTGAGCGGAGCGAGGGAAATGAATTAAGACTGAGTCCTGAGTGTAGTGAGGGATTTAAGCGCCCAAGACAAAAACAGTTTTATCCACGAGGAGTATACTCTACTTTTCACACCTCTAGCGAGACAATAAAAAAACCAAGGCTACTGGAGTAGAGACAGAATCAAATTAGTAGCTTACCTAGGAAGTAATCGATCTTCCATACAAACTTCCACCTACTTAAGGGATGATTTCTGGGATACTTAAAAAGTATCTTGCCCGGGACTCGAACTACTTCCATACTACATTTCATCTGAATCGGTCCCGCGGTTTTAGCGTGAAAAGATAACAGACAGAAAGACATACACACTTTCGCACTTATAATATTAGCACCTACCAATGGATTCTTATAGAATCTGAAATTTTACTCTGTACCTATAAGTACTACTTACTGGAGCGGCATCGGCTTGGAAGATTCGCGTGTTTTGTTTTTATTTTCAAAATGTGTTCAAAATGTGTGCTTGTGGTGGCCAGTACGAATACGTTCGATTTTCAAATTTGTTCGGAGCGGCATCCCCGTCTCGGGCTCGCGCAGTGTTTTGTTTGGTACGCCGCTGTCCCGCCTCCCCGCCGCCGTGCAGACTTCACATAACAATAAGAACTACGAAAAGTCAAATCACATTATTACCCGGCGGGTTATAATGAAAATCCGTACAATATTACTACCCGGCTAAAGCCAAGGGCTATAATGATTTGCTTTCGGTAAGGTTTGCATGATATATAATTTGGCTTATATAATAAAAGCACTGTTTTATGTCACGGGTGCGATATTGAATCCCGAACGGAACGAAGGACTCCAGATTTTACACCCTCGCTACACTCGGGTGTAATGAGTTCTGTGAGTGTAGTGAGGGATTTAAGCGCGCCCAAGATAAAAACAGTTTTATCTCCGAGGAGTATACTCTAGTTTTCTCACCTCTTGCGAGACAAAAGAAAATACCAAGGCTACTATGCAAACAGAATATTTTCGGTATTTAATAGTATACCTACTGACGACCGCTTTAGCCTAATTGCAAGTGATCCTGCCTATGTAGCTGGAGATCCGGGGTTCGAATCCCGGTCAGGGCATTTATTTGAGTGATAAGCCTAAATTATTATTTATTTATAATTCATTACTGCAAAGGCCGTGAAGGAAGGAAGGCCAGCTGTAGCATTTCAATAGTGATTTTATTTTCTCAATACCTAAATGTAATGAAATTTAAAAATATTATAAAAACCTCCAATTCCCGAATGGCATTCTAAAAATTTAGTACTTAATAATAGTAACTAATAAAAACCGGCCAAGTGCGTGTCGGGCCACAAGGGTTCCGTAGTCGTCCACCCGTTACATTATGTGGACTAAAAAGTTCGTAAGCTTATATTTACTATGTTTTTGACAGAATTAACAACATTATCTAAGGTATCAATGGAAATTGTACGAAAGTTTGCTTTTGCAAACTACATTTCTGAAGTTTGACTATTACTCGTTAACTAGTAATGTCTACTTAGCTGTGATAGTTTTCCTTTTAAATTCATCGTATATACTACTACCATGATTGACCATAACAAAAATTATCACTTCAAAGCTTAATCTCACGCCAACCTATTCTTTAATCAAAAAATGCTTCTAGAAACCTTATATTTTTAAAAGAGCTATCCAACGATACCCCACACGATGGGGTTTGGAAGAAAAAAAAATTGCACCACCACTTTACATGTAGGGGAGGTACCCTGAAAATTTTTTTTTAAAGATTTTATTCTACCGTTTTGTCGGCGTCATTGATATGTATACTCATGCTAAATTACAGCTTTCTAGTACCTACTAACGGTTACTGAGAAAAACGGGGGTCGGACGGACGGACGGACGGACGGACGGACGGACGGACGGACATGGCGAAACTGTAAGGGTTCCTTGTTTACTACGGAACCCTAAAAACGCGCTTGACGTACTGGCGCTGCTGCAGCCCGCGGCCCCGCGCGTCTTTTATTTCCGGGCGCCAGTCATTACACTCTTATTTATGCGGGCGCCACCAGCCCGAGAAGCACGCGCGTCCCCGCAGCCATGCGGACTTCACGAAATTAGACTTTAAGGACATAACAATAAGAACTATAAAAAGCGAAATCACATTATTGCCCGGCGGGTTATAATGAGATTCAGTACGATATTACTACCCGGCTTAAGCCAAGGGTTATAATGATTTGCTTTGGGTAAGGTTTGCATGATATATAATTGGGCATTGGCGAGCAGTTGGTGTGAAAATTATATTACTGCTGCTGTAGCCTTAGCCACAGATAAGAAAATTGTCATTAACACATTTAATGTTGAAAAGAGAGTCATTTTCTACGGTTTCCGAACGCATATTAGAGGATATATGATATTTGTGTAGATAAAGAAAGTTAACACGTCGTATTCAAATATTGAAGTGCCATAATAGCTATTTATGATACAAGTGCGGAAAGTGAGTGATTTCCGACGAGTGTCTTTCTTATACACGAGCGAGCGTAGCGAGCGAGTTTATAATTAGACACGAGTCGGAAATCATCTTTACGCGCGCGTATCATACAAAGTTTTCCTATGCATTGTGCGAGAAAATAGAAAAGTTAATTACAAATATATAGGTTATAATTTACCTTGCTCGATATGTTACTTATTATCAGAATCTTCATGTAACAACTTCCTGACATAGAGTGCTTTTTATTTTCGATTTAAAACCATCGTAAGATCGTTTTATTAACACAAAAACTTTTAAAAGTTTACGGCAAAATTCATCACAAGTATAGGTTTTTAATTTGGATTTAGCCGCCAAGGAACCTTTTTGTTGGCATTTTGTGCTTCATGAGAATTATTTTCTGGGGTTATATTTGATCTGATTCGTCACTTTCACTCGATATTTTTATCAAAAACTACGTAAACAAGATATTAAGCAGTACTTGAAATGAAAAATGGCGGCATTTTTCTAAATACATGCGCGCTCAACATCTATACTACTGCGCATGTGCACATTTGTTTGTAAAATGCTATGTAGGCAATGGCCTAATGCGCATTCAGCCACGCGTTTACTTAAAGTGAAAATTTTCTATTTATTTATAGGTAATAGATAAAATCTAAAATGATAAATGATACGTTTAAGGAGTATTAATATTATGTTCCTGTTTATAACAATGATAATCTATAATTGATTAATTTGTGAAACGTTTTTCAAATCATTAAAACTCTTTGCGTCGAGCTGAAGACAGAGTTAAAAATTAAAAAAAATTGAAAAGTAAAAAGCACTAGTGCGGAAAAAAAGCACTTTCCGCACAGTTTGACTGCTTAGAAAACGCACTTTTCAAGCACATGCATTGTAAAAATTATTATAAGTTAAAATGTCAACATCCATTAAAAATAAATAAGTACAATTTCATTAAAAGCAGTAATAATCATTCATAATACTCCCATTATAATACTTACATTTCTCACTATATTTCCGCTACCCAAAGGTTGTCTGGAAGAGATCGCTCTTTAGCGATAAGACCGCCTGTTGTTTACCTCTAGGTTTAAATATATATACTTTGTAATTGTTCTATTTATTGAGGTGTGCAATAAAGAGTATTTGTATTGTATTGTATTATTGTAATACCCAGCCATAATCACTTGTTAGCACTCATTAGCACTACATCTAAAATGACAGTTTCATACATTTTCCGCGCCAGCCCTTGGGAATCGACCTATTACCTACCAAGTTTAGATTAAAGGGTCAACACTATTTGACCATTCTTACGGCCTACACAATAAAGTCGTGGTTGACCACTTTCATTTTATCTTCAGAGGTAGAGCCGCAAGACAATAGAACATATTTTGTTGTGCACATTCTGTCAATTTCGGCACCGGCTTTGTCTTATAAAAAACACGCCTGTGTTTTTTTTAGAGAAGATTTTAAGCAATTGCTTCGACATCATAATGCATAATTGCGAAGGTATGTCTGTAGCTCTAGTATAAGTTAAACTTTAACTAATTCGAACGCGTTTGCGTTTTGTCTCAACATGTATGAAAACGCTCTCACCGAGTTTGAAATACGCGCGTTCATAGGTTAGCAACAAATGTTATACTCGCTGTTTTAGTTTCCACTAGTGACCACCAGAGGCGTTGTTCACGTTTTCATACCACTTTCATACATTTTGAGACAAAAGGCAAACGCGTTCGAATTAGTTAATGTTTCGAAAAACATACTAGAGCTACTGTACCTATATGTAAAATCTCATTATCATCCTCCTAGCAGCCTTGTCCCAGTACTACAGTTGCATCCTGAACTGAAAGAAGGATGAAGGAAGGCTACCTAATGGCAAGATTTGGCGTGGGCACTAGTTTTTATGGAAGGAACTGCCATCTGACCTTCCAACTAAACGGTTTTTGGTGGGACAGGCTTGCATAATACTATGTGTAGTGTGAATGAAACAGCGTAGGTCTAGTTAATTGATTTATTAATCACAACATAATAAGATGAGTATATGTACGTTACGTATTTACGGCAAGTTGGGTCGTAAATTATCTAAGCCTATTTTATTATTAACATCTTTTTTAACACTGAAGATTATACTAAAAACTTTGGTAATGGTAATGGATGAATCAGTGTACGTCCTTAATCCATTAGTTTTAAAATTATTTAGTAAATACCTACTTTTTAATAAATAGCTATTCGCTACAAGGGTGAGTTCCTTCGACATTACATACTATGTGTTGGCGTGTGCTGTCATCGATGAAATTTAAACTTTGTTATACTTACTTGACGCAGATTAAATTTCATCAGTATTATGTACACCAAAACGTAAGGTCAATAACTTGAAAAACTTCAATATTAGATTTATTAACAAATAAGGAACAACCACATGTTTTGGGATTTAGTGAAATTTGACATTTATTTAAAGCATTTGGAATGATTATTAAGAAAGCTAACTGACGAAAACAAAAGGTTTCTCATTGTTGGCAACCACCATAATGTGGGTATTTCATTAACTTATTAAAACTAATAACATATTTAAGAGAAAAATATTATTTCTATTAGTTTTAATTTCTTGCAGTCTAGATTGCCCCGATGCACCTTAGTGAAAAAAGGTGGACTCTTATTGAAAAATCAAGAATCAGACACTTGGATTAGCAGGTTAGTGGCAACTGTGTCGTAGGTATACGACAATATGGTGATTTTGCACAGAATAGTTTGTTGCTAACCATGCGGCCGTCGTTATTAGTTCGTAAAAACAAATAAATTAATATAATTTTGACGCCTTGGGTTGGAGCTATTTTGCCGCTCCAACAGACTTCAACGGGCGGTTGAGATCCCTGACCTTGGGCAGTACGAGGTTAGGTATGTTTACCTACGTTTTGTAAATAATGGTTGAGATACTGTAAAAAGTCCAATTTGTTGGCGTTTTGTATCCTGAATTTAGAAGCTATCGTGAGAAGTGAGTCGACTCTATTGCCAAGGCGTTAGAGTGCATGTTCAGATATTTTGAGCACCCTGAAGAGTACAGATATATTTGATGGCGACTGTACAGCAACGCCACGGCGCCATGTGCAATCTGTGTTCCACAGAAATGATTTGCTAGGTTAATACCCAGATAACTTATCGTAGCTCTGTTTCTTGTCTTTTGCAACAAGTCTACAAGCCGGGGTTTTCGGAGTGTAGAATTAAGTCTTATGATCCAGTTTTTCCACAAATTGAACGTACATTTTGGTGTATTATTTTAAATCGTGCAATCTGCAATTAAAGTGGCTGCGATAATCTGAACTATGATAATAACAATACAGGGAATACATAAGTACCTACCTACCGAATATGATTAACATCGCCTGAACACTTATTTTATTATGCATTTTGATTTAATAATAGAACATCACAAAAATAGTCATCAATTTATGAATAGAGCTTTAGTCTACGTGCATGTTGTGTTTGCCTGTAATTGGGTGAATACTCAAACAACCTGTTTATCTACTGTATCAATATGAATTTGTATATATTCCACCTGTTGGCAAACTTTAGTTAAATAAATAAATAACTAATTTTTGACAATTATCTCCTAAACAGGATATAATTAATATAATAATAGGTAAA
The DNA here is from genome assembly GCA_951800055.1 of Cenopis cana. Lineage (NCBI taxonomy): Eukaryota > Metazoa > Arthropoda > Insecta > Lepidoptera > Tortricidae > Cenopis > Cenopis cana. The sequence continues at coordinate 24,696,756 of OX637475.1, read as the reverse complement.
TAAATAGTAGGTAAAAAAACAGTCATTCACTATAGTGCGCGCCATCCACGACGACGCGCCCCTCCACATAGCGAATCTCATACTAATCTATGCCTAGTTGTACTAAAGAGGGGCTTGGAGGGGCGCGCCTTCGTGAATGGCGCGCACTATACCGGCAGGAGCGATTAGTGATTACAGTGTTCGAAGCTTAGTATTAGCATTGAACACGACAAATTGAACACGATACTCAGTCATTATTTAACAGACGATATACGAATAGAGAACAGAGAGAATTCATTTCTCTAGGCCTTAGAGAAATAATTTCTAGAGTCTAAGGCGATAACGAGCTTTACGTTTACGCGTATAGTTCTTTATACATCGTTTATAAATAAATATGACTGTTATCTTTAAAGCATCAACCATTATCATCATCTATTATTTAGCTGTTATTTTGAAGCAGGGTTGTAAAACAACTACGCAGGTGTGTATTGTTTAAATATATTGTTTACGATACAGTAGGTATACACGTGCCGCATTATTGTATGATGCCGCATTACCTATAGTTTAATTTTATGACAAACACTGTTTTATTATAATATTGATTAGACCCTGTTTAACGATCCGTTGGCGTGTTTTTAATTTTGAATATTCTTTCTTAATAATAGAAGGTAGGTATATAGTGCAAGAGCCACGTCCGCGCTTTCGTCAACACGTTCGGCGGTTTTCACTCAGAAGCGATGCTTCTTTGTTTCCTACACCTCTACAATTAATACAAATAGCTCTTATACCTATGACAAGTACATTTTTGCTTATACTAATAATTGTATAATGATAAAATACGACAATAAGAATATAGTACAACTAACGTCAATTTTCATCATTATCCTACACATGCTTACATTATATAAGTCATGGAATTTCACTGTGGAGTTTGAATTCCTGAATTTTTCCGCACATAATATTCTTATGAATTTTATCTACATGCGTATCATAAATCCTCTATAATGTGTTCAGGTATGATTAGCAAATGACCGCCGTTACAACACTAAATACATAATTTTATCAAGCGATGTCATAAAGAGAAAAGTAGTAAGATAATGTTACATTTATTTTTTAATTTTACATTATGATACTGGTGTGTGCTTAGAAAATACATCAACGCGCACCACTTTTGTATTGAACAGGAACTAGTTCCTGAACACATGATAGAAGATTTATGGATACGCATGTAGAATAAAGTAGTGTATGCAACTGTATACATAATTAGGTCTTAAAACACTCGTGATTTAAGAACCCTCATTATGTAATAGTTGCATGAACTACTATATTGACATTGACTTTAGTTACGTATTATTATTTTAATGTAAAATAAATATGTTGACTAGTTTTTGGGTCAAATAGCCCTATTTAAAAATAATATTTACAACTAACGTAATGGCACCAATTATGGACGGCTTAAGAACTCCGTCGACATCTTTTGGCTATAACTCTCTTATTTTATAAGTTTGGTGTTAGTTATTTCAAAGAAAATGTAGCTTAATAATCACTAATTATAATAAACATACAAAAGTTTTGGATAAACTTGTAAATTCCGAGAAAATTGCTCCAAATCTGAAAAAGTCGAAAATCTTCGAAAATCCTATGATGGACACACAAAATCCAATTATGGACACCCAATCTTGGACACCTTATGTTCTAAAAACATTGTAGGCCGCCTGCAATTTCACATATAAATTCCTTTATTTGTTGAATTCCAACCTTTAAAAAAAAGTAGAAACTGTCATATAAAAGGCGGCATAGGTCGTATTCAGCCAATTCAGCTCGTATTTTTCTGTTGGAAACGCGACGTCTTTTTAAGTCTTGATTAATTTGCGTTTTTCGGTAAAACAATACACTTGCGATTCTGTTAAAAAAAAAATAAACATCCCGCTGTTTATTTTTTGCTGAGCATGATGTTTTTGACGTTTTAAGGTTATGTTTATCAAATATTTATCCAAATTTTGTCGTATTTCCTTCATTTTTGAGAAAAGTACTATATTAGCCTCGGCCGGAATGGCAATTGCAGGGTTCGTATTATAATTAAACGGACTCGCAAGCTCGTCATTTTAAACAAATACTCAGCCTGTAATTGATTTTTTCCCCGGCCACGACAATAATGAATTTTTTTTTTCGGGATAAGGATTCATGGACAAGGAATTCAAATTTTACATTTCTTTCGAATTTTAAGTAAAAATTTTTTTTACGAAAAATCGTCATTATACTCGATTTCGACTAATTCGGGGTTAAGGATTTCAAGTTTTACATTACTTTTGAATTTTAAGCAAAAAAAAAAAAATTTTGCGGAAAATCGTCATTATACTTGATTTCGACTAATTCGGGGATAAGGATTTCAAACTTTACATTTATTTTGAATCTTAAGTAAAAAAAAAATAGTTTTTCTAAAAATCGTCAATTTACTCGATTTCGACTAATTCATGGATAAAGGAGTTCAAATTTGATATCGATTTAGAGCATCTATAAATATGTAAGTACTCTAAGATGGGTTCGGAAGCCGAAGGCAAATGACCTGCATTCCTACCAGTGCTACCGGTTACATATTTATAGTAGCCGGTATTATATAACATTTGAAATCCTTATCCCCGAAATAGTCGAAATCAAGTAGGTACACACATATGACGATTTTTCGATTTTTTATTTTTTAATTCAAAATTAATATAAAATTTGAAATCCTTATCCCCGAATTAGTCGAAAACGAGTATAATGATGATTTTTCGCAAAAAAAAATTTTTTTTCTTAAAGTTCAAAATTAATATAAAATTTGAAATCCTTATCCCCAAATTAGTCTAAAACGAGTATAATGACGATTTTTTGAAAAAAAAAATTTTTTTCAATTCAAAATTAATATAAAATTTGAAATCCTTATCCCCGAATTAGTCGAAAACGAGTATAATCATAATGACGATTTTTTGCAAAAAAAATTTTTTTTCGCTGTAAATTCAAAATAATATCAAATTTGAAATCCTCATCCCCGAATTAGTCAAAATCGAGTATAATGACGATTTTTCGAAAAACATATTTTTTTTTCTTACAATTTAAAATAAATGTAAAATTTGAAATACTTGTCCCTGAATCCTTATCCCAAAAAAAATAACCTATATCGAGCTGACCTTTCGTATCGACTGAATTTTGTAGTAGTAAGTAGTAGTAAGTTCTTTATTGCATTAAATGTGGTTAACAAAGGGTCTTATGTATTATAATTTACAAGGATCACACATTTAGCTGAATTGCAGCGTGCAAAATGTAAGTCTTAAATCTAAAATCTCTTATAGCCTACAACATGCACCTTATTTTATATAATTGAGATGTCTGAGAGTTGAGACCAGGAACTTTACTTAGTAATTTGGTTGTCTATAAATCTGAAATTAGTTAAGTGAAATGAAAAAATATGTCGATAATTAAAACTATATGTCATAATGCATAATAAATGTCAATGATAAAAAATTATGGATGTGATAAAATTAAATAATTGTATTATGAAGCCATTATTATTAACTGTCAATAAATCATGTCAATCTAGTTTATATTACTATTAAAGAAATCATTTAATGTGTAGTAACATTCATCAATTAACCAGGTCTTTAGATTTGTATAGAATTTATGTCCAACTAAGCTAGTTATAGATTTTGGCACTGTATTATAAATTTTGCTTAGCATATAATAGGAGTTATATTTAAATAGGCTTAATTTTGCTTCTGGCATGTTCAAAGGTTTTTGTGTAATTGTTCGCTTATTCTTATTGTTCTTAATCAGAAACAGATCTATGTGTTTTTAACACGCTTTTATTAGGTCGACCTGTATGTAACTATGTAATGGAATCTAAGGTAACTAATTTAACCAACTTCCAAGCATCGTAGCGTCATGAAAATTGGCAGCTGTATGTAGTTCTGATGACAATACAATAATATGGTACTGTCGAACTGATCTGATGATGGAGCCGGAAGATATGAACTGGAACTTCATGATGGAACATCGTATCATAGCTGTGTTTGGATTTGTTAGAAAAGTCTTGTAATGAACTTTGACCACGATTAGGTCTCAAGGTCTGATAGGTCGACGTGTATGTAACTAACTATGTAATGGAATCTAAGGTAACTAATTTAACCATCTTCCAAGGATCATAGCTTCATGAAAATTGGCAGCTGTATGTAGTTCTGATGACAATACAATAACATGGTACTGTCGAACTTATCTGATGATGGAGCCGGAAGATAAGAACTGGGACTTCATGATGGAACATCGTATCATAGCTGTGTTTGGATTTGTTAGAAAAGTCTTGTAATGAACTTTGACCACGAATCGGTTACAAGGTCTGATGATGAAGCCGGAAGATAGGCACTGCCATTCCATGATGGAATAACGTATCATAGTCGTGTGTGAAAGGTGAAAGGTTGCACTTGTGAGAAAGGTCACGTAATGGACTTTGAACACGATCAGGTTTCAATCAACACGTAAAGCGTGTTTTTCTAGTGTTTTTAAACTATTAATTTATTTTACAAAATTACATGCCTCCAGAATGTATAAACAAGGAAGAGTTAGAATCCTATTTTGTCTAAATACAGGTCTACACGAATCTAAAGGTTTTAAACCAAATATCGCTCTTATGCACCGCTTTTGAGCTATAAAGAGTTTAGGCATAACTGTTGAGTTACCCCACAGTATAATTCCGTATCTGAGGGCAGAACACACATATCCGTAACTTACCTGTTCAAAATTAAAAAAAAAAAAACATTATAGTACTAAATAGGAAATTATAATGAATATTATATCACTGCTGGTAACCTTCACCACAGGTAAGAACATTTTCATAAGTACATTGATGTTAAAATGAAGATCATTTGCCTACGGTTTCTGAACGCATTTTAGAGGATTATGATATTTGTGTAGATAAACTACTATTATAATAAAACTGGGTGACATTTTTCAAACATTTACTTCGCCAATAAATCCGTCCAACATTGGGTGTCCATAATTGGGTAACCAGAATTCAGTATGAAAACCAATCATGGAGCAATTGTCCATTGGAGATTAACAAAAAATAGGAACCAGTAATGTACATCCTCTCTAAATCATTCAAATTGGATTCTAATGCAATAAACACTTTAAAAAAGTATTGTTAAATATGTAACGCTTCTCACGAAATCATATCAAAATAATATTGTTTAGAGAAAATAAAGTTTACAATCAAAAACATAAACCTACTTCCTTAGTTATTTCTGTAAGAAATTTAGGTTATTCGTGAAAAATGTCGGAGCTCACTTTTTGCCGCCGCGCCATTTTTAAACAAAATTACCGAGGTGTATGTAATTTGTCAATGTGATACATAGAAGCCGATCCATTGCTGGAGCCAGGTCCATTACTGGTGCCACTACGTTACTTATTTGTAAATACAATATTGACATTGAATTCTAAAGGCGTTTTCTTCATATGTAAACCTTTATTAAACCTGTAATTTCCAGTTAATGGCGTTTAGGTACAGTCAAGGGCACCAATATGTATACACTTTTTCACCTTACTCCATTAAAATAAGGTCCAAAAATGTATACATATTTATGCCCTTGACTGTACCTGTAGGTCTGTAAAGTTTGAACTACTTACCCATAAACAAATCGAACCGCTACCGGGCGCACAACGTCTGTATGAGTGTAAAATAAAATAAAACCACTAAGAGTACAATGAAGCCAATACGCCTTAGAATGATAATCGTCGCGGTACCTGTAATAAAAATTAAGTATGTTAGTATAAAAAGATAAATTAGGTAGGTATTGATTCTTGTTCCATCTAAGTATCTAAGTATTTATAACTATTTTATATGCCTCATTTTTTCGGAAACAGAATTTTGCTTTTATCATAAGTTTGCTTTTATCATTAGTTGTACTAGATAATAAGAATTAAAATGTTTTATATTTTGTAGATAAATAGTAATTAATTTATTGGCCATTTGCCTGAAACACAGGAAACATCCTAGTTCAGGCATGTGATATATGTTATCTATCGATAAGTTGTAGACTATAAGAAAATAATTGTAAAACGTATATTTAATAAATTATTCTTATTCTTATTCTTATTCTTATTTAGATACGCCCAAGAATCGCATTTCATTTCATTTTCATTTATTTCGAACCATACAAAAAACGCTTATAACTAAAAACATGAGAATATCCGGCAGATCCCGAACTAGGCTGAGCCTATATCTCGGGACCTAGCAGTACACTATACAAATGAAATAAGCACGTAGGCATCAAATGAATTAGTAGAGAGGCCAATTCGTCGAAAGTGCCTTATTTACGATTTTCGTAGGACTGAAAAGGTTTATATTATACCGACAAGTGGTATCGTTGGAATCAGCATCGTTTACTGATTATCAAAATGCATGTTGTCGCTTCCTAAAGTGGTGGAATGAGTTTTTATGACGTCATAAATTTAATGTATGGAAAATAATAAATTTTTGTTCAATAACCTATCGAGTGGGATATCAAAAGAAATGGCTCCATGAGCTGATTCTAAAAAAATATACCACACCATTAGATTTCGGCCAGTGGTGCCGTAAAACATAAAGTTCATTTTCAAAACACACCAAGTTTGGTCTCTTCCTGACAGGAAACGGCTGAATGTTTTTCTTTTTAATATACGCTGAACGACTTACTGTATCCTTAATATCTAAACGTAATGAAAGGAGTTTGGAAAAAAGTCAGGTCTACAAAATGCCAGTTTTGCTGCTTTAAAATAATGAAATAAATGGTAGGCATTCATATTTTCCGAATTCTTTTCATTGCGTTTGGATATTAAGGATACAGTCAGTCGTTCAGCATAAACACACACATGACATTATTATAATTTACATTGTTTGTGATTTTTTTAATTTTAAATTTATTAAATTTTGACATATTTTAGATTTATTTAAATACTGATTTAATTTAATTTAATTTATAGTTTTACGAGTATGGTAATTTTTTAAATGTAAATGTAAATGTATTGTAAAAATTTTATGGGTCCTGATACTCGAAATAAATGATTTTTATTTTTATTATAAATATAAGGAAAATTCATTCAAGAATCTCTTGTTAGGAAGAGCCCAAACTTGGTGTGTTTTAAAAATGAATTTTATTTTTTACGACACCAGTGGCCGAAAACTAAAGGTGTGGTATATTTTTGGAATCAGCTCATGGAGCCCTTTTGTTTGATACCCCACTCGATAATCGAAAAATTGTTTATTTGGATTTGGTTGAGGAGCAGCAGCCTCCCAAAGACGTAAAAAAAAATCAGTCATTTCCTCTCGACTGAAACTAGGTTTAAATGATAGTTAAGAAGATACCTTAACGACTTAAGTATCTTCTTAACTATCATTTGAACCTAGTTTCAGTCGAGAGGAAATGACTGAATTTAATTTTTTTTACGTCTTTGGGAGGCTGCTGCTCCTCAACCCTCAACCCACCAACGGAATCGTGGCAGACGTCCACAGTAATTTTTTATTCATCTTTCTTAACCACTCTATGTAGTTTTCATGCGAGAGGAGATTGGTAATCGTGACCTGTCGTTGGCCCGCAGTCTATAACACCAATATAACCTCGAAAGAGGCCCACGATCTTACAGGTAAAGGTTATAGAAGGCCTGTAGAGCAGTGTTATCTTTATGCTCATAGTGTTAAACAACTCTCTACAACCACAGTAATACCTGTTGAAGCGTTAGCTGAGAGTGAATGAACGCTCTTGTGCAGGTATTCTCGTGCGTTGTGTGAGAGCAAGAGTGTTGATTTACCCTCAGCTAACACTTCAACCGGTATTACTGTAGTTGTAGAGAGTTGGTTGACACTATGGGCGTCGGCTGAGAACAATTTACCACTTTAGGCTTTATAACACCTATTAAAGAGTTTCAAGTGAGAATTTTTTACTTGTTGCAATAAAATTGTGTGACAAACAGCAAATGGCTATTATGGCATGTTTGACAGGAGGAGATAATTAAGCGATAACGAATTATTGAAATTATTTTTGTTTGTGAAGTGTAAACAATCTGCCCTCGTGATTTTACGGTTATTGTATACCATGTTTCTCATCTCAATTTTAACGCGCCCGGGATATATTAAAGAATTCTTATAAAACTTATGAAGAATTAAATAGGCACTTCGAGTTTTTATATTTTTTATTATTCTGGCTTCTTGGTCAGCGGCATGTTAAATAAAGAGGCATCCATAATAAAACAAGAGTAACATAAATAATGAAGTATTTTGTTGTCAAATATTGAATAAATTAATCAATTTATAGGTTAGATATCACCAAAACAATGGCGAACTTAGATTAAAGCTTTAGTCTTCACTTAAGTCATCTATTACGCTTATTGAGTTACAATACCCTCAGTCAAGAATATTGTACAGGCTTAGTCTTCATAACAGTGTTACATAACGTTGTAATAATTACACTTACATAAACTCTTGAAAAACTCTGTTTTACAATCTTAAGTTGCATAAGACACTCCACGGCAGCAACTAAACAACAATAAGAGTTAACGAGTGTCATCGAACACTCTTTTAAAGATTTAAGTGCTACAAACAAGCTAAAGCTATAACCTCTTAAGTATACTTGCTTTGATTAACACCATTCTAACGCTAAAACCTGTTTAACGTCGTTGTTTAATGCTCTAGTACCACTTTAGGTGTTACTTTCGTATTTCAACTCCTTTATATCACTATCAGTTTCAACAGAGATAAATATAACTCACTTAAACAGGTTAAGGTTATAATAATGCCTGTATCTAACGCTAAAATGCTAGTTAGGTAACTCTCAAAAGACTTGTTTCTCGATAGAGAGTGTCAGTAGGGAAGCGGAATGGTTTTCTCAGCATCACCTGTATCACGGCACGCTGGGCTCGCTCTACTAAAAGCAAGTGACTTTTGGCGGCGCTGCCCCAGACTCCAACACAGTATTGTAAGATTGACTGACATAGCGCCCTATAGACAAGGTAAATAACATCCTCCGTAGTCCAGTCACGAAGTCGCTTCATAATGTACATGCACTTCCTCACCTTTGTTGAAAGTGTGGAAAGGTGCTCGTTAAAGTTTTCGAACGAACATTTAATTAGTACCTAGATCTGGCTACCAGGCGCCACTATCAATGCGGAAAGTTAGCTGTATCTTTTAGCTGTATGAAGGATTAGAGCCTTGTCCGAAGAATCAGATGAAGCAGATGTCTTAGAAAAAGCAAGGAAATCAGATTTAGCGACATTTAGAGTGAGAAGGTTGTTTTGTAACCACGACTCAATCAGCGTGAGCCCTCGCTCGGCTAGTGAGTAGAGAGCATCCCAAGTCTTGTCGTGAATGAGTGCAACCGTATCATCTGCACAACAGATGATTCTTGCGTGTTGGGGTCTTAGATTAATAAGGTCATCCATGTACACTAGAAAAAGCGTAGGTCCGAGGATACTTCCCTGCGGAACTCCAAAACTGACGGGTAACTGATTACAGCAGTGCTCACCTATTTTCACTAACTGACGTCGGTCGGTTAGGTAACTACGAAATCATTGAAGAGCCAGCCCCTTCACACCCGAAGATTCAAGTTTTTGGAGAAGGATGTCCACCGACACAGTATCAAATGCTTTTACGAGATCCAAGAACACTCCGATAAATTTATCCCCGCTGTCCACGATGTCTGATATTTTGTTGGTCAGAAATATGGCCGCGTCTTCGGTGGATTTGCTTTTTCTGAAACCGAACTGACTGTCAGATAGAAGATTGTTTCTTTCCAGGAAGTTCGTTAGCCGAGTGTTTATAATTTTTTCCAAGATTTTAGAGAAAACGCTGAGAAGGGAAATGGGACGGTAATTATTGGCGTCTTTCTTGGATCCGCATTTATAAATGGACGACACTTGTGCTAGCTTCCAGCACTCCGGGAAGAGGCTAGTCTCCAAACTCAAGTTGCAGATATGAGTCAGTGGCTCGATGATGACATCCTTGACCTCCTTAATAAGAAAAGGCCTAACTCCATCCATCCCAGGAGCACTGTCGTTCCTCAGTCTAGAAACATATTTATCCACCTCGAAAACATCCGTTGGATAAAGCAAAAGGAAATTTCCAATACGAGATGAAGACTGCACCTGAGCTGCTAATGAGGACTGGCCGAGAGAAATTTTGGTAAAGATGTTATTAGCCAAGTTTTGTCCTACCGTTGCGAAATGGTTATTAATTACGTTAAGAGAATTCTTCGGAGAATCAGTCTGTGATACCAGTTCGATGCTAGAGTCAGATTTAGCAGGACGGCAACAAATGTTTTTAATAGAATTCCACAAATTTTTAGGTTGTCTTTGGCTTCAATCAACTGTTTCCTTGAAACTCAATCCTTAGCTTATACAGAAGATTATCGAAAAAGTTCCTATACCGCTTGAATACATTTTGTAACACAGCATCATTTGGTGCAGCTCTTGCTTGGCTATGAAGCTTATCCCTGTGCCTCATGCATCTCATTAGCCCAGGCGTAATCCAAGGCTTAAGATTGAATTTTGAGCGGCTTATTTTGACTCTATGGGTGTTATTTTTTATAGCAGTCGAGACGATAGGGTTGAACTTAGTGACAGAATCATTCACATCTATAGACCCGGTTACCCCAGACCAGTCCGCCTCACGCAGCTCCCGGGCGACTGCTGGAAAGTCAGGAATGAAGCCTCGCGCTGCCGTAGCGTGCGGTCGTGTGTTGTTATCGCTCTGCGGTGCATCCCAATCGCTTATCAGTGCAATTAAATTGTATTCATCTCCGACCGCGCAATAACTCGACAACTTATTTGCTAAAATAAGTGATTGTTCGAGATGATCCTGCGTGACCTGACTATTCCTTACGAACAAATAACATACCCCACAGACAATTAAACATGTCTAATTATAAAAGTGTTGGGTTATCAAACTATCCTTACGATTCAGACACAAATACCGACATAGTGAAGTGCTACCATTGTGATACCGATAATAAAATAAAAAACTTCTACGATTGGTTGGACAATCAGACAAAAGTTGAAGTTCTTTCCTGCGAAAAATGCGACAAAAAATCATGTGTGAAAATATTTGCGCATACGTCAGTTTATAATACAAACCAAATGGTTGTAGCAACAAAATACAATTTTTTCTGCGTAGCGGAGAATAAGACAAGGCAAGGACGTGGCCCGGAATGTACGGGTAAGGACTGCAAGCAACCTACCTATAGTATAATAGAGATAGATCAAGATAGATTTATTAATAAAGAAATTATATAATGCAGGTTCTGTGGCACTGTAAATGAAATTACTGCTAGATGCCCGTCATTAAGAGACACGCCTAAGATTCGCCGCGTCGGAGAATGGATCACTATGAACCATTACGAACAGATGCGTCGTGAAAAAGAAAAAAGTAACATAGAAAAATTCAACAAAACGCATAATCCGAAACCAAATAATTCGCGAGTAACCACTCAAAACAGATTTGACGCACTACAAAACCTAGAAGAAAATGACATGTTGGTTGATATGGACATGATGAAGATGGTGCGTCAACCAATTGTGATATGATCGAGCGAGCAAGTGTAGCTAGCGTAAGTAGCTCACGAAAACGCACAATTTCACCGTGTCAGGCCACTATATCTAAAAGAGGTAAAGCTAATGTTCAAGGCCAAGGAGTATCTACACAACCGCAACATCCTAGTGACTCTGTTAAAGCCAAGCCAAATAAACCTACTATACAAGTAGTTAACATATGGATGTCAATGCTGGCCTCTCACTACAGCCATAATACAAAAATCAAGAACATTTCAAAGAGCGACTGAGAGGTCTATGCTGAGTCTAAAGTTAAGAGACCGCGTAAGAAGTACGGATATACGAAACATAACAAATATAGCAGACATTGTTAAAACTACATGTAAACTAAAGTGGAAATGGGCTGGACATATTTCGAGGACAAATGACGGACGATGGAGTGAGCGCAGAGGAAGACAGAAAAGACACTGGAGCGACAACATAGTGCAAGATGCAGGAAAGAACTGGCAAAGAACTGCTATAGATCGGAACAGATGGCACAGCATGGAGGAGGCCTTTGCCCAGAAATGGGCATCCAAACAACATATCATATAAACTATATTCAACTTTATTATATTCTTGAATTTTATTTTACTTTTATAAACTATTTAATAGACATTGTTATATATAAATTCTTGCAAAATCTATTCAATAATTCAGAATGACATGACTTAATTTATTTAATTTACTTTAATAAAATATGGAGTTGTTTAATGAATTGAGACTATATTCAGTAAATAAGTTTTAAAAATTGAACATATTATACCCTATGCATGATTTAATTTATATAATTTTGATTCCCTTGAGTGTCAATATAGGTATACATTTTTGCGTCCTAAGCGGACGTTTGTTTTTAAATACGTTATCTTAGAAGTTGGTTTTTTTAGGGTTCCGTGCCCAAAGGTTTAGCCTTTAGGTGCGGAACCCTAAAAAGCCGTATGTTCATTTATTTATTTATAGTATGGCAGTTATTATGGACCATGAGATCTTCGAAAAGTATGGTTGCGAGTTTGTTGCTCTTTTAGCACCACCAGGGGTCGCGTAGTGTAGGATAGCGGTGAGTACTCTATACGGATGTTGTACATATTCGACACCCATCTTCATAGGAAACTCACGGCACTGGTGTCCCTTTATTTGGGCCAGCCAGTTTTTCAGCGACAACGATAACACCCAAACCGTTAAGTACTCGTGTTCAAATCATACATTGTTGAAATAATAATTCAATGACATGAAGTGAACCCTAACCCAACTTTTATAATTATGGTTTCAATTTCACTATTTTTATGTTGTGGTTCATACCTACGTATAATACACCTTCTTGCCTTATGTATTGTCTTTGAGTAAATCGGCTGTGGAGACATACGGACGGACGGACGGACAGACAGATATGAAGACACAAGGGTTCCGTTTTCGTCACCTAAACATTGTACGTCCGAAATGGGCAAACTGCTGGTGCTATAATTTTATGACTACCACCAAAATGTACACAGTTCTGACAATAAAATTATCTTATCTTATCATCAAAATCGTTAGAGCCGTTTCCGAGATCCCCGAAATAAATAAATAAATAAATATATAAATAAATAAATATACAATAATTGCTCGTTTAAAGATATAAGATTTATGGGAGTAGGTATACTGACAAGGGGCTGACACGCTTTGCTAGAGAAAGATAGTCTTATTGCGATTCCTGTAAGAGGAGCGCGGGTTGGGCATTGTTGTAGTTAATAATTAGTGTGAAGTGCCCGATCCCGATAAGTAAAATAATTGAATTTGGTGACTATTTGATAGTTTTGAAAGGGTTTTAGTGTCTTTAAACAGTGTTCCCTAAACGTTTTGCATACTTTGGGCCTCGTAGTGTATTTCACGAATTAACGGTTGTGCTCCTAAATTGAACCTTATTTGTAAACGCATACGTTTCAGTTTGCAGTGTGCTATTTTTCATATTAATTACTTCGTGTTGCTAAGTGCATTTGGTGCGAGTTGAAATGAGTGACAATGGCGAAAATAATCAAACCATACGGGCGACTTTATTTACGGAAACCGCGGAGTACCTAAAGAAGATCAATTGGTACCTTGAGACCAGTGAATGGATTTCGAGTGCGCATCAACAGCTTAACTTGGCAGACCGCGCCCGACTCACAGTTTTCTTTAGCGAAATTGATGAGCAGTATAGGGAATGTCGTGACGCTAGTGCCCAGCTCTTGGGCGGCTTGGACCGGTCTATTGATGTAGAGGAATATACTTATGTACAAGACATTATCAAGTTGGTACGCGATCAGGTTTTGGATATTAAAATTAAGCGTAATGAGTTAGTCGCGCCTGTTTCTGCTAGTACCCCGATGCGTTCAGTGTCCGACCGAGCTACAGTAGTGGCTGGTGACCTTGACCTCCCGCGTCCCCAGCGGTTACCGGACCTCCCGATTCCGCGCTTTGACGGACGTCCGGACGCTTGGATTAGCTTCATAGACCAATTTGACAGTGTGGTTGATGCTCGAAGTGACTTGCTTTCCACCCATAAAATGCACTATTTAATGAGTGCTTTGTCTGATGAACCGAAACGTTCGGTACAACACTTGAAAGTTGAAACCGGTAATTATAAAGTGGCCCGTAACCTTCTCAAGCGGAGATACCATAATACACACGTACTTGCTGACACCTACATCGCACAGATTATGTCACTGCCCGATATCAGTCCTCGGTTGACTGGTCTAAGAGTGTCATTTCTTAACCCTCTCCTAACTGCATATCGTTGTTTAGAGCGGCTTGAATTACCGGTTAAACATTGGTCCTATATACTTGTACATATTTGTTTAGCGAAACTCCCAAGCGATTTGCGATCGCGATTTTAGCGTCGTCACGGCGACGGCATGAAGGACCTACCTGCCTATGATAAGCTAATTGATTTTCTAGAATGTCGTCACCACGACAATGTGGGAAATACTTCTTTAGTAGACGCACCGTCTTCCCAAACTAAACCCATCCCGGTCGTGAGAAACCTGCGGCCGCGTCAGTACTTCGTCGCCGAGACCATGTGCGAACCAAAATGCCCTATGTGTTCTAGCCAGTCCCATTATCTACGCGAGTGTAAAGATTTCCTAGATATGTCCCCCCGCGATCGTTCTAACTTTGTGAAAATGAATGGCCTGTGTTATAGGTGTTTAGATAAGCATACAATTTCGTCGTGTATGCGCGATTATGGTTGTGGAACCTGTCGGCGCCCGACTCATCATACCCTTCTGTATATTTAGCGCGGGTTTTTTTTGTGTTAGTGTATATTTGGAAGCTACTGTGAGAAAATGTTGGTTTAAGTGTTCCGGAACTTTGCGAGGAGGTATGTCCTTTCCACTTTCATCCTTAAGTGAGATGGTGCGCAGCAACTGTTTGGTAGACACTTCGTCATTGACTATACGCCACATCTCCTTAGAGGGGTTTTTACTGTTTACAATCCGGTTTGCATTGTACTCTCGGCGGGCAATCAATGATTCTGTTTTTATTCGGTCAGCGTGGTGCCTAATGCATTGATCGAGATTATTTAATTCCGGATATTGGCGTTTCATTTCGGTTAAATCATTATGGTTTGTAATTAATTTTGATAAGGTTTCCGTAAGCCATGGAATCTGTTTCTTTTTCTTAACTAATATATTTTTGTTCGGGAAATGAATGTCAATATAATACCTAAGAATGTTAAAATATTTATTAAATTTGTCGTCAATAGAAATCAAGTTGTCAAATATAAAATTCCAATTATAATTTTCAATGTCAATATAAAATAATAGTCATGCTTGGTCATTAAATACATACATTACATACTGGAAGCGTTCGCTAACGAAATCATAATTTTCAATCAATGTAAAAGATTTAAAAATTATCAGACAGATGTCTTGGGTTCAAAATCCCACCTTTGGCGGATAAAAAATAATTATTTTTTCAATCCCTGTAAAGTATAATCCCAGGAAAGTACCCTATAAATTTTGATTCCCTAATGTCGATACGTACGTACGTTTTTGCGGCATAAACGGCCGTACCTTTTTAAATACGTTAACTAAGAAGTTTGATTTTTTCACAGCTTCAAGAGTAGGTATACCTGAATAATAAGTTTTTAAGTTTATTAAACTCGATACCTATCCACACGATCCCGACAAAAATTGCTTTGAGTTTCACACTGACACTTTTGTCTTATTTAGTCCAACAGATAGTTATTCAACTTTTACAGTACTGTACATAAATAATTCGTAATAGAGTAGTTTTATCCCACGAGCACGGACGGGTGAGCCATGGTTGTGTGTCGAGCACATGATAGGTACATGCACATTGTCTATGTGTGCGTCAGCGTAGGAGCTATGAGTTCACGTTGTCTATGTGTTTGTATGTGTCACAACAACTACAACAATGCCCAACCCGCGCTCCTCTTACAGGAATCGCAATAAGACTATCTTTCTCTAGCAAAGCGTGTCAGCCCCTTGTCAGTATACCTACTCCCATCTTATATCTTTAAACGAGCAATTCTTGTATATTTATTTATTTATATATTTATTTATTTATTTCGGGGATCTCGGAAACGGCTCTAACGATTTTGATGATAAGATAAGATAAGATAAGATAAGATAATTTTATTGTCAGAACTGTGTACATTTTGGTGGTAGTCATAAAATTATAGCACCAGCAGTTTGCCCATTTCGGACGTACAATGTGTAGGTGACGAAAACGGAACCCTTGTGTCTTCATATCTGTCTGTCCGTCCGTCCGTCCGTATGTCTCCACAGCCGATTTACTCAAAGACAAGACATAAAGGCAAGAAGGTGTATTATACGTATGAACCACAACATAAAAATGGTGAAATACAGTTTATCTCAATTTATCTCAATTTGATAACAGCGTATGTCGCGGTCATGTGCATCACACCACACGTAGGTCAGTACTGAGGTCATATAAATCTTGACTTGACATGTATTATACTTGTTATCATTACTCAAAGAGTACATCTGAATGTCTGTCAAATTAGACCAGCTTGACAGGAATGACAGGACTGGCTTCCCACGAGGCGGCTTGACCCATATAAAGCCCATATAAAGGAAAACTAATTAGGCGGCCGTTTTTAACAACGGTAGGGATGGGATTAGCAACATGAACACTTACAATGCCCAATCAGTACCATTAAGTATTAATTTAGATAATATAGAAATTTCCTATTGTGATGACATAAAGTTTTTATTAGGCTTACACTTAGACAAATAAAGATACGAAAAGTGCTAAAATGTGTATGTCACACGTCGACTCAGTCATGTTTAGAGGCTTGCAGAAACTCGAAAAAAAAATATTCAATGTGGTCACACAGGTAAAGTAATGAGTCAAGATATTAAAATGTGCTTTATCTACACACATATCATAAATCCTCTAATATGCGTTCGGAAATCGTAGAAAATGACTCTCATTTCAACATTCAATGAATTTATGGCAATTTTCTTATCTGTGGCTAAGGCTACAGCAGTAATATAATTTTAAATTTTAATCTCATATATGATGTTAAAATATTAAACGTCAAACAAAACTGTCAAAATTTAAATGTCAAAGTTGACATGTCCCTATTCTAGTATCACTGAAAATACAAATTCATGCAGTCGATGCGAAATGTCAGCTCGATGTTTTTTAGTATATATCGCACGAAATTTGAGCTAGAACGACATGATCACATCAGAATAGGGACTCTTTACTTTTTAAAATAACATTCAGGTATCGGTTGCCAGTTCTAATTTCGACATTTCCGCAACCGTGTAAAAAAGGTTGTATTTAAATTAATACAATTATTGTATTTATTTACTTCGGTTTCTGAACCCATCTTAGAGTACTTATAATATGTGTGTAGATAAAGTAATGTATGCAACTGGTACATAATGAGGGGCATTAAAACAAGAGTGTGGGTTTTGAAACGAGCCGTAGGCGAGTTTCATAATAAGGTCACACGAGTGTTTTAATGTCTAATAAAACTACTATTACCTATACATTGATTTAATACATAATAAACGATGTTAGTCACACAATACGTTCTTTTTGGTATTTTCTTTCAATATATTCAATATGTGTACACTATTCCTTACAATTTCCAGTTAGTCACATGAGATTCCGCTTAGTCACTGTCACAAGATTTGGAGTGTTTAAAATAATTATTTCTGGCTGCTGTAGTGCAACAATTCGCATTTTTAAGCATTTACATTACTAAATAAATATTCCTAAATGTATTAAATTTTTCTTTTTATTGATTAGTACTATTTTAACACCAATAAATACATGTTTTAGCAGTCATTTACATGCGATTGTGACGAACTGGACATTCATTTTATCCTCCAAGCTTATTTTTTCCATTAATTCTATAAATTAAGCCCGTTTTAAATGGTTTATTGTCTTTATTTGAAATGTGTAAACTGAAACTGGTCCAAAAAACACTACAATCAATTTATAATGAATTTTATAATTGTGACTATCCGGAACTAGTTCCACCGGAATCTGAAGTTAAAATGCGGATATTTTCTATATTTATTAATATTTTCATGCTATTTTCGCAAATAATACTCTATAACTTATGTGGAATCGAATAAGCAAAGAAATTTCAAAATTGGTGTTAAGAAAAAAAGTCGTTCTCCGGTTCGTCACGTGTACTTTTTTTGAAAAACGCCCTAGTGCCACCCATGTAAAATTGGTTCATAAATGATATAAAAACCGGCCAAGTGCGAGTCGGACTTCGCAAATTTAGGGTTCCTAACCAACAGCAAAATTAAGTTTGTTTTTATAAGAAAAATAAGGAAATATCAAAGGAAAAATCTGATTTATCAATACACTAGCTGACCCGGCGAACTTCGTAACGCTTTTAACAGGCAAAGAATGTTCTCTTTCAACAGTTTTAACTAAGTTTCAGCTAAACATAGGATAAACGTGACAACCCTTTTCCAGGTCGCACCAACGTAAATACGCCTTTTTTGCGAAAAACAAAATATATATTCAAAATAGTTATGTATTGGGAATTAATTTAAGCGCAAGTAATTTTTCGCCATAGGTCAATTCTATTTAAACCTTAAATTTGGTTGAAATTTTATTGATTACCATTTATGTGTTCCACTCTTTAGTATAAACTTGTAATCTTTGTCGTAGTCTTTCGTACCCGAAGGTCGACACAACCATATTGATGGCATCCACGCGTTCGTCCGTCTGTACTGACACACTCGCACACTAATTTGAGACTGAAACTACGTGATTGTATTAACAAAAAGAGAAACCGTAGTTTAATTTTCTTACTAATTTACGTTCTATGAGTACTTTTCTTAAATGTTACAAAACATCTAAAATGATAAACCTACTGCCGAATGATCACCTGAACTTATTAGTCTTTAATAACTTTATTAGAATTAAAATTAAGTAACTAAAATGTTTGCAAAATTAATTGCGAATCCCGCCAGGAACATTTTTAAAAATAATTTCACGCTTATAATGTACGGCCATGCTAATTAATGTCCAGCCACAAATTTTGATTTTTTAATTTACAGCAATTGTCATTCGACTTGGGTTCTCTTCTGCCAAGTTTTAACACGTACTTTCGCGGTTTTATTTAAATATAATAAATGACAACTGTTTTATCTGGTTTGATTTATTGGCATCAGTTACACGGTGATTATTACTCACGATACCGCGGTGTCAATATTATCGTGGTCAATTCGAACTTTGTATCGTGTCATCCCTTTCACTCATGCAGATGCATATGAGAGTGAAAGGGACGATACGAAGTGTGAATTTCGAACTTCGGAATACAGAAGGCCTACCGCGAACCTTAAACGAAGTTTTCTCTCTTTGTCGCACTTGCAAGTCCATAGGTAAGTGTGACAGAGAGAGAAAAATCGTTTGTGGTTCGCGTTTGCCCCCCAGGCCCAGATAATCTTTAGTAACTTTGGGAGCTAATATTTCACCAACGGTTGCCTTAAAAGTTTTTTAATAACCTTTGAAGTATTTTTAAAACCCTAGCTATAGATACCCCACACGACCATGTGCATTGATTTTTTTTTATATTCCGGTTACGTAAGTGTAGGTGGTTATTATGTATGGAGTGCTCCTCTCTGCTATTTCTTTTTTTAGGATTCCGTACCCGAAGGAGCCAAACGAAACCCTATTGCTGTTACTCACGCGTCCGTCCGTCCGTCGTATGTCACACAGGGTTTAAAGCCAACCCAAAAAACCCGTTTTTGAAATGAAAACTTCTTTAGCGGCGCTGAGCACTTTTGTACTGGGGAAAAATTGTTAAACTCGCGACAGATTCTAAGACCAGCTAGTTGACCCCTCCTAGTATCGTGATTGGGATGTTACGAGGGGTCAACTCAGCTAAACTCAGCTTATCTTAGATGCGTAAGACAATGATACTCGGGACATATTATGTAGTAAATGGATTATGCGAATATGAATATGAACATTAGTATGAATATAAATACGGCTACGGATACGGATACCGAAACGGATACGGACACCGATACGGATACCGATACCGATACGGATACAGATACCAATACCGACACCGATACCGATACCAATACCGATACCGATACAGATAGCGATATCAATACCGATACCGATACCGATACGGATATGAATATCTTTGTTATTTACTTTATTGAGTTTTCACTTCTGCCGGCACTCCCGGAGTGCAACCCGTTTTTTCTATTTTGGTGATACCAGTTTTGTAGTACTTCCGTACATGTTTGACAAAATCAGATTCCTTCATCAAGAATTTGTACGCCAATAGGCAGGGTATAGTGTTACATAAATCAATTATTTACCACCACTGTAATCAGATTCACCTATACTGACAAATAAAACTTTGAACTTTGAACTTTGAACTTCAATGTAGCTCGAAACGCACGTGGCCGATTTTTCACAGAAAGCATGTGAACACAGTATTTTCTATATATTAAAATATCTTTCTAGATTCAAATACCTATGCTATTTTGCATTCAATTAGTATTATATTAATAATGTAATACCTAAATTTTACTTAATTCTAATTTCATTATTTAGCGGGAAAATCCCATTGATTTCCTTTGTTGACAAAAATCGGGTCGTGCATTAGGTATAGAGGCTGTTCTTAATATGGCCGTACATTAAGCAAGCCCCAATTTGACATTTTCCGCCACAAACCTCACTGACGCGGCGATGAAAAAGAAATTAAAATCCAAGGAGGTCACATATTTCGAATAATTAATTCACTGCCGCGGGCGGATAAAAACTATCCTAATAGAGCAGGAACAGAATTGGAAAAGGCGTCTCTAAAAAATGCAAGCGGCAAGTCATGTAACAGTTGGGGTGACAACGTTATCAGAGGGTTTGGACCCTGCAGAATACGGATCTGCCTGTCGCCACCTCGAAATTTGAGCCGGAAGTACGGTATACCGGAAAAGGTGCAGCCCATACGAAATTTTTCGTAGTACATTTAGTAAATCGTTGCCCTGGTACTTTAAAACAGGTCCGATTGATATGTTTTTTTTGGTATGTTGTAAAGGACAATATTAGCCATGGTAACCTAAAATTTTCGGCCCTCTAGCGCCATAAGTTTGGCCGCCATCTTGGAAATAGTGTCATTTTTTTCAGTTTTTTGCTTATACTGTCATCAAAGTTCATTCGAGTGCTAAACATAGTTCTGCAATATTGTAGAATACAATAATTGCTAAAACTTTTGGTTACAAAGATTTTTTCCATGACCCCTAGGGACGAAGATATGACAGGAGATATCATTAAAAATTGACACTTTTTTTTAGTTTTCCTCTCATGTTTACATTTTAAGTGCATGTTAGCGGTAACTATAGTTCGGAAATATTGTAGATCACAACATTAGCTACAACTTTTGTATGGAAATATTTTTTCCACGACCATTAGGAAAGAAGATATGAAGTCATCTATGGAGTACAACCGTCGAAATTTGCTACTTTTCCAGTTTTCTTCCCATATTTAGGTTTGAATGCAATGAATCGCAATCTGTAGGGGATCTACGATGGTCGAGTGATAGCGTGATAGACGACAAGATAAAGCATATGTCACTTTCCGATTTATACCACTTCAATCCCTCAGAAGACAAAATCGTCTGTTTCCACGATACCTAGAAGATCGTAGGTACTTTGAATTTGCAGATAATTTTGTCTTCTGTAATATTGCTGACCGAGAAATGCACTAAAACGCAAATATGGGAAGAAAACTGGAAAAAGTTGTAAATATTGACGGTAGTACCCCATAGATGACACCGTACCTTCTTTCCTGATGATCGTGGAAAAAATATTTCAATAAAAAAATTGTAGAAAATTTTGTTATCTACAATATTGCCGAACTATAGTTAGCGCTAAAATGCACTTTAAACGTAAACATGAGATGAAAACTAGAAAAAAGTGGCAATTTATAATGATATCTCCTGTCATATCTTCGTCCCTATGGGTCATGGAAAAAATCTTTGTAGCCAAAAGTTTTAGAAAATGTTGTGTTTTACAATATTGCCAAACCATGTTTAGCACTAAAATGAACTATAACGACAGTACAAGCAAAAACCTGAAAAAAGTGACAGATTTTCCAAGATGGCGGAGAAAGACGTCGAGCTGGAGTGTCAAAAATTTCGGGATACGATGACAAATATTGTTCTTTACGACATATCAAAAATCCATAACAATCGGACCATAGTTAGAGTACCGGAACAACGATTTACCAAATGTACAACGAAAAAAATTGTATGGGCTGCACCTTTTCCGCTATAACATTCTTCCGGCTCAAATTTGGGGATGGCGACAGGCAGATCCGTATTCTGCAGGGTCTAAACCCTCTGATAACGTTGTCACCGCAACTGTTACATGCATGACTTGCTTCTTGCATTCTACTTCTTCAAAAATGGGCCTACTCTATAACAGAAGGCGGGGATAAAAGTAAACATGTGTGCCAAAAATTGTTTAAATCGATGCAGCGGATTTTATGAGATTACCATGGAGGGAAAACTGTGTCTCATCTCAACATGCTGGCTGGAATTTTAGAGATTTATTATAAAGTATTTGTTGGTAAAGTATCAGTAATAATAAACATTATCACCAAGTTTTATATTAATACTAGAGCTACTGGACTCACGTCACCTTAAATCAACTTCTCATAGATGAACAAGGCCTGATGATGATGCTACTTTACAGATATCGGTATCTACTCAAGGTAGCTGTCAACGCTAGCGCAAGTTAGTCAAATTATTCGTCGCTCCATTCCATAGTTACTTTTGCTTTATAAAATATTTCGTTTAAATAACGCGAGTGAAAGTTACAACACTTTAAGGACAGTGAGCCAAGGATTATAGTGAAAAAAAAGAACAGTTTACAAAAAAATGTGTTAGTTACAAAGTTATGTGCAAAAGCATTTGGAATATTTAAAAATAAACGTCTTCAAGTTATCACCCGCGCGGGCCGCGCGGCACTTAGCGAGCGGTAATGATAAGACTAGCGAATCGTGCGCCTCGAATAACGACGTACTCGTAGTTTAACGCATGTTCAGTGGTTAGAATAGAAGCAGGTCGCGCGTGGGCGTGGGTACGATTCCGTGCAAGCATCACCCTAAGGGTGTAAGAGTAACGCATGGTTCGTTTGTTGCGATGAATCGTTTTTAGGGGCGCTCGTGGCCCAGCGGCGCCTGCGTACTGCTTGCGGTATCCAAGGTTAAGCAACGTTGGGCAGCGGTCATCAGGACTTGGATGGGTGACCGGTTTGAGTGGTTACTAACTGAGCGCTCCCGTGCTTTGGAAGGCACGTTAAGCCGTTGATCCCGGTGGCTGTCTATGGCAGCAGTCGTTAAGCCAAGTTATAGGCCTACGGGCGGCTTGAGAACTTCTAACAGTCAAGTTGCCCACTCACTTGACAAAGCCTAATCCCAATAAGGTCTAGTTTCCCCTCGGGGTTGGAAGGTCAGATGGTAGTCGCTTTCGTAAAAACAAGTGCCTACGCCAAATCTTGGGGTTCAATTTGGAGTGCGGCGGAACGTGCTGTTGCTGTATGCAGTCGGTAACGGAATAATACCTTTAGGTAGGTATTAGTAGGTATGCATAGCATAAGTATATAAGACATCAATCCATCACAAGACGAAGAATTAGAAGTAAGTCAGTACTTACGTACGTAACGGTACGTATAAAAAAGAAGATTTTACTTAATATTAGGTAGGTCAGTTCTTTAGAATAGAGAAAAAAATGATATTTCATCATTTTTTCTATCATTGTTCATACATAAAGAACACTAACCTATATTTATGCTTGTTTACTACTATACCATTTAGTGGTTTTTAGGATTACGTACCCGGAGGGCCCAAACGGAACCCTATTGACTCACGCGTCCGTCCGTCCATCCGTTCGTCGTCTGTTACACAGGTTGGAGCTATAATCTTTAAATTTTCACATTATTTATTTTTCTAGTTGACCCAAAGCCACACAAATTGTCAACTTATTTTTAAATGTTTTTAAGGAGTCCCATACAGCTTAAAGGGGGGTGAGATACATTTTTTTCACCTACCCCATCGTGTGGTTGGTCATCGTTGTTTAGAGCTCACCGAGTAAGATAAATACACAATTTATGGTTTGTGAAGCCATCAAAGTTAACATTTTTTACAAAGTTTTGTTCCTAAGAATTTCTTGATCTCCTATTCACCTATTATATTATATAACTTATAAGTTTTTTCGGAAAGTATGAAAGTGGTATGATAACGTGAACAGCGCCTCCTCTGGTGGTCACTAGTGGAAACTAAAACAGCGAGTATACCATTCGTTGCTAACCGATGAACGCGCGTATTTCAAACTCGGTGAGAGCGTTTTCATACATTTTGAGACAAAACGCAAACGCGTTCGAATTAGTTAATGTTTCGAAAAAACTTATACTAGAGCTACAGGTCACATCCTTTTTGAATAAATCCTACAACGTAACTACTTCAATTTGGTTACCACAAAGTTCACATACAAAATCTTGAGACCTTTCTGCGGCGACTATTGCTATTCAAAACACGATTAAAACCTGCTAGACTTCGTCATCTCGAGATTGTGGGTGCCAATAGAAGGCAAACTGCGCAAACTAGTAAGTGTAATGCAATATCGTATTATAGTGGGTATACAGGTATATACAACCTTCCTATTGGAAAGCTTTGACGCTGCCAAACTAACACAGTCTATGAATAACAGTAGGACAATACTCGTGACACAATGTACAACGTAATACATTTTTTTACTAACGGTGGTATTTATTTTGGCGTGTTCGGACAAATAGACACAGCGAACTTCCTTTATATAATATTGTAATTTTCACGTTTTATGTTGGTCTATTCTAGTAATATTAATGTTTTCAATTTTATTTCAGACTCCAGAGAACTAGCATATAATTAAAAAATCTTGAAAAAAGAAAATTTTTAGGGTACCTCCCCTACACGTAAAGTATTGTTAGTGCACTTTTTAGGGTTCCGTACCCGAAGGTTCCAAACGGAACCCTATTGCTGTCACTCACGCGCCCGTCCGTCCATCCGTCCGTCGCCTGTCACACAGGTTTTACAGCCAAACGGTTTGCGCTATAGTCTTCGAATTTTCACAGTATATTAAAATATCTATATTGGAAAAAAGCAACGAGAAGCCATCAAAATCAACATTTTTTACAAAATTTCGTTATTAAGGATTTATTGATTTCCTATAGACCTATTAACTTGAAATTTGGTGAAAATGTTTATTATTTTACCTATGTATACCTCAGAAACAAATACTAATATATGGATAAATCGGATTTTTTCTTTGATATTTCCTTATTTTTCTTATAATAACCAATTTAATTTTGCGGTCGGTCTATAGTAATGTATCCACCCCCCCCCCCCCCCCCCTCCAATCATTGGCCTTACCCTAATTATAATAAACAAAACACATGCAAGAAACAATATTGAAACAAGGAATTAAATTTTTGTTTTCTTTTTCAAGGAGATATACAAATATACAATGGGAAACATTTATGTTTTTTAATGTAAGTAGTGTGGATAAGAGGAAATAAAATAGGTTATTTTATTTCCTCTTACATAAAAAAACATAAATTCCATTCCATTCACTTGTATTACAAAGTATTTTTATGCAGTTGTATTGAGTATGAGTTGTACTACTGGTAGTCACTAGCTATACTGTGACATCTCGGTATCGGCAGCGAGCGCGGTGGCAAGTTAAAAGTTGTCAAACACTCTCCGCGCAAACAGGCAATTTCTCTTTTTAACAAACTGCCCACCGACCTAAAGTCAGTTACAAGTTTTAAGCTCAAAGGTTTTTTGCTGAAAAAATGTTTTTATTCGGTGAAGGAGTTCTGTCAACATAGGACTCAGCAGAATTAACATTGACATTTTTTTTTTAATGATATTTATTTTACATGATTAATAATATTAATATTGACATTTATTATGTTATGGATTATGTAGGATTTCTGTTATTGTTAATTGTGGTAGGTATTATATTTGACATCGATGTAATTGTTAATATATAAACTTGTAATTGTATTAGAATATAATTAAGTGTAGTTAAATTCAAACGCAATGTATATTGTTCGATGAATAAATAAATGAAATGAAATGAAATCTCGAATATCGTTCGAAGTTACTTTAATTATTATGATACTTATTAATGATTGTAGGTTGATAATTATAATATATGTTCTAGAATTTACGCGAGCCCCAAGTTAAACCTTTATTACAGGGTCTCCGTCTAGGTACTCATGTTCTTCGTTTCGTAATTAATTAGGTAGGTAGGTAGCGAGTAGTTAAATATACACACTTGGAGTCATCTACTGATCAATGGATACTTACAAAATCGTGTAGAAAAGACATGGCAGGAAGTACATCACGAACGAAATGAGGATAGACATCGTGCTGAGTAGCAAGCACCGCTTCATGCGCGAGTGGGTCATCACGCTCGCGGTCGCGCCGCGTCGCTCCTCCCCGCCATCGCCAGCAGCGCCCGCTGCCAAACAGAACGACGTGATTGATAGCTCAGCCAACTATAGCCTCCTACCTACATTTGTACTTTGGGTAGGACATAAGAAACAAAAAATTCTGCTGGCATTATTTACTCTGGCAACCCCAATATTTCTATTGTAACATCTTGTTTAGATGTCAAATTCATAGTATTATTGTGTCACCTATTGTGTATTTAAAATGAAAACACGACACAATTTCAGTTACAATAGTGGGTTTTATGGACGAGTTATACACTCTACTTTTCACGTCAGTTGCGAGAAAATTAACAAATATTTTAAATAAGGTTATGTCATCACATTTACACTCGTGAGGTCGTTAACCTCGTTCGATGTTCGCGCAAAGTTTTGATTAGTACAGTCAGCAGCACTGGTTGCTACGCGGGCGAGGTGCTCAAAATGATCTTCACATATCTTTATTATAAGGGAATAAGAGCGTGTGAAGATCATTTTGAACATCTCGCCCGCGTAGCAACCATTGCTGCTGACTGTACGATGCGCGTCGGTAGGTACCAGCCAGCGGTCGGACTCCTTCGGAGAAGATGGCGCCCGCCTGTAGCTCTAGTATAAGTTTTTTCGAAACATTAACTAATTCGAACGCGTTTGTGTTTTGTCTCAAAATGTATTAAAGTGGTATTTCATAAAACGCTGAAATCAGTTTTCTTAGTATTTGATTCTAGGTCTACAAACGAAGTTCCAAGTTCCTCGTTTAAAAAACTTTGGTCCTCATACAAATTTTTAACCCCCGTTTCACCCCTTTAGAGGGAAAATTTTGAAAAACGCTGAAAATTGGTTCCTTCTATTTTTATGCTTAGTCTATTAGGAGAGTTTAAAGTCCCTATATTAAAGAAAATTTTATTTTCCATACAAACTTACCACCCTCTTTTAACCCCCTAAGGGGTTGAATTTTTATATTAATTATAGCCTATGTCCTATTCTGATGTCTAAGCTACAATTCTGGAAAGTTTCATAGAAATCGGTTCAGTAGTTTTTGAGAGGAACGTACATCCATCCATCCGCACAAACTTTCACGTTTATAATATTATTATAATATTATAATACTTTTTGATAAGCGAAGAATATTCAAAGTAGTTTTTGCCATTTGGTAACGAAATGTTTGAAATGAGTGTCATTTCTTCAAATATGGCTAATATCTCCATTAAAACAATAAATATTGTCATGGCTTACTATATTTCTACGTGAATAAAACACAAACATTTGATAATAAGTAATGCTAAGTATTGATTAAATTATATCATCAAATATGTCTAGTAACGAAAAGGAAAATAAATTGGGCTCTAGCTGCATTAAAAACGTTATATTTATTAAATTCGTGCGAATTTTGCAAAATAATGTCTTATATCTGGGCGACCGAGCCATGCTCGGCGTTTTCCCGGGCATGAGACCTAGCTAGATCGATTGCTAGTCCCCGAAAACCCCCACATACCAAATTTCATCAAAATCGTTAGAGCCGTTTCCGAGATCCCCGAAATAAATATATAAATAAATAAATATACAAGAATTGCTCGTTTAAAGATATAAGATAAGATGAAGAAACCTGGAACTATACGATAAATGTATAAATACTCTAAAACCCATAAAATACCATAATTTAGAAAATAGTAAAATTATCTTCTTAAATCTGTTGGTACACTTTGGAAAAAAAATGCCCTCTTTCACCGTTCATGCTATCCCCCAGGAATTTTAGTATGTTGTTAAGGCCGTGTATTACCACTTTTGAGTTTTTAAAAACCATCTGAGACATAGAATATAGTGTCTTAAAATCTAAAAAAAATATATGTGTTACATAAGGATCTTGTCTAGTCAAAATCGCAGTCAGTTACATGACCTGATGAATTTCACTCGATAGAAAAAAATCGCGAAGTTACCCCTTTTTGGAATGTATTTTCAATACTACGGCTATATTACTGATATTTAACATTTTATTTTTGTACTCAATTAAAAATCGTAAATAGTTATAGACAAATTCGCAGGGTTTGCTTTGATAGAATGATTGGCTTAATGACTATAGCTAAATATTTACAAAACTGCGCGCAGAGCTTGCGTAGAGAGCGGGATGGTTAATTATAAACTCACGCGTGTTAGAGCGGGACATTTGCGTTGGGGATACCTCCCCTTAAGTATCCTACCACTGAGATTATTAATCAGAGCACCGGGGACTTCCTCTCGAATGGTTATCGGAAACAATGGAAGGTTCTGGAGCCTCAGTGTATTTATATTATCTTCAAAGTCCTACAAAGCCCGAAACTATTACTAAAAATGTTTTGTTAGTACTGAAAAAGAAACTACTTACCTATCGAATTATATTAAATTACATTGTAAATATTTGATATGCTGTGATTTATTATGTTTTTATCAACTAAAACTACATTACTAAAAAAAAAACCTGAAACAAATGAAGTAGCGGGAAGCGACTAAGCGGTCCCGTACGGTACCAACAGATTAAACACGCGATATTTACAAGATTAATACGTCTACTATTCAAACTATTCAAAATAAAGGATACAATAGCAACACATCTATTTTAAAAACTATTATAATAATATTGTTTATCTCACTGTTATTAAACAAAATATTACAACTTTCATGAACGGCGCGTAATTTTTTCCGCGAAATTATCGATGCACCTACTTTAGCCACCAATCACACTCAAGTAATGTCTATAAGGATTGTTTCTGCTAAACTATAGGCAACTTTGTTTCTCCTAGACGCCATTCAACCAATAAGAACATGTTTTACGTGCATCGTTTTTGCTAATCAAGCCAATATAAAACACACGAATAAAGGGTATACGGTACCGCTAGGCTATACTTAATGGGTTAATTGTCTTCTTTGCTTGAATCATATCCGGCTCTGGAATGCTCTTCCGCTGATCCGCTCAATATCCGTCAAGCACAAAGTAAACTCTCCTTCAAGCGCATGTTGCGCAAGCATTATCTCGACGATATCTTTGCTTAAATTACCGTCATTTTACTTTGCACAGGGTACGTAAACTAAAGGTACAAACACACTAAACCGTTCCGTGTCCGGGCCGGCCCGTTTTCTAATACAGGACGCGCGACGGCCGTCGATTTCTTGTACTAGAAAACGGGCCGGCCCGGACACGGAACGGTCTAGTGCGTTTGTACCTTAATATGTAGGTATGTATGTCTATTATGTCACATTTGTATTTATGTATGTATATGTATAGTATATAATAAATTGTATTGTGTCATTATTAGTTTGAGTTAATTACCTATTATTTTTTCAGTTAAAGCCTGCACTGGAAACTTCTGTTTAGCCCTTAGTCCGCCATTTGTACTTTTTGTATTGTGCAATAAAGTTTAAATAATAGTACATTACTTAACAAGGGCGGTAAAACAAAGAATGTCTCAGATCGCAGGTATTTGACGCCCGAGCCGAAGGCAAGGGCGATAAATATGCGATCTGAGGCTTTCTTTATTACCGCCCGTGTTAAGTACAAAATTTTATGTCACCCCCTGGCCAGGAAGTGGGATTTCCCGCGCGCGGAGCGTGCGGTAATTGCCGCTTTATGGCCAGGTGTGACATAAATAAATAAAAGATATATGGAAAAATATGTAAAAAATATATATTACATCTTGTAAACAATGCTTTGCTAGCTATTTGTATTGACATCGTTGTCCTTAATTCAATTTGTATACCTACCTACCATAATTTTTAGGAGTAATCCTTATTAGGAAAATATGTTCAATTAATTATCTCATTATTATTATGCCTTTCCCGTTCACGAGACAATTGTAGGGCATAGGGCTAGTTAGAATTCTAGGTATTAATCCGTGATTAATCCAGTATACAAACAAATTGAGGGACTGAACCATCGATATCGCCAGAAGCCTTTAATCATATAATTGTGAAGAGTTTTAATTGTGGCGATACCGATGACGTAGACAGTGGCGCCGCGGTGGTGGCCGATATGGGTAACTAATCTATTACCACGGCCTCCTGTCTGACGGGTAAATTAAAAAGTTAAGGAAGCAGTTGGCATAATTATCGATCGGTAAAATGGTTGTTGCAGTATTGTATAGAATTGTGGAGTTTTATTTGCACTCCTTACACAATGGTGTCCCGGACCTTTGGGTGGCGTGCGCGGAGCCGAAGTACCGAGGTACCGAAGTACCAACGAGTACCACATAGCCAACACGTAGAGGCCCTTTTGACAATTTAAGGCGAGGTTCTTCCATTGCAAATGTCCCGCTCTAACACGCGTGAGTTTGCAATTGACCATCCCACTCTCTACGGAACTGTGCGCGTAATTTTCGTAAATTTTTAGTACATTTTTGGGTGAGAAAAATACATGGCTTACTATATTAACAATTTTAATCCCGACATCCCTCATACCATCAAATACGTTTATTTTAGTATTATTTTCTACTCATCATGTTACCTAAGATTGAAATAAAATGAGTTTTAAGATATAAAATAGAGGTATGTTTGGAATTTTTTTCTATCGAACAAAGTTTTGAAAATTGCGTAACGGACATCCGACGGCACTAGATAAAGGTCTCAAATATAACATCGTATTTTTTTTACATTTTTAATATGTAGTATTTCGAAATAAAACCGTTTACCAAATCAGATTTTTACTATAACCCGGCCTTAATGAAATGCAAGGGATACACCGAGCGGATGCTGTCCCTGCCCGTGTCATGGGACGCTCACACATTACCTGAGATCTTCCAATTCCCTGAACGGATTTTAATGTTTGAGATATCGTTAGATTTGTCTTACCAGCCCGAGTGTTCTTAGAAATGTGACGTCAAAAAAAAACAAAGATGGCGGCCACCAGACACCATTTTGTAAAACAAATAAAAAATAAAGTTGACGAACTATATCATGTGGGGTATCATTGAATAGGTATTTTAAAATCATTATAAGGTTTCTTTAGTCATTAGTTAGTGAAAACAACCGTTTAGGATTTATGACTATTCAAAGTTTAATAGTCGGATCCGCTATCCGCTATGCGCAATCACTCATGTTTTCATTGTCATCGTCATTGGAGGTTTGCTTTACACACGTTTAACAATTGCAACAGTGGCGGAGCGCCCATACAACCCGATTCCAACCGGCTTGCCTTACAAAATCTTGCTACAAACTGCACGCTCTCCCATCTCCGCATTTGGGTACCCTCCTCGATAATGACTCAAAAGGCCGGATGGCTTAACCCTGATACCCTGGGAAAAGGGCAGGTGCCTGTTATGGGATGCCACGTGTGTCGGCACTTTTGCTGCTTCGCACCTTGGCCGTACGGGGTGGCTTGTTTGAGTAATATAGTTTTAGGGTTAGATTTAGATTTTATGTGTATTATTTGTGTGTGCGTGTAATTTGTTTATAGTTATTGTATGATTTGATTGAATAAAGATTGATTTGTTGGGAAATATCCATTACCTAAATAAAATTTGATAATACGAGGGGCGTTCAATAAATTCTCGGTATTGATATCTTTTTACGGATGAAATAAATAACATTAAACATAACTGTGACGTCAAGTTTTTAGATCGAAAAAAATATGTCATGCCTTGTAATGTAAGTTTTAGATTTCAAAAAGTAACGAAATATGATATTGAAAAAATTATAAACCAAATTAGTAAAAAATCTCCTGGCCTTGATGGTGTTAGAATACAAGAATTAAAATACGCTAAACAAGAACTCAGCCCGATTTTAGCAAATTTCGTGAATATGTGCATTAAAACGGGTAAATACCCAGACGAATTAAAAAAGTCACTCATTAGACCAATTTACAAGCAAGGAAATCACACAGATTACGCAAACTATAGGCCGATAGCGATATTGTCTAGTATTAATAAAATAGTGGAAAAAGTAATTGTAAGCCAGTTGAGTTCTTTTCTCGAGAAAAACAATGTTATCTCAAATGCGCAACATGGGTTTAGACAAAACAGAAGTACTTCCACTGCTTTAGCTCGATTTACGGATGAAGTATATAGCAGCCTAGACGAGAAAAAGTATGTGGGGGTACTTTTCATAGATTTTAAAAAAGCATTTGATACACTGGACCACGAACAACTCCTGCAAGCGATGGACGAATGCGGTGTTCGTGGTCCAGTGTTGGAATGGTTCCGTACATATTTGAAGGGAAGAACCCTGCGCGTCGCCGTGGACGGAGTCAGCGGCGACGAGGCAGCGGTACGCACAGGTGTCCCGACCGGCTCCGTTTACGGCCCGGTCGGGTACATAATGCATGTTAACAGCGTGACCAATGTTGTACGGAACTGCTCCACATACATGTACGCGGACGATACATGCCTACTATATGCAGATAAAAATATTTCTAACATAC
Source organism: Cenopis cana (assembly GCA_951800055.1). Taxonomy (NCBI): domain Eukaryota; kingdom Metazoa; phylum Arthropoda; class Insecta; order Lepidoptera; family Tortricidae; genus Cenopis; species Cenopis cana. The sequence continues at coordinate 24,663,840 of OX637475.1, read as the reverse complement.
AAAACTGTATCCAAGAAGATCTCGAGAATATACTCAAGTGGTCGCATGATAACGGTATATTGTTAAACATAGACAAAACCAAATGTATGCTTATAAACTCTCCCTATGTAAAAACAAGTCACCCCCCTATTAAGATCGTGGGACATTCGTACGATTGTTTACATAATGGAAAATTCGATTGTAAATGTAAACCAATAGAATTAGTAGACAAATATAAATATTTAGGCCTAACCATAGACAAACATATGAATTGGAAAATGCACGTAGAAATAGTATGTAATAAACTTCGCTCCATATTATGTAAAATTATTAGTTTAAAAAATATAGTCAATAAGAAAATACTGCGTATGTTATATCATGCACTGGCGGACGCGATAATTGGTTACGGAATTGTTGCATACGGACGTACTTTTAAAACCTATATTGATAAAATACTACAATTACAGACTAGACTTCTAAAAAATATAGTGGATAAAAAAACCAAATACAGCTGTAACAATAACAACTACTTGGCCTTATTTAAAAAACTAAATATACTGCCAGTGCATGATAAAATTAAGCATATATTAGCAACGGAACAATTTAAAAATGATGAATTTAAAACTGTCAGAGTGTACACCCGGGAACTGAGATTCACGTCGCGCCGTAACTATGTAGAACCAAAAGCAAATAATTACTACGGGAAAAGGACTAGAAGTTATTTAATACCTAGAATATTTAATTCAATCTTTCCAGAAACCGAATGCACTAGTAAATACGTGTTTAGAAAGAGGTTAAAAAAGTTGCTAGTAGATGCTATATTAACATAAATAGATTCGAAATATGTAAGTTCTTAGTACAATATAGATTAGAAATAAGTATAATACCTATAATCTCACTGTTATTAAGGTACAATAGTGCTATTAAAATGAGTGCAATAACTCGCCAATAAACATTTTGTTTGGCGAAACTGATTATAAAACAAACAAATGTACCATTACTTTTTTGGAATAAATTAAAAAAAAAAAAAAAAAAAAAAAACCTTTTTAGTAAACTTTTTAATACTGGCCGGTAAGTGTCATTCATTAACATAAAAAAAGGTAAAATTCAAACGGCGATGTTCTTTTGTTTTTCTGCAACTGCCGAACAAACGTGATCACAATGAGCGATTTTTCAATGTTAATTAAATTAGAGCACCGGGCGGTAATAAAATTCTTGACCAAACAAGGAAAAAATCAAAAAGCTATAAAAGAAGAAATGGATTATGTTTACCGAGAGTCTGCTCCTTCTTTATCAACAATTCAAAAGTGGTCAAGTGAATTTAAGTGTGGGAGAGAGAGTATCGAAGACGACCCCAGACCTGGTCGGCCCGTTGAAGCTTCTTCACAAGAAAATATAAAAAAAGTGGAGAAAATTATATTGGAAGATGCTCGAGTGAAGATGACAGCAATAGCTCAAATAACCAAGCTTTCTATGGGTACTATACACAATATAATCCATGACAATCTTAATATGTCAAAAGTCAGTGCGAGATGGGTACCGCGAATGCTGACGCCGCTTCAGAAAAATACGCGCGTTGCTTGTTGTTCCGAATTTATTCAGCTGTGTGGTGAAAATCCTGATGAGATACTGCAAAAGATTGTTACCGGAGATGAAACCTGGGTTCATCATTATGACTCTGAGAGCAAACAAGAGTCCATGCAGTGGCACATTAAAGGAACTCCTCACCCTAAGAAGTTCAAGGTCATGCCTTCAGCTGGAAAGGTCATGGCCACAATATTCTGGGATTGTGATGGAATATTGCTGATCGATTATAAAGAAAAGGGTGTAAATATCACAGGAGGGTACTACGCTAATATTCTACGCCAATTAAGAGAAGCAATCAAAGAGAAGAGAAGGGGAAAATTAGCCAAGGGAGTTCTGCTTCTGCACGACAACGCCCCTGTGCATACTGCTCATATCGCCAAGGCTGCTGTTCGGGAATCTGGGTTCGAAACTATTACACACCCACCGTATAGTCCAGACTTAGCCCCGAGTGACTTCTTTTTGTTTCCCAACCTCAAAAAGGACCTACGAGGAAATCGATTTTCTGACGATGAAGCTTTGAAGACAGCACTGGAGGAGCATTTTGACACTAAAGATAAAAAATATTTTTATGAGGGGTTAAAAAAACTAATTGACCGATCTTATAAGTGCATAAACATAGGGGGGGAGTATATTAAAAAATAAAATAAAAAAACCTATCGTATTCTTTTGTTTTCATTCTTATACCGAGAATTTATTGAACGCCCCTCGTATACGATTTACTTTAGCGTCATACTTAATAGATTTAAGCTAACCACTACGAAATCTACGCACGCGAACGCCAAACGCAACGCATTTCATAAGGGCCGACGCTAGCTTACGCGGGTGCACGGAGCGGGTCATACTAAACTGCCCGCCGCGGGCGCAGCCCTAATATAAAGCCAAAGCCAAACAAGCCGGCGGAGTTTAGCATGCCTCCTAGTTTCGTGATTGCGATGTTAGGAGCAAGGACCGGAAAACCCTTTCATTTGATTAACCCCTTCCATAGGGTAGCCCCATTAAAAGATTACCCAAATGATATAGTAACCCTTTTATTGCGTTAGCCTATCGTTATGGATACCCTTTTGAACGAGGTTAACCCTTTCCAATGTGGTTGCCTAGTCGAATAGGGTGTAGGTAGCTTTAATATTTACTGCTTACCGACTCTTTCTCGCGCATTCTGGCAAGTGATTGCTATTAATTTCAGCATGACACCGCGCCCCGCGCCCCGCTCTGACTAGGGCATTCTATTCTATCCATAATTATTTTGCGTGGCGTGGCGTGGTGGCGGTAAGGTACTATCATCCGCAGCGGGTGTGCGCTTACAATTTATTTAAAAGCTAATTTATGTTAAATTTTACCACTAGACCTGATGTCGAGGGTCTGATGATGTAGCCGGCAGAGTGGCAATGGAACTGCCTAACGAAAAGTGATAAAGTAGTCGAGTTTGGGTTTATTTCTTTGTTGTCTTGAGTACTTACCACTAGACCTGAGGTCCAAGGTCTGATGATGCAGCCGGAAGAGATGCACTGGAACTGTCTAACGCAACTACTTTATGACTTTCCGTTAAATGTACCATATTTTTCTTGGATATAAATTAAAAAAAAACTGTCAATTCTGTCATCCCTTAGAAACTTGTCAAACTTTCCATACAATCATTGTATCGAACACCGCTTACGGGTACAAAGTAAATATTATTCCTGAATTACCGTTGTCGTTACTGCTGGTTGCAAAAGTTTGCCGGCTCGTTGTGGCCAGCTCCATTGTCTCAGTTGTTGCTCCGTTGTTGCTCACGGGGTTGCTTGACGAGATTTCTACAATTACAACAGTTATCAGTTATTTCGAAACGTTTCAACAATCGACATTGTTGTTTACCAAACAAAGGGCACGCATCTAATCTACAAAAAGATAAGGCCTATTAGATCATGGTTATGAAAAATATGAAACGTAACTCTAAGATCAACAACAGGTGGAATACATTAAACTTGAAATGTAAAAAAAAACAATCTCATATTTTTTATACATACTCATTAGGTGAGTATGTATAAAAAATATATATAATATTAGTGATTACGTTATAAAAAATTATATTAAATATACAGTTAAGTTTACATAATAAGCTAATAAAATAACCTAAACTAAGCATAAAATAATCTAAAATCTCTAAATTATATTTTTCTCAAAAATGGCCCGCAAACTGGACTTTAGTCGCTACATATTGGAAGGTAAAGTGTATAGTTTAAGGTCAGATCCAAATTAAAAAGTAAAAAACATTGCAGGCGGCCTGCAATGTCACATATAAATTCCTTTATTTGTCGAAAACTGTCATACAAAGGGAGGCACAGGTCGTATTCAGCCAATTCAGCTCGTATTTTCTGTTAGAAACGCGACGTTTGAATGATTTGCGTTTTTCGGTGGAAAAAATACACTTGCGATTCTGTTAAAAAAAATAAACGGCGAGAAAGCATGATGTTTTTGACGTTTTAAGGTTATGTTTATCAAATCTTAATTAATTTTTTGTAGTATTTCCCCCATTTTTGAGAAAAGCACTATATTAGCCTCGGCCGGAATGGCAATTGCAGGCTTCGTATTATAATTAAACGGACTCGCAAGCTCGTCCGTTTAAACAAATACTCAGCCTGCAATTGCTCCCTTCCTTATATCTTTGCTTAAATTACCGTCATTTTACTTTGCACAGGGTACGTAAACTAAAGGTACAAACACACTAAACCGTTCCGTGTCCGGGCCGGCCCGTTTTCTAATACAGGACGCGCGACGGCCGTCGATTTCTTGTACTAGAAAACGGGCCGGCCCGGACACGGAACGGTCTAGTGCGTTTGTACCTTAATATGTAGGTATGTATGTCTATTATGTCACATTTGTATTTATGTATGTATATGTATAGTATATAATAAATTGTATTGTGTCATTATTAGTTTGAGTTAATTACCTATTATTTTTTCAGTTAAAGCCTGCACTGGAAACTTCTGTTTAGCCCTTAGTCCGCCATTTGTACTTTTTGTATTGTGCAATAAAGTTTAAATAAATAAATAAAAGATATATGGAAAAATATGTAAAAAAAATATATTACATCTTGTAAACAATGCTTTGCTAGCTATTTGTATTGACATCGTTGTCCTTAATTCAATTTGTATACCTACCTACTATAATTTTTAGGAGTAATCCTTATTAGGAAAATATGTTCAATTAATTATCTCATTATTATTATGCCTTTCCCGTTCACGAGACAATTGTAGGGCATAGGGCTAGTTAGAATTCTAGGTATTAATCCGTGATTAATCCAGTATACAAACAAATTGAGGGACTGAACCATCGATATCGCCAGAAGCCTTTAATCATATAATTGTGAAGAGTTTTAATTGTGGCGATACCGATGACGTAGACAGTGGCGCCGCGGTGGTGGCCGATATGGGTAACTAATCTATTACCACGGCCTCCTGTCTGACGGGTAAATTAAAAAGTTAAGGAAGCAGTTGGCATAATTATCGATCGGTAAAATGGTTGTTGCAGTATTGTATAGAATTGTGGAGTTTTATTTGCACTCCTTACACAATGGTGTCCCGGACCTTTGGGTGGCGTGCGCGGAGCCGAAGTACCGAGGTACCGAAGTACCAACGAGTACCACATAGCCAACACGTAGAGGCCCTTTTGACAATTTAATGAAATGCAAGGGATACACCGAGCGGATGCTGTCCCTGCCCGTGTCATGGGACGCACACACATTACCTGAGATCTTCCAATTCCCTGAACGGATTTTAATGTTTGAGATATCGTTAGATTTGTCTTACCAGCCCGAGTGTTCTTAGAAATGTGACGTCAAAAAAAAACAAAGATGGCGGCCACCAGACACCATTTTGTAAAACAAATAAAAAATAAAGTTGACGAACTATATCATGTGGGGTATCATTGAATAGGTATTTTAAAATCATTATAAGGTTTCTTTAGTCATTAGTTAGTGAAAACAACCGTTTAGGATTTATGACTATTCAAAGTTTAATAGTCAGATCCGCTATCCGCTATGCGCAATCACTCATGTTTTCATTGTCATCGTCATTGGAGGTTTGCTTTACACACGTTTAACAATTGCAACAGTGGCGGAGCGCCCATACAACCCGATTCCAACCGGCTTGCCTTACAAAATCTTGCTACAAACTGCACGCTCTCCCATCTCCGCATTTGGGTACCCTCCTCGATAATGACTCAAAAGGCCGGATGGCTTAACCCTGATACCCTGGGAAAAGGGCAGGTGCCTGTTATGGGATGCCACGTGTGTCGGCACTTTTGCTGCTTCGCACCTTGGCCGTACGGGGTGGCTTGTTTGAGTAATATAGTTTTAGGGTTAGATTTAGATTTTAGGTGTATTATTTGTGTGTGCGTGTAATTTGTTTATAGTTATTGTATGATTTGATTGAATAAAGATTGATTTGTTGGGAAATATCCATTACCTAAATAAAATTTGATAATATACGATTTACTTTAGCGTCATAATAGATTTAAGCAAACCACTACGAAATCTATGCACGTGAACGCCAAACGCAACGCATTTCATAAGGGCCGACGCTAGCTTACGCGGGTGCACGGAGCGGGTCATACTAAACTGCCCGCCGCGGGCGCAGCCCTAATATAAAGCCAAAGCCAAACAAGCCGGCGGAGTTTAGCATGCCTCCTAGTTTCGTGATTGCGATGTTAGGAGCAAGGACCGGAAAACCCTTTCATTTGATTAACCCCTTCCATAGGGTAGCCCCATTAAAAGATTACCCAAATGATATAGTAACCCTTTCATTGTGTTAGCCTATCGTTATGGATACCCTTTTGAACGAGGTTAACCCTTTCCAATGTGGTTGCCTAGTCGAATAGGGTGTAGGTAGCTTTAATATTTACTGCTTACCGACTCTTTCTCGCGCATTCTGGCAAGTGATTGCTATTAATTTCAGCATGACACCGCGCCCCGCGCCCCGCTCTGACTAGGGCATTCTATTCTATCCATAATTATTTTGCGTGGCGTGGCGTGGTGGCGGTAAGGTACTATCATCCGCAGCGGGTGTGCGCTTATAATTTATTTAAAAGCTAATTTATGTTAAATTTTACCACTAGACCTGATGTCGAGGGTCTGATGATGTAGCCGGCAGAGTGGCAATGGAACTGCCTAACGAAAAGTGATAAAGTAGTCGAGTTTGGGTTTATTTCTTTGTTGTCTTGAGTACTTACCACTAGACCTGAGGTCCAAGGTCTGATGATGCAGCCGGAAGAGATGCACTGGAACTATCTAACGCAACTACTTTATGACTTTCCGTTAAATGTACCATATTTTTCTTGGAAATAAATTTAAAAAAACTGTCAATTCTGTCATCCCTTAGAAACTTGTCAAACTTTCCATACAATAATTGTATCGAACACCGCTTACGGGTACAAAGTAAATATTATTCCTGAATTACCGTTGTCGTTACTGCTGGTTGCAAAAGTTTGCCGGCTCGTTGTGGCCAGCTCCATTGTCTCAGTTGTTGCTCCGTTGTTGCTCACGGGGTTGCTTGACGAGGTTTCTACAATTACAACAGTTATCAGTTATTTCGAAACGTTTCAACAATCGACATTGTTGTTTACCAAACAAAGGGCACGCATCTAATCTACAAAAAGATAAGGCCTATTAGATCATGGTTATGAAAAATATGAAACGTAACTCTAAGATCAACAACAGGTGGAATACATTAAACTTGAAATGTAAAAAAAAACAATCTCATATTTTTTATACATACTCATTAGGTGAGTATGTATAAAAAATATATATAATATTAGTGATTACGTTATAAAAATTTATATTAAATATACAGTTAAGTTTACATAATAAGCTAATAAAATAACCTAAACTAAGCATAAAATAATCTAAAATCTCTAAATTATATTTTTCTCAAAAATGGCCCGCAAACTGGACTTTAGTCGCTACATATTGGAAGGTAAAGTGTATAGTTTAAGGTCAGATCCAAATTAAAAAGTAAAAAACATGGCAGGCGGCCTGCAATGTCACATATAAATTCCTTTATTTGTCGAAAACTGTCATACAAAAGGAGGCACAGGTCCTATTCAGCCAATTCAGCTCGTATTTTCTGTTAGAAACGCGACGTTTGAATGATTTGCGTTTTTCGGTGGAAAAAATACACTTGCGATTCTGTTAAAAAAAATAAACGGCGGGAAAGCATGATGTTTTTGACGTTTTAAGGTTATGTTTATCAAATCTTAATTAATTTTTTGTAGTATTTCCCCCATTTTTGAGAAAAGCACTATATTAGCCTCGGCCGGAATGGCAATTGCAGGCTTCGTATTATAATTAAACGGACTCGCAAGCTCGTCCGTTTAAACAAATACTCAGCCTGCAATTGCTCCCTTCCCGGCCACGGCAATAATGTACTATTATCAGCGGTAGGGTGCCCAGAACGCTGTCCGCATTGCCGCGCTGAACAGCAATGCTGATGCGCTGAGCAAGGTACTCGCCAGGCTTTTGGTCACCCGTGGCGTCCACAAGATGCTTCGCCAGCTCCTTGAACGTGTAATATATAGAGTTTCCAACTCAAACGGCTCAAACATGCAGCCACCGTCAAGGGCTGTGTATACCTATTTGCGCCGCTTGGGGCGCTCGCCACATCGACGGCAGCTCCAGGCTTAATCGAGGTCCCTGGAAGATGTGAGGGTGCCAGGGTATCCACACATGTGGCGTCCCAGACTAGCGGCTGTCCCAACTTCTAGGGGTCATGCCATTTGGCCTCTTGCCATTACTTGCCAACACTGCCTCCAAAGTGGCACCGGTTTAGGACAACACATGTCGCTGGGCGGGGCGCAGCGATACCGCGAATCGGAAAGTTTCATTACTAAGGAGTGTCCTCTAAGATGCAGTCCATATAGGTATGTATCCTATAAGTTTCCCGTCCGGAAGTTTATATTAAAATATAAATGGAAGAGCTTTCTTTGCCTATTTTTCTATAATTTATTTACATTGTTCTATTATAAATCAAGTTTAATTAGTATTTCCGACTTTTAAGGAACCTGTTAAGCTATTCTTTTTTAATAAGTTCCGTTTTTATATTATAATTATAAGGTGTTAATTTATTAGTTGCAGATATTTTAACAGATGATACTTTACTTCAAAACAATTAATTTTAAATAGAAATTAAAAATAAATAAATATATAATTTTCTTGTTTTCATTTACCGAACAAAAAAATTAATTGTGATTTCGTCTAAAAATAATCACCATGTGCACACCGTTATGATGTACTTGCGGAAAAACCTTTTTATTTAGGTTTAGATACAAAAACCGGTTTATTTAAACCGGTTTACGGAAGAGCTTTATATAAAAGTTTTGTTGGATTAACCGGTTTAGAACGATAAATACCGGTTAATGCGGGCGCACGATTCTTATTGAAATGATTTGAGTTGGCCGAGTTGCATCAACTTTTTTTGTTTAAAAAGCTATTTTACTGTTCAAAGAATAAGCTTCAAAATCCAATAACATGTTTATAGAAATTCAGTCAACAAAAATAATTTCAACTTTTCCTTTATTTCAAAATGTGTAGTTTGCGTTCTAGCAGCGTTAGGTACTGCTTAATACAAAATTAATACTTAATGTTAATCTAAGAATAAAATAATTATCATTCATCGTTGTAGTGTAATTTTGTAACCTTTTCCTTATCCCGACTTTTTCGTCGCTCAGCGACAATATTTTTTCGGATTCCGTAGATTCATTTCCAATGTGCTCAATAGTCGTGTGAGGCACGAAAACTGTGATTTTTTATACAGTCTGAATTAATTCTTACACTTAAAAATCATAAATATAAATCTATCAGTCGGGTATTATTTAACTGTTTGAGTTTATCAGCATTCTTTTATAAAGCTTAGTATCTTTGTTGTATGTAACATGTAACATCATATGGTGGTATATTCAAAGCGCGTGGCAGTGCGTTAGTCCACAGTTCCACACTCTTCTGCCATAATTAATACATTTAGTATCCTTTACTGGGGGTATATGATGGCCGCGCTATAGCGTGATAAAGGACAAGACGTAGCATCTGCCACTTTCTGATAACCCTCGATAGAAAGTAACGGATGCTTTTTGTCTGGTCGTTTGTCACGCTATCGCGCAACCACAATACGGGGCCTGGTTTGAGGATCCACTGATATAATTTATATCTTTCTGAAGATTTGCGTCTGATCATATCCCTCACGATCAACGAAGCGCATCCTACGGAGCTCTTGCGAACTTGCTCAATGACGGAATTCAACATCACAATATCTATGTACAAGGCTATGGGATATCAAGGGAAAGTACCTTGAATATCGTAGATAGGATATTTTGCTGAAAGAAGACATTATTTTAATTTAAAAAACAATTTAAACTGCATTCATAGATTTTTAAATAATTACATAGTTGAACTGGGAATCGAACCCGCTACACGAGAAAAAAATTGTGTTGTTAAACCATTCACAAAATTGTGTGGTTAACGGAAGTGACCGTTTTTTCAGAATCAGAATCAGAATCAGAATTTTATTTGTGAAACATAGGTATACATAAGATGGAACATAATAATAGTTTGATCTCTATGTTTTACCCACGAGTGTAGGTGTACAAATATCGGTAGCATGCAGCAAATTTCATATTATTAGGTACACAATTAGAATAAAATTATTACAATTCATTACATCAATAAAATAAAATAAATAGTCTAATCTAATTCATTACATTAATAAAATACAGTAAATAATCTAATCCAATTCATTAATTCATTACATTAAATAATCTAATCTAATCATTATATTATAAAATTTCAACAATAGTGCAAAAAATGTAAATTATAATTATGCCTACTAAAATCATAAATTCACTTCATTAAGGTAATCTTTTATGGAATAATAACATTTTTGTAGTAGTAATGATGTCAATTTTTTCTTAAATAATTTGGTATTCAATTGCAAAATGTCGTTGGGCAATTTATTATAGATAACCGGGCCCATATTTAACACACTCTTATTTAAAAGGGCTGTTTTTCCTGCTGGACAGCGTAGTCTATAAATGTGTTGTGGCCGTGGAGGCCGCAGCCGCCCGTTAGATGCTGGTAAAAATAAATGAGGGTTATGCTTAACAAATAACGCTAACTCTAAAATATATAATGAGGGGAAGGTTAATAGTTTTAAGGACTTAAATGCCGGAACACAGCTTTCATCGTATTTTAAATTTAGCATGGCTCGGATACACTTTTTTTGGGCTTTGAAAATGTTGTATGTGCATGTGGAATAGCCCCAGAAAATTACTCCATATCTTAGTGTTGAGCCTTCTAGGCCATGATATGCCATAATTAAGGCTTTACGGTTTACAAGTTTTGACAAATTTCGTAATGCATATGCTGCGCTATTGATTTTTTTACATATTTCTATACCGTGCGCTTTCCATTTCATATTACTATCAATAGTAATGCCTAAAAATTTACATTCATCGACTTCATTTATCTTAATTCCTCTATAGTTAATATCTTTACAAGATGTGATTTTTTTCTGGTAAAAATGCATGACATTAGTTTTACTAAAATTTATAATTAAATTGTTATTGGTTAGCCACGTTACAATTTCGCATAAAGTAGTATTAATATCATTTTTGTATTCAGTGCTTTTTTCACATTTTATTATAGCTGTGCTGTCATCGGCAAAAAGTATCATAGGGTGATGTACAGCTCTTGGTAAGTCGTTTATGTAGACCAAGAAGAGTAGAGGGCCTAGTTTTTAGGTACGTTCGGCAAGTTCCGCCTTGGCAGACCATTAGTTTCGGACTCAGCATCACTTTTATGGGTCACCAATCTCTCCATTCCATCGTGGTATACAGTAGGTAGGTTAGAAAATTTGCGGTCCGCTCTCCACCTATAACGGAAACAGCTCAGCAGCGCCGAGGTGGACACGCGGCGGCGCCGCGCTTACCGCGAGGTCACTTGACAGCTTTTTTACGTTTGAAGTAGGCGACCACACGCGTTCCTCTCGCCGGCAGCAAGCTGCAAGCGCGGCGTTCACCCCGCGGCTAGGTGCTGGTCCCGAGCTGGGGCGAAGCCGTTACGCAGTGGATAAGTGTGCGATGAAGTGTCAAACAAAAAATGTTGACCGGCGCGAGCTGGGACGGTGACGAGCGGTTACTATTATTGTATAGAAATTTCTTACATCGATTTTCATGCTACCGAAAACTATTCCACGAATTTAATTAGATTTTATGACATTTGAAATTTGTATTATATTTTTAAAATGGTTTTATAATTTTCTCCTAGACCTAAAAATCTAACTCAGGTATTAAAAAATAGCTAAAATATAAGTAGCTAATAGGTATATCACCAACGATTGACTTCAATGGAAAACTTTTTTAGTAGCCTCTATATCATTTTTAAAGGTGTATCCAAAACTACTCTCATTACTACTTGCATTGAAAAAAAAAAAAAAAAAAATTCATCCCCCGGTTACATGTCGTCGCCCCCATGCTAAACTAACATAACTGTAAAAAACAAAATGTTGAGGAGAGCGATTTAAAGGTGCTAAAAATTTTATATTGATTTTTTTTGAAGTATTAGTTGAAGTTGTATTGATATAGTATACATGTAGTGTCTTCAAAATGGATGTATTACATGATCAATTTCTCAGATAAGCATTATTTTATTGGATTTAGAAATTACAGCACATTCGCAATTTTGCATCTCCATAGAAAGTGCAACAAAGGTAAGTTTTTTCACCATAATAAACTCACGAAAGTACCACTTTCGCAAATTAAAACTCCTTTTAATATATTTGAACCCAGGTAAAGTTACGAAAATGACAGTTTCGTGTGTTAAGTATGGTGTATTTGAAATTTTGAATGCCTTCCTATGCATTTGTATTGAGACATTGAGTTGCGAATCTGTATTTATTTGTAATTCCAACAGAAATATATTGTATAATATCATTTGAATTCATTTTAAAATACTTAAAACCGTTACAGGAATTTATAAATAAGGGTGAGGCCGTCATTTTTTAGTAATAGAAATATTTATTGCACCAAAAAACATGGTACACAGGATACAGGTTTTTGGGTCCTGAGCTAGGAATCCCTGTGTTACAGGACCCAGTAAAATAACAAGCTTACAGTTTTAACATGCCTTCATACAGGGTAAATGAACTATCCAGATACCAGATTCCAGTTTAAATCGATCGAAATCGATTTAATCGATTCAGTTTAAATCGTCCACATTTTAATCACTTCCAATCCTTCCGCCTATAAGATATATAAATGGATTACTAATATTCGTAATCATCAGCCCTAGTCCTATCCAGCATGGAATATTGTTGCCCTTTGGGAATGTTTGGCTAAGTACCAACTTGCCGCAATCGACTTGGTAGATCGCAGAGCAGAGGGCTCATTAGCGACAGTACGGTAGTAGCAACTAAACTGCAGAGCCTAGCCCATATACGCAAAGTAGCGTGTCTGTGCGTCTTCTACAAATTGTACTCATACCGCCTTCCCCCTTCTTCCATCGGACGTCCAGACGAACAGCTGGTTAGGTACCATCCTTATCTGGTTGAAATACGGTATTTGACACATATTAAAATTTATAACACAGTGTCACTTTTTGGATAGTTACCCATCAAAATATCACAATAAATCGTAAATTATAAAATTTTACCAAAATCATAAAAAGATATGAATCATCAAAAACTCGGAAAATTATGTAAATTTTTTTACCGTCCAAAATTCAAATAAAAGGTATCAATAGAATGCTTATGTAAAAATAAAAAATAAATTGTAGAGCAACTAATGTACCTAAACGCATTATTTTACGACTAAAACAGCAAAATACTAATTTTCCCATACAACGGTTGGTCGAATGCAGTGCAAGTGACGTCATTTGCCAGGGCCAATTTGTAGGAGCCTTTTTGAGACCCGCTAGCGTCGAGCTAGGTTTGTCCCTAATTTTAGCCCTTTATTGTGCTCTAAATGTTGTTGATCCCATATAGACATTTGATGGTCTTTAAAAACTGGTTCGATTGGCATTATAAAAAAAATATAGTCAAATAGCGTATTGCTAATATTGCTATTGCTCGAACCAAGCTCTTTTCATGAGTAAATAGGCATCTTCTGGGTGAGCTCGCTTCACAAGAGCAATCCTATGTTTAATAATAGTAGTTTATGCAACTGGTACATAATGAGGGGCATTAAAACACGAGTGTGTTTTATGAAACGAGCCGAAGGCGAGTTTCATAATAAGGTCACACGAGTGTTTTAATGCCTAATTATGTACAGTTGCATACATTACTTTATCTACACACATATTATAATTACTCTAAGATGGGTTCAGAAACCGTAGTAAATAAATACAATAATTGTGTTAATACAACCTTTTTTGCACGGTTGCGGAAATATCGAAATCAGAACTGGCAACAACCTGAATGTTATTTTAAAAAGTAAAGAGTCCTTATTCTGATGTGATCATGTCGTTCTAGCTCAAATTTCGTGCGATATATACTAAAAAAAACATCGAGCTGACATTTCGCATCGACTGAATTTGAATTTTCAGTGATACTAGAATAGGGACATGTCAACTTTGACATTTAAATTTTGACAGTTTTGTTTGACGTAATATTTTAACATCATATATGAGATTAAAATGAAATATTTTATTACTGCTGTAGCCTTAGCCACAGATAAGAAAATTGCCATAAATTCATTGAATGTTGAAATGAGAGTCATTTTCTACGGTTTCCGAACGCATATTAGAGGATTTATGATATGTGTGTAGATAAAATAAAATAAAACCCAACGGAAGTGATTAAAATAATAATATAGATGATTCAAAATGCTGAATTCGATATTCGATACCATGTCTGGGAAAATTACGCCAAATACTAAATTTATAAGGGGATATAATTCGTGTAGATTTTTAAATTGGTATAGTATTACATTGCGGTATTCAGATGAACACGCTATAAAAGATAACTGTACCTACTTACCAATTTTCAAATATACACAAATTATTTCCCCCGATTTAATAAAGTTTCTCGGAATTCTACGTCCACTATCGAATAACCAAATTTACCAATTCCATTAAGGATCACATTTCAAAGAAATTCTCATAGCTAGTAGTCCTTACGGTCCTAAAATACGGTGACGTGAGACGTCAAAATAGCGGCCAAGTACGAATATTTTTTAATCGAATTGGTTATGGTTATGGATGCTCGATATTATATGATTTGAATTAAATCATTAATGTTGCAGAAAATTTTAATTGAAGCAAAAATAAATGTGAAAGTGGCGATAATTATAATATTTTTGTAGGCTTGATAAACTAAAAGGTTTTTTCACCCAAAAACAGCAAGTTAAGGTATTTTGACGAAGCTCTTCTGACGCCGGAAACGATTTTGAGACTGACATATTTAATCGATTATATAAGTAGTTTTTACTAACGTGGCAGATTTTCCTCCTGCACCTTGGGCAGAGGGTTAAGTTCGAATATAATGGTGTCTCCAGTCTTTAATGTTTTATAGAAGCCACGGGCACAGATGAGTCCTATGACACTGACAGTGAGATACCTGATAGTTATGAACATGCTTCTATTTTTTTTTTATGCAGCCATGTTGGTCGACATGCTTATTAATTTTAGTATAGGTACACACTTCTAACAATGTCTTGCATATTTTTAAGCGCATTCAATTATAATACAACGCTGTTTTAATTATATACAGCCCCGTCATCCCATTACAATATAATTGGAATATAAGACACGATTTATAACTTTTATTTCAATTTGAAATATCTGTTTATCGACAACATCGCTTCGTGAGTCGTGAGTCGATACAGACCAACTTTTGCAGTACGTCACCATGTAGGCAATACAAGTTTCTATAATATTAATATTATGTAAATGTTACATTTCTACATAACTATAATTAGCACTACATTCCTAAAAGATGCTTATTAAGATTTCGATGTGACAGCGACGCTGTCCCAATGTTATATAAATTAATCGTCACTGCCAGTGGCATAGGACTCGTCTGTTACCGTGGGGTCTAAATACATATAGGTAATAATTATTAAAATGGTACTATTACTAATTTGCATGTACTGTCAGGATGAAAGTTTATAAAACATAGTAGGCAAAGGCATTTAACATTTCAGCCAAAAAATACTCTTTTAAAAGTAGGTACATTTAAATAATTAGTTTATGTATAAAAAAATTACAACTCGCACCATTTAATTTAATGATTATCAACGATAACAAAAACTGCTATTAACAAACATGCATTATTTTAAGTTTTTCTTAAGGTACATACGAATGATTTACTATTACAAACTCGCGGAAATGTGAAATTCGCAAAGTTTGATAGTCAAATTTATGTGATGTGGTAATAATAGCAACCATGCAAAATAACTAATATGCCAGATTCGCAAATTTGCTAAAGGTTATGAATGTATAAGAATTAAATACCACCATAATAAACTGACGTATGTGCCCGATTCGCCAATTTGCTGTAGTCTACTTAAATGTGGTTGAGTTATAGTTGCCACTATATTTAATTAACCAATCTGCAGATTCGCAAATATGCTATAGTTAATAATATGGATGAGGAATAAATGCCACCATAGTAAACTATCGTATCTGTCAGAATCGCAAATTTACTATAGGCTAATCGTACCGGTCATTAATAATTTCCACCATAGAGGGTTAACGAAAATGGCAGATTCGTTAATTATTCACAGCCGTCCTAACTTTATCGGCCAAGGAAAAATGCCTTATCTACACTTCGCAAGTCTACCATGGGATAAAACAGATAAAACGTCAGATTAGCACAACCGTAACTTTGAAACCTTAAAAGATAGAAGTCTAGAAATTTGTGACATGGTGGATTACCATACTTGGTACATAATTACATCAATACGATTTGTATGTTCTAATAAAAAAGCTCACACCTACCGTTTTAAATGCCTACTAAATTTAACAATGGAGCGACCTTGAACGCTCCGGTCATTGACTTCACGCGCCGGC
The DNA here is from genome assembly GCA_951800055.1 of Cenopis cana. Classification (NCBI taxonomy): domain Eukaryota; kingdom Metazoa; phylum Arthropoda; class Insecta; order Lepidoptera; family Tortricidae; genus Cenopis; species Cenopis cana. Next base: position 24,647,246 of record OX637475.1, on the reverse strand, counting down.
CGAGCGACGGACGCTAGGGTTAATTGTCAGCACTTAGAAATAAACTTTAGCGTTGGTTCTCTGGGATTTTCCGAGATCCTTCCAGTATCCGATTTGAATTTACATACATATAGGTACAGGCATATCAACGCAGCAAGTTACATCAATGCGAAGTATATCTCTCACCCTGTCTATGGTTACGTTACGACATACTACAGAAAGTACCTACTTAATTAAATTAATGTACCACAAACATTATTAAATATTACAAAACGAAACACTTTGTTTAGATAAGTCCACCTATATTCCGACGAACGCACTAAAGTACCTAGGCACACCGGTCGTCGTTATTTATTTATAACGTGTATAAATGTAATTTATTAAAATCAAATAATAAAAAAAAACAAAACTTAAACTATTCTAATGGGGTCCGGGTCATACTTGATGCAAAGGTTGTCGATTGCAGTTCAACGCGGCAACGCCGCAAGCGTTTTGGGCACCTTTGCACCAGGTATGACTCGGGGTGGGTTGTTGGACGTGTATAAATAACGTAATAATAGTGTAAAAGTAGCACTCCAAACTTGAATTAGTCACTAGGCAAAAGATATTTGCTAAATAAGCGTCTCACCTTTGAGGATGCATTCCAGCCCTTCCAAAAGGTCACAAGTCCCTATAGTAAAGGCGATGTTTACGCCCTTTCTTAGGCCGTACAATGCCACCGCAAAACTTGATTCGGAAATCATAGTAAATAAACTATACTTAATACCAACTACTACCCAGGGATAAATATAAACATAAAATCAATACAGACAACTTAACTATTTGGATATAATAGCAGTTGCGGAGTAAACTTGCTAATTCTTTTGCAACGAAGTAATTTTTGGTTCAGTACAACTTTATTACGCGTGGCAGCGTCCGGCCGTGAGCGCGTGTGGCAGCCAACTGACTGAGTGTTCAGCGTCATTACTTTATTTTTTTAAATATATAGAATGACTTGGCCGTCGCACACAACGCTTTACTTATACATGTGTATTGCTCAAACTCGCTCAAGCTGCATGTCATTAGGGCGCTATGTTTAATTAGGAATATTTGAATCAGCTTATGTTTAATTAGGAATAATGTAAGAAAGAAAAAGAAAAGAAAAAGAAAAGAAAAAGAAAAGAAACATTTATTCGTGACAAACAAAACATTTACAAATAGGACATTACAAAACAGAATAGGGATGTTGACTCAATAGTAGATTGTTAACCAAGGGCTGAAAGCCACCCTTTTCTGCCGAGATATTTTGGCGCTCGAACGAAGTGAGAGCGCCAATAGTTCGAGGCTGAAATGGGTGGTTTCACCCGAGTTAAACACTCTGCTTTTCATTTCGAATACGAGGAAAGTAAAATATTTAAAAATAAAAAAATATTTGTGGACAAACTTACACTAAAATCGACCTAGTCCCAAACCAAGCAAAGCGTGTACTAACGCGACGATATACATACATGGATAAATGCATACTTGAATACATAGAAAACACCCACAACAATTATACGTGTTCATCACACAAATAAAGGCCCTGACCGGGAATCGAACCCGGGATCTCCAGCTTCGTAGACAAAAAAAATCAAATATGCACATTTTGGTTTCATTTTTCACAAAAGACAAGATATAAAACAATATTGACATGATCTAAAAATTAGGAAGTTATTTGCAACGCGGAATACTTGTTAAATTCAATAACAATATGCACAAAAATTTTCTGAATCAGTGGTAAAAACATTTTGGCGGGAAATGGTGTTTGTGTATGGACCATTTTATTTCATTTATTTTTAATAAAAAAATAATCGGCTCACGCTCAGACTAATAAGACTCGACATCAAATAATAATACCTACTGAACGAGATGGTCATATACAACTTTATGTAAGAGCGACAGAGAGAGACATATGATTTGTTGTCCTTGTCATAGTGTCCCTTTTTTTATCTGCCACAAACTATTGATACTACTTTCGACTGTGGCAAAAAAAAAACAAACAAATTAAGGAGGTTGTTTATGGTAAGCAGTCAGGCATTTGAACAAGTAAGTATAGGATCTCTGAAGAATCTGTACTATTTGGCTGTATAGGTTAGTGCCGTTGCCCAATTTAACTCCGATTTACCATACAATTTTTTTTAATACTTTTCTGCTCTAGAGCAGAAATGGACCACTTTCAGCACGCTACTTAGATGAGCAATGACCCACTTTCAGAGTATGAGAAATGAAAAAATTATTATTACTCCATACGAAAGAATACATAAAACTATGCCAAACAGTGAAAATCCTATTCAAATATCTCAAAAAATAACGAAACTACTCGTACAACCGTTAGAATATCTTTAGTTCGAGAGAGAAAGCGCTACAGATCAGTGACGTCACTGACCTCGAGCGCCATAGTAAATGACGATCGCCCAATACAGAGATGCGTTTTGCGGAACAGGGATAGAAAATGCCCCCTCCTAAAACTTTGAAGACTTATAATTATGTAATTATTTATTCTTTTGAATCACTTCTTTCGCTATTTCATTGAGAATTTGATCCTTTTTCGAGAAAATTCGGATTCATTGATTTTCTTATTTGGTGTCAACATCCCTAATTTGTCACGAAATGGTCACAACTCAGCGTTATGCTGGCAGAGCCAGCGCTGGTCTTCCGTTGTGACCATTTGGTGAAACCACGGCACAGTGACGAAACAAACAAACAAAACAACAAGAAATAATACAGAAATACACGATTAATACAAAAACATTCATAAAACTACAAAAAAATCAGTAAAAAAGTTGCTCGTGCGTGCACAGCCTTATATTATCGAGCCGCACTACTCTGTAATGTACTATGCAGTCTGTGGCGCTGTTAAGTTTCAATGTAACAATTTTAACAGTATGGTATGGTCGAAATTATCTCAACTCAAGAAAATAAAATAAGATAAAAAACCAGGTCATTTAACATTGTAAACTACCTCATTGTAAATTACCTCACTTTTACTCACTCACTTTACAGTTACCACAGTGTTATAAAGGTTATTGAGTTTCAAGGGCGGACAGCGGATGCAATCGGGTGACAAAAGCATAAGATGGATAAGACTTTTATTAAAGTTTTAGCAATATTTATCTATACATTTTTATTAAAAATATATCAGAAATTACAAAATATCTCTGTCCTCCATAGAACAAAATGATTATTAAGAAATTACTGGCCACTTGTAAATTATCTACTCTTGAGACTATTAAGTGTTTATATCTATTACGTCTTAGACTTGTCAATAACATTGACGTTCTCACTTGCGAGTTTATGCGTTTCCTTTAATATTTATATTAAAAATAATTATGGCAAATGAAAACACAATTCGTAAATTTGAGTGATGGTGATAATGTTACTGATAATAGTGAAGCGTCACTTTACGAATACGCACCTCTTACATCGGTAGATGTAGAGTGGTCATTTTCTCTATATAAGTGGATAGTGAACTATAAAAGGAATGGACTGAAAATATGTAATATAGAAAAAAATATGATCTTTTACTACAACAAACAATAAAATTATTTAGCTATTTTGCAACCATGTTCTCTTCTTTAAACCAATTGTAGTCATGTCCATATTAAATATATCGTTTGACATGGCTTTGATGTATATTGCATCCGCTCTCCGCCCTTTGAGTATTACGAGTGAGTGTACGAGCACAGAGCAACACGCAATGGAGTGCATATGGGACAAAAACTAATGGTATGTATGGTTTTAGACCTTTGTAGTATGTAGCCGTGCGATGGCCAAGCCATTTTATATATTTAAAAAATAAAGTGATGCCGATGCAAGTCGGTGGAAATCTTGTTCAATGGACACCCCTCCGGTACTATTGACTAAAATTATATGACTATTGGTTTAACATTACATATCATTACTTTTTTTATTGTAGAAGAACTTGTGTTGCGAGACTTGCGTCTTTTTACATGTAATGTTTTTGATGGGTTATATTATTATTGCCACGAACAATGTTTAATCGTAGTAAAATAATCATCGCATTATATTTACTAATAAGCGTGGCCTGCGAATAAACCTAATCGTTCTTTGTCCTTTTATAGCACTAATCGCTGACAGCAAATAGAGTTTCTGAAACGTTCCATAAGCCTTTATACAATTTCCTCTGGCCTTTTCTGTTCGGTAAATCGTATCGCTGAGGTTAACTGCATTTAAATTTATTGCCCGCAAATATAATTACGGCGGCCAGCAGGCTACGCCGTCCGGGCGCGCCCGATATTCTAGAGCCGTTTTTAATTTCATTTTATGATTAATATGTACCGTACCTGCACTAAAGTTCCATAAATCACGTAAAATAGGTATAGAAGTAGAACCGTGTCACTTAGTAATATTGAAAAATTAAAAAAAAAAAAACTTAATGAATATCATTTCGAAATTGCTTTTTTGAGGTTAGATATGAGGATATTAAGTATCATTTGTGGTATATTGTACAAACCTCAAACTTGGTATGTTTCGAAAATTATTTTTGATTTAATAAAAAAAAATAGTTGAAATGTAATGATGTGGTATATTTTTAGAATCGCCTCAGGTCGCGGAGGTGTCCATTCGATTGACCTATCTCACATCTAGCGCCGCGACCTTGCGGGCCCACATGACGCGACTGCGCGGGGGGCGAGGTAGCTCGCTCGCTTATTCTAACTGGGTTAGTTAAAATGCATTCATGTTGCTCACGGTTTAGTACTGGGGTTATCAATATTTTGTGTTACCCACAATACTAGCGTACTTTAGTAATTTTTACTTAATTTACTCGTTCTTTTAATGTAACTTAACTACTTAGTATAGTTATTTTGTTATTTTTATAATGTTTTGATTCAAAAAGTGTACCCAACACAATGGGCCATAGAAATGAATTCTAATTGTCATAATTAGATTAAATTATGTTATATCGAGTTTAAATTAACCATCACTTTGAACTTTGAATAATCAACCGCGTGCCATATGCGAGGTTATGTAACGGCCTTGGTCAATACTGGGATCATGTTTCTAGCTGAGCGCTCCCGTGCAGGGCGCGTGTTGTGGTTTCTATGCCAAGTCCTCGAGAGGTTTGTGAATTTTTTTAAGTCCCCGCAGTTTAGATCTAGTTTCCCCCTTAGGTTGTAGGCTTAGATGTCGGATGCTTTGTAAAATCTCGGCTACTAATATATTAATTATCCGCGGCTTTTTCAAAATATGCAAAAAAACGAAAATCGTACAAAAATTGAGATACTTACATTTAGTTTAGGGCAGCCGATCTAGTGCCTAAGCCAATTTGTAGTCCGGGGTCGGGGGTGAGGCGACCTTCAGGATGTTTCCACGGATTCCCGACGGATTTTTCTGTCTCAATCAGTTAACCGTTTCATAAAATATATTTTTGTCTTTATGTACAGTGGGCCAACGAAAATGTTGAGCACTTTAGTACTTTGTCAAATTAAAGAGGCGTTTAAAATTTTATGACGTTTCAGTCTAAATATTTCTTAGATTTCGATGTGACAAGGTTCTAAGTATGCTCAACATTTTCATGGGCTGACTGTACTTATGCCTTTACATTCGCGGGATTTCCAAATGTATTATTTAATTATTGAAGTGAAAACTAATTTAGCGGCGCTGAGCACTTTTTGTGATGGGGGAAAATTGTTAAACTCGCGACGATGCGTTGACCCCTCCTAGTGTCGTGGTTACGATGTTGGGAGGGGTCAACTTGGCTGGTCATTGTAAAGTATTGTGGACACCATTCGAATAATCCATCTACATATACAGTGCGTTACCGGCAAGCGGGCATTAAATGAAACTGATATTAATATGTTCCATTAGCAATTATTTCCAAGTATTAGTAAATCATAATTATGTGAATTAACTGCAAAATTGAATTTCCTAATTCCGCACCGGCAATGTACAACGTGCACTGCTCAAGATAACTTCATAGTAAACAAAACGCTAAGGGCTGTCATTTGTACTGAGTTGTCAATTTACTTTGCAGTACATTGCTGACAATTAAAATTTTGTTAGAAAATAAGTTAAGTCGAAATTTTGGTTTCTTAATAATTAAAATAAGCGCATGGTTAAGTTAAGTAAGAACGATTTAATACCCAGTTTAAATAAAAGCCCACATGCCGGTAACATACATTATAAATTATTGAGATAATTCATTCAATGTATACGTATATGTATGTAGATGGATTATTCGAATATGAATATAAGTATGAATATGAATGGGAATATGAATATGAATATCTTTGTTATTTACTTTTTTTATCATGTCATTGAGTTTTCACTTCTGGCGGCACTCCCGGAGTGCAACTCGTTTTTTACACGACTGCCCAAAAAAAGGAGTGTAATGTTTTTTAAATTAGTTTCATCTGTCGGAAATGTTTTGAAAATTTATAATTTTGCGTTTTATTTGCTACTTATAATAGTGTTAGTTGGCAAGTTTCCACCCATCAAATTGTCTGACTGGAATGTAGTAATCTGATAAAGAGATAACTTGCAAAGAGTACAGTACTTGTAGAACCTACCTTCTGCCAATAATCTGACCAGGTATAATAGTGATTATCGCAATGCTTATTTATATGAAAACAACAGTTATTAAACTACCACGAACACTCAGGTTCAACTTATCTAGATTGGGTTCGAGGGTCCAGGCAGACACCGTTCAATGATAACGGAGATCAAAATTTAGATACCGTAGGTACGTAAGTACCTACGGTATTAAATTCTGCTTTGTACATCGGAATGTCATCTCGTTCATATTTGGGGCAGCGTATTTAACTGGGGCAGTACCTCCACCTTGATGCAGAAGATCGCAGCCGTGATAATGTATTGTACATTCTGCTCTGTGTATGGTAATGTGTGATGTTGAGTTCCTGGTGGTGAGCAAGGGACAGAGCTCCCGAGGATGCACTGGAGAGCGAGAGACCTACATAATATATTATCTAGGTATCAACACAAGGGCAAGCAGCGTCAACGCTCTCATGTTAGCGTCTTTTGACGGTACTAGATAATTTGACAATGGCTAAAGTTACGCGTGCTACGTGTGCGAAGCCGCGTGCAAAAGCTAGCGTCAAAGAGTCTCCTAGCACCACCTCTGAAAAAAGAACTACTTTATTCGTAACTTACCGTATATCCAGGTTTTGTTATATATTAATGTCAAATAAAATAAGGCTTAGTACTACTTTAGAGTGAAATATATTACTTACTTTATTAAATTTCCAACTCACCGTCATCCTATTATTATCATAAGTTAATGTTAAGTATTGAATGAAAAGTCCTCTACTACCACTATTTTAAGCCTCAATTAGAATGGGATTGGAGGTGACAGTTTTGTAATACACAGGTACTTTGTTTGCTTTTCCATTCCCAAACTAATTTCGATCTTATATTATATACTTCTAGGCTACTCGATTTAATTTTTTTAAGGCGCGTAGTAATGAGAATTTGAACCACCAAGGCTCTAAAATAAGCCGGTGAATATATCTGAAACATTATCTTCTATTTTTAATCTGAGCTTTTGTTTTAATAATATGAAATTTGATTTATTTGTATTTCTCAAGTTAGTTCGTGCGCGAGCGTAGAGCACGCGGCGTATCGAGCGCATCTAGTGTGCGAGTAAGACAAAAAATTGGGATCACCACGGGCCTTAAAAGGTTTTATTATTATTATTTAGGCGGTTATGTGAAGCAAATCTAGTTATTTAAACTTTACCATTTTTCTGTTGACCAGGTGATCTGAAATATGGTATACACCATCAGGTTATTCAATACAATATCATTGTAAATCCAAGACAGCCGCCACCAACAAATGTAAATAAATAGCGCATTGGCAGATAATGCAAGACCGGCCTGCTTTAAATCGAATAAGTTCATCCCTTATAGCTTCCCTAATGGACAGCACTTGATAGCTTGATAAAATGTCTGTTACGAACAAGAAAAAATGCATAGGAAACCCATTTTTACCGATAATGTCATAAATTGTCTGTCACGCCATATAGTCCAGCCGACGCTGTCAGACCTCGAAATGTTGGGAACGTTGTTGAAATTTGGTACGAATGTTCATTGAAGGGCGTTTTCATATACCAGGTCGGTGGCAAACAAGCATGCGGCTCGCCTGATGGTAAACGGTCACCGCAGCCTATGGACGCCTGCAACTCCAGCGATGTCACATGCGCATATCCGACCCTTTAAAAATCTATTTGTGTCAGGCCAGCCATCGCCCAGTACCTTGAAAAACTGCCGCCATTTTGGAATATTTACTCCATTCGTAGGAAAGCCGAGCTATGTTTGAAAACTGTGGAGTCTATGAAAATATAGTCTTTATTATTTACTTTGACCAGAAAAACATGTACTTAATCGCGGAGAAAAACTCGTCCACTTATTCGTTTTTCTCCTAATAGTACGGGAAGTAGTGTCATGAGGTACACATTTTTGTATGAGGTACACACTTGGCACAGATGTAATATACGTAAATCTAAGTTAATTTAGCCTGGTAGCCATCCGCCACCCCCCTAGGGGGGTAGGAAGCCTACTAGTCCACATTTCATAACACTATGTTCTGAAATAAATTATTTGAATTGAATTGAATTTAATACCTTGAATCAAAAAAGGTCGTATCTTCATAGGGAAGTCACGGCACTTACGTCCTTTTGTTTGGGCAAGACAGTTTTTCAGTGATAACTCAAAAACCCTTAATCCCATCTTGTTCAAACTTATTTTCGTTGAAAGTATTTATTATTATACACCACCTCAATTTTTTCAGAATTTTAATCTTCATAGTTTGGAAATTAGAGGGGGGGGGGGGACACATTTTGTACGACTTTGGGAGCTAATATCTCACCAACGATTGACTTAAATGGAAAACTTTCTGAGTAATCTCTATATCATTTTTAAAGGCCTATCCAAAATAAAGCCTATCCCCACACAACTACTACAATTCAAAACACCACTACTACAAAAAAAAATCTTCCCCCGGTTACATGTGTGGGGTGCCCCCCCTAATTTTTTTTTTTCGTTATTTCACATCACATTTATATAACGGTTCATAGAATACATCTTCCTACCAAATTTCATAATTGTAGTACTTATAGTCTCCGAGTAAACCGGCTGTGACATACGGACAGACAGACAGACAGACCGAAACTATAAGGGTTCCGTTTTAGCCATTCGGGCTACGGAACCCTAAAAATGCTTCTAGAAACCTGTGAGGTGAGATATTAGGTCCCAAAGTCGTACAAAATGTGCCCCCCCCCCCCCCCCCCTCTAATTTCTAAACTATGAAGATTAAAATTCTGAAAAAATTGAGGTGGTGTATAATAATAAATACTTTCAACGAAAATTAGTTTGAACTAGCTTTTGCCCGCAACTTCGTCTGCGTAGAGTTCGGTCATCGCGTTAGAATTTTATCGCTGTTCTTTTATTTCAGATGGTTACCTAGTTATCTCTGTTCCATACAAACTTCTACTTCCGGGATGGGATGAAAACTATCCTATGTCCTTTCTTCGGACTCGAACTATCAGTGGCGGAGCGTCCATACAACTCGATTCCCACCGGCTTACCTAATTTTCAGCCAGTGCAGTTCTTTTACTACGGCTCATGAAGTATAAGAAAGGCAAATTATTTCCGGCTTTCCTAAGAATATTTTTGACGCGCCGCCACTGCGAACTATATTCGCACCAAATTTCATCTAAATCAGTTCAGCAGTTTAAGCGTGAAGGGGTTACAGAGAGACAGAGTTATGCTAGGCCTATAAACAAAGTTCCAAGCAGGGACCGGAACCGGTAAGCCTAATCAGGGTTTTCGATAGGCTTATTTTAACGGTGGTTTTAAAAACCCTATCGATATCGGTAACCATGTAAAACGGTAACCCTATCGATAGGGTACCGTATCAATCGAGTTAACCCAACAAACCGCTAACCAAAATCAAAACCCTATCAATACGGTAACCGTATCAATAGGGTTTTTAACCGGTTTTTAACAAATGTAATCTTTACGCACATTTCAATTAGACTCATTTTTAGATAACCGTGGCTCGCACGGACGATGTGCTCGCCGGCTCGCCGTGGGGCCCGCTCTCAGTACAAACAAACTGGTTTGATCTACCGAAACGCTCCTTGTTTTTAATGCAAACAACTTTGTACTTTGAGTCCTTAGGCTTGAATCGTATTTACTTTATCGTGCGTGCAAGTGTAGATTTGTAGCTCACGTTCGGGCGATTGTTTGTTTATTTCACATTTTAACGTTTGCGCCTATATTTTTATCTAACTTTCTGTGCAATGTCAGCAACAACTAATAATCTGAAGGTCGGTTTGTCGAACATTAAATATCCAATAAAAAAATGCTACTTTATCAAGATCACAATTGTCGCATTTTGACGGTTCATTCGAACGCCAATGTATTTATTTTAATATTTTGAAACAATCAGTCATTTTCATAGTACTGATCATAATCTATAATTAAATTTTATTTTGAAATAAACACCAGCCTCCTTGACTGACAATATGTGAACCTTATTGTAACGAGATAAGGTCTACAAACGAATCAACAGTGTAACGTGTTACCTTCTTTTGTTAGTATACTACCTACCTAAACAATAGGCAAAGGTCGCCGGTCGTCGCAAGTGCTGACCACCTGTGGATGTACCCAACAATAAGAGAGCTTTCTTTAGTTGTATAAAAAAACTTCATTGACTTTAAGTCGAATAAATTTGTAGGCCAACTGGGGTAGCAACATCAGTATGGGATTTCTAGGAATTTGTTGATAAACACTCGATAAAATCAGTCGCTACATCCAAAATCGGAGTTTCTACCGGAGTCGCTATAGCCAGTGGGAATTTCATATAAACTATGTTCTAAGTACAAGGGACTTAGGTGTAGAGTTGCTACAACCGAAATGTCGTTACAACCAAGGTCGCTAAAAATGAAATCCACTGTAATTGATTGTCCTCCATGACCTGAGGTAAAAGCAAGTGCGCACGAACATAGAGTTGTTAAATCGCCCAATTCCGGGATTGTAAAAATGTTTTTAATAAATCCGGGATTTTAGTAGTAGGTTTATACACGTATTGCAGTCAGTATATTAATTCCGCATTTTTATGTGTGGGATTTCATTACATTAAGTATTGGGCTGTTAACTACCAAGTTGTTAAAACGTTTATCTATTTAAACCAGCACGGCAAGATACAGACGAGCCGAAAGCTGATAGGACTTGCTGTTTTCCATTGTCTTAGGATTAACGAGATTGCGGCGACAGTTTCAATGGCAAAAATAACCTTTCTTACACTATAAAGACATTTATGCCAATGTTGTTATCTTTTCACAACTTAATACAATAGGTACACAAGTGCCTAAATGTCGTGGTATTTGTCTTTTTTTTCCAGGTAAACCTACACACGCAGACAATAAAAACAAATAATTACGTTTAGTTCGTTAGTTACTTTACGTAAATCTGCAGGTTCAGTAGCAGTGCACTGCTTGCAGTCTGAAGTGCATTCTCGTAACGTAACCATCTAGTTGAGTACGCGTGACCATAGAAGTGGACTTTGTGATTATTATTGTTTCTGTTATTTTTGTTATTATAGATATAGGTATTTGAATATAGGCGTGTATTTATGGACACTGATTAGTGATTTGGATTGGATTGTGAAGTTAAGTGGGTGTTATAAGAAAGGTGAGTGTGTTACTTTGCATTATTTTTTATACTAATTATAAGTAGAGTTCAAATTTTTGAAAGATAGGGAAGGTTGTCATACAGTTCATAATATACGTAATTGTCGTGTAACAAAAGTATCAATACAATTATAAACAATTAAAATATACATATTTATGCATATGATTGTTCCAAAAATTTGAACTTTACCCAAGTAAGACCAAATCTTTAAGGTAATAATGAAATTGTATTAGTACCCGTTGATTTTATGCCGTTGACGCAGGAATAACGTATTGTCACATACAGGGAGCTATTTTATAATACTACCTACATGTAAATTAACTAATCTACTAGCGCATATCATATTAAAATAAATAAATACTTGATACGTAAAACATAAATCAAACATTTTTTTTTTGTAATTTATTTCTATAGTTTTTTTCAGTTTATTAAAAATATTGTTACCCTATCAAGTAATCCACCAAATTGTTCATTTGCTAGAATACAGTAAATATATATTAATACAGTATTTAGTTTAAAAGTGTATTCAGCCCGGATATGGGCATGAAAATATTATATAAAAATACAATAAAAATGGACATTATTTTACGATAATCAGAACTTTAAATATCCTGTTTATTTGATAAATGAAAAAAAATATATAAATAACATTATAAACTTTAAATATTAAATATAGTCGGGTTTTTTTTAAATAAATACGTAAAATAAATTCATGATTAAAAAATCATCACTTAAACAAATATGCAGCGTAGCGTATTCAAGATTTGTATAAAATGTCTTGCATGTCAGGAATTCAAAAACATGTCTTTTGAATGTTGAAATGTTCGATTCTTTAAAAAATAATGTTCGATTAAAAAGTACACAACGACGGTAAAGAAAACTATTATCTAAATTCTAAATAATAACAAAGCTCAAGATTTCTTGATTTCTCTCGCTAAAACTTGTATTTTCATTCACCCATTCATCGCTACGTCCTAATTCGAGCAGTATGTACGGCGCGCTGTCATATATTTAAATACATAAATAAATAAATAAATATTTGTGGACAATCTTACACAAATCAACCTAGTCCCAAACTAAGCAAAGCTTGTACTATGGGTACTAAGTGACGATATACATACTTATATAGATAAATATATACTTAAATACATAGAAAACATCCAAGACCCGAGAACAAATATTCGTGCTCATCACACAAATAAATGCCCCGGCCGGGATTCGAACCCGGGACCTCAAGCTTCGTAGGCAGGGTCACTACCAACTAAGCTAAAGCGGTCGTCGTTTTGAACCTTCTGTCTCGGAGTCACGACATCGTGTCGTTACTCATTGGCTTACCGGCGCGCAGTATTGTGCGGATGGCGTAATGCATGATTTCTATTTAACCATTTATGTAATTGTTTGAATATAATAAATGTTGTTATTATTGTATATAATTAACACGCTAACTGTACAAAAGCGCGGCCTTCTCTGCAATCTCAAAAACAAAAGATATTCCAGGTAAAAGCCAAGCCCAAAACTAATAATCAGTTTTTTTATTTCATCGCCACATACAATTATTATCTTTATCTGCACGAGCAACACTAATCCTACAACCTAGGTATCTACAAAAGGGCCGCCTTGGTAGGTAATGACTCTAACGTAAACAAAAGGCAAAACAATAAACAATCGGCAACTCAAAGTTAGCGAACAGTTGCAGGTGTGCCATATCTGTCATCGCCGTCGAGTATATGATACATGAATGGAAAGCACGTGCAATATTTAATGAAACGAAAACAGATAGCTCCCACCCCATGCTGTAATTAAGTATTTAAGTCTATGTAGAACAAATATCATGTTCAGTACGTCTCGCATATCTCGCGACGCACCATAAGTTTTTTTAAGTCATAAATAATTACTTAGTACCCATAACATGGCTTTATTTGATCTATTTCTATTTGATCTATGATTGAGGGAGTACGAGGCTGAAGCACAACGAGAAAGTAAGTTAATTTATATGTATAAAGTAGTTATTTATAATATAATTTTCAGTAACATGAAAATATATCATATCATTACAGGAGAACACCGGCGATTAGCCGAAGAAAATAAAGCGACATCGTCGATGAAGGCAAAGGAGATAAACAACAGGAAGTGTAAGCATTCTAGGATTAATTTGTTACCTTTTACCTACGACATTATAAGAAATAAGGAATTAATTCAGTAAGACTAATGGAATTTGTGTTTTCAGATAATCAGTTCGACAAGAGAGAGTTATGGTCCAAAAAAATCAAGGAGCTATTGCAAAACGTTCCCGATGAGAAAGTGGAGCAAGTTTTCGATGAAGTAAAAGCTTTGATCGAGCAACCCGACCCAAAGCAGCAAATCGAAAAGATTTCGGCTTCATTTTGAATGTTTCTCTTTTTTTATAGTCGTATTTTTTATGTTTTCAATATTTAAATAAGTAATTGATATCTATTGTTTTTAATATTTAGTAGATTTTTGTTATGTGTGTGTGTTATGTGTGTTTGTTGTTTGTGTGTGTGTGTTGTGTGTATGTTGTGTGTGTAGGTAACTTCTCACAGTACTAACTTATGTCATTGTATAGTACAATAAACAATTGTCAACTAATATTAATTACCTTTCGTCGCCGATCGCGTCTTCGGCAGGGTCGATGGTTAGATACAGAATAGAATAACACCATTCGCATTCATTACTCACAAAGAAGCAAAAAGTTATGTAACTGTTCGTCGATTTAAACATAAATAAAGTGTGTGCGTACGGGTTAAGGTCTATTTTAGACTACGACGGTGGCTAATAAGCATACGGTCCACCTGATGGTAAGCGGACACCGCAGCCTATAGCATATGGACCAAGTTTAAAGTTTAGTCACTATTAGCAGTGATAAAAATACATCATTCGCCGCAAGCTGTATCATAACATTCTCAACACGCTGTCGTGTTGCTTAAAAGCTATACATAAATAATGCACTTTTTTACGTAAATGAAAGTATGCAATGAATAAAATAGCTAAAGCTAGATATGTTAGACATAAAAAAAAACCAGAATGCTTATTGAACGCCACTAATATTATCTAAATAAGTATCAGTTTTTATCAACATAGCCTTTAAATATGCAAAATTAAGAATACAGTTAAAAAAACACACACAAACGCGAACACGGTTCCGAAATCATGACAACGTAGTAAATGGGTTAAAATAAACGATATACACCTTCACATCATACTTATCATTCCCGCGGGTTCGAAACTTACTTTTAATTTGTAACCTTCATAATCCCGCAATTGGGCGGTTTAACAACTCTATATTGTATGAGCACGCGCAGTCGCCTCAAAGATAACCGTGCCGAACCGTGCTTTTGTTCTAATATTCTCTTATCTTTTTCTTTTAACAACTACTCGTGCCCACCGGCATTTGTTTCTCTTTTCTCAAATGAAATAAACTAAAGTATGTACCTATTTATCCTACTAATATTACAAATGCAGGATGTTTGTAACTCAATCACGCAAAAACGGCTGAACCGATTATGATGAAACTTAGTATACACCGAGATTATAGCCTGGATTAACATATAGGATACTTTTTATCGCTGAAATCATCCCTCAAATACAAGGTCGCGCGGACGAAGTCGCGGGCAAAAGCTAGTTTATTATGAATCTGTGTAATGTGACAGACTTACGTGTGACCTCCAATAAAAAAAAATTCAACACACCATTGCAATTAATTGAAATGGAAAATAATCGTAAGTAGGTTGTATTTTTTACACTCGGGGACTTATGTCTTTGCAACTGCAAGCGTAATGTACTTGTAGAAATAATAAAAAAAGTTAGAACAAGTCCCAGAAGAGAAATTTCTTAATTGTCTAATAGAAAAGCAAATGTAATGAAAAAATGTTATTAACATCATATGTATATGATTTGTCAAGCCTTTTTGTAATACCTAATATAATTTAATATGTATTATAAAGATTTCACTTAGTGAACTAATTGTCATACATACGATGCATAATTAAAATAACATAAACATATTATTGAATATTAATTGTTAATTAATTCATAAATTATTTAGTCACACACAATATACCAGCCGCAAATTCATGTATATTTAAGTAACATAATTGTATAATGCATATTAATAATTCTCTCATTTATTACAATACAATACTCTTTATTGCACACCTCAGTTTTAATTATTATAAAGGACACAGGACACAGAATTATTATTTAACGGATCAGTCTAAAATTCATTTTAACCCAAAGCATCAGCATCTGGCGATAGGGTTTCATTGGGTTAACCAAAACCCTATGAAAACCCTATCCAAAAACCCTATCCGATAGGGTTTTAAGCTTAACCCTATTGAGGGTTATGGTTACCGCATCGATAGGGTTAACCCTATCATACGGTAACCTCCTGATAGGGTTAACCCTATCATACGGTTAGCAAAATGATTGGGTTACCGAATGGATAGGCTTAAGCCTGAAGAGGGGTTTTCCGGTCCCTGGTTCCAAGTCTCATTGAAAATAAAATTTGTTTTCATCCCTTCAGAGGGCGAATTTTGAAAAACTCTGAAATCTGTTTTTTTTTTAATTTTGATGTTTAGTCAGGAAATTTTAAAGTTTCTATCTTAAAAATAATTTTGTTCTCCATACAAAATGACCAAGAGGTCATTTAGGGAGTTAAAAGATTAACTAAGTTTCACAGAAACCCTTTTTTAAGACATTTAGGGATGAACTTCGAAAAACGCTGAAATTTGTTTTGTTGTATTTAAACAGAGACTCTGTAAAAAATTTGAAGTCTTTCACTTAAAAAAATGTTGCTCCCTATGAAAACATTGAACCCCTTTTTAACCCCTTGAGGGGATGAATAAAAAAAACGCTGAAATTAGTTTTGTTTTATTTAAACAGAGAGTCTCTGTAAGAAATTTGAAGTACGTCACTTAAAAAAAAATTTGCTCCCCATACAAACTTTGAACCCCTTTTTAACCCCTTTCGGGGATGAATTTCGAAAAACGCTGAAGTTACTTTTTTTGTATTATTATAAGAAACTTTCATACAAAGTTTGAAGACTATCACTATAAAAAAAAATTGCTCCCCATACAAACTTTGAACCCCTTTTTAACCCCTTTAGGGGATGAATTTTAAAAAACGCTGAAATTACTTTTTTTCCATTATTATAAGGAACTTTTAAACAAAGTTTGAAGATTCTCACTTTAAAAAAAAATTGCTCCCCATACAATATTTCACCCCCATTTTCAACCCTTTAGGAGGCGAAAATTTTGAAAACGCAGATATAACTTTCATTGTCTTATTTTAAGGAGTCTTTGTACAAAGTTTCAAGTCTGGACCTTAAAAAAATTATTGCCCCCCATACTTATAATATTGTTATTAGAATAGGTACTAATGATTAGTTTTAAGTAACACTAACAACATATGGATGTAAAAAAAAAAATATCCGAAATAAAAGTTATCATTCATTCATTCATTCATACAAACTTTGCACCCCTGTTTTACCCCCTTAGGGGTGGAATTTCCAAAAATCCCGTCTTATCTCTTGCCTCCGTTATATAACCTAACTATAGAGTAAATTTCAAATTTCTAGGACCGGCAGTTTCGGCGGGGCGGTGATTAATCAGTCACCCATCAACTTTATATATATAGACAAGATGGGATTAAGGGTTTTTGAGTTATCACTGAAAAACTGACTTGCCCAAACAAAAGGACGTAAGTGCCGTGACTTCCCTATGAAGATACGACCTTTTTTGATTCAAGGTATTAAATAGTGTTATGAAATGTGGACTAGTAGGTGTCGGTACGGAACCCTCGTTGTGCGTGATCCGACACGCACTTGGCCGCTTTTTAGTACTAACGGTTACTGAGAAAAGCGGGAGACAGACAGACGGATGGACGAATGGACATGATGAAACTATAAGGGTTCCTTGTTTACTACGGAACCCTAAAAAGGGGTATGCTCTCGATTATGAGGCCAAGATCCGTGTTAGTGATAATTTTTCAACTTCCTGTGGTTGAAAAATGATCACTAACTAACGCGGATCTTGACCTTAGAATCGAGAGCACGCCACTTTTCCCGATCCTGCACCGCTTCCTGCCAATTACCGACCTGACTCAGCTCCACGCTGCCAGGCAAATACGCCTTCTCACTTTCCTCCAGAGATATACATGCGATATGCGCCCGAACGTAAATAAATATAAATAAACAACAAAAAATTATGATTTTTTTCTCGAATCAAAAAAATATAATTACGCCCTTTGATCCTACGATTTTCGATACCTACCTACTTTCGTCACAAAAATGCTTTTTAACGAAATGGGCGTCGGTATTCGCTTATGAGTGAATTTCACCAAACGGGCATTTTTGTCTAATTCCCATGGAATTTTAAAATACCAATAATACATAGAAAATTGTATGCTGATAATTTGATAAAAAAAAAAAAAAACAAAGTTTCAACCGAGGAAATGTATAAACCAAAAATCTATATTTTAAGTTAAATTTCTCTTGATACAATCACATAGCAACTTCTTTGCAGAAAATCATACACGTACCTATTAATGTTTAAAACTATCACTAAATGCGGATGCATATATAGACGCTTGCAACTCCAAAAGAATCACTTGCGCGTTGCTGACCTTTTATAAAATTTGAGCTGTCCGCTTACTTGTTTGCTACCGGTCGTTGTATATAAAATGCAGATGTATCGATATATACCTACATGATTTTATGTACATAATGTTCATTGACTTTGTTTATTGACTCTTCAAATATTTAAGAAGCTAAGTGTAATTGTAGCAGTTGGCCTGTTGTTTTTTTATAAACGCATAAACCAACTAATTGATATACTTTAGTACAAATTATATTTATTTATGTATTTCATCCATAATTATTGCTATTAAATGCGGTTTGTTAACAAAATAAGTGAACCTTCCCAATTTCCGTGCCCCGAAATCAGCTGTTTTGGGTAAACAAGCTATGGGAATTAGGACACGGGAATTGGAAATCGTTATAAAAAAATCATAAAAAATTAAAATCGCATGTTAGTAATATTTTAAGTTATCTTTTATATAGAGACACCAAAGTGCTTTATAATGCATACATATGTTAATTATTACTTATGTAAGACATTAAATTTCTAAGGACCACCGAAATTGTAAAAAAATTGTGAAAAATTGTCGCCCACCCAGAAACCGAAGTACTTAGGTGGTTTACTCGAACTTAATGCGGTTTGCTATATATATATATATATATACATTTTTTATACTTATAATAGCTGACATTTGAGAGCACAATACATGTGAAGCAGGACGCGAAGCTGATCAAATGTGAACGATGGCTGGCAGGGAACTTTGAATTTTGCCGACAAAATTGGACTCTCGACATCGGACGAATTTTAAATATCAATCACAAGTTATTCACCACAGTGAAGTGAACAGTGTCCGTGCTCAGTGATAGTAAATACACACACACACGAAATCAATGATTCTAATGTACAGTTTTTGATAGGAATTTTTGATTGATTCAAAACTCGATGCCGGACAGGGCACGGGGTCTTAATTTGAGCATTTGGGTTTTTTAAATGTATTTATAAACAAATTAGCCCGTGAATTTGAGTGGACCTTAACGTGGAAACGTGTACTCTTTATGAAAAAAAAATGGTACGTATTATTTCATGCTACCCACAGAAATATATCAAGATAGAAGGAAAGAGTGTATGTACCTCGCGTGGCGAAATTAATTGTCCCGGAGACACAATTGCTCGCTGCGAACTTCAATCTGCTCCCGTTCGCGGTATGCGTGCGACGTCAGGTTTTAAAAACAAAACAGTTCGTTGCGCAATAATTAATTCTTCAAACACTTCCAATAAAGTTGGAGCTGTTAATCGAGGTATTTCCTTACACTGGTGGTTTGTCCTTAAATATCTGTTAATAATTAAAAAACTAAATATTTTATTATTTTCATCAAAACGGTAGCGGGCGATTGTGTGCCAACGCTAGCTTTCCATTGCGGCTTTAATTTGACGAGCCAGACTTGGCGTGCGTTCAAAACCAGCAATGTAAAAATAAACTATTCAAACTGTCGAGTCACGTTCAAGGTCGATTGTCATTTTTTTCACTAAGAATAATGCTCTTTTCTTACTCGAATATTAAAATCGATTTTGAAAACAGATGAAATGATAATTACGTTCTTATATATACGTACGTGTGTAGCGTAGCGTAGTTTATATGTAGGTACGTAGCGTAGTGCAAAACAAATATGTAGCGGTCCATAACAAAAGGGTCCTTATGGCACTTTCTAGTTTCGTAGATATCAGCGTTGTAGTAAAATAATGTAAAATCACATATTTTTTGTTTTTTACATATTGATCAAGTATAAGACTAGAAGTGTATTTCTAGCTTGGTTTCACACGTATAAGTTAAGTATTTCTGCCTTAAAATTAGTTGTAAAGTTTAGTAAAAAAAGTGTCCTTATGGCAGAGCGCAGATAATAATAATATAAAATAGGATAACTTATTCTAATTACTTCTAACCATTTTCTGTATTATTTATATGCCTTTTCTGTTTACTTCATTGTTGTTATAGCGGCATCAGAAAAACATCATCTGTGAAAATTTCAACTGTCTATCACGGTTCATGAGATAGGCTGGTTTTCCACTAGAGCTATGCTATGCTACGTTGCTATGGATGCGTTTGAAATCCACCAATCAAATTCCTTTATTCACATAGCATAGCTCTGGTGGAAAAGGGTTCAGCTAAGCTATGTTTTTTATATGGAAAGATGCGAGCTGCGGATGCGTGCTGTGGATACGTGTTACGGATGCGTGAGCGCTTCCCCCCTCACCGCGCTGCCGCTCCCCGCTCCCGCTTTCGATACATCGCATAGCTTGAGCTGCGCATCTTCCTCGCACAGCTACCTCGCGGCTGCGCATCTTCATAGCGCATCTACCTCGCACAGCTACATAGCGTAGCTTTAGTGGAAACGGTCGCATAGCTCGTAGCGCATCCTCGCAGCATAGCTGCGTAGCATAATAGCTCTAGTGGAAAACCATGGACGGACAGCGGAGTCTTAGTAATAGGGTCCTGTTTTACCCTTAGGGTATGGAACCCTAAAATTGGTACACGATTATAGGTAGGTAATAACTGCAGTGGCTCATATAGTTTGTACAAATTACTAAAATGTAATGCAATTTATTGGTTAGGTAGGTACCTGTACCTACCTACATTTATATATTTCGATTTAAAATTCAGAGCTTTCTCATTTCCTCTGTCAAAAATAATTATCATTTCTTCTGTCGAAAATAATTGTCATTTCCTCTGTCGGTTCTTATCGATATTTTAAATCGATGCATAGAATCGGTGCCGTGTTCTAATCGATCCTTTTGAATCGTTTTCGCGCGGCTTATGTTTCTCATCACTAAATTACGCTCGTGACGTCAAAGTACCTACGCAAAATGTTACACGCTCGGTCTCCCTACAAACTGTTGAACTCTTTCCTTCTATCTTGATATATTTCTGTGATGCTACCCCACGATTTTCATCTCGGACACAAAAAAAATCGAGTTTAGAAAATGACCCTTATCCGTCTACTTGTATAAAAATACGTATAAATATTAGGTAATTAATACTTTTAGGTTTTAGGTCATTAGATAAGATAAATTGGTACAAAGAATGGAAGTGAGTGTGATATATTTCGCCGATAAACTCAGCGTTTGGCGAACTGTGTTGTAATTAAAAATGTACCACACTCCTTCTGGAAATAAATTTAATAAAAAAAAAACATTAAAAGAAACTTACCCTGCAAATTGAGCGCCCTGTATAGTACCCTATATTCACAACATTTCACCCAAACCAATGCGGTGAAATATGTTGATACAAGGGTCAGGGCTATTGTGGGGGCAGCAATATGGTTGGGCCATATCTGGAAAGAAAACAAACTTCGTGATTCACGTGAGCTCACACCGCAGTGCCCTTAGGGCCTTTTCACACTTGAGCGATTTGCAAGCGATTTGCCAGCGATTTCTATACAAAACTCGAACGCGGCGATCTCGCGGCGTGGTCGCCGCGATCGAATTTGTATAGAAATCGCTGGCAAATCGCTCAAGTGTGAAAAGGCCCTTACCACGAGTTTACATGACCGTACTCGCTTCGCTAGCGACTGCGTAAACATTTTTTGTATGGATAAAAGTACAGCGCCTCTGGTGCTTACGCAATAATCGGCATACTAAATCGTTTGCGCAGTCGCTAGCGAGTACGGTAAGAGTTTTCGATACAAACCCATGGTATAGTGCGCGCCATCCACGACGACGCGCCCCTCCACAGCGAATCTCATACTAATCTGCGCGCAGTTGTACGGCTTGGGTTGTGGTCGTGGATGGCGCGCGCTATAGGGGTACCTACTGGATAGTTGCGTAACGTATGTTTCCAACGAACGCTGGGGCAAGTCAACTGTCATTTGTAACCAACTTCAAATAGAATAATAATAAAAAAAAACACGACTGCAAATACTGCATTGGATAAAAATGAACTAAAAAGATAGAATATAATAATGATATAATTTTTGTTTGTTTTATGAATAAATTGATAAAATCATAATTTATTCATAAAACAAACTCAGTAATAAACAGTCCACAAATTCTAATTTACTACACTTTGACAGATTTTAGATAGATTCGTTCCAGGCCATTTTACGTAAACGGACAGCATCCCTGATGCGCCGCCTTGCAAGCAGCACCAACTGCAGTTTATTGGCTGTAGTAGCTGGAAGGGTGGACGGTCCCTTTTTTGAGCACTGGACACGTATGCACATAAGCCTGTGTCCAGTGTTCCAATGAATCCGATCCTAGTAGTGTAGTAGATCCTAGCTGTAAGTACCTACTTGTATATACTAACATAGTCTTAAGTTATATGTTACTAACTACATATGGATGTATCCGAAATAAAAATAATTGAATTAAATTGAATTTACGAACGCGCTATGAACGTGTCAGGCGAAAAAATATCGGTCACTAACTCGCTTATGCTACGGGGATGATACGCGGACACTACGGCTAAACTCGTTATGCACGGATATGAAATGATGTGGGCACGTTGTAGTGGGCATAGCGGTCCGTGTCGCGTTACATTCCGTGCCTGATATACTTATGCCGATCCGTGCCGGTATAATGGGTAACCTTAAGTATTATCATTGTAATAAGCATATTTTTGTGAGAAATGGCTGACTGTCGAGTTTCTTTCGGCGTTTTTTCTCGGCAGTGGCCTCTGTGAAACGCTAGTAGGGTTTGACTTGTAAAAGTGCCATTGCGGCCTACTTACAGAATAAAGTTCATTTTATTCATATCGTCATATCTAACCTCAAACAAGTGCGAGTCGGACTTCGCACATTTAGGGTTCCGAACCGACCGCAAAGTCAGGTTGGTTTTTATAAGGAAAATAAAGAAAAATCAAAAATCTAATTTATCAATATATTTATTTGTTGGTAAAATATACGGAATAAAAAACATAATAACCAAATTGTAAGTTTATAGGTATTTGGGAAGTAAAAAAGTTCTTCGGAACAAAATTTCGTAAAAAAGCTGACTTTGGTGGCTTCTCATTCCTTTGTTTTCCAATATTTTTTTTTTAATTAAAAATATAGCAAGTATCTACTCAATGAGCTCTAAACAACGATACCCCACTCGATAGGGTAGGATAAATATTATTTTTTCGCGCTAGGGGGCTAGCTAAAGAGGGAGCTGTATGGGAGCCCATTTCACTCTGGCTACTAGTTTTTCACGAGATAAGAAAAGAGGAGGAGCTTGTATTTTGATCAGGCCCGGGCTTCAATATAGAGTATTAGAAAATATTAAACATAGATCAGTAAAATGTGTAGTAGAATGTTGTGCAATTGAGATTTGTGAACATAATATAATAGTTATTTGCATATATAGAGTACCTGGCACTAGTCTGGACATGTTCATGGTAATCTTGAACGCATCTTAAATAGCACTTGCGGTAGAAAAAATGGCAAGGTTGTGATTTGTGGAGATTTTAATATTGACGTCTTAAAAGAAACATCAAAAAGTCGTGAACTAAAGTACCAGTTACTGAGTCATAACTTAATCCTTGAGATAAAAGAACCGACAAGAATTACCAGTGGAACATGTCTAGATAATTTTGCTCATAACATAAAAGGATCAAAGGGTGAAATTGTAGAGCTGGCTCTGTCAGACCACGCTGCACAAATTTTAAAGTGCCCGGTTAAAAAAAACATGTTTAATAGAGTCCTGGAAAATTAGAAGAAGGGATCTTTGTGATGGAAACATGGCAATATTTAAAAAAACATTTGCAAAGCATTCGCAGTCGCGCGCGCGCATCGGTATGCGGAGTGCGTGTATTTGGTTGCGAATGTGCGCGTCGATACGATGACAAAAATGTCGGAAAGTGCCGTTAAATGTAATAGCTGCAACATAGTTATCAGCGAAGTCCTGACTTTTGTTCAGAACCAGGCTGATATTATGGGCGAAGAAAGCATCATACGTCTGTGTGAAAGTGCGTTTACTGTTGAGGAAGTGGAAATAGCTAAAAATTTGCTATTGCAATCTGTGAAAACTTCGGGATCGAATAAGAAAAGAAAAGGTGAAGGAAAAATACAGAGAGACCTAGCAGATATTATTTCTGTTGTGAAGTGTACACTTACTGAACAAATTCCGATTTTTGTGGCGCGTCAACTACGGAAACTTCCACCTGTAGTTTATGATCACATTGACTGTACAAGATTGCTCAAGGACATAATTATTTTAAAAGACGAAGTTCGGGAACTGAAGGAACAGAGTGCAACAATTGATCAACTGAACAATTTAAAATCAGAACTTGACAACTTAAAACAAGCATCCCTAGTGGATTGTTTTCAAAAAAATATTATGTGAATATGCAAAGAGGATCGCGTTTAAATCGCAAATGCGAAATGAGTATGAATAATAGTGGACCGTTTGGTATTTTAAACATATCGCAAAATGAGTCACAGGTGCAGGTAGCTGAGAAAACAGCTGATCTTGAAGGCAGGTCACCAGCCGCTAGCCCGTTGTCAGGCCAGAGTCAGACCACGCCATCCTTGTCGCGCACAAAGCGCAAGCAGTCGGCGATCCCTCTTGCGGTCCCGAGAGCGCCCGAACCAACGCATGAGCCGAATTGCACCCCGCGCGTGGAGGCCGTTACTACGGTTTCGTTACCTACATCGTCCGAAACCGAGGTGATCGAGGCGCGGAGCGCCTCAATGGCGCGTGCAAACGATAACCAGCTGCATACTGCATTAATTAGTCATACCGCCATGACTAAGACGTATGGACAAGTGGCGACTGAGGGAGGCGAGTTTAAGGACAATAGGAGTGATGACCAATGGATTGTTGCTAATAAAAAGAAAAAAACAACGTAAAAATCGATTTACCAGCACGCAGGGACAGTCTAAACTGCCAAGCGGTAATTTTAAGGCTGCAGAGATAAGAGTGCCGTTGTTAGTAAACAATGTTGTTAAGGACGCGACGGATAACGATATTACTAACTTTATACTAGAAAAAACTAACGTATTGGTTGATCTAGTCGAAATTAAGATGGCATGTAAGAAAACGTATAAGGCCTTTAAGGTATTTGTGCCGAACTTTAACGAAGCGCAGTTCGGATTCTGCCCTGGGCTTTCGACTGAGACCGCGATTCTAAGGTTGAAGCATACCGTTCAGTACTATGTGACAATGAAAACGCCAGTATATGGCTGCTTCTTGGACCTGTCCAAGGCATTTGACTTGGTATCTTATAAGGTCTTATGGGAGAAAATGGAAAAGGAAACTGGGACGCCGAAAGAAATTGTAAACTTGCTGAAGTTTTGGTACAGTAATCAGTCCAATTGTGTAAGATGGGCAAACTCTTTTTCAGAAGAATTAGGTCTAGAGTGCGGGGTCAGACAAGGTGGATTATTTAATTTATATATGAACTCATTGCTGGAGGGGCTCAGCGGTGCCGACGTCGGCTGCTCTATTGATGGTAAAATAGTGAACAATATTAGTTATGCCGACGATATGGTGCTGCTGACCCCCTCCGTGAGAGCTCTTGAGGTATTAATAGGATTGTGCGAGAGGTATGCCCATGGGCTAAGGTACAATACGAAGAAAAGTCAGCTATTGGTTTTTAAAGCTGGGACTAGAACACCTACATTTGTACCACCAGTTATGTTAAATGGTGTAGAGTTGAGTAGAGTTACCGAGTTTAAATACCTTGGCCACTGGGTCACCGATGACCTCTCGGATAACCTAGATATAGAGCGGGAGCGAAGGGCGTTGGCGGTGAGGGCGAATATGTTGGTTCGGAGATTTGCTAAATGCTCGCAGCCTGTCAAAATAACACTATTCAGAGCGTATTGTCAGACATTTTATACTTGCAGTCTGTGGACCAAATATTACCAAAAGTCGCTAAACGCCCTTCGTGTACAATACAATAATGCGTTCAGGATGCTGTTGGAGTTATCACGATACTGTAGCGCATCAGGTATGTTTATGGAGGCAAATGTAGATGGTGTTAGCTCCATACTACGGAAGCGAGTAGCGTCACTGATGCGCAGAGTGAGGGATAGTGGCAACAGCCTCCTGAATAGCATACTGGAGAAAGTTGACTGACCAGTTGTAAAACACTGGAACATTATTCATATGGGGAACAGGACTCCCATTTTTAATGTCAAATAATGTAATGTAATCTGTCAATTAATTAATTTAACTTATTTTATTTAATGTAATTAATTTATTATTACTTGTGAGCGACGCAATTATAGGTTTATATTTATCATAGTCTTTTTTAAAACTACCTTTTACTGTTTTGTCAAAGCTAGGGTGCGCGCGGGGAGAGCGAGGTGCGCGGGAGCCGCGAAACCGTTACTTTACCCGATCCTAGCCAATTGCAGTCAGTCGATAAGTCGATATACGCTAATGCACTCGCCGCACGCTCCCTTAGCTAGTAAATTTATATGTGTACCGACCTCATTCAAAAATATAATTTCTTTTCGTGAATTTCGCCTAATTTTCATCGTGAGTGAACCCCGAACCCCTACAAAAGTGGTCTTCAAACCGGATTTTAATGTTTTTCACGCCGGCGTCGAAAATAATGGTGAAAACACGCAGTACCGCACGGAAAGAGTTAGAGCAAATGAAAACTACCGCTACTGAGGACGACCAATGTAAGCCAACGACAAGTGCAGCTCGAGGTGGTGAAGAAAAAGTGCAACCTGACAAAACAATATTGATAGAAGCTAGAAGCGTTAAGTCCGAGATGCCAAAAGGGTCCGAGAGGCCTAAACTTGACGAACCTACCTTCCGAAAATCTTTGTCAAGAAGAACTTCATCATCCTCTTTCGAAGCACGCAGAAAAAAGCTAGAACTAGAAGCGGCTGAGGCAAAGGCACGAATTGAAATGCATAGCTTATCGATAAACGCTTAGAAGCGGAACTTGCCGATTTAGAAGAAGAATACAGTCCAAATGCATCAGTTAC
Source organism: Cenopis cana (assembly GCA_951800055.1). Lineage (NCBI taxonomy): Eukaryota > Metazoa > Arthropoda > Insecta > Lepidoptera > Tortricidae > Cenopis > Cenopis cana. The sequence goes on along the minus strand of OX637475.1, from coordinate 24,620,066 downwards.
CGATAAACATAGTCAGGTGGCTAGGTGGATAGAACGCAGCCACATGGAATTGGAATCACAGCATGACACCATGCAGGAAGAACCTTCAGGCGTGCTGTGCCCGCCGGCAAAGATAGATGCCGGCACTGACGGTCCAATCCAACAGTTAGCCTGTGTACTTAAGGATATGATGACTACCTCCACCTGCAACCACAATAATAATAATTTACTTAGCCGCATCAGCACACCCAAGGATCTACCGCTGTTTGCTGGCGACTCAATGGAATGGCTCCAGTTTAAAATGGCCTATGAAGAATCCACCCGATTGTGCCAGTTTAGTGATTCAGAGAACTTGTGGCGCCTACGAAAGTGCCTTCGTGGCGCAGCCAAGGATGCTGTACAGGCGTTACTCATCACGGCTACTTCTCCTGAAATACTTATGTCCACGCTGGAACTGCAGTTCGGGAACCCTGATGGAATCTTGTCTCGTATACAGCAAGAAATCAAGAAATTAAGTCCAGTATCTACAGAGTATCACAAAGATATTGTTGTGTTTTCTAATAAAATAAAAAACTACGTCGCCGCTGTACTTGCCCTTGGCCGTGAAAATCACCTTGAAGATTCGAGCCTAATTACCGTTGTGTTATCGAAACTGCCTACTATCCTTTTGTCTAAATGGGCCGACTACCGATATTCACAAAGTGCGCACAACACTGCAAGTACTACGACTAGACTCGACCAACTATCGGATTTCCTAAATCAAGAAGCCATAAAAATATCACAGTGCAGTGTCTCGTTAATAAACGCACCTAAAGACAATTATAGACGTAAATATGCGGACAATAGTGTTAACTCACAAACAATACTAGTGCAAAGTCAACAAAGTTATTCGAAGTGCCGTTATTGCCATGGACCTAATCATAATCTTCCTGATTGCAAAAAATTCAAGAAGTCATTAAGAAAAGATCGCTGGAATTACGTTAAACGGTTCGGACTATGTTATAAGTGCTTGTTACGTCATCCCGATAGACAGATGTGCCCGGCACCCGTGTGCGACATTGATAACTGTGGCTTGGCGCATCACCGGTTGTTACATTTCGTACCTAGTGAAAGACAATGCGCGAACAACGACAGTGCCGTACAAGTGACCGAAATCGAGACTGAATCCCATTCCCAAGTAGTAGCGCATATGAACTCGTCTTCGAAAGTTTTATTAAAAGTAGTGCCGGTAAATATCTACGGACCGCGCGGTGTAATTAGTACTAGTTGCCTTCTGGACGATGGATCTTCTGTAACGGTAATAAGTGCTAATCTCGCAGAGCGGGTGGGGTTACGCGGCCGCCGTGAGTGCATGCGTGTGCGTGGCGCTTGGGACAATACTGAACTAGTGTGCGATTCCTACCTAGTCGATTTAGCATTATCTAACCGAGATGGACAGATGTTTACGATTAAGGCGCGAAGTGTTAATGAACTTAATTTACCTACTCAAAGCATGAACTTAGTGAACTGTGATAACTTTATGCACTTGCAAAGACTTAAAAATGACTTATGTTGTGAACAATTAAAACCTGAGATACTAATAGGACAGGACAACTATCACTTACTGTTACCCTTGGAGGTTGTCACTGGTAATCCTCAAGAACCTTGTGCCACGCGCTCTCCGCTTGGTTGGTGTTTACACGGGAGGGCTCCCGCGCGTATGACGTCATCTGCGCACGCGCTTCAGCCTCACTCAACCCTGTTTATCTGCGACAATGACGTCAGCGACGACGAGGCCCAGAACAAACGACTGCTGCAAGATCTACACGAAGAAGTTCGTCGGTCCTTCTCTTTCGACTCATTGGGTGTAGCCAGTAAGCCCCGAGAGAACCAGAACGACGTATATGCCTTGCAAAAATTAGATAGCACTTCAAAACTGGTTGATGGGAGATGGTACGTGGGACTGCCATGGAAGAATGAAGACAGCGTGATGCCTGACTCATTTCCTCACGCACTGTCGCGTCTTAAATCAGTGGAGCGAAAGATGGAGAAATGCGAAGGGTACAGAGACAGATACGACGACCGCGTCCAGCATTTGTTTGACAACGATTACGCACAGGAATTGCCCGATACAAAGTTAACAAGCAAAACATGGTATCTCCCTCATTTTGGGGTGGATAACAAGAACAAGAAGCGCCTTCGTCTTGTTTTTGATTGTGCCGCCAAAACGAATGGATTGTCGCTGAACGATTACCTACTTAAGGGCCCGGACCTACTGAGGTCACTGTTTGGAATAATGCTGCGGTTCCGAGAGCAAAGAATAGGTATAACCGGCGACATAAAAGATATGTTCTTGAGGGTCAAGATAAGAGAGGAGGACCGAGATGCACTGCGATTTCTATATAGAAATTATCCTAAAGATCCCGTGAAGACTTATGTTATGTCTTCTCTTATATTTGGCGCAAATTGCAGCCCTTTTGTAGCCCAATATATAAAAAACAAGAACGCCGAGCGTTTCGAGGCTACGATGATGCCTGCGTGTGAAGCCATATACAACCAACACTACGTTGATGATTACATAGACAGCGTCCCGGACGAAAATACCGCAATCGAACTGATAAGGAACATAAAAACAATTCATCAACAAGGTGGCTTCGAATTACGTAACTGGACTTCAAATAGTAAACAAGTTCTCGAGTCCATGCCAAAAGAGACTCTCGGCGAAGCGGCTGTAAAGTTCAAAATCGGAGAACAATATGAAAGCGAACGAACACTTGGGTTAATCTGGTTTCCACATGAAGATGCGTTGGGGTTCGATGTTTCCTTTAAGAAGATCCCTGAAAATATAATTAACGGAACACAACGACCGACAAAGAGAGACATGCTACGTGTTGTTATGTCCATATTCGACGTCTATGGGTTTTTATCTCCGTTTACTATTAATGGGAAAATTATTTTACAACAATGCTGGCAACAAAATATCGATTGGAATGACCAGATACCAGACGCATTGTACGAAAAATGGTGCAAGTGGATAAGTTGTTTGAAAACGTTACACAACATACGGCTACCTAGATATTACAACAACGCTGCGAACATGGGAGTGAAAGAGCTGGAATCGAACCCGGCGGCCGCCGCCTGCAGTCAGCGAGATGAAGCGCCCGCGCCGATGCGCCCGCTTACGTCACAGCCACCGAGCGTCGCCGGCTATAGTAACCTACAGCTGCACACCCTATGTGACTCGTCCTCTAAAGCCATGTCCGCCGTTTCATACTGGCGCTGGGAAAATAACGGGCAAGTAAATATCGCGTTTGTGGCTAGCAAGTGCCGTGTTTCGCCTAACAAAATGCAAACTATACCGAGACTTGAATTAACTTCAGCCATTATTGCTGCTAGATTGGCCGATACTATAATAAAAGAACACAAAATAAAGGCGGAGCGAAAAATATTCTGGAGCGACTCGAGCACAACATTGCATTGGATAAGAAATAAGTCTCGCACTTACAAGCCCTACATAGCTAATCGCTTAGGCGAAATTGATGAACTTACCTGCAGTGACGAGTGGAGGTACATACCGACGCACCTTAATGTAGCGGACGTAGGAACACGGGAAGCGTACGATGTTTCTATTCTGCAAAATCAATGGCTCCACGGTCCGTTATTTTTATACGACGATGAGCGCACTTGGCCGAAGGATTTTATGCAACCTGCAATAAATGAAATAGAATTAGAGTGCGTGTCCATTGTACATACAGTAAATAACAATAACTTGCCTGTACCCGAGCCTACACGATTTTCATCTTGGTTGCGCCTGCTAAGAAGTACTTATACCTTTCTGAAGTTCATAAAGAAGTGTCGCAAACATACTGGTGACGTCAACCACGAAACAATGGAGGAAGCCGAGCGCCTGTTGATAAGATACTCGCAGGCACAGACATTTAACGACGAAATCAGTATCCTAAAAAATGGTAAATACCTACAAAAAAATAGTAAGCTACTTACCTTATCTCCATATTTGGATGAGCACGGAGTCCTGCGCGCCGGGGGCCGAATCGATGCTGCTCGCGACGTGTCACCTGAAACTAAAAGACCGGTTATTCTAGACGGACGAGATTACATAACCAGATTGATTGTTAAGTCTTACCATGTCAGCGCTGCTCACGAGAACCAAGAGACTGTGGTGAATAACCTTAAACAAAAATATTGGATTATTAAACTACGTCCCACAGTTAAACATGTTGCCTCTAAATGTATGATCTGCAGAATTAAAAAGAGTAGACCTGAAATCCCTAGAATGGGTAACTTACCTGAAGCGCGGATGGCTCATCACCAGCGTCCCTACACCTTCTGCGGCGTAGACCTGTTCGGACCGTATGAAGTTACGATTGGGAGGAGACGGGAGAAGAGGTATGGGGTGGTATTCACGTGCCTCACCGTACGAGCCATTCACTTAGAGACGGTAGCTTCTCTGACGACCGATTCTTTAATCATGGCCCTACGACGTATGGCAGCCAGGCGGGGATGGCCGAAACATATTTTTTCAGACAACGGTACTAATCTCCGTGGCGCTGATGTCGAACTGAAAAAAGCAATTCAGGAACTGAAAAATGACGAGGAGCTTCAGAACACAGCTATAAATCGTGGGACTAAATGGACCTTCATTCCCGCCGCAAGCCCACACTGGGGTGGGGCTTGGGAAAGGCTCATAAAAAGCGTTAAAAGTTCGCTAAAAGTCATCCTGAAAGAACGTGCGCCTAGGGAAGAGACGTTCAATACCTTTCTCGCTGAAGTGGAAAATATTGTAAACAGCCGACCCCTGACCCACGTTTCGGTAGAACCAGGAAGTACAGAATCGCTAACCCCAAACCACTTTCTTTTGGGGTCATCGTCGAACTTACCTCAAATGGGCGTTTTCGATGACTCGGAGTTTTACCTACGAAAACAGTGGCGGATCGCGCAAAGGCTTGCCGATTCATATTGGAAAAGATGGGTACGAGAAGTGTTGCCCGATATGCTGCCACGCCAGAAATGGAACAAGGAACAAAGGCCCTTGCAAGTGGGAGACCTGGTTTTTGTCGTCGACCCTGATGGACCTCGTAACGTTTGGCCGCGGGGCATTGTCGAGCAAACTTTACCCGGCAAAGACGGGCGCACCAGAATGGTTAAGATAAGGACGAAAACTGGCGTCATTACCCGATCTGCCGGACGCGTCGCTCGAATACCTGTTGGAGAAGAGTGCTGCTAAGGCAGCACTGGGGTGGGGCATGTGAGCGACGCAATTATAGGTTTATATTTATCATAGTCTTTTTTAAAACTACCTTTTACTGTTTTGTCAAAGCTAGGGTGCGCGCGGGGAGAGCGAGGTGCGCGGGAGCCGCGAAACCGTTACTTTACCCGATCCTAGCCAATTGCAGTCAGTCGATAAGTCGATATACGCTAATGCACTCGCCGCACGCTCCCTTAGCTAGTAAATTTATATGTGTACCGACCTCATTCAAAAATATAATTTCTTTTCGTGAATTTTGCCTAATTTTCATCGTGAGTGAACCCCGAACCCCTACATTACTAATCTAGACATATAAGTGAACAAATGTTACTAACAATACTATGGATCTTGTCTGAAATAAATTGATAAATAAAATAAAGCTTATCATTTGCTGACGTTGTAAAATCTAGCGACACTAATGAGGCATACCGTAACTTTATAGAAATCTTTAAATGTCTTTATGATCTCTGTTTTCCTTACAAAATTCTAAGGAAGAAAACTAAAGTTCAACATAAATGGATGACAAGAGGCATTAAGTCATGTTGTAGAAAAAAAATAGAATTATTATGGTTATACAGGTCCCAAAAGAGTACCGTTAATAAATTAGCGTTTCAAACTTACAGTAAGAAATTAAAAAACATCATTAAACTTACACAACATTCCCAAAATGACCATCTCATCAAATCCTCGAAAAATAAATCCAAGGCAACGTGGCAAATAATTAACAAATCCAGACACATCCTGCCAAAAGAGCCGATAGTTAAACTGCAAGTAGATGCTAAAAACATTAGTGATCCGATAGATATTGCCAATGCTTTCAATAATTTCTTCATTGATGAAATAGGAAACCACGACGACCCTATACAAACCTACAACATTGACATGCCTCATAATCCGCATACAATATTTATGACCCCTACTTTACCTGAAGACGTACATAAAACGATATTGTCTCTAAATAATACAAACAGTGTCGGTCCAGATGAAATAAATACCAAGGTCCTAAAAAAAGTTGCTGGTTCTATTGCTATGCCCTTGAGTCATGTAATTAATTTGTGTTTCGAGACTGGCATTTTTTCGAATGATTTAAAGCTAGCTATTGTTAGACCCGTGCATAAAAAGGGCGAAAAAGAACTTCCTTAGAATTATCGTCCAATTGCATTATTATCAGTTATATCAAAGATTTTTGAGAAGATGGTATATGATAAAATTTATAACTTCTTCAATAAATATAGAATATTAATTGAGGAGCAGAAAGAATTTCGTCAGCTCCGGGTGCAGTGTCTTTTTTCTTAATAGTGTTATTAAGTTCTTGTATTGAAATAGGAGCCTCCAGCTGCATGTTACTAGACTTAAATGGTAGATAATTAACCTTGCCTGTAATTATTTCCACGTGGTTACAGTTGAAAAAAAAAATTAATTTTTTTTGGCGCTGGTAGAACTTGTCCTGTATTTTATTACTTTTTCGTAGTGATATTAATAACGAATTTATTAAAAAAACACGATAAAAATTTTTTTTTCCTAAAAAAGCCATAAAATATCTTTTTAAACTAAAAATGCTAAGACCATGACGACTCATATCTTGATATTCTTGATGCTACCTCTGAATCCAAAGTAACGGATGTGCTATGATCTCGCGGTGTCAAGATCCATTACTTGAGGGTCCTAACTTTAGATCAAATTTTCTCTAATAGAAATAATAAATAAAATTTTTGGACACAAGGGGTTACTGCAGATGTTCTAAGGAAGCGTCCTTTTAAATATTTGCTTCTGTTACAGGAAACACCCTGTATAATGAATGCTTTTAGTCGCGAACCGCGTTTAGACACGGGCCTTGCCGAGCGGTCTAAGTAAGGTTGGAGATTCAAAAAGCTAATCCTACTAATATTATAAATGCGAAAGTTGGTATGTTTGTGACTCAATCACGCGAAAACCGCTGAACGGATTAAGACGAAACTAGGTATACAACAAGTTTATATAGCCTGGATTAACATATAGGATACTTTTTATCCCTGAAATCATCCCTCAAATACAAGGTCACGCGGACGAAGTCGCGGCACGTCTCGGGCAAAAGTTAGTTACCTATATAACTATTGTATACAATACTTATTATGAAAACGTATTGTCAAGTCAAGATACTTAAACAATGTACACCTGCGTAGTTGTTTTCCTACTTGAAGATAGCAGGTAAACAATAGATGGTGGTAATTGTTGGTTTCAAGTAATTTTCGTCATCTTAAATAAATCAAACTACCTATAAGAAACATGTATAGTACTTTTATCTCGCGAGCGCCGGTGAGCCATGGTTGTGTGTTGAGCTATACATTGTCTATGTGTGCGTCAGTGTAGGAGCTATGAGTTCACGTTGTCTGTGTGTTCGTATGTGTCACGACTACAACAATACCCAACCCGCGCTCCTGAGATAAAAGTACTATACAATACATTGTTTACTAGTGAGTTAGCCATACCTCCGGAATTGTAGAAATTATGGCGACTAGCCATGATGTAGCGGTAATTTTACCGTCTTCTTCCATATTTACGGAGAGCTTACTGAAACAACAAATAAATGTTATCATCAGCCTAATTATGGATATAAATGATTTAATGCACGGAGTAACCCCCAATATACATACTAGTAATTGTAGACATATTAGTAGTTTTTGGTAAAATATATAATAATAAACATTACCAACCAAATTTCAAGTTTATGGATTACGCTCGATAGCATTTGACCTGGTTTCTTACGATATCTTGTGGAGGAAGCTAAAAAAAATGTCAGCTGGCTCAAGAGCCTATTAGTATATTTAGATATTGGTATGGAAACCAGGTCAACTGCGTGAGATGGGCAGGTGTACTGTCGGTCGAGTACAGGTTGGAGTGTGGGGTGAGGCAGGGGGGGGGGGGGGGTTAACCTCACCATCACTCTTCAACCTGTATGTGAATGAACTGATCGAGGAGCTCAGCAGTCGCCATGTGGGTTGTCACGTTGACGGGGCATGTTTTAATAACATTAGCTACGCGGATGACATGGTGCTGCTGAGTGCCTCGGTCGGTGGCCTGAGAGAACTCATAAATAGTTGTGAAGACTTTGCACTGACTCACGGTCTAAAATATAACGCAAAGAAGAGCGAACTTATGGTGTTCAAATCGGGAACCAAGTTTCCGTTGAGTTTGCCACCTGTAAAGTTATGTGGCGTACCCTTAAGGCGAGTAAGGCACTTTAAATACTTTAGGTCACATTGTGACAGAGGATTTAAAGGACTAAGCTGATGTTGAGCGGGAGCGAAGAGCGTTGTCGATTAGAGCCAACATGATAGCCCGCAGGTTTGCTCGATGCTCAAAGAGTGTAAAAAACACATTATTTAGAGACTATTGCACGACATTCTACACGAGCAGCCTGTGGGTTAGTTATACTCAGAAATCTTACAATGCTCTTCGCGTCCAGTTCAACAATGCGTTTCGGGCGCTGCTGCGGCTGCCCCGCCACTGCAGTGCGTCGGGTATGTTCTGCGAGGCGCGCGTGGACGGCTTCTATGCCATCATGCGCAAGCGCGCCGTGTCCATGGCGTGCAGAGCGCGGGGCAGCGGCAACAGGGGTGCGCTTCTGCTCACATAATTTTTGACGTCCTATCATTCGAAGTCCGATAATGTTTCACAGCAGTTTTACTCCATAATAATCATTCTTCATAAATGGTCCTATTGCTAACTATCATAACTCGGTTATGAGTTATTCGAACTCATAACACCAAAACTCATACAGCTTTAACATCCTAATATTTATCACAATTTTTTTTTAATCATAACCATTCGAACTCATAACACCAAAACTCATACAGCTTTAACATCCTAATATTTATCACAATTTTTTTTTAATCATAACCATTCGAACTCATAACACCAAAACTCATACAGCTTTAACATCCTAATATTTATCACAATTTTTTTTTAATCATAACCATTCGAACTCATAACACCAAAACTCATACAGCTTTAACATCCTAATATTTATCACAATTTTTTTTTAATCATAACCATTCGAACTCATAACACCAAAACTCATACAGCTTTAACATCCTAATATTTATCACAATTTTTTTTTAATCATAACCATTCGAACTCATAACACCATAACTCATACAGCTTTAACATCCTAATATTTATCACAATTTTTTTTTAATCATAACCATTCGAACTCATAACACCAAAACTCATACAGCTTTAACATCCTAATATTTATCACAATTTTTTTTAATCATAACCATTCGAACTCATAACACCAAAACTCATACAGCTTTAACATCCTAATATTTATCACAATTTTTTTTAATCATAACCATTCGAACTCATAACACCAAAACTCATACAGCTTTAACATCCTAATATTTATCACAATTTTTTTTTAATCATAACCATTCGAACTCATAACAGCCAAAACTCATACAGCTTTAACATACTAATATAAAGTTTATCACCATAACTTTTTTAATCATAAGTATTATTTATCCGTATTGTATAAAATCATAATGTTAATTATCATAATTTTTTTCATTCTACAATTTATTTAATTTTTTTTATTCATAAGTGTTTCTAATCCGTGTCATTTAAATTCATAATGTTAATAATCATACAGTAAAAATAGAAATATCAATCATTGAGGGTATCAGCCTGAGATATATTATTATACTCTTTGGTATCAGCCATCATTGAGGCTTTCCATGCCAGCGTACCCTGAATTAATAACACTATTTACACGAACATAGCCACAATGAAAATAATTCCATGTCTTAAGCCGCTTATTCACGGTCCATCATGCTGGACAATAAACTAGAGGGCCTATTATTTTTCTAAAAAATATATCCATATATATGTTTGTCGTTTCGAATACGGCCATGTGGTTGTACGGTCATAGGTGGGTTAGGTTAGGGTTCACTTGTGTCCCTGAGAGCGGAAATAGGCACCACGCGAAAAAGTTTTATAATAAAAACAAAATTTAAAAATTTTGAAAATACCCCCGATGGATGAAGCTAATTGAAAAATAATTAAATAATTAATTCGGAAATTTCGGAAAAACCATTTCAATTTTGACAGCTGTCATCCAAAATGAAGATCTCGTCGAGCCCTACAATTTCTCGCTACACACCAGTAGTCTAGGGTGGGTAGTTTCCGAGATATGGAGCTATCCTACATCTGTTAATTCTCTTATCTGTTAATCCAAGTTATAAACTGTCTGTGTGTCAAATTTCATCCAAATCCGGTAAACCGTTTCGGCGTGAAAGATGAACAAACATCCATCCATACAAACTTTCGTGTTTATAATATCAAGTAGGATTTTAAAAATTACAACTAGAATGCACTTCTCGCCTGCTTTCGAATCTTTTAACACCGTTACCATGACGATCTGGCAATAATCACTCCACTAAAAAAAAGTCGCGCCCGTGACATAAAACAGTGCTTTATCCCCTTGGTGTGTAATCTGCTATAAAGCGGGTATTACACTGTCCTGAATCAGGCGTCCTAACTAGTGGAGGGGAGTTGAAGCATCTCGCTCTAACGTTTAGGTCGGAACCCTTCTAAGTGTCCTGAATTCAGGACAGTGTAATACCTGCTTAACCGATTTTCAAAATTCCAACTCGAATGCACTTCACGCCTGCATCCGCATCGTTTAATATCATCATTATCATCACCATGACAATCGGTCAATAATCATAGAAGCTACATCACTTTTTATATACGGGAATACTCGTTTTCCTACATTATCAAATCTAAAAGGACAACGATTGTTAAAAAATTTTCACTATTTTGTAGCTAAACTAATACCTACCCTAGGATCGTTTTTTTTTTTCATTTTTTCTTGTCGGTTTTTTTTTTCGAAATATTTACAATTTAGTAAACAAACACCCCGGGTTTTTTACCCGACTTTTTTATATTTCTCAAAATTCCAAAAAAGTTACCTTCCGATTTTCAAAATTCAAACGCTCACACGTGTCTCGATGAATTCCTCAACTCATGGTACTATTTTCATCTCGATCCTCCCAAAATCCTCGAAGCTATGGCCAAAAATACGTCTCAGGCGATTTGCATCTGATAACCATTTTCAATGGTAAAAACGTTTATTTTGAATTTTAAGCTATTTTTTTTCCATATATCAGCATACTCGATTTTGACTAATTCAGGGATAAATGTCATTGTGTTTGCACTTCTGCCAGCACTCCCGGAGTGCAACCCGTTGTTTTTTTTTCAAACTTTCTTCCTCACTCTGAATCGCCATACATACACGAGTCGAGTTCTGTGCTTACGAAGTCGCTGATTAAATAATAGATAGTTACTCTTAAAAAATTAAACTTACTCTTTTAATGCTATTATTACTGTCTGTGTAATAGACAGGTTGCCAAAAAATGATCCTAATAAGGTGAGATTGGCTTTAGTCGATTCTGTTATTCTGAATCCGGCAGTAGTCAAGATCTGAGGACAAAAGCAAATATATATTCGCATTGTTTCACGTCTAGTGATCCAGCACTGATTCCGCTATGTCCGCCATTATGTTTATTGTACAAAAATCGTTGTATTCATACAATTCACCATCATTATAATAAATGAATGTTCTATTTTTGTTTTGATTTATTCTGATTTCAATTTTTATATTAGATTAGCACCTCTAAATATTATGTTACCTAGTAGCAATGCAGGAACTCATTCTAGAGTATTTATAATATGTGTGTACATAAATTAAGTATGCAACTGTACATAATTAGGCCTTAAAATACTCGTGTGATATTGTTATGAAAGTAACCTTCGGCTCGTTTCATAAAACCACACTCGTGTTTTAATGCCTCTCATTATGTACCAGTTGCATAATAGTAGTTTATATAAATCAAAACAAAGATTAAAATATATTTACTTATTATACAAATACAAATAGTTTATTCACAATCACAAATTTACATGTACAGAGGTTATCCGTCAGACTCCAAACTAGGTTGTGCCTGTGTCTTGGCCATCTGCGAGAGCGATTTACAAAACAAGCGATTTAAATTAAAGGAAAAAGGATCAATGAAGTTTTACAGAGAAAAAACATAAAATATAAAATCTAATGTTACAGAAGAAACACGTGTGCTATGTATGTGATTATAATAATGGTAAATAAATAAAATAATTGTATAAAGATAACAATTTTTGCACAGTAAACAAAATGGCGGACATGGCGAAATCAGTACTGGCTGGCTGGCTATATATACTAACAAAAAATACCGAACTGTTTCGTATCGGCTAAATTTAAATAATTGTCGGTTTTGTACGATGTTCCGAAAGTTTATGTTATTAAATAGAAATTCGTATTAATATTATGTTACTGCTTTAACCTTCTACCAGTGGCGGCCCGTCAAAAATATTTTTAGGGAAGCCGGAAAGAAATTGACTTTCTTATTTTTCGTGAGCCGTATTAAAAGAACTTGACTGACTGAAAATTAGTCAAGCCGGTGGGAATCGAGGACGCACCGCCACTGCCTTCTTCCACAGGTAAGAAAATTTTCATAAATACATTGAATGAATTAATGCTTGTAGATAAACTACTATTACGATACAATAAAACGTCAGTTGCGCTTCAATCGTCGGCATATTTAAAGGAGTAAACAGGCCGTCTTTTTAACTATGTATTGGTCAGGCTATCACGACATTCATATCGGCATATTATATTTATCAATATTATATACGATTGAAATAAAAATTTGTTTGTCATAATTAACAATATGGAGTTAAGATTTTCGTGTTACACAAATGTGTTAATCCAATAAATAGTTTACGAAAAACTACTGAAAAATGTATTTGTCGACATTGGTATGGTGACATGTGTACGGCGATTTTGTCCATACAAATGACGAATGTGGCATACAAAATGTCGAATGTGGCATAAAAATGTCGAATATGGCAAACAAATGTCGATTAAAATCTAAGTAAACTACCTAGCCTACTGCAATACCCACAGAATATATATTTTTATTCACTCTTGAATAAGAATTATGTAGGTATGCATTTAGTGAGTTTTTATTAGTACATATTTATGAAAAAACCGGCCAAGTGCGTGTCGGGCCACGCGCAAGGTAGGGTTCCGTAGTCGTCTACCCGTTACATTATATGGACTAAAAAGTTCGCAAACTTATATTTACTATGTTTTTGACAGAATTAACAACATTATCTAAGGTATCAATGGAAATTGTACGAAAGTTTGCTTTTGCAAAGTACATTTCTGAAGTTCGACTATTACTCGTTAACTAGTAATGTCTACTTAGCTGTGATAGTTTTCCTTTTAAATTCATCGTATTTACTACTACCATGATTTTTTTTACATGCCTAGTAGCCACCGTTTAGCTGGCAGGGGGGGGGGGGGGGACACTTGACCATAGCTAAAATTATCACTTCAAAGCTTAATATCACGCTAACCAATTCTTTAATCAAAAAATGCTTTTAGAAACCTAATAATAATTTTAAAAGAGCTATCCAATGGTACCCCACACGATGGGGTTTGGCAGAAAAAAAAATTGCACCACCACTTTACATGTAGGGGAGGTACCCTAAAAAAAATTTTTTTTTAAGATTTTATTCTACCGTTTTGTCAGCGTCATTGATATGTATACTCATGCCAAATTACAGCTTTCTAGTACTAACGGTTACTGAGAAAAACGGGGGTCGGACGGACGGACGGACGGACGGACGGACGGACAGACGGACGGACGGACGGACATGGCGAAACTATAAGGGTTCCTTGTTTACTACGGAACCCTAAAAAGAGACTTGTCGACATTTGTATGGCACAGTTTTAGAATTGTCAATATCTAACTAACGATTGGATGCAGGGTGGTGGAGGCACCCTGCATCCAATCGTTAGAATCGTTATCGTTCGTGATATATGAGGAAATATCAAAACTTTTATTTTTTAAAGGTCTACTTCACGATGCACGCACGGATCTAATAATCAAAAAAAAATATTTTATGTCACACCTGGCCATAAAGCGGCCATTATCGCACGCTCCGCGCGCGAAAAAAGCCACTTCCTGGCCAGGGGGTGACATAAAATTTTGTACTTAACACGGGCGGTAATAAAGAAAGCCTCAGATCGCATATTTATCGCCCTTGCCTTCGGCTCGGGCGTCAAATACCTGCGATCTGAGACATTCTTTGTTTTACCGCCCTTGTTAAGTAATGTACTATAAGCCATACAAATTTCGAAAAAATACACTCTTCAAAAATTGACCCTTATATGACCCTAAAACTTGGGACAATCTCGGGACAGTTTTGGAACATGATTATAAAATAGATGGTTCAGTGATAAAGTTGAATTTAACTTTAGTTTTTACACCACTGCCCCAAAAAAGGAGTGTAATATTTTCAGGTTTCATGTATGTATGTGAACTTTTTTTTTCCCCAGAACTTCTCAACCCCTTAACCGATTTAGATGTGTGAGGTATGGTTGGAATCCTTACGTTATCCTGGGTGACATAGGATATGTGACGTTGCAATAAAAACAATATGGCGGACAGTAGACTCCATTTTGTGTGTTCCGTAAAAAAATTTTTTTTCATTCCTCATACTCTGAAAGTGGGTCATATTTGACCTAAGGAGCGGGTTGAAAGTGGGCCATTGCGCCCCACGGGCTAACATGTATACATATTATTGATTCCAAAACATTTAAAATTAACCAATCCAAATGCTTCACCACATTGAATCCACCAATCACAAAACACGTCGACAGCCAAATCAGCCAATGCCAACCAGGATTTCCAATTTTATATTTTGAGTAAAAAAAAAAAGAAAAAAGAAAAAAAAAGTTGGCTAAAAATCATCATTATACTCGATTTCGACTAATTCGGGGATGAGGATTTCAAATTTTATGTTAATTTTGAATTTTAAATTTAAAAAAAAAATGTTTGCTAAAAATCGTCATTATACTCGATTTCGACTAATTCAGGGGTAAGGATTTCAAATTTTATGTTTATTTTGAATTTTAAGCAAAAAAAGATTTTTTTGTGAAAAATCGTCATTATACTCGATTTCGACTAATTCAGGGGTAAGGATTTCAAATTTGATGTTTATTTTGAATTTTAAGTAAAAAAAGTTTTTGTTTGTGAAAAATCGTCATTATACTCGATTTCGACTAATTCAGGGGTAAGGATTTCAAATTTTATGTTTATTTTGAATTTTAAGCAAAAAAAGATTTTTTTGTGAAAAATCGTCATTATACTCGATTTCGACTAATTCAGGGGTAAGGATTTCAAATTTGACGTTTATTTTGAATTTTAAGTAAAAAAAGATTTTTTTGTGAAAAATCATCATTATACTCGATTTCGACTAATTCAGGGGTAAAGATTTCAAATTTGATGTTTATTTTGAATTTTACGTAAAAAAAAGTTTTTTTTTGTGAAAAATCGTCATTATACTCGATTTCGACTAATTCAGGGAGGAAGATTTCAAATTTGAGATTCATTTTGAATTTTATGGCAAAAAAAAATTTTTTTGTGAAAAATCCTCATTATACTCGATTTCGACTAATTCGGGGATAAGGATTTCAAATTTTATATTAATTTTTAATTAAACTTAAAAAAAATTTTTTTTTCGAAAAATCGTCATTATACTCGATTTCGACTAATTCTATAAGGATTTCAAATTTTACATTAATTTTGAATTTTAAGTAAAAAAATTTTTTTTTTGCGAAAAATCATTATTGATTTCGACTAATTAGGGATAAGAAGGATTTCAAATTTAATATTAATTTTGAATTTTAAGTAAAAAAAATTTTTTTTAGTTTCCTCGTATTCGGAATGAAAAGCAGAGTGTTTAACTCGGGTGAAACCACCCATTTCAGCCTCGAACTATTGGCGCTCTCACTACGTTCGAGCGCCAAAATATCTCGTCTGAAATGGGTCGCTTTCAACCCTTGGTTAACAATCTACTATTTCATTCCTCATACTCTGAAAGTAGGTCATATTTGACCTAAGGAGCGGGTTGAAAGTGGGCCATTGCGCCCCACGGGCTAACATGTACACATATTTTTGATTCCAAAACATTTTAAATTTAACCAATCCAAATGCTTCGCCACGTTGAATATGGATGTGGATGTGGATGTGGATGTGGCTGTGGCTGTGGCTGTGGATGTGGATATGAATATGGATATGGATATGGATATGGATATGGATATGGATATGGATATGGATATGGATATGGATATGGATTTGGATATGGATATGGATATGGATATGGATATGGATATGGATATGGATATGGATATGGATATGGATATGGATATGGATATGGATATGGATATGGATATGGATATGGATATGGATATGGATATGGATATGGATATGGATATGGATATGGATATGGATATGGATATGGATATGGATATGGATATGGATATGGATATGGATATGGATATGGATATGGATATGGATATGGATATGGATATGGATATGGATATGGATATGGATATGGATATGGATATGGATATGGATATGGATATGGATATGGATATGGATATGGATATGGATATGGATATGGATATGGATATGGATATGGATATGGATATGGATATGGATATGGATATGGATATGGATATGGATATGGATATGGATATGGATAATATGAATATGGATATGGATATGGATATGGATATGGATATGGATATGGATATGGATATGGATATGGATATGGATATGGATATGGATATGGATATGGATATGGATATGGATATGGATATGGATATGGATATGGATATGGATATGGATATGGATATGGATATGGATATGGATATGGATATGGATATGGAACTAGGGGATAAGGATTTAAAATTTTACATTAATTTTCAATGGCAAGTAAAAAAAAATCTTTGCGAATGATCATCATTATCGATTTGGACTAATTCGGGGATAAGAATTTAAAATTTTATATTAATTTTGAATTTTAAGTAAATACATTTTTTTTAGTTTCCTCGTATTCGGAATGAAAAGCAGAGTGTTTAACTCGGCTGAAACCACCCATTTCAGCCTCGAACTATTGGCGCTCTCACTACGTTCGAGCGCCAAAATATCTCGTCTGAAATGGGTCGCTTTCAACCCTTGGTTAACAATCTACTATTTCTATCCTAGTACGAGTAAGTGAGCTATCAAAATGAAGCATTTGAAGAGACGATTCCAAAAATATATATAATGTATGTGTTTCAAGCAAAAAAAAGTTCGAAATAAAATAATAGGACCTAATATTTTGGTTTTACTTGTATGTAGTAGGTCCCCCGACTGCAAACAATAGTTATTTACGATACAAGGGTTGTAAAACAAAGAAAGGCCGATATCGCAGATGTTTGGGGCCCGAGCCGCAGGCGAGGGTCTCAAATATGCGAGAGAGGGCTTTCTGTTTTACGACCCGTGTTTTGTACACAATTTTACGTCACCACTTGGCCAAAAAGTGGGTTTTTCTGATCGCGCAGCGTGCAGAAAAACGCGCTTTTTGGCAAGGTGTGGTGTAAAATATATTTCCTTGAGTTCTTTATTAGGAAACTTGTTTTTATCTTTTTAATGCAGTCGTGTTTTTAATTTTTATAATTATTGATTTTTTTACTTAGCAGTCTAGTCAGTATCGCACTAACTATTAGGGCGATAGTGAGCTTCTAACTACGTACACAGACGCACTGACGAATGACCTTGATAGAAAGTTTTCGTAGGTATAGATGTTGGGTACCTAACAAGGGAAATACTTGGTTGTCTAAATGTTTATTATTATTATTGGAACATTTACATTTCTCAGTATTTTAGCAAATACTGGTGCAATGACAGGCACGCGCCAAAGTCAAGTCAGTTAAGAGGAGTAGTAGTAGGCCCATTCGAAATTGACAAGTCACAGTAATAAACAAATTATTATCTGTAGAAACACAGTTAGACGTACCTTGTTCAAAATATTTTTAAATTCTAAAGCGTAGTAAATATTAGAGCCTCGGCAGAGAGTACAATTTTGTACCTTTTGGCGTCCCAGCGCGCACAAGTTATTTAGTGAAAACGCGTAGCGTCTGTAGCTCTAGTACCTATAAGTTTTTTCGAAACATTAACTAATTCGAACGCGTTTGCGTTTTGTCTCAAAATGTATGAAAGTGGTATGGAAACGTGAACAGCGCCTCTGGTGGTCACTAGTGGAAACGAAAATAGCGAGTATAACATTTGTTGCTAACCGATGAACGCGCGTATTCCAAACTCGGTGAGAGCGTTTTCATACATTTTGAGACAAAACGCAAACGCGTTCGAATTAGTTAATGTTTCGAAAAAACTTATGCTAGAGCTACTGGTTGACGTAACTGGTGACCGAAGAGCTGGCGACTTCCTCGCACAACGTATCATAGTACGGCTTGTTAGCTCGAAATACGGTCACATCTGGAAGAAAGCACGAAACTTGGCATGCACGTAGCTTAAAGAAAAATATTTTTTTATTGGAAAAATATAAAATAAATCCACAAAAAATAGTTTTCGTTTTTTTTTGTATTTGTTGGTAAAATATACGCAATAATAAACATTATTACCAAATATCAAGTTTACAGGTCAATGGGAAGTTTAAAAAATCTTAGGAACAAATTTTGTACAAAAGAGGACTTTAGTGACTACTCACGCCTTTTTTTTTAAATATTTTTTAAATAAAAAATACAGTGTTTATCTACTCAATGAGTTCTAATTAACGATAACCCACTCGATGGGGTGGGTAAACATTTTATTTAAAAATTATTAAAAATATTTTTTGACAATTGGTGTGTATTTGGGTCAATAAGATGCTTGTACTGTGGAAATTTGAAGCCTGTAGCTCAAACAGTTTGACAGACGACGGACATACTTATGACTCACAACAATAGGGTTCCACTTAGAGCTTTTGGGTAAGGAACCCTAAAAATGAATTCCTGATGTCTGTTTTACACGAAAACGATACACCGCAACCGCAAGCCATAGTAGCCTTAACTGATCAGTGAGAAAAACACGAAAAAAAGGTGTGCTTGGTCAAAGATGCAATGGCGATTGTGGAAAAGTTGGTTGTCGTCATTTATGATAAGTAGAGTAATATATTACTTTTTTCATAAAACCATCAGTCATTTAGAGGGTGGTTGTGCATATTTAAGATTTTTGTTTCAGATCTAGCTCAGTTTCGACAGTAAACGAATGCCGTAAGCAGCTGTTCACAAAAAAAGATCGCCAGTTAGAACATATTCCACTATCTAATGCTGCACTGCACCAACATTTCCTGCGGGCGGTTTTGCAAGCAGTTCATATATCAAATGTTACCGATCCAAAATATCCCCATTCCATCTGATTGGGGATGGACGAAAGTAAATCACAGATGGGAACCTATATGGACTAGCTTGCCAGTAGCTGCCGAAGCCTGCCTGGAAATGATTAGGTGCAAATGCAAAAAGAAATGCGCTGCTAGATGCAAGTGCAACTCCAACAAAAATTGAAGTGTACAGAAATGTGTGCTTGTGACGACAAATGTTATACATAAATATTATAAACGTATTTCACGAGGACCATTAATAATAACGAGTAACATTAATATAGGATTAGATCTGTAACTTGTTAGTTTTATTTTAAACCAGTGACCAGTCTATTGAAATGATCAAACGGTTAGATTATTCACAATTTAAAATGTAACTCGCCTGCTGTTGGATATCGTATTTAACTAAAATTAATTTTTCTATTTGTTGCCGCCACTATGATCAAATCCCCTTACATCATCCTTTTCCCCCATGCACACTTTTGTCCCTTTGCGGCCGGGAAAATGATTTTGCAAATACTCATGAAAAATGCATTTGGATCGTTCAAATTTGCTGTAAAACACATTTAAAAAAAAAAAAAAAAACATTTTGTCCTTTATCATTAAAAAAATCGCATGCACGAAAGTGACGTTCAGGAGGTATATATTGGTAGGTAAATGCACGAACGTGCAAATTCGTTTAGGATAGACGAAGAATATGCATAAAACGCAAAATTTGACATAATTAAACTGTCTATAATAATTAGTCTTCAATTTAACATATTTATCACAATTTTCTTGCTTGAAAATGATCATAGCTATCAGATATAATGGACACAGGGGGCTTCCGAACGCTTTGATACTTTCTTGGCCTCACAGGTGTTTCATCGTTTGAAACGTCACTTAGTACGGCTTGTTAGCTCGAAGTACGGTCACATCTGGAAGAAAGCACGAAACTTGGCATGCATGTAGCTTAAATTTTTGTGTTTCAAAAATTTTAGGGAAACACGCTGACAGACCTTTTTTTC
Source organism: Cenopis cana (assembly GCA_951800055.1). NCBI lineage: Eukaryota > Metazoa > Arthropoda > Insecta > Lepidoptera > Tortricidae > Cenopis > Cenopis cana. The sequence goes on along the minus strand of OX637475.1, from coordinate 24,599,543 downwards.
CCCCCCTCCCCCCACTTTTGTGTGCCGAATTACAGTTTTATTTTATTTTATTGAAAACGGCTGAAGCTAGGAGAAAACCGTCAATGGAAAAAATGTTCCTTATAAAATTATCTACAAGTCATTCTTTGGATATATTTTGATTGGACCAATAGTTTTCAAAATATACGACCATTCATTAGGGTAAGTACAGCAGAAAAGGTGCTAGAGGGCAGATTACTAACATTTTTGTGCGCGTCGGGTTACAAGCAAGAAATTTGTACCATAGATAAAGTGTTCCGCAATGATTATTTTCAGATGTGGAGATTAGTTAGATTCGTCCCCTGTGCTCGGGGAGAACGGGGTGAATTGGACCAAGCACACCTTTTCTTCGTCTCTTTCTCACTGATCAGTTAAGGCTACTATGGCTTGCGGGGTATCGTTTTCGTGTAAAACAGACATCAGGAATTCATTTTTAGGGTTCGTTACCCGAAAGCTCCAAGCGGAACCCTATTGTTGTGAGTCATGCGTCCGTCCGTCGTCTGTTTTACAGGTTTCACAGCCAAACGGTTGGAGCTACAGGCTTCAAATTTTCACAGTATAAGCATCTTGTCGACCCAAAACCACACCAATTGTCAAAAAATATTTTTAATTATATTTAATGGGGGCTCCCATAGAGCTGGAGGGGGGTGCAAAAATATTTTTTTTTGCAACCCCATCGAGTGGGGTATCGTTGTTTAGAGCTCATTGCGTAGATAAATACTGTATTTTTTATTTAAAAAAAGATTTGAAAACAAAGGCGTGAGAAGTCACTAAAGTCCGCTTTTTTACAAAATTTGTTCTAAGATTTTTTAAACTTCCCTTTGACCTGTAAACTTGAAATTTGGTAGTAATCTTTATTATTGCGTATATTTTACCAACAAATACAAAAAAAATACTAAAACAATTTTTTGTGATTTTTTTTATTTTTTTTCTAACAAAAAAAATATTTTTATTTTATTAGTTTTTGTTAGTAAAATGTACGCAACAATAAACATCATAACCAAATTTCAAGTTCGTAAGTCAATGGGAAGTTCTAAAACTCTTAGGGACAAATTTTGTAAGATAGCGGACTTTAGTGACTTCTCACGCCTTTGTTTTCAAATCTTTTTTTAAATAAAAAATACAGTATTTATCTACGCAATGAGCTCTAAACAACGATACCCCACTCGATGGAGTGGGTAAAAAAAAAAAATTTGCGCCCCCCTTCAGCTCTATGGGAGCCCCCATTAAATATTATTAAAAATATTTTTTGACAATTGGTGTGGTTTTGGGTCAACAAGATGCTTATACTGTGAAAATTTGAAGCCTGTAGCTCCAACCGTTTGGCTGTGAAACCTGTAAAACAGACAACGGACGGACGTATGACTCACAACAATAGGGTTCCGCTTGGAGCTTTCGGGTAACGAACCCTAAAAATGAATTCCTGATGTCTGTTTTACACGAAAACGATACCCCGCAAGCTATAGTAGCCTTAACTGATGAGTGAGAAAGAAACGAAAAAAAGGTGTGCTAGGTCCAATTCACCCCGTTCTCCCCGCGCACAGGGGACGAATCTAACTAATATCCACATCTGAAAATAATCACTGCGGAACACTTTTTCTATGGTACAAATTTCTTGCTTGTAACCCGATGCGCACAAAAATGTTAGTAATCTGCCCTCTAGCACCTTTTCTGCTGTACTGACCCTAATTCATGCTCGTATATTTTGAAAACTATAGGTCCAATCAAAATATATCCAAAGAATGACTTGTAGATAATTTTATAAGGAACATTTTTTCGATTGACGGTTTTCTCCTAGCTTCAGCCGTTTTCAATAAAATAAAATAAAACTGTAATTCGGCACACAAAAGTGGGGGGGAGGGGGGGAAAAAAAGGTCTGTCAGCGTGTTTCCCTAAAAATTTTGAAACACAAAAATTTAAGCTACATGCATGCCAAGTTTCGTGCTTTCTTCCAGATGTGACCGTACTTCTTCATAGATTCGAGCTGTGGGTATTATCCACTATAGCGAGAATGAGAGACAAGCTATTGTATTTACATTATATTTACACTTTTTACATGACATTAAAATTACAATTCACAAATAATAGTCGGAGCCATATACGTTGGTTGGTCTCACAGCAAGAAGAGAACAAAAGCAGTACGCATGCGCGATATTAGAATGTAACAGAGTATAATAGTTATTTGTTATGCAAGGCTGCAAAGTTGATTTTTGGCGCGAGTGTTTGTATTGAGAGCCGAGCTAGCGAAGGATTGTAAGATTGAACCACGAGCGAAGCGAGTGGTTCAAAAATACAATCCTGAGCGTAGCGAGGCTCTCAAGGCACGAGACGCCGAACAACTTTGCTGCCGAGCGCAACACACAACTTTTCATCTCACCATAGCGAGGAAATACTTACATGTATAATTCAAGATGTACTCATGTTGTTGTAAAGGGTTGTTTAAATTTCACCCGTTACTTAAAGCATTTCGTGGATTATTAACATTTAAATGCATCAAAGAGCCTAATTATTATTGTTGAGTACTGTGGTACGAAATACTCACGGCTAACGGCTAAAACAAATATATTCCACTCATTTCCAAACTTATCAGGAGTTAGAATTGTAATATAAGTATCTTCTGCACTGAAATCAATTAATTAAATTCATTATTCTGATATTATTCTAACTCAACAACAAAACAAAACAATATTTAAATATCTTAATCTCTTGCATCGAGTTTTTTTCTTAAAAACTAACTTTTTAAACGGTGCGTTCCGAAATTGCACTGAGCGTAAAATGTTGAAACATAACATTTCAAATATGTTTCTTCGTGTTATTTCTTTATAAATAAAACTAAATTATTATTGAATATCATCAAATTAAGCTGGTAAAAGTAATATTAATATCATTATAAAAAAACAAAACAATAATAAACTGCACCATTAGGTACTACATGATATGTATACTTCTAAACGCTTAGGAATGACCTGTCGTTTCACTTTATAGAAATAAAGTTGGAACTCATGGAACTGTGTAACGTTCGAATTTCAAAATCACTTTCCACGCTAGCGTGGAAAGTGGACTTTTGCACGCAGATTTGAAAGGATAAAGAAAGCCTTTCCGAGCGGGTGAGATGAAAACAATATTAACATATTTACAAAAGAGGTTGTCGCCACATCAGCCCCCCCTGAGACCTTTAAGGTCGATAAAAGTCCGGAAAGTGTACGTGGCGACCAGAACGCGTTGTTCTTTTCGGAGGTGCAAGAGTATCGTTAGGTATCTCTCTCGGAACAATACTAGTCGATGTTTCACGAGAAGGAGCATGTGGTGTAATAGAGGTGGAGTCATCTATTAACATATAGGCGGGTTTCAACCTATCTACCGATACAGTCACTAGTTTACCAGCTATTTCAAGTTTAAAATACTTGGCATGTCTTTCAACTACCTTATAAGGGCCAGAATACGGTGGCTGTAAAGACGTCCTAACCAAATCTTGCCTCACAAATACATGAGAGCTGAAGGTTGCGTGTTCAAATCACGTCGGGGTCACCACTTGTGGGTATTATCCACTATAGCGAGAATGAGAGACAAGCTATTGTATTTACATTATATTTACACTTTTTACATGACATTAAAATTACAATTCACAAATAATAGTCGGAGCCATATACGTTGGTTGGTCTCACAGCAAGAAGAGAACAAAAGCAGTACGCATGCGCGATATTAGAATGTAACAGAGTATAAACAATATTAACATATTTACAAAAGAGGTTGTCGCCACAGAGCTAACAAGTCGTACTAACTCAGGAATGCTTCACTACGCCGTTTTCTTGGTGCTTTATCCAGCGTTTCACAGATTTCGCGCGGAAATCGAGTAAATCCCTTCACACGTTCATCATCATCATCATAATCAGCCGAAAGACGTCCACTGCTGGACATAGGCCTCCCCTGTGGCCTCCCCCAAAGAGCGCCACAGCGATCGGTCATGGGCTGCCCCCATCCAGTGGAACCCCGCGACCTTAACCAGGTCATCATTCACCTCGTTTCCAACGGGGGCGTTCTAACGCTGCGTCGTCCGGTACATGGTGGTCGCCACTCGAGTACTCACTGGCCCCACCGGCCATAGGTTCTCCAGACAATGTGGCCTGCCTACATCACTTAAGTTTGGCAATTCTTCGGGCTATGTCGGTTACTTTCGTTCTTCTGCGGATTTCATCATTTCTGATTCGATCTCGCAGAGTAAATCCAAGCATAGCCCTCTCCATTGCTCTTTGAGTGACTTTGTGTTTCCTTATGACGCCCATAACAAGCGATCACGTTTCAGACCCGTAGGCAACACACGCTGCGGTACATTGGATGAGATGATATTGCGTAATCTCCCAAAACCCCGCCCAGCCAAGACAGATTCGACGATGGATCTTCTCGATGTTGGAACTGCGCAATTAGATCGTTTGTCCCAGGTAAACATATTCGTCGACAACATCGGCATAGTGCCTCTGATCTTAACTGGAGTTACTACGTTAAACATGATTTTTATTTTGTCCATGTTCATCTTATAAGACCAACTTCTTCAAAGGCCCTACTCAGATCATCGAGCATAGTTCTCCATCGTCTCAGCCATAACTATTATATCGTCGGCAAACCGAAGGGTGAATGGTATACTCGCCATTTATGTTGATGCAGGCAGGCCTGCCTGTTCGAAAAACAGCTGACCCACCTCCAACTGCTCTGAAATATTATCTGATTCTTGGCTGTCGTTATCAAGCCATTTAAAAAGCGAATAAGGGGATTCCTCGAGTTCATCATCAAATTATTCAATATTTGATATATCACCATTGCCCAAAATTTAAAAGAATTGGTGCATCTTTTAATGGACGCCCTAAAAAATATAAACCCATCATTACTAAATGCAATGTGTTATAAAACCGCCAAAATATATGACTATCTCTTTTGATTTGATTTTTCACGCATAGGCCGAATAAGCATTAACTTGCAAAATCGATTTACGGGCTACGGCCGAACCCCCAAATTTGTGCACTTCGTTATTACGGGCAAGTAATTAGCACTAAATTACTTGGTTAACACGTTTAACTCTTTTACTGTAATAATCAAGCGTAAAATAGCAACTTATATACCAAAAATGTTCGAAATTATGAACTTACGTGTGCCACTACTCCCATCAAAATAAGCCGCCATCTTCAACGCTGCCTCGCGACCGAATGATTCGACCGGCCGCCGGTATTTTACTACTCAAACGTGGCGTTAGTGTCTGCAGATTCGATCGGTATAGGTTTGAGCCCGAAAAGACAACTTACTTGGGGACAGGATTTTTTCAAAGTAATTTGCAGGATTATATCGAACCGGTCGTAAAGGGTTATGTCGCGTTGTCTCTTTCGCGACGCACGCGCATCCCTCGCCCGTCTGAGCGAGACAGAAGAAAATGTAATGGCGACTTGTCCGCGCGCGATGGAACGTTGCTCCGAGAGAACAATTTAAATCTAATTAAATCATTTAGTTATTCCGCGCCTTTTCTCAAAATCTTGTGTGATATTGTGTGAACAATCAAATAGTGGTGGAGAGCTGATCGATTTGGACATTTGGAATGCTATTACTTCGAGTTCTGTGACACGTGGAGCTGGCAGCGAGGCTGGGAAGGATTTTCACCAATTTTCATGTAAGTGTGTATGGCTCCTTTCAGCTGCTGTTGGCTGACTCATCGACTTTTCCAAATTTCCACGTTCAGCTGACTTTTCCTACACAATTTATTTCGCGTCTAGTGGTTGTGGCAAATAGGTACATAAATAGGTTGGAAAAATTCAAAAGATACAGTCCACAGCTTTCCATTTAAACGCGCTAATCTCTGAAAAGTGCTAGAAAGTGCACCGCTAAAATATTAAACCCTTGGATTTGTACAGACCACATGCTAACCAACGTAAACACAGCTACAAACTACTTAATATACAAATTAGGCTAGTAGTTACATTAAATATTCAAAGAATTATAAAATTTGCTTTAGAGGTCCTTTTTTGTTATGAAGTAAAGTTTTGACGGGTCACCTGTTTTTTTTTTTTTTTTTACTAAGTTGTGTATTATATTGGTCTAATAAATGGCATGGTTTTAGAATCTACATAAAGGTAGATATTTAAACATATTTTTTTCATGCCCGAATTGTTGCCTGTTTTCACCTAATCGCTGCAGACAGGTTTTTTATAACTTGATTTTTCAGAACTTTTACCTGTATTTCATTTTTTTTTTCTATGAAAATATGTTATTTATGTCCCAGACGATCAGCCATCCTCAATTTATCCGAAAACGATACCAAACATGCCCTAGTCTCTATAAAGAAGATAATATGAGTACTGAAAGAACGCGGGTCGAAACGAATATGAAGTAAAATTTTGACGGGTCACCTGTTTTCTTTTTTTTTACTAAGTTATGTTATATTGGTCGATCAAATGATATGTTTTTAGAATCTACATTAATGTGGCTATTTAAACATGTTTTTTTCATGCCCGAGTTTTTACTTGTTTTCACGTAATCGGTGCAGAAAGATTTTTTTTAACTTGACTTTTTAAAACTTTTGCCAGTATTTAATTTTTTTTCTATGAAAATATGTTATTTATATCCCAGAAAATGATCGGCCATCCTCGATTCATCCGAAAATGATACCAGACATGCCCAAATCTCTATAAAATAAGATAATATGAGGACTGTAAGAACGCGGGGCGTAACGAAAGTTCCCCCCCTACCCCTCCCCACCAGCATCGCGTCCGCCCTTGTCTCCCGGGCGTTTTCAACTCTAGTCCACCTAAGTATCAAGTGTGCCAAGGCTGATGCTTTAATGAAAAAAATATTGGTTCCCATACATTGATGTCCTATATAGCCCTCACTAGAGCGAATATCTCACCAACGATTCATTTAAATGGAAAACTTTTTTAGTAACCTCAATATCATTTAAAATTCCCCTCACAACTACTTGCAGGGAAAAAAAATTGATGGTTACATTATACTGTATGGGGCCATCCATAAATTACGTCACCCGAATATCGTAATTTTTTGCCCCTCCCCCCGTCCTAGTCACAGCTGGTCACATTTTTGAGACTCCCCCCTCCCTAGTGTGACGTCACATATTTTGCAAATTTACATTTAGAAATTATTTAATGAAAACAGCGGTTCCGAGATCAGTTTTATTTCCATTCAAATTATTATTCAATAAAATTAACATCTAATCAAACAATTAACAAAACAAAAAACGATTAATTATATAAATTAAAGAATCTGACTTTTTTAAACTTTTCCATAAGTTGTTAACTTCTTCTTCAATTTGTTTTTTTTTATCAGCATATGCGCACTGTATGTTTCATCTGGGGGCACGGCAGTGCCCCCGCCAAGTCGAGCGCGAAGCAAACACTGCCGTACCATCCTTTACTGGAACCATTTCGCCGCATTTTCAGGCCCCTATTTGAGAACCTCTGGATAAGACCAGAACGCAGAAATTTTCGACATCCAGTAAGCTATAATCACATACTTAAAATCCAAAATTTCAAGTCTGTAGGTCATTTAGTTCCGAAGTTAAGCGAAAGCAAAGTTTCGCATTTTCGAAACTCACACACTCATAATCATAAGAATAGAACTAGTACTTCCCATAAACTCAGAGAGCTGAAATTTGGTACAGAGTTAGGGTTTAATGGCCACATAAATGGAAAACAATAAAATCTGGAGTACCTGGTGACCCTGATAAGAAACGCAAACTGCATAAGTAAGTTTGTAATTCTATACAAAATACATGCGATTACAAAGTTACGTTTGCAGTTTGAATGTTCGTTACAAGAAGTCGTACCTGAAAAGAAAAAAGAAGGACTGCCTACAAAAAGAGATGAGATCCCATCAAAAACATTACATGTAAAAAGATGCCAGTCTCGCAACACAGTTCTTCTACAACAAAAAAGTAATGATATGTAATGTTAAACCAAGTCGGTTATATTTTAGTCAATAGCACCGGAGGGGTATCCACAGAACAAGATTTGCACCGACTTGCATCGGCATTACTTTATTTTTTTAAATATATAAAATGGCTTGGCCATCGCACGGCTACATAATGGCAAAAGAACAATCGTCAGCTGGTTAAAATATTCCTAATTAAATGAATGCAGCTTGAGCGAGTTTGAGCGATACACATGTATAAGTAAAGCGTTGTGTGCGATGGCCAAGTCATTCTATATATTTAAAAAAATAAAGTAATGCCGATGCAAGTCGGTGGAAATCTTGTTCTGTGGACACCCCTCCGGTGCTATTGACTAAAATATAACCGACTTGGTTTAACATTACATATCATTACTTTTTTGTTGTAGAAGAACTGTGTTGCGAGACTGGCATCTTTTTACATGTTATGTTTTTGATGGGATATAGTTTACGGTAAAGATTACCTCAATTACTTTTTTGTTCATTTTAAACTTGTTTCGTAAGTGAAAAATCACAAAATAGCAGAACTGAGGTTTTCGTAGTTTAAAGTTCGTGTTTTCACACTTAGATTATAACATATTTTGAAATGTGACGTCACGAAATTTAGGACCACCCCCACCCCCTTGTCACACAATGTCACACTTCGTCGACCCCCTCCCTCCCCCTTAACGTGTGATGTAATTTATGGATGGCCCCTATGGGGTGCCCCTAAAATATTTTATTCCTAATTTTTTCATCAAATTTATGTAGCGGTTTTTAGAATACATCTTCCTACTTAAATTTCATAATTGTAGTACTTATAGGAGTAAACCGGCTGTGACATATGGACAGACAGACAGACATGACGAAACTATAAGGGTTCCGTTTTAGCCATTCTGGCTCTACGGAACCCTAAAGAGGTTTCATAATAAAGTTCTATTTTGTTAGCAGTCGGAGGACCTACTACATACAATTGTGACCGTCCATCACACAGAGGCCCTTATAGTTGGTATTGAGTTACGCACGTATCTATAATCTACAATACATAAGCTACCAAAAACAATAAAAATCATGACCGTAGGTGGCATACTTTTTAAAAAAAAAATCATCAGAGTTACGCAACCCAAAAATGCACTTTAGAGAAATAACTAAGAGAAGTTTAAAACTCATTTAAAGTATGTTCCCGTGGGAAGTTACATAGATGATGGTAGATTCTGAACCCTGAGGTTTTCTTCTATAGGAAACAATCAAAGATTTTTCAATTCCACTACCCCGTTGAGAAAAAATGGCCTTTGATCAGTGCAAGGCGCCGATCGTAAAAAAATAAGGAAATTTGTAATATGTGAATTATTATTTCGTATTTTGTGATCTTTGTGATAGTGTATGCTAGAAAATAGTTTTCTTTACACCTCGAATGGAAAATAAAAACGAAAAACTAACGTGATATATTTTTTTAATAAATAAAGAAAATTATATTTTTTCTATCTCGTCACGAATAAATTTAACAATTTCCGTGTAGTACACCATACTTACCTGTAATAAGTCTAGACAAGCATTACACAGGTTTTAATTTTTTTTATTTCAATTAGTTTCAGTTTTATGACCGATTAAAGTTACATGAAAATCAAGGTTTACTTTCATACATTTGAGAAAAGGGCCCTTATGGACGAATGTAACCAAAAATGTAAGTAAATTATAATATTTACATTATCTAAGTAGCAATCTTGTATTAGAACGTAATTCTGAATAAATCTTTTCATTACAAGTTTTTTGAATTTTGCGTAATTTTTAAATTATACGAAAAAGCAATTTCGCATAGTAATAATTATTTTTTAACTCTATTAATAAAAAAAACCAACCAAGTACGTGTCGGACCACGCACAATAAAGAGTTCCGTACCGACACCTACTAGTCCATATTTAAACCCACTATCTGATACGTCGAATCGAAAAAGGTCGTATCTTCATAGTAAACTCACTGCACTTACGCCCTTTTGTTTTGGCAAAACAGTTTTTCAGCAATTACATAAAAACCAGTAGCCGTATTTTTATCAAACCAAAAATCGTCGTAAGTGTTTATTAATGTACAGTCACCAGCATCAATATCTGCTATAACAAAGGCGGCATAAATATCTGACCCGTCCTTACGGCCCTACAAATGGAGCTGTGTCGGATATTTAAATGCCACCATTGTTTTGGCAGATATTAATGCTGGTGACTGTACACCACCTCATTTATTTTTCAGAATTTTCATACATATGTACTACCTTTTTTTTTAAAGTTTACGTTACTATTATATTATGTAGCAATTCATAGAATAATACTTTCCTACCATATGTTTTCATAATTGGACAGCTTATAGTCGGCTGTGACATAGGTACGGACGGACGGAAGCACGGACGGACGGACGGACGGACGCACGGACGGACTGACGCACGGACGGACTGACGCACGGACGGACGGACGGACGGACGCACGGACGGACGGACGCACGGACGAGCAGACATGATGAAACTATAAGGGTTCCGTTTTCACCATTTTGGCTACGGAACTCTAAAAATACAATTCAATAGGAAATGTAATAAGAAACAAAATTTTTTGCAACGGTCATGCACGACTAGAACTTCCTTGGCTTGAGACTAGAAATAGGTATTTGTAACGTGTACCACCTAATCCAGTAAACAGAAAAGGCAAATAAATAATACAGAAAATGGTTAGAAGTAATTAGAATAAGTTATTAACCTATTTTATATCATTATTATCTGCGCTCTGCCATAAGGGCCCTTTTTTACTAAACTTTACAACTAATTTTAAAGTAGAAATACTTAACTTATACGTGTGAAACCAAGCTAGAAATACACATCTAGTCTTATACTTTATCAATATGCAAAAAACAAAAAATATGTGATTTTACCGTATTTTACTAAAACGCTGATATCTACGAAACTAGAAAGTGCCATAAGGGCCCTTTTGTTATGGACGGTCTCAACAGTGATTACTATTGTTACTCTAGAGACTATTCGATAATTTTAAATTGCTTACTTGATTTAGCAACTTCTAACTATTTGAAAAAAGTGCTAAATTAGCCGTGACAATTCCTTTTTGACAATTGTCGCACCTGTCACCGTGGTGAAATCGACCACTTGACAATTGTCATCTTTTCTTGACAATTGCCGCGACTGTCAACATGGTGAAATTGAGGCCAGAATAACAGCTGTACTAAAATCGACCAATCAGGAAAGACGTTTTTCAGTTCTCTAAAGATTAAGCAGTGTCTATGGTCAAAGCAATTGCGTCTCTTAAAAGAAAAAAAAGCGCATGTTGCATCTCTTTCGTTAATATAGCAAAAGAAAGGGAGGCTAATACGCAAAGCGAACACGCATAGAAAGGCATGGTACTGGTCTTAGAAAAAAAACATGCTGTTAAATTAGACATACGCCCGCCAAAAGTTAAATTATTTAGTTTAGGTGCATAATATGTGTTTTCTCGCAATCGAAGTGAAAAGTAAGCCACATTACCACTCGACCAAATTTTACCTCACTACATTGGGAAAATAACCATCTCATGGTAATATGGCTTACTTTAGACCCTTGTCAAGTGCCTCTCATTGCACCAGTGTTTGCTAAAATACTGAGAAATGTAAATGTTCCAATAATAATAATAAACATTTATTAACGATTTAGACAACCAAGTATTTCCCTTGTTAGGTACCTAACCTCTATACCTACGAAAACTTTCTATCAGGGTCATTCGCCAGTGCGTCTGTGTACCTACGTAGTTAGCAGCTCACTATCGCCCCAATAGTTAGTACGATACTGACTAGACTGCTAAGTAAAAACATCAAAAACTAAAGTTAACCAATTCAGCTTTATCACTGAACATGAAAACTAATCAATATTAACACGCTTTTATTAGGTCGACTTGTATGTAACTATGTAATGGAATCTAAGGTAACTAATTTAAACATCTTCCAAGAATCGTAGCGTCATGAAAATTGCTAGCTGTATGTAGTTCTGATGACAATACAATAATATGGTACTGTCGAACTGATCTGATGATGGAGCCGGAAGATATGAACTGGAACTTCATGATGGAACATCGTATCATAGCTGTGTTTGGATTTGTTAGAAAGGTCTTGCAATGAACTTTGACCACGATTAGGTTTCAAGGTCTGATAGGTCGACCTGTATGTAACTAACTATGTAATGGAATCTAAGGTAACTAATTTAACCATTTTCCAAGGATCGTAGCGTCATGAAAATTGGCAGCTGTCATGTAGTTCTGATGACAATACAATAATATGGTACTGTCGAACTGATCTGATGATGGAGCCGGAAGATATGAACTGGAACTTCATGATGGAACATCGTATCATAGCTGTGTTTGGATTTGTTAGAAAGGTCTTGCAATGAACTTTGACCACGATTAGGTTTCAAGGTCTGATAGGTCGACCTGTATGTAACTAACTATGTAATGGAATCTAAGGTAACTAATTTAACCATTTTCCAAGGATCGTAGCGTCATGAAAATTGGCAGCTGTCATGTAGTTCTGATGACAATACAATAATATGGTACTGTCGAACTGATCTGATGATGGAGCCGGAAGATATGAACTGGAACTTCATGATGGAACATCGTATCATAGCTGTGCTTGGACTTGTTAGAAAATTCTTGTAATGAACTTTGACCACGATTATAGGTTTCAAGGTCTGATGATGAAGCCGGAAGATAGGCACTGGCATTCCATGATGGAATATCGTATCATAGTCGTGTTTGCACTTGTGAGAAAGGTCACGTAATGGACTTTGAACTATCAGGTTTCAATTAACACGCAAAGCGTGTTTTCTAGTGTTTTTAAACTATTAATTTATTTTTAATCAAATGTCACTTACGTTATTTATCCTGTTGAACACCAAGCAAAGTATTCCGGCTGCACGTGCCTGCGTAGGTATCGATGACACTTTACTTATGTAGTCTATTCCGTTCAGGAACTTCAGGGCGGCCAGCCACATGTTGACCGCCGCGATACCAGAAACGAAATAAACTACTAACATGAATTCCATAGTTCTCCTGAAATAAATAAATAAATTATCACAATCATACTAATAAACAGGTACGTTGGGAGCAAAAATACTGATTTTGATAAAGAGTATAATTTTTTATGGATTTATTAAAATACATAAATTCACGGATCTGTGCTTGGATTTAGCAGAAAATTTCATATTAAGGCTCCTATATACGCAAGGCCTTCCCCATACAAACTCTGTGCAAGTTTTATTCGTCAGTTTTGGCACTCCCGCATATATATTTTTTTGCTTGTTAATATTAGATATACGAAGAATGTCAAGCAAAATAATTATAAACTTCAAAAAAAATTAAATTCAAAAAATATATATATAAATATTGTTTTTTTTTACTTGAGGTTCTAGCTGACTAACAAATAAGCGTACTGACCAAAAATCATAAGTGTAATGCGTTTGCATGCACAAGCCAAGAAAAACTTGCACAAAGTTTGTATGGGGAGTGCTTGCGTAATATACAGGCGCCTTAAGCCGTCGTCTCACAGCGAAAAAAATAAACAATAGCATTCTTTGTGATTCGCCCTGGCATCCCAGGCACTGGGAGACCACGGGTTGGGAGAACCTGGGGACCGATGTCCTCCTCAGTGACAAAATTGTTACGAATGAAATAGTAGGATAAATAATATATCTGTTCTTTTTATAGCCCTAATTTTAAACATAGGCTACAATAATCATAATAAAGATATAATTTACGTACTGCTTTTTTAATGAAATCTTATGAAAAAAATCATTTTATTACCCACAGAGTTACATTTTGTACAAAGTGTACGTTATTGTTATTAAGTATTTAATAGTAGATTGTTTGACAAGGGTCTAAAGTAAGCCATATTACCACGAGATGGTTATTTTCCCGAACGAAGTGAGGGAAAATTGTTCGAGTGGTAATATGGCTTTTAGGCCCGAGTTATACACTCTACTTTTCACTTCGATTGTGAGAAAACACATAAACACAAATTATCCACCTTAAATGAATAATTTAACTCTTGGCGGGCGTATGTCTAATTTGACAGCTTGTTTTTTTTCTAAGACCAGCACCATGCCTCGCTATGCGTGTTCGCTTTGCGTATTCGCCTCCCTTTCTTTTGCTATATTAAAGAAAGAGAAGCAACATGCGCTTTTTTTTTTCTTTTAAGAGGAGTAATTGCTTTGACCATAAACACCGCTTAATCTTTAGACAACTGAAAAACGTCTTTCCTGATTGGTCGATTTTAGTACAGCTGTGTTCTGGTTGGTTGATATTTTTACCAAATAATTTTTAATCTGTCAAATTACTGTCCTGTGATTGGTGGATTTAATAGGTGAAGTATTTTGATTGGTCAAATTAAAATGTTTTGTAAATCATAAATATGTATACATATTTTCCCTAGGGCTTAAATGTACTACTTTAGCCCCGCTTCACAAGTCTAATATGACACACTTTTCGAGCATGAGAAGTGAAAAATAATTTATTTTAAAACAGAGGAAAAAGCATCTATACAATGTGTTACCGGCATGCGAGCTTTTATTTAAACTGGGTATTTAAACGTAGTTACTTAACCATGCGCTTATTTTTATTATTAAACCAAAAATCGGTCAAGTGCGAGTCCGACTCGCGCACCGAGGGTTCCGTACACAGTTCTTGTATATGTAGTTGTGTACCCGTCCCCACCCCATTAATTCAGGAACAATCTTAAAAAAACATGACAGCACCATCTATCGGCGCATTGTGTTACTAATTTGCGCGACTGAATAACTTAGTACGTATGTTGGTTTTTCAAGGATAATTCTTTATCACATTAACCGATTTCAATAATTGTTTTTTTATTCGAAAGAAGGTATTTTCAATTCAATTATACAAAGGTGATTAAATTACAAACTTAGTATAGAAGCGTTTTTTGATGATTAAAAAAAAGAAAAACTAGATAGAGCTATGGCTATATTTTTCCTGTAAAATATACATGCATATTAAATTTCAATTTTTTTTCTTCGTAAACTTCGGAGATAAGGGGGGGAATGGTATTTTTTTTTACATTTTCCCCCGTAAACCAAAAATTCCCCAACGAAAAAAAAAACTAAAAATTGTTTCAGAATGTAGAAGTCAAGCCCTTTCATATGATACCCCACTTGACATAGTAGCCAGACTTTAAATTTTTGAACCCCCATTTATCTGTCATTATTCACAGAAAATAAAATAAAATATTTAAAAAACCATCTTCCAAGTATTTGGGTTACCCTTATTTATAACTATTCTAAATTTCAAATCGATAGCATAAGTAGTTCTTGAGATATTTAGCGATGTGACAGACAGACAAAGTGAGACCATAAGGGTTCCTTTTTTACCTTTTTGGTACGGAACCCTAAAAATCGACTTAACTTATTTTTCACTTCTCATGCTCGAAAAGTGTGTCATATTAGACTTGTGAAGCGGGGCTAAAGTAGTACATTTAAGCCCTAGGGAAAATATGTATACATATTTATGATTTACAAAACATTTTAATTTGACCAATCAAAATACTTCACCAATTAAATCCACCAATCACAGAAAAGTAATTTGACAGATTAAAACATATTTGGTAAAAATATCAACCAACCAGAACACAGCTGTACTAAAATCGACCAATCAGGAAAGACGTTTTTCAGTTCTTTAAAGATTAAGCGGTGTCTATGGTCAAAGCAATTACTCCTCTTAAAAGAAAAAAAAAAGCGCATGATGCATCTCTTTCTTTGATATAGCAAAAGAAAGGGAGGCGAATACGCCAAGCAAACACGCATAGCGAGGCATATGGTGCTGGCCTTAGAAAAAAAAATGCTGTCAAATTAGACATACAACCGCCAAGAGTTAAATTATTCATTTAAGATGGATAATTTGTGTTTATGTGTTTTCTCGCAATCGAAGTGAAAAGTAGAGTGTATAACTCGGGACTAAAAGCCATATTACCACTCGAACAATTTTCCCTCTCTACGTTCGGGAAAATAACCATCTCGTGGTAATATGGCTTACTTTAGACCCTTGTCAAACAATCTACTATTTACCCACGACGGAACGGAGAAGGTATATGCGTTTAGGGTGAGAGATTTGTTTGTTTGTGTGTGCACATCAATATCTCCAAAACGGCTTGACCGATTTAGATACGGTTTTCTGCAATAGGTTTGTAGTTCAGTCGGGAAGAATTTTAGATAGATTTTACGAGGATAACTCGCCAGGGCGACAGTGCTTAAACGCACTTGCTAAAGTGCGTTTAAGCACGTTTTCTCCGAAAATACTCAGCCAGCGCTTATGATTTCGATACGACTTGAAGAGCACTGCATGCATTTGAAGAGTCGCTCCCAGGCCGGTGCTGCAGCCGACCAGGCCCAAGTTCTGAAGCGCCGCAAATACTTATCCTTATTGGGCAACTACGAGTTTGCGGCGCTTGCGGTAGAGACACATGGGGCCCTGGTCGGCTGATATGAAAGGTTTTATGAGAGCCATGTCGTCGCGGCTGGTTGACACCTCAGGTGACCCCAGGGCTGGCGCTTACTTCTCGCAGCGGATTTCCCTCGCCATCCAGAGAGGTAACGCGGCCAGCCAGTGACCATTTGGTGAAACCACGGCGCGGTGACGAAACAAACACACAAAACAACAAGAAACAATACAAATATACACAAATAAAAAAATAAATAAAAAATACAAAAAAAGCGAAATTTAAAAAGTAAAAATTACAAAAAAAAGTTGCTCGTGTTGCACAGTCTTTAAAACATCGGGCCTGTCAAATGTCAATGTAACAACATGGTCGAAATTCTCTAAACAAATTCATTATTCTCTAATTCTATTCTATATTACAAAAAAAAAGAAAACATTTAACACTTAAAACCAGTTACCACGTTAAAACAATAAATATTATCATGGCTTAAAACACAAACATTTGATAATAATGCGATTAAATTTTATCATCAAATATGTCTAGCAACGAAAAGAAAAATAAATTGGGGTCTAGCTGCATTAAAAACGTTTTATTTATTAAATTCGTGCGAATTTTGCAAAATAATGTCTTAATGAAGAAACCTGAAACTACTATAAATACTCTAAATACCAACATTGAGAAAATAGTAAAATTATCTTCTAAAATCTTTTGGTACACTTTGAAAAAAAATGCTCTTTTAACTCTTTGACCGCCGAACATCAAAAAAAGTACAATAAATCAAGATGACATTTACACTGTCACTTTCTTACATATCAGACGACGGCGTATAAAGGGTTAATTACTAAATTAGCATGCGTTATGCAATATGCATGCATAATTCATTCGATAATGTAAGCACGTCAAAAATAGTAGTTTATGCAACTGGTACATAATGAGGGGCATTAAAACACGAGTGTGTTTTATGAAACGAGCCGAAGGCGAGTTTCATAATTAGGTCACACGAGTGTTTTAATGCCTAATTATGTACAGTTGCATACATTACTTTATCTACACACATATTATAATTATCTACTCTAAGATGGGTTCAGAAACCGTAGTAAATAAATACAATAATTGTGGTTACGCCTCCGTCTAACCAAAATTCCCTTTGGCGAGTTTAATTTGTTGCAACCGCTTTGGAGGCTGCTTCCTCTATGCCCGGTTGGCAGCCTATAAAAAAGACTAGTAAAATCTATAATGTCACATAAGTCAAATAAACTATCGTACAGAAAAATATCTTCGCACCGCAGTTAATATTTATTACGCTCATAATATTCAGTTAAGTGTTGATAACTGTGCCGCCAAAACACCGCCACCGAGCTGCTGCTGAAGAAGTCAGGTAAGCCTCCTCCAAGCACAAAATTTTATCTCTTGATTATTTTCCGTACAAGTTATTCTGAGGCGTAATTGTGCTCCATTCGCATAGTCATCCATTGCCTATTTACACGGCATAATCATTTTTGGTCCTTCGAGCCGGATTGTTCCGCTACTTTAAATTCTAAATTTATTAAATTTATTTTCGCCTGTGATTGACGTAATATTTGGTCATCACAATAGGCATACATTTCATCCGCCATTTACGCTCATTTCATATATTCCGCTCATTGACATTTATATTTGTTTGACATTGTCATAAATAAATTTACCTGAATTTTGTCAACATGGCTAAATCCGAATTAGAAATGAAGCTAGCCATGTTAAAAAGCAAAGAAGAGAAATTATTTGACCGAGTTTCGCGTATATATGCCGCTTCAAAGAAGATAACTAGTTATGAATTGCGAAGCAACGAGTCTTTCATGGCTGACAGTGAAACAATTGATGATGTGCGTGTCAGCTTTGAATTGATTCTTGACGATATGAACAAGTGCATGATCACTCTCGTTCCTGGTTCGAAACCTGACTATGAGCCCCTGGATGCGTTCGAAGATATGTACTCAAAAATAAAACGTACTCGAAATAATATCATTAAAATGTCTACACCTCAAGCAAGCGCATCTACCGCACCCGCAAGCCGCAACAACGGCTCTTTTATTAAACTGCCGCCTATTGAACTGCCTTGCTTTGATGGACGTACTGAGAACTGGCCCATCTTCTATGAGTCATTTAAAACAAATATTCATAATAATGACCAGCTGACTGACTCGCAACGTGTGCAATACCTCATGGGCAAGCTAACGCACAACGCCTTAAAATTAACTGCGGGTTTAGTGCCTACTGGTGAAACGTACTCCATAATTTGGAACAGTCTTGTCAAAAAATACCAAGACAAACGCGCCTTAGGAACTTATTACCTGAATAACATATTTGACTTAAAGCCATGCTCAAATAATTCTAGCAGTCTCAACAGCTTCATTGAGAAGTATTCCGCGTCTATCGCTGCCCTAAAGCAACTGAATATTCCTGATTTGGCTGATTTTCTTCTTTTAAATTGCGCATTGAGGAAGACTGACCAACAGACTTTACAAAGTTACGAAATGTCAATTCGCGATGTTGAGATTCCGACATATAAGTCATTCATATCATTTGTGCAAGACCAAGTTAAAATTTTAGAACGGTCTAACGGTGGTACCGTCAGCAAAACAGTCGCTAATATACCGCCACCAACTACGCGAACTACATATAAGGCATTTGTAGCCAGCAATGAAACCGCTTCAAACTCTGCGATTAATGATCAAGCTTGTATATTGTGCAACAAAAAGGATCACTCGCAACTTTATGCTTGCCTGAAATTTAAAAATATGACCTCTCCGCAAGTCCGATTTGAGTTCATCAAAAATAATCATGGTTGTGTGAATTGTTTAAGTACCTCGCACACACTTATGAACTGTAACTCACGTCACACTTGCAACGTCTGTCAGAAACGTCATCACACGCTTTTACATTTTGAGTCGAATAAAGCGAATGTTAAGTCAACGCAATTGTTCGCCAATACTAACGACGCTATTCCGTCCGCCTCTTATATACCGCGACTCTCAGCAGCCACGCTTTCTTCGCATATTCCGTCCGCTGCACCCAATGCTCGCGAACCTAGTGTTCTTCGTGTTAATTCGAAGTGTGTTAGTACACCGCAAATAAATACTCCGCTGATCGCTCCTCCGCCGCGCGATAACGTTAATACGTCGTGGTCACCCGAAGGTGCCACAACGCAACCGCATCCAAATGCTTCGGTCTCACTCAAGGTAGAGTCGAACCCTAAGTCAACCATACTGTTGTCAACCGCTCAAGTGTACGCTACGCCTTATAATAGGGATGGCAAAACTATCATAAGATGTTTAATTGATAATGGTTCCCAGAACAATCTTATAACGCTTGATTGCTGCAAAGCGCTTAATTTACCCGTGATACCGCTTAACAATTCCTATATAAAGGGTGTTGGTTTAACATCGAGACCAATACATGGTTATGTTTATTTAAACATCGAATCCCGCATCTATCCAAATAATAAGTACTACATACACGCTTTAGTGGTAGATTGTATAACTGATCAACTGCCCGCGCATTTTATTGAAGCTAATAAATGCGACTTGGCCTATCTGGCCAACATACCGCTTGCAGATTTAACCTGGAATATTCCAGGCTGCATTGATGTAGTGTTAGGAGTTCAGCTCTTCCCGTATATATATTTGGGGAACAGGGTAGACTCTGGCACCTGCGCGCCCCCCGCTTTGTTAACCACTTTTGGTTATGTATTAATGGGTGACTATCCTTGTATGTCTAACCCCAATGACACTTCTTTTACCGGTTTTGTGCTCAATGACATTGAGTCGAGCCTCAATAAGTTTTGGGAATTAGAAGAGATCCCATACAAACGCTTCCTTAGTCCTGAAGAGACTGAGTGTGAGAATTTATACACTACTTCTGTCACTCGCAATGATGAAGGCAGATATACAGTAGGTTTGCCATTCTGCAAAGATGCGTCTGAGCTAGGTAATTCTAGAGCAGTTGCCCACCGCCGTCTGCTATTCTTGGAAAAGAAATTTAAACAGATACCTACACTTCGCGATGACTATAATAAAGTCATCAATGATTATATGCAAAACGGTTATCTTACGGAAGTTTCAGAATCTGACGTCACAGATGACGGATTTTATATCCCTCATTGCGCAGTGATCCGTCCTGATAAAGCTACATCTCGCGTGAGAATTGTCCTGGATGCAAGTGCTAAAAGTCACTCAGGGTTGTCACTCAATGACATTTTGCATACGGGCCCAAATCTGCAGGCAGATTTATTCGTTTTGTTACTGAATTTTCGCTTGTTTCCGATAGCAATGACGTCAGACATCCGTCAAATGTATATGCAAGTTTGTTTACCGCCAAAAGATTATAAATTTGTGAGAATATTATTTCGTTTCGATGAAAGGGAACAGGTGCGTACCTTTCAATTTACTCGAGTTCCATTTGGACTTAAATCAAGTCCTTATTTGGCAATGCGCACCGTCAAGCAGCTTTGTCTTGACGAGGGACATAAGTTCCCTGATGCTGCGTCTGTAGCTAGTTCCCAATTGTACATGGACGATCTAGTTCATTCGTGTATAAATGAAGAGACCGCAATGCGTTTATCGCAAGATTTAATTGCGCTTTTTAAGACTGGTGCATTTGATTTAGTCAAATGGTCCAGTAACTCACTGACACTGCTAGATAGTCTTCCCGATTCTCACCGTGCTTGTGTTAATTTTGATGACAAGCAAAGTGTTGCCAAGGTGTTAGGCTTGTCTTGGGATCCCTCCGATGATACGTTTTCCATGACTACGTCCCCGCCCGCCGGAGGGAAGTGTACCAAGCGAATCATTTTATCTACCGTAGCTCGCTTGTTTGACGTGCTTGGTTTGGTAGCGCCAGTCGTATTATATGCCAAGTTGTTAATTAAAGTACTTTGGCTCAGTAAAACAGATTGGGATGCGACTCCCCCTGAACACATAATCAAGTGTTATTCCATGTTGATACAAGAATTTCCATTGTTATCAACGCTGAAGATTCCGCGCCATATTGGTGTATCATCTGATTGTGTAGTTAACATTGTGGGATTTAGTGATGCCAGCCTAAATGGCTATGGTTGTGTTATTTACTTACACGTGACAAACTTGGCTGGTAATATCAGTGTAAGGCTGCTATGTTCCAAGTCCAAAGTTTCTCCGGCTAAGATAGCTACCCTTGCTCGTTTAGAGCTCTGTGCCGCTGTTTTGATGTCCAAGTTGATCAAAATCGTGCAAGAAACTTATCTTGCTCGCATTCCCATTGCAGGTATATATGCTTTTTCCGATTCAACGATCGCTCTTTCGTGGATCAAAGCATCGCCTCATAGATGGTCAATATTTGTAAGCAATCGCGTTGCTCAATGTCAAGAGAATTTGTCACCAGAGAATTTCTATCATGTTGCTGGAATTGACAACCCCAGTGATTGTTTATCTCGTGGTATGACGCCATCACAGTTGGTTTCGCATAGTCTATGGTGGAATGGCCCTTCATGGCTCCGTAACGCGCCTACGGAATGGCCTATTCAACCCTTCCAGGCCGCAGATATCGAACAACTGCCAGAGTGTAAGACCACCACTTTGACAACTCTTGTGCAACTCGAGAGTCCTATTTTATATGAATTAGGGCAACGCATGTCCTCTTGGAACAAATTGCTAAACACCATAGTTTATGTACTACGGTTTACAAAAAAGCTTAATCCCGCTGAAACTATTCAAAACATTGAAATTGCGGAAACCGCTTTAATACTCGCAATTCAGAGCGTTCATTTTCATGAAGATATTGCTCGTATAAAAAATAATATGTTACCCTCGCGAAAACTAGTCAAGTTATCAGTGTTTATTGATGACAAAAATGTTTTGCGTATAGGAGGTCGGCTTTCGAATGCTGATTTGCCATTTGAAGCTAAGCATCCAGCACTGCTTCCTAAACGTGATCATATAGTCAACATGATAATAGACCATTATCACGCTGTCAATTGTCATACAGGTGCAGGTCTTTTGATGTCAATCATCCGCCAGCGCTTCTGGATATTGGATGCTAGAACCGTTATTAGGAACAGAGTACATAAATGTAATTCGTGTTTCCGCGTTAAACCTGATCATCCAATGCCGAAGATGGCTGATCTTCCTTCCTATCGCTTGCAAGAAGCTAAAGCCTTTGTGCATACTGGGGTCGACTATGCTGGTCCCCTCCGCATAACGCTTTGTCGTCGTCGTGGTCAACATGCGCAAAAGGCGTATATATGTTTGTTTGTCTGCCTCGTCACTAAGGCAATTCACATTGAATTAGTTTCAGACTTAACGTCGGACGCCTTTATATCGGCATTCAAGCGCTTTATATCTCGACGTGGCCCTGTCTCTTGTTTTTACTCGGACCATGGGACCAATTTTGTCGGGGCTAAATCTCAATTAGATGAGATGTACAATCTTTTTCGCACCTGCGAATTTAAATCTAAACTTAACCGCGAATGCTTTAATCACCGCATTGGATGGAAAATGATCCCTCCGCGCGCACCGCATTTCGGTGGAATTTGGGAGTCGAATATAAAAAGTTTAAAGACTCATTTGTACCGCGTTATAGGGTCGCAGCTTCTAACATATGAAGAGCTGCTGACTGTTCTTGTTCAAATAGAATGTATACTCAATTCACGCCCTCTCAGTGTTCTGTCGTCAGATCCGCACCCTGAAATTATAACCCCAGCACATTTCTTAATGTCTACGCCTCTACAGTATTTGCCAGCGTCTGATCTGTCAACCGAGTGTCGAAATCTTAATAACCGCAAAAGATTGCTAGAAAGTATTGTGCAATCATACTGGAAGAAATGGCGCTTAGAGTTTTTGCACACGTTGCAAGTTCGGAATAAGTGGTGTACTCCAGATCATCCTATTAATCAAGGCATAGTGGTTTTGATGGGCGACGATGATGTACCGCCCCTTCGGTGGCCGTTAGGGGTGATAACAGATGTACACCCAGGGTCTGATGGTGTAACTCGAGTAGTTACTGTTCGAACCAATAATGGCTTATTCAAACGACCTGTTGTGAAGCTTTATCCTTTACCTACGCAGTAATCCTAAATAACATCCTGTTGTTTATGTATTACATATTATTATTTATTGATATATTATTACTTATTGATATTATCATCATAACCGCATCATTTCATTCCATTTCACCTTTGAAATTCTTCGCATTTCAAGGCCGGGAGTATGGTTACGCCTCCGTCTAACCAAAATTCCCTTTGGCGAGTTTAATTTGTTGCAACCGCTTTGGAGGCTGCTTCCTCTATGCCCGGTTGGCAGCCTATAAAAAAGACTAGTAAAATCTATAATGTCACATAAGTCAAATAAACTATCGTACAGAAAAATATCTTCGCACCGCAGTTAATATTTATTACGCTCATAATATTCAGTTAAGTGTTGATAACTGTGCCGCCAAAACACCGCCACCGAGCTGCTGCTGAAGAAGTCAGGTAAGCCTCCTCCAAGCACAAAATTTTATCTCTTGATTATTTTCCGTACAAGTTATTCTGAGGCGTAATTGTGCTCCATTCGCATAGTCATCCATTGCCTATTTACACGGCATAATCAAATTGTGTTAATACAACCTTTTTGCACGGTTGCGGAAATATCGAAATCAGAACTGGCAACAGATACCTGAATGTTATTTTAAAAAGTAAAGAGTCCTTATTCTGATGTTATCATGTCGTTCTAGCTCAAATTTCGTGCGATATATACTAAAAAAACATCGAGCTGACATTTCGCATCGACTGAATTTGAATTTTCAGTGATACTAGAATAGGGACATGTCAACTTTGACATTTAAATTTTGACAGTTTTGTTTGACGTAATATTTTAACATCATATATGAGATTAAAATGAAATATTTTATTACTGCTGTAGCCTTAGCCACAGATAAGAAAATTGCCATAAATTCATTGAATGTTGAAATGAGAGTCATTTTCTACGGTTTCCGAACGCATATTAGAGGATTTATGATATGTGTGTAGATAAAAAATTTTTCATACCGGCTTTCTTCCCTTTTCTCTAACAGTAGTTTTATTTTAGCACCTCCGATGTAATCTTGCTTTTCAGCGGCAACCACACTGAAAAAAAAATGAAGATCTTGTCTGTAAAATGGGCCAATTTTTCTGCCTTGAAAAGTAGTGTTAAAAAAATAAATCAGATTCTGTTAATAAATATACTCTTTTTATGTTAATTATTTATTAAACTACCTAAAAAATATATTTACTCACGGATTAATGCTTGGATTTAGCAAAAAAATAGATATTAATGTGATAATCTGGGCACCGATGTTCCCCTGAGTGACGAAATTGTAATTAATAAAACGATTGTTTAAAATACGATAATTAATATTTTTACACTAAATTATTAATATAGACTACAACAATATTAAAAATATAAAAAACATTACATTTATAACAAAATCTTGTAAAATAAAGGCATTTTTATTTCCGCTGAGTTACTTTTTGTACAAAGTGAGCATTAATTTTTAAAATAATTTACCTAAGGAACCGATAAAAATGGATATTTATATTTTGAAAAAAAGGAGTGTAATGTTTTCAGGATTGTATGTATGTATGTGAATTTTTTTGTTCCCCAGAACTTCTCAACGCCTTAACCGATTTAGATGTGTGAAGTATCGTTGAAATCCTTACGTCATCCCGGGTGACATAGGAAATTGTGACGTTGCAATAAAAACAATATGGCGGACTGTAGACTCCATTTTGAGTGTTCCGTAAAAAAAAAACTATCCTAGCAAGTGAGGTATCAAAATGAAGCATTTGAAGAGACGATTCCAAATATATATGTCGCAGCCGGATTGTATAAACCGCCGTTTTACATTACGGCTGGCCGTTTTACAAAACAGAGCCGTTTTACAAAACAGAGCCGTTTTGTAATACGGCGAGTTAACGATTAACCGGATCGTCATTGCAATACGTTCTACAATATGGCGGCTCACGTTAAGCCGGATTGTACTTGCCGGATTGCATAGTCCGCCGTTTTACATTACGGCTAATCGTTTTACAAAATGGCCGGATTATCGTTGCTAAACAGCGCTGCGAGTTTTAAAAATGGGAACTAAAAGCTGTCAAACAGGTGACCCGTAGGAGACTAGCGGCGGATTATACAATCTGACTGAACCGCTTTTTTACATCACGACTAGGCGAATTGAAGAACGCAAAGCGCCGAACACATTTCGGCGGATTTTCAATCAGCCATATTCAATCCGCCTAGTCGTTGACCCGCCGTAATACAAAACAGCTCTGTTTTGTAAAACGCCTAGCCATAATGTATTACGGCGGATTATACGACTTGCCTGCGACATATATATAATGTATGTGTAAAAAACACGACTGCACTAAAAAGATAAAAACCGGCCAAGTGCCTGCCGGATCACGCACAACGAAGGGTTCCGTACCGACACCTAGCAGTCCACTTTTAAAAACACTATTAAAATTAATATAATACCTTGAATCAAAAAAGGATGTATCTTCATAGGGAAGCCACGGCACTTACGTCCTTTTGTTTGGGCAAGACAGTTTTTCAGTGAAAACTCAAAAACCCTTAATCCCATCTTGTTCAAACTAAAATTCGTTGAAAGTATTTATTATTGTACACCATTTCAATTTTTTCAGAATTTTAATCTTCATAGTTTGGAAATTAGAGGGGGGGGGGGGGGCACATTTTGTTCAACTTTGGAAGCTAATATCTCACCAACGATTGACTTAAATGGAAAACTTTCTTAGTAACCTCGATATTATTCTTAAAGGCCTATCCAAAAATACCCCACACACAACTACTTGTATTGAAAATTTCTTCTCAACGCCGTAACAGATTTATATGTGTAAGGTATCTGGGGTATCGTTGGAATCCTTACGCCATTCCGAGTAACATAGGATATGTGAAGTTGCAATAAAACCAATATGGCGGATTATCACTTTAAAGCCTAATATTACGCCTTCACGCCAACAAGTTCTTGATTCAAAAAATGGTTTTAGTAACCTTACAATATTTTTGAAAGAGCTATCCGACGACACCCAACAAGCTGCGGTTTGAAAAAAAACCATAACCACTTGACGTCGAGGTGAGGTACCCTACATTTTTTTTCAAGACATTATTCTACCGTTATCGGTGTCGTTGATATGTATACTCATTCCAAATTAAGCTTCTAGTACTTATGGTTACCGAGCTAAGCCGGAGACGAACAGACGGCCGGACATGGCGAAACTATTAAGGGTTCCTTGTTTACTCCGGATCCTTAAAAAGGATAGCTTTTTTTTTGTTCTAAGTGATCCAGTATTCCAAAAACGATCAATTGTACTAAATAACGTCGGCAACGCGCATGTGACGCCCCTGGGGTTGCAAGCGTCTATAGGCTGCGGTGACCGCTTAACATCAGGCGGGCCGAACGCTTGTTTGCCACCGACGTCGTGTAAAAAATATATATATTTACTAAAACTACGCGCAGAGTTCCGTAGAGAACGCGATGGTTAGTTGCAAACTTACGCGTGTTAGAGCGAGACATGTAATAAAATTGCATTGCATTGCCTTAACAAATTGAAGTCGCAGAACAAAACTAGTACAAAATTAATATTTTTTAATTCTTTCCTACTTTGTGCACTTATAACGTGGCTTTACCGTTCCACTGAGTAACTTTTCGATCCAATGAGAAACAAAATTTCTCAGTGGAACGTCACGCCTGTACCTTGCGATACAAAATTTAAGTTATTATTAAAAGAAACGGTAGTTTCTATATCAATGTAACAATGTATTTATCAACTAGATTAATGTATTATTAATACTACGTATAAGAAACACGATAAAATACGATAATTACCTTCTAAAACTCCGTCACTAAGTAGAACTAAAAATAGTCAACAAAAAAATTCCGCAAAGCAACCTCCCTTCACAATGAACGCTTATGGTTTACTGACTAAATACCAATATAACCAACACAATATGGATACCAGAATGTTGCCAGACCAAAGAAATTGTTACTTTTTGGAAGAATTCATCAAAATATCATCGAAAAACCTGCGTTTCTCAATAGGAATTTCCACAACGCTACTTTTTATAGTAATATTAAAAATTGATATTTATATATTAAAACACTCAAAATTTAATACAGATCATTACAATTATGTAATATCGATGTATTTATAAACTTTATAGCTAGTCAAATCACACTCTTACCTTACAAAAATCTGCAATAAAATGCTTCCAAATTTAAACTTTCGCGGTAGGACATGGAAAAAATGGCAGTGTTGCTAACTTGTGGATATAATAATTTAAAAAGTAAACGTTTTATTTGACAAATTCCTATGCAGTATTGGTGCAAAATTATACATTAACGTATAAAATAACACAAAGTTACGCAATAACTTTAAAAACATGTCTTAAATGATAAAAATAGTGGTGGGACATACCAAAAATGCCACTATACAACGACAGAAAAATTGGCCCGTATATGAGCGTAATAAGATCCTTGTCTGCTGAAGCTAAGAGCACTTTAGTTTATCAGTTTAGTAGTAATAGTATATCTTATATCTTTAAACGAGCAATTCTTGTATATTTATTTATTTATATATTTATTTATATGTTTATTTATTTATTTCGGGGATCTCGGAAACGGCTCTAACGATTTAGATGAAATTTAGTATGTGGGGGTTTTCGGGGACGAGCAATCGATCTAGCTAGGTCTCATGCCCGGGAAAACGCCGAGCAAGGCTCGGTCGCCCAGATATTAAATACTTATTAGAGTAAGAGCTGACAGCATAGATCAGATCACAAGTGATTTTTAACCCTCGACGCAAAAAGAGAGGGGTGTTATAAGTTTAACGTGTCTGTGTATCTGTGTATCTGTCTGTGTAGTAGGTGTGAATCCCCATATAAATGGACATTGGGAGTTACAAGTCATGATAAAGTTTGGCCTCACGATGGAAACTGTTCCTTAGGCTACTTGTAACTTATACTGAGCGAGGCCAAACTATCCACGCAAAAAATTCAAAATGGCGGCTATTTTAGTTTCCAATTTTTTTTATTTTTTTTAGAACTCAAAAATGCTTCGTGCTACACAAAAACTTTGTATGACAATTATGTTATGCATAAATTTATCTATAACTTTGGTTATTATCATTTTCTCGATATATCTAATATTTCATGAGAAAAATGGTGTTCAATATTGCGTTTCTTGTTAAAACACTGTTAGTCAAAAGGCTTAGCAAAATCGAACTGCATCGTATGCAGAAAGCAATTCATTTTCTCCATTGATACTAGGAACCAATATAAAGGATTTCATCCGACGAAATGAAAATTTCATCGAAGGGAATTCAAAATGGCGGTCATTTACCAAAGGGAGTGCCGCATTTTTAAAAAAGTGTATAATTTCAAAACGGCATCTGCTATTTAAGTAATATGGGTATCAATCGATTGGTATTGACACCATTAATTAAAACAAGAAAAATACCATTTAAAAAATTAAAGACAGCGGCCAACTAATATCAAAATTGTTAAAGTTTCATTCTTCTTTTTTTGGTTATATTAAAAATAACAACTAAATGTCCAATTATATAGTCAACTTATATATTGACATAAATTCTCATAGTATTATCTACGCGATAAAACAAAAATTATGACAATCAGTCGAGTAGTTTTTGGACTATACGAATTACAAACGAGCCTTGGAAAACAAGAAACGCAATATTGAACACCATTTTTCTCATGAACTATTAGATATATCGAGAAAATGATAATAACTAAAGTTATAGCTAAATTTATGCAAAACATAATTCTCATACGAAGTTTTTGTGTATCACGAAGCATTTTTGAGTTCTAAAAAAAATAAAAAAATTTGGAAACTAAAATAGCCGCCATTTTGAATTATTTGCGTGGATAGTTTGGCCTCGCTCAGTATAAGTTACAAATAGCCTAAGGAACAGTTTTCATCGTGAGGCCAAACTTTATCACGACTTGTAACTCCCACTTAAGGATTCATACCTACGTATTGTGTATCTGTCTGTGGTATCGTAGCTCCCAAACGGATGAACCGATTTTCGTTTAGTTTTTTTTTGTGTCATAGATAATTTTATCCCGAGTGTTCTTAGCCATGTTTCATGAAAATTTGTTCAGCTGTTTGAAGACCGTCAGCTCTTTTCTAGTTGATAAGGGCATCTGACTAACTTCCTTATGTCCGATCGATTCGAAATTTGGTACCGTGTTACTTCAATGATATTGAAAGTATATATATAGTCCTCCTCGCCCTATCCGGCGACAGCGACTCCGTCATCTGTTTTTATTGAAGGCTCTGATGTGGCTCGCAAATCCAAACTTCGTTTTGAAAATGCGGTCACACGGTGCACAATGTAGCTGGCCAGCTAAGTTGTAGGTATAGGTATACGAGGGCTTTGGCCGAGTCTTGCGGATATGGCACTTAGCATCCAGGTCTTCTAAGCGTCGCTGTTCATATTCGTCAACTTTTTTCCGAACAGTGAAGCGCCATTCCGGTCGACACCTCGCAATTTGCTCCCAGCTAGGGCTGCCATCCGTCCGGGTTTTCCCGGATTTGTCCTAGTTTGGAGGCCGTCCGGGGGCCGTCCGGGCGGGGTGTCAAGAAGTGTCCGGGGAAAACCCGGACACTTTTCATGTAAGGAAGCACCTCATTGAATTTAAAGGTATTGATTTTTAAAAAAAATTTCGGACTCGTCCGGGGAAAAAATGCGATTTACGCCAAATGTCCGGGGTTTTTTTGAATCTTTGTCCGGGTTTGGCGAAATTCGAGATGGCAGCCCTACTCCCAGCAGTCACTCGGTATACCACAAGTGGTTTAGGTGGTGTTTGAGAAGGTCTTTATGGCGCAGGTGCTTCCGCTTTCCGTGTGAGAGTTCTGAGTAGAACACAGCTTTGGGTAATCTCGCATCGTCCATACGTACGACGTGGCCACACCACCAGAGCTGGTGTTTCGTGATGAGTGCCTCGATACCTGGCATTTTGACGCGGCGTAGAATTTCCGTGTTTGGTATTTTGTCCTGCCACTTTACGCGCAGTATTGAGCGAAGACAGCGTAGATGAAAGGTGTCTAACTTTTTAATATCTGCTTTGTAGCAGCACCAAGTTTCTGCGGCATAGAGGAGGGTTGGTATGACTATGGCCTTGTAGACCATAATCTTGGTTGTTAATTTAAGGTCATGTGATCGCCAAACACGGTTATTTAGTATCCCAAATGCTGCAGCTGCATTAGCTATACGGGATGGTATTTCGGATGCCAGGTTATTGTCATTCCGCAGCTGACTTCCCAGGTACTTGAAATGTGGCACTACTTCCAGCTATTTGCCATCCAGTTTGATACTGGAGTGTTCCACGTGACAACCCCTAGGCGGTTGCACAAGAACCTGTGTTTTTGCCACGCTTATAACTAAGCCAAATTTGCGGCATGACGCATCAAGGGACCTCCACATAGGATTGAAGGGATTCTGCGGAGTCAGCCATAAGGCAAACGTCATCCGCGTATAGTATTTCCATCAGAGATACTTTGGCAACTTGACGTTTGGCCCTAAACCGAGAAAGATCGAAAATGGATTTGTCTGCTCTTGTAAAAGTATATGGTAAGTATATGGTAAGGGTATATGAAAGTATATGGTAAGGTAACCATAACCTGATCAGCCGTTTGAAAATCATCAGCTCTTTTCTAGTTGATGAGGGGATCTGACTTACTTCCTTATGTCCGATCGATTCGAAATTTGGTACCGTGTTACTTCAATGATATTGAAAGTAGGTATATATGGTAAGACTAGCTGTTGCCCGCAACTTCGTCTGCGTAGAGCTCGGTCATAGCGCTAGAATTTTATCGCTATTCTTTTATTTCAGGCGGTTACCTAGTTATCTCTGTTCCATACAAACTTCCACTTCCATAAGGGATGGGATGAAAACTATTAATATGCTGTACAAATATAAATCGGTCAACCCAAATTCTCAACCCCTCTAAAAATCCCTTTAAAGGTACCTACTTATCGGCTAAAAACTCTCATTTACTTAGGCTATTTTTTGTGTGAGTTGACACGTATCTTTGAACCCCTTTTTAAGACATTTAGGGATGAATTTGGGATACGCTGTTTGTTTTGTGGTATTTAAATATTGAGTCTATAAAAATAAAATAAAATATTTTCAGTCAAATATTTAAAAAAAATGTTGCTCCCCGTACAAACTTTGAACCCCTTTTTAACCCCTTGAGGGGATGAATTTAAAAAAAGACGCTGAAATAAGTTTTGTTGTATTTAATTTAAGCAGAGTTTCTGTAAGAAATTTTAGTCTCACTCAAAAAAAATTTGCTTCCAATACAAACTTTGAACCCCGTTTAAACCCCTTTAGGGGATGAATTTCCAAAAACGCTGAAATTCGTTTTGTTTTACTTAAACAGAGAGTCTCTGTAAGAAATTTGGAGTGACTAACTTAAAAAAAATTTGCTCCCCATACAAACTTTGAACCCCTTTTTAATCCCTTTAGGGGATGAATATCGAAAAACACTGAAATTACTTTTTTCTATTATTATAAGAAACTTTCATACAAAGTTTGAAGACTCTCATTAAAAAAAAAATTGCTCCCCATACAATATTCCATCCCCATTTTCAACCCTTTAGGAGACGAAAATTTTGAAAACGCGGATATACTTTCATTGTCTTATTTTAAGGAGTCTTTGTACATAGTTTCAAGTCTGTACCTTAAAAAAAATTTTGTCCCCCATACAAACTTTGCACCCCTGTTTTACCCCCTTAGCGGTGGAATTTCCAAAAATCCCGTCTTATCCCTTGCCTCCGTTATACTCAATACGTTTATTCAGTAAATAAAATTGTACATAGTTATGCTTACATATATGTTTGTCCCCCGTACTAGTGTGAAGTGAACTGTATCACGGTTATAATATACCCTAACTACAGTGTAAATTTCAAATTTCCAGGACCGGCAGTTTCGGCGGGGCGGTGATTAGTCAGTCACCCTATCAACTTTATATATATAGATAACCATGACCTGCTCAGCCGTTTGAAGAGCATCAGCTCTTTAATAGTTGATGAGGGGATCTGACTACCTTCCATATGTCCTATCGATTCGGGTATACCCTTCCTAATATTTATACCTTTTTTTTTATACGACGAAGGTGGCAAACAAGCGTACGATCCACCTGATGGTAAGCGGACGCCGCATCCTATAGACGCACGCAACTCCAAAAAAGTCACGTGCGCGTTGCCGACCCTTTATACAATTTGACGACCCACTGTGTTGACAGCAGAAGGGATAAAAGGTCCCTCGCTCTCAAAACAGTGCATCCTCGGGAGCTCTGGCAACCTTGCTCACCTCCAGGAACACAACACTACATACTGGGCTGTTCCAATTCGAGCAAGAGATGAAATTTTGCTGTATACCTACTTTAAACAGGACAAAAATAAAAGATAAATTAAAAAAATTAAAACACCTCGACATGGCTTTATCTAGTTCGTCATGAAGTTCAAGGTTATCCTGTTGGACCGACTTGATTGAGCGCGATAAGACATCAGCTACATTTTGATCGCTCTTTACATATGCAATATTAAAATTGTATGCTGACAAAAATAATGCATATCTTTGAAGGCGATTGGCTGCTAACCCCGGCACTCCCTTTTTGCTGCCAAAAATTGACAAAAGTGGCTTATGGTCGGTACGAAGTGTGAATGGAACAGAGCGCCCATACAAATAAGGGTGGAACTACTTAATCGCAAATATTATGGAGGCCGCCTCCTTTTGTAGGTATCTGTGCGTAGTTGCGTTCTGACTTAGATGGGGAGCGCAGACCGGGACCCCGAGCCGAAGACAAACTGCGAAGTGAACGGTGTTGGGGTCAAGAAAAGTACCGGTGGTTGGAGAAGGGTGTGCGTGGAGCCAGTGACCAGCCTCTTTTGTATTGGCCGCCAGAAGTCTGGCACGTTCTGCGGCACTGCACTGTATATTGTATAACAAGGGAGTCAGCGGTCAATTTACAAATGATGTTGTCCCAACTCCTTTGTAATTTTGGATGTTCAGGAAAATTTTGATCGGGGCAAGCAATTGACCAGACACTTTTTGCGTCCTCTAAAGCCGAAGTCTCATAGTATGTTTGAAGGATCTTACCTATGAGACTTGACGAGCTAGACTGACGACAAAAAGGCCGGTAATGCAATACTAGAAATAGATAAAGTAATTTCAGGGTTTTTGAAGTCGTCGGGGGCTGCCATTGCCCTGTCTGTACCCATTTGCATTAAAATAGTAGGTAATATAACTAATTGGAGGTTACTTAGACGAAGGTACATATAAGATTTTTTTTTTTTTTTTATTAACCGTATTCAAAAAAAGATGTCTTTATGTACTTATTTCCTATACAGTCGGGGGATTTGCGAATTATTTATTTAATTATTTTCAAAGAGCTACATCCGTCGGGGGTATTTTCAAAATTATTAATTTTGTTTTTATTGAATAAAACAATACACATATTAAACGAATTTTTCCTATATATATCACATCTACATGCTGGCTGATATAAACAATTTTTATACTGCGTTCGCAGTTCTTTTGTGAATATTTCGTCAAATTCCTTAAAATATTGTGGATGGCTTTTGGTAAATACGCATGCCTTTAAAATATACATGGAAGCCAAGGGAAGAATTTTAAACTTATGGAAAAGTGGTCTACAACTATGGGCTTATCCAGAAATCACGCGAGGTTTTTTGGGCCACTTTTAGACCCCTCCTCCCCCCTTGGTGATCTTTGGTGAGGTTTTGGATGACCCCCCTCCCCCCACGAAACCTCACGTGTATTTTTTGAATCTATCAACACCTATGATTCTTTTTAAGAAAATGATAAATACTTATTTTGGTAGGTATATGCGTTATAAAAACGTGATTGTGTAATTTGTTCTATTTTTTTTAAGAAAATGCTACACGAGTTGATATAATTTCTCGGTATTGTAGGTGCAGTAAAAAATACACGTGAGGTTTCCTTTGTACCTCCCTCCCCCAACGTGATCAGTAGTGAGGTTTTCGTAACCCCCCCCCCCCCCCCCCCCTTTGGAACCTCGCGTGATTTCTGGATAAGCCCTATCATCAAATCAAGCTTGGGCTGGACAGCAATGCTTGTACCGCCGCGCCGGATCCGTTACATAAATACCTACGTTAGGGTGGTCCAAAAATAACTTTTTTTGATTTTGTTTTCTCCACAAGGTTCCCTTTATTCCATTGCACTTCAAACTCTTCTCTGCCAATTTTGAGACAAATCGGATAATATTTAGAGGTCGCGACTGTTTTAACATTTTTTAAATATTAAGAGAAAACTCTCATTCTTTGTCGGCAGTTTTATACGGAAATTATGAGTAAATTGAACATGAAGTGATATTAAATTATGCTAATCATTATTGTTATTTATTATTAAACTTCCTTCTTTCTCTCCTTATTTAATTTACGGAATGTTATAATTAGAAAGAAGTCACTATTTGCATCTTTCTATTATGTAAGTCGTCGGCACAGGTGAGATATCACTTTTGTTCTTTGCTTTTTGTTATAATTGTATTTTTTAACAAGGCAGTATATATCTCTATCTGAGCAGTCATTGACAGGTTTAAATTTCGCACTTTAATCTGCACTTCAAGAAAAGTTGTTAATTTTACGTGCCTACGCAGCCGATGTTTTTGGATTCACATTCTGATAAAGACAGATATATCTATTTCTATTTTGTATGATAGGCACTAATATTCCTTCCTGGGTCAAGGTTGTAACAAATATATGTTAATTTATTTTTTTTAGACATATCTTTATGTATATATAACGTCATCTAGTGCCCACGACACAGTTTTAGCTTAGTTTGCAACTGAGTCGATTTATGTAAGATTATTCCGCTATATTTATTTTATGGCTGTTGTTTTTCGATTTCACTATACTCTTTAAGCATTCATAAACACGGAAATTAAGTCGATGCATTTTTAAACTAGTTTTTAAATATCCTATCATTTACGTGCGCCTATGCTGTCGATGTGTCAATAAGACTATGACTACCGAATAGCTACATTTTTACGCCAATTCAAACAAAAAAATCCTACCTAGACCTACACAAGCAGTTATAATAAATAAGATACAAAGTAACAGGAAAGATCGCATTTGAGATAGTTTTAAAAATTTACCAATGTAGGTGCTTGGCGAGTTCATATATATTTAACTTGCAAATTGTCGCGACCTCTAAACGTTGCTCTAGAAAGCAAAATTTTGGTATATGTTCTCTTTGCTCATAGGTACAGGAACAGGATAAGACTTGTGGAGCAAGAATAAAACGACCTTTTTTTCCCCATACAATCTAGGACCACCCTAACCTACGTTACAGTCCTTACATAACATTCTTATTTTCTTATACTTTCATGACAATCGGTTAGAGAAATGCTACCTGGGTTGTGTTCCGAATCACGCTCACAGCGCTCAGAGCGCGCTCACCATCAAACCGATTTTCACTATAGCGCTCACATCACATTGTGTCGTATCGTAACGTCATTGATGATGTCAAGGACGGCGCTCACACTTCTAGGCCTAAGCTCCTTGAGCGAATCTCGTAATTATTATGGCGCGGTTACGCGGGACAACATTGACTATTTTAAGTCCACGCGGCGCGGAATGAAGACACGGAGTTGCTCACTATATTTGTTTCACTCTACTACTACTCTGGTCAGCCTAGAGGCGGGGCCACGCCGTTTATCGACTCTAAGGTAGGATTTGAAACTTAACGCATGAGCCAATCACTGACCATGAATTGAATTATAAAGCAAACGAAAACAGATACTTAAGGTAGGATAGTAGAAGTTACAGTGCGTGTCATCAAAATATCAATAAAATCAAAACATTGAATGTAAAGGATTTACTTACTGAAAACCAATATTTAGAAGAAATCTGTGGAGTGACTGGTGATAAATATAATTTAATATAATATAAATAAAAATATCTTGGCGAAACAAGTCTATACAGGGTGGATTTTCTTTTTGAGTCAGTGAGGGCAGCTACCAGACCCCGTGCTGCTACGTGAAAATTGTCTTAGAAGACCTTCCTTTGATTTTGAGTTAATGAAAAATGGCGTTTTCAGATTTTGGAAAAAACATACAGGGTGCGAGAAAAAGGCCATTTTTGTCAAACTTTTTTTCTGATGCCAATCGATCGTGTTCCTATTCAGGATCAAAAGCTTGTATGGGACCAAAAAACAATTCCGGCTAGAAAAGCCACAAATCGAAGAAAACATTTCCCATACATTTACTATGGAGAAATAGTGAAATTCAAAATTCCCGTTTTTTGATATTTTAATGTTATGTTTTCATACAATATCATGTTCCTTAAACGTAGCAAGACTGATAAGCAAGATAGAAAAATGTGAATAAAAATTTATTTTTTCTCCATAGTAAATGTACCTATGGGAAAAGTTTTCTTTAATTTTTGGCTTTTTAGTTCATTACCGGAAGTTGACCCCTTGAATGTTCCCAAGTACAAAGATTATAAATAAGTTTTAAATGTATTAGGGTTAAGATAAACTAACAGATATGTAAGCACCATTGCTACTAACGACTACTTATGGACCATGTGTCTGAAATAAAGTGAATTGAATTGAAAACTATTGATACTGGATAGCAATGGAATCGATTGGCATAAGAAAATAGCATGTGAAAAATAAAAGTTTTCATTTTCATATGGAAATATTTCGTCTTTCTTACACTACGGATTTTGATCGTCGCCACGTTGGTGAGCACACGTGCCCCGTTGAACACGTGACATTGGCGAAATCGTCATAAATTTGATGGAAGCCATTTTTTTAAAGAATTGAATTGATATGGGAAAAGTTTTCCTTGATTTGTGGCTTTTCTAGGCGGAATTTTTTTTTGGTCCCAATCAAGCTTTTGATCCTGAATAGGAATGGGATCGATTGGCATAAAAAAAGTTTGTCGAAAATGACCTTTTTCTCGCACCCTGTATGTTTTATTCAAAATCTGAAAAAGCCATTTTTCATTAATTCAAAAACAAAGGAAGGTTTTCTAAAACTATTTTCACGTAGCAGCACGGGATCTGGTAGCTGCCCTCACTGACCCAAAAAGAAAATCCACTTTGTATATGAGCGGCCAACGGTCGATGGAATCTCCATATCTTCTTAACCTAACTACAGACATAACCCAACAAAGGAACGTAACTCAACGGTCACATAGACGATGGTACGGAACCCTTCGTGCGCGAGTCCGAATTGCACTTGGCTGATTTGTTTCTACATAGGAATTAAAAATAATAATCGTGGACGCGAGTAATGCGGACCATTTTGTTATAATAATTATAGGAGATTGCCTCTCACCGCAACGTCCGTAAGTCGCCACCACTGAGAGTTTAATTTTTTTTTAACATGTTCTTGCAAAAGCAGGTTCTTGTTATTTACACGGTTAGAATCTGCATAAAATGCGCTATAACTGAGTATTTTTTGTTCCTTGAAGTTTAATTTGCTTTATACCAAAGTAATTGGCTCCCTAAGAAAAAAACCAGGTGCGTGTTTTTCACTTTTTCACGAGTTATTAAAAAAATACTATTAAAATGATTAAAATAAATACTGGAAATGAGTTCTACATGTTTAATTTATAGGAAAATGATACCAAACTTGCTACAGTAGCCAGCTGGCACTGTGTATATATTTTTTAAAGTAGGTGGTCGACCGGTACCTTTGCACCCCCCTCACCCCGCGCAGTGGCATAATTTTTTTTGTGCCTTGGACTAGAAATGCTTAGAATTACTTGGAGAATCGATGTGGTGAAGCTCATAGCTTGATATCATTTTTAAAGGTCCAACCCAACGCAGTAGATCTCCCACTAAATGGGCGCTTTTATACTTCACCGTGGACGTCCACGGCACAATAAAACTCTATGGTTTCATTTATAATTAGTCTAAAAGTCTATACCCTATGGTCTATTTATGATTGAAACCATAGTTTTACCGTACCGTGGCCGTTGACGATAAAGCACAAAAGCGTCCAATTACCACCATTGATTGGAATTTTGTAAGTCTATCATTTTATTTTTAAATTATATTGTACTCGTTGATATATTTTTTTCGTACAGTTTTAAGTATTTCAATTCAACTTTGAAAAATATACGAAATTAAGGCAACCAAGACAATGATCAATTTAGTACTCCGGGGAAAAAGCGGCCTCATCAAGCTACCATATAAAACTTGGATAACTTCGATGTTCAGGCTATCAGGAACACAATTAATGAATAGAATGTGGTCAGAAATCAATAATGAAATAAATTACAATGTTGAATGTACTTTATATAGTGGTAGAAATTATGTGAGCTGACTTTGAGTGCACATCAACGTATTTAGCTTTTTTACCCGACTGCAAGGCAGGGTTATGTGTTTCGCGCTTTTTATGCACTCAAAAACAGCACATTAAGGCATTTTGATATCGGATGAATTCACTTGGCACAGATGTAATATACGTAAATATAAGTTAATTTAGCCCGGTAGCCATCCGCCACCCCCTGGGGGTAAGAAGGGGGGGGGGGGGGGGCGTTGAAAGTCCCATTTTTCGGTTTTTCATTAAAAACTCATAAACGGTGACCCATAGCGAAAAACATTCTGAGGCATAAGTAATGTAAATAAAATTATCTACATAAAAGGTTCTATACACTTTGTCGCTAGGATTAATATTTAATGAGATTTTGTGGCTATTAATTCCTTTGTTTTTCAATATTTTTAAAAACAAAAACTACTATAATCATGCACTCAATGAGCTCTATTTATTGATACCCCACTCGATGGGGTGGGTCAAATTTTTTTTTGTATGTATATCCCTTTATCTGTATGGGAGCTCCCCTTGAAAAGCTGTAAAAATATTTTTGAAAGTTGTTTATAGATTTGGGCCAACAAGTTGCTTAAATGGTGAAAATTTGAAGACTATAGCTCAATCCGTTACCTTTTAAGGGTGGCCCCCATGCAGCTAAGGGAGAGCATGTATGAAAAAAAAAAGAACTACCCCAAAGAGCCCCCATCAAAGAGGAACATTTAGGGCAATAGTCTTCAAATTTTCACCATTTAAGCATCTTGTTGACCCAAGGCTATACAATCTTTTCAAAAATATTTTTGCCTGTTTTTAAGGGGGGCTCCCATACAGCTAAAGGGGGGCGCGAAAAAAAAATTTGACCCACCCCATTGAATGGGGTATCAATGAATAGAGCTCATTGAGTGCATAATTATATGATAATTATAGTATTTTTTGTTTTTAAAAATATTGAAAAACAAAGGAATTCATAGCCACTTAAATTTTCATATAATTTTACATTCCCCCTTTAAAATCTCATTAAATATTAATCCTAGCGACAAAGTGTATAGAACCTTTTATGTAGAAAATTTTTATTTAGATTACTTATGCCTCAGAACGTTTTTGCCTATGGGTCACCGTTTATGAGTTTTTCATAAAAACCGAAAAATGGGACTTTCAACGCCCCTTCCTACCCCCCAGGGGGTGGCGGGTGGCTACCGGGCTAAATTAACTTGGATTTACCTATATTACATCTGTGCCTAGTGAATTCATCCGATACCAAAATGTGGACCTCATTACACTACTTCCCCCACTAGAGCTCTTCACACGCCGGAAACGATTCTGAGACTGAAGTATACATAATCGATTAATGAAGTAGTTTTTAATAACGTGGCAGATTTTTCTCCTATGCTTTTGGCAGAGGGGTAGGTATATCACTTAAATGCTTTAAGGTATATGTGTAGATGGATTATTCGAATATGAATATCAATATCTTTGTTATTTACTTTCTTTAAATCATGTCATTGAATTTTCACTTCTAACGGCACTCCCGGAGTGCAACCCGTTGTTTTTAGGGTTCCGTATCCAGTATGGCTAAAACGGAACCCTTATAGTTTCGGTCTGTCTGTCTGTCTGTCCGCATGTTACAGCCGATTTACTCGGAGACTATAAGTCTACAATTATGGAATTTGGTAGGAAAATGTATTGTATAAACCGCTACATATAAGTGATGTGAAATTAGGAAAAAAAAATATTTTAGGGGGGGCTCCCCATACATGTAACCGGGGGATGATTTTTTTTTTCAATCAAGTAATTGTGAGATATATTTTTGGATAGGCCTTTAAAAATAACGTAGAGGTTACTAAAAAGTTTTACATTTAAGTCAATCGTTGGAGAGATATTAGCTTCCAAAGTCGTACAAAATGTGTCCCCCCTCTAATTTCCAAACTATCAAGATTAAAATTCTAATTCATAAAAGTTGAGGTGGTGTACATTAATAAACACGCCATTATGTCACACCTGGCCATAAAGCGGCAATTACCGCACGCTCCGCGCGCGGGAAATCCCACTTCCTGGCCAGGGGGTGACATAAAATTTTGTACTTAACACGGGCGGTAATACAGAAAGCCTCGGATCGCATATTTATCGCCCTTGCCTTCGGCTCGGGCGTCAAATACCTGCGATATGAGACATTATTTGTTATACCGCCCTTGTTAAGTAATGTACTATCAACGATTTTTGGTTTGAACAAGATGGGATTAAGGGTTTTTGAGTTATCACTGAAAAACTGTCTTGCCCAAACAAAAGGACGTAAGTGCCGTTTCTTCCCTATGAAGATACGACCTTTTTTGATTAAGGTATTAAATAGTGTTTTAAAAAGTGGACTGCTAGGTGTCGGTACGGAACCCTTCTTTGTGCGTGATCTTGCGTGACGCAATTGTTTTTTGCTGAAATTAGTCACATGTAGATATTTTTGCAAGGTGTTATTTACCTCGTAAAGTAATTAATAAATAAGTAGGTTCAGTTAAAATTGTTTCCTTGCGTCAAACTTTACAAACTAAATTTGACAAACTTCTCGTAGTCCAATTGAGTTGAAATTTTATATATGTGTAAATCAAGTTTCATTGAAATATTATGTGGCCATAAAGCCGTTCTGACGAGAAAGTCAGAAAGTTGTCATAGCAATTCATAAACTTCACTAGATATAACTATCGTGTTTGGATTCATTACAATTTTCTCAAAGAGTACCTAGACCTAGACCTAGTTGATGACTGTTCAATTTCTATTTTTTGCTCCGGATTACCCTATAAAAATCTCACGCGCCGCCACTGAATTGCAAGGACCATAGTTGAAACTAAAGTCTTAAATAAAAATAATAATAATTAAAAAACAAAAAATCCCGCTTGCACTAAAAATACCAAAACAAGCAATAAAAAGTTTTTGTCAATATTGCATTGTCATTCTGAACTAAAAGTGTATTCCTAATTTCAGCTCAATACTAGTTAAGGTAAAAAGCAGTCGGAGGCATGAATTTGGCCGAAAAGTCTCATTTAATGCTACTCCATACTATTTTTAGTGCAGGCGGGTTTTTTGTTTTTTAATTAATTATTTTTTTATTATAATTTATTTTGAACACAAACAGTCACATAAAGATATCCAAATTGACAGTACTTGAATTGTACCTTTACAAAAATAAACAATAGATTAACTTATTTCCTTGGATACCTTACGTGTGCACAGAAAATTTAAAATATTTTCAAGTATTAAAACTACAATAATTGGAATTGTTCCTACTACAAAAAGTGTGATCAGCCTAAGATTTTTTGAATTAAAGCACGCCAATAATATGTGTTAATATTTCAATAGTCAGACTCACCACTCAACCTATCATATACAGCGTGTATTTATTTATTTATTTAAACTTTATTGCACAAAAACACAGAATTGTACAAATGGCGGTCTTAATGCCAAATGGCATTCTCTACCAACCAACCATTGGGCTAAGGCTAAACAGAGATTGTATGCAAGGTGCATTAGTAAAAAGTATGAAAAGGTCTCGTTACTCGTCGTGTATTGTTGATATACAGCCACAAACTATAACCAGACGTTCATTTAAAAATGCTATGAACCGACATTAAAACAAATTGTTAATTTAGTGTTATAACTGTTCTCCTAAAGCATAATTAATTTTTGAAAAAATTTCGACCAGCAATGTACTTACTGCGGACACTTGACAGAAGCGTGTTTAGTTTTGAAATAATACATTTAATACATTAAAAATAAGCTACATTGCGCGCTGAATTAATTATAAGGAAAAAAATATATCGTACAATTTTAATAATTACAGAAAATCATGTTCATTAGGACCTTGTAAAGTTTGAGGTTGAGTTAAGGTAAAAAGGCTTGACTTGCAAAGCCGGAATTAGTGATAATAATTACTACATCATTCCCCTAAAATGCCTAGAATGTTTTGTAATGATAAATAGGTACATACCAGGGAAGAATTCCCGCGCTGCAGTCAAACTTGGTTGTCGGTCGCGATGTTTCGAAACTCGGCAATGTTTGGATGGAGGATAGTGCACTCGTTGCACACCAGGGCACTACTGCCGCTGCATTTGCCGCATAACGTACTCGTACCTATATCTAGAACTATATCCACGAAAACGATGTCTCCTGCACTTTTGTGTAACTGAAAGGGACATAATAATTTCGGTGGGCGTAAAATTGTACCCGGTGGCAGGGCATGATGAGTAGATAGGTACAGGCGCAACGTATGTAATTTTAATTATTTTAAGTACTTAAGACCGTGTATTACTACTTTTGAGTTTTTAAAAACCATCTGAGACATAGAATATAGTGTCTTAAAATCTAAAAAATACGACTTAAGTGACGTGAGTTTCCCATAAAGTTACGACCTTTTTTTGCTACGATTTATTAAATAGTGGTTTAAAATGTGAACTAGTAGGTGTCGGTATGGAACCCTTCATTGTGTGTGATCCCAGACGTACTCTAGGATGGTTTGAAACCTATTCGATATGCCTCAGGTCGTGTTTTCATAGGAAACTCACGTCACTTAAGTCGTTTTGTTTGGGCAAGACAGTGTTTCCTATGAAGATACGACCTGAGGCATATCGAATAACTTTCAAACCATCCTAGAGTACGTCTGGGATCACACACAATGAAGGGTTCCATACCGACACCTACTAGTTCACATTTTAAACCACTATTTAATAAATCGTAGCAAAAAAGGTCATAACTTTATGAGAAACTCACGTCACTTAAGTCGTTTTGTTTGAACAAAACAGTTTTTCAGCGTTTATGCAAAAACCGTTAGACTTTTTTTTTGTTCAAACCAAATATTTTTGAAAGTATTTATTTATTTACACCCTCCCAATTTTTTTCAGAATTTTTGACCTCACAGTTTGGAAATTAAAGAGGGGGGATGAAGTTTTTACCACTTTCACAGCGAATATCTCACCAACGGTTGACTTAAATGGAAAAGTTTTTTAGAAACCCCTATATCATTTTCAAAGACCTATCCATAGATCTGATACCCCAAACGCTGATGAGCATTGTTTTTTTCTTTTCATCCCATACAATGTTTAGGCCCTTGGCAGACGGATTTTCCACCGCGATACAAGTGGC
This sequence comes from Cenopis cana, assembly GCA_951800055.1. Taxonomy (NCBI): domain Eukaryota; kingdom Metazoa; phylum Arthropoda; class Insecta; order Lepidoptera; family Tortricidae; genus Cenopis; species Cenopis cana. Next base: position 24,555,645 of record OX637475.1, on the reverse strand, counting down.
AGACGAATTTATTTCTTCATAATAGTCCATAAACTATCATCTGACAAAATTTTATGCGAGAGGAAATGACTGAATTTTTTTATTTTTTTTACATGTTCACGTGCTTGGCAGACGGGTATTCCACCGCGATACAAGTGGCAGACGATTTTTTTCGTTAAGGTATTTTCTTAACTATCATTTAAACCTAGTTTCAGTCGAGAGGAAATGACTGAATTTAATTATTTTTTTACGTCTTTGGGAGGCTGCTGCTCCTCAACCCACCAACGGAATCGTGGCAGACGTCCACAGTAATTTTTTATTCATCTTTCTTAATCACTGTACAAGTTTTCGTGCGAGAGGAAATGACTGACGATTTTAACATTGTGGCCCGCGGTCTATAAAGATTTGTGATTGTGTGCGAGTGCCTACGCACTTTAAGTAAATACACTCTATCGCTATCTGTGAGATCCTATAATTGGCTCTGCTGTCAATACTCATGTTGTTATACTGATTTATTGCTGTTGGTTCTCCTAAAATAAATAATAAATATCTGGGCGACCGAGCCTTGCTCGGCGTTTTCCGGGGCATGAGACCTAGCTAGATCGATTGCTCGTCCCCGAAAACCCCCACATACCAAAATTCATCAAAATCGTTAGAGCCGTTTCCGAGATCCCCGAAATAAACAATATATATAAATAAATAAATATACAAGAATTGCACGTTTAAAGATATGATAATAATAATAAATAATAATGAGGATCTTTTCTAGTCAAAATCGCAGTCAGTTCCATGATCTGATGAATTTCACTCGATAGAAAAAAATCGCGAAGTTACCCCTTTTTGGAATGTATTTTCAATACTACGGCTATATTACTGATATTTAACATTTAATTTTTGTACTCAATTAAAGATCGTAAATAGTTATACCCCCCGACGGATTTTTCTGGGCTTGTAAATAAACTCTCAACCAATTAACCGTATGCAAAAAACCGGCCAAGTGCGTGTCGGGCCACGCGCAAGGTAGGGTTCCGTAGTCGTCTACCCGTTACATTATGTGGACTAAAAAGTTCGCAAACTTATATTTACTATGTTTTTGACAGAATTAACAACATTATCTAAGGTATCAATGGAAATTGTACGAAAGTTTGCTTTTGCAAAGTACATATCTGAAGTTCGACTAAAACTCGTTAACTAGTAATGTCCACTTAGCTGTGATAGTTTTCCTTTTAAATTCATCGTATATACTACTACCATGATTTTTTTCACATGTCTAGTAGCCACTGTTGCTGGCAGGGGGGGGGGGGGGGCACTTGACCATAACAAAAATTATCACTTCAAAGCTTAATATCACGCCAACCAACTACCGTTTTGTTGACGTCATTGATATGTATGCTCATGCCAAATTACAGCTTTCTAGTACTAACGGTTACTGAGAAAAACGGGGGTCGGACGGACGGACGGACGGACATGGCGAAACTATAAGGGTTCCTTGTTTACTACGGAACCCTAAAAAATTGCTCATTTTATGTAGTTTTCAAAATAGTAAAATACTCAAATATCTCGTGAGTCGTCAACTATCTGGTGAGTCATGAGCTGGTCTATCAGCATTCGAAGGGACGACGTCGACTTCTGGGACAACCTGTATGTATACTAACGTCTCCCGATTATCCACACGTTACTAATTATTATTACATTTAATCGGACAGCAAAATTTATTGTGAAAATACCTGTTTTTTACAGAAACGGTCAATAAAATTTCAACCTGTATACATAATATTGCATAATAAAACAAATACCTAACCTAATTAAAATTATAAATAAAAGATTTGGTCCAAATCGCTTTCAATTGGCAGGGTCGGTGCCCAGAAGGCTGGCTGCATTGCCTCGCTGCACGGCAATAATAATTCGCTGAGCGAAATAGAAGCCAGCCCTCTGGTCACCAGAAGCCTTTACTTGCATTTACTAGTAGTATTAGGCGCATTTATATTGAAATGTAATTGGGATTTCAAATACACAAACGGAGGGTCGCCGCTTAACTAATGCTTCGCATAAGTAGTTATTGTTGCGAATACCGCGCCGATGTTACACTGGTAAAGCCAAATGTTGAAAAGTTCTGAAATCCTTTTATTAACGCCTATGTTTATGTTGTGTGGCCATTGTTTATCGCGACACTCTGGTATCGCTGGTGAAGAAATTCTAGCAATAACTTTAGGCCGTGACTTACGGAGCTGGCGTTTGGCGTCTAGATCTTCAAGACGAGCGGTCATCTGAACCTACAACCCTGCCAAAATTCGCTTATTCACGAATTATTTCCGCCAATTTTCCTTCGTTAGTGTTGGTAAGCAAACTTTGTAATAATGAAAAAATATAAATAATGTAATAATACTAGTTAAATGTAAATATTTTCAAATTGCTTTCTTGAGATATTGTATTTGATACCTAACTTGTATTTGCAGTTAGCTTTAATATTATTATAGTTATTGTTGTATTCGTGTATATATATTTTTATTAATAAATAAATATTTATTTCTTGAGGTTAGATATTATGAGGATATTAGGTACCATATTAGGTATATTATATAAAAAAATAATTCAACGGTATCGTACCTGGGGGGAACCAAACTTGGTATGTTTTAAAATTATTTTAATTTTAATTTTAGACAAGTAACTGGCTCGGAAAGCCCTTTCGTTTGACACCACACACCATAGGTTTCAGAAGTTTTTTTTTAATTCCATACAATAAAAAGAAGTCGTCATACTCCTCTTCTTTTCGTTTGTTTTTTTCGGCCAACGGGTCAAATTGATTTATATATTACCTTAAGATCAATCGTGGCGATTTTCATGCTTTTAACACCATTTGCAGCATTTTCCATATGTATCCTAGTGTGTGTATGTAGTGTATGTGTTTCCTAGTGTACCGCCAGCACTATGTCTGACAAGAGTCTTAGAAAATTGAAGTAGGTAGCTCCTTAAATCGTAATAATAATAAAGGATTCTCGTCACCATTTTGGCGAGAGTCATCATTTATTTATGCTAAATAGTATAATTCAATATTTCGTAGTTAATTTATCCCTTCATTGAGATTGACAAAGGTCATCGAAGCTGCCAATTCTCTTTTATAATATTAATAATAAACAAGGTATAAATTAGCTCCATAAAGCTGGGGACAAATGTCCCGCGATACCCAAACTCAAAGTGGATTCCGTACCCAAAGGGTAAAACGGGACCCTATTAGGTACTAAGGCTCCGCTGTCCATCTGTCACCAGGCTGTATCTCAAAAACCGTGACAGCTAGACAGTTGAAAATTTCACAAATTATATGTTTCTGTAGACGCTATAACAACAAATACTAAAAACAAAATAAAATAAATATTTAAGGGGGGCTCCCATACAACAAACGTGTCTTTTATGCAGTTTTTAAAGATAATGGGACGGAAGCACCCATCGCTACCCTATACGTGACCCCTGGGTGGTTCTAAAAGTGCAACAAAAACTGACAACCGTACTGTCTTCTCGAAGATCTCACGGTTCGAAATGAATGCCATACGATAAATACATAAATGGGACGGAACCCTTCGTGCGCGAGTCCGACTCGCACTTGGCCGGTTTTCATATTTTAATTTTTATTAATTTGTGTAGATAATGTAGATATTGATATTAATTGTGTTATACTCATCCGGTCCAAGCCATTCTTGTTTATTGTTTGTTTATTGCTTATTGTTGTGTAACATAATTATGCTAACAGTAGTTCTAAGATTTTGTAATTTTTATCAACTAACACTTATGCCTGAATTTATGAATGTATTAAGGGGAGGTATCCCCAATGCAACTGTCCCGCTCTAACACGCGTGAGTTTACAATTAACCATCCCGCTCTCTACGTAAGCTCTGCGCGCAGTTTTGTAAATATTTAGCTATAGTCATTAAGGCGATATATCGATTGAAAGAGACACCCTTTGTTTTTCGCTCACGACAAAACGGGATGCAACCCTCTCCGAGAATGGCTTTTTAGACAAATCTCGTTAAATATCTGACTGTGTGCACTTGTGCAGGTTTATTAAATTTCCTCTTGTCAGTATCTAGATGAGGTAAAATACCATCATATTAACTTAATCGTGTCTTTTAATAATGCGTTGTTTTAGTAGGCTGAGGAAAAAAAGGAAAATATAGACTCGACTTTGGATTTATTTTCTATCGAGAAAATTTTAAGCAATCATGTTTCGCTATTGTCAGTACCACAATCACATAGTCAAGAATCATATATCTGAAAATCAGCCCCTACTGTTTGCTAGACTGGGCAGGACAGCGTTTCAAAGTCTCCAAATTTCTCAGTGTAGCGCCTTAAGCCAATCATTTTATCAAAGCAAACCCTGCGAATTTGTCTATAACTATTTACGATCTTTAATTGAGTACAAAAATTAAATGTTAAATATCAGTAATATAGCCGTAGTATTGAAAGTACATTCCAAAAAGGGGTAACTTCGCGATTTTTTCTATCGAGTGAAATTCATCAGATCATGTAACTGACTGCGATTTTGACTAGACAAGATCCTCATGTAACACGTATATTTTTTTTAGATTTTAAGACACTATATTGATAACATACCGTCGTGGAGTTTGAATAAAAGCTGGACACTTCAATCGAACTAATTTATTAGTATTACAACTCACTTTAAAGGTTTTAAGTACAAGTACATGTAAGTATACAGCACAATAACCAATGTCTTACTTCTAGAAGACCAAATCGTAGAATGATCTAGATCACAGTGGTTCTGCGTATTTTATACAGACGAACATTATAGTGTTGTTAGTAAATTGGAAAAGGTAAAAATGTAACTACCTTCAACTATAAACTACAAGACCTTCCTGAAAATCAACCAGTTACTAGGGGTAGTATGCCAATTGTTAAAACCGCCCGCAGGCCCGCAGTGTCTTCGGTAGACGTGTTGTCATCTTGCCCATCTAATTGCTGCATAGTAGCTCCCTGGCTATGATGTTACTGCATCCCGCTGCCTGACGGACTCGGATCCAGTACCTCTTCAGTGGTTGACGATTCGTTTTGCTGCGCTGTGGTTCCTTCGCATTTTTGACCCAATGGCAAAACCACTGCAGGCATTTCAACCGGTGTCCCGTCCATACTTGAGCGGTTTGGTTGTACCCCCAGATCATCTTGGATTATTTCTTCCCCTTTCAATTTCAAAAGTTGGTTAGCATGTCGCTTAACTTCGTGGTTGTGGTTTCTTAATTTTACTGAATACAAGCTTTGACCTAATTGGCTCATTATAGTTCCTTTAGCCCAATAGGTTTTTTGCGCACTGTACATTTTAACTAAAACTAGTTCGTTCACCTTAAAGTTGTTGGTTATCTTTTACAACGCGTTCAAGTGCTGCGTCAGCTGATGCCGGGCGATGAGTAGTTAAAGTGTCAAGTCTACTTCTTAATTTGTGGCCGAAAAGAATCTCTGCAGGTGACTTACCGGTGGTCCTATGCACCGAATTTCGATACCGGAACAAAAATTCTTGCATTTTGCAATTGAAAGATTTTTGATTTACCCCAGACAAAATAAATGACTTTAATGCCTTTTTCATAATTTTTACATACGCTTCAACTTGTCCGTTACTACTCGGATTATACGGAGGCGACGTTAAATGAGTGATTCCGTTCCTCATACAGAAATCTTCAAATTCTGCTGAGACGAACGATGTTCCATTGTCTGTACAGATTGTGTGGAACAGTCCAAACCTAGACATTACCTCGCATATTTTTTCAACTACTACTTTTGAGCCATATCCATTAGAAACATCGAAACATTCAGGCCACTTGGAATATGCATCAATAACAATCAAGTACATTCTATTGTTTATTGGACCTAGGAAATCTAAATGTACTCGATAAAATGCATGTGGTGGGTATTTCCAAGGCTTTAGAGGGGCGCGCGGGAGCGAGGGTCGCAAAGACGTACATATTTCACATGTCGCAACAAAATTATCTATATCTGCAGACATGCCCGGCCACCAAAGTCGGCTTCGAGCCTCTGCTTTCATTTTATTTGAACCTAAATGACCTATATGTAATTCTTTTAGAATTTTGTTGCGACATACAGTGGGAATCACGACCTTGTGTCCTCTAGTTACGCATGAGTTTTCTACGGCTAACTCATTCCTGCATGCCATATACGGCTTTAGGTAATCAGCAACCCGACTTGGCCAACCCTGCATCACGTATTTGCTTACCAGCGAAAGTACATTGTCTGACAAGGTGTGTGTACTTATTTCATTTATATTTATTAACTGTTCACTGTCATAAACAAAGTTAATGTAAGTAGATCTGTCGGCCGGCGGGTCAACGTAAACCGGTCCCTTAATCAGTTACCGAGCGGCTCAGGTAGTCAGCTGCGTTATGCGCACTACTTACGTACTCGATAACAAAGTTATATGCCATTAGGTATATAGCGTACCGTTGCAACCTATTTGCCGTGATCTCAGGTATTCCTTTATGGGGATTAAATATCGACAACAACGGTTTGTGATCGGTCCTCAGTACAAAAGGAACCGACCTGCCATACAAATATTGGTGATATTTGCGTACACCGTATATTATGGCCGTTGCTTCCTTTTGTATTTGACTATTAACTCCTCTCGGCCGCCGTGAGCGACCGAGACGCGTACGATATCGGTCTATCGGTACCGTCAGCTTCAATTTGGGACAGAATCCCGGCAATTCCCCATGGTGACGCATCAGTAGTGAGAATTAATTTAGCATCCGGATTAAAATGTGCTAACGTTTTATCGGAACACAATTCTCGCTTAATTGTTAATACTGCCGCGTCGTGCTCTTTATTCCATTGCCACGGAACATTTTTTTTGACGGGATAGTGAAACAATATCGAGCACAAGCATTTTGGACACGTTGTATCAACCTTTTTGTTTTTGACTTGACAGTTTTCGGAAATGTATTTTAAATTATACGTAGTTATACGTACGTTATTTATTTTATACATGTAAAAATTATCTTTTTCCCCCAAAGAGCTTAATTTCTTTCAAAAAAATATTTTTTCTTTAAGTAATTTGAATTTCGCGCGAAAACAGTCGATCACGTGACTGTGACGTCGTACTTGATAAACAACTAAAGGTTTACTTCTGCAGCCGACAGCAGACGGCAACTGCATGTTACACCGCACTCCAAATTGTACAGTATTTTGGACTGTTGCGACACTTAGTTCTCCGCTCATTTTAAATAGAGCTTTTTACGAATACCGTTACGGTTCAATTTAGAGTGCGGAGAAACATAACGTGCAGTAAGTGCAGTTGCGGTCTGTTGCGGAATTAAACTTTAACTTTGAAATGTGACGTCACACGCGTGTCGGTTTTTGTAATCCACAGATAAAAAAAACTCTTAATTTATTTTTCAAAAATAAAATGTTTTGAATTAATTTTAAACCACAAAACCTATTGTATGAGTATTGTAAACCTATAAGCTTCTGTATCTAACACATTAATTATTTTATCTTTACAACTGTCAAATAGCGAATTTTAGGTATTTTAATACCTAAAACCACCAACCACCATACCATAAGATCCACCACCGTACCATAAGATGTACGGATAGTACATCTGAGTTGATTAGTTGATAGTAATGATAGTTGAAACACTGATTGACTTTTATGATTTTATTGATAACCAAGGTAATTATAAGGTACTAGCTAGGAGCACGTATAAACGTAGAAACCCATAAAAGTGATGTGAAATGAGGAAAAAAAATATTTTAGTGGGGGTGGGGGGGGGGCACCCCATACATGTAACCTGAAGATAAAAAAATTGTTTTCTATACATGTAGTTGTGAGGGGCATTTTTTGGATAGGCCTTTAGAAATAAAATATCAAGGTTACTAAGAAAGTTTTTCATTTAAGTCAATTATTGGTGAGATATTCGCTGCCAAACTTGTATTAGTAACTATGTTTTTGTTGACATTTGAATAGTATTATTATTATTACTTACGTTTTGACATTTAAGAATGATTCATTATATATATTTTTTTATTGTGTTAACTTGACATTTAATTTTACTTTTTTTATTGTTTTCTTTTGACCATTCTCCTATTTGCATGACATTGATTTATTATTTATTTATTTTTAATAATTATTTAAAATTAAATTTTTAATTTTTAAAATATATTTATATTATACTCTTTGTTTGTCGCTGTCGCTACTTGGACTATTATTTACTGTTTATATTTATCTTTAAGTCTATTTTATAATAATACATTTTTATTTTATATAGAAAGAAAAAACTTAAAATATGTCTAATTAAAATTAAAGGTAACCTAGAAACTAAAATCTAATTATAAAACTAAATTACACAATAAAAAATAAAATCTATATACATGTAAACTACGTCCGGCTCAGACCTGGTCCAAAAGTGCCAAGGACGCTGGCTGCGTTGCCACGCTGTATGGCGACAGAAATTTGTTGGACCAGGTAAGAGCCGGAACGTGGGTCACAGCCCCTGTCCGTCATGCGCCTCCCTACATTTTTAATCAGGTTCCTTGCCTCGGCACCCCAAGGTCCCGCCGTTTCGACGGCGACCGGAACAAAATCATACGCTGGTGTTAGGTTTGCATATTTGCTATGCTTTAATTTAGCTGCGTTTTCAGCGGCTGCGCCTGCTACTCTACTTGTGTGGGTAAGGTGGGAGGGTGCAAAAGTACTCACACAAGTAGCGTCCCATAGCAGGCTGCGCCCTTTGGTCCAGGGTACCAGCGTAAGACCGTCCGGTCTCTTGCCATCGGTTCGGCTTAAACCTTGGGGTTCCAGAACGCAAGGAACATTAGCGGAGGACATGGCGCGGCGGATGATCTCATTAATTGCGAGATGCCTCGGGATACGCCCTGCACACCGCAGACAACTTAGGCCATGGTGTCCGTTTGCCTCGACCATTGCTCCACAGATACAGCGGTGTGGCTCACACACCTTACACCCTACTCTTAAGGCTACCCCGATTCTCAAGCTATCATTGTCTAGAAGGGTTCCCAAGTTTGGTGAAGGCAAGGCATGTAACCATGCTCCAGACTCGGGAACCCTTGCAGCTTTTAGACGGGCCACGTCTACCGCATTATTAGTATTATTTAATAAATGCGTATAAACAGCCTGGCAAGAGATGTCGTCCCAGAGCCTTTGTGACGCACGGTTCTCTGGTTCCGTTGCTCCAGGAAAGCGGGATGACCACTCAGTCAGAGCCTCCTCCACATACGGTATACAGAAATTGTCACCATTAAAGGAAAGTATCTTAGTGACAAGATCTGTACACGCATGGGAAGAGGCGAGAAAGGCAACGATCCCGACGTCCTTCAAGCGGCGGACCCCTAATCCCCCATAACGTATAGGCAGTGTAGCCTGGCACCACTGCGTATCATCAAAATTGACGTTAAGAACAGTGTCTAGGCATTGTTTTAGAGTATTGTCGTAAATTACTGAATCTTGCATATACATCCATGTAGGCGCTGTTCTTAACGTGTAAGTTACTCGTGGCAGTGCGAAACAATTGCGCAATAGTACGAGAGACACGTGCGCCGATAATTGCTTTAGATGATACAAGGAGGACTCCAGAGACTTTGTTTTTGCCTGAAGGACCGTACTTACCCCCTCAGGAAAAATAGGTGCTCCTAGGAGACAAAAAGATGGTTTATTTAATAACTTGATGTTTGGCAATAACGCTTGGAAATTAGTGACCGAATTTAAACCGGAGGGGTTACAGGGGTAAAATTCACACTTAGCAGAATTTATTTCCAGCCCAATTGATTGTAGTGCAGGTAAGAGCGTACTGATGTCTTTGAGAACTACGCCAGGATCACCTCCTATGGTGCCATCGTCTAAATACCAGACATTCAGAGGTGATTCTAGCGTAGTAATCAAACTTTGGATGGTTAAACAGAAAATCAGAGGACCCAGAGGGTCACCTTGTTGGGCTCCAACCTGAGAAGAAATAGTATAGTCACTGAAAAAGAGGTTGCTTGGAGACGAATAACATTGAAAAAGAAAAGGGTAGAGGGCAGGTGTATGATCTTTCACTTGCTGCAATAATACGTCCCTTTCAACAGTGTTGAAGGCGTTTTTTAAGTCCAGTTTTACGATAACATTATCGCTGTTTTCGTGTAGTAATGCAAAATGTCTCGTTGCATGAATAGCTGCCTCGCAGCCAAGAGGAGTGCCAAAACCCATCTGACGTGGCTGCAGGAAGGTAGCCATCTGCTCTCTCACCGAACGACAACCCAGTTTAGCGACTAGTCGCCTAATAGAGGAACCAATAGCGATTGGTCTAATGCCCCCGTCTTTCTTTTCTAGAGCACACAGTGATGCGCCATAGAGGTAGGGACAAATTTGAGGATTAAGCATACCACGCAAGAGGAAATTAAAATTAAATTTTTAATCGGACATTTTTATTTTGATTATTTTTTATTGGTTTTAATTTTTTTTTCTTCTTCTCAAATTTAAATAAAATTCAATGACATGCATATTGAGAGCCAAAATATTGTACGCCAAATTCTGGCAGATTGTGATGTAACTAAATACGGTTCCCTACCACCATTTATAACCACTCACACTCAAACAATAAATAATTTGTATTGTATTTGTATTTGAATACAAAATGTGCCCCCCCCCCTCCTCTAATTTCCAAACTATGAAGATTAAAATTCTGAAAAAATGGAGGTGGTGTACAATAATATATACTTTCAACAAATTTTGGTTTGAATAAGATGGGATTAAGGGTTTTTGAGTTTTCACTGAAAAACTGTCTTGCCCAAACAAAAGGATGTAAGTGCCGTGACTCCCCTATGGAGATACGACCTTTTTTCATTCAAGGTATTAAAGAGTGTTTTTAAAAGTGGACTGCTAGGTGTCGGTACGGAACCCTTCGTTGTGCGTGATCCGACAGGCACTTGGCCCGTTTTTAAAATTTCCAAAAACTGACGTACACGTCACGAATATTGTTTTAACCTGTTTTGTCGACGACCTCTTTAGCTTAGTTGGTAGTGACCCTGCCTACGAAGCTGGAGGTCCCGGGTTCGAATCCCGGCCGGGGATTTTGTTTGTGTGATGAGCACGAATATTTGTTCTTGGGTCTTGGATGTCTTCTATGTATTTTAGTATTTATTTATCTATATAAGTATGTATATCGTCGCTTAGTACCCATAGTACAAGCTTTGCTTAGTTTGGGACTAGGTTGATTTGTGTTAGATTGTCCACCAATATTTATTTATTTATTATTTATATTTATTTGTGTACAATAAAGTGCTTACATACATACATACATACTGACAACAAAAAAATTTTTTTTTTCGAACCTGCTCACCAAGTTACACGACAATCTGTTTAAAAATGCGATCTGTAGAGGAGGACAACCGGAAATCCGGACATACGAAAGCATTTTTGTCGAAGCTAAAACAGAGACCTTCGTTTCAGTCGGTCTACACATCTAGTCTAACATCTTTTCATGCAACTGTAGTCCCAATAAACATATTTGAATAAGTATTATACGATTTATACGAGTAGGTATGTCAGCGCACATAATGTCTATGTTAATATTTTGTCACATAAACTTATGCATTTTCTCTCGGTAAGCTTATTGTGAAACTAATGAATGAGATGATGCCACAGGCAACCGATGTAACTGCACAGTAATACCTAAGTAATATCGGTTAGGGTGACACCACCAGTAATGGACACTTTAAGCTGACAGGCACCATTAATGGACACTTCAATCTTAATTCTAATTCCATACGGTTTTAAATCTATTGTTCTATAAAAAAATAATGACCCTTATTCTAGTTGACATAAGAGTCAATATGTACATCATTAGGCCATGTCCATTACTGGTGGTGTCACCCTAGGTATGGGGTTTAAGTAATTAATTATTTAATTTCATCACAATGCACATCGTGAAGTGTAAATGTGTACCTATTTGTTATTTTTCCGGTTAAAAGTAGAATAGTTATTTGTTATGCAAGGCTGCAAAGTTGATTTTTGGCGCGAGTGTTTGTATTGAGAGCCGAGCTAGCGAAGGATTGTAAGATTGAACCACGAGCGAAGCGAGTGGTTCAAAAATACAATCCTGAGCGTAGCGAGGCTCTCAAGGCACGAGACGCCGAACAACTTTGCTGCCGAGCGCAACACACAACTTTTCATCTCACCATAGCGAGGAAATACTTTCATGTATAATTCAAGATGTACTCATGTTCTATAAAGGGTTGTTTAAATTTCACCCGTTACAACGCATTTCGTGGATTATTAACATTTAAATGCATCAAAGAGCCTAATTATTATTGTTGAGTACTGTGGTACGAAATACTCACGGCTAACGGCTAAAACAAATATATTTCACTCATTTCTAAACTTATCAGGAGTTAAAATTGTAATATAAGTATCTTCTGCACTGAAATCAATTAATTAAATTCATTATTTTGATATTATTCTAACTCAACAACAAAACAAAACAATATTCAAATATCTTAATCTCTCGCATCGAGTTTTTTCTTAAAAACTAACTTTTTAAACGGTGCGTTCCGAAATTGCACTGAGCGTAAAATGTTGAAACATAAACATTTCAAATATGTTTCTTCGTGTTATTTCTTTATAAATAAAACTAAATTATTATTGAATATCATCAAATTAAGCTGGAAAAAGTATTATTAATATCATTATAAAAAACAAAACAATAATAAACTGCACCATTAGGTACATGATATGTATACTTCTAAACGCTTAGGAATGACCTGTCGTTTCACTTTATAGAAAAAAGTTGGAACTCATGGAACTGCGTAACGTTCGAATTTCAAAATCACTTTCCACGCTAGCGTGGAAAGTGGACTTTTGCACGCAGATTTGAAAGGATAAAGAAAGCCTTTCCGAGCGGGTGAGATGAAAAATAGATTAACTATCACTACTCAAAGTACTCAAATTACTCAATACGATTTTCTTATAGTACATTACTTAACAAGGGCGGTAAAACAAAGAATGTCTCAGATCGCAGGTATTTGACGCCCGAGCCGAAGGCAAGGGCGATAAATATGCGATCTGAGGCTTTCTTTATTACCGCCCGTGTTAAGTACAACATTTTATGTCACCCCCTGGCCAGGAAGTGGGATTTCCCGCGCGCGGAGCGTGCGGTAATTGCCGCTTTATGGCCAGGTGTGACATAAAATATATTATGAATGTGTAAGTTTGTGAAGTTGTTTGTGTGTATGACACTTTAGTGCACATAGAAAACATTTGCAAAAGAAACAAAATAATAATAAAATAAAGTACAAATAAATACGAATATCCCTATGAGGGATCTCTTCTAGCTAACCTATCGTATCGCACGAAGGCGATGGACAAACTAAATAGGATACACAAACGCGCATATTTAAAACAAGCAATTGTTTGGATGTTAAGATGTTTTCAAATAAATATATCCAGCATAAACAACCGAAAAAAGAAAATTTTTCCAGTAATATAGCCAATAAAAAATAATAACATATACATATAATATAATATATATACCTAGACTGCAATCATACGCGTACCAAATCGCGGCAAAATAGAAGCTAAGTATTCTATATATTATTGTAATGAAAACTTACCTGCAGTTTCAAAAAATCCTCTCGGCTGTGACGCACTGTGTTCCTCCAGCGACTCACCAATCAATGCAGTATACCTGAAACTGAAACTATACGTTGATGCACAGGGATGCCAGACCTACGGAGAAATCCGTAGATATACGCATTTTGGTTCTTGCGCCCAGACCTACGGATTTATTTCTTTATCGTGAGATCTTCGAGAAGACAAGTACAGTTGCCAGTTTGTTTCACTTTTAGCACTACCCAGGGGTCACGTGTAGGGTAGCGGTGGGTCTCTCAAGCCGCCCGAACGCCTCTCATTGACCGAGTGAAACGAAGTTTTAGCTTCGACAAAAATGCTTTCGTATGTGCGGATTTCCGCCTGTCCGCCTCTACAGGTCGCATTTCTCAACCGATTCCCGTGAAATTTTGTGAGCAGGTTCGAAAAAAAAAGAAACTTCTTTGCTGAGTCAGTGTTTGGCAATTTAAAAAAAACAATTCTTTTATCTATGATTTCGTATTTTTCTGCGTCCGTTTTTTCCTCTACAGGTCGCATTTCTCAACCGATTCTCGTGAAATTTTGTGAGCAGGTTCGAAAAAAAAAGAAACTTCTTTGTCGAGTCAGTGTTTGGCAATTTAAAAAAAAACAAAATTTTTATCTATGATTTCGTATTTTTCTGCGTCCGTTTTTTCCTCTACAGGTCGCACTTTCAACCGATTATCGTGAAATTTTGTAAGCAGGTTCTATGACTACTTAGAATTTATTTTTTTGAGTATTTTTTTGTAAATTTTGAAATTTTTTTTTCGTCGATGGCTGATCTTTACAAGTCGCATTTATCAACCGATTTCGTGAAATTTTGTGAGCAGGTTCGGTAATATATATAAACTATATATAATTTTTTTGTCAAGTCACTTTTTGTAAACTTAAAAAAACATTTTTTTTATCAATGATTTTGTATTTCTGCGAACGAATTTCGATTTATTCACTCTAAGTGTAGGTAAAACCTGAGTAGACGCTCGAGTAGAGCGTCCAGCGGGGCGTGCATGCCAAACAATTGGAACTCATACTGGTGCCCTGAGTAGCCGCCGCACAAATAGTATGCACGCTCGCCTGCCCCGCTGGACGCACCGCCGAACGCTCCGCTCCGAGCGTCCACTCAGGCCTTACACTAAGGGTTGCATTTCACAACCGATTCTCGTGAAGTATTGTAAGCAGGTACTTTGATTACACAGAATATTTTAGTCGAGAAATTTGTCCTCCTCTACAGCGTTTCTCAACCGATTCTCGTGAAATTTTGTGAGCTGTGCCCTTACCATGAGTTTGTAATGTTTGCATTACCGTACTCGCTAGCGTGTGCGAAAACGATTTAGTATGGACAAACGTACAGCGCCTCTGCCGGTTACTCAATAGAACTAAGAATTTCTAATCGTTTACTACATCGGCATACTAAATCGTTTACGCAGTCACTAGCGAATAAGGTACGAGTTTTCGATACCGATCTCCGTTTTGGATTTCCGCTTTGGAAATTTAAAAAGATACGAGGTCTACAGCTCACAGAGCCACTAGTTTAGCACAACGACTGCTGTCATAGTCAAAGACCCCCGCGGCATAGTGCCAAAGATGCTGGCAGCATTTCCCCGCTGTATAGAATGCTGATGCGCTGAGCAAGGAAGCTGCCAGCTCTTTGGACACCAGTGGGTGTCCACTAATCTCTTATGTTTATGTTTTTATATATATAATTCTTCTGTACGTGTGTTTGGTTCCTATTTCCTCCTAAACGGCTGCACCGATTTTGTGTATATATTTGTGTTGGTCCTGGGAAGATTTTTAAATACAATTGGACCTGGTAGGTGGCGTCGTTATCGTGTTTTCGTTAGAAAACAGATCTCCTGAACAATTCTGTATCATAGATAACGTTGTATGTTGTATTAAACTCTTTGGCTTTTGACGGTCGGTACTCATTAAGACGTGCAAAGTCACTTGCGTCACTGACATATTCCCATCATACTTCTAACAAATCGAGTGGACAATATTTATTTATTAATGTAAAATTATGGTAGAGTCACTTCGCTAAACTGAAGTGGCAGTGGGCGGGGCACATTGCGCGTAGAACCGATGGCCATTGGGGCCGAAAGGTTCTCGAGTGGCGACCACGGACTGGAAGGCGCAGCGTGGGTAGATGGACTGGAGGTGGACTGATGGCCTGGTAAAGGTCGCGGGAGTCCGCTGGATGCGAGTGGCGCAGGACAGGTCATTGTGGCACTCTTAGGGGAGGCCTACGTCCAGCAGTGGACGTCTTGCTGATATGATGATGATGATGGTGATGTGATGGGAGAGTGAACGTAAGGCAATTTAATATTCTTCATAAAATCAGTAAAAAGCTTCATGAAAATCTATTATTATGTCAAAATTACATTATACATAGATACATACATTAAATTAAAACGTAATATGTGGTCGTCAAACTCGAATTTCAAACGGTTTATACACGGCGATCAAATAGGAACGCAGAAAAAGGTTTATGGGAAAATGCAAGTGTTAGTGACCAGATACCACACATGTCCAAATGAATTGCAAAACACGTGATAATGTAAGCCAAGAAAATTGCAACGAACGAACTGAAATACATAACGTATTACATAGGTACGGCCTTCGGGCTAACACATTAAGGCAAAGACAGGCGCGCCAGCGAATCCGCAAACTGGCACAGACTTCCAAGTATCGAGCACCGACTACCGCAAGACGGAGTGGAAGAAAAATAATACTAACCTACACAAGGAGCTACACAGGCGCTGCAACAGGGCCCTTACGGGGCCCGACATAGACCTGTTAAAATCGTCGGTGAACTGGGTACGTTGCGGGGAAACCGAAGGTTTTGTCTGTGCAATCACAGATGAAGTTATCATGACGAACAATTATCGGAAATATATCCTAAAAGCGGTACTGTCGACATTTGGGATTGGCTAAATCTTCGGATCTGTGCGCAGATACTGTGAGTGTTGTGTGCCGTACGTGCCTTTGACAATTAGAAACATAGTGGACGGGTAGTGAACTTTTTTCGACTCTACCCCTCACAATTTTATCAACTTTTGTAGGGTAGTCAAATGTTGTGTACCCGTATCTCCGTTGACAACTTGCTGAGACGACAGTCATATCCGCGACCACGGCCGGTGAAACCCGTGTTGAAATGTCGGTAAAAAAGTAAATACATAAATATATCGCGTTAGACCCGTTAAAACAAACCTTTTAAGTATGTTTACAAAGCGCGAGAGTTTAAAGTTACTCCTAACAATAAATGAGTAAGCACCTGTTTCAGGTTTTTTGACAATTCAACCCCTAAAAAGGTGAAATGGGGTGACAAAGCCTGAAAATCAACATGGGTATTGTCTTACTGTTTTGTTGTACGTAGGTTCCTTATAAAGTCTAGGGGCGCACTAAGAAAAAAAAAAACGAAAATTCACACCCTAAGGGGTGAAACGGGGTCAAAAATTTGTATGGGAAAACAAAGTTAGTTAGACTATTTTATTCGAAACTTCACAGGAGTACTCCTAATGATAAAAGAGTAAACAAGTATTTGAAGGTTTTTTGAGAATTCAACCCTTAAAAGGAGGAAATGTGGTCACAAATTCTGAAAAAAATTGTGACCACATTTCCTCCTTTTAAGGGAGACAGATACTTTTATTTAAAAGTAGAGATCCTCTTAGTAGTAGTAACTCGTTGCCGTCGTAAAAATTCAACAATTATTGCAATCATTTCTTTAAAAAATAAGGGACCCGCCTTCACCAAAACGTCGTATACAAATAGTTTTCCGACCCGCATCTAAATCGGTTCAGCCAAACGCGTGATAATCGCGGACAAACATACATACCTACATACCTCTGGTTGGGTCAAAATCAAACCTTTTTTGTAGACTGTTACAAAGTTACGTTTAGTACGCGGGCGAAGCTGCGGGAAAAAGCTAGTAGGTGATAAAGTGATAGGGAGTGGCCTAGGGAAAATCCAGAGGAAACCTCCGACACGACCACGCGGGCGGCTTAAACACTGGAATAACCTAAGAGTTTGCACTCCAGTGAGATTGGTTGAGCGGCTTCTAACCTCATGAATAACTGCCCAGTATTTTAATCTCACGAGCGCATAAATCCTGCATGGTTTGAAAAACACAATTCGAACCGGTAGATGGCACTAGTTTTCCAGGCAGGACGACGTCTGCCGGGTCCGCTAGTAATTTATAATATTATTCATTACATCTGCACTTTACTTATTGTAGCTCGTATCGTAGTAGTTTCTTTGCAACACTTAGGCTTAGGGCTTAGGTCAACTTGGTTCAGTACAGTCGAATAAAATAAAATAATACTGTACTGTAAAACTGTAAAACAATGTAACCGGTGGTCTACAGAATTCCCCAGATTTTTTTAGTCTTACGCTACAGATTCACACAAATTTCACCTGGCAACACCGGGACTAGGGCTGGCCCGCGAGCGGGAGCAAAAATCGTCGATCATTTCCTCTCGGGCGTTAACTTATGAGATGCTTTTAAATGAGTTGTATTATTATGAAGTCACGTGGTCATCAGCTGGCGATCCGTTGGTGGGTTGAACAGCAGTAACCTCCCAAGTGTGTAAAAAAAATTGTCATTTCCTCTCGGCTGAAACTTTTATCAAATAAATGCTAACCCAATTTCTTAAGGCGCAGGGTAGGGCAAGGCCTTCCCCATACAAACTTTGTGTACGTTTTATTCGTCGGTTTTGGCACTAACAAATATAATATTTTTTTTGGTTGTAAATATTAGATATGCGAAGATCGTGATGTGAAAATTTTCAAATATTTCAAAAAAAATCAAAATTAAAAAATTAAAAAAAAAAATATTAAAAAAAAACATTTACATCACGAAATAGCTATAAGAAAAATAAGCATACTGACCAAAAATCATAACTTTAATGCAAACACAAACGAAGTAAATCCTGCACACAGTTTGTATGGAGAGAGCTTGCCCTACCCCTCCTCTTAAAGAAAAATATCGTCTGCTGGCTATAGAATGGTGGATTACCCATCAGCCTCTAAGCCGTCAGCTGTTGCGAGTCGGACTCGCGCACGAAGGGTTCCGTACCATTATCTATAAAAACGCCAAAAATCATGTTTGTTGTATGGGAGCCCCCCTAAATATTTATTCTATTCTGTTTTTTAGTATTTGTTGTTATAGCGGCAACTGAAATACCTGCATCATCTGTGAAAATTTCAACTCTCTAACTACATATTACGGTTCTTGAGATATGGCCTGGTGACAGACGGACATACAGACAGACGGACAGCGGAGCCATAGTAATAGCTAGGGTCCTATTTTACCCTTTGGGTACGGAGCCCTAAAAAGGATTATTTTCAGCCATTTCCTTTCGAATGAAATTTTGTCAAAGTTATATGATCACTAGGTACATAGTATAAAATAAAGTCGCTTCCTGCTGTCTGTCTGTCCCGCTCCCGCTGCATGCTTAGATCTTTAAAAACTACTCACCGGATTTTGATGCGGTTTTTAGGGTTCCGTACCCATGGGGTAAAACGGGACCCTATTACTAAGACTCCGCTATCCGTCCGTCTGTCACCGGGCTGTATCTAATGAACTGTAG
The DNA here is from genome assembly GCA_951800055.1 of Cenopis cana. Lineage (NCBI taxonomy): Eukaryota > Metazoa > Arthropoda > Insecta > Lepidoptera > Tortricidae > Cenopis > Cenopis cana. The sequence goes on along the minus strand of OX637475.1, from coordinate 24,536,452 downwards.
GTATTAGTCTCTACATTACTTTTGACTTTATCAGAAGGTTGTTAGTTGAAAGGAAAATCACTTTACACTAATAATTAAGTTTATTAACCGATGAGCACTTGTTATTAAAAATGTTCACAAAACAAGTCCAAGGACAACAGATTAAATCACGTCAATTTTAATCACAATAATTTCAGGAGCTTATATACTATAGCTGTAACTAGGCTAGCCTAACCGGACAGGACGAGAGACGGGGAACAACTAGTGAGGTGTCGGTCCGCGCTTCGCGCCTCGTGCCAGGAATGCTATGTCAGCATTGGGAGTTATGTGTCCCTACAGAACCATCATAATTACAAAAAAAAAATACACGGCTGAAATTTTCACAGATGATGTATTTTGGTAGCCGCTATAACAACTGGGGTATGGACTAATTGTATGGGGAAATGGCATAGAAATTCAAAGGACCTTTATATGTCAAAAAAAGTGTATTCGTGCCATATGTGGAGTGCCCCCTATGTGACCTCCTGTAAGCCACTATTTCTTGAGCTGAATATACTTTCATTGCCCTGCCTCTATATCCTTGAAGTCTCAATATTTGTGAAGCACAATATGAATTTATTTCAAAACAGCCCATGAAGTATTTCCAAGAAACACTAGGAATGCTAACAAGCTTGTTGTAGGTAAGCAGCTGAGAACCACCACTTTTAAAAAGAATTGTTACTCAATGTGTGTCACTATCTACAATAAGCTTCCAAGGCATCTAAGAGACTTGCCAAATAGAGAATTTAAGACTGCATTATTTCGATGGCTATTATCGAATAGATTTTATTCTGTAAAATAATTCTTAGGTAATAATACATAGCTATAATTGTAAATTAGGTTATGGACAACACTTGTAAAATTTGCATGCTGTACATGGACAGCTAAAAAAGATGGGACGTGTGTAGGGGAGAGGGGGGCTTGTTTTAACGGGGGTAGGTATTAACAAGCCTCTAGCGACTAAACTATACACGGCAGAGTACCAATTTCAAGGTTATAACTTTGGGCGAGGGTAACGAACGAGTCCCGACCAGTTAGTCTCCCGCCGGCCGCCGCGTTGCGAAGTTGTGGCACGTGCGTGAAAAAAACACAGGTAACGGACTTTTTTACGTCGTGATTTTTTTGATTTGTGCCTTAATTATTAAGTTCAATGATTACGGATTAGTGTGTGTTGAATACTTATTTATTGGGCTATTACGTGTGCTAGTGTTTTTGTTAAATTTAAGCATAGTTATTTTTTAATATTTTTTTATGTTTGGAAATCATCTATGAGGCTAGTTTTAACAAAATTAAGGGGCAAGTTTTAACCCGTTAAAAAATCTAAAAAAATGTTTTTTCTGTACTTCACACGTTTTTACCGAAATGGTTTTCGAATTAAGACTTTTGGAAATTATGAAATATTGTCAATTGTGATATTAAAATACAACACCTGTCTACCTAAGATTGATTAGTACTTATCTGAGATAAGATCTCTATTTTTTTTACTTTATTGCATTAAAACATGTTAATTATATATAATATTAATTAATTATATAAAAAATATATTACAAAAAATAATATCGTTTTATTTTTGACAAACGTCATTACTTTAAACGTCATTATCTTCTGTTAATTCTTACCCCTTCATTGTTAATATTTGCCCCAAAAACGGGGTAAATATTAACCGCTGACTTTTTTAAAAAAATGGGTTCTACATGTGAAACCAGGCAATCTGTGTGGTATTTTCCATATAGATATAAAAGATGAATAAATTTCCGACACGTAAGTAAAAAAACATTAACGTTAAGTTTAAAATTTTAAGAGCTATGAGCAAAAGTTTGAATTTTGTTAGGACAAGCCCCCCTCTCCCCTAATATTTTAATATAACAACTTTTGTAATTCACCCTTTTTTTAAGCAAATAAATAATTATGAATTATTATGAATTATGAAATACTAAAAAACCGGCCAAGGGCGAGTCGGACTTCGCACATTTAGGGTTCCAAACCGACCGCAAAGTTAAGTTGGTTTTTGTAGGAAAAATAAGGAAATATCAAAGAAAAAATCTAATTTATAAATATATTAGTATTTGTTGGTAAAATATACGTAATAATAAACATTATTACCAAATTTTAAGTTTATAGGTATTTGGGAAGTTAAAAAATTCTTCGGAACAAAATTTCGTAAAAAAAGCTGACTTTGGTGGCTTCTCATTCCTTTGTTTTCCAATATTTTTTTTAAATTAAAAATATAGTAAGTAATATTTTAGTTATTGTTTATTGTTTTGACATTTGTTTAATCTATATAATAAATCTCTAAAATTCCAGCCAGTATAATAGGATACCGTTTTTTGTCACGGCTAATCTCAGGATCCGCTGCATCTATTAAAACAATTTTTGGCACACATGTATACTTTTATCCCCGCATCATGTTAGGATAGTTTTTATCCGCCCGCGGCAGTGAATTAATTATTCGAAATATGTGACCTCCTTGGATTTTAATATCTTTTTCATCGCCGCCAAAGCTGTCACTGTCAATGAATGAAGTAAGTCAACGCAAGTCAACGTAACCTAAAAACAGTTGTCAGTGTCAAATGGAGTTCGCTATTCGCTCGCATAATGCCTAATTATTATCAGAAACAGAAAACGAATTAGTTTATTGCTATAAATAACTTATTGAAGACTGAATGTTAACGAGAAATAGCTTGATTGCTGTTCTCGCAGGCTCGACGTGCAGTATAGTGCAAGTGAATAATCAGTGCTATGAGAACGTACTGAATCAAACGACACCCTAACTATTGCCCTATAGATCCTGCCTGTTGGGAGTAGTCGCTGGAGAGACCTATAAGCCCTCAATACAAATACGCAGACAACTCGGCAAGCCAACTTTACTGCCAAGCATGTCAAAGGGACTTTGGCGAAGTTTGGCCTAACAAGAGATAGCAAGCCATACTAGAAAGAACTCGCAAAAGAAAAAATCACTGTAATGGCTGAGGTCATGGATCATATGATCGAACTTCATCATACAATTATGTATGTACAGTAGAATCCGGATACAGTAACAGTCAAGGGACCAGTGATATGACGTCGTACTAACAGGACGTCGTACAAAACGGACTGATTTTCTTTGAAAATATTTGGTATGAATCCTAACGTCTGGTGATTTAGCAGTCTTTAAAAACGGTCAAATGTTATAAGTGGAGTCGTTATAAGCGGATTCTTCTGTATAGTCAAGGTCATTAAAATAAGCCTAATCGAGTGTGTTTGCTTACAAATTGTAGGCAACCGCATTCAATTAGGTACAAAAGTGTATACATACATAGAGACTGTACTGTGCCAAGTATGACAATCCGGTATATTGGTTAGTAGTGTGTGTGACACAAGCTGCCAGGCATTGAGCCAATGTGATGAGTGATGACTGATGGCATAAAAATTTACTTATGTAACTCATTTGCATACAAATAGAAACATGATGAAATGCCTACCAATATAGACCATAAGTGAAACATTAAAATGCGAAATGAATGTGTGCATTGTTTTTAATCTTATACTTATAAACAGTATGATTACAAAGTTTTAACAATTGTTATTATTTATTTACTACAATTTCTAATTCTAGATAAATAAAAAGTTGTTCTAAGAATCGTTGTAACATTATTGATAATTATCTTTAACATTGAATTTCACATAGGCTGTGGAAAAGGATTTTTTCACTATCTACTACATGGGTATGTTCACTAAATATCTTCAATGGACCCTCAAAAAGTGATTAATTTTTTTCCCACTTGTACAATCTGTTCTTACGCTAATTTCTATTTAAATTATAAATATGTTATATTGGCTGTTTAGAAAACTACGTTTGACCTTTCCATTGACCTGCGCGCGCATAGGTAATTTGCATGAATGTAGGTACAGAAAAAAAAGAATTTACGCGCCTATTTTCAGAAATATTTGTCAGCATTTGTCAATAATAAAATAATTATTAACAACAACAAACAAGGTGTCTCTAAAACTCTTTCGCTTATTTCAATTTGAGCTTTTTACCAATACTGTTACGGTTCAATTTGGAGTGCAGCGGAACGTACAGTTGCTGGTTGCTGTCTGCTGTCATGCTGTCAATGATCAAGTAGTTTAGTTTTAATACTAAGTGCTTACGGCCTGCCAGATGACAAGCGGAAGCCGTAGCCTATGGACATTCGATACTAGAGTTAGGTCCTAAAAAATCACAAGCGCATTTTTTTTAAAACAAGCGTACCTACCTACGGTCCGATACAACATAAAAATTACAAGCGCATTTTTTTTTCAAAGCAAGCGTAACTACGGTCCATGATAAGTGGACACTGCAGTTTACAGACGCCCGCAACTCCAAAGATGTCACGCGCGCGTTGCTGACCCTTCATGAAATTTGAGGATTCACTGTGTTAACATTGACAGCAGTTGGGAAACATTTATGTCCTTCGCTCTAATAATAGAAAATAGTGTTATTATGACGTTGTTGCCGAACCTTTATGATTTGAGCATTAGTTGTGTTAAACTAAAGGCAATACTGGTCCCGGGAGATTTGGTGCCTTAGGCGCATAGGTCTATCTAACCCCGGCACCACACTTCACTATACGTGTCGCGTTGCGTATTTTCCTCCCTTTCTTTTGCGATATTAAAGAAAGAGATGCAGCACGAATGTTTGCACGCATACGGCGAAGTGTGGTGGCAGCATAAGAGTAGTAATTATAAATGTGTAATAAATAACGCATACGAAGTTGCGGGCACAGCTAGTAATAAATATTTGTGGACAATCTTACACAAATCAACCTAGTCCCAAACTAAGCAAAGCTTGTACTATGGGTACTAAGCGACGATATACATACTTATATAGATAAATAAATACTTAAATACATAGAAAACATCCAAGACCCAAGAACAAATATTCGTGCTCATCACACAAATAAATGCCCCGGCCGGGATTCGAACCCGGGACCTCCAGCTTCGTAGGCAGGGTCACTACCAACTAAGCTAAAGAGGTCGTCAAAATTGTTTAAATTTGTAATAGTAGTTTATGCAACTGGTACATAATGAGGGGCATTAAAACACGAGTGTGTTTTATGAAACGAGCCGAAGGCGAGTTTCATAATAAGGTCACACGAGTGTTTTAATGCCTAATTATGTACAGTTGCATACATTACTTTATCTACACACATATTATAATTACTCTAAGATGGGTTCAGAAACCGTAGTAAATAAATACAATAATTGTGTTAATACAACCTTTTTTGCACGGTTGCGGAAATATCGAAATCAGAACTGGCAACCGATACCTGAATGTTATTTTAAAAAGTAAAGAGTCCTTATTCTGATGTGATCATGTCGTCCTAGCTCAAATTTCGTGCGATATATACTAAAAAAACATCGAGCTGACATTTCGCATCGACTGAATTTGAATTTTCAGTGATACTAGAATAGGGACATGTCAATTTTTGACATTTATATTTTGACAGTTTTGTTTGACGTAATATTTTAACATCATATATGAGATTAAAATGAAATATTTTATTACTGCTGTAGCCTTAGCCACAGATAAGAAAATTGCCATAAATTCATTGAATGTTGAAATGAGAGTCATTTTCTACGGTTTCCGAACGCATATTAGAGGATTTATGATATGTGTGTAGATAAACTACTATTTTTGCACGGTTGCGGAAATATCGAAATCAGAACTGGCAACAGATACCTGAATGCTATTTTAAAAAGTAAAGAGTCCTTATTCTGATGTGATCATGTCGTTCTAGCTCAAATTTCGTGCGATATATACTAAAAAAACATCGAGCTGACATTTCGCATCGACTGAATTTGAATTTTCAGTGATACTAGAATAGGGACATGTCAACTTTGACATTTAAATTTTGACAGTTTTGTTTGACGTAATATTTTAACATCATATATGAGATTAAAATGAAATATTTTATTACTGCTGTAGACTTAGCCACAGATAAGAAAATTGCCATAAATTCATTGAATGTTGAAATGAGAGTCATTTTCTACGGTTTCCGAACGCATATTAGAGGATTTATGATATGTGTGTAGATAAAATGATATTTGATTTGACTTAGCTATCTATTTGTATTGACATCGTTGTCCTTAATTCAATTTTATACCTACTATAATTTTTGTATTCAATTATGTTGTGACGATCCTTATTAGGAGAATATGTTCAATTAATTATCTCATTATTATTATTATTAATATTTTTTTCGATGTTTATTTTAGTAAATATTCTTTATTGTTCACCAAATAATGTACATTACAAAACAAGTAACTGAAAATAAACCTAAATGAAATAAAAATAAACTTAAAATATATCTAATTAAAATTAAAGGTAACCTAGAAACTAAAATCTAATTTACTTTTCTGGATATTCATCTCTTCATTCATAAGTAAACAAAAACACGATTAATATATAATAAACTAGACTAACCTAAAATCTAATTATAAAACTAAATTACATAATAAAAAATAAAATATATACATGTGAACTACGTCCGGCTCAGACGGTCCAAAAGTGCCAAGGACGCTGGCTGGCAATTGATTACTTACTTACTTAAATTTCTCATCTATATCATATAATTATAGAAATATTTATAGTTATATATAATCATACACAAATACTTTATATAATAAACTACATACACATATATATATATATATGTCACAGGGTGAAATCAATGCGCTTTTCGTGATAAATTTAGGAATGATTAGCTAATACAATGCCATGTATTTTCAATGTTTATTTAACGGCTAATTATTGTTGATGATCTTTGTGTTATGCAACGCCATCTACTGGCAGTCTTCAGAAACGTCAAGCAATTTGCTTGGGTGCGGTCGGCGCAGAACTAGCAACGGGTATGTTGGCTAACCTGAATGTCAAAAGTGACAGTTGAGGAGTGGGGGAAAGTAAGCATGGCGCCGCTGGCAGCCATGCTCATCATTCTTGGTTGAGCATTGGATCGAGTCTGACGTCTTGCTAGTTCTGCGACGAACACACCGCGTTTCTAACCTTAAATCATTTAATCCAAGTGTATCATTGTAATCATTGAAGTGTTTGCTGTGATTGTGATTGTTAATTGAAAATACACATCTGAACTACGAGTACTGCATCTTATTTCGTGGTTCCCGCCATGCACGAACCTGGAGAAGATGAACGCCCACTAAATGATCCGACATATATATATATATATATATATATAATATATATATATATATATATGTGCCTACATAGTGCGAAATATCATGAGAACATGAAGAGAATAAGTCTCATCAATTGTCCAATAAATGCTTGCGCAACATCCGCTTGAAAGAGAGTTTGCTCTGTGCTTGCCTGATCGTGAGTGGAAGAGCATTCCACAGGCGAATTGCCTGAAGAGTGAAAGAATTGGATAAGAAGCCGGTGCGATGAGGAGGAATAGTGAGCTTAAGACTGCGAGAAGTACGAAGAACGCAACCGGGTCGAGCAGAGACAAACTGAAACTTGGACTTGAGATAATCAGGTGTGTTTGGATCGAATAAAATTGAGAATAGAGTACACAAAATGCGAAGATTTCTTCGTTCACGTATGGGAAGCCAGTTTAACTGTTTACGAAAAATGGAAACGTGGTCGTACTTGCGAAGATTGAAAATAAATCTGATACAATTGTTGAGAAGGCGATCCAATTTGTTGAGGGAGACTTGAGTGACGTTGGAGTAGCACACATCAGCATAATCAATTATAGGCAGAGCAAGCGCCTGGATAAGGAGGATCTTAGTACCGACAGGGAGAAAGTTTTTAAATCTGTAGAGCGCTCTTAATACATTAGTCACTCTGCGACAGACATCAGACACCTGCGGATCCCACGTAAGGCTATTATCAATAATCAGGCCCAGGTTTTTCACTGTAGGTGATATGGGAATAATTTCACCTTCAAACTGGATCGGTGCAGTGCGAGTGAAATCGACCAGTGAAAGCATCCGGGAACTCCCAAGAACGATGGCTTGACATTTAGTGGGGTTAACAGAGATCCCAAAAGAGCGCGACCACATGGAGAGATAGTTTAGATCTCTGTTAATTCCGTCAATCGCCTGATCAATGGTGTTAACACTCGCCTGGGTGTAAAGTTGCAAGTTATCAGCGTACCAATATGTACTAGTTATGGCATATCTTAGAAGTTACGTAGAGAAATAAGTTTCTAAACAGGATCGCAATGAATTTCATGATCGCATTTAGAAATTTATTTCTAACGTAACTTCTAAGATGTGTCAAACTAATTTAATGAATATTTTATATGTGTATGTATTACCTACTATGCATGTGTAAATCTATTTAGAGTTTGTAGTTTCTATTGAAAGATTTGTAGAGATAGATGGCAGCACTGTCATTCAGTTTCATAATACGGTCGAGTTACCAGTCTATACTTTAGTATATACATTGTAGTCTTAGGGCTTATTTATTGATTTGGCACTTTTTGATTACAGCGCCCTCTCTTGCAGAGCTATGATAACTTGTAGTAAACGAGCGAAGCAAGGCAGGTTTTGTATGAAAGCATGCACCAGGGGCTTTTCAGCTCTAAGTACTGTTTTTTACTTTTCCAACCCCGGGGCTTGGTCGTTTTTATCCCCATAAGATGTCACTACTGCACACAGTTATGTTTAGGTAATGTATACATTTACGCAAAATATTTACAGTTTTAGGTAATGTACACAACTATGTGATAACAACATCGAACTAATTTAGCCTCGTCAATAGTTCGTGCAAATGGAAAATTTATAAGAGTGCTAGTAATACCCCATTTTTATAGATGAATGTATGTTTCCAGCATCTCTTACTTTATAAGTTACGAGTAAAATTTTATCGACTATGTATCGAGTGTATATCTGCTTAAATATGGGAGTAGCTTTGGAGTAACGGGACGGTTGCATGATACGTTGACATCTCTGTCAGTTTTCAAAATAAAACTTCAAATTTATTTAAATTTACATTTAGTGCATATGTGTAATAACTAAAAGTTACGACATGGTGTTAGTGTTACTATATCCCTGTGGATAATTTCGGTCATCAATGTCAACATAATTATAATGTGGCGGTTAAATAACGCTTTAGCAAGGCAATGGATTCAAGTTATGTTTTCATTGAAAACGGTATACTTTACAATGACAAAGGCGTTCACCGTGTTTAATTGTGTTTATTCATTAGATTGAAGTTTGTACTTAATTGGTGATCTCATATTTTGTGAGTATAACTGTAATAATTAGATTTCTGATGAATTACTTTTTTTGTTTTATTGGTAGTTGAAAGTCATGCCCATACTTTAGTTAAATTGTCTGAAATTAATGCAAAAATAAGTAGATACATAATGTAAACTTATTATAACATTACTTATTTCCTTGTATTTGCATCAATTTCAGATGATTTCGGGAAGAAAAAATGAAATGTACTTAGTACATTGTTTCCGTCGGGTGATTTTAGTTCGTACTACTACCACATGCAGCGCTACTATCTATGTGAGATATTCCACTGATATCTCTATTCTCAGTATATATATTGTACCTACTCTTTGGCATGCACCTCCGTTAGTAAGTACCTACTTAATGGGTGTGGCGGAAAGATGTCTCTACAAATCATTACTTCTGGCCGTCTATGATGGTTTAGGGTGAATATCATATTTCGTGTTTTGCACTTGTCCACCCATGTTAACTTTAATATGATTTTTTAACTACAAGAGTCCAGATTTTTTTTGAGTGAAGATCATTCAAGAAAGCTACATTGCCATCAACTATTATTTTAACTTTATTTTACTAAACGGTTAAAACTCACGTATTAATTGTCACTTCGGGCGACATGTTTCGAACTCTTCGGGAGTTCTTCATCAGGATGAGTGCGTCTGCGACCCGCGCCGATTGCACACTGTGTGCAAGTTATAACATGTCTCGCGAAAGTTTAAATTCAAGTATCAACTATTATGTCAAATTTCCATAAGGAAAGTGAAATTAAAAATTTTTGAAACTCAAAAACCTAAGCTCTTTGGCGCGTCCACCACTGTGTTTCATTATTGTAACTCTATAAACTTTATTTATTTTTGCCAAAATTACGTCCGTAACGGTTTTACCTGTATTTATGAATGTTAAATTACGCCATATTAAGCCGCAATATTTTTTTAAATAATTTAATAAAAAGTTATCAACAATTTAATTTTGTCCATCCAAAAAACGCCTAATTTCTTTGGCGTAAATGTCCAGATTGGCATAACGTTATTAGGGTTCCGTACCAAAAAGGTAAAAAAGGAACCCTATTGGTTTCACTTTGTCTGTCTGTCTGTCTGTCTGTCACATCGCTAAATATCTCAGGAACTACTTATCCTATCGATTTGAAATTTGGAATAGTTATAAACAAGGGTAACCCAGACACATAGAAGATGGTTTTTTAAATTATTTTATTTTATTTTCTGTGAATAATGACAGATAAAAGGGGGTTCAAAATTTTAAAGTCTGGCAACTATGTCAAGTGGGGTATCATATGAAAGGGCTTGACTTGTACATTCCAAAACAATTTTTAGTTTTTTTTTTCGTTGGGGAAATTTCGATTTACGAGGGAAAATGTAAAAAAAAATACCATTCCCCCCCTTATCTCCGAAGTTTACGAAGAAAAAAATTTGAAATTATTACACAACATTAATATGCATGTATATTTTACAGGAAAATTATAGCCATAGCTCTATCTAGTTTTTCTTTTTTTTAATCATCAAAAAACTCTTCTATACTAAGTTTGTAATTTAATCACCTTTGTATATATTTTTGTTTTATATTTAAATTTACAAAATTACGTTGAAAATACCTTCTTTCAAATAAAAAAACAATTATTGAAATCGGTTGATGTGATAAAGAATTATCCTTGAAAACCAACATACGTACTAAGTTATTCAGTCGCGCAAATTAGTAACACAATGCGCCGATAGATGGTGCTGTCATGTTTTTTTAAGATTGTTCCTGAATTAATGGGGTCGGGACGGGTACACAACTACATATTCAAGAACTGTGTACGGAACCCTCGGTGCGCGAGTCGGACTCGCACTTGACCGGTTTTTATTTGTATCTACGCACTCCTCACCTCATGTCCCTACTCCCTTTTGTTCCCAACTAACGCCTGATGGGTACAAAACTATGTCAAATGAAGCGTGTTTCTCGAGAATAATTTTTATATCGCTCATCACGGACTTTTTTCCGGCGAGTGACTAATTTCTTCGGTATTCGATTTTACGGTCAAATATGTATTTATATTTTTTATATTTTTTTAGTGCGTGTGTGTTGCGATTATCTGTATCTGTAGTTATAATAAGAAATTATACGTTAAACACCCAAGAAGAAAAAACAAATTTAATATCGATTTCTAACTTCTTTGGCGCTAATTTCTTTGGATTTCTTTGGCATATAGTTCCAAAGAAATTAGATTATGTCCAAAGAAGTCAGAAAATGCTTGAGAATGCCCAAAAATGTATTCGAAATTCGTTATATTTTTGAATTTCATTGTTCTATTTAGGATTTGAATTGGTTCCGAATACGTTCTAAACATATTACTAGTACCAAATGAATGAGTCAGGTCCTTGTTTGATCAACAATTCAAAATCAAGAAAAATAATGTTATTATACTCAAAACATACTCAAAAGATGAAAAGCTGATCAAACGCACACACAGTATAAACTGTGCTAACTTTACTGCGGTTTATAATACCATAACTTTATGTTACGTGATTGAGTTGGTTTAAGTCTTGGTCACAAATTAATACACTAAAATGGCATGACAAAAAAAGAAATCAGCCATTAAAATTAAAGATTTTGTTATATTTGTAATTTACAGTGCACAGTACAGTGGGCCAACGAAAATGTTGAGCACTTTAGTATTTTGTCAAATTAAAGAGGTTTCAAATTTTATGACGTTTCAGTCTAAATATTTCTTATAATGCGTTTCGGAATGCAATACAAAGTGTAGACTGGCAGGCATTCATTAACCGCTATGATAGCTCTGTCTCGAATCTAGTAGTGTCCTTAATAAACATTATTAGGAACAAGTTTGACGACCGCTTTAGCTTAGTTGGTAGTGACCCTGGCCTACGAAGCTGGAGGTCCCGGGTTCGAATCCCGGCCGGGGCATTTATTTGTGTGATGAGCACGAATATTTGTTCTTGGGTCTTGGATGTTTTCTACGTGTTTAAATATTTATTTATATATATAAGTATGTATATCGTCGCTTAGTACCCATAGTACAAGCTTTGCTTAGTTTGGGACTAGGTTGATTTGTGTAAGATTGTCCACAAATATTTATTTATTTATTTTGTTTATTTATGCTTTTCTATTAAAACGATCAACAATAAAAAAAGGGAATCGTGGGTAACAAACGAAGTTCATAATATCAAGACATTGCTCTTTGAAATAATCGAGTTAGGAAAACGTTTCCCCGAAAATGCACACCTGTCAAACATGGTTTCTAGCATCAACCATAAATATCACGATCTTTTAAAAATGAAAAAAGCCAGCACTACCATGAGTTGCTATCGAAAACACACATTACGTTACTACAGTCGCTAGCGAGCAAACGCATTTCGAATAGTTTTCGATTGAACGGTACCATGTGTCAATTACATATTTACTACGCTCGCTAACGTTAACTCGTTACTTCATATAGTTCGTTTCGATACAGAGTGATGCGCCTAACTTCACAGCAGTCAACGCTAACATAAACATAACCCTTTTTTCGATGTCTTTGGTTGGATCTTTGAACCCTCCCATCTTTAACAATGATTTTTAGTTTAATACTTAGTTGGACAATAATAAGTTCTGAAACCTGAGAAAAAAGATTATCCTTGTAAATGTACACGTTTAGAATAAATATCGGATGCGCTAGAAAGGCGCATAATTACTGGGCGTGTCGATGGTAGGAGGTGCAGAGGACGTGCACCCAGGAGGTGGACAGATGTCATCCAAGAAGTTACCGGGTCCAGCTTTCAGGCAACTGTACATATGGCACAAGACCGAACGGCCTGAGGGACTACTCTGAACATCGAACTTCGTCTCGTGTCTTGCCATGTTCTCTGTTCGAGACTATAAGAGTGAAAGGGACGGCACTATATGAAGTTCGATGTTCGGAATACAGGCTCTCGAGAGCAGTAGTAGAGAGATTCTAGCCGAGAGATAGAGAGAGTCATCACGTCCCTCAGGAATAAGGATATGACCAAGAAGAAGAAGTATAGTCTTCTTGATTTTACATCAATATTTACGAAAAGAACGCGCTGAGTTTCCTTAGAGAGCGGGATGGTTAATTGCAAACTCACGCGTGTTAAAGTGGGACATTTTTAATGGAACTACGCCCTTTAAGCATAAGACGATTTGTTTAAAAGTATTTGCAAGTATCAATGTAATAACTGTAGGTAAACCTTTCAATTCAATTCTTTAAAAAAATCGAAAAATAGCTCGAGATACGCCGACGTACTCTCGAGCGCAACACGTGCTAAGCCTAATGAAGTAAACGAATCAAAATCACTTATTTATGCACAAATTAAGTTTCTGAACGCATCTATCAATAGCAACAAACAAATCGGATCTATACCTAAGACGGATTAACTTCCAATCTAAATTGAACCACATTCCCGAGTCATAAAGTTAAAATCATGTTATGATAACAGAGCAGAGAAACCGGTCCGAGCGAGAGCAACCAACTAAGTGGGTAGTGTCCCGCTCGCACTTATACACTGTTTCCATTGAAAGTGCCGAAAATTAAAATATAAATGAATTATTTGACTGTCTCTAAAATCTGTGGCATGAACCGTCCATGAATTCTCATTGAAGGCATTGACATCCGTTGACATCTATCAAATATGATTCGCCTACGGTCTGCTGCTAGCGCCTGCAGCAAGAAGCTCATTAGCGGATTAATTTGCTGATTGGCAGTTATTGTCTATGTGTTGTCTACAACCATTTCAGTCGCGCGCAAATGTTTACAATTAGTGTAAAAGAGATGACTATTATTTTGTTATCGTTTTCGGTTAAAAACTCTATATTTACGTGACGTCTAATTTAAATGTGTGTATATTTGTGTTTGTGTGCTAAGTGTCCCAATAAATTTAACGCCAAAGTTCTCAGAGGCGGCTTCCATGTTTATTTTCGTTCACTGGATACCACCCACTAGTATGACTGTGTCGGTCACAGTTTTTCGGCGCAGTACTCAACCCGTCTTAGGTATAGATCCGTGCGTGCCTGACTCCATAGCACACAACGCTATCTATACTAGGCAAAAATCCATGTATCCAAGACTTCGTATTGAAAATATAGAAATAACCCTGCTAATTTGAAAAGTCACAGGATAGTATCACGATGTATAGTGTTAGAGAGAATTTTGTATTTTGTTTGGTTATATTGTCAATGTGACACTGACCCGATCATGTTTGTTACAATCTGTCAATGGCAACAAACAAATATGGCCGAACGTTTTTGTAATTATTTAGTATATTTAAACACGAAACACGCGACAATCCAAGTTTTGCCGATATATGTTCTCGATTGGAAACTCTTATTTTTTTACGTTTTTTCAATTTGAGGCGGGTCTCGATCGTAAACTAGCTATCGAAAACTCTTATTACGTTAGCGTATAAACGAGTTTCGAATAGATTTCGATTTAACTGCTACCATTAGTCAATTACACGTTAACTACGGTCGCTAAGGTTAAAACGATACATCGCGTAGTTAAGGTTTTGACACAAAATGACGTGCCTAACTTCACAGCACACAAATCTATCTCTTTCTAAATATACTAAAAAGACAGAGAACGGATGATACTAGGCAAAAATTTACGTATCCGGGTGGATTTCAACGAGAAATTTTTCACCATACAAAAAAATATTTTTTATTTTATTTCTTTCAAATGGGACAAAAACTATTCTAAATGATGTAGGAATGTTTTCTGAGTAATTTAATAGTATTTAGCCAAGCATTTAATGCGTATTTTCGAAGTTATAAGATTCGTAACATTGAACCATGAGATGGTGTTGACGAATGTGGTCCGGCGATGATTTTTTAATAGACGGTGATGATATCACTTGTATGGTAATGACTAGTTGCTGGTGTAAAGGTAGGTATAAAATAAACCACAGAAAAGCAAATTAAAATATTTTTAATTTGATAAATCAATAATAAGTACTAGTGATGCGCCGAATACGTTTTTCACCGAATACGAATACTCGGCCGTTCAAGGTTAAATTTTTCGGTTTTTCATAAAAATCTTGTCAACGGTGGCCCATAGCAAAAAAACTTTCTGAAGCATAAATGATCTACATAAAATTATCTACAAAAAAGGTTCTATACACTTTTCCGCTAGGATTAACATTTAATGAGATAATAAAGGGGGAATATAAAATTTTATGATAATATAAGTGGCTTCTCATTCCTTTGTTTTTGAATATTTTTAAAAACAAAAAATACTATATTCTTGCACTCAATGAGCTCTACTCGTCGATATACCCCACTCGGTGAGGAAGGCCATTTTTCATATATTCTTGAAACTTGTAACAAATTCCACTCAAAAATATTTGTTAAGTGTTTGTTTGCAGTTAAACCGAATAATTCGGCTGAAGACCGAACATTCCAAAACATGCCGAATCGGTTATTATTCTTTATATGCCGAATACCGAATAACCGAATATTCAGCGTATTTCTAATAGAATATGCCAAATACCGAATAATAACCGAATATTCGGCGCATTTCTAATAGAATACGCCGAATACCGAAAAATAACCGAAAATTCGACGTATATCAAATAGAATATGCTGAAAACCGAATATTCGGCGCATCTCTTATAAGTACACCACTTCTTAATAATCTTATATTTTTGTAATACTTGACAGCCAAAGTGTGTATGGTTTTTTATCGAGGACGTTAATATTAGTATCATATTTGATTTAATTTTCGCTCCGACGATCTGAAAAGAACAAAAACTATATTATGAGTCCAAATCTAAAATGCGGCAAAAATATCATTTAAAACGTGAAAATCGTAACACCAACAGGGTAATAACATATTTTTCGAACGCGCGTCACCAAACATAAGCATGGAGTTTATTAATTTGTTAAATATTTACAACTCATAGTGCATAATACCCAAAACCAAATAAATAAATAAAGGAAATCGTCATCACCATACATATGGAATCATAACCGTCCATTGCTTGAAAACCGGTGATGACGGGTATGGTGTTGACAATTTGCAAACTTTTTGAAGATTATTCTTGAACGCTAAGTATTATTGCTAAGCCACTGTCACGTCATTAATCTTCATTTGGAGTTACGGTTTCTTAGGTAATTTGTTTTAATATCATATAAGTACTTACTTTTAACGGCTCCTGGATGGTTATGACGCGAATCATGGCTAATCATTTCTCCCAAAAACACTTTTTTGATTTTTTCGGTTCGGTGCGCCTATATGTAAACGTCCACTCATTTTCGATGTTCGAATCGAATTTAGGGAGCAGAAGGGGGCCCCACGATGTGTTTCACCGCGGATATACAAAACTACCTCGACTTTGATAATACGCTGACGGTGTTGACGAATTTCGGTACTAAATTTTTAAATAATTTTATTTGTACTTATTTGATGTACGAATTATTTAATATTTTTTTATATGTAAAAAGGCAACATGGAAAAACTGTAACTGACGAAAATTTCGGAATCGTACGTTGCGTACGCGATATTTTTCACTACAAACATAAAGACTTGGATTTTTTCACACGACGGTGATGATTTTGAACATATAAAATATTTTCCTCCAAGAAAACTGTTTAATTATTGGTGGTTTTGATTGAAGCACTATTAATATATAAGTACTAGCCAATGAATAAAAAAGTTTCTATATCTGAAACTTGTTAACTTTTTTTTATAATGACCGAAACATAACTTTTCGCCTGATTTTGAAATCCACCCATCCACGCCTTCCTTTTAAAAATATAGAAATAAACCTCTTAATTTAAAGTGTCATAGAACAATGTCAAAAGGTTCAGTGTTAGAGACACTTGAATTTTTTCCGGTTATTTTATCAATTTGACATTTGTTATGACGAGGTTATGGACGTTATAATTTATAAAAAAAAAATGCGTATTTCTAGTGCCACGTAATTCCAGTACTTTCGCTCCTACACATCTTGCTCACACCTTTAAAAAGGCAGGCGCAGCGGCTGAGAGTGCGGCCAAGCTCAAACACGGCAAATACGCCAACCTTGAACCGGTGTATGACTTCGTTCCGGTAGCGGTCGAGACAGCTGGACCTTGGTGTGCTGAGGCTAAGAGCCTTATTAAGGATATAAGACGGCGCTTGAGGGAAAGGGGCTGCGACCCTCGCTCTGGTTCTTACCTGGTCCAACAAATTTCACTGGCAATGCCGCCAGTATCATTGGCACGTTTGGTCCAGGTGAGTATCGGAGTGGGGTGTGATATGATTTAGGATAAATTATATTGTGTTTGTTATATTTTGGGTGTATAGTTTTTAGGTTTATTATTATTTTTTAATTCCTGTTACACATTTGTATATATAGTTTTATTGATAAAGTACATATGATATGATAAGTACATAAGTATAGATAAGTGTGAAAATATGTATCGTTCTACTTTTAGTTTATTTGTGTCACGTAGAATATAGTATTCCAGTTACTGGTTGATTAAATATGTAGAAGTAAGTAGCTATTTATAATGTACATTTTAATAAAGTTCGTTTAATACTGTACCTACCTAAACTGAGTGATACAATATGCGCAAGCAAGTTTTGTTTTATGACGAAATATTTTTGGATTCAAGTGATTGGATAAAATTAAGTCCCTTTTCTTTGTGTTAACAGAAATGGCGATCTTAGAAGCCCCGGCAAGGGTATCAATTTGAGTCAGTGGACAGAATCGGCAAAACTTCTAAACGTACGCCGATGCAAAAAAAGGTAACAGACAGAAAGATACTTTATCTACACACATATCATAAATCCTCTAATATGCGTTCGGAAACCGTAGAAAATGACTCTCATTTCAACATTCAATGAATTTATGGCAATTTTCTTATCTGTGGCTAAGGCTACAGCAGTAATAAAATATTTCATTTTAATCTCATATATGATGTTAAAATATTACGTCAAACAAAACTGTCAAAATTTAAATGTCAAAGTTGACATGTCCCTATTCTAGTATCACTGAAAATTCAAATTCAGTCGATGCGAAATGTCAGCTCGATGTTTTTTTAGTATAATATCGCACGAAATTTGAGCTAGAACGACATGATCACATCATAATAAGGACTCTTTACTTTTTAAAATAAGATTCAGGTATCGGTTGCCAGTTCTGATTTCGATATTTCCGCAACCGTGCAAAAAAGGTTGTATTAACACAATTATTGTATTTATTTACTACGGTTTCTGAACCCATCTTAGAGTAATTATAATATGTGTGTAGATAAAGTAATGTATGCAACTGTACATAATTAGGCATTAAAACACTCGTGTGACCTTATTATGAAACTCGCCTTCGGCTCGTTTCATAAAACACACTCGTGTTTTAATGCCCCTCATTATGTACCAGTTGCATAAACTACTATTTGCATTTATTTATAATAAGTATAAGTATTCTCGCGGTCGTTCAACAGCATGTGATCCTTGCTAAAAAGATCGGGCCTTTTACAACTCTGGGCCATCAAGTAGTTAATATGCGACTTGATAAAAATTATCACTTCGCTAACATAAACTGTTAAAGGTGGAAATTACTTATGTCTGTGTCCTCGTCTAGCGGGCCTGTATATACGTAGACAATAGTGTTTTTATTTATTTAAACGGTGCTGATTTAGATTTTATTTGTATCTTCTCTAGACAGGAGTGAGACGGGCCTGAATGACCTAATACACGGCGACGATCCTGCGGCTCGGTTCTCAACCTAGCTACTACTGGTGCCAGACAGCATGGTACCGCAGTCCGATGCAAAACCTCTCATCTCCAGTCCACAGAAGGGCTCGCACTCGGGCACTTTTATTGTGTTGTCGAGAGATATCCTGTTCTGGATTAGCTTTATTGTCATTGACTTTTAGAGACCATATACATCTATAACCATATTAAACTAGTCTTACAATTTTATTTACACTGTAAGATATTGACTTTGTTGATTTGTAGTTTTGTGGTAATTATCAGAAATTCTTAAATTATTGTTATTGTCAGACTTTGCTACATTGTTAATTAATATTTGGACACGTGAAAGGTCCCTGTGGCCTGCAGAATAAATAATTGATTTTGTTTTTTTTATTCACGGTTGGATTTGGCAAGGCAAGCCTTTGTCAGATCTGACTGTAGGTGGTGAAAATTCCAACAGGAAGCAGAGCGGGAGAGCAATAGATTAAGGTAGTTAGAGTTAAGAATGTAAAATGGATGGTTAGATTTGTTTGGACAATGTTTAGGAATTATTAGGAAATAGAGTTGTCAATACTTTGGAAAAAAAATAAAGATTTTTATTATGTATGTATACTCTTTTATTTTACCTATTTTAAGCAAAGGCAGCTAGTTCATTATTATTATAATTTACTATAAAATACCTTGAATTTGTTCAGGTAAATAACTCATTTTCTGGATCATATTAGCTTGAAATTTTCCCTGTTCATGTCGTTCGTTTTCATAGTATTCGCAGCCTTCCCCAACATATACCACACCAAAATTGCCATTTATATAAATAATGCTTAATAGTACATTACTTAACGAGGGCGGTAAAACAAAGAATGTCTCAGATCGCAGGTATTTGACGCCCGAGCCGAAGGCAAGGCCTAATGTGTTAAGTACAAAATTTTATGTCACCCTCTGTCCAGGAAGTGGGATATCCCGCGCGCGGAGCGTGCAGTAATTGCCGCTTTATGGCCAGGTGTGACATAAAATAAATTTAAATAACACATCATCATCAGCCTATATACATCCCACTGCTGGGCACAGGCCTCCTCTTATAGATGAGGGGGATTGGGCAGTAGTCCCCACGCTGACCCAGAGTGGGTTGGGGACTTCCCATACATCATTGAATTTCTTCGCGGATGTATGCAGGTTTCCTCACTATGTTTTCCTTCACCGAAAATCTAACGGTAAATATCAAACGATATTCCGTAGGTACATAAGTTCCGAAAAACTCATTGGTACGAGCTGGGATTCGAACCCACGACCGCCGCTTAACAGCTGCATGCCTAAACGACTAAGCTACCGTAGCTTGATTGACACATTATTTCTAACGTTTTCACGGTTCTCACGCTCCATTTTGCAAGTGAAATAGTTTTCTACAGTCGATATCGTATTGTTCGATAGCTTCTGTCAAATTTGTAGCTCATGGTACCGATTTTCTACGGAAACGTCAGTCGCTAGCGTTGATACTCGTAGTTTTCGATAGGTAATTTACTGTTATGACTCATACTACCGATCCCTAGTTCTATGAGTGACCGCCAGAGGCGCTGTACTTTTTTCCATACAAATTGTTTGCGCAGTCGCTAGCGAGTATAGTAATAGTTTTCTACAGTCGATATCGTATTGTTCGATAGCTTCTGTCAAATTTGTAACTCATGGTACCGATTTTCTACAGAAACGGCTATACTTGACAGCTACAGAACGTTAGTCGCTAGCGTTTAATTTTCGATAGGTAATTTAACGTAGGACTCATACTACCGATCCTTAGTTCTATGAGTGACCGCCAGAGGCGCTGTACTTTTGTCCATACTAAATCGTTTACGCAGTCGCTAGCGAGTACGGTAAGAACTTTCGATACAAACTCGTGGTAGAGGTACAGTAATAACACGATCCGGTCAATGTGGGACGTCATAAACCGAGAAAAGGGCAACAATATCCGCCAAGACCAAGTGGACTTTACAGAATTAATCACGGACTCGGATGGCACCATATTTAACACCAAAAAGGCTGCAGCGGATCCATGCCATGAACTGCCGATTTGCCGGTGCGGCTGCGGCGTGCGGCGCGGCGCCCGCCGACCTGCCGCGCGCCCTCGCCGCGCTGCACGCCGCGCGCCCGCCTGCAGGCAGACCGATGCATTATACTCGAATAAAAATGTTTAAGAAATTAGTAGAAAAATAAAATAATTTTAAGATTGTAAATCTATGTAATAGAACAATTCTGACATTTTGTAAGCACTTTAAGCAGATATATGTTTGAATGGAGTTAGTAAAGCTGTTTTATTTCATTACTAAATATACAAAACCTATTTGGATTTGAAGAGTAGCTAATTTATCTGGCGTTATATTCTAATTTCTTTGGAGTGATTCTGGTGCATTCCTAATTTGTTTGGCATATTTTGTAATTTCTTTGGTCCTATCCTAATTTCTTTGGCAATAAAATTTTCAAATTGCTAAAACTTAAGAAATATAGTAGAAATTTAAGGCAGAATAATATATTTGAGTCCTTAATAAGGCAAGTTATTCCATTTGGCTAAAATCTCAAAAAAAATTGCGCCACAGAAATTAGAAAAAAATATAGTAGAAATTTAAGGCAGAATAATATATTTGAGTCCTTAATAAGGCAAGTTATTCCATTTGGCTAAAATCTCAAAAAAAATGCGCCACAGAAATTAGAAAATTTCAAGCGAAATTTGATATTCACTCATCATTTGCCGTTTGTGATTTATCATTAATCGTTTATCACTATCGTATTTTTATCAATTCAATTCAATTCAATTCAATTCAAATTTATTTCAGAATCAATATTCCATAGGTTTAATAATAACATTAAGCACATACAAGACTAAAATGTTAGTAACAATAATTCTTAAGAAACTATGTTAGTAAATACAGGAATTAGCATTGACAATTATATTTAATTTAATAATAATAAACGCCCTCCTGTGGTGTGGAGCTGTATCCACCGCCGCAGTATTGGGGAGTCCCACCTCTCGGCCAGCGTTTGTAGGATGGTGTTCGTGGAGCCGCGCACACGTCTCAGCATCGAGGCGGCCCTCTTTCTGATGATGGCATGGAAGCCGTCAATCTGCCGCTCCGCGAACATCGCGGAAGCGCTACAGTACCTCGGCAGCCCGAACAGCACCCTACACGCGTCATTATACTGGACACGCAGGGCGCTGTATGCACGCTGCGTATGTCTGACCCATAGGCTGCACGTGTAAAAAGATTGGCAGTACGCCCTAAAAAGGGTAACTTTAACTGTATCGGTACAACGTGCAAACCGCCGGGCCAGCATATTACATCGTACAGCCAGCGCCCTGCGTTCCCTCTCTATATCAATATTGTCACATAAGTCATCGGTGACCCAGTGGCCCAAATATTTGAATTTCTGCACCTGCTTTAATGGTGCCCCACATAACCTGACAGGTGGTACATCGAAATACGTTTTGGTATCAGCCTTGAAAATCATGAATTCGCTTTTAACAGCGTTATATTTAAGCCCATGGGCCTCCGCATAAGCCTCACAAACACTCAACATCTTCTGCAACGCACTAATCGAGGGGCTGAGCAACACCATATCATCGGCATAACTGATGTTATTTATGCAAACCCCGTCCACAGAGCATCCTATGTTGGCGTTGCTGAGCTCCTCGACCAGCCGGTTCATGTACAGGTTGAAGAGCCGGGGCGAGCTTAGCCCCCCCTGCCGCACCCCGCACTCCAACCTGTACGCGTCCGAGTGCGCCCCCGCCCATTTTACACAATTTTCCTGCTTGCTGTACCAGTACCTGATGATGGAAATGACTTCACCAGGCATGTCAGTCTCTTCCCTCATCTTCCGCCACAGCTTGTCGTAGGATACCAAGTCGAAAGCTTTTGACAGGTCCAAATAACAGGCAAAAACAGGCGTTTTTCTAGCTGTGTAATATTGTACAGTCTGCTTGAGACACAGGATGGCACTTTCTGTGGATAGGCCAGGTCGGAACCCGAATTGAGCATCGTGTAATTTTATGTGCCTATCCAAGTGTCTATCAAGCAGCCTGTCCAATACCTTAGCTATCACATTAGCTAGCGAGATGGGCCTGTAGTTGGACATGTCAGAAGCATCGCCGGTCCTATTTTTTAAGATACGTACAACTACTGTATGCAACAGATCATCAGGCAGATAGCAATGGCTAAGACACAAATTGAAAAACATGGCCAGGACTCTAGGTAAGTGAACCCCGGCGTACTTCAGGTGCTCGATACTGAGGCTGTCCTTACCTGGAGACTTCCCTCTTACCATTTCCCTAATCACGGAAGATACTTCCTTAGCAGAGAACGTAACACTAAGGTCCTTAGGAGAGCTGTCAACATCGGGCGCCTGAGCCGAGGGCGCTAGGAGCGACTGTACGCGAAAATGACTTCTAAAGGCATTGGCGATTAGTATGGGCTCGTGGTGACCGGCGACGCTCACGGGGGTTCCCGGCTTTGGATTTAATTTATTAGTGGCTTTCCAGAAACTAGAAAATTTCCCACTGGAGTGATGCTGCGCAATTATTTCCATTTTTATTGTTTGCTCGTTGTCTTGGCAGTATTTTAATTTAGATTTAAATATACGCCTGGTCTCATTCATATTATTATATAAAGGTCCACTAGTAGGTTTTCCACACGATAACCAATTAAGGTAAGAAAGCCGGGCCTCTCCGTGAGCGCTACTGACATGTTTATTCCAGCCGGTTACATACTTATGTTTTTTGCGAGCAGACGAATTGCGAGTACATTCGGCCGCATCGCTGATTATACAAATTATACTACTATACATATTATCCAATAATAGCCTATGATTATGATTAAAACATTTTTTGTCGGCACATTGACTAGAATCACTCGGAAAGTCAAAATCCCGAAACTTAGAATTACATAACTCATGATATTTATCTATTTGTTCCTTGTCCCTTTCACCCCATATCACTCTGTTATCTTGGGTATCGAAACACATAACTTTAGGTATTATAGTACTTACATTGCACTCACTACTACTTTATCGTATGCTATAATATGGTTATGTCGTGCTGTCTATTGTCGCGTCGATTAAATGACATTTAGTCCTTTATCCAAGGGAAACGTCATCCAACGAATATGCCCGATGGTTTTTGTCATCATTTAGTATTTTAAACACGAAATACGCAGCAATCCGAATTATGGCGATATATGTTGTCGAGTCAAAACTCTTATTTTTTTCACGAACTTCTATTTAAGACGGGTCTCGATCGGATCTGCCGTAGCACTCGACGGACTATTAATATCAAATTAATATAGATAACACACTATCTACTTTTGACAGCGAGAAGTGATAAACGACAACCACTGACGTTTATACATAACATGGGCGCTCGATAAATAGATAAACTATCGTGAATTGACGTTTTAACTCAGATAATTTTATCGTCGTCCTTAAGGGGTGACGATAAGCTATATCGTATGGAAAAAGCCTTGGTTTTTTAACATAAAACGAGCATTTTATTTTTAAGTGATTAAATTACTTTAACAACCTAATACAAGTAAATTCTAGCAATTAAAACCCAACCGGAACACAAAGAATCAAAGAAATTTAAAAGATCATAATACAACACCTCCCCCAAGCCGGCTGGTCCCCGTGGGGGAAAACGACCACCACCCTCCATCAAAAGAAAACGAGAACAATAGAAAGAAAAAGCAAATATTATATGTGGGCACATATAATGTGCGATCACTGGTATCTCCCTCCAGGCAAATTGAGCTAGAAAATGCATTGAAAAACATACACTGGGATATCTTAGGCCTCTCAGAGGTGAAAAAAAGTGGGACAAATATAGTCCAAAATGATGAATACATAATGTTCTACAAAGGTGATACAAGTGGAAGAAACGGCGTGGGATTTATGGTTAAAAATTATCTGAAAGACAACATAACAAACTTTATAGCTATATCGGACAGAGTAGCCAGAATAGACATAGAATTCTCAAACCAAAACAATACTTTTAACATAATTCAAGTCTACGCACCTACAGAAAAATACTCAGAGGATGATATCCAATCATTCTATAGTGAGATCCGGAAAGCTATGAACAATGCGAAGGGAAATATTCTAATAATAGGCGATTTCAATGCCAAGATAGGAAGTCCAACTGTAGAAGACAGACATACTATGGGACCGTGGGGATATGGCAAAAGAAACAGCAGAGGAGAAACATTAATAGAATTCTGTATTGAAAACCAACTTAGTATTATGAACACTTATTTCAAGAAAAACCAAAAACAAAAGTGGACATGGTGTTCACCTGACCTCAATACTAAAAATGAAATTGATTTCATAATAGCAAGAAACACAATAAATTTAGAAGACATACAGATTATTAACACATCCCATCCTACAGATCATAGACTCGTAAGAGCAAAACTAATATTAAACTGTGAGAAAAAGAAGACTAGAACCACATATAAGCACAAGACAGCAGATCTTCTACCAATAGAACAAGAATCTTTGAAAAATATATTTGCTGAAAAATCTAAAAACTTCCAAATAGAAACCACCCAGAAATCGTATACAGAACTAATAAATAATATAACACATAGCTACAACAAACTACCTTCGAAGAAAACAACAAAAACCAGGGATATAGTCAACACTCCAGAGGTAACTAATCTGATCCAAGAAAGAGAACTGCTGAAAGGAAAGAAGATCAAGACAAGAGCAGAAAGAAAACGCCTAAGTAAACTGTACTGGATTATTAGTAGCAAAATAAAAAAGAATATGAAAGAATATCAAATGAAAATTATAGAAGAAGAAATACAACAAAGAAGCTCAGCGAAAAGAGCTGACAAAAGGCTGAATAATACAAAGACATGGATAGTATCTCTGAAAAAAACAAATAAGTGTAACACTACACGTAGAGAGGCTATTGTGAATATAGCCACAGATTTCTTCAAAAACCTATATGATATAGACAACGAACAAATTACTCACAACACAACATATAATAATCAAGACGACGACATCCCTGCCCTTTTAGAATCTGAAGTACAGCATGCAATCAGATCACTCAAAAACAACAAATGTCCCGGGGAGGATGCTATTACGAATGATGTACTTAAAGCCATCTCCGAACCCCTGACTCCGATACTTACAAACATATTCAACAACATAATTTGCACATTACACATACCGGAAGAATGGGAGATGTCAATAATAACATTATTATATAAAAAAGGAGACCCGCTAGATATGGCTAACTACAGGCCAATAAGTTTGTTACCCACAATTTACAAATTATTCTCTAAGATCCTACTGTCAAGAATAGCCCCGACAATCGAATTCAATCAGCCTAAAGAGCAAGCAGGATTTCGAAGTAAATACTCGACTATAGATCATATCTTCACCCTTACACAAATAATGGAAAAATATATAGAGTACAAAAAAGAGTTATATATCGCCTTTGTGGATTACTCCAAAGCTTTTGACTCTATCTCACATAAAGCACTATGGAATGCACTGATATCACAAGGCGTAAACAGGAAGTATGTGAACATATTACAAGCACTCTATAGCAAAAGTAAAGCAGTAGTCAGGTTGGAGAGAAAAGGGAGTAGCTTTAACATATTGAGGGGTGTAAGGCAAGGTGATCCGATATCGCCCAATCTCTTCACATCACTACTAGAAGACATCTTCAGGAAATTAAACTGGAAAAGAATGGGCCTGCGAATAAATGGAGAATACTTGAGTCACCTTCGATTTGCAGATGACATAGTCATTTTGAGCGAAAACCATCAAGACCTAGAAGTAATGCTAAAGAACTTAGAAGCAGAAAGTCAAAAGTGTGGACTACAAATGAACACTAGCAAAACCTGCATCTTGACTAATGGGAAACATAGACCAGTTCAACTGAGCCAGGGCACCTTAACATATGTTGAAGAATATACCTATCTAGGTCAGAATATTTCATTCCAAGCACAGACCATGGTCGAAGTAGAAAGACGAATTAAAAGGGCTTGGAGTAAATACTGGGCTCTTAAACATGTATTCAAAAGTAAACTGCCTTTACACTTCAAAAAGAAAATATTTGACAACACTATATTGCCTATAGTTACATATGGATGCCAGAGCTGGGCTTTTACCAAAGAGATGGTTCGCAAACTCCAAGTCTTCCAAAGATCCGTAGAAAGAAGTATGCTGGGTTTAAGACTCAAAGACAGAATAAGGAGCAGCGAGATAAGGCAGAGAACGAAATTGAAGTGTGTGACAGAGGTAGCCTGCAGGACAAAGTGGAGATGGGCAGGACACGTGGCCCGAGCACAAGACGGCCGATGGAGCGAACGGGTGCTCCACTGGTGGCCACCGGAGGATAAGCGCCAACGGGGCCGCCCACGTCGCAGATGGTGTGATGATATCATCAAAATAGGAGGACCTACATGGACCAGAATAGCCACCGACAGAGAAAGATGGCATCAGATGGAGGAGGCCTTTGTCCAACAATGGACAACCCAATAACTGAAATTGTATCACATATACTTATATTTAATACTTAAAAGGGAAATAAAAGGCTTATATTATTATTATTATTATTAAATTACTTTAACACGGCTATTTCTGTAGGTATATATGTAGGTTGGCTACAGTTGAGGGCAAATGACATTATTAAATAAAAACTTGTGTGGAATATCAATTGTACATATAAGTAGTCAGTAGCTTTACGATGAAGGAAAACGTCGTGAGGAAACTGGTGTAATCCCAACAAGGTCTAATTTTTTATCTGAGTTAGAAGGTCAGATGGCGGTTCATCATCACCATATGAGCCGAAAGACTGCCACTACTGGACATAGGCTTCCCCCAAAGAATGCCACAATGAACGATTCTGCGCCGCTCGCATGCAGCGGACTCCCACTCAAGTGACAAGCCTAATCAATAAGGTCTAGTTTCCCCTGTGTTGCAAGGTCAGATAGCAGTTGCTTCCGTAAAAAAAACTAGTGCCTACACGAAATCTTTGGACTAGGTAGCGGATTCCGAACATCCTTCTAGATGCTACTGTACTGGGATAGCGCTAGGAGGATGATTTACAGTTAGCTTTTCGTGAGGAAACCTCCACACAGCACATCTACGAAGATTTTCAAAGGAGTGTGTGAAGCCACCAATCCTCATTGGGCCTCATTGTTGTATTTAATTTAGCCGCTACTACACTTCGCTATGGGTGTGCAAATGTTCGTGTTGCATCTTTTTCTACAATATCGCAAAAGAAAGGGAGGCGGATACGCAACGCGAATACGCGTAGCGAAGTATAGTATAATATAATATATATGTTATTGTTTTGACTTCACGTTTATCATAGATAACACACAATAAGTACAAGAAGGAACAACACCACAGCAAAGAAATGCCACACTAACCGTATATTATAAAAAGTCACTTAAGTGTGCTAAGCACAACGCATTTCTAAACCTTCTTAGTTTGGTAGCATAATAAAAGGCCGCCTAATGAAAAGCATGCATTCATCATGCAGTATAAAATTTAATATTTCTTTTAGTTTGTAGTTAGGTTTTAGACTTATTTGAGTATTATTTTTAATGTTTTTTTTTTCCTTTTGTTCATTTATATTTGATTAATTTGTATATATCTTTTTAAACATGGATTAAATACTCTAGAAGTTGAACTTTTTGAAGGATGTCGTTTTCGTTGATTAAGTCACCAAACGACATTTAATCGTCTTCTTAATTTTATCGTGTGTCAGAAGCATGTTCGGGAAGACGATATAAATGGGATGGTGATAGTGAGAAATGAACTATAAATGATAAACATAGCCCCCGATGACACGTTGCACTTTTACTTACGTACCTACTCTGTCAAAATCCTAATAATATTATAAACGTGAAAGTTTGTGCGGATGGATGTATGTATGTACATTCCGCTTAATCTCAAATATTTTTATATAGAACGACGGTGGCAAACAAGCGTGCGGTCCACCTGATGGTAAGCCGACACCGCAGCCTATAGACGCCTATAGAAGTTCAATTAAACTTTCCAGAATTATACCTTAGACATCAGAATAGGACATAGGCTATAATTTATTCCAAAATTCATCCCCTTAGGGGGTCAAAAGGGGGAGGTAATTTGATATGGAGAACAAAATTATCTTTAAGATAGAAACTTAAAACCTACCTACCTACTAGACTAAGCATAGAAATGGAAAAAACCGGCCAAGTGCGAGTCGGACTCGCGCACGAAGGGTTCCGTACCATTATCTATAAAACGGCAAAAAAATCACGTTTGTTGTATGGGAGTCCCCCTTAAATATAAATGTTTTTGTTTTTTAGTATTTGTTGCTATACCGGCAACAGAAATACATCATCTGTGAAAATTTCAACTGTCTATCATGGTTCATGAGATACAGCCTGGTGACAGACGGACAGACAGACTGACAGACGGACAGCGGAGTTTTAGAAATATTTGGGTCCCGTTTTACTCTTTGGGTACAGAATCCTAGAAACTGCCCTCTCTGTGTGAAGTCGTCGCGGTTTATAGGTACATGCGAAAGTATCTCTGTCTGTTACCCCTTCACGCTTAAACCGCTTAACCGACTTAGATGAAAATTTGGTATGGATATAGTTTGAGTCGAAGGGAAGGACATGGATACTTTTTACCCTGGAAAACATAACTTAAGGGGGTGAAAGTTTGTATGGAAGAGAGATAACTAGGTAAGCGCCTGAAATAAAAGAATAGCAATAACGCAATGACCAAGTTCTACGCAGATGAAGTCGCGGGTAAAAGCTAGTATTGCAAATGTTAACATTCTAATCTAAACTGTTCTTATAACGATGTTAATTTCGTACAAACTCACACGTATAGGTTATAGGTTATAGGTTATAGGTTTGCGCGGGCTAATTTTCCGCAACTCGACGTCGAACGCGCCTATTTTGCGTGGTGGGTTGACAACGTTACTCGTGCCAACCCAATTCTACCAGAAAGCCTAGCAGACCCTTGACGTTGCCGACGACTTCTGATAGGGACCTCGGTGATCCGAGGTGTTTTGCCCGGTATGCTGCCACCCCAGGGCATGACAGGATGACGTGGGCGGCTGTCTCTTCACCCTCCATACAGGCTCTGCAGAGAGGGCTATCTGTAACACCTAAAGTGAAGAGGTGCTTGTTTAGTAAGGCATGACCAGTAATGGCCCCCGTTAGGAGACGGAGTGCTGGCCTTCTTAGCTGCATCAGCTTCCTTGACAATCCGGGGTTGATCGTCGGGAGGGCCTCCTTGGTTTGCCTGCAGGTACTTAGGTTATGCCAGTATTTTTGGTGTTCTACCTTAGTGTGCTGTCGCAGTGTACTCCGCAGCCATGCAGGAGGTAGAGGTATTATAGGTTCTGGTCCCTCCACCCTAGAGTCTGAACCCTCTCTGGCTAGTGCATCCGCTGCGTCGTTACCGCGTGAATTGCTGTGGCCTTTGATCCACTGCAGGGTTATGCCGTTATCGGTACATACCTCCGTCAGGATCTTGTGGCACTCATGTATCAGCCCAGATGTTGTTGTGTGGTTTTGTAGGGCTTGTAGCACTGATCGGCTGTCAGAGAGTATGCGGATGGGATATCCTCTTACCTCCCTGGAGACGATTGCGTGAGCAGCCATTATTATGCCCATACACTCTGCCTGGAAGACTGTGCTGTGGGCTCCTAATGGTGTCGAGATATGTATGTTCAGGTCCTCCGAGAATACTCCCGATCCAGTGCCTGACCTTGTTTTGGACCCATCCGTGAAGATTCTCAACTCCCTGGGGTTAAGGCCTTCTCGGGGGGATTCGTGCAGTTGAATTTTGTACTTCTTGTCAAAGACAAATTGCCTGGGTATCATGTCGCTTATCGCCTCTATGAGAGGTTCCTTACCGATTGCCTCGTACAGTATTTCGGTGTGAGGTACTCTTGGCAGTCTCCAGAGCCGCTGCTTTTTAAGCCGTATGGCGGAGGCTAAAGCTTCCTGCTTGATGAAGAGGTGTAGCGGCGGTAGGCCTACTATGGCTTCCAGGGCTGCAGTCGGTGTAGTCCTCATGCAGCCCGTGGCCGCCATGCACGCCAATCTCTGGAGACGCTGTAACTTAGCTTCGACTGTCGTTAGGGTGACGCGAGGCCACCACACTACGGCGCCGTAGCTTACAATTGGTCGAATTACTGCCTGATAGAGCCATAGAGTGATTTTGGGGTTGAGCCCCCATGTTCTACCTACCATTCTACGGCACTGCCAGAAGGCGACTGTAGCTTTTTCGGTTTTGTTGTTTAGATGGCTGCTCCAATTCAACTTGCTGTCAAGTATTACACCTAGATACTTCACCTCGGGTGCTAGTTGGAGCTCTGTATTGAACAGCCTGGGCAGTCGGTAGTTGCCCAGGTTCCGTTTGTTAGTGAACATTACCATTTCAGTCTTCCTTGGGTTGACTGATAGTTCGTTGTCGTTGCACCAGCGTTCCACGATGGAAAGTGCAGCGCGGGAGACTTCGCACACCGTTCCAGCGTGGATGCCGCTTGTGAGTATCGCTATGTCATCCGCATATCCAACGGCGTAGTGGCGACTATTGTTTAACTTGGTGATCAGGTCGTTGACCACCATGTTCCAGAGGAGTGGTGAAAGGACACCACCTTGGGGGCATCCTTTTGCCACTCGTGCTTGCCTTGTTTCGTCCTCCCCAAGTCTTATGACTCTCTGACTTAACATGTTATTTATCCAGTTGATCATAACTGCATTCACTCCGTGTCTTACCAGTGCTGCCGTTATGCTGGTGAATTTAGTCTTGTCGAAGGCCCCTTCGATGTCGATGAAGGTGCCCAGGCACATAGTCTTGTTTTTAATCGCTACCTCAATTTTGGTGACCACCGCGTGAAGTGCTGATTCTGTTGATTTACCTGAACTGTAGGCATGTTGGTTTGGGTGAAGCGGAAGATGGGCTAGCGCCTTCTCCCTTAGGTACCTGTCGCATAGCCTCTCCAACGTCTTTAGCAGAAAGGAGGTGAGGCTGGAGGTCTCACACGTAATGACATAATGTAAGAACCTAAAACACAAGTTAAATATGTGTATTCTACAAATAACCTAACCTAACTCCCGTCCTTCGGAAGGCCCACTAAGCCGTTGATCCCGGCTGCTGTCTATGGCAGCAAACGGCCTACGCGCGCGCGCGGCGGCGGCGGCGGCGGCGGGTTACGGCCTTCGGGCAGCTTGAAAACTTCTAACAGTCAAGTTGCCCACTCACATGACAAAGCCTAATCCCAATAAGGTCTAGTTTCCCCTCGGGTTGGAAGGTCAGATTGCAATAGCTTACGTAAAAACTAGAGCCTACGCCAAATCTTGGAATGAGGTAGCGGACCCCAGGCATCCTTGAGGATGCAACTGTAGTGGGATAACGCTAGTGTAGCCTAACTCCCGCACACCATTCTATTCGAGAAGTAGATAATATATTACCAAGCAAAGTGACAAGCGTCCATAGGCTGCGGTGCCCGCTTACCATCAGGCGGGCCGTACGCTTGTTTGCCACCAACGAGAGCACTTGAATATAAATTTATCCTAGTAGAAACGTCAAATCACGTCAGTTTATCGTTTTCGTTATTAGTCGATGTCGACAGTGGATAGCAGGAGTAACCATGTTATACATCGATAAATGTTCGGTAAATTTACCGTTTATCATTTATCGAGCCCTTATCGACGTCGACAAACGGCAAATGATAAACCATCATAGACGGCCTGAACACGTATTTACTATTGCATTCGGTTTCTGGAAAGATTGAATTGAATATTCTAGGTATATAACTTAATTACTTCTAGTCCTTTTCCCGTACTAATTATTTGCTTTTGGTTCCACATAGTTACGGCGCCACGTGACTCAGTTCCCGGGTGTACACTCTTGACAGTTTTAAATTCATCTTTTTTAAATTGTTCGAAGTGTGGTCAAACTTTACTTCAGGTAAGTTTGTTTAACCTTAAATTGCCTAGGTACTAAAAGGATCAGAGAAAAGCTGTTTTTATATGCGAGTAATAGTTGGAAATGGCGTGAAGAAACTTTCTGTCAACCAAGGTTTTTGTACGATGAAGTCAGTGTTTGTTTCAATATATATAATAAAGCAGAAGAGGGTCGAAAATCTGTACATTGAAGATATTAGAAAAAAAATCGATTGAGGGGTCTTAGAATCGATAACAGAACACATTTCAACAGTTTTTAGAATTCATGTCTGTTTGTCTGTCTGTTTATCTGTCTAACTATCACGTGAAAACTAGCGAATGGATTTTAATACAGACTTCAATAATATGTTTATTGGACCTTCGGCGAGGTTATAGGCTATAAAAATTATACAGATTGGGGACGAAAAGGGGTGAAAACAGGGGGTTGAACTTTGTATGGAAAATCCTTCAATTCGTGATTTAGAGGCTTGAAAATTGGTAAGCATCAATTGGAAGCAAAGTAAAAAGAACCCCATTCAAACATTGTGCAATTAACAGATAGTATTTGAAAAAACGGGGGACGAAATATACTTAGAGGCCAATGACAAAAAAAACAAAAGTCCCTCAAACCATATTAACTGTTTGATATGAGAGATCTAATTATGTTGGACAGTCAGTCGCTATCAATATTCACAAACCTAGGTAGGTACATACCGTCCAGTCTTACTATGCAAGCTCGGTGTTTTTTTTTTTTTTGTTTTCGATGGAGGGTACCTAGTGTACCTACGTAGAGCAGCGGGATCTCGGTTGCATGGTAACACTTGCGGCATATAATGTATGCGTATGATTGAAATAATTTGAGTTTGCCGAGTTTCATCAACTTTATTAGTTTAAAAAGCTATATTACTGTTCAAATAATAAGATTCAAAATCTAATAACGTGTTTATAGAAATTCGGTCAACGAAAATAATTTGAACTAAATTATGTACTGTATTTTTTAATGGGGTGCTGATTACAAAAATGATACCCATTTTCAAATCTAAGATGGCGGACAGCCTCGATGGTTCTCAAAGCCAGAAAATGTGTAAATCATTGCGATCCCGATTTTTTCCCCTATGGCCAGTATCAACAGAGGGGCTACTGCGAACCACAAGTTTTCCGTCTCTGTCGCAGTTATGTACAGACTTGCAAGTGCGACAGAAAGGTAAAACTTCGTTCGCGGTAGCGAACCCACAAAACGCCCTGCCCACAAGCAACAGCCCTGTTCCACAAGTCGTAAACGTCAGTGAAATTCATAAAATACGTTTTTTGATGTAATTATTTCGAAACAAATTAAGCGTAACCGCAGCTCTATCTATAAGCCTATGGCCTTTCAAAAATGGCCCTATTTATGTTCTCGGGGTTCGCACCGAAGTAAAGTTTTACGAAATTGCAAATTTGAATGAACTAACTGTAATCAATACAACATACCGAAGACCGGCCGGGTCAGACTTACCACATTTAAGGTAGGTATATAGGTATTTGTTAGTAGAATAATAGGTGTGTAACAATAACCATTAAGTATAACTAAATTCGAAATTCATAGGACGATAGAAAAAAAATCAACTCTCAGAAAATCACACATCTCCCAGGAACAACCAGGGTGGGTGCGCTATTAACCTAGGCCTCTACTACACCTTCGAATGTGAAAGGACAAATAAACTTAAGCAAAGGTAGAAAGGTTCTCCAATAATTTTTGAACAAAAAATATATATTCAACCACCAACAACAACTCATTATTTTGTTCAAAATTTAGCGCTCGCTGCGCTCGCGTTTACATCTACATTCCTTAAGACGAGGCCCCCGAAAAAAAATCCCACGGTTGCTCCGCCCATCACCCCCACCTGCCCGCCACCGCGCCACCGCTAGCGAAACTCGTAGGCCACGCTCGCGCGCCGCGTACTGGGAACGCTGCGCTAAGAACAAAGAATGAATAGAGAAAATTTTTTTTTTATTAATTTTGCAAACTGCTGGAAGTAATTAAAAGAATAAACCATTAGATTATTTATTGAATAGCGGTAAATAAAAATCTTTGTTTGAGCTTTTGTTTAATATAGTATATTATTTATTATACATAATATGACACCCTTGAGAACGACTAAACCGCTTTAACTTTTTTTAATGTTCATAATCAATGTTTACATAATTTTTGATTACCTATATAATGAAACGTTTTATGTATTTAATTTTTGTTAAAATTGATATTTTTTTACCTTTTTGTGGGTTTTAATCAATCAATCAAATCTGTTTTTCCTAATATAAAGTATTATAACATATAGAATGACACTGGTGTTTAATTTTAACTGGATTTTGATATATCAAAGTACAAGATAATTTACAAATTGAAGTGTTATGAATTATACATGTATAAATAAAGTTACTTTTGTAAGTGGGTATGTCATATCCTGCCATATACTCCTAGTTACGTTTGGTGGCCACACTCCCGCCGGGTTAAATGGAAAACTTTCTTAGTAACCTCTATATAATTTTTAAAGGCCTATCCAAAAATACCCCACACAACTACTTGCATTGAAAAAAAAAATTTCGTCCCCCGGTTAATTAATGTTTTTTTCCTTATTTCACATCACATTCATATACGGCGGTATTTATATATAGCGGTTCATAGAATACATCTTCCTACCAAATTTCATAATTGTAGTACTTATAGTCTCCGAGTAAACCGGCTGTGACATACGGACGGACGGACAGACAGACATGACGAAACTATAAGGTTTCCGTTTTTGCCATTCTGGCTACGGAACCCTAAAAATCACAATATTAAAATATAAATATTAGAAAAAGACGATAAGTTTTAACTTAGGTAAAGTACATACAGTCGAGGTCATTAATATGTATACCCTTTTTTACCTAATCGAATGCGGTCGCCTACAATAGGGATGTTGACACCAAATAAGAAAATCAATGCATCCGAATTTTCTCGAAAAAGGATCAAATTCTCAATGAAATAGCGAAAAAAGTGATTCAAAAGAATAAATAATTACATAATTATGAGTCCTCAAAGTTTTAGGAGGGGGCATTTTCTGTCCCTGTTCCGCAAAACGCATCTCTGTATTGAACGATCGTCATTTACTATGGCGTTCGAGGTCAGTGACGTCACTGATCTGTAGCGCTTTCTCTCTCGAACTAAAGATATTCTAACGGTTGTAGTTTCGTTATTTTTTGAGATATTTGAATAGGATTTTCACTGTTTGGCATAGTTTTATGTATTCTTTCGTATGGAGTAATAATATTTTTTCAGTCAACATCCCTATTTGTAAGCAAACGCAATCGATTAGGTAAAAAAGTGTACTCTAGACACGCGGCAGCGTGTCAAACCAAGTAAAAAAAAAGAACTGGCGACGCAGCGGCCGTGTGTTATATTACACTAACCATTTGGTGGCACTTTTGACCCTTACGTAACTCAAAATGTATTGAACGTACACATATGAAATTTGGTACGTTTATTAAGATCCTTAAGGCTAACTAGATTCACAAATTCATGAATATAGCTCAATCGGTTATTTAGATACAAACATCTAAAAATAGGATTGTTTTCGACTAGGATGGATGGGGGAATAATCAAAAACCTAACCCACTTCCAGGTGACCTAGAAAGTTGAAATTTGGCATGGAGCTGGGTAAATGTATGATTACGAACCTGAGAAACATTAACAGTGTTTTTTTTACGATTTTAGTTGCGATAATCCATAAAGTTTGAATGCAAATAGGAAGATATACATTCCATCTGCATATTCTCATTCAAACTTTATGGATTATCGCAACTATTATTCGTTACATATAAGTGCAGCGGGTCAAACGCTCGTGGTCCTTACCCATTAATGACCTCGACTGTACCTTCAAAGGAATTTCGTTTTCTCCTAATTCTTTCTTCGGTCTAGACAGTTTCTGCTTCGACACAATGACACCAGCAGCGGTTGACGAGACTGAAGGTTGATTGTTATGCTCAGTTAAAGAAATCTTTTCTCCAGAAGAATCAAATCTAAAGTAATAAAAAGAGCGGCCAAGTGCGTGTCGAATCGGGCACAATGAAGGGTTCCATAGCGACACCTAGCAGTCCACTCTTAAAAACACTATTTAATACCTTGAATCAAAAAAAGTCGTATCTTCATAGGGAAAGTCACGGCACTTACGTCCTTTTGTTTGGGCAAAACAGTTTTTCAGTGATAAACTCAAAACCCCTAATCCCATTTTGTTCAAACCAAAAATCGTTGAAAGTACTTATTAATGTACATCACCTCAATTAATTTTTTTTCAGAATTTTAATCTTCATAGTTTGGAAATTAGAGGGGTGGGGACACAGTTTGTACAAGATAAGATAAGATAGAATTGATTGCCAAACAAAGAACAAAAATA
This sequence comes from Cenopis cana, assembly GCA_951800055.1. Lineage (NCBI taxonomy): Eukaryota > Metazoa > Arthropoda > Insecta > Lepidoptera > Tortricidae > Cenopis > Cenopis cana. The sequence continues at coordinate 24,499,160 of OX637475.1, read as the reverse complement.
CAATATCTCACCAACGATTGACTTTAATTTTTTTAGTATATTCTTCTTTTTAATATCTTCTCTATATTCTTTTTAAAGGCCTGTCCAAAAATACTTCTCACAACTAAGTGCATTGAAAAACAAGTGCGAGTCGGACTCGCGCACGAAGAGTTCCGTCCCATTATCTTTTAAAAACTGCAAAAAAAACACATTTCTTGTATGGGAGCCCCCTTAAATATTTATTTTATTCTGCTTTTTAGTATTTGTTGTTATAGCGGCAACAGGAATACACTATCTGTGAAAATTTCAACTGACTAAGTATCACGGTTTTTGAGATAAGGCCTGGTGACAGACGGACAGTGAAGTCTTAGTAACAGGGTCCCGTTTTACCCTTTGGGTACGGAACCCTAAAAAAATGTATCCCCCGGTTACATGTATCCCTCCTCCCATAAAAAAATTGTTTTCCTAATTTCACATCACTTTTATGTAGCAGTTATTAGAATACATCCTTCTACCAAATTTCATAATTGTAGTACTTATAGACTTTTATGGACAGAATAGTCGACCAAATCTAAAACTGTCAATAGCGACTCCATCAGTTTTTGTTCTACTGTGCTCGGTTCGCTTTCATTTACGAAATTATTAATTTCATCCAATTGTTTGTCTGTTTCATTATCATGGTTCAAATTTGTCACTGTAGTATGCAATAAGTCCGATATTATTTTATAATAACGTTGCTCGGTGGGTAATCAACGCAAGCGCAATTTAGACACACATCCGTCGTCGGCAAAAATCACTGGCGACTGAAGGCGGAGTCTTGATGAGACAGCGTCTATTGCTTCCGCGCGCAAAAAAAAGAGACGAAAGACAGTGATGCCGCTCATGAACACAAAGGCGTATGCGGCATAAGTTACGAAAGTATAAAATAATTCATATAAAAAAAACTATATGATGAAATAAAAAGATTTATCCCAGTTCGCTAGCAAGATAGTATTACTGTCGTTTCTGAAAATTTCAAAGGATGAATGCTTATAGTTCCGGAATGATTAGCAAAATAAAATAAAAATGGACACTAGTTTGGAATGAAAATCTATCGGGAAAATCTTCACTGATCTTGTTTTCCTATCCCAGTTCGTTAGAATACATAATGAAATATAACATACTGAAATTTTATTCTCGTAGTTTACCTGGTTTGCTTACAATATCCATTGGAAAACTACCAAAAAATCTAAAGCCTCGTCTTAATGCGTATGAAGTCTTTGCCACACCCTGCATCACAATGTTCGAAAAATTTCGCGCTCGCTACGCTGTAGTTTTCATCTTCATGATTTGATGCGTATTAGGGTTTGCTCCCGGGAATTACCGGGATTTCCCGGTTTTTTGAACTAAGGTAAGAACCGGTACTACGAAATCGAAATCCCGGTATTTTCGGGATTTTCGGGAAATGTAGTTTGCGGCTTTAATTTAATACGCTAATCTAGAAAATAATAAAAATAATATCGATAAAATAACGCAAGCGATGTTTATAAACGGAAACTCCGCTCTAAGCAGCTAATTCACGACCACAGCTGGCCATTAATCCGTCCCGCTTATACAAATCCATCAGCGCCATCACCTAGCCAGTCCTCCACCCGCACATTTACCACAATGAGCATGTTCATTGTTCTACAGCTACACTATCAGAAGGTAGTCGCCCGACTAGCACCCAACCAAAACGCTAAGCGTTAAAAATTCCTGTATATAATACTTATATACGTTCCATATGAGTATTAACGTGTTAACGCATGCGTGTATAAAGGTCTTAGAGCATGCTATAACACCGATATAACCGTGAAAGAGGCCCACGATATAACAGGTAAAGGTTACAGAAGGCCTGTAGAGCAGTGTTATCTTTATACCCATAAGTAGTGTTAACCAACCCTCGACAATCACAGTTTAATACCGGTTGAAGTGTTAGCTGAGATTGAATTAACACTCTTGTACAGGCACTATTACAGGTACAAGAAGAGTGTTAATTCACCCTCAGCTAACACTTCTACCGGTATTACTGTGGTCGTAGAGGGTTGGTTAACGCTATCGGTTACAGAAGCGCTTCGGCTGAGAACGATTTTCCACTTTAGATTTTATTACACCTATTAAAATATTTCAAGTGAGAAACTTACTTCTTTCTTCTTATCCTACACGGTTACAATAAAATTATGTGACAAACATACATTCCACGGCAGCAATGATTATGACAGACTCTGGTTCAATTCAAGTTAAAATAATAATGAACAAATTGTAAGCATTTAGTAAACTCTTTGATTTATTTTGAGTCCTTTTTATAAACAGCTAAGATAAAAAATAAGCAAATTAATTGTGATTTAAAGAATAAATATCTGGGCGGCCTTTTCCCGGGCATGAGACCTATCTAGATCGATTGCTCGCCCCCGAATACCCCCACAGTATACCAAATTTCATCAAAATCGTTAGAGCCGTTTCCGAGATTCACGAAATAAATATAAATATCTATAGATATATACAAGAATTGCTCATTTAAAGATATAAGAATGTGTATTTTGGTAACAAAACACTTGTATTTTCTTTTTGCATCCTAAAAAGGTATTAGGCTAAAACTACTCACGTCTCAAAACCACCACAAGTAATTTCCCGAAAGTACCGAAAATACCGGGAAATCCCGGTTCCTCTTCCGGCTAGTACCTAAAATCCCGGGACTGACAAATGGTACCGGTTCTGCATTCCCTAATGCGTATGAAGTCTTTTCCACACATGCATTACAATGTTCGATAAAATTTTCGCTCGCGATTTCATCTACATTACTCGATGAATATGGAGTATTTTTCGCACCTGCATAATAATGTTCGAAAATTTGCTTTCAATTATATTACTTAATGCGTATTAAATCTTTCCCGCACCCGCATCATTACGTCCAAAAAATTTCGCGCTCGCTACGCTCGCGTTTTCATTTCAATGACTTCGTTCATATGAAGTATTTTCCGCGATTTTGTATCATAATGTTCGAAACATTGCAAGCTCGCTGCGCTCGCGTTTCCATCTACATTACCTACTTGATGCGTATGAAGTATATTCCGCACCTGCACCATAATCTTCGTACATTTCGCTCTCGCTATGCTCGCGTTTTCATCTACATTACGTGATGCGTATGAAGTATTTTCCGCACCTGTATCATCATGTTCGAAATATTTCACGCTCGCTGCGCTCGCGTTTTCATCTACATTACTTGATGCGTATGAAGTAGGTATATTCCGCACCTGCATCATTATATCCGAAAATTTTCGCGCTCGCTTCGCTCGCGTTTTCATTTACATTGCTTGCGACGTATGAAGTACTTTCCGCATCGGCATCGTAATGTTCGAAAATTTTTGCACGCGCTACGCTCTCTACAATACTTGATGCGTATGAAGTATTTTCCGCACCTGTATCATAATGTTCGAAATATTTCGCGCTCGCTACGCTCGTGTTTTTATCTACATTACTAGATGCGTGTGAAATGTTTTCCGCGCCTACATCATAATGTCCGAATATTTTCGCGCTCGCTGCGGTCGCGTTTTCATCTACATGACTACGAAGTATTTTTCGCACCTGTGTTCCAAACATTTCGCGCTTGCTTCGCTCTCCTTTTTAACTACATTACTTGATGCGTATAAAGTCTTTTCCGCACCGGCATCATTATGTCCGAAAATTTTCCCGCTCGCTACGCTCGCGTTTTCCTTTACACTCCTTGATGTGTTTGAAGTTTTTTCCGCACCTGCATCATAATGTTCGAAACATAGGGAAGGACATGGGAAACTTTAATCTAGGAAATCATACCGCAAGGGGTTGGATGATGGTATGGAAGAGAGATAACTAGGTTAGCGCCTGAAATAAAAGAATAACAATAACATTCTAATGCGATGACCGAGTTCTACGCAGACGAAGTCGCGGGCAAAAGCTAGTAGTTGAATATTTATTAAAAGAGTGCGCTAAACATACTTTGAAGTATAAAAATACCATAACCAATCCATAAACAAATAAAAACTGAAAATTTGCAAAAGTGGTGCCATCTAGCTAGCATTTAAGCTTTGGGTAACCTAGTCGGACCACCTTAATACAATTTCTCTGGTAAGCCTGGTAGCATGTCAAAAAATTCCTTGAACTTATTTATTGATTTGGTAGTTTTTGATTACAGCGCCCTCTCTTGCAGAACTGTGATAACTTGTAGTAAACGAGCGAAGCAAGGCAGGTTTTTGTATGAAAGCATGCACCTCCGTTAATAATGGGTGTGGCGGAAAGATGTCTCTACAAGTTATTATTTCTCAAACTTCTCGAAAATGATTACTTACTGTAAGGTTCTGGGGTTCTGAAGAGTAGGAAACGGCTTATTGGGATGAATCCATTTATTAGACAGCTCGTCACATTGACATGCCGCAGCCGCGTGTGTTGCTGGCCGGAAGAGGTCGCATACACCACACTTACCATTAAATGTTTTTTGGAAAACAGGACACACCTTCACACACCAAGACAAAAAAAACGGCCAAGTGCGTGTCGGACTTCGCACATTCAGGATTTCGAAGCAACCGCAAAAATAAGTTTGTTTTAAGGCAGTTCCATGAGCCAGATATGCGAAAATACCCCAAGAATTATCCCATTTTTCTCAGAATCGTTGATATTTGTAGACGTGAGAAATATATATATAATTCTTGATTATATTATCTTTAATAACACAGCTTTCGATACACGATTCATAACACTTCGCTCGATACAATTAATTCCCAAAGTAACCGCCAATTCGATTATTTTTTCCAGCTTAACTTGTTTTTTACTATGTGACACTATGAAACATAAAAAGGAGAAAATCAATCAAACCTAAGTTATGAACTAAAATGAGTCCAAAAAGTAACGATGCTGAAAGTTCAATATAGAGTAGGCCCATTTTTGAAGAAGTAGCATACAAGAAGCAAGTCATGTAACAGTTGGGGTGACAACGTTATCAGAGGGCTTAGACCCTGCAGAATACGGTTCTGCCTGTCTCCATTCCCAAATTTGAGCCAGAAGTATGTTCTACCGGGTAATGTGCAGCCCATACAAATTTTTTCGTTGTACATTTGGTAAATCGTGGTTCCGGTACCCTAACTATGGTCTGATTGTTATAGGTTTTTGATATGCCGTAAAGGACAATATTTGTCATTGTATCCCGAAATTTTCGACCCTCCAGCTCCATATCTTTCTCCGCCATCTTGGAAAATCTGTCACTTTTTTCCGTTTTTTCCTTGTACTGTCGCTAAAGTTCATTTTAGTGCTAAACATGGTTCGGCAATATTGTAGAAGACAAAATTTGCTAAAACTTATGGCTACAAAGATTATTTGTATGACCCCTAAGGACGAAGGTATGACAGGAGATATCTTTAAAACTGCATTTTTTTTTTAGTATTCCTCCCATTTTTGCATTTTAAGTGCATTTTAGCGCTAAGTATAGTTCAGCAATATTGTAGATCACAAAATGTGCTACAACTCTTCTTTTGGAATATTTTTTCCACGATCATCAGGAAAGAAGATACGAAGTCATCTATGGAGTACTACCGTCGATATTTGCTTCTTTTTCCAGTTTTCTTCCCATATTTGCGTTTTAGTGTATTTTAGCTCAAGTTCTAGGTCTGAAGACCAAATTATATGCAAATTCAAAGTACCTACGATCTTACTAGGTATCGTGGAAACAGACGATTTTGTCTTTTGAGGGATTGAAGTGGTATAGATCGGAAAGTGACAGATGCTTTATCTTGTCGTCTATCCCGCTATCACTCGACCATCATAGATCCCCTACAGATTGTGATTAATTGCACTCAAACCTAAATATGAGAAGAAAACTGCAAAAGTAGCAAATTTCGACGGTGGTACTCCATAGATGACTTCATATCTTCTTTCCTAATGGTTATGGAAAAAATATTTCAATGCAAAAGTTGTAGAAAATTTCGTGATCTACAATATTGCCGAACTATAGTTAGCGCTAAAATGCACTTCAAATGTAAACATGAGCGGAAAACTAGAAAAAAGTGGCAATTTTTAATGACATATCCTGTCATATCTTCGTCCCTAGGGGTCATGGAAAAAATCTTTGTACCCAAAAGTATTAGCAAATTTTATATTCTACAATATTGCAGAACTATGTTTAGCACTGGAATGAACTTTGACGACAGTAAAAGCAAAGAACTGAAAAAAGTGACACTATTTCCAAGATGGCGGCCAAAGTTATGGAGCTCGAGGGCCGAAATTTTTAGGTTACCATGGCTAATATTGTCCTTCACAACATACCAAAAAACCATATCAATAGGACCTCTTTTAGAGTACCAGAGCAACAATTTACTAAATGTAAAACGATTTTTTTTGTATGGGCCTTTTCCGGTATACCGTACTTCCGGCTCAAATTTCGAGATGGCGACAGGCAGATCCGTATTCTGCAGGGTCCAAACCCTCTGATAACGTTGTCACTCCAACTGTTACATGATTTGCCGCTTGCATTGTTTAGAGACGCCTTTTCCAATTATGTTCCTGCTCTAATAAACACTATTAAATAAAAAAAATCTTTTCGGGCGTTAAAGAGCTTTGATACCCTTAATTTTTTAGACTCTTTTGAAAACTTCCAACTCCCACGGTAATAGGCGCGTTTACCTTAAAATAGTAATTTGACAGCTTCCGAATTTCGATAATTTGAGGCAATATTTTTAAAATAAATAAAAATCGACAAATTCTACCGTAACAAGATATCCACATGCAAGCTCTATCTCCGTTACCGTTTCGAAATGTGACAGTGACGGCAGTACGCACGATTTTAGATTTCGTCTGGGAACATGAACGGCCTTAATAGGAATTAAAAATCCCTTGACACAAAAATAAACTTTAAAAACTAACAAATAATATTTTAAACCTATTATTTTATTTATATTTTATATAATTTATAATTATATAAAAGAAGAAACTGACTGACTGACTGACATATCAACGCACAGCCCAAACCGACAATCGACGTCTGAAAATCGACAATGGGTATTGTTTCTATACTGTAGCTCTAGTATAAGTTTTTTCGAAACATTAAGGCGCAGGGTAGGGCAAGACCTTCCCCATACAAACTTTGTGCATGTTTTATTCGTCGGTTTTGGCACTAACAAATATAATTTTTTTTTTGGTTGTAAATATTAGATATGCGAAGATCGTGATGTGAAAATTTTCAAATATATCAAAAAAATTCAAAAAAAAAATAAAAATAAAAAATTAATAAAAAAAATGTACATGACGAAATAGCTATCAGAAAAATAAGCATACTGACCAAAAATCATAACTTTAATGCAAACACAAACGAAGTAAATCCTGCACACAGTTTGTATGGAGAGAGCTTGCCCTAGTGCCCTACCCCTCCTCCACTTAACTAATTCGAACGCGTTTGCGTTTTGTCTCAAAATGTATGAAAACGTGAACAGCGCCTCTGGTGGTCACTAGTGGAAACTAAAACAGCGAGTATAACATTTGTTGCTAACCGATGAACGCACGTATTTCAAACTCGGTGAGAGCGTTTGCAAATCGAATCGAATTATCTTATTAATGCGCGTACTTATAAGCACAAAGTAAATACCGGCGGCGCGCGCCGGAGCAGAGAGTCCGCTCAGTACATACAAAGTGCCATTTTCGCCGCACGCACACAGACGTAACATTTACAAGCATTCTCGGTTGATTTCGGACAAGCTTAGTCGCGACTGTCACTGTCGCGTCGCGAGTGCTAGTTGTGCGGCGCGTTGATCACTTGACGTCCCCGCCGCTACGTAGGTACTTTGTGTCACGTACGTCAAAATGAATAACCGATATTATTACAGTTGGAATGTATTTTATTGTTTAAATACAACAAAAAACTGTGCCTACACCTACACTTTTTTCAAATTTCCAAACAATATTGAAAGGTAAGTAAAACTGTTTTCTCATGTTGGTAGTTACAATACCTAGGTACAATAGGTAGGTAATTTTTTGAAACTAGCCGCTTTGATAACGACGATCAACCATTACACATTCATCTTATCGTTCGCTGGTAAAACGCCAGTATTTAAGTACTATGGTTTAGTTAAGTAGGTACCTAATTAATTAGGTATATTCTTTGTTGGCGCTCTCGACAGCCGCCGGTCACAAGTCACAACTCGCAGCGGGTCACGCATCAATTTATTAGGGTTCCGTACCCGAAGGGTCAAAACGGAACCCTATTGGTGTCGCCCAGACGTCCGTCCGTCTGTCCGTCGTCTGTCACAAAATTTGTTCCGAAGAATTTTTAGACTTCTCATTGACCTATGAACTTGAAATTTGGTAACAATGTTCAATATTACGTATATTTTAACAACAAATACTAATATATTGATAAATCATATTTTTGAGGTTGATTCCGAACCCTAAATGTGCGAAGTCCAACTCGCACTTGGCCGGTTTTTTACCAAGATACGCTGGTTCATATTTTAAGGTCATGTTGAAGAATTTTTAATATCCTGCTCCTTTTTAAAATTCAGAATCAATACAGAAGCAACCCTGTGAGTCGGGCAAGTTTAGGTATGTATTTTCAAGAACGGCGGGAACGGACCTTCTGTATATTTTTTATTTTGTGGTAGAAACTTTGTTTTTTAGGGTTCCGTAGCCAGAATGGCTAAAACGGAACCCTTATAGTTTCGTGACGTCTGTCTGTCTGTCTGTCTGTGTCCGTATATCACAGCCGGTTTACTTGAAAAATAAGTACTACAATTATGAAATTTGGTAGGAAGATGTATTCTATGAACAGCTACATAAATGTGATGAAAAAATTAGGAAAAAAATTTTTAGGGGGGGCACCCCATACGTCATGACATGACGACGAAACGACGAACGAAACAGGGGGACGAAACATTTTTTTTTCAATGCAAGTAGTTGTGTGGGGTATTTTTGGATAGGCCTTTAAAATGATATAGAGGTTACTAAGAAAGTTTTCCATTTTAAGTCAATCGTTGGTGAGATATTAGCTCCCAAAGTCGTACAAATTGTACAAAATGTGAGCCCCCCCCCCTCCAATTTCCAAACTATGAAGATTAAAAACCTGACAAAAATTGAGGTGGTGTACAATAATAAATACTTTCAACGAAAATTGGTTTAAACAAGATGGGATTAAGGGTTTTTGATCACTGAAAAACTGTCTTGCCCAAACAAAAGGACGTAAGTGCCGTGACTTCCCTATAAAGATACGACTTTTTTGATTTAAGGTATTGGATAGTGTTTTTGGTGGACACTTGGCCGGTTTTATAGGAATTATTGCAATAATTGTGCGCAAAACCTGTCTGCTCGTAATTTCTTTGCTTTGGAACATTCGATCCTGTACTATAAGGTAGAAAACTTAACTAAATGACCTGTTGTAATGTAGTTGTGTACAGTTTGCAAAAAAACGCATAAGCAAATCTCAGACCAAATAAAAAATATAGACGGAACGTCACGAACAACAAAATGAAGCCACTTTTGTAAAGATGTGTGAATGTGCGTCTGACCACTGGAAGGAAAAAGTCCCCATAATTGGGGTGATTTTTAACGTTATGAAAATAAAGAAATAAGAAGAAAAAAATTTGGCCATTTTCATACATTGTAGGTATGAGTCGCATTAATTTCGGCTCGGGTTACAGTTACAGTAATGAAGTGAAATTTATTTTCAGTGTTTTGGAATAAAATAAAGCAATTTAGGGGTATGCTTTATTAATTTATGAAAATCGTAAAATAAGGGACACCCTAATATAGAATGTAACAAAAACACATCAGCTGCAGCCGACTTGAACTTTTATTATTATAGCAATCGTATACGATCTTCATAAACAGTTCCCTACTTTTGGGGTAAATAAAAATCATACTCTGCTATCACTAGCGCGTCACGTTACGTCAACCAATGTCAACCGAAAAACAATGTTTTGAGTTAAGTATTATTTTAACAGTTACAAGTGGCAGGTAAGTTACGTTATTCATTTTATTAGCCGTCCTGATATTATTTTTACATGCTTTCATGTGAATTATTTATTTACAAGGAACATAGTTAATATTATATACAGGATTACAAGAAAATACATTATATACAGATGAAAGAAAAAACTAAAGACTAGACATAAAGAAGTATTTGATGGAAGTCTGGGCGCGTTCACCGGCGGGCGGGTCGGACTGCGCGGGCGGCCGGGCGCGGTGCCCGTGTTATGCCGCGCGCGCGCGCTGCCGTATGCGCTGCGAGACCGGGTCGACGCGGAGAACTCGACGCCATGCTGCGCGCGCCGCGCCGGCGTCGTCGAGCCGGTAGACCACTCCGACTGGGCCACGCCTTTGGTAATCGTTAACAAACCGGACGGTTCGCTGCGGTTATGCGCAGATTCCAAAAGTACTTACTTTTAATTCCGCGTAGGGCCGAAAGTCCGAAGCGTCCCATTAGAGAGAGATGAGAGAAGGCCGAGCCTACGTGGAACCTACCCAACATTCTTACAAGCGAAACCTGACTAACTTGAGGGTTGAAGGCATGAAAGTGAGTGGCAAGGCCACGAGTGGCTTAAGGCCGAGCTCCGCGTATGGCCGAAAGCCGAATAATTAGAAATTAAACGAACTTACCAAGTGAAGTTCCATTTCAATTGTATGAGCAGCATAGTCTCGAAGATGATATGTAGACTTAGTAGTATGCGCATCCGCCAGCCCTAATCACGCACGAGTTTTCAAAGCAAAAAACGCCTTAAAAAAAAATTCGCCCCACCTCCCGCGACGCCATCTTGTCATTAAGTTCAGAGTGATAGATGTTAACAGAAGATCAGTTTTTGGTGTCTGAACCCAAAAACAATCTTGTAACAGCCTATTATAACGCTTATTATTTTATGACTTATTATTATATATATCGTACCCCTGATATATCCTTACACAGGGCATTGCTTATTTTGACTAAGCAAGGGTGGGAGGGTGATATTATCATCTTCGAGACTATGCTGCTCATACAATTGAAATGGAACTTCACTTGGTAAGTTCGTTTAATTTCTCTCGATGATATGTAGACTTAGTAGATGTTTAGAGTGTCTTAAAATAATAGGCACAAATGTAATAATAATCAGCTTCTATTTTGAACACTTAAAAATTATGAACACAAATTTTTCTTCTCACTAACAAAACACTTATTTGTAATTATACAAATTATCATAATCTCCTACTTACTCAAATGAGCTAATTATTAATGAGAAATCCTCATTTGCTATCACATCCCTATTGTAAAACTGGGCAAAAACCCTGGAGGAGCTACTCCATCCGGCCGTTCTCCGGATAGTGTCAATACTGACACCTAAGCGCTTAGCCGCTGAACTAGCCGCATGCCGGGTGCTGTGTGCTGAGAAAATTGTTACATCAATACCACTGTTATCCAGAGTTGACTTGATCCAACGGCTAAGCGTTTGGGAAGTAACTGCTTTGTGTGGTTTCTTATATGCTATAAATAGATTCTGACATTCTCTTAAACAATTTGTTCTATCAATGTAGTTAATTAAAGCACTAGCTGGACAAATCTTAGTGTTATTAACAAAGAAAGGTAAGACCAGACTAGGTTGTACACTGCCTACACGTGATGTCTTTATAAGATCTGGGATTTTTATATAAATTTTATCTGAAAGAATTTTAATATTTGTAATTTTTATGAGAGAAAAAGTCTGTACTCTATGAGCCGTTATGATAGCCAATAGTGTTATTAGTTTTTGGGTAGCATTTAACGAACCACCAAATTAGTTGCCGAATGATGCTCTAAAAAATTACATTGATTACCAAAAATACTAGATTCGCACCAAATTTTCAATTCCTTTTAAATATAAAGTGCAACTCAAAGAAGTAACATGTCGATAACCTATTAAATTAAATTGTTACCAAATAAATTAGTCACTACCCAAAAATACTTAATGATCACCTAATTTCAAACACCAAATTTCATATAATTTACATCCAAATATTACAGGGCTCGTAATCCTATTAAAATTGTTTACACCCAAATAATTGTTTCGATACCCAGAAATACTAGATGATCACCAAATTTCACGCGGCAATTGTTTTTTAACGCCCGACTCGCAAAGCAGTTCCAATCTAGTCTAACCTCATTGCTAGCACTATGATGCGGTTTTCCATACGGTCCGTCTCGCTCGCACGTCGCACCGCGTGCGAGCAAGACAGCGCTAAATGATTTTATTTTATAGAAGCTTCAAAATTTCTGTAACTTTGATGAGACACGTACATAACATAATTTAATTTAATATATTTTCAACAGTGCTTTCCTTACTGGTCGCATACAGCTATTTGTTCTCAGATGTTTTTGCCTCTACTCTATTCGCTGATAATCGTCAATTTGCCTAGGTAGTAGTATTTTTCTATGTCATCTATTTTTATTTCAAACTAGTGGACATTGGCACACTATTGACGGATCTCCGCTGGCGCGGAGGTCCTATTTTGAGTTGTTTTGGCCCTTCGGGCCGATGCAAAACTAACATAACCTAAACCTACCTATACCTATTTCTACCTATTATCTTCCTTTAATTTTTCCATGAAAGTCTATCTAAATTAATAAAGTAAACTCATTTGAGGACCTTTATCCATTTTCATAACAAACTAACAATTTAATAAATCAACAAAACTCATTTTCAAATAAAAGTTTTCAATCAAACGCGCTCACGTCAACGCATTAAAAATTAATAATAAAACTTCTTGCAGTTTGTAAACCATCAGCAATAGGTAGTTAGAATGAAACAGCAATATGTACCTTTCACTCTAACGACATATCAATAGGTTTTATGCTTCAGGCAATTCTTTGTATTTGATTGAGTGAGATAGCAGTATACGTGTTATTATTTCACACAGCAACATTGCGCGTTGCTTTTTAAATTAATTTAGAATTTTACTTTCTAATTTATAACATTTTGGAAAAGACTGTAATATTTATAGTGCTAAAAACAATTAATTTGTAACTGTTTACTAAAATGTAGCATGCGATGTGTATAATATTTGGATGTAATTCTAATGAAAAAAGGTGCATGAGATTAGGTGGTAGTTAAGTGTTTTTGGTGGTACTTGACAATTTTTTTGATGCGATTATAAATTTATAGGAACGCAATAAGTAAAATAGGTGCAAGTGCTGCAAAAATAGGTAGAATTTTTTTGGTGACTCGGAATTGCTGATCGATAAATTTTTTTGAGTGTTCAACCTTATTTTAGGGTTCGAAAATTTGATGATATCAAAAGTTATTTAGGTGGTCATTTTATTTGTTCCCTTAGTTTTTTAGACAGTTCTTCTAAAGATAAGATATTATTTTCTCCCTTCTGTGAAAAATAATTGAGAACCGTCGAAGGGTCCCAAGTTATGTCATATTTGGGACGCGGTGGTCGGAGTCTAAACACGCCCTTAAGAAAACGGGCAATTCTATCGTCATTCGTTATCTTCGGCCCTACTAAAAGTGATAGAGCCGATCTACAACAATTAATAGAGCTGTAAACAGAACCCTCATCATACAGTTTCATCAGAAAAGCTAAAATGTGTGGAACAGATGCTTGTAAATAATCTACTTGTAATTTCATGCAATGGTCATACCACAGTCGCAGGTAAGTGTTATACTGTTTGATAGTACTGTCGGACAGGGACGCCAACATGACGCTCATCGGGGCTGCCGACACGCCTCGGCGAGATAGCGCTTCCCGCACAAGCGCGCGGCAACCAGGATAAGACGTTGACGGAATTGGTGGTTGCTGGAATATGATTTCAGTAGATTATTACATCAAGGACCGAAACGCAACGGTTCTGAAATGGTGAGTTTTTTAAACAATGGGTACCACGGCTGTGTAGGCCAGTCTGGTACTACAATGATCCCTTCTGACTGCTCAGAAATTACCTTTTGCAATACTTTTGTTATTAGTACAAAAGGTGAAAAAGCATAAATATAAAATGGTTTCCATGACAAGGTAAATGCATCAATCTTAAAGGCATCAGAATCATTTTTCCATGCTACATATAAATCACATTTTTTATTGGCACGACTTGCAAATAAGTCTATTTGAGGAACACCGAAAGCACACACAATGTCCTTGAAATAATCGTCATTCAATTCACATTCTATATCAGAATGAGACTTCCTAGATTCAGTGTCGGCAATAACATTTTGAGCAGATTTTATATAGGAAGCAAATATGTGCAGATTGCGGCTTTCACAATATGTCAATATTTGTTGAGCAATCAAATTCAAATGGGGATATTGTATACCCCCCATGCGGTTAATATACGAAATAGAGAATAATTCAACAACATAGTTATTACACTTGATAGTACTAAAAGATGTGTCAATATGTGAAAGCCACCACTGAAATTCAGGCATTAGTATATGTGATATAGGCATGACCCCTTCATAATCATCATTAAATTTGTTTAAATAGATAAACTTTTGTCTTTCAAATTCTTTAGTATGTAGAAAACCATAATCAATAGCTGGACAAGCTGATACAAGTAACCCTGTTAATTGTGCGAGTTCTCTAATTTTACAATGCTTCAATGAAGCAATTTTTTTAATTGTGTATTTTATTTTTTCTCGTTTTTCTGTAGGTAAAGAAATGATATATTTCTGAGAATCAATTAGAAACCCTAGGAATTTCACACATTGGCTTGGTGATACTGAACTCTTTTCATAATTAACAAGGAAACCTAATTTTGATAATGTACTAATGGTTTCTTGAACATTATTATAACATTCTGAATAAGATTGCCCACAGCACCAAATATCATCTAGATATATAACAGATATAAAACCCTCTGACCTCAAATAATGCATTACAGGTTTTAAAAGCTTAGTAATAGTGGCAGCCGTACAAGCCCAATTTCAAAGAAAAACCGCTAGTAGGTATGAATCCTTAAGTGGGAGTTACAAGCCGTGATAAAGTTTGGTCTCACGATGGAAACTGTTCCTTAGGCTACTTGTAACTTATACTGAGCGAGGCCAAACTTTCCACGCAAAAAAATCAAAATGGCGGCTATTTTAATTTCCAAATTTTTTTATTTTTTTTAGAACTCAAAAATGCTTCGTGCTACACAAAAACTTTGTATGAGAATTATGTTTTGCATAAATTTATCTATAACTTTGGTTATTATCATTTTCTCGATATATCTAATAGTTCATGAGAAAAATGGTGTTCGATATTGCGTTTCTTGTTAAAACACTGTTAGTCAAAAGGCTTAGCAAAATCAAACTGCATCGTATGCAGAAATCAATCCATTTTCTCCAGTGATACTAGGAACAAATATAAAGGATTTCATCCGACGAAATGAAAATTTCATCGACGGGAATTCAAAATGGCGGTCATTTACCAAAGGGGGAGCCGCATTTTTTAAAAAGTGGATAATTTCAAAACGGCATCTGCTATTTAAGTAATATGGGTATCAATCGATTGGTATTGACACCATTAATTAAAATAAGATAAATACCATGTAAAAAATTAAAGATAGCGGCCAACTAATATCAAAATTGTAAAATTTTCATTCTTCTTTTTTTGGTTATATTAAAAATAAAAACTAAATGTCCAACGATATATTCAATTTATATATTTACATAAATTCTCATAGTATTATCTACGCGACAAAACAAAAATTATGACAATCCGTCGATTAGTTTTTGAACTATACGAATTACAGACGAGCCTCGGCGACTGTGTCATAGTAGTTATAGAAACAAACTGCACTTTTGTAATGAAAGCAAGTCGCTTTTGCACAATAGTATTAGTGAAGACTGAAGAGACCAAACTTGATTATTTTTTCGATTATATCTAATTTTCACCCGTCAGTAACCGAGACTACGCCACTTCAAAATTATAAGCCTAAAACGTTCTACTTAGTTAAAAGGTAGACAGATTTGGAAAAAAAATGTGGCAATCGATAGAGAAAAATGTTGCTCAACTTAAAATAAAATAGGCTTTTTGTTACAAAAGTTAAGAAAATTTTTTTTTCTGTGTTTAGCAATAAACTTTTTATTTTATTTTTATTTTTTTGATATTTATACTCTGTAAAATCCTACACTTTGTTTTTTCTGCGTTTAAGAACATTTTAATCTATAGTACATTGTACATGTGCATTGTGTGTCATAGTTGTTTTTTTTATATTGGGGAAACTTTCTGTAGTGTGATTGTTTTTGGAAAAAAATATTCTTTTAAGGGTCAAAAAATATATAAGGTATGAATATAAGTACTTATAGGGTATGAATATCAAAAGTTTATTGCAAAAAAAAAGATTTTTTTTCTTAAGTTACGTTAAAAAAAATCACAGCGTTATTTTTTATGTTGAACAACATTTTCCTGTAGCGATTGCCACATTTATTGTCCAAATTTGGCCACCTTTTAACTTAGTAGAACGTTTTAGACTTATAATTTCGAAGTGGCGTAGTCTCGGTTACTGACGGGTGAAAATTAGATATTATCGAAAAAAGTAATCAAGTTTGGTCTCTTCACTAATACGATTATACAAAAGCGACTTGCTTTCATTACAAAAGTGCAGTTTGTTTCCATAACTACTATGACACAGTCACCAAGGCTCGTTTGTAATTCGTATAGTCCAAAAACTACTCGACGGATTGTCATAATTTTTATTTTATCGCGTAGATAATACTATGAGAATTTATGTAAATATATAAGTTGACTATATAATTGGATATTTAGTTGTTATTTTTAATATAACCAAAAAAAGAAGAATGAAAATTTTACAATTTTGATATTAGTTGGCCGCTATCTTTAATTTTTTACATGGTATTTATCTTATTTTAATTAATGGTGTCAATACCAATCGATTGATACCCATATTACTTAAATAGCAGATGCCGTTTTGAAATTATACACTTTTAAAAAAATGCGGCTCCCCCTTTGGTAAATGACCGCCATTTTGAATTCCCTTCGATGAAATTTTCATTTCGTCGGATGAAATCCTTTATATTGGTTCCTAGTATCACTGGAGAAAATGAATTGCTTTCTGCATACGATGCAGTTTGATTTTGCTAAGCCTTTTGACTAACAGTGTTTTAACAAGAAACGCAATATTGAACACCATTTTTCTCATGAACTAATTAGATATATCGAGAAAATGATAATAACCAAAGTTATACATAAATTTATGCATAACATAATTGTCATACAAAGTTTTTGTGTAGCACGAAGAATTTTTGAGTTCTAAAAAAAATAAAAAAAATTGGAAACTAAAATAGCCGCCATTTTGAATTTTTTGCGTGGATAGTTTGGCCTCGCTCAGTATAAGTTACAAGTAGCCTAAGGAACAGTTTCCATCGTGAGGCCAAACTTTATCATGACTTGTAACTCCCAATGTCCATTTATATGGGGATTCACACCTACTACGCAAATCGATGTACAGTTTAGCCATTTGGTCAAAACAAAATTTTTGACCCGCAGTTCCTAAAAAAAATTCCCTTAGGAGGGGAGTGCGGGGACTTTTCTTTTTTTGTATGGAAAAAAAATTTTTTTTTCAGAAACCTATTGTGTGTGGTATCATATTTCATGAGTATCATATTTGTTGAGCAATCAAATTCAAATGGGGATATTGTATACCCCCCATGCGGTTAATATACGAGTTAAAGAGGTATTTCCCGTTGGATATATGGATACTACGTATCATTTTATGATTAATATGTACTGTATCTTCAGTACAGTTCCATAAATCTCGTAAAATAGGTATTGAAGTAGAACTGTGTCACTTAGTAATCTTGAAAAATAAAAATAAAATACTTACTGAAATTATTTTCCAAATTGCTTTCTTGAGGTTAGATATGAGGATATCAAGTATCATTTGTGGTATATTGTACAAAAAAAAAATCAGCCATATCGTGTCTGGAGGAGCCCAAACTTGGCATGTTTCGAAAATTATTTCTGTGATAATTAAAAGAAAATGCCTGAAATGTAATGATGTGGTATATTTTTAGAGTTGTCTCAAAATGCCCTTTCATTTGATACCACACACGATAGGTTTCTGAAAAAAATATTATTTTTTTCCATACAAAAAAAGAAAAGTCCCCGCACTCCCCTCCTAAGGGAATTTTTTTTAGGAACTGCGGGTCAAAAATTTTGTTTTGGCCTCTAGTATGCGTGTACCAAACGGCTAAACTGTACATCGATTTGCGGTTTTTTTAATCGTACGGCTACCACTATAAAAACATATGGAGCTATATTTGCTCCGAAGGGCAATACTTGAAATTCATAAAGATTATGTTTCCATAGAAAACGCAGATATTTTTTATGACTGTTATGGATTGGTATTAAAAAGTAAGCATCTTTGAGGTCAATAGTACACATGTAACAATCTCGAGACATGAGCCTGATAACTGAACGGGTATCTTCAAGCTTGAAATGGTCAGTTTGAATAAAATTATTCAGATTCTTGAGATTCAATATGAATCTACTTTCTCCATTAGGTTTTGGTACAGTAAAAATCTTAGATAGATACTGCCCCTTACATGGTTCACAAGACATAATGGCCCCTATTTCAAGTAACTTATTTATACAGTAATCTATTTCTAGGCATTCACTGTTCGAAAAGGATTCATTTTTGGGTATGGTCAGCTGTGATGGTGTTTGAATAAATGGGAATTTATACCCACTAATCCAGCTTAGAATCCTAGGGTCAGAAGTGATCTGAGCCCACTGGTCTTTAAAATGTATGAGGCGACCACAATACTTTTTACTAACCTGGTTTGTCAGTTGCGACTGTTGACACGAGTAGGAGCCTTGTTCTGTGAATACTTCTGTGTCAATGGTGCCGGCTGAGCACGGGGCCCTTGCTTCTTGTATGTCTGATTGTGATGATAGCGACGAGGCCCTGCTTGGTATGATTGGCTCCGGGGTTGGTAACCGGCTGGGCCTCGGAAGTTTAAAGGCTTTCTTGGTTGTTGCTGCTGTGGTTTCTTAATTTTAGCACTGCTAATTTCCTGGCCAGATTTTTTAATAGCTTTTGATGCCTTGAGCTTGTCTGCAAATGCTTCCCCAAACAGCCATTGATCCACTTCTGCATCCTTTATAGAATCACGAATAGACTGGTCTAATCCTTGCAAAACGAAATTTCTCCTTGTTGTCGATTCTTGGTACTGAAGGTCACATAACAAACGGGCCGCATCACTAATGTGGTTAATTGTTTGGACTTGCAAGTCATCCTTATTCATATTTATCAGCTTCCCAAAAGCCATGGCTAGTGCAGTAAGAGCACAACCGATTTGATTTTGTTTGCCAGTCATGGCCTTGTCCCGCTTGACAGCTATATCTGTAATTGCTGCTTGAGCCTCCAAATTAAGTTTAGGGGCGTCTAATGTTTTACAGTTTTCGGGAGGTAAGTATTTATCCTTCAGTTCTACTCGTTTTTCTTTAGAGAGTCCGTTTTTAATTGTATCTGCCCATCTAGAAGCTAGTTCTCTATGTATTGCTGGTCCAAATTTGTTATTTGGGGGTGCATCACCAAGTAAGGTTAATATTTCCGCATCCAGATCTTCTCCTGGAAGATAATTTTAAAGTTTTTTTAAAAAATAGAACAAAAACAGTGAGATTTTTGTAAGTAGGTACCTAAATAGGTACTTCTTACAGCCTGTTTAGGGTAAATGTACGCTGTAAGCAACTATACATATTAGCTCAGCTCGGGTCTGCTAAATTGTGACACTAATTACTTTTTCTATTCCCTTGATACATTAAGAGCAGGTTAATAAACCTGTTTCCTATATAGGGCAACCATAGGTAGCCATGTAGGTAATGCTGAATAGCTGTGTATGATGCATAATTGTATAGTGGATCACCTAAATAGGTGACAAGTTGATAAATAGTATTCTGCTCAATAACAGAAATGGTTTATGAGAGTAAATACTCCCTAATATTCACTTTGCATGAGTTGATCACCTAAATAGGTGACAACTAACATTCTGCTCAATAACAGAAATGGTTTATGAGAGTAAATACTCCCTAATCTTCACTTTGTATGAGTTGATCTCCTAAATAGGTGACAACTCATACATGTTTTGGCGCCAACGCAAAGCGCGTAATCCTAACCTACAATAATAACAATAACCAAAATATATCTATATAATGATATTTACCTTCTATTTCCTGTTGCTGAGCAGGAATCTGAGATTCTTCAGTATCACTTTTCTCCTCTGGAGAACGTTCTTTTGGAGCTTCAACTGACGCCGGCGATGGTGTTCGTTCCAGCAGCGGCGGCGTCGGCGTTGCATCACGCAATCGCGCCAGCCGCTCCTGATATTTTCTTATCTTACGCTCCAACTCCTCTGGCTCTTTATCTCTCTTCCGTTTTTTCGACATTTTTGTGGAAAAAAACTGGCACTTACGCTCAATATGTAATTATTCGGTAAAAACGCGTGAGTCGAGCTTGACGAGAGAACGCTAATGACAAGATGGCATCGCGGGAGGTGAGGCGAATTTTTTTTTTTTAAGGCGTTTTTTGCTTTGAAAACTCGTGCGTGATTAGGGCTGGCGGATGCGCATTCTACTAAGTCTACATATCATCGAGAGACTATGCTGTAAAATACAATGAAAGTCAAAATCAACCCTAGAGTAACAATCATCCGTTCTCTTGTTAGATAAGTACGATTTTCTTCACCCTTCTGACTAAAAACTTATTTGGAGTGCTTCTTTTTTAATTTATTGTAAATAATTTACAAAAAAGGCCCGTGTGTATATTTTGTGGTATTATTTGTATCAAGAAATTAGTATTTTTTTATTAAGCACGGGATCATTTACTCAAATGAATTGTTATGACAAAAAATATAAAGACAAAAAAGGGTTTTACGAACACATACAAACTTGGCGAGCGAGCAAAACCTTCCTGAGCAAAACCGACTAATAGGTTAGGTTTAGAAGACTAAGGCGGGAGCGAAGCGAAGCGGAGTCGTATAAATTTTCTAACTATTGTTCTAATTTGGTAGGTCTTCGGGATTAGGTCTTTGGTTTAGTTTAGAATGGGTTTTACTAGTAAATTAAAAAAATAAAACATATCAATACCACATTTCAATATATTTTATTAATAGCACCCCAACACTAAATCTGTCATACAGCATATATTCTTCCAAAAATATCACCGAAAAATACACTTCCTCTATGTAATACGTAACGCTCTAGCACATTTCATGCATCTTTGACTCCCAATACATCTAAAATTTACAATAAACATCTATGTAACATCGATTTAATTAATAATTATCTAAAATACATCGAATTCAACAAAATTATCTCTATTTAAATTAGGCTTCTTTAATTTACTCAGCTCATAGATAGTGTCTCTTAAGGTACCTATTCGACTATTTCCTTTTGCGCTGCGCTCGTTCCTGCCTGACTCGACGTGTCGGCGGTGTCGGTGTCAGCACCGCGCAGGCGCGGGCAGCCCCACGCATACATTTCTTGTATTGGTTTAGGTACTACATTAATTTGCCTCATGTCTAGGCCGAGAGTAGGTGCTCTCGTAAGTAAACTTCAAACACTTTCTAAGTACCCGTGTCCAACTAAGCTATTTACTAGGTAGGGGAAGGTTGCTATGATTGGACCACTTAACTTCGCTGCCTTATAATCTACAAAAATTATGTAAAAAAAGAAAACAATTTTGATAATTTTTAACTTTTGAAATATATTTATTCATTACCTAAAACACAATAAGGTATAATAATCTTGGAGAAAAAACGTGAAAAGGGTTTCTCAGACTGTTGCCTTCTTTGAACCATGGTCACCTTTATTGAACCACTGAGTCGCCATCAATGGACTTAGGAAATTTATACTGATGGTCCAATCAAGGAAACTTACGGAAATCGACATTTTAATTTATATTTTTTAAATATTGCGAAGCAAGTTACCGGCGATTGCTGTCGCGACCCTCAGTCATGAGGAATCGAGGAAGAAGAAGAAGAAGAATGTATTTAAACAACAAAAGATGATGAGTTCTACAACCTTCTCTTAACCGCATTGGAGAGTGCCCATAAGAACATTATTGTAATGGGAGATTTTAACGGACAAATAGGCAAACAGAATTAAGGCGAAGAGGCCGTGATAGGAAACTATTGTACAGGAAAAAGAAGCAAAAATTGAAAGAAAATCGTGGTGTCACACTGGATAAGGAACTGAATTGGAAAAAGCATACAGATCTCACCATAACCAAGGCCTTGATAGTGTTTGGAATGTGTAGATCAGCGTATGGCAAAACGCGGGGGTTGAACCCAAAGGTACTGAAATGGATTTACACCATGATGGTGAGACACATAATTCTGTACGAAAGCCTTGTATGGTGGCTAAGGACTCTAAAAAGCACGTGCAGAGATGCACTGATGAAAGTACAAAGGACAGTATGCATGGCTATAACAGGGGCGTTTCGAACCACGCCAACGGCGGCGCTAGAAGTACTACTGGACCTACCGCCGCTTCACATGGTGTTTATGTCGGAAGCGCGTAAGTCGCTCTACAGACTGAGGGTTCTTGGACTGTGGAGCGATAACAAGCCGAAGACTAAACCCACATGGAAACGGACAGATTCCTAGACAGAATAACAAACATGGGAAGCGATAAAATGCAACCCAAGTATGTGTTCCATAAGAAGTTTACGACAAAAGTTCCTTCAAGGGCCGAGTGGGCTGAAGGTCTGGAACCATCAAACTCTGGTGGCGAAGACAAGATCTGGTACACAGACGGATCAAAAATGGGATCCGGTACGGGAGCAGGCATTTATGCAAATGACTATAGCAGTAACGTAAGCATGGGGCAGTTCGTAACTGTTTTCCAAGCGGAGACATATGCCATAATTGCCTGTTCACAGGAGAATATAGAAGACATACCAAAGGGGAGACTATCTATATACTCAGTGACAGTCAAGTGGCCCTCAAAGCGCTTACAGCGCCGAGAGTGGACTCTAGACTGGTCTACAATGGCATCCAAGCTTTGAATAAGCTTGAGGGCACAACAAGGTGCAACTGGTATGGATACCAGGGCACGAGGGCTTCATCGGCAACGAGAGGGCTAATGAGCTTGCAAGAATGGGATCTGCGAGTCAATTCGTTGGTCCAGAACCGTTTGTGGGACTCTCGCAGGGAACCATAACAACGGCCTTAAAAGCCTACGCCAAAACCAAACACCAAGCCGAGTGGAGGAAGGAGGCAGGCCTAAGGCACTCAAAGCTCTTCATTCAAGAAGTGAACTCTAGCTGGACCAAAACACCATGTAAACAACATGACTTAGCAATGAATGAATTGAATTGAAAAACTTTGGAAATGCAGCAGGAAGCATCTCAGGATCATATCTGGGGTGTTCGCAGGTCACTTCGGGGTCAAAGTACTATTGGCCAAGATGGGACTATGCGACAACATGGATTGTAGGATGTGTGGCGAGGATGACGAGACAATGGAACACTTGCTGTGTGAATGTCACGCCCTCGCCAGACAAAGAATGAACAACTTTGGCAATGGTTACCCAGAACCAAAGGAATTCAGAGTACTCCCGTTGAACTCCATCATCCGGTTCGTGGAGAGATTGGAGAACAGCTTGGAGAAGGTATAAAGGAGGGGGTAAGTGCACAAAAGATCCCATTGGGTTGAAGTGCATCCGCAAGGGCCCTCAACTAGAAAAGATAAGATAAGATACTTGCTCACGTCACTCGTCGCCGAGAAGCGCGGAGCTACTGAGATTTCCGTGGGGCCGGCCGGGTATCCCAAGGCACAGAATAAGTAATAATACAAGTACCCAAGGACACTTTGTAGCTTGGTTGTCTCTGTCCAGCATGCGCAGATTTTAAAATATTTAGGCGGTCCAATCAAAGCGCCGGTCCAATAATAGCAACCTTCCCCTAGGTACCTAGTAATATGGGAATTTTCAATTTATATTGATACAATTTCAATTCCATCATAATAAAAATGAAATAAATGGCTCCAATATCTAACATTTGTAAATAGGTTCTGGGTAAGTCCAATTCTAAAAATTTAAAAGGGTTTAAAACATGGTAAATATCAAAAGTTAAAGTTATACTAATTACAAATTCCAGTTTCCTTATTTCTAATATTAAACCTACAATTTGAATTAAGTATCTAAACGTCAATCAATTCTAATTCCTAGTCTTATTTAACATAACATTACCTATGTCTATATGTACTGATCGCTACGCA
The DNA here is from genome assembly GCA_951800055.1 of Cenopis cana. Classification (NCBI taxonomy): domain Eukaryota; kingdom Metazoa; phylum Arthropoda; class Insecta; order Lepidoptera; family Tortricidae; genus Cenopis; species Cenopis cana. The sequence goes on along the minus strand of OX637475.1, from coordinate 24,474,987 downwards.
ACGTTTGGGATATGGGACTAGGGGCAGTCATTACAACATTTCCTTTGAACGGGTTTCCAATGTGTATCAGATACCTACTATAGAGCTATACGTGCCTATACCTAATCAAGTCAGTGTTGATTCTAGGTACCTAATTCCATACTTAGGTCAAGTTTCCAAAAATCTGTTTATTTCACCTTCTACTATTCAACTCGTAAGTCGTAACATTTTGACGCTACCTCAGATCATAGTTTTAGGGAAACACGTTGACAGACTTTTTTCCCCCCACCCCACCCCCACTTTTGTGTGCCGAATTACAGTTTTTTTTTTAATTTCATTGAAAACGGCTGAAGCTAGGAGAAAACCGTCAAAGGAAAAAATGTTCCTTATACAATTATCTATAAGTCATTCTTTGGATTCTTTGATTTCTTTGATACCTATAATACCTACAAAGTATTCGAATAACGAGAAATCATTTTAGAAATATGGTTATACATGTTATAAGTATGTAGGATTATAGTGAGTGGGTACATATACATAATGTGTATAAAAAGTACAATAGATTACTGCGAATTGAGCACGGAGCAAGTTCTTGCCAATATGTTGCACTTTTTGATGAAAGCATATTGCTTTACACAGTGATAGTAGGAACCAAAATAATTGTTTTATTTTTCGAGGCAAGCATAGTTTTACCACTTAGGAGGCGTGATGGTGCCACTCGAAAAATAAAAAGTTTATAAAATTCTGCAAACTTAACGAGTGCTCCGATTTGGACGACTGATATGTCAAACGAAAGATGAATTTATATATAGTGTAGGTGATAAGAGATGTGTACTAGGCAGCAGGAGTAATTGTAAATAATAATGCACCAACTTATAGCTTGGACAGCCGCGTAAGGCTAAATAGCCATAAAAACTTGAGGCAATAAAACTAATTGTGCAAAAATAGCACTTCTTATTTCGAATAGTCACAAGTCGTAACACGAACTTTTGAATTGGCACCTACGCGTAGTTTCTTTAAAGCTTAAAATACATGGTGTGTTCCGTAAAGAGAGAAGATCTCAATAACTACCGTCATAGTACATTACTTCCCAAGGGCGATAAAACAAAGAATGTCTCAGATCGCAGGTATTTTACGCCCGAGCCGAAGGCAAGGGCGATAAATATGCGATCTGAGGCTTTCTTTATTATCGCCCGTGGTCAGTACAAAATTTTATGTCACCCCCTGGCCAGGATGTGGGTTTTTTCGCGCGCAGAGCGTGCGATAATGGCCAGTTTATGGCTAGGTGTGACATAATAGTACATTACTTACCAAGGGCGATAAAACAAAGAATGTCTCAGATCGCAGGTATTTTACGCCCGAGCCGAAGGCAAGGGCGATAAATATGCGATCTGAGGCTTTCTTTATTATCGCCCGTGGTAAGTACAACATTTTATGTCACCCCCTGGCCAGGATGTGGGTTTTTTCGCGCGCGGAGCGTGCGATAATGGCCACTTTATGTCCAGGTGTGACATAATAGTACATTACTTACCAAGGGCGATAAAACAAAGAATGTCTCAGATCGCAGGTATTTTACGCCCGAGCCGAAGGCAAGGGCGATAAATATGCGATCTGAGGCTTTCTTTATTATCGCCCGTGGTAAGTACAAAATTTTATGTCACCCCCTGGCCAGGAAGTGGGTTTTTTCGCGCGCGGAGCGTGCGATAATGGCCACTTTATGGCCAGGTGTGACATAAAATATTTTTTTGTCGTAGTACAATTTTTATTGGTGTCATTTCACATTGAACTTTAGTGCGAACTAATTACGTTAGCTTATGCTGTGTGTAAGAAATCACCTATGCTCTTTTGTAATAGTAAGCTCCTTTGTAGTACTAATTAGCTTATCTTTATGACTGTTTGGCCTTAAACCAGTGTCTGGGCTGTACACTGTACAGTTCTATGTTATATTGTCCAGTACACACAATATCCGTACACAAGCTACAGAAGGCTCGAAAGGGTAGAAAGCACAGACACTATTTAACAGATGAACGTCTTAAAGCAAAGGATACATTTCGGAAGATAGAAAACAAGAAAAAAAAAACAAACGAGAAAGCAAGCACATAGATCGCGGCTAAAGCGTTAGCGGGCAAAAGGATCATAATATGGATATGGCAAAAGTATTATAATACGCTCGCTCGGCGTCGAATCAAAGTTCTGACTTCTGACTGACAAAATAATGGCCTCTGCTGGTGCGCAGGCGGCACGCATAGCAATAACGAGTTGCCCGCTAGCGCGAGGACGCGGTTGATTCAGTTTATCGATAAACTGTCTATCGATATCGACATCGACAAACTGGTTGGCATAAATATGTGTTGCTTTAAGTGTAATATCCTATAATATATAATTAAAATGTTTGTATACTTAAGTGTAGGTATTATGTATAATAATTAGGTGTATTAATATGAGTAAAAGTGAAAAAGTGTAAATATATATGTTTTCACATGCAAATATATAAGTATAAAATGTAAAATGTGTAGAAGTAGCCTACATATAAAAAATATTAACAACACCTATTAAGAAAATCGTACAAAAAATAGACGGATCCACAAGAATATTGGACGTAATGCTAGAACTATAGTACAAGTGAATTATTTTGAAGTACCATGTTTGTATCATTTGTAATTTTTATTGTAAATAAGAATATATTACCTACGTGTATGTATTATATTATAACTTGTTGTGCTCCACAGACAGACACGACATTGATAACATTATAGGTAAATATTGATTATTTTATATAACATTGTATATCCATCCAATGGGTTTAGTTAATAAATATATAGATAACAAAAAGCGACTTCAAATTTAAATCCTCTCTACATTCATTGTGTCTATAAAAACTGCTCCAAATTAAAAACAAGTATTTTTTTTTTCAGATTTTTTTGGCTCTTTTGAATCCTTGTGCCGAGACCCGGCCGAGACGCACCAAACTACATATTTGATTTTTCGAATTGTATATACATTCACGAGCAAATAATGCATACACTTTGTATTGAAGATATATTCTTAAAGAATTGTAAATTTTATTCAATATTAATGCTATTTGTTCATTTCAATGATATTGAACTTCCATAGAAAGTGTACCTAACTCGGTAGATACTTATTGTTATCTTGGTGACCATGTCCACTGTTTATAATAGCCACGAAACCCTTTGGGCAATACAAAATACAAGTACTTGTAGTAGTGTCTACTTACTTGTTTCGAGCGTGGGTTTTTAAGTAGGTATATATTTTTTAATTACCTACCAAGCTAAAAACTATTTACAGCCGCAATTCATATTAATACAATTTCAATTCCATCATAATAAAAATGAAATAAATGGCTCCAATATCTAACATTTGTAAATAGGTTCTGGGTAAGTCCAATTCTAAAAATTTAAAAGGGTTTAAAACATGGTCAATATCAAAAGTTAAAGTTATACTAATTACAAATTCCAGTTTCCTTATTTCTAATATTAAACCTACAATTTGAATTAAGTATCTAAACGTCAATCAATTCTAATTCCTAGTCTTATTTAACATAACATTACCTATGTCTATATTAACTGATCGCTACGCAACGTTTGGGATATGGGACTAGGGGCAGTCATTACAACATTTCCTTTGAACGGGTTTCCAATGTGTATCAGATACCTACTATAGAGCTATACGTGCCTATACCTAATCAAGTCAGTTTTGATTCTAGGTACCTAATTCCATACTTAGGTCAAGTTTCCAAAAATCTGTTTATTTCACCTTCTACTATTCAACTCGTAAGTCGTAACATTTTGACGCTACCTCAGATCATAGTTTTAGGGAAACACGTTGACAGACTTTTTTCCCCCCACCCCACCCCCACTTTTGTGTGCCGAATTACAGTTTTTTTTTTAATTTCATTGAAAACGGCTGAAGCTAGGAGAAAACCGTCAAAGGAAAAAATGTTCCTTATACAATTATCTATAAGTCATTCTTTGGATTCTTTGATTTCTTTGATACCTATAATACCTACAAAGTATTCGAATAACGAGAAATCATTTTAGAAATATGGTTATACATGTTATAAGTATGTAGGATTATAGTGAGTGGGTACATATACATAATGTGTATAAAAAGTACAATAGATTACTGCGAATTGAGCACGGAGCAAGTTCTTGCCAATATGTTGCACTTTTTGATGAAAGCATATTGCTTTACACAGTGATAGTAGGAACCAAAATAATTGTTTTATTTTTCGAGGCAAGCATAGTTTTACCACTTAGGAGGCGTGATGGTGCCACTCGAAAAATAAAAAGTTTATAAAATTCTGCAAACTTAACGAGTGCTCCGATTTGGACGACTGATATGTCAAACGAAAGATGAATTTATATATAGTGTAGGTGATAAGAGATGTGTACTAGGCAGCAGGAGTAATTGTAAATAATAATGCACCAACTTATAGCTTGGACAGCCGCGTAAGGCTAAATAGCCATAAAAACTTGAGGCAATAAAACTAATTGTGCAAAAATAGCACTTCTTATTTCGAATAGTCACAAGTCGTAACACGAACTTTTGAATTGGCACCTACGCGTAGTTTCTTTAAAGCTTAAAATACATGGTGTGTTCCGTAAAGAGAGAAGATCTCAATAACTACCGTCATAGTACATTACTTCCCAAGGGCGATAAAACAAAGAATGTCTCAGATCGCAGGTATTTTACGCCCGAGCCGAAGGCAAGGGCGATAAATATGCGATCTGAGGCTTTCTTTATTATCGCCCGTGGTAAGTACAAAATTTTATGTCACCCCCTGGCCAGGAAGTGGGTTTTTTCGCGCGCGGAGCGTGCGATAATGGCCACTTTATGGCCAGGTGTGACATAAAATATTTTTTTGTCGTAGTACAATTTTTATTGGTGTCATTTCACATTGAACTTTAGTGCGAACTAATTACGTTAGCTTATGCTGTGTGTAAGAAATCACCTATGCTCTTTTGTAATAGTAAGCTCCTTTGTAGTACTAATTAGCTTATCTTTATGACTGTTTGGCCTTAAACCAGTGTCTGGGCTGTACACTGTACAGTTCTATGTTATATTGTCCAGTACACACAATATCCGTACACAAGCTACAGAAGGCTCGAAAGGGTAGAAAGCACAGACACTATTTAACAGATGAACGTCTTAAAGCAAAGGATACATTTCGGAAGATAGAAAACAAGAAAAAAAAAACAAACGAGAAAGCAAGCACATAGATCGCGGCTAAAGCGTTAGCGGGCAAAAGGATCATAATATGGATATGGCAAAAGTATTATAATACGCTCGCTCGGCGTCGAATCAAAGTTCTGACTTCTGACTGACAAAATAATGGCCTCTGCTGGTGCGCAGGCGGCACGCATAGCAATAACGAGTTGCCCGCTAGCGCGAGGACGCGGTTGATTCAGTTTATCGATAAACTGTCTATCGATATCGACATCGACAAACTGGTTGGCATAAATATGTGTTGCTTTAAGTGTAATATCCTATAATATATAATTAAAATGTTTGTATACTTAAGTGTAGGTATTATGTATAATAATTAGGTGTATTAATATGAGTAAAAGTGAAAAAGTGTAAATATATATGTTTTCACATGCAAATATATAAGTATAAAATGTAAAATGTGTAGAAGTAGCCTACATATAAAAAATATTAACAACACCTATTAAGAAAATCGTACAAAAAATAGACGGATCCACAAGAATATTGGACGTAATGCTAGAACTATAGTACAAGTGAATTATTTTGAAGTACCATGTTTGTATCATTTGTAATTTTTATTGTAAATAAGAATATATTACCTACGTGTATGTATTATATTATAACTTGTTGTGCTCCACAGACAGACACGACATTGATAACATTATAGGTAAATATTGATTATTTTATATAACATTGTATATCCATCCAATGGGTTTAGTTAATAAATATATAGATAACAAAAAGCGACTTCAAATTTAAATCCTCTCTACATTCATTGTGTCTATAAAAACTGCTCCAAATTAAAAACAAGTATTTTTTTTTTCAGATTTTTTTGGCTCTTTTGAATCCTTGTGCCGAGACCCGGCCGAGACGCACCAAACTACATATTTGATTTTTCGAATTGTATATACATTCACGAGCAAATAATGCATACACTTTGTATTGAAGATATATTCTTAAAGAATTGTAAATTTTATTCAATATTAATGCTATTTGTTCATTTCAATGATATTGAACTTCCATAGAAAGTGTACCTAACTCGGTAGATACTTGTTGTTATCTTGGTGACCATGTCCACTGTTTATAATAGCCACGAAACCCTTTGGGCAATACAAAATACAAGTACTTGTAGTAGTGTCTACTTACTTGTTTCGAGCGTGGGTTTTTAAGTAGGTATATATTTTTTAATTACCTACCAAGCTAAAAACTATTTACAGCCGCAATTCATATTAATACAATTTCAATTCCATCATAATAAAAATGAAATAAATGGCTCCAATATCTAACATTTGTAAATAGGTTCTGGGTAAGTCCAATTCTAAAAATTTAAAAGGTTTTAAAACATGGTCAATATCAAAAGTTAAAGTTATACTAATTACAAATTCCAGTTTCCTTATTTCTAATATTAAACCTACAATTTGAATTAAGTATCTAAACGTCAATCAATTCTAATTCCTAGTCTTATTTAACATAACATTACCTATGTCTATATGTACTGATCGCTACGCAACGTTTGGGATATGGGACTAGGGGCAGTCATTACAACATTTCCTTTGAACGGGTTTCCAATGTGTATCAGATACCTACTATAGAGCTATACGTGCCTATACCTAATCAAGTCAGGGTTGATTCTAGGTACCTAATTCCATACTTAGGTCAAGTTTCCAAAAATCTGTTTATTTCACCTTCTACTATTCAACTCGTAAGTCGTAACATTTTGACGCTACCTCAGATCATAGTTTTAGGGAAACACGTTGACAGACTTTTTTCCCCCCACCCCACCCCCACTTTTGTGTGCCGAATTACAGTTTTTTTTTAATTTCATTGAAAACGGCTGAAGCTAGGAGAAAACCGTCAAAGGAAAAAATGTTCCTTATACAATTATCTATAAGTCATTCTTTGGATTCTTTGATTTCTTTGATACCTATAATACCTACAAAGTATTCGAATAACGAGAAATCATTTTAGAAATATGGTTATACATGTTATAAGTATGTAGGATTATAGTGAGTGGGTACATATACATAATGTGTATAAAAAGTACAATAGATTACTGCGAATTGAGCACGGAGCAAGTTCTTGCCAATATGATGCACTTTTTGATGAAAGCATATTGCTTTACACAGTGATAGTAGGAACCAAAATAAGTGTTTTATTTTTCGAGGCAAGCATAGTTTTACCACTTAGGAGGCGTGATGGTGCCACTCGAAAAATAAAATTTTATAAAATTCTGCAAACTTAACGAGTGCTCCGATTTGGACGACTGATATGTCAAACGAAAGATGAATTTGTATATAGTGTAGGTGAAAAGAGATGTGTACTAGGCAGCAGGAGTAATTGTAAATAATAATGCACCAACTTATAGCTTGGACAGCCGCGCAAGGCTAAATAGCCATAAAAACTTGAGGCAATAAAACTGATTGTGCAAAAATAGCACTTCTTATTTCGATTAGTCACAAGTCGTAACACGAACTTTTGAATTGGCACCTACGCGTAGTTTCTTTAAAGCTTAAAATACATGGTGTGTTCCGTAAAGAGAGAAGATCTCAATAACTACCGTCATAGTACATTACTTACCAAGGGCGATAAAACAAAGAATGTCTCAGATCGCAGGTATTTTACGCCCGAACCGAAGGCAAGGGCGATAAATATGCGATCTGAGGCTTTCTTTATTATCGCCCGTGGTAAGTACAACATTTTATGTCACCCCCTGGCCAGGAAGTGGGTTTTTTCGCGCGCGTGTGACATAATAGTAGTTTATGCAACTGGTACATAATGAGGGGCATTAAAACACGAGTGTGTTTTATGAAACGAGCCGAAGGCGAGTTTCATAATAAGGTCACACTCGTGTTTTAATGCCTAATTATGTACAGTTGCATACATTACTTTATCTACACACATATTATAATTACTCTAAGATGGGTTCAGAAACCGTAGTAAATAAATACAATAATTGTGTTAATACAACCTTTTTTGCACGGTTGCGGAAATATCGAAATCAGAACTGGCAACCGATACCTGAATGTTATTTTAAAAAGTAAAGAGTCCTTATTCTGATGTGATCATGTCGTTCTAGCTCAAATTTCGTGCGATATATACTAAAAAAACATCGAGCTGACATTTCGCATCGACTGAATTTGAATTTTCAGTGATACTAGAATAGGGACATGTCAACTTTGACATTTAAATTTTGACAGTTTTGGTTGACGTAATATTTTAACATCATATATGAGATTAAAATGAAATATTTTATTACTGCTGTAGCCTTAGCCACAGATAAGAAAATTGCCATAAATTCATTAAATGTTGAAATGAGAGTCATTTTCTACGGTTTCCGAACGCATATTAGAGGATTTATGATATGTGTGTAGATAAAATATTTTTTGTCGTAGTACAATTTTTATTGGTGTCATTTCACATTGAACTTTAGTGCGAACTAATTACGTTAGCTTATGCTGTGTGTAAGAAATCACCTATGCTCTTTTGTAATAGTAAGCTCCTTTGTAGTACTAATTAGCTTATCTTTATGACTGTTTGGCCTTAAACCAGTGTCTGGGCTGTACACTGTACAGTTCTATGTTATATTGTCCAGTACACACAATATCCGTACACAAGCTACAGAAGGCTCAAAAGGGTAGAAAGCACAGACACTATTTAACAGATGAACGTCTTAAAGCAAAGGATACAGTTCGGAAGATAGAAAACAAGAAAAAAAACAAGCGAGAAAGCAAGCACATAGATCGCGGCTAAAAGCGTTAGCGGGCAAAAGGATCATATAATACGCTCGCTCGGCGTCGAATCAAAGTTCTGACTTCTGACTGACAAAATAATGGCCTCTGCTGGTGCGCAGGCGGCGCGCATAGCAATAACGAGTTGCCCGCTAGCGCGAGGACGCGGTCGATTCAATTTATCGATAAACTGTCTATCGATATCGACATCGACAAACTGGTTGGCATAAATATGTGTTGCTTTAAGTGTAATATTCTATAATATATAATTAAAATGTTTGTATACTTAAGTGTAGGTATTGTGTATAATAATTAGGTGTATTAATATGAGTAAAAGTGAAAAAGTGTAAATATATATGTTTTCACATGCAAATATATAAGTGTAAAATGTAAAATGTGTAGAAGTAGCCTACATATAAAAATATTAATAACCCCTATTAAGAAAATCGTACAAAAAATAGACGGATCCACAAGAATATTGGACGTAATGCTAGAACTATAGTACAAGTGAATTATTTTGAAGTACTATGTTTGTATCATTTGTAATTTTTATTGTAAATAAGAATATATTACCTACGTGTATGTATTATATTATAACTTGTTGTGCTCCACAGACAGACACGACATTGATAACATTATAGGTAAATATTGATTATTTTATATAACATTGTATATCCATCCAATGGGTTTAGTTAATCTACTTATAATTTATTATTTTATAATAAACTTGTAGTAACTGCAGTACTAATCTAATATTAGCAATATTAAAAATCAACGTCCTAACAAAACTACTGAACGTTTAGTTAATAAATATAAAGATAACAAAAAACGACTTCAAATTTAAATCCTCTCTACATTCATTTTGTCTATAAAAACTGCTCCAAATTAAAAACAAGTTTTTTTTTTCAGATTTTTTGGCTCTTTTGAATCCTTGTGCCGAGACCCGGCCGAGACGCACCAAACTACATATTTGATTTTTCGAATTTTATATACATTCAAGAGCAAATAATGCATACACTTTGTATTGAAGATATATTCTTAAAGAATTGTAAATTTTATTCAATATTAATGCTATTTGTTCATTTCAATGATATTGAACTTCCATAGAAAGTGTACCTAACTCGGTAGATACTTGTTGTTATCTTGGTGACCATGTCCACTGTTTATAATAGCCACGAAACCCTTTGGGCAATACAAAATACAAGTACTTGTAGTAGTGTCTACTTACTTGTTTCGAGCGTGGGTTTTTAAGTAGGTATATATTTTTTAATTACCTACCAAGCTAAAAACTATTTACAGCCGCAATTCATATTAATACAATTTCAATTCCATCATAATAAAAATGAAATAAATGGCTCCAATATCTAACATTTGTAAATAGGTTCTGGGTAAGTCCAATTCTAAAAATTTAAAAGGGTTTAAAACATGGTCAATATCAAAAGTTAAAGTTATACTAATTACAAATTCCAGTTTCCTTATTTCTAATATTAAACCTACAATTTGAATTAAGTATCTAAACGTCAATCAATTCTAATTCCTAGTCTTATTTAACATAACATTACCTATGTCTATATTAACTGATCGCTACGCAACGTTTGGGATATGGGACTAGGGGCAGTCATTACAACATTTCCTTTGAACGGGTTTCCAATGTGTATCAGATACCTACTATAGAGCTATACGTGCCTATACCTAATCAAGTCAGTTTTGATTCTAGGTACCTAATTCCATACTTAGGTCAAGTTTCCAAAAATCTGTTTATTTCACCTTCTACTATTCAACTCGTAAGTCGTAACATTTTGACGCTACCTCAGATCATAGTTTTAGGGAAACACGTTGACAGACTTTTTTCCCCCCACCCCACCCCCACTTTTGTGTGCCGAATTACAGTTTTTTTTTTAATTTCATTGAAAACGGCTGAAGCTAGGAGAAAACCGTCAAAGGAAAAAATGTTCCTTATACAATTATCTATAAGTCATTCTTTGGATTCTTTGATTTCTTTGATACCTATAATACCTACAAAGTATTCGAATAACGAGAAATCATTTTAGAAATATGGTTATACATGTTATAAGTATGTAGGATTATAGTGAGTGGGTACATATACATAATGTGTATAAAAAGTACAATAGATTACTGCGAATTGAGCACGGAGCAAGTTCTTGCCAATATGTTGCACTTTTTGATGAAAGCATATTGCTTTACACAGTGATAGTAGGAACCAAAATAATTGTTTTATTTTTCGAGGCAAGCATAGTTTTACCACTTAGGAGGCGTGATGGTGCCACTCGAAAAATAAAAAGTTTATAAAATTCTGCAAACTTAACGAGTGCTCCGATTTGGACGACTGATATGTCAAACGAAAGATGAATTTATATATAGTGTAGGTGATAAGAGATGTGTACTAGGCAGCAGGAGTAATTGTAAATAATAATGCACCAACTTATAGCTTGGACAGCCGCGTAAGGCTAAATAGCCATAAAAACTTGAGGCAATAAAACTAATTGTGCAAAAATAGCACTTCTTATTTCGAATAGTCACAAGTCGTAACACGAACTTTTGAATTGGCACCTACGCGTAGTTTCTTTAAAGCTTAAAATACATGGTGTGTTCCGTAAAGAGAGAAGATCTCAATAACTACCGTCATAGTACATTACTTCCCAAGGGCGATAAAACAAAGAATGTCTCAGATCGCAGGTATTTTACGCCCGAGCCGAAGGCAAGGGCGATAAATATGCGATCTGAGGCTTTCTTTATTATCGCCCGTGGTAAGTACAAAATTTTATGTCACCCCCTGGCCAGGAAGTGGGTTTTTTCGCGCGCGGAGCGTGCGATAATGGCCACTTTATGGCCAGGTGTGACATAAAATATTTTTTTGTCGTAGTACAATTTTTATTGGTGTCATTTCACATTGAACTTTAGTGCGAACTAATTACGTTAGCTTATGCTGTGTGTAAGAAATCACCTATGCTCTTTTGTAATAGTAAGCTCCTTTGTAGTACTAATTAGCTTATCTTTATGACTGTTTGGCCTTAAACCAGTGTCTGGGCTGTACACTGTACAGTTCTATGTTATATTGTCCAGTACACACAATATCCGTACACAAGCTACAGAAGGCTCGAAAGGGTAGAAAGCACAGACACTATTTAACAGATGAACGTCTTAAAGCAAAGGATACATTTCGGAAGATAGAAAACAAGAAAAAAAAAACAAACGAGAAAGCAAGCACATAGATCGCGGCTAAAGCGTTAGCGGGCAAAAGGATCATAATATGGATATGGCAAAAGTATTATAATACGCTCGCTCGGCGTCGAATCAAAGTTCTGACTTCTGACTGACAAAATAATGGCCTCTGCTGGTGCGCAGGCGGCACGCATAGCAATAACGAGTTGCCCGCTAGCGCGAGGACGCGGTTGATTCAGTTTATCGATAAACTGTCTATCGATATCGACATCGACAAACTGGTTGGCATAAATATGTGTTGCTTTAAGTGTAATATCCTATAATATATAATTAAAATGTTTGTATACTTAAGTGTAGGTATTATGTATAATAATTAGGTGTATTAATATGAGTAAAAGTGAAAAAGTGTAAATATATATGTTTTCACATGCAAATATATAAGTATAAAATGTAAAATGTGTAGAAGTAGCCTACATATAAAAAATATTAACAACACCTATTAAGAAAATCGTACAAAAAATAGACGGATCCACAAGAATATTGGACGTAATGCTAGAACTATAGTACAAGTGAATTATTTTGAAGTACCATGTTTGTATCATTTGTAATTTTTATTGTAAATAAGAATATATTACCTACGTGTATGTATTATATTATAACTTGTTGTGCTCCACAGACAGACACGACATTGATAACATTATAGGTAAATATTGATTATTTTATATAACATTGTATATCCATCCAATGGGTTTAGTTAATAAATATATAGATAACAAAAAGCGACTTCAAATTTAAATCCTCTCTACATTCATTGTGTCTATAAAAACTGCTCCAAATTAAAAACAAGTATTTTTTTTTTCAGATTTTTTTGGCTCTTTTGAATCCTTGTGCCGAGACCCGGCCGAGACGCACCAAACTACATATTTGATTTTTCGAATTGTATATACATTCACGAGCAAATAATGCATACACTTTGTATTGAAGATATATTCTTAAAGAATTGTAAATTTTATTCAATATTAATGCTATTTGTTCATTTCAATGATATTGAACTTCCATAGAAAGTGTACCTAACTCGGTAGATACTTGTTGTTATCTTGGTGACCATGTCCACTGTTTATAATAGCCACGAAACCCTTTGGGCAATACAAAATACAAGTACTTGTAGTAGTGTCTACTTACTTGTTTCGAGCGTGGGTTTTTAAGTAGGTATATATTTTTTAATTACCTACCAAGCTAAAAACTATTTACAGCCGCAATTCATATTAATACAATTTCAATTCCATCATAATAAAAATGAAATAAATGGCTCCAATATCTAACATTTGTAAATAGGTTCTGGGTAAGTCCAATTCTAAAAATTTAAAAGGTTTTAAAACATGGTCAATATCAAAAGTTAAAGTTATACTAATTACAAATTCCAGTTTCCTTATTTCTAATATTAAACCTACAATTTGAATTAAGTATCTAAACGTCAATCAATTCTAATTCCTAGTCTTATTTAACATAACATTACCTATGTCTATATGTACTGATCGCTACGCAACGTTTGGGATATGGGACTAGGGGCAGTCATTACAACATTTCCTTTGAACGGGTTTCCAATGTGTATCAGATACCTACTATAGAGCTATACGTGCCTATACCTAATCAAGTCAGGGTTGATTCTAGGTACCTAATTCCATACTTAGGTCAAGTTTCCAAAAATCTGTTTATTTCACCTTCTACTATTCAACTCGTAAGTCGTAACATTTTGACGCTACCTCAGATCATAGTTTTAGGGAAACACGTTGACAGACTTTTTTCCCCCCACCCCACCCCCACTTTTGTGTGCCGAATTACAGTTTTTTTTTAATTTCATTGAAAACGGCTGAAGCTAGGAGAAAACCGTCAAAGGAAAAAATGTTCCTTATACAATTATCTATAAGTCATTCTTTGGATTCTTTGATTTCTTTGATACCTATAATACCTACAAAGTATTCGAATAACGAGAAATCATTTTAGAAATATGGTTATACATGTTATAAGTATGTAGGATTATAGTGAGTGGGTACATATACATAATGTGTATAAAAAGTACAATAGATTACTGCGAATTGAGCACGGAGCAAGTTCTTGCCAATATGATGCACTTTTTGATGAAAGCATATTGCTTTACACAGTGATAGTAGGAACCAAAATAAGTGTTTTATTTTTCGAGGCAAGCATAGTTTTACCACTTAGGAGGCGTGATGGTGCCACTCGAAAAATAAAATTTTATAAAATTCTGCAAACTTAACGAGTGCTCCGATTTGGACGACTGATATGTCAAACGAAAGATGAATTTGTATATAGTGTAGGTGAAAAGAGATGTGTACTAGGCAGCAGGAGTAATTGTAAATAATAATGCACCAACTTATAGCTTGGACAGCCGCGCAAGGCTAAATAGCCATAAAAACTTGAGGCAATAAAACTGATTGTGCAAAAATAGCACTTCTTATTTCGATTAGTCACAAGTCGTAACACGAACTTTTGAATTGGCACCTACGCGTAGTTTCTTTAAAGCTTAAAATACATGGTGTGTTCCGTAAAGAGAGAAGATCTCAATAACTACCGTCATAGTACATTACTTACCAAGGGCGATAAAACAAAGAATGTCTCAGATCGCAGGTATTTTACGCCCGAACCGAAGGCAAGGGCGATAAATATGCGATCTGAGGCTTTCTTTATTATCGCCCGTGGTAAGTACAACATTTTATGTCACCCCCTGGCCAGGAAGTGGGTTTTTTCGCGCGCGTGTGACATAATAGTAGTTTATGCAACTGGTACATAATGAGGGGCATTAAAACACGAGTGTGTTTTATGAAACGAGCCGAAGGCGAGTTTCATAATAAGGTCACACTCGTGTTTTAATGCCTAATTATGTACAGTTGCATACATTACTTTATCTACACACATATTATAATTACTCTAAGATGGGTTCAGAAACCGTAGTAAATAAATACAATAATTGTGTTAATACAACCTTTTTTGCACGGTTGCGGAAATATCGAAATCAGAACTGGCAACCGATACCTGAATGTTATTTTAAAAAGTAAAGAGTCCTTATTCTGATGTGATCATGTCGTTCTAGCTCAAATTTCGTGCGATATATACTAAAAAAACATCGAGCTGACATTTCGCATCGACTGAATTTGAATTTTCAGTGATACTAGAATAGGGACATGTCAACTTTGACATTTAAATTTTGACAGTTTTGGTTGACGTAATATTTTAACATCATATATGAGATTAAAATGAAATATTTTATTACTGCTGTAGCCTTAGCCACAGATAAGAAAATTGCCATAAATTCATTAAATGTTGAAATGAGAGTCATTTTCTACGGTTTCCGAACGCATATTAGAGGATTTATGATATGTGTGTAGATAAAATATTTTTTGTCGTAGTACAATTTTTATTGGTGTCATTTCACATTGAACTTTAGTGCGAACTAATTACGTTAGCTTATGCTGTGTGTAAGAAATCACCTATGCTCTTTTGTAATAGTAAGCTCCTTTGTAGTACTAATTAGCTTATCTTTATGACTGTTTGGCCTTAAACCAGTGTCTGGGCTGTACACTGTACAGTTCTATGTTATATTGTCCAGTACACACAATATCCGTACACAAGCTACAGAAGGCTCAAAAGGGTAGAAAGCACAGACACTATTTAACAGATGAACGTCTTAAAGCAAAGGATACAGTTCGGAAGATAGAAAACAAGAAAAAAAACAAGCGAGAAAGCAAGCACATAGATCGCGGCTAAAAGCGTTAGCGGGCAAAAGGATCATATAATACGCTCGCTCGGCGTCGAATCAAAGTTCTGACTTCTGACTGACAAAATAATGGCCTCTGCTGGTGCGCAGGCGGCGCGCATAGCAATAACGAGTTGCCCGCTAGCGCGAGGACGCGGTCGATTCAATTTATCGATAAACTGTCTATCGATATCGACATCGACAAACTGGTTGGCATAAATATGTGTTGCTTTAAGTGTAATATTCTATAATATATAATTAAAATGTTTGTATACTTAAGTGTAGGTATTATGTATAATAATTAGGTGTATTAATATGAGTAAAAGTGAAAAAGTGTAAATATATATGTTTTCACATGCAAATATATAAGTGTAAAATGTAAAATGTGTAGAAGTAGCCTACATATAAAAATATTAATAACCCCTATTAAGAAAATCGTACAAAAAATAGACGGATCCACAAGAATATTGGACGTAATGCTAGAACTATAGTACAAGTGAATTATTTTGAAGTACTATGTTTGTATCATTTGTAATTTTTATTGTAAATAAGAATATATTACCTACGTGTATGTATTATATTATAACTTGTTGTGCTCCACAGACAGACACGACATTGATAACATTATAGGTAAATATTGATTATTTTATATAACATTGTATATCCATCCAATGGGTTTAGTTAATCTACTTATAATTTATTATTTTATAATAAACTTGTAGTAACTGCAGTACTAATCTAATATTAGCAATATTAAAAATCAACGTCCTAACAAAACTACTGAACGTTTAGTTAATAAATATAAAGATAACAAAAAACGACTTCAAATTTAAATCCTCTCTACATTCATTTTGTCTATAAAAACTGCTCCAAATTAAAAACAAGTTTTTTTTTTCAGATTTTTTGGCTCTTTTGAATCCTTGTGCCGAGACCCGGCCGAGACGCACCAAACTACATATTTGATTTTTCGAATTTTATATACATTCAAGAGCAAATAATGCATACACTTTGTATTGAAGATATATTCTTAAAGAATTGTAAATTTTATTCAATATTAATGCTATTTGTTCATTTCAATGATATTGAACTTCCATAGAAAGTGTACCTAACTCGGTAGATACTTGTTGTTATCTTGGTGACCATGTCCACTGTTTATAATAGCCACGAAACCCTTTGGGCAATACAAAATACAAGTACTTGTAGTAGTGTCTACTTACTTGTTTCGAGCGTGGGTTTTTAAGTAGGTATATATTTTTTAATTACCTACCAAGCTAAAAACTATTTACAGCCGCATCGCATGGCCGTGATGCTGACGGCTTCAGTTACAGGTATAAAATAATAAATAAATAAATATTTGTGGACAATCTTACACAAATCAACCTAGTCCCAAACTAAGCAAAGCTTGTACTATGGGTACTAAGCGACGATATACATACATATATAGATAAATAAATACTTAAATACATAGAAAACATCCAAGACCCAGAAACAAATATTCGTGCTCAAATAAGTAGAGTTATTAGAACGGCATGTTACACAACAAAAATACTCCGATATATTGTTTACTTTTTAAGAAATTGGCCTTTGACATTAAAAATCGCACTTACGTAAGTACTTACTTTTAACTTTTAGCAACCGAAGGGTTGCAAATGTGATATGCAGATATATCGGAAATGGTGAACTGAACTGGGCTGGTATACTTAGTGACTCGTGGATAGGTTATTATTTCAAATTTAAATTTATATCTTCCCAGCAGTGTAAAGAAAACAGTACGTTAGTTCTTTAACGTTAGTACTTGTGATTTTAATTTATTTAATAAGTAAGGTAGGTGGTATTTAATAAGTATTTTTTAAGTGATTAATTATAGTTTTCTTTTATTCCTTTCCTCATTCGTATTTTGGATTTGCAACATTTTTATTTTCGTAGTCAATCCTTACTTTACCCGATGCGTAGCAGCAAAGCCAGGGATATTGTTATTGGACAAATTTTGCACGGAATAAGTAGGTAATGATGAACTTGCGTTAAAATTACGTAGAGAAATTATATTCGTAATCCAATAATAATAGCCATTACAAATGTATTCCTGAAAGATTTACTCTGATTTTTTTTTCTGCGAAATACTTTGTTTAACTGTTACGTAAATAGAAACGTAAGTAATTTAAAACGCGAAGTGACATCACTCCATCACTCACTTCAGTAACTTTAGTTGAAGATATTGGAAAATATGTATAAAATGGAATTTAATTTATTTTTATTGATTTATTATGTGAAATGAAACTGAAAATATATTATTTCTGTGATGCAACAAAAATCATGCCGCATGAAATGTTTGACGTTTTATGCAGTGACATCACGTCAAGCCAGTGAGCGTTTACGCGCAAAATTTGAAATGTCAGTTTTTAATTTGAATTAAAAACTAAATAATTTGTGCATATTTTAACTTTTTCTTGTTTGGTATATTTACGTAATCCTTAAATCTTTAAGATAGACTAGACCAATAAAATAATGCAAGTTATGTATTTGAAGATGAACGAAAGGCAAACACTTTAAAGTATGAGTGGTCAAAAGCGTTTTGGAACGTAAGAGAACGAAACTGTTTATCTCCAGTAAATATCTTCCGAATTTTATGAAATTATTTTATTGTTTTAATTATCTCGTTTACTACTTAGTTACTTCGTTTGCTACTTGCTACCCTGTTACATTTAATTTTCTCTCGTTTAAAGAAGAAAATATTATAGTCTCTATAATAATTTATTTTTACTTTCAGTTTGCATGTCATAATTCTTAATATATGTATTAATTATGTATAAGATAAATATATTTGTTATCAAAATGTTTCATTAGTACATTTCAAATGTCAAATTGAGATCGGGTTATTCAAAATATTAATTTCATTAATAATAATAAAACATATTTTTTGTAAAAATTGACAATAATTATGATCGAGATGAACCAAAACATCTCCAAATAGTTTCGAAAATATTTCAATATCGTCTACAAAAAATATCCGTTCTTTCAATAGCACCATTAACCTACAAGGGCTACATTCTACAAGGTAACACTTAATATAGGTAGATAGGTATTAATACATTACACACCACACCAAGAACCTATTTCAGTTTAAAAGCGACTACATTTTACTCCGCTCGTTATCAGCGATGTTTACAATGTAGTTTACGTTCTCTGAAAATGAGCTTCGTAAAATGGTGATAAAACTTCATAAAGGTAAGTTCGTTTAGTCATTCAATTACAGAGGTTTATGTAGAATTGTAGATATTCTACCTTCGCGTACAGCGGGGCAGCCGACATGCTTACAAACATGACCACGACGTATCGTCAAGGCATTAGAGCCGATGTTCAGATATTATTGAACACCCTGAAGTGTATAGATGCATCCGATGGCGGCTATCTATACACGCCTTTATGTTCGATTATCGAACTTCGATAATAGGCGTTCACTTGAAACATGTTTCCCATTTTAGTCAAACACCGCTTTCAATCATTTGTTATGCATGAAAATTAATTACTGAATATAGGTATTCTTCAGCTAACTAGCAGGTGATGGTGTGCTGTTATTAACACTATGTTTAACCTTAACCACAAGTTAATTGTAGGTTAAGCTAAGCTTATATGATATTGCTACCTAGGTAAAGTATCGATTAACGATTTAATTTTGCATTTCAACAGTTTAATCATCCTAATTTAGGCAGGAATCCCTGCAATTAAACACAAGATAATGTAATGATCACCAAAGTTTGAGCGACAGGCACAAGATTAACTATTTGTAATAGTTACTCTTTAGTTTTTGTTTAGGCTTTGGACCTTTAACTAATCTTTATTATCTTAACTGGGTTTGACGCCGCTTTGCGTGGAGGGTTTCGTGGCAGGCTTTGTGGAAGTAGTTGCTACCACTTTAGCACTAGCAGCAACCGTAACCGTACTAGTGCCTTTGGCAGCTAGTAGTTTCTTAAGTTCAATAAAAACTTTATTCATTAACTAATGATATTCGTACAGTATATAAATTAGGTATAAAAAGAGTTTTTATTCGATATGCGGGAGGGAGGGCTGCGCCATCGTCGAGCCCGAGCCATCTGGCAGCAGGTTTAAAACGGTGCCGTGTGCCGCGGATGCACATACTGGTGGCACGTATTACAGCAACGCTGATTCTTGCTCTGAGCCAGCGGGCCGTTTCCTTGTTGGCCTTCATATCGCTATCGACATCTCGGTTTATCTTGCGGAGCTGCTCAACTTCCCTCTTAAACGAGTACTCAAGAGTTCTAAATGCGGTTTCCGATTTTTTCAAGTCCGCCTCAGTCTTCGCGAGCATACCCTGAAGGTTCTGGTTCAATATCTTCTGCTTCTGAGAGTCCCGTTCTGACTTCTCCAGTGCTATCTTCATCGCTGAATCTGACTCCTCCAATTCTCTGAGCGTTCTCTTCAATGGCTCGATGGTCTTTTTACTGGTAGTTTCTTTGACATTAAACTTGCTGGAGAAGCATTATTACTTACAGTAGATATTGGTTTAACCGTAATCGGAATGCCTTTTGTACTTCTCTTGCCATGGTGCTGAAGGCCGACAACTACTGATTTAATCGTCGGTGTTGATGATATTGTCTTTAATGTGGAAGAAGAGATTAGTTGTTTCGCGGTTGGAGTTGACTTTGTCGTAATCGATGAAGAAGAACTCGGCGATATCGATTTTGTACTCGAAGATGTGGGGGTTACTTTTGAAATCGATGACACTAATATTCCTTCGTTATTCGACTTGAGTTTAGATACGTCTGTAGTTGTCACTAACTTTGAAGAAGTACTGGTCGACAATTTCGAATTTCCTAAAGCACTTGACGAGGTAGTGGTACTGGCGTTTGAGGAGTTTATGTTAATGGATGTCGTAGTTGCTTCTGCAGTAATTGTGGTGGGCACTTTGATCATTTGCGGTGATATATTTGCGGAAGTCACCGCTGTGGACTTTTTATTATTAGAAGCATTAGATACACTTGATACATTAAAAGAGGATTTCGAATCAATTGGCTTCGATTGTGGGCTTGTTTCTTTTACTGTAGTTTTATATTGTATATTGGACTTGGTTAGACTTGATATAATTTCGCTAGATTGAGTAGAATTAGGTATTGACTTCGCCGTAGATTCGGCTTTAGAATAACTGTTTTTTGGTGATATTGCATAATCCACTTCATCGTTACTCCTCAGTGCAGATGAGTTCTTTGCAAAGCTCACGTTGGTGGCATTATTTGATGTTTGTTCTTTATCAAATGGTTTGAATGACCCAAGATTCGTAGCCACCAACTTACCGGGAGAATTTTTAGTGTTCTCTTTATTGCCGCTAATTGGATCAATTGTGGGTTGAGCATTACTTACAGTATTTGTAATATTTAGTACCCATTCGTGGTCAGGCGATTTGACTTTGCTAGTGGCGATTTTACTTTCTTGGCTAGTACCACTTTTATTTTCCTTTGCATTTCTTACAACAATCGTAGTTTTTTTGACTTCTTTTGAAGTAAAACTTAAATTAATTTCTGTGTTTGAGCTACTAACAGTTGGTTGAGATGATTCAGCTTTATGGACAATTTTTTTATCTTCAATTTTCTTTCCACTATCTTGTTTAGGTTCAGGGTGGAAGTTTTTGTTTATGTCTGTATAACTCTTTTCCACAGCACAACTGACGTAAGCTGAAGCTGGTTTTGAGAAATCTGTTTTGGTGGGATTGGAAAATTTGGTAATGATTGATGATTTGGTTTGATTTGGTTCTCCATTTTTTATAATTGTGGCCTCCACTAAAATCTTACCAGTGTTAGGTAGTGTTTGTGCTGCTGAACTGCATATTTTGACTTTACTTTCACTGTTTTTATTTTCATAACCTTTCATCGATCCGTTAACAATATTTTCATTTTTAGTTAAATCATATTTCTGTGGTATGTTAGAATAAGTTGCACGTGATTCTGGAGATTTGACTTCTTTATTTTTGTCGGATTTCTTAACTTTGATTTCGGTTTTCACAACGCCACCTTCGATTGTTGATAAGATGGGAACTGGAGTAACTTGCAGCGGCTCCATTTGCCGCATTTTTCCGTCTGTGTGGATCTTAGCTGTAGTAAATATCAAAGGACTTGGAGTGTATCCTGACGGTTTGCTTGTGTCTATTTCAACAATGATTTGACTATTAGTGTCCGCTGTATTATTGAATCCTCCGGGACTATTAAACACATTCGTGTTCATGTTATTATGAATCGATGCAGTCGATAAAGACTGATTTATGTTTTGTTGTAGATCTTTGAAGCCACTTGTGGAAGCGTCCGTTATTCCTGTGATATCAGTAATAGAAGGCTTTGTAATTTTATCGTCTGCTAACAACTTATTCTTGTCGCTATATTTTGCGCTCCCAATGTCAGTCTTTGTCTTTGATAATAAAAGTTTGACACTTTGTTTTTCAATATCGTTTAACTCTTTACTTTTGCACAGCAATGGTTCATTTGCCGTGTTATCACTTTCGGGCGCGGGCGCGGGCGTGGGCGCGGGCGCGGGCGTGGGAGCGGGCGCGGGCGCGGGCGCGGGCGCGGGCGTGGGCGTGGGAGCGGGCGTGGGCGCGGGCGTGGGCGCGGGCGCGAGCGCGGGCGCGGGCGTGGGCGCGGGCGCGGGCGCGGGCGCGGGCGCGAGCGTAGGCGCGGGCGCGAGCGTAGGCGCGGGCGCGAGCGTAGGCGCGGGCGCGGGCGTGGGAGCGGGCGCGGGCGCGAGCGTAGGCGCGGGCGTGGGCGTGGGAGCGGGCGCGAGCGTAGGCGCGGGCGTGGGCGTGGGAGCGGGCGCGGGCGCGAGCGTAGGCGCGGGCGTGGGCGTGGGAGCGGGCGCGGGCGCGAGCGTAGGCGCGGGCGTGGGCGTGGGAGCGGGCGCGGGCGCGAGCGTAGGCGCGGGCGTGGGCGTGGGCGCCGGCGAGTGTCCCGCTCCCGCCGCGCCCCACTCGCTCGTCGGCCGCGACAGCACGCGCGCTTTCTGTGAAATGTATACGTAGGGTTTTAATTCCAGAAAAAACGAGAAAACACTCTGTGTGTAAAATCGCTTAATTTACACTCACAGATCACCATATAACTTCAAAAACATCAGCCGAACCATAGAAGACAACTACCTAACTGGTATTACCATTAAGTGACACTGACTGAGTACTTTTAGTCACCGTGGCTATTTGTACATAAATATACTCTTTGCTATTTGGTGACTGATTGAACATATTATATTTTTGTTCGTGGTGTTTGTCTTAATATTCTTAATGAGTTAGAAAGAGAAATAAAAAAAGCCCCAAGCAGGTAAGAGCTTATCCAGAAATCACCAAAAAAATTTCATAGGTGGTGTGGTGATAAATTCAAAAAATACACGTGAGGTTTCGTGGGGGTCGACTAGAACCTCACCAAAGATCACCAAGGGGGGTGGGGGGTCTAAAAGTGGCCCAAAAAACCTCGCGTGATTTCTGGATAAACCCTAAATTACGATCGCAGTAAGGTTTATCGTTATCGTCCTTCGGTTGAACTTGTGCACGATCGGATCATGCTCATGTCAGGTAGTCGGTCGGCTGTTCGGGTGGATAGCACGAGTCACGACGCACTGCAGCCGCCTGATGCGCATTCGATCCATGTCGAACTAGCACTACAAATAGCCTTCAAAGGCGAAATACAATATTAAACAAGTAATTTCATTATTTCACTCGATATTAACTGCGATTGTTCATTTTATCCAAACTAAACTACGTGTTTCAATTTTATGAATTTTAAAAGAACAAAAACAACTGAATTGAAAATCTTTTTACTGAGAGGGTGCTTCTATAGTATTGATGAGATATTTGCTGATTAGTATAAGTTTAGATTTTTTGACACTTTTACTATTTTCGATAATATTCTGACATACTTTTGTATTATATTCTTAATTTTTGGTAATTTAATGTTGACATGATTTTTTTTTCTTATTATTATTGTCTTTGTTTTTTATTATTGTTCGCTTCATTGCTCGTAAATGTACCTAGATTTAAGTTAATTTTTACTATTATTTTCAAACACAATTGTACTATTGTTAATGAAATAAATAAATGAGAAATGAATGAAATGAATTCCGGTGTTTCGGTATTTCGGTATTAGTCCTTGGAATACCGGTATTGAAACACCGAGAAAATCATGTCGGTATTACCGGGATTTCGGGATCCCGGTTGCATGCCCTATGTGTTCCAGATTAAATCTGGCAAACTACCTACTTACATACAAAAATTCACTTATTTTCAAGAAAATATATAAAAGTATTCAACAATAACTTAAATATAAAGTAGGCCCTTGAGGCATTGTACCGAGGATGCTGCATTCTTATAAAGAGGTTAGAAAGTGTAGGCTTGCGAGGTTTACCGCTTCTACTTTTGAGTGACTACTTATCAAATAGAAAACAGGTAGGTAGTTAAAGTAGAGGAATATGTACCTAAGCTCAGAAGAAAACATCTATTTTGGAGTAGAGTGCTTGGCCCTACCCCTTTTCTTATAAACGAGCTTTGTCTCCTTAAAACAAAGAATGCCCAAATTGGGTATTTGACACTTTATGTCAAAATGTATAATATGGTGTCACTTTATGGATAGTAAACTATCTACTAAATATCACAATTAATAGAAAATTATAAACTTTAACCAAAATAAAAAAAGATATTTAACATCGAAAATTCGGAAAATTATCTATTTTTTATCGCCCAAAAGTCAAATAAAAGATATCAATAGAATGCGCATGTAAAAATAAGTAAAAATAATGTATGGCAACTATGTAAGTACCTACCTAAACGCATTATTTTACGACTAAAATAGCAAAATCCTTAATTACCCATACAACCGTTGCTTTAATATAGTGGGGGAAGTAGTGTCATGAGGTCCACATTTGGGTATCAATGAATAGAGCTCATTAAGTGCATAATTATAGTATTTTTTTGTTTTTAAAATATTGAAAAACAAAGGAATTAATAGCCACTTAAATTTTCATATAATTTTACATTCTCCCTTTAAAATCTCATTAAATATTAATCCTAGCGACAAAGTGTATAGAACTTTTTATATAGATAATTTTATTTTGATTACTTATGGCTAAGAACGTTTTTCGCTATGGGTCACCGTTTATGAGTTTTTCATGAAAAACCGAAAAATGCGACTTTCAACGACCCCCCCTTCCTACCCCCCAGGGGGTGGCGGATGGCTACCGGGCTAAATTAACTTAGATTTACCTATATTACATCTGTGCCAAGTGAATTCATCCGATACCAAAATGTGGACCTCCCATACATTGGGTGACACTACTTCCCGTACTAATACCGTGCTGTGACGTCATTTGCCAATTATAGAGTAGTACATTAAACAGGGGTTATGTATTCATAACACTGATCTCATATAATCTGTACATAAGTTAAATCACATAATAGTATCCTGCAAAAGATGCAGAATTTTGTAGCCGTATAAAACCATTAAATATATAATCAGTAACTGCTGCATAATTTGTATACAAGATGTAAATCTGCAAAAGCTACTTTAATGTTCTTGCTTTAAGTCACAAACTTGAATAAAATGATCTGACAATTTACGAAAACAGTGCAGACTTGTCATTGCATATGTTTGTCTCACATTTTGCGATCTATACTATTCTATACGTCATATAACACTATTATTATGAATATTGTAGAATTTGGCTGCAGAATGGCCGTCAGATCTAAAATTCGATTTTCAAAATTGTCTGCATTTTGTCAGGTAAGGATATAGTGGCCAGTAATAAACATGCCTCGATAATATTATTGCGTGAAGACTCTCTGGAATTAAATGGTTGCATGGGTCACCTCCTCTTTAGTGAAATATGAAATGAAAGATCGCTTTAGGTCTTAGCGGTCTTAGTGACTTTATTGATGGGTAAATAGGTATATGTTTTGCTAAGGTTAGGAATTCCGTGCCGGCATCTGTATTTTTGAGTGTCGAACTTTTCACTCGACATCTGTCAAAACATCATAGTTTTTTGACAGATCTAGAGTGAAAAGTCGAGCGTTCGAATAGCTTTTTTCTGGGTGAGCTCGCGTCACCGTCGGCCTCATGTTTGCCCCCTGGCTAGATGCTGGCAAGAGCAATCTCATTAAAAAAAATGAATTGTAAGATGTTTATTAATTTATAATTTACTTGATGATGATATATTCTATCAACTTTTCTTTAAACAAATCTTAGGCTGGTTTTCCACTAGAGCTATGCTATGTTTTCATACATTTAACATGTAGCTCAAGCTGGAGATATGTGTCAAATGTATGGAAACATAGCATAGCATAGCTCGTGGAAAACTAGCCTTACAATACTAGTTCAAATTTCATTGATCTTGACACCCAATACGAAAATCAATAAGTTCGAATTTTCTCGAAAAAGGATTACGTTCTTAATCAAATTACAAAAAAAAGTTCCTCAAAAGAATAAATAATTACATAAGTACCTACAATTATAAGTTTTCACAGTTTTAAGAGGGGCATATTCTATCCCTTTTCGGCGAAACGCACCTTTGTAAGGACGTCATTTACTATGGCTCTCGAGGTGCGTGGCGTCACGGATCTGAAGCGCTTTCTCTCTCTCTCTCTCTCTCTCTCTCTAACTAGCAACATCAAAACGTTATTGTTTGAGATATCTGAATAGGTTTCATTTGTAGTAATAATACATTTTTTAGTCAATGACAAATTATTACAATGATATACCAGCATAGTAATAATCAAGCAACAGACAAATACCCGAGCACATTTGCTAAAGTTATAGTATAGACGTCAGCGATGCTTAGTTACCACTGACTTTCCAGTTGTTATTATTATGTTCGATTTAAAAGGGTGTAACTGTTATTGACACTGAGCAGTTAAGAGATTTGTGACGTACTGAAAGCCCATGTCTAAATGCTAACTTAGCTGTCAATAAATTTATGAGAATTTAAACGTAATCTTCTTTGTGAACACCTCGCCCGCGTATATATATCTGCTGCTGACTGACTATTAAATACCTAAATAAAATTAAGGGGTTAGAAAAATTAAATGTTGTCATGCCAATCACTGGGTGGGTACTAAACTATGCTATGTAAAAGGGGGTCTATGATGGTCGCGTGATAGCATGATAAACGAAAACTAAAGCATCTGCGCGACGGCCACCAGCACGACCACCAGCACGGGCAGCACGCCCAGCGCCCGCCCACGATGTAAACAAGTATGTTGTTGGTCGTACCTCCATGATGGTGAGGTCGTCGGGCCCGCTGCAGATCTGCGCGACGGCCACCAGCACGACCACCAGCACGGGCAGCGCGCCCAGCGCCCGCCCACGATGTAAACAAATATGTTGTTGGTCGTACCTCCATGATGGTGAGGTCGTCGGGCCCGCTGCAGATCTGCGCGACGGCCACCAGCACGACCACCAGCACGGGCAGCACGCCCAGCGCCCGCCCACGATGTAAACAAGTATGTTGTTGGTCGTACCTCCATGATGGTGAGGTCGTCGGGCCCGCTGCAGATCTGCGCGACGGCCACCAGCACGACCACCAGCACGGGCAGCACGCCCAGCGCCCGCCCACGATGTAAACAAGTATGTTGTTGGTCGTACCTCCATGATGGTGAGGTCGTCGGGCCCGCTGCAGATCTGCGCGACGGCCACCAGCACGACCACCAGCACGGGCAGCACGCCCAGCGCCCGCCCACGATGTAAACAAGTATGTTGTTGGTCGTACCTCCATGATGGTGAGGTCGTCGGGCCCGCTGCAGATCTGCGCGACGGCCACCAGCACGACCACCAGCACGGGCAGCGCGCCCAGCGCCCGCCCACGATGTAAACAAATATGTTGTTGGTCGTACCTCCATGATGGTGAGGTCGTCGGGCCCGCTGCAGATCTGCGCGACGGCCACCAGCACGACCACCAGCACGGGCAGCACGCCCAGCGCCCGCCCACGATGTAAACAAGTATGTTGTTGGTCGTACCTCCATGATGGTGAGGTCGTCGGGCCCGCTGCAGATCTGCGCGACGGCCACCAGCACGACCACCAGCACGGGCAGCACGCCCAGCGCCCGCCCACGATGTAAACAAGTATGTTGTTGGTCGTACCTCCATGATGGTGAGGTCGTCGGGCCCGCTGCAGATCTGCGCGACGGCCACCAGCACGACCACCAGCACGGGCAGCACGCCCAGCGCCCGCCCACGATGTAAACAAGTATGTTGTTGGTCGTACCTCCATGATGGTGAGGTCGTCGGGCCCGCTGCAGATCTGCGCGACGGCCACCAGCACGACCACCAGCACGGGCAGCGCGGCCAGCGCCCAGCCCACCGCGTCCGCCCACATCGGGTACACGTAGTGCCCGTACGACGCCGGTTTGTACTCGATCCAGTTGAACACCAGGATGAACTACATTTGCGACAAAACAAAGCTAGGTATAGTGCGTGCCATCCACGACGACGCGCCCCTGCACAGCGAATCTCATATTAATCTTTGCGCAATTGTACGGATTGGGCTGTGCATATAGTGTATGAGTAATTTAACCAAAATACTTGAATTCTGTGTTGCATTGCAGGGTGTTGATAGAACGGAGAAGTTCTAGTTATGAAACTGTTTTAATTTCTTAAAGTTAGGTGCAAAATAGTAAATTTAATACGCCGTTCGTTCAGTTCATGATTATCGTATGGCATGCATGCGAGTTTTGTATGCACTGATAAATATTTTACTTCATTTCGTCATATATATCATAGCGCGGCCTAAAGTAGGTCGCAACGTAAACGGAATACATGTACAGTATTTTGATGATTCAAATTATTCAAAATGGACGATATCATCTGCGAAACGTAATTTGGCTACCGTAAGGTCGGGTTACTTTACTTTGATGGAGTTGAAGAGTTTGGGAGGGTTCCCTTGTTTTACTCCTTTTTAGGGTTCCGTAGTAAACAAGGAACCCTTATTCAATTTGGAATGTCGGGTAGAGTTTTCATTTTAGCGTCGGTTTAATCATAATTATCATGCTTGTAACATGTTCAATTATTGAACATGTTAAATAAGTATACCTACTTCGTTCCATGAATTTAAACTTTCGTGAGACATGTTACAACATAACATGTCGCCCGAAGTGACAATTAATACGTGAGTTTTAACCGTTTAGTAAAATAAAGTTACTTCGTTCCAGATTAGAACGAAGAATTTGGAACGAAGTATAGTTGGGAACTCCGTCTGACTTCAATGCCATCTAGCTATAGGCTTTCCAGGTCCATTGAGTCAAATGTTTTGCAAAAATCAATTAATGTAATGTAATTTTCTTAGGGTAGGTATTCGAGCGTTGATCTGCCAAACATGCCGCTATGTAATGTATATATATATATACCGTGTGTCAATAGAAATTGGAAATTATGTCAACAAATATGGCTGACTGACAATTCATTTGTCGTCTATGGATTTGTTGTAAAATAGTGATGACAAAAGTCTATAACAATAAGGAATCAATCCACTTGACAGTCGAGAAATTATTTTATTGAATATTCATTGCAAGTATTTGTGGCTCTTAACTTCATGGCAGCAAATAAAAAATAAATGGGCAAAGAAAATTCATATCAAAGTAAATGGAAAATGATGAGAAGTGAGTTTACTCGTATTTGTAATTGAATCTATAATGACATTAAACTTTTTCGATATACTGATATTCCCATCACTTAAACGAACTTGTTTTGACTGTGACAAAATAGATTCCTAGCATTTTTATGAGTAAAAAAATTTGACAAGCTATTGTCACATAACTAATCATTGTAAAAGAAAATTGGTTTTATTGTAATATGAATAATTAAAAGATATTATAGCTTAAAATGAATGCAAATACAAGGATTATGTCTATAAATTGTTGGTAAGACTGTGTTTGTTCTTTAAAAGTGCGTGATTACGAAGTAATGAAGGTAAATTGTTTACATCATTTCTTATTTCCATTGACTTGGACCTTATATATTATATATATATAAGAAAAAATAAATAACAAAGCATAGACAAGACATTTATAGATTGTACATCAATGTACAATCAGATGGAGGGAAAGGAGAAAAACCAATGCTTGGAAAAGGTACTGGTCACTGAAGGAAGTCATGAAAAACAAAGAAACGAGGCTATCCACGAAGAAAAAGCTGTTCAACGCATGTGTATTGCCGGTACTAACCTATGGCAGTCAAACTTGGGCATTAACAAGTAGCAACCTGAACAAATTATAAGTATGTCAAAGATCAATGGAAAGAAGTATGATAGGGGTGAAATTCAAGGATAAAATCCGAAACGAAACTATAAGAAGTAAAACGGGGGTGGAATATGTAGCTGTTAAAGTGAAAACACTCAAATGGAGATGGACAGGGCACGTAGTAAGGAGTAAGGAGAAGTGGAGCAAAAGAATAATATAGTGGTATCCTAGAGATAAAACGAGGAAAAGAGGTAGACAAAAGAAAAGATGGGAAGACGAAATAATCCAAGTCACAGGATGACAATGGACAAGGCTAGTGAGAGACAAGGATAGATGGAAAGGGATGGAGGAGGCCTTTGCCAAACATATATTTTATATAGGTATACTTGCAATATTTTTGAAAGTGACACAAAGGGATAGATGAATACTCACCACTAAAGCAGCAGGTGTGACGAATCTCCACATGGTACTCCAGAAGATGATCCATAGCCTGGACTGCCTGCCGATCATGCGCTCGATATCGCGGCAGAACTGCGACCCGCCGTAGAACCAGGCCAGCGAGATGTTCTCGGTGATCCCTATTAAAACTAGCGACCACTGGGTGATGGATGTATCCAGTAGTTGGATCCAGTACATGCCGCTCTGTAAAACATTTTGACGTAGGGTAACACCACCAATTATGGACACTTTAAGCACAAGCACCAATAATGGACATTTCAGCCCTTATTCAGAGATGATACGGTTTTAAATTGACTGTTCTATAAAAAATGAATGACTCTTTATTTTTTTTCACATAAGAGTTAATTAATGTACATCATTGGGCCTTGTCCATTACTGGTGGTGTCACCCTATATAAAACATACATTCACGCAGAATAAATAAGTGCTGAAACTTGTGTGACAATACTTTGGGTCTGGTATTCGAAAATCACACTCTCCTCGCCACCTGACGGCTCATCCACGCTAGCCGTGAAATCTGTGCCCGGCAACAGTTTTTGAACAATATCTATAATATATAATGTCACAGGCAAATTGCATACCTAATCCGCCTATTACATTACGGCTAGCCGTTTTACAAAACAGAGCCGTTTTGTATTATGGCGGGTTAACAAATAGAACGAAAATACGCCGGAATGTGTTCGGCGCTTTACGTTATTCAATTCGCCTAGCCGTAATGTCAAACAGCGGTTCAGTCGAATTGTATAATACACCGTAATAATAATAAATTACGGCTAGCCGTTTTACTTACATAACGGCGGATCAAGGATTAGCAGAACTGAATACAGCTGAATGTAAGTCCGCCGGATTCAATTCGCCTAGCGCGTTCGTTAGTCGCCACTTTGACATTTTTTTTGTACAATTGATAAGGGTGTTAATAAATGTCGGTTCTGGCGCTTCGCCGGCCGCTCGCGCGCTCTAGGGTCGCAGTTGTGATGAACACTCCTCCTAACGCCGAAGTGTTTATTTACGCTGATGACGCAACTGTGGTGGTCACAGCGCTGAACGAACAGCTGTTCAATGACACCGTAAATCGACTGTATAAGTGGTTTACGCAGATCGGGCTAGCAGTGAACACGGAAAAAACCTGCTTTCTGTGCATAAGTCTAAATGGCCACCACAGTACCACCTCAGATACCTATTCGGGCCGGTAACACAACAACCATCAAACTTCTCGGTTTGGTGCTTGACAGCTCACTTACTTGGCGGGAGCACAAAGACTATAGGTATGTGTTCGCGCCTAGGCCGAGCATGCTACGCACTGCGACGTTTAGCATCAACTACAACAGCGATCACTTTAAGAACTTACTTATTTTAACCCTACCAAGCTTAGTAAAGCTTAGTAATACAAGAATATTAATAAATTACCCTACACCCTACACCCTACACCCCCCTACACGTGACCCCTGGGTGGTTCTAAAAGTGCAACAAAAACTGGCAACCGTACTGTCTTCTCGAAGACCTCACGGTTCGAAATAAATGCCATACGATAAATAAATAAATTTAAACGGGAGGGTATAGTTACGTCATACAACCTCTTTGGTCTTTATTAGATGCACGGTAATGTCAATGTTCGAATTTTCCAAAGTCATTACTAAAGGTGCATACTGAGGACTTAAACCTCCAAGAAGAATGGCAGGTATTGAAGCATCTTCTATAGTTTTGCCTATATCGGCTAGATCTTGCACGGTTGACATGACTGCCTTTATATACGTCTCAATATTGGAGTCAAAATCATCAAGGCAGTACCTGTACAGTTTCCTTTCAAGGCTTATACGTCGCCCCAAGCCTTTGTCCTCATAACTGGACGAGAGAGCATCCCAAGCCTCCTTGGCTGTCTTGCAGGCCCTTACATGGGTCATGTGGCCATACCATCTACTGTGAGACATATTTTGGATAACGCCTTTTGATCGTTACGTAGTTTCTTGTCAGCAGAAATATCGTCATCTTTTGGATAACCGGCGATGGTTTCCCATAATTCCTCATGATTGTATAAGGTACATAGGGATTTTGAATTTCCATACGGAATATCCATCTCTATTTATAAGCATTTTTATGCCAGAAATAGAATTATTTGACATGTTTACATACGTACAGCTGTTCGATGTCACAACAAACAACAAAAATATCCTTGAAAATATATGTTCGTGAACTGTTAAAAATTTTCACGGATTTTCACAAATTATATATCCACACACAGTAAAAACTTGCCTTATCACTTTTAACTAACGAAAAAGCAGTTTTATTCGTGTAAACTCAGTTAAAATAGAGTATTCGTGCTGATAACGAACGATGTATTTGACTTTATTTGATGAAGTGACATTAAGACATCATTGAGAATACAATAAAGTATAAAAGAGATATAAATTCAAAATTTTGAATAGCCAGTATTACAACACGAGGACTCCAGCTCTAACAGCCAGCACCCGCTCGCCCAGTGAGAGCAGGACAGGTTCACAAGAAGACGAAAATTCGCCCTCCTCCGCGCAGGAGGGAGAGGGCGACTCCAAAAATCTGTCGCCAAGGGATTATTTATTTAATTATGAGTATATGTATGTATATTTATATATATAGTATGTGTGTGTATATATATATATATATTTGGACACGTGCTGGTTTGTCTATCGTTTGGTTCCTATTCTCCACTCAATAGGGATGTTGACTCAAAATGTATTATTACTTCATACGAAAGAATACATAAAACTATGCCAAATAGTGAAAATCCTATTCAAATATGTCAAAAAATAACGAAACTACAACCGTTAGAATGTCTTTAGTTCGAGAGAGAAAGCGCTACAGGTCAGTGACGTCACTGACCTCGAGCGCCATAGTAAATGACGATCGTTCAATACAGAGGTGCGTTTTGCGGAACAGGGACAGAAAATGCCCCCTCCTAAAACTTTGAAGACTTATAATTATGTAATTATTTATTCTTTTAAATTACTTTTTTCGCTTTTTGATTGAGAATTTGATAATTTTTCGAGAAAGTTCGGATTAATTGATTTTTTTATTTGGTGTCAACATCCCTATTGCTCAAAGGTTAACTGGAAGAGATCCCTTACAGGGATAAGTTCGTCTTTGTACGTGTATAATCTGTTTTGTCTGTATTGTTTCTTTTTCTTGTCTTGTGTAGGTACCTACAATAAAGTATTTACATACATTACCCGAAAAACATCAATCTGGAAAGTGAGCCCCAAAAAACTAACAAGTAAGAATATGAAACAAATACGCAGCGCAGCCCACAAGAGGCCAACGTAAAAGAGACGCCTACCAACTGAGCATGCACCGCGCAAAGGCGGGCCGCGTCGGTAAAATTCATAAGAAATGAGCTCCCCACTTAATGGGAACTAAGGACGCTTCGCTGAATCATAACCAAGATACGTCAGAAGGCGAACGCCATCGCCACCCCAAAATAATGCCCCCACTACCATCCATAAAAGAGCACTACAACATACCATCATCGTCGCTTCACGACAAACGGTCCAACCCCGAACTGCCATCGCCTCGCTACGAGCCATCCAAATTAGGACCGCCGCCGCCAGGCACGTATACCCGCTCCAAATTAGAGCCGTCGCAGCGCAGCTCGGTACACAATCTCGGTACTCAAGCAATACGGTATTTGACACATGTTAAAAATTTTATGTCACACCTGGCCATAAAGTGGCCATTATCGCACGCTCCGCGCGCGAAAAAACCCACTTCCTGGCCAGGGGGTGACATAAAATTTTGTACTTACCACGGGCGATAATAAAGAAAGCCTCAGATCGCATATTTATCGCCCTTGCCTTCGGCTCTAATGTACTAATAACACAGTGTCACTTTTTGGATAGTTAGCCATCAAAATATCACAATAAATCGTCAATTATAAAATTTTACCAAAATCATAAAAAGGATACGAATCATCAAAAACTCAGAAAATTATGTAATTTTTTTACCGTCCAAAATTCAAATAAAAGGTATCAATAGAATGTAAAAATAAAAAATAAATTGTATTGCAACTATGTACATAAACGCATTATTTTACGAATAAAACAGCAAAATACTAATTTTCCCATACAACGGTTGGTCGAATGCTGTGCAAGTGACGTCATTTGCCAGGGCAAATTTGTAGGAGCCTTTTTGACGGCCGCTAGCGTCGAGCTAGGTTTGTCCCTAATTTTAGCCCTTTATTGTGCTCTAATTGTTGTTGGTCCCATATAGACATTTGATCGTCTCTAAAAACTGGTTCGATTGGCATTATAAAAAAAATAGGCAAATAGCGTATTTTAACTCTAGTGCCGCCGCCGCTTCATCGCGGGCCGTCCAGTTTAATGCCGCCGTCAACAGACATAGAAGCGAACTCCAATTTAACGCCGCCGCTCCGCTACGCTGAGCGGTCCAGTCTAATGCCACCGTCGCCGCGCTACCGGCTATCCAGCTTAATACCGTCGTCATACAATACGAGGGCGCGCTCCAACTTAACGCCGCCGTTCCGCGGCGCAGAGCAGTCCAGTTTAGTTCCGGCCGAGGCAAGCCACGGACACACCAGCCACCGGCCACTGGCAAAAACAACCGTCGCGCCCCATTTTCATGGGGTCGCAGAAGCAGCCGCTGAAAAGGGCCACGCCCTGAACAGCCTCCTCTGTACCCAGCGCACAGACAGAAACCCCGAGCAATATGCTTTGACACTTTAATCTATTAATACTGCCTGTGCTTTCTATCCTTTTGTGCCTTCTGTTGCTTGTGTACGGGTTTTGTGTGTACTGGACAATATACCATCGAACTATAAGTTGGTGCATTACCTATTATTTATGATTCCTGCTGCAGTAGATATTTGTTGGTAACAGATACAAATAATAAATATTTTCACCAAGTTTTAAGTTCACAGACTTCATAGTTCATACGAACGGGAAGTTAAAAACTTCGCCGGAACAACATTTTGCAAAAAAAAAAACTCAAATTGAACCTTCTAATTCCGTTGCTATCCAATATTTAAAAAAAGTACAGTATACGAGCTCTAAACAACGATACCCCGCTCGAAGGGGTAATTTAATATTTATTTCTGGTTCTTCTTTAGCTGAGCCCCCCCCCCCACCCCCCCCCCCTCCCCCCACACTTAAAAACATTTAAAAAAAGGGTTTGAAAATTTGTACGGCTTTGGGTCAACAGGATGTTTATAAAGTGAACATTTATAGACTGTAGCTCCATCTGTTTGGCTGTAAAACCTATGTGACAAACGAAGGACGGACGGTCGCGTGAATGACAGCGTCCGTTTGGACCCTAAAAAGGGTTAAAAGGCAAAAAAATCCTTCTAAAACTATGTCATGTAGTACGGTGGAGAGAGTGGCGACTTGTGATATTTGAATACAGGACCCAAAGGTGAAAGTCAGGTCTCAAATTTCAAACTATTTTTGAAGTGAAAACTTCTTTAGCGGCGCTGAGCACTTTTGTACTGGGAAAAAATTGTTAATTCTAAGACCAGCTAGTTGACCCCTCCTTAGTATCGTGATTGCGATTTTAGGAGAGGTCAACTCAGCTAAACTCAGCTGGTCTTAGATGCGTAAGACACAATGATACTCGGGACATATTATGTATAGTAGAAATTATTTAAAATGTCCGACATTTTATAAAACTTGTCATTGGACTTTGAATCTTCACGCTTGGACAGTAAAGTCGCTTTTTGAACGGCCTAATTTGATACAACTCGGACAGTTCAAATAATTTTAAGTATGTACCTATATCGACTACCGTAATCTCAATTGGCGTAAGGGACAAATTGGCGAAAATGAGTTATGAATGCAGTCATACTTAGATTTTTTTTCTGCGTCGAATGGTATACATAACTTCCTGATAGCTTGAAAAATAATGTCCGTTACGACCTAAAAAAGATGTGTACCAAACCCAATTTTACGATGCTTTTTGCCGTATCCAGTAAAATAAGAAACTTCTCCCAGACATTTTGACATAACTCTCACTTCGCTGTACGATACACCATTTTGCGTTCCTGATTTTAACCATGATTGTCCTTTACGCCAAAATAATCTTATTTAAATTACCTATTACTAGGCTTATTTTAATTATTACGCTAATTATTAAATTTAAAATATGAAGGCATTTATCAGTTTTACCTATTTTGAGGCTAACAATAATCATGGTATCAGCTATTTCTTTTACCAATCAATGTGTTTATTACAGTTAACATAGTTCAAAAATGATTACGGCATATCAACTACCCTCTCAAAGGGCGTAAAGGACAAATCGTGGTCCGTTACGCCAAGATTTTGTATAAATTTTTCCTATAGTCCGACTATTTAGAGAGTTCTTGAAGCCAAGGCTTTTACAAATCAATTTATTGTATTCTTATATTTCTTATTCCCATTATATTATGAAATTAGATATAAATAAACTATGAATGAGTGGAACTAGCATAAATTTTACCACAACAACTTGCTATGCAAAAGATAAACTTTTATAAATTCCCATTGATTAAAGTCCAGTTAATGTGTCTTGTCCAATTGAATAAATGACATTTAACATTTTATTGGCTTATTAATTTAATTAAAATTATAGAGCTTATACTAACAGCAATATCTACCTGTATTCAAAGGACGGCATAATAAAATTTAGAAACGTGTCTTTACCCGTAAATTTCTGACTACCTACATTATGTAAAGATCATGTGGCTATTGACTTTGGATTTCATTAAGTATGTTTTACTTTCGTTTAATTATTGGTGCTCGTGGGTGCAAAACGCAATGAATCATCCGGTGAGTTTTAATATACTATTAAATTGAGGACTTAACGAGCAAAATTCATTCAGATTTAATTACAATAAAAGAGTTAACGTAAGCAAACCTGAGAATTCCATGTCATTTGTATAAATATCCATGAACTATTTTATTAGGTTAATCATGGTTGAAACCCTTTAAAAAAATTAGGAAATGTAATCATTAGGTGTTTAACTTTTATTTATCTAGTAATAAAGGAAATTGATGACGAATGACTAGCGCGTCGCTATAATATTAATATAGGGTGAATATTGAATTTTAGAGGTATACTAGGATAAACTCACAAAATTTAAAAAAGTGTTGTAGTGGAAGCTACTACAGATAGTGACTTCAAATAGTGAGTTTTATGATAGTGAGGTCGCAGGTACGAATCCTGCTCGGTGCCTAAGTTTTTCAATTTTTCCTTTATTTCTAAAATTTCTAGTTTAAATAGTGACTTTTCCAACAAAATACTCGTTACACAATACCAAAAACTACTATTAAAGTTGAGACTTACGCCAAATATAGTTAAAATAAATTAAAACTTTTGTACAATAAGACCTTTTTCCATCAAGGACAAACTAAGTAGTTGAGGTGAATGTGAAGTAAGGGACATGCTGTGACGTATTGGTGTCACTAATAAATATGCGTCGGGTAGTTATCGTAGTCTGGCGAACCGGAGGTATGCGGCACTTGCTGTCAGGCACTCGGGGAGCATGGTCACGATAGCGCACCTGAGCGATAAGCCTAAATAGTGGTTTTATTTACATTCCCTGGATTACCCCAAGGGAGGACATCACATATGCTACTCCGAAAAGTTGTTTTTTTTTTGGCGTAACGGACATGCTACTCCTTAACTAAGCATTGTGACATTAATCCGTTTATTAGATCTAATAGAACTCAGAAAACTGTAAAATCACTAACTTGCATAGTATTATGTAAAGAAACAAAAAAGTTGTTATTTTTTTCTCGAACCGTAACGGTTTTTTAGCTCTACTGAAAAATGACCATTTGTCCCTTACGCCAATTGAGATTACGGTAGTCGAATGTAAATGGATTATGCGAATATGAATACGGATACGGATACCGATACAGATACCGATACCGATACCGGAGTGCAACCCGTTGTTTTTTTTTGTTTTCCTCATACATTTACAAATATTATTACCTCTAGAAATACTGCATTTATTATTATTGGGGAACGGGACTTAATCGCGTACAATTATAACTAATTTACCTTTTAAGTGTTGTGTGTCGTGCGAGTGACAACCCTAGTGAGAATGCAATTAATAAAGACCAAGTGCGGGTAGTTCGGAAAACCCGTGCGGCTAGAAGATATTGATACCCGCTCACGCCAGTCAGCTCGCGACCACGGATGTTGTGATACATTCGAAACGTCGGGCAAAACCTTAAAAAAGGTAATTAGTTATAATTGTACGCGATTAAATCCCATTCGCCAATAATGTGTGAAAATCGTGTAAATTTAAATCAATATACTGCATTTATTATGGAAGATACCTTAAATGAACTTACATTAGC
Organism: Cenopis cana; assembly: GCA_951800055.1. Classification (NCBI taxonomy): domain Eukaryota; kingdom Metazoa; phylum Arthropoda; class Insecta; order Lepidoptera; family Tortricidae; genus Cenopis; species Cenopis cana. The sequence goes on along the minus strand of OX637475.1, from coordinate 24,436,104 downwards.
TGTGAAGACAAGTCCACCCAAATACCCGCCGACAGAGATTGCCAGCACCACCCACGCCTTCTTTTGTCTCAGATTGCGGAATCTGTCCAAAATGGCCGTTGCCACTGTGTCCAAAAGCGCGAACTTGAAACAAAATAAAATAATTAATTGATATGATTTTTATTAGTCTGTATTCACAGTTAAGGAAATGTATCACAAAATGCAGAATTTGTATTGTGTCCACTTAATTTACGTCTGCCTGGCGTATCTAGGTAGAACTGCAACCCTACAGCGCGCGAGCCGAGCGAGCGAAGCGAGCGTGCCGCGGTAGCGGCCGGCGAAGCGCCAGAAACGAACTTTTTTTAAATAATTTAACTTGTATATAATAACAGTAAACACTTAGCTAGGCTTTAGTACTGTAGGTATTTCGACTGTAGGTGTTTCGACTGTAGGTATTACGACCGTAGGTTTAATGACATATAGGTATTTTAAAAATAGGTATTTCGTACATAGGTATTTTGATAGTAGTTATTTCAAGTTTAGGTTAATCGTTCAATATGTATTTCGTCCCATAGGTATTATGAAAATAGGTCAAATAAGTGATAGGTATTTTAAAAAATAGGTATTTCGTACATAGGTATTTTGAAAATAGGTATATCAATTTTAGGTATTTTAATATGAAGGCGTCGAAAAAGCCTTAAATGACGCAGCCTCGCAGCTGGCCCAGTGGTTCGGATATAACGGCCTCGCCTTAAACATAAAAAAGACGCATTTCGTGCAATTTAATCCGTCGGGCCGTTGTATGGGACCACTGGTGGTACAGCTGGAGGGCAAATTGCTAGAGCAAGTTACTTCCACTACTTTCCTGGGTTTTGAGATCGACAATGGTCTCAAATGGGACAAGCATGTCGATAAAATCTGCGGAAGAATTGGAAGTGCTTGCTTTGCTCTGGGTCGGGTGGCGAAAATAGTGACGCCAGATGTAGCTCGCGCCTGTTACTTTGCCACCGTACACTCTCTGGTACAGTACGGCGCTGAACTCTGGGGTCTCTGTGCACAGTGGGAGAGAGTGTTTCGCCTACAGAAACGTGCAGTTAGAATTGCAGGTTCAGTCGATGTACAGCTCAAGTCAAAATAACCCTGTTCCGCGCGTACTGTACATCACTGTACACCTGCAGCTTATGGTCGAGGTTAACGCAGCGAGCCATGAATGCGTTGCGTGTACAATACAACGACGCGTTCAGGGTGCTGTTGCGGCTGCCGCGATACTGCAGTGCGTCGGGCATGTTCGCGGACGCGCACGTGGACGGTTTCCATGCGACGTTGCGCAAGCGCTGCGCCTCGACGCTCCGCAGGGTGCGCGGCAGCCGCCACAGTCTCCTGACCGTCGTGGCGGTGAGATGGGACAGTGGCTTACTGAGACACTGGACATCTCATATCACTTAAGTTTAAGTAATAACATAGTTATATAAGTTGTCAATACTAACAATCTATGGATACACTTAGTCCGAAATAAATGCATTCTGTTTATTTATAAAATATTATTTATTTATTTAACAAATTAGGTATTCTCACATTGCCTCCTATAATAGGGATGTCGACTCAATAAAATATATTACTTCAATAGAAAGAAGACATAAAACTATGCCAGATATTGAAAATTCTATTCAAATATCTCAAAAAATAACGAAGCTACAACGGTTAGAATGTTCGTAGTTAGAGAGAGAAAGTGCTACCTAACCGTGACGTCACTGTTAAGTAGCGCCATAGTAAATGACGCTCGTTCAATACAAAGGTGCGTTTTGCGGAAAGGGACAGAACATACCCACTCTTAAAACTTTGAAGACTTATAATTACGTAATTATTTATTTTTTTGAATTACTTTTTTCGCCATTTGATTGAGAATTTGAGCCTATGTAGAAAATTTGGATATATTGATTTTCTTTTATAGTGTCGTCATCCCTATTATTATGCAAGTTGCGATCTTTGTTAGAACGAATTTAGCGGATTACAAAGCAAACGGGATGATCCATAACTTTAACACTCGCAACGCTGGAAAACTTGCAGTCATTGGTCGCAAGCTCGTCAAATCCAACAGACTTACACATGTGCACGCATGGGACCCGCTGTATATAATAAGTTACCGCAATATATATAATTGACGTTCCTAGTTTGAGCAGCTTTAGGCTGCGTTTCCACCAGAGATGTGCGAGGATGCGTTTTCATACATTTGACTGATGACGACGCTGTGGTACGGTACCTACTAGTTAAACGTGTAGGAAAGTTTACTTCGTTTTGGAATTCCTGTGTACACAGCATATCGTACCATTTCTTCAAATGAGGGCTTACGTCATCAAGGCAGTTTATATTAAAATCGCCCACTATAATACATTGTAACTCTAAGTCGTTTATCTTGTCGAGAACCCGTTCAAACAATAACAGAAAATCATTGGCGTTAATGAGGCTCGTTCTATATATGCACATGATAGATAGAGTCTGGCTAACCAAAATTTGTTGACAGATATTTACGTGCTGTATCACTAATTGTCTATGATTGTTTAAATGTCTGTTGTCAACGCGTTGTCAATTTATGTCAATCATTCAAATTGGTCGCGGTTTATAAGGGGTTTATTGTGTTTATTTTAAATAATATTAATAATTACTATACCGATTGAGGTCCGCGAACTATTATTTAAGCCCGTAAATAATTACGACAATGTGCGAAGTGGACGTGAAGCGTTGTATAACAAACAACTGCAATGTTTACAAGATGTAAACAATGTAATAAAAATATTAGGTAGGTAATTAATACTTTAGGGTTTAGGTCATTAGATAAGATAAATTGGTACAAAGAATGGAAGTGAGTGTAATATTTCGCCGATAAACTCGGCGTTTGGCGAACTGTGTTTATAATTTAAAATGTACCATACTTCTTTTGGAAATAAATTACAAAAAAATAGGTTGGTGCTCTATTAATATTTTGATACTTTCAGTACTAGTTTTTTTATACAACGACGGTGGTAAACAAGCGTACGGTCCACCTGATGGTAAACGGACACCCCAGCCTTATAGATCCTCGCAACTCCAAAAATTTGACGATTCACTGTGTTGACAGCAGAAGGGACAAATTTAGGTCCCTCGCTCTCAACACAGTGCAACCCGGTAGCTCTGGCAACCTTGCCCACCTCTAGGAACACAACACTACTTACAATTACTTGACCTAACTAAGAACTAGACGTGTCATAAATCCTAGTTTTTCAATTTCAAGTATGGTACCACTTTTTTCCCCCTATTAGAAGTATGGCAAATATGATGTCACATTGTATCATACATATACTTTCCAAAAATCCAAACGCCATACTGCTCGTACTACAAATCGTTTGGCAAAAATTTTAAAAATTACTCTTTTGCAGTGGTATGGCGGCCATTTGGCCCCATCGGAAAAGTATGGCATGGTGATTTTCGTGAATGGCTTGAAAAAAAAATTTAGCCTGGTACCTACAAATGGTTTTTTCTTTTTAATTTTTTTATTGACTTGTTGTTACTAGGTCTTATTTACACTACAAATTCATTTTTCCGCCTTGTTAAAATGGTATATGATGAGAAAGTGTAAATATATGGTTTTGTCGTTGACTGTACTCCACACAGTGACAGAAATTATGTGAGCTGAGCTTTGAGTGCACATCAACCTACTTGTAACATGTTTCACTATAGGTACCTTAACTACGTGTGCACAGAAAATCAAATATATTTTCTAGTATCAAAACTATACTTCCTACTACACAAAGTGTGACCACTGACCATCCCAAGATATTTTGAATTTCCCGCAAAAATTGTGTGTAATATTTCATTAGCCAGACATAAGGTCTATGGCTGAAATCTAACAATACTTTTCTCGCGATAAGTGCACAAACTCGGTATTTTCTACGCATTTCATACTATCACGCGCATCTATACAAGAACTGCCGTGTAACGAGTCGGTTCTACAAAAACACGACACAAGTTTGTAGCTGTCCAGTCCAACGTCCAACTGAACACATTTTAATTTCGGCAGCGAAAGCCAGTGCTCCGTGATCCCTAGGATGTCACATTTAAGTTCATCTTGAAGAAGAACCTCCAGGCGCAATGTTTTATTGGCTAGTGCAGCTATATTTTGATGGCATATTGTAATATATTGGTAAATTATATGCGAATCACTTGCATTCGAGTCATTCAACGAGTAGTTGTTATGTCGGGCGCTCACTGTTGCTACTGGCGGCCGCATCGGACGAGCGCCAGCGGCGGCGGGGATCGGCAGCGGTGGTGGGAGTATCGGCGGGTCGCGCGCCTCGCTCCCCGGCCTCCCCGCCAGTCCTACGAGGAAACCATCTATACGCCGGGTGGCCACGAAGTAGGCGTGTAAACTAAGTTTTGTAAGCGCGCGGGATAACCAATGATGAACGATGCATGTTTATCTATCTTAAGAATTCGTTTTTCAACCGTAATGTCAGCGCATTGTACGTGTTCACTTAAGTATTTAAAAACACTTTCAGTGGTAGTCTCAGGTCTAAATAGCCATGCCTGCACATAATTATATCGCTCGATCGTAAGAAGGTCATTGTCCTCACAACCAGCTCCCGTAAGAATTGGCCGAAGTTTGCGGTTTCTTTTATGTGTCACTTGCTCCCATTTTTGATCACTGGTCTCTTCAGAATTATCTTTATCTGTAGTCATAGCCTTAGCGCTTAAAGTGAGCTGGACCTGTTCATTGATGCTGTTATCCTCGGGGGCGAGGAAATTTGCAACCACTACGTCTAAATTTGGGCTTAAAATCGCCGGTTTTGTGGCCACACTGCAATTCGTCGACTCCTTGGTGGGAGCAGCATTCGAGTCTGTCACCGGTCGGTTAATCTCGGGCGCTTTCGGGTCAGACGTCCGCGATCGGCCAGCGGTGATTGCGCTTGTTTTTTTAACTGCATTAGCTGCAGCGATCTCGGCGGCTCTGAACCGCGCTTGTCGCATTGGGCGCTGCAGAGCTGCTGGGGGTGTTGCAATGGGGATTAACTTACTGGTGGTTTTAGACGATGTGGTACCCTCCATGTGAACTTTGAGCAAATTTATCACATCACTTTGTTTCACAATAATTTGATTTTGTTCGTCTATTTTTGTCTCCAGCACGCACAATCGATTAGTCATCGAGGCAACTGTTTTTTGGAGTTCGCGAATCGCACTTTCAAGGGCTTTTTGGGCCATTCTTAATATTTTTGTGAAATAAATCGCTACGGAGCAATCTTCCGTCTAGGGCTGTCAACTACCCACTGTTCCTCTAGATACGATACAGTCGAATATTTTTTTTATAAAATATGCCTCAAATGATACCTAATATCCTCTTATCCAATCCCAAGAAAGCAATTTTGAAAATATTTACAGTACAGTACCTAGCTTTTTTTAATTTGTGATGGGCCAGCTCATTGGGGCCCTTATGGTCGGTATTGAGTTACGCACGGATCTATAATCTACAATACATAAGCTACCAAAAACAATAAAAACTATGTCCCTAAGTGCCACACTTTTAAAAAAATCGTCAAAGTTACGCAACCCAAAAATGCACTTTAGAGTAAACAATCAAAGATTTTTCAATTCCACTACCCCGTTGAGAAAAAATGGCCTTTTCATTCCTCATACTCTGAAAGTGGGTCATATTTGACCTAAGGAGCGGGTTGAAAGTGGGCCATTGCGCCCCACGGGCTAACATGTATACATATTTTTGATTCCAAAACATTTAAAATTAACCAATCCAAATGCTTCACCACATTGAATCCACCAATCACAAAACACGTCGACAGCCAAATCAGCCAATGCCAACCATGATTTCCAATTTTATATTAATTTTAAATTTTGAGTAAAAAAAAAGAAAAAAGAAAAAAAAATTTGGCTAAATATCATCATTATACTCGATTTCGACTAATTCGGGGATGAGGATTTCAAATTTTATGTTAATTTTGAATATTAAATGAAAAAAAAAAATTTTTGCTAAAAATCGTCATTATACTCGATTTCGACTAATTCAGGGGTAAGGATTTCAAATTTTATGTTTATTTTGAATTTTAAGTAAAAAGAGATTTTTTTGTGAAAAATCATCATTATACTCGATTTCGACTAATTCGGGGATGAGGATTTCAAATTTTATATTTATTTTGAATTTTAAGTAAAAAAAAGTTTTTTTTGTGAAAAATCGTCATTATACTCGATTTCGACTAATTCAGGGGTAAGGATTTCAAATTTTATGTTTATTTTGAATTTTAAGTAAAAAAAAGTTTTTTTTGTGAAAAATCGTCATTATACTCGATTTCGACTAATTCAGGGGTAAGGATTTCAAATTTTATGTTTATTTTGAATTTAAAGGAAAAAAACGATTTTTTTGTGAAAAATCATCATTATACTCGATTTCGACTAATTCAGGGGTAAGGATTTCAAATTTGAAGTTTATTTAGAATTTTACGTAAAAAAAAGATTTTTTTGTGAAAAATCGTCATTATACTCGATTTCGACTAATTCAGGGAGAAGGATTTCAAATTTGACATTTATTTTGAATTTTATGGCAAAAAGATTTTTTTTGTGAAAAATCCTCATTTTACTCGGTTTCGACTAATTCAGGGATAAGGATTTCAAATTTTATATTAATTTTGAATTAAACTTTAAAAAAATTTTTTTTTTCGAAAAATCGTCATTATACTCGATTTCGACTAACTCTATAAGGATTTCAAATTTTACATTAATTTTGAATTTTAAGTAAAAAAATTTTTTTTTGCGAAAAATCATTATTGATTTCGACTAATTAGGGATAAGGATTTCAAATTTTATATTAATTTTGAATTTTAAGTAAAAAATTTTTTTTTTAGTTTCCTCGTATTCGGAATGAAAAGCAGAGTGTTTAACTCGGGTGAAACCACCCATTTCAGCCTCGAACTATTGGCGCTCTCACTACGTTCGAGCGCCAAAATATCTCGTCTGAAATGGGTCGCTTTCAACCCTTGGTTAACAATCTACTATTGATCAGTGCAAGGCGCCGATCGTAAAAAAATAAGGGTAATATGTGAATTATTATTTCGTATTGTGATCTTTGTCATAGTGTAAGCTAGAATAGTCGTTTATGCAACTGGTACATAATGAGGGGCATTAAAACACGAATGTGTTTTATGAAACGAGCCGAAGGCGAGTTTCATAATAAGGTCACACGAGTGTTTTAATGCCTAATTATGTACAGTTGCATACATTACTTTATCTACACACATATTATAATTACTCTAAGATGGGTTCAGAAACCGTAGTAAATAAATACAATAATTGTGTTAATACAACCTTTTTTGCACGGTTGCGGAAATATCGAAATCAGAACTGGCAACAGATACCTGAATGTTATTTTAAAAAGTAAAGAGTCCTTATTCTGATGTGATCATGTCGTTCTAGCTCAAATTTCGTGCGATATATACTAAAAAAACATCGAGCTGACATTTCGCATCGACTGAATTTGAATTATCAGTGATACTAGAATAGGGACATGTCAACTTTGACATTTAAATTTTGACAGTTTTGTTTGACGTAATATTTTAACATCATATATGAGATTAAAATGAAATATTTTATTACTGCTGTAGCCTTAGCCACAGATAAGAAAATTGCCATACATTCATTGAATGTTGAAATGAGAGTCATTTTCTACGGTTTCCGAACGCATATTAGAGGATTTATGATATGTGTGTAGATAAAATAGTTTTCTTTACACTTCGACTGGAAAATAAAAACAAAAAACTAACGTGATATTTTATTTTTATAAATATAGAAAATGATATTTTTCCAATATCGTCACGAATAAATTTAACAATTTCCGTGTAGTAACACCATACTTACCTGTAATAAGTCTAGACAAGCATTACACAGGTTTTATTTATATTTTCTATGTCAATTAGTTTCAGTTTTATGACTGATTAAAGTTACATGAAAATCAAGGTTTACTTTACTTCCATACATTTGAGAAAAGGGCCCTTATGGACGAATGAACCAAAAATGTAAGTAAACAATAATATTTACATTATCTAAGTAGCAATCTTGTATTAGAATGTAATTCTGAATATATCTTTTCATTACAAGTTTTTTTGCATTTTGCGTAATTATTAAATTATACGGAAAAGCAATATCGCATAGTAATAATTATTTTTTAACTCTATTAAAAAAAAAACCGACCAAGTACGTGTCGAACCATGCCCAATAAAGGGTTCCGTACCGACACCTACTAGTCCACATTTAAACCTACTATCCAATACGTTGAATCGAAAAAGGTCGTATCTTCATAGTAAACTCACGGCACTTAGGCCCTTTTGTATGGGCAAAACAGCTTTTCAGCAATTACTCAAAAACCAGTAGCCGTATTTTGATCAAACCAAAAATCGTCGATGTACAGTCACCAGCATCAATATCTGCTATAATAAAGGCGCCATAAATATCTGACCCGTCCTTACGGCCCTACAAATGGAGCTGTGTCGGATATTTATGCCACCTTTGTTTTGGCAGATATTAATGCTGGTCACTGCTCACTGTACACCACCTCATTTTTTTTAGAATTTTCATAGTTTGGAAATTAGAGGGTGGGGGGGGGGGGGGGGGGGGGCACTACCTATTTTTTTAAATTTCACATTACTATTATGTAGCAATTCATAGAATAGTAATTTCCTACCATATATTTTCATAATCGTAGAGCTTATAGTCGGCTGTGACAATCGGAAAGTTTCCAAAATTAGAATCTTTCGGAAACGAAATTTATAGAGAATATTTCCGAAATATTTCCATAACATGAAAAATAGGGAAATTAATATTTTTTTTGTACGAGAATTAAACTTAATCCAGTCGATATGCTTGCCAAGTTACACGGTAAACACATACATAAAGGACAAATCATTCGTACAATGCATTAAAAAGTAAGGAGTATGTTTCAATAAATTTCCGTAAATCCTCGTTACCGAGAAACTTACATTGAAATTTTTGAGAAAGTCCAGAAAAATAAATAAACTATAAGGGAATTTAGATTATTTTACCTCCAGTATTTGTTAATAATTGGCTTGGGCGCGATTTTTTTATAGATGTCCTACTACTTTTTACAATTCTCATATTGTTTATGTTTTTTGCACTTTTAATTGACATATCCACGCACTACGTTATTGTTTTATAGAAGAAATCAATGCAGTTTTATTTCATCTATACTATAATATAATAAAGGGGAAAAATATGTGAGATTGTAATTTTGTATGTTTGTTTGTTACGGGTAATCTCTGGATCTACTGGTTCGATTACATAAATTATTTCACCAGTTAATGGAATCGACCTTCCGTACGGATATAGACTATTAAATGTATTCCGCGGCTCTGCCTGTGTTCTTTGCAACACCCGGCTTGTACATACCTAATAAAGGCCGTTGAGTGTTATTTTCAAGTAGCAACGGTAGTCGAAAAATCTCATGAAAGTTGCGACAGGAGTTAGAGAGGAAAAGCGTGAAACAAAACACAGAGCGTTAAGCTTAATTTTATCTCAGTACTGCTTTTACAACTCTTTCTCAACCGATTCTCGTGAAATTTTGTGAGCTCGATATCTAACATACAATACAATACAAATATTCTTTATGTCACACCTGGCCCTAAAGCGGCAATTACCGCAGGCTCCGCGCGCGGGAAATCCCGCTTCCTGGCCAGGGGGTGATATAAAATTTTGTACTTAACACGGGCGGTAATAAAGAAAGCCTCGGATCGCATATTTATCGCCCTTGCGTTCGGCTCGGAAGGATGCTCCATTTTCTTACTTACATTACATTACACTACACCTTGCTGCGATGTACAAACGCATCTTAACGCATCGGGATTTAAATATTATAGCACAAGTTTAGTAATAAAATTACAGCACGCGTGTGTAATACCCTGAATTTTGAGCTTAAAAGAGAAGTAATAAGAGCCACTTTAAGAGCAAATGTGTTGAAATAGTACATTACTTAACAAGGGCGGTAAAACAAAGAATGTCTCAGATCGCAGGTATTTGACGCCCGAGCCGAAGGCAAGGGCGATAAATATGCGATCTGAGGCTTTATTTATTACCGCCCGTGTTAAGTACCTACAAAATTTTATGTCACCCCCTGGCCAGGAAGTGGGATTTCCCGCGCGCGGAGCGTGCGGTAATTGCAGCTTTATGGCCAGGTGTGACATAAATTAAATTATATTAATTTGATCTGCTACTGAAGTTTTTTTAGCTGCTGATTATTTAAATTTGGTTTATCTACACACATATTATAAGCTTTTTTCGCTGTAAATTCAAAATTAATATAAAATTTGAAATCCTCATCCCCAAATTAGTCGAAAACGAGTATAATGAAGATTTTTCGCAAAAAAATATTTTTTTCGCTGTAAATTCAAGATTAATATAAAATTTGAAATCCTCATCCCTGAATTAGTCGCAATCAAGTATAATGACGATTATTCAAAACAAAAAATGTTTTTACTCAAAACTCAAAATAAACATAAAATTTGTAATCCTTATCCCCGAATTAGTCGAAATCAAGTATAATGACGATTTTTGTTTCTTTTTTACTTTAAATTGTAAATTAATATAAAATTTGAAATCCTCATCCCCGAATTAGTCGAAATCGAGTATAATGACGATTTTTCGAAAAAAATATTATTTTTTTTACTTAAAATTCAAAATTAATTTAAAATTTGAAACCCTCATCCCCAAATTAGTCGAAAAGGAGTATAATGAAGATTTTTTGCAAAAAAATATTTTTTTAGCTGTAAATTCAAACTTAATATAAAATTTGAAATCCTCATCCCTGAATTAGTCGAAATCGAGTATAATGACGATTTTTCGAAAAAAATATTATTTTTTTTACTTAAAATTCAAAATTAATATTAAATTTGAAATCCTCATCCCCAAATTAGTCGAAAAGGAGTATAATGAAGATTTTTTGCAAAAAAATATTTTTTTCGCTGTAAATTCAAACTTAATATAAAATTTGAAATCCCCATCCCTGAATTAGTCAAAATCGAGTATAATGACGATTATTCAAAACATTTTTTTTTTTACTTAAAACTCAAAATAAATGTCAAATTTGAAATCCTAATCCCCGAATTAGCCGAAATCGAGTATAATGACGATTTTTTTAAAAAAAAAAATTTTTTTTCTTAAATTCAAAATTAATATAAAATTTGAAATCCTTATCCCCAAATTAGTCGAAAACGAGTATAATGACGATTTTCACAGAAAAAATTTTTTTTCGCTGTAAATTCACAATTAATATAAAATTTGAAATCCTCATCCCCAAATTAGTCGAAAACGAGTATAATGAAGATTTTTCGCAAAAAAATATTTTTTTCGCTGTAAATTCAAGATTAATATAAAATTTGAAATCCTCATCCCTGAATTAGTCGCAATCGAGTATAATGACGATTATTCAAAACAAAAAATGTTTTTACTCAAAACTCAAAATAAACATAAAATTTGAAATCCTTATCCCCGAATTAGTCGAAATCGAGTATAATGACTATTTTTGTTTTTTTTTTACTTTAAATTCAAAATTAATATAAAATTTGAAATCCTCATCCCCGAATTAGTCGAAATCGAGTATAATGACGATTTTTCGAAAAAAATATTATTATTTTTACTTAAAATTCAAAATAAATATAAAATTTGAAATCCTTATCCCCAAGTTAGTCGAAAACGAGTATAATGAAGATTTTTCACAAAAAAATATTTTATGTCACACCTGGCCATAAAGTGGCCATTATCGCGCGCTCCGCGCGCGAAAAAACCCACTTCCTGGCCAGGGGGTGACATAAAATTTTGTACTTACCACGGGCGATAATAAAGAAAGCCTCAGATCGCATATTCATCGCCCTTGCCTTCGGCTCGGGCGTAAAATACCTGCGATCTGAGACATTCTTTGTTTTATCGCCCTTGGTAAGTAATGTACTATTTTTCGCTGTAAATTCAAAATTAATATAAAATTTGAAATTCTCATCCCTGAATTAGTCGAAATCGAGTATAATGACGATTATTCAAAACAAAATTCTTTTTTACTTAAAACGCAAAATAAATATAAAATTTGAAATCCTTATCCCCGAATTAGTCGAAATCGAGTATAATGAGGATTTTTGTGTTTTTTTAACTTTAAATTCAAAATTAATATAAAATTTGAAATCCTCATCCCCGAATTAGTCGAAATCGAGTATAATGACGATTTTTCGAAAAAAATAGTACATTACTTACAAAGGGCGATAAAACAAAGAATGTCTCAGGTCGCATGTATTTTACGCCCGAGCCGAAGGCAAGGGCGATAAATATGCGATCTGAGGCTTTCTTTATTATCGCCCGTGGTAAGTACAAAATTTTATGTCACCCCCTGGCCAGGAAGTGGGTTTTTTCGCGCGCGGAGTGTGCGATAATGGCCACTTTATGGCCAGGTGTGCCATAAAATATTTTTTTTTTACTTAAAATTCAAAATAAATATAAAATTTGAAATCCTTATCCCCGAATTAGTCGAAATCGAATATAATGACGATTTAAAAAAAAAAAAAAAAAAAATGTAAAATTTGAAATCCTTCTCCCTGAATCCATATCCCAAAAAAAAACCTATATCGAGCTGACCTTTCGTATCGATTGAATTTCAATTTTTCCTGTTCCAAATTAAAACAAAATTCATTAAAGTACTAAATAGGAAACTATAATGAATATTATATTACCGCTGGTAACCTTCACCACAGGTAAGAAAAATTTCATAAGTACATTGATGTTAAAATGAACGTCATTTGCCTACGGTTTCTGAACGCATTTTAGAGGATTATGATATTACGTGTGTAGATAATTTTTTTTATGTATTTGAACAATTATTTCAAATTCGGAATGTTCTAAATCGCGCTATCGACATTTTTAAACTCGTATATATATATACCCCAAAGTGTCTTATAGGGTTGGCTGGTCGGGGAGGGGGATGGTCACGTCACGGCCGCAGGCCTACGTTAGTGGTGCGCGTGCAGCGGCCCATAACACATGAGACACACATACCATACTGCTCGGCCGGAGGCCGATATTCATGGCGCGCTTCGCGCGCCCGTAAGGCATTGGAAGACATGATGCGCCCCACACGCACACCGCTCGGATGGAGCTCGACATTCATGGCGCGCTTCGCGCGCCATTAAGTCAAGGCGCCCATGGCATGACTGGGGCGCCTCCGGCGCCCCACCGACACAGCGCTCGCAATGCAAAAGAGCACATAATAAGGCTGCTGCACACACACCGCTCGGCCGGAGGCCGACATTCATGGCGCGCTTCGCGCGCCCGTAAGGCATAGGAACACGTGATAAGAATGGGGCGCCTTCGGCGCCCCACACGCACACCGCTCGACCGGAGCCCTACAAAGCCAAAGCGTCCATTACTAATAATTTTATGTCACACCTGGCCATAAAGTGGCCATTATCGCACGCTCCGCGCGCGAAAAAACCCACTTCCTGGCCAGGGGGTGACATAAAATTTTGTACTTACCACGGGCGATAATAAAGAAAGCCTCAAATCGCATATGTATCGCCCTTGCCTTCGGCTCGGGCGTAAAATACCTGCGATCTGAGACATTCTTTGTTTTATCGCCCTTGGTAAGTAATGTACTATTAGACACTTTCTAATCAATATTCAATCTTATTTACTTAACTCGTTGGCTACCGGTGTCAGTGGTATGTATCTGCACCGTGGGAACCGAGAATTATACCTACACCTCGCCAGCCGCGCGCGGTAGGCTCAGTCAGTTGGCTGGCACACGCGCTCACGACCGGACGCTGCCACGCGTAATAAAGTTGTACCGAATCAAAAATTACTTCGATGCAAAAGAATTAGCAAGTTTACTCCGCAACTGCCATTATATCCAAATTATTTAGTTGTTTGTATTGGTTTTTATGTTTATATATTTATTCTTGGGTAGTAAGTGGTATTAAATATAGTTTATTTACTATGATTTCCGAGTCTAGTTTTGCGGTGGCATTGTACGGACTAAGAAAGGGCGTAAACATCGCCGTTACTATAGGGACTAGTGACCTTTTGGAAGGGCTGGAATTCACCCTCAAAAGTGAGACGCGTAATCAGAATACTCATATTAAAATATTTTTTGCTTAGTGACTAATTCAAGTTTGGAGTGCTACTTTTACACTATTATTACGTTAAACACGTTATTACGTTATACACGTTATAAATAAATAACGAAGACAGGTGACTACTTTAGTGCTTTCGTCGGAATATAGGTAGTTAGTACTTATCTAAACAAAGTGTTTCGTTTTGTAATATGTTTGTGGTAGATTAAATTCATTAAGTACTTTCTGTCGTATGTTGTAACGTAACCATAGACATGGTGAGAGATATACTTGGCATTGAATTTTAGAAAAGCTCTTATAGAGAACCAACACTAAAGTTTATTTCTAAGTGGTGACAACCCTAGCGTCGCTCGCTCGGCGCGTGCAGTCAATGACCGGAGCGTTGAAGGTCGCTCCATTGTTAAATTTAGTAGGCATTTAAAACGGTAGGTATGAGCTTTTTTATTAGAACATACGTATCTGTTCGAAGAACTATTATATAATCTGTGCCGGTGTCGCCGATGTACGATTTCATAACAAAAGATTGTTTTGTTTTGTTTTTTTTCGCCGTCAACCCAAGGGTTGGATGGAAGTAAACTTCTCTTTTACGTTGTTTATATATTATTGACATATTGACTGCTCAGATATTGGTTTTCCGACTACTAAGGTGTTAATAATTTGTTATCTACGTAGAAATTTTAGAATACTGACTGCTCAGATATTTATAACATGCTGACCGCCCACGGGCAAATGCTAGCCTAGCAGTCAATATCTTTTTGAAAATTGAAACGTACACCTCTTTCTGAGCACCTCGATTGTATAGCTACTTCTGCTGCTGACTGTACTGTAGTTTATAATGTATACGCCCCTCTAATAGGCACACCCTGAGTTGTGATAATTATAATAGCTTTTATGTCACACCTGGCCATAAAGCGGCAATTACCGCACGCTCCGCGCGCGAGAAATCCCACTTCCTGGCCAGGGGGTGACATAAAATTTTGTACTTAACACGGGCGGTAATAAAGAAAGCCTCAGATCGCATATTTATCGCCCTTGCCTTCGGCTCGGGCGTCAAATACCTGCGATCTGAGACATTCTTTGTTTTACCGCCCTTGTTAAGTAATGTACTATTAAGGATTTTTATTATTATGCCGTGTCGTATATGAAGGTTGATGCGCGCTACTATGAGACGCACATCTAGAGAGAGGGATGTTCCAAGCCCAATATTGTACATAAACCCCCCACCGGGAATCTACCCCAGATTCCCCAGTTTATGAACCAGGGATGGTTGAAATTTAGACATATCTGATATATGATAGTGGACTGGAAAATGAAATAATTACTTGAAATATATTGAAAACAAAACCTAACCTAACCTTTTTTTTTTTTTTTTAAGAGGGGAAAATGCTTTACGCATACCACCAGGGTGCGGGGACGGACCCTGGTGGTTATGTGGGACTTCCGTGTCGGCTAATGAGGCCTACGGCTTACCCACTAAAATCCCCTCTATCTGCCGCCTGCGTGCTATAGGGCGAGGTCCTGGGAACTAACTTGTACTCTACCACAACCTCGCCAGCGGCTGTCCGGAGCTCCGGACTCGTCTCCGGGGAGAAATATTCCCCCCGCTTCTTCTCAAAGGGCTTGCCTAGCGGCATGCCCGCCACTCGGGAACCTTTGTGTAGGCGACCGACGTCCCCGTGCCGGCCGCCCACAGGTACCCTTAAGGGGGAATTCGACGGTCGTAGGCCAACCGCCGCCGCCCCACGCGTTTGCGACGCATTGGTTGGGAGGCCGGATCTTCCTCCCTTCCACGCTCCGCCGCCTCCTTTTGCACCATCACGTCCTCACAGAAGGAGGCCACCGCCTTCCACGACCTGTCGCTGCCGACCATGGCGTCTACCACGGCAGGCAGGGAGAGGTCGCGCCCCACTACCGCCACGAGTGCGGCCCGCTGCTCCGCCCAAGTTGGGCACACTGCCAGCGTGTGTTGAGCCGTGTCTTCGGCATCGCCGCACGCGTGGCATTCCGAACCTAACCTAACCTAACCTAACCTAAGTGGGTACTTACTTACAAACTAAAACATCATAAACTCGACACCTTCTTTGCGTCAAATTTATGTAACAAATTGGTTAACATAACATTAGTATAAAAACTAGTCAGCGTCCATCTTCATTGGAAGTGGACTGAGCTTAACAACAGGCCGAGTATACTCTCCATGCTGAGTGCGTACTTTGACTACACGGACTACTAAGTCTAAAGGACTCTAAATGTGCAGGACTAAGTGCCAATACTCCGACGGTTCACTAGAGATACTCGTCAGAGGACGGGAATTTAACACTGCCTCTACACGAGTGAAGAGAGTGGTAAGTTCCTCGAACGTCAATGGCCTATTGCCTACTACACGCTTCAACAGTAGCTTTGAAGACTTGATGGCACTTTCGTACATCCCACCAAAATGACTACCTGTGGGTGGATTGTACGTCCAATTAACGCTACGATTATTGAAACCGATTGTAAGACCATTCGTATTTTGTTTATAAAATAGATTTATTTCAGCAAGTTGTTTGCCGGCAGATACAAAGTTTTTGCCGTTATCCGACACAATCGTGTGACACAGACCACGCCTAGCATCCATAGCGATTTGACGTTAAGTCCGCCATTTGTATTTATTTTTGTTTACCAATAAAGTTTTTAAATAAGGAAATAAAATACAGTAGGTACCTGAGAATCGATTCCAAGAGTCAACAACATGATAAAGAATAAGGTAGACCATAGCGGCGAGGCGGGCAGCCTGGTGACCGCCTCCGGGTATACGATGAAGGCCAGTTCTGGGCCCTGGACGACCACTTGATCCATTTCCTTGTGCCACTCGTGAGCCAGGAACCCCATTACCGAAAAGGTAGTGATACCGGCGAAAATTGATACTCCAATGTTGAATGCTGTAGCTATCAACGTAACTCTGTAAAGGAAATATAGTATGTAATATTAACACAAGGAAAATTCATAAATTTAAACAAACCGACTGCATTTAAAAAAAAATATTAATAGCCTATGTCAATCCCACGAGTAAAGCGCTCGGTTGTTTTTTATGCGTCAAACGCATGCGTTTCCATACACATAAATAGGTACATTGCGTTGAATGCGTTCAAATATTTTGTTTTCAAATGTAACAACGTATAAAAGTAGATAAAGTGATAATAAATTAATAGTTTAAAAACACTAGAAAAACACGCTTTGCGTGTTAATATTGAAACCTGATCGTGTTCAAAGTCCATAACGTGACCTTTCTCATAAGTGCAAACACGACTATGATACGATATTCCATCATGGAATGCCAGTGCCTATCTTCCGGCATCATCATCAGACCTTGAAACCTAATCGTGGTCAAAGTTCATTGCAAGACTTTTCTAACAAATCCAAACACAGCTATGATACGATGTTCCATCATGAAGTTCCAGTTCATATCTTCCGGCTCCATCATCAGATCAGTTCGACAGTACCATATTATTGTATTGTCATCAGAACTACATACAGCTGCCAATTTTCATGACGCTACGATTCTTGGATGATGGTTAAATTAGCTACCTTAGATTCCATTACATAGTTAGTTACATACAGGTTGACCTATCAGACCTTGAAACCTAATCGTGGTCAAAGTTCATTACAAGACTTTTCTAACAAATCCAAACACAGCTATGATACGATGCTCTATCATGAAGTTCCAGTTCATATCTTCCGGCTCCATCATCAGATCAGTTCGACAATACCATATTATTGTATTGTCATCAGAACCACATACAGCTGCCAATTTTCATGACGCTACGATGCTTGGAAGATGGTTAAATTAGTTACCTTAGATTCCATTACATAGTTACATACACGTCGACCTAATAAAAGCGTGTTAAAAATAATTTAAAAAGAGAAAAATATTATTTTAACTCACATGTAACAGTTGTACCTAAATTTGTTGTAAGAAGACACCGTGGTTAATCCACCCCACCCGGGACTTATGGAATAAAATACTTGCAGGGCAGCATCCCGCCATATCTGAAACATCGTAAGGATATTGTCAAATGTATTAATGAAAACTATAGAAAAATATATTACCATTATTACCTAACAAAAATAAAACTAAATACAGCTAAATTAAAATCTAAATATAAAACTAAATTAAATCTAAAAAAGGCTCCCGCGGCATTGTGCCGAAGATACTGGCAGCATTTCGTAAGGATTATATAATAACTAGCTGTTGCCCGCAACTTCGTCTGCGTAGAGCTCGGTCATCGCGTTAGAATTTTATCGCTATTCTGTTATTTCAGGCTGTTACCTAGTTATGTCTGTTCCATACAAACTTCCACTTCCTTAAGGGATGGGATGAAAACTATTCTATGTCCTTTCCTCGGACTCGGTATATTCACATCAAATTTCATCTAAATCGGTTCAGCAGTTTAAGCGTAAAGGGGGTACAGACAGACAGACAGACATACTTTAGCATTTCTAACCCGCCACGACTTAGTACGGGTAGGTCAGTTTTTAATATATTTATCTATATTATATTACTAAAACCGAAATTTCTAGTGGCTCACTACGAATTTATTAGGTACTTAGGTACTCTTTTTCCATACTAACATTCAACACCCTTTTTAAACCCTTAAGGGATACATTCTCAAAAAACTGCAATTACCCTTTTTTAAGACATTTAGGGATGAATTTCGAAAAACGCTGAAATTTGTTTTGTTGTGTTTAAACAGAGACTCTGTAAAAAAATTGAAGTCTCACTCAATAAAATTTTGCTCTCCATACAAACTTTGAACTCTTTTTTAAGCGATTTAGGGGATGAATTTCGAAAAACGCTAAAATTAGTTTTGTTGTATTTAAACAGTTACTGTAAGAAATATTAAGTCCTTCACTCAAAAAATTTTTGCTTCCAATATAAACTTTGAATCCCTTTTTTACCCCTTTAGGGGTTGAATTTCAAAAAACGCAGAAATTAGTTTTGTTTTATTTAAACAGAGAGTCTCTGTAAGAAATTTGAAGTACCTCACTTAAAAAAAAATTTGCTCCCCATACAAACTTTGAACCCCTTTTTAACCCCTTTAGGGGATGAATTTTGAAAAACGCTGAAATTACTTTTTTTGTAATATTATAAGGAACTTTCATAAAAAGTTTGGAGACTCTCACTTTAAAAAAAAATTGCTCCCCATACAATATTTCACCCCTATTTTCAACCCCTTAGGAGACGAAAATTTTGAAAACGCAGATATCACTTTCATTGTCTTATTTTAAGGAGTCTTTGTACAAAGTTTCAAGTCTATACCTTTAAAAAATTATTGCCCCCTCTACAAACTTTGCACCCCTGTTTTACCCCCTTAGGGGTAGAATTTCCAAAAATCCCGTCTTATCCCTTGCCTCCGTTATATAACCTAACTATAGTGAAAATTTCAAATTTATAGGACCGGCAGTTTCGGCGGGGCGGTGATTAATCAGTCACCCATCAACTTTATATATATAGATAAAAAGACGTATTGGCCCGAAACATGTCGAGCGATATTCGACGATAAAGACGTGAGCGTGAGTGACCCGTTTATTATATTTCAATATTTGTATAATAACTAGAGCCCCGTACTAGAATACTTAAGTTAATCAGAAAAGGAGCAACAACTACATACAGGGTGGATCTTCTTTTTGGATCAGTGAGGGCAGCGACCAGATCCCGTGCTGCTACGCGAAAATTATCTTAGAAGACCTTCCTTTGATTTCGAATTAATGAAAAATGGCGTTTTCAGATTTTGGAAAAAACATACAGGGTGTGAGAAAAAGGTCATTTTTGGCAAACTTTTTTTTTCTTGCCAATCGATCGTGTTCGTGTGTGTGTGTGTGTGTGATTCAGGACCAAAAGCTTGTATGGGACCAAAAAAAATTTCCGGCTAGAAAAGCCACAAATACATATTTGTATGAAAACGAAAACTTTTAATTTGCATATGCTATTTTTCATACCAATCGATTCCATTCCTATCCAGTATTAATAGTTTCCTGGGGCTCAACTTACGATAATGCACTAAAAAGCCATAAATTAAACATTTTCCATACATTTCCTATGGAGAAAAAGTGAAATTTTATTCACATTTTTCTATCTCGCCAATCAGTCATATTCCTATAACGTTATTACTATTTTATCGTAAGTTTATATTAAGGACCATAAAACTATATGAAAACATTACAGTCACAAACAGTATCAAAATACAAATCACAGGGATTTTAAATTTATTAAATTTCATTTATTCTTCATACAGTCTCGCTAATTAAATATGGGAAGCATTTAACGAACCACCAAATTAGTGGCCGAATGATGCTCTAAAAAATTACATTGATTACCAAAAATACTAGATTCGCACGAAATTTTCAACTCCTTTTAAATATAAAGTGCAACTCAAAGAAGTAACATGTCGATACCCTATTAAATTAAATTGTTACCAAATAAATTAGTCACTACCCAAAAAATACTTAATGATCACCTAATTTCAAAAACCAAATTTCATATAATTTACATCCAAATATTACAGGGCTCGTAATCCTATTAAAATTATTTACACCCAAATAATTCTTTCGATA
Organism: Cenopis cana; assembly: GCA_951800055.1. Classification (NCBI taxonomy): domain Eukaryota; kingdom Metazoa; phylum Arthropoda; class Insecta; order Lepidoptera; family Tortricidae; genus Cenopis; species Cenopis cana. The sequence continues at coordinate 24,415,384 of OX637475.1, read as the reverse complement.
CCCAGAAATACTACATGATCACCAAATTTCACGCGGCAATTGTTTTTTAACGCCCGGCCCGACGCGCAAAGCAGTTCCAATCTAGTCTAACCTCATTGCTAGCACACTGATGCGGTTTTCCATACGGTCCGTCTCGCTCGCACGTCGCACCGCGTGCGAGCAAGACAGCGCTAAATGATTTTATTTTATAGAAGCTTCAAAATTTCTGTAACTTTAATGAGACACGTAGGTACATAACATAATTTAATTTAATATATTTTCAACAGTGCTTTCCTTACTGGTCGCATACAGTTATTTGTTCTCAGATGGTTTTGCCTCTACTCTATTCGCTGATAATCGTCAATTTGCCTAGGTAGTAGTATTTTTCTATGACATCTATTTTTATTTCAAAGTAGTGTACATTGGAACAGTATCCGCTAGCGCGGAGCTCCTATTTTGAGTTGTTTTGGCCCTTCGGGCCGATGCAAAACTAACATAACCTAAACCTACCTATACCTATTTCTACCTATTAACTTCCTTTAATTTTTCCATGAAAGACTATCTAAATTAATAAAGTAAACTCATTTGAGGACCTCTATCCATTTTCATAACAAACTAACAATTTAATAAATCAACAAAACTCATTTTCAAATAAAAGTTTTCAATCAAACGCGCTCACGTCAACGCATTAAAAAATTAATAATAAAACTTCTTGCAGTTTGTAAACCATCAGCAATAGGTAGTTAGAATGAAACAGCAATAGGTACCTTTCACTCTAACGACATATCAATAGGTTTTATGCTTCAGACAATTCTTTGTATTTGATTGAGTGAAATAGCAGTATACGTGTTATTATTTCACACAACCACATTGCGCGTTGCTTTTTAAATTAATTTAGAATTTTACTTTCTAATTTATAACATTTTGGAAATGACTAAAATATTTATAGTGCTAAAAACAATTAATTTGTAACTGTTTACTAAAATGTAGCATGCGATGTGTATAATATTTGGATGTAATTCTAATGAAAAAAGTTGCATGAGATTAGGTGGTAGTTTAGTGTTTTTGGTGGTACTTGACAATTTTTTTATGCGATTCCGTTCCGTTCCGTTCCGTTCCGGTGACTCATCCAGCCAGCAGTTCTGCTGCAAGGACGCGGAGGCGTTGGCCATACCCGGGAGGGAGGGTCGAAGAGGCTTGACGACCTTGCTCAAATGATCGCACTGGCACCGCACAGACAGTCGGCCGGAGGTGCATAGGAACTTTAGCAGCCTCTATCCGTAGCTGCAAGTGCTGTGACAGAGCGAGCGTTCGGACCCTTTCGCTAGGTCCTCTACGTCTTCTGCCGCCCTGGTGTCTCCAACTGACCCTCCTGTCCGAGACACCGGAGAGCCAATAAGTACAGGAGGGGAGTGTAGGGCTTTTGCAGTCGGGAGGTGGATTGAAGGGATAGATACAACCAGACCGAATACCAGCATCGTGCCCAGTAAAAGGAAGAATAAATAAATACGTGTGTCAATATGTATGAAGGGAGAATGACTGCTGTTACTCAGATTTGTGAGTTGGAGGGTGGCCTTCGTGGCTTTCATCCTGTTGTTGTTCGACCTCGTCTAGTTCAGATTCAGTGTCCGTTTCAAGTAATATTGGTCGGCCAACCTTCCGCTTGCTCTGTCTGTTTACGATATAGTTAAGACTTTATTGTCACTAGCAGCTGCGACGGCAATCCGCTGCAATGTCGATTGGTATCCCAAGACGATCTTAATATTTACATTATTATCTTCGGTTGCTTTTGTGTGTTGTTTTCTAAAGCGGCACTGCGGCATTGTTAGATTTGTAGTTACTTGAGTACTCCAGGTTGGGTGTGAGGGTTTTATGACGCCCTGCTCTGCTCTTACGGTTAGCACAAAGCGGATTAATATTTAGTACTTACACTATAATTAAGTACACCTTATTAGCTAGTTACACATAAAAATTAAAAAAGTTAAATACACATTTGCCACTCTTAGAAATGCACACAGAATATCAACATATCACCATCACACTAGATATGTAACACAGTTTTATCACAAAATTAATGATTTATGTGTTAATTGCGTCATAACTTCAATGTTGAATCTTCAGAATAGTTTTCGGCAGGGTGGGTGAGTTTTAACCAATTCTGGTTAGTGCTTGATTGAGCCCTCACGTGGCCCTCACTAAGTGTTGTCTTCGTGTGTAGAAAGTGAGTGCTTCAATGCTTTGCGCTCCATCTTGGAGAAGTCGTCTTGTTGAGGTTCTTATTCTTCATAGTTAATTCCTTCCTTCGAATCTGATAGCTAGCGTATGTGGACTACGAGAAAGCCTTTGATTCGATCGAGACCTGGGCTGTGCTACAGGCTCTCCAACGATGCCAAATAGACTACCGGTATATCGAAGTGCTGAAGTGTTTATACGAGAACGCCACTATGTCAGTCCGTCTCCAGGACCAGAACTCTAAACCGATACCATTGCAGCGTGGAGTTAGACAAGGAGATGTCATCTCTCCGAAGCTATTCACTGCTGCACTGGAAGATGTGTTCAAGGTTCTGGACTGGAGGGGGCTCGGCATCAACATAAATGGCGAGTATATCACTCACCTTCGGTTTGCCGACGATATAGTGGTTATGGCGGAGACGATGGAGAACTTAAGTACTATGCTCGATGATCTGAGTAGGGCCTCTGAAGAAGTTGGTCTTAAGATGAACATGGACAAAACGAAAATCATGTTTAACGCCCATGTAGTACCAACTCCAGTTAAGATCAGAGACACTACGCTCGAAGTTGTTGACGAATATGTGTACCTGGGACAAACGGTCCAGTTGGGCAGGTCCAACTTCGAGAAGGAGATCAATCGTCGAATCCGTCTTGGCTGGGCGGCGTTTGGGAGACTACGCAATATCTTTTCGTCCAATATCCCGCAGTGTCTCAAGACGAAAGTCTTCGACCAGTGTGTGTTGCCAGTGATGACCTACGGCTCTGAAACGTGGTCGCTTACTATGGGCCTCATAAGGAGGCTCAAAGTCACTCAAAGAGCAATGGAGAGGGCTATGCTTGGAGTTACTCTGCGAGATCGAATCAGAAATGATGAAATCCGCAGAAGAACCAAAGTAACTGACATAGCCCGAAGAATTGCCAAACTTAAGTGGCAGTGGGCAGGCCACATTGCCCGGAGGACCGATGGCCGGTGGGGCCAGCGAGTTCTCGAATGGCGACCACGTACCGGACGACGCAGTGTTGGAAGGCCCCCCACGAGGTGGGCTGATGATCTGGTTAAGGTCGCGGGGATCCGCTGGATGCGGGCGGCCCGTGACCGGTCTTTGTGGCGCTCTCTGGGGGAGGCCTATGTCCAGCAGTGGACGTCGTTCGGCTGATTATGATGAATCTGATAGCTGCGTCTTCATAGCTTTGATTTGAGTGTTATGATATATACCTTCGGGTAGCCCTAGTGTGCTTTTTGTTTTTCTTACTAAAAGATTTGAGTTGGTAGTAGGTAACTTTTCCGATTTTAATGTTAAGGGATGATATTACATGTAGGTACTCTCACGGACCTTATGGTTGTAAGACATTCCATGTCAGGTAGCATGCCTATCGTTGTGACTCGAGGCGATTTTTTTTGTGCCTTACCTACGCACTTTTAGTTCTAAAGTTTTTATTTTCTCCATTAAGTCATTGTTGGCGACTTCTTTCGCTGCAGTTGCGTAGCAGATGTCAGGGACCCGAGTTTCTTTGAAAATATCTCGGGTGCGTTTTTTTTGGCTCGGCATTATGTTCAGTTATTAGGCAATGTTTTATGGTAGAATTTTAAAATAATGATTTTATAACCGGTAGCGACTATGAATGTGGAGTTATACCTAATGTTTTTGTCATCACGTAACGGTGCCGTTTAATTGAGACAGGTCTTTGATTACCTCTTGTTAGAGCCGAGAGCCCTAGGTACTAAATTTTAGCAATACAGATTAAAAGAAATGACGATAGTTAGTAGACACCCAGGTATTTATTGTCTGTTCTGTGTGCATACTTCAACCATTTTTCTTGTGTATAATAAGGCATGCACATACATACATACATACATACAAAAGAAGGTACCGCCGCGTTATTCAGTTGTCAGGCGTTTACTTTTAGTTAATGCTTTTACATATTTATCTTTATGTTATTTCCGGGGTTGTGAGTATCAACTTACTCGCCTAGATAATATAATATTACGATTATGCTTAAGGGACCACTACACGACCGTGGTGCCTGAGTAGACCTGGCTGTTACCTACATTGTGGACCCTATGCGAATGTGTTTCAAACAAATCATTAATTTTAAAAGAAATGTGAAGAGTTTAAACTGGAAAGAGCTCACCAATTCGCAGGGTTTGCATTGAGTATTATCCCAGCTGTCGTGCATGGGACGGACGGGACGAGGTTGTCGCTCACATTAAATACACATACACTCACTATTTATCTAAATACTATATAAGACACTGCACTGCATATTTTGAACTGGCGTCGGCATTTTAAGTATGAGGTAGAGAATCGCGCGAAGTTTGGTTGACCGGTTGGACGAAGAGTACCGCGGCGGTCCTTGCAGAACACGTGTTTCTATTGTTTCGCGAAGGCCTATTGTTAATTGCCGAGTTTTTATGGATGTTTTGGGCTGCGGATGGACGCGTCCGTACCCTATCGTGTCTCAAACAAGACTCCTTGACAATTTTTTTATGCGATTATAAATTTATAGGAACGCAATAAGTAAAATAGGTGCAAGTGCTGCAAAAATAGGTAGAATTTTTTTTGTGACTCGGAATTGCTGATCGATAAAATTTTTTGAGTGTTCAACCTTATTTTAGGGTTCGAAAATTTGATGATATCAAAAGTTATTTAGGTGATCATTTTATTTGTTCCCATTAAATATTGCACAATGTTTTGGGGGGAAATTCAAAAAAATCTTGGTTTGTCACAGTCACACTTTATGTAGTAGGAATTAAAGTTTTGTAAGTAAGTTTTGTTTGTAAGTCAGTATGCTTATTTTTCTGATAGCTATTTCGTGATATAAATGTATTATTATTATTTATTTATTTTATTTTGATTTTTTTTTAATATTTGAAAATTTTCACATCACGATCTTCGCATATCTAATATTTACAACCAAAAAAAATATTATATTTGTTAGTGCCAAAACCGACGAATAAAACGTGCACAAAGTTTGTATGGGGAAGGCCCTGCGCCTTAAAACTACTTAGTCACAATTAATAATTTTGACTAAGATGAATATTTACACATTCAAGTATCAAAATATTAATAGAGCACAATAGAGCTTCTATGCAATGTTATAATTGTGTACCTACGACTTGTAAATATCGCAGTTTTTCGTTGTACAACGCTTCACGTCAGCTTCGCACATTGTCGTAATTATTTACAAGCTTAAATAATAGTTTGCGGACATTACTTGGTATTAATTAATATTATTTAAAACTAGTGGCTCTGTGAGCTGTAGACCTCATGTGTTTTTTTTAATTTTTTATTTCGAAAAACTAGATATTGAACCTGCTTACAAAATTTCACGAGAATCGGTTGAGAAATGCTGTAGAATATGACAAACCATTGATTTTTTTTATTTATTTTTTTACTAGACATAAATAAATATTCTATGTAATTAAACAACCTGCTCACAATACTTCACAAGAATCGGTTGTGAAATGCGACCCTTAGAGGAGAACAAATCGAAATTCGGCCGGAGAAACACAAAATCATTGATAAAAAAAATGTTTTTTTTAAATTTCCAAAAAGTGACTCGATAATTTTTTTTTATGGAGATACCGAATCTGCTCACAAAATTTCACGAGAATCGGTTTAGAAATGCGACCTGTAGAGGAGAACATACCATAAACAAAAAAAAAATTGAAAATTTTTGAAAATTTACTCGACTAAAAAATTCTATGTAGTCGTAAAACCTGCTTACAAAATTTCACGAGAATCGGTTGAGAAATGCGACCTGTAGAGGAAAAAGCGGCCGCAGAAAAATACGAAATCATTGATAAAAAGTTTGTTTTTTTAAATTTCCAAAAATTGACTCGACAAAAAACGTTCTTTTAATTTTCGTACCAGCTCACACACCAGAATCGGTTAAGAAATGCGACCTGTAGAGGAGAACAACCGGAAACCCGGACATACGAAAGCATTTTTGTCGAAGCTAAAACTAAGACCTACGTTTCACTCGGTCAATAAACCCCTTATAAACCGCAAACAATTTGAATGAATGACATAAATTGACAACAGACTTTTAGCTTTTTAAAAATCATAGACATCTTGATGATACAACAAGGAAACATCTGTCAACAAAATTTGGTTAGCCAGACTCTAGTAATTGTATGGAAAAAGTTTTCCTCGGTTTGTGGCTTTTCTGGCCGCTATTTCTTTTTCAGTCCCATACAAGCTTTTGATCCTGGATAAAAATGGGATTGAGTGGTACCAAAAAAAAATTGTCAATAATGACCTTTTTATCGCACCCTGTATCTTTTTTCCAATATCTGTAAACGCTGATCTTCATTAATTTGAAATCTAGGGAAGGATGAGGGAAGGTCTTCTTTTTTTTAGTTTTTTCCAAAAAAGTAATGGTACATTTGTTTTTATAATCAGTTTCGCCAAACAAAATGTCTTCTAAGACCATTTTCGCGTAGCATCACGGGATCTGGTAGCTGCCCTCACTGACCCAAAAAGAAAATCCACACTGTATAGATAAGCAGGCACTTACTTGTATGTTGGCTAGTTTACTGAAGTCGGGGGTGAGGTAAAACATTATGCCAGTCCAGGCCCCGGGCAAGGTGACCGCACGGCAGAATAATGTAAGCAGCAACACATATGGACACAGCGCCGTAACGTATTGGAACTGAAAGTTTATCAATATAAGTACATATTAATAAACCATTCGCTCTAGCTACCGTTAGTATCCGATAAGGGATCGTCCTAATACAACGCGATCGCGAGATGATCGCGACGCGGTCGCGCGACGCGATTGTCAATTAGGACACCGTTCGCGTTCAATTTGTTTGATCGCAAGTTCGCGCGAGCAAAACTCGCGCGAACTTGCGATGATCGCGTATTAGGCGCGTTGTATTAGGACGATCCCTAAAAGGTCAAAAACGGGACCGTACCTTACTGATCGACGTCGACGACTTGCACACACAAAGGAACACAACAAGCACGGCCGCGAACATGTGGGCACTCAGTACCAAGCTTAGGTCGCCAGTTCGATGTATTCCCGCAGACAGCTGGAGCACTTTATTACTGCAAAGAAGATTAATACTTAATAAATAATAAATCAATTCTTTATTTAGGTATTTGCCCATAAGTTTACAAGTTATAAATTATTAAGTTTTATACTTAAATTAAAATTACAATAAATAAGCCATATTTGAGGCCCCACTCGTTATATGTTATGTATAACATGTCGTGTATATTACGTTAACAATGCTGTTCGACGATTCGCTCACTCTCCCGACAAAGGACCAGTGTCTCTTGCGCATTATAGCGTAGAAGTCGTCCACTCTGTTTGTAGCGAACATACCAGACGCACTACACCGCAACGGTTAGCCGCAACATCGCACGAAACGCGTTGTTGTACTGTACTCTTAGTCTGTTGAACGACCGTTTCGTGAAATGGTACCACAGGTGACTAGTATAGAACGCCTGGCAGTAAGCCCCAAACAGAGTTATTTTAACTTGATCAGAGCAGTGAGCGAACCGGCGCGCCAACATGTTACTTCGCATAGCAACGGCCCGTCGCTGTCGTTAGAGATCGTCATCGTCTTTTAGTCTGTCTGTCAGAATATGTCCGAGATATTTAAAACTAGTTACAATTTTTAATTCGGTCCCGTTTAGTCTAACGGGTGGAACTACATCAGGTCCCTTGCCGTATTTGAAGACCATGACCTCTGATTTTTTCACATTATATTTAAGTCCGTGCGATGCAGCATAACGCTCGCATATGGAGACCAGCTTCCTCAGTCCCATGATAGAGGGGCTCAGCAGGACCATGTCATCCGCGTAGCTGAGATTGTTGGCACATGCACCAGCTACGTGACATCCGACTGCTGCCCTGCTGAGCTCCTCTATCAGTTCATTCATATAAAGGTTAAACAGTACTGGCGATGTCAGTCCACCCTGTCTAACTTCACATTTCAATTTATATGGATCGGAATTGCTATTGCCCCATTTAACGCTATTTGTTTGGTTCGCGTAGCAGTATTCCAACAGCGGCTATTTTTTGCGGCACACCGGCCTTTGATATCTTTTCCCACAGTAAACCATAGTCAATGGTATCAAAAGCGCGGCTTAAATCTAGGAAACACGCGTAAACCGAGGTCTTTTTCTTAAGATATCGGCTTACGGTGTTTTTGAGTTAAACTACGCATCATATTTAGATTCACTTTTTTTATGAAATGTTTATTTATTGAAGTGAAAACTTCTTTAGCGGCGCTGAGCACTTTTGTACTGGGGAAAAATTGTTAAACTCGCGACAGATTATTTTAAGACCAGCTAGTTGACCCCTCCTAGTATCGTGATTGCGATGTTAGGAGGGGTCAACTCAGCTAAACTCAGCTGGTCTTAGATGCGTAAGACACGATGATACTCGGGACATAATATTATGTATATATGTAAATGGATTATGCGAATATGAATATGAACATGAGTATGAATATGAATACGGATACCGATACCGATACCGATACCGATACGGATACGGATATGAATAGGTACCTATCTTTGTTATTTACTTTCTTTAAGCGGGTATTAATTACACTGTCCTGAATCAGGCGTCCTAACTAGTGGAGGGGAGTTGAATCATCTCGCTCTAACGTATAGGTCCGAACCCTTCTAAGTGTCCTGAATTTAGGACAGTGTAATACCCGCTTTATTAAGTTTTCACTTCCTCCCGCACTCCCGGAGTGCAACCCGTTGTTTTTTATTCAGAAAAACAAGACACGAACTAGGTTAAATATTATCATTGTAAGACTTGTAAGTAATATGCATATTTTTGGGAGAAAATAACTAACTGTCCGGTCCGTGGGTCCAGTTTTATTTTTCAGAAACGCTAGTAGATTTTGACTTGTAAAAGTGCCATTGTGGCCTATCTGCCGTCCTCAAACTAAAAGGTCGCTAAATGCGGAAGTGTCATTTTTAGAAATGAGCGAAAAACGCGCGAAACCATTTCTTTAGAAACTCATAGGAGGTACACCTATATTCTTTTGTTATTCCTATAGTAAGTACATTATTGGAGCTATCTTTCAACTTGAATTGATGCAGTTTTAATAGTAATTAATAGCTAAAATCTTCAATTTTCCCTGTTTGCTTTGTGGTTGTAGAACTTAAAAATGTAAATTACATAACTACATGGTGGCTAAAGTATACTTAACTGCCTTCTAACCTAATAATTTTGACTAATGTGGTATGGGTTGTACAAGTAATATAAAGTTAAAGTTAGGAACAAGGTTAAAAGGTGATTACACGAGTTTAGCCGCCTTTTAGTCTATAAATAAGTAGTTGCATTTATAACTTATAAGCACTTTATACACCTTTAACTAGCCAAAAAAGCAGTTACCTGCAAAACATCGTCGCTAAAATAACTGCCTTTTAGTTAAGAACTTATATGTAAAAATCAAGCAAATCCAATCATTTGCGGAAGTTAATTGAAATTGTAAAGAACAAAAAAATATAAAAAGCCCGAAATATTATACAGGGGAGAGAAATAATGTATGGCCCCCGGAGGGAAATTGCCTTAAATACTTAAGTTAAATCGGTTAACATAAAAATCATTGTATTTAAAAAAATTGCATATAAGGATTTGTTAAAATCGTCAGTCTCACCCAGGAATCAAACCAGCTAAAATTAAAAAAAAAATTATCACACTTTCTATTTTATATCTTTCAAGCAATAGTCGGTACAGTAAATGTTAAACAGGGCCTACAGGGCTCATATTTTTCCCTTCCTGTATAGATAATATTAATTTAATATCTACATCGGTTAAATGATTTAAAATCAAACGAAGTAGATCATGATAAAACTTAATTTAAAAAAGCACATGGAAACTTTCTCATTAAATCAAAAACGCGAAATTAGGTTTTGTAGTTTGTTACCTATTTAAAAAAAATGCTATGCAATCTCTATAATTATTTATAAGTAAAATATCACACTTCAGTCCAGTAAATAACTGGACGTTGCACTTAGAGGAGGGAGTAGAGATGTCATGAAACGATAACACCCATAGGTATTCTCTCCCCGATGGCCGCTTGCCTCTCGCCCAAACATCACGATGCGCTGCGCTCAAGCCTTTGCTATGGTGAAAAATTGAAAGGACCAATATCGTCGACGACACAGTCAAATATGAAACTAATCAAAACAAGGAATTACTGTTTCAGTTTATTTTGTTTTCTATGCGATACCGTCCTACCTAACACAAAAAAATGGAAACTTTCAATAAATGTATCCTGATTCCAAAACACTTAACTATTGTCACGAAACAAGAATTGGGTAAGTATCAACCTCTTCTAAGCTACGGGACCTTAAAAGTACCCGTATTTGGTCTTTAGTTCTATATTCTAATGCAATAACTAGTCAGACTTTCAGTTTCAGTATGAAAATAATAAACATATTTTTTTCGAACCAATCTTAAGGATAAGGATGTATATTTTATTAAGGACATGTATATTTTTTTAATTTATTCGCAGTAACTATAGAGCCTTTGCCTTTGAGTCGTTAACGACTATCGGGCATACTTAAGATTCAATAGAAGGATGAACGGTAGGGGAATGAAACAACCATCGGGTATAATCTATTCGCGCAACTTATTTTGTTCCTTCGAGCAAGGATCAAGACTTGACCCTTGCTTGTTTACACGTCAATAAGGCGACTACTTGATCATCAAGTAGCCGCCTTATTGACGTGTAATATCGAGTTACGACGATTTCATCATGGTGTCATTAATAATTTAGTCTCAGTTTTATAAACAATAAGGCGGCATACCGACTCTAACTGCTTTTTGATTTAGTGTGTGTTGATTAACTGCGTTATAGTCCATGAGTACACTACTGGTACAAAATAATGTTTGTAAACTAGAAGACGGTTAAAACAAAGTACTGCCTTTCAATATTGTGTATAGGTACTTAACGGCCTTTTAGTTAGGTTTTAATTTAAAAACTGCCTTATTGCTGTTTCAAAATTACTACTAAACTATTACAGTTTCAAAATTGTGTATTTAGCCGCTGGCATGCATGCTGTAACTCAGCTGTTTATATAGATATGACCTTGAAACCTAGATAGGTCGATAGAGAAGTTTTCGCTGTGTCGCGCTAAGCTATTAACTCAAAAAGGTCGTATGATCCTTTAACAGCCTTTTAGTTTGAGGACGGCAATTGCGGGAGATAGCACCCACGCACAACGCAAAAGAGGGGTTTTTACAACATAATTATCATCATAGGCCTTTGCGTCTATTGCAGACGATTCAAGCATTGCTGTGTAGTTGCGAACATCGTTTCTGGTGGCTGTAGAGACCAATGCGGGAACGGCACGATCTTCCACAGGTATAACAGGGAAAGTTGACGTCAGAAGCTCTAGTTCCGATTTGTTTTCTGCGGCACCTTTTACTAGCTAATTCGTCAAACCAGGCTTCATCGCATAACTTTCTGCCGTCCACAACACGTTTGCGCCATCCGTCTCTATCAGCGGCAAGTGATTCCCAGGCCTGATTATCAATTCGAAAGCCCGCCATATCACGCTTAACGCAGTCTTTAAAGCGCAGCATTGGTCTCCCAATGTTCCTTTTGGCGTTCGCTATAGCGCCAAGCAAAATACGACGGGGTATTCGAGAGGATTCCATCCGGCACACATGCCCCAGCCATCTCAGGCGTCTCTGCTTGAGAAGAGCATACAAGCTGGGCATTTGTGCCGCATCAAGAACCCTCTGATTTGTGATTTTGTCGACGTAGACAGCGCATGTGGAAAGTGTTAAGTCGTCGCTCTTGTTTGGCATACGTGGTCCAGGTTTCGGCTCCGTACAAGAGAATGCTCAGAACACATGTTTGATAAACTATCATTTTGGTTCTGATAGTAAGATGTTTGTTACACCAAACTCTTGTACGTAGCCTACCGAACATCGTTGCCGCTTTGCCGATGCGAATATCGATCTCTGCATCAAGCGAGAGATTGTTCGAGACGGTCGACCCGAGATAGCAAAATTTGTCGACTACTTCAAGAGCTGTGCCATCCACCAGTATGCTTGGTGTTTCCGCACTACCTTGCACTAACACCACTGTCTTCTTGGCATTAATAGACATTGAGAACAAATTGCACGCCCGGGAAAACCTGTCCATGATGTTCTGAAGTTCGAGAGCAGAGCTCGCCACAAAGGCCGCGTCATCAGCAAACAAGAGACTGTCGACGAAGAAGTCCTCACGATGCTTTTGTGATTTGAGGAGCGCGATGTTAAATAACTTCCCGTCAGCCCTTGTGTGCAGATGCACTCCCTGTTGACTATCACCAAAAGCTAATTTAAGAAGAAGTGAGAAGAAAATGCCAAACAGGGTAGGCGCTAAAACGCAGCCCTGGCGAACCCCCCTCCGAACCTCAAATTGCTGAGACGTTTTCCCATCAAACACCACAGCGCCATTCGTATCCTCGTGGAATGATTTGACTAGACTTAAAAGTTTGGGTGGGCATCCTATGCACTCAAGTGCGGTTTACAGTCCCTCTCTGCTGACCGTGTCAAACGCCTTGTTGAGGTCTACAAAGGCTACAAACAGAGGTGTGTTCTGTTCTCTGCACTTTTCCTGTAACTGTCGAAGTGAGAAGACCATATCGACTGTGGAGCGCTGGGGGCGGAAACCACATTGACACTCTGGATATACGCGATCAGCAAGTTTTTGGAGTCTTCCAAGCAACACACGGCCAAACAACTTGCCTACTATGCTCAAAAGCGAAATCCCACGGTAATTGTTACAATCACCGCGGTCTCCCTTACCTTTGTACAAAGTGATGATGTTGGCGTCGCGCATATCCTGAGGAACGTGTCCCGCTTCCCAGCACTTACACAGAAGATTGTGAAGAACATGTGTCATGCACTCAAGTTTTATTACCTCAGCCTGTGTACCGTCGTTGCCAGGACTCTTACCGTTCTTAAGCTGTTTAACTGCCTTCACGAATTCGTCTATAGTGGGCAAGGCATCTATTTCCGTCCAAGTTGCTAGTTTTGGTATGCCTTGAGAAGCCTCTAGCTGGATATCGACGGGACGGGAATAGAGGCCTGTATAATGTTCAACCCAACGCTCCAATTGACGAAGGGTGTCAGTTATTATAGACCCATTCGCTTCTTTTATCGGTGCAGTTTTCCTCGGTATTGGGCCAAGAGCTTGTTTGATGCCCGAATAGACACCGATGAAGTTCCCAGTATCGGCGCACAACTGTATTTTACGACAAACACCAACCCAATGAGCGTTAGCGTAGTGTCGTACGTGACGTTGTAGGACTGCATTTGCAGACCGCAGCTTCTCACGTGTATCGGTACTGGGACACATGCGATGGGAAAGAGCAGCTTCACGCTTTGAGTCCAGCAAAGGCTGAAGGTGTTCCAAATTCTCGGCAAACCAGTCCTGAGTCTTTGCTTTTTGATAGCCAAAAGCTTTGCCCGCTGCATTAGTAAGGAGTTCTTTAACCCGACTCCATTCTTCAGTAACAGGGGCGTTGACGTCCCATGAAGAAGTTTCGCTGTTCACCATTTCCGCGAATTGCTGGACCAGTTCATCGTTCCTAGTTTTCTGAGTGTCAATCTTTCTCTTACCAGGTTGTTGGGATGAATGGATCTTTTTGTGGATGATGGCTACTTGCGCAACTACCAGGGAGTGGTCGGTGTTACATTCGGCGCTGTGGAATGTACGTGTGTGCAGAGTTTCGCGGAGATTCTTCTTTCTGGAAAGAACCAGGTCCAGTTGATGCCAGTGGCCAGAACGCGGGTGTTTCCAGGATACCTTGTGCATGTGTTTCCCTTTAAAATAAGTGTTAGTCACACATAGAAGATGTTCGGAGCAAAACTGTAACAGCCGTTCGCCATTTTCGTTCATCTTGCCCACACCATGTGGACCAATACAGTCGGACCAAGCAGCGGTATCTTGGCCAACCCGGGCGTTGAAGTCGCCCAGAATGTATAGATGGTCGGTTGAGTTTACACCACGTATCGTATCAGTTAGCTGATCGTAAAACTGGTCCTTGACCTCTGATGCTGATGGCAAAGTTGGTGCGTAAGCGGAAATCAGAGTTACATAACCACAACTAGTGAGTAAACGAAGCAACATGATGCGTTCCGAAATACCGCGAGGACTCTCTGAAGCAGATAATAAATCGTTTCGGACCGCAAAACCCACTCCATGCTCACGCACAGCAGAAATATCTTTACCTTTCCAGAAAAAGGTATATGAAGATTCTCGTAACGAACCTTCGTCTGCGAGCCTGGTTTCTTGAAGGGCGCAAACAGCAATATTGAGCCTGGCCAGTTCTGTGTCAATAATAGCAGTTTTGCGCAGTTCTTGTGCGCAATCTGAGCCTCCGCAGGTGTCCGGGAAGCCTGTTCTCATTGTGCGGACATTCCATGTTGCAAGGCGCATGGATTGGCGGTGCAAATTTTTGTTTTTTTGCTGTGTATTGGCAGGTGTTGAAAATAACGGCGCCAGTTATCTAGTTTTAAGCTAGTGCTTCCTACACCCTAAAGAAGCAAACCAGCACCGAGACGGACCAGTACCTGACTGGCTGGGGGCTGCCCAGCTTAAAGCGGGCGGTAACTGGTCAGTGGGCCTACGATGGACCCTCCCACTGTCGAAGATGACCCCTGGCGCCTGAGTTTACGTCTATTTACCCAAGCTTATAACCGGTAGACTGTCACCTCCCGTGTTATTTTCCACACAATGAATGCATGGGTGAAGTGTCCTCTCCACGAGCAATGCGTTGCCTGGGACGCAATTAAGGAAAATGCAGGGTTGCCCAAGACCTGCACCACCCACTCGGCCTCGCTGGCTGGATCCACAGGAACGACAAGTCGATACGTGTGGCGCCAGTTCGGCTGCAGGGGTCTGCGGCTTATTCGGGACATGCCCTACTGCTACCTAACGGAGACCCCACTCCGGGCTAAAGGAAAGGAAAGGAAAATTAGGTGAGGATAACGGATCGAGGGATCAGGGATAAGGGATAGGATAAGGGGGCGGGACACTATTGCCTTGAGGAAGAGAGGGGACAGCAATAGCGGCTCGGGTTGCCGGGGTCGCGTACCCGTATACCATCCAGCATTCACCAGCCAGTTGTTTGCGAATGGTATCCCTGACATAACATAATTATATGTATCTGTTAATACTGTATAGACACACGTCTATCTGTGGCATCGTAGCTCCCAAACGGATGAACCGATTTGAGTGCATTTTTTTTATCAAAGGTCTTGATGATGGAGATGGTTCTTGCTGTGTTTCGTGTCGGGGTTTCTTTTTTATAAATATAATTTACTTTTTTTTTAAATAAGTGGCCACGAATAATCTATTTATAATTATTAGCCATCAAAGTTGATGTACCCCAGCGGGGCCCGGAATTTGTGACTTACGTAAAGTATTCCTCAGCCGGCGAGCGGCGGAGCGCCACGTCTGCTAATGCACTGATATTATGCGCCATAGAAGCGGTCTGGTTTAAACAGGTTTTCCAGTACCAGGTCCCATTCTGTGCTTCACACTCTGCGGCTTCCTCGTGTGGGTAACAATCTAAAACAAGAAACCAAGTCAAAATATCATCCTAGTATTTTTTTTGGCCAAACACGTAGATATAGAAACTATAAGGGGTGGTCATAAATTTTTCGATAATTTTTTAACATTGAAAATGTTTTTTTTATACGACGACGGTGGCAAACAAGCTTACGGTCCACCTGACGGTAAGCGGAGCCTTTAGACGCACGCAACTCCAAAAGAGTCACGTACGCATTGCTGACCCTTTATAATTTTTTTTATATTATGATGCAAATGCGGAAAATCTTCAGACGCATCAAGTCATAGGTATCACATCTAGATGAAAACGCGAGTGCGAAATTTTTCGTATATTAAGTTTAATGCAGTGCGGAAAATACCATACATAATTAATGTAAAGATAAGCTGTTCGTTCTCCGAATAAATAAATAAGTAATACCGTGGAAATTGACACTAAATAAAAACAAAATTAAAATTAAAATTTAGCAGGAAGCGAATTTCATGTATTTTTTGGGAATAAAGTTCTTTAAATCTCTTATAAAAAAGGAGTAAATGTGAGTTAGGGAGAAAGTTATCCACGTGAGGTTGCCCGTCGCATCTTCCGCCCTTACTTAGATTGGCTTGTAGGACTTTCGGGGCTCGAAAGTGTTAAATTAGCTCGCCATTCGGGCCTTCGGCTATTGGGCTCGCATAGTGAGCGCGATCCAAGAAGAAGCTTCGGGCCTTCGGCCTTACAAGGTACGTCTTCCGACCTCGTATGCCTCGCTCCTTACCTTTGGGATTTAGGCCCTCAAGTTCGCTTGTATGGCACTCGAGCCTTGAAAGTGTTGACTTGGGCTCACCCTTCGGACCTTCAGCCCTCGGGCTCCTATAGTGAATACGCTCCAATAAGAAGCTACGGGCCTTACGTGGGACGGCTTCTGTGCTTGACTCGCCTCTCACCTTCGGGCTTTCGGCCCTCAAGATCGCTTATAAGACACTCGGGGCTAGTAAATGTCGACTTGGGCTCGCCCTTCGGACCTTCCACCCTCAGGCTCGAACAGCGTGCGCGCTCCAAGGAGAAGTTTCGTGCCTTCGTCCCTACGCGATACGCCTTCTGACCTCGTATGCCTTACCCCTCAACATCGGAGCTTCGGCCTTCAGGTTCGATTGTAAGACACTCGGGGATAAAAAGTGGCCACTTGGCACCTATTTATGTAGTTTCTTAGGAAAACCTCAAGCACAAATCAGGAAGCTTAGGTAGGAAGCTGATTCTACAATCGGCGCGTTCGAGGGTTCATATATACCTACTTAGACGGCTCTTCTCTAAAAAGAATAAAATAAAAACAAAATTAAAAAAATTTAAAATACCCCCGACGGATGTAGCTAATTGAAAAATAATTAAATAATTAATTCGGAAATCCCCCGACTGTATAGGAAATAAGTACATAAAGACATCTTTTTTTCAATACGGTTAATTGGTTGAGAGTTTATTTACAAGCCCAGAAAAATCCGTCGGGGGCTGCCATTGCCATATCTGTTCCCATTTGCATTAAAATAGTGATATAAGCGGCCCGGCAAACAATTATCGCCGCCAACATACATTATGACGTGTATTGGTCGGATCACTTACCTTTAGAAATTATTAAAAATGTACCTAAGAATAAAATTAAAAATTTCACTGTTAGTAATCACCACATTTCGAAGGGTATATTATGGGGAGAAAGGGAACAATCACAGATAACTGAATATGAAAATCTCTGTAATAGTAAACTACAAGATTTTGAATTTCCTACGAAATTAGTCGAATGTTGTAATAACTTATGTAATAATACTGTTGCGACGGAGGGGTATAAACAGTTCGGTTGTCATGGAGATAAAAAGTCATCAAGGGATTCGAATATTCGCCGACTCTACTAACAGTCCCCGTGGCCCAGTGGTATAGCGCATTGGGTACAGAGTCATTGTGACCCGGTTCGAATCCCGTCGGCGATGCACTTTTTGTAAGTTATTTCAAAATGTTAAGTGATAATTTTCATTAGGCTGAGTAGCATGGAAGGTTCTAGAAGAAGTGGCTGAACAGAAAATTCCATGCTATAGAAAATAAACGACAAATGTATGGGGTTGGAACATTCGAGAATCGACGTTAAGGTACAGGTTTCGGGAATAGTGTACGCTACTCGAAACAGATGAATAACGAAAAGACAACCGTAATGACTATCGAAATGAAGATCGAAATTATCGTCTAGAATATTCGATAGGGGTATATAAAGGGAACAAGCTCCCGGCGCAGAGTAGTATTAAAGTGAGTGAATACCGGAGCGGAACGGAGAGAGAAATAGTGGTACAGTGGAAAAGTGAAGTGATAGTAGTGAGTACAGTGAGGTGTTAGTAGTGCTAGTGAAGTGAAGTATACTGTGTCAGTACTAGCAGGCGCGGACTCTAAGGACTTGTGCAAGTAAGTCGAGTCAGTGTACTAGTACGTGTAGACTCAGTGAACTTATCCGGCGTTTTCTAAGTCGCTAAATAAACCATAGTTGCGCCTAACAGGTGTTTAACTCTATCCCGTACCCCACGCTCGTAACAATACTGAGCACAAGAAAATTATAGACGACATACATACTTATATTATAACCATACTCATAGAGGCTTCTGTTGGCAGTTCTGTCAAAAAATGTCACAGGGTTGGTGGCAATATTACCGGCTGGAATAAACATGTAAGAGTCAATTTCACCAAACGGGCATTTTTGTCAAATTCCCATGGAATTTTGAAATACCAATAATATATAGAAAATTTTATGCTGATAATTTGATAAAAAAATTAATAAACACAAATTTTCTTACGGGGTACTTATACATATAAAATTACGGAAGTTATTGCAATTTGAAAATTTGACCAGGGCACGGGAATTTATCTGTCCATGGGAATTGCCTTTTCTTAGAAAAAAATGTATTAAAATTATTATTTACCATCTAATTTATCAAGAATTATAAAGTTCAATTGTATCGAAGTTATTTAGCCTAATTTTACCAATCATGGGTTCAAGTTTCAACCGAGGAAATTTATATTAACCAAAAATGTATAGGTATTTTAAGTTAAATTTCTCTTTATACAATCACATAGCAACTTCTTTGCAGAAAATCATACAAGTATTAATATTAAAAACTATCACTAAATGCAGATGTACATATAGACGCTCGCAACTCCAAAAGCGTCACGGCTGACCTTTTATAAAATTTGAGATGTCCGCTTACTTGTTTGCCACCGTCGTTGTATATAAAATGCGTATGTATCGATATATACCTACATGATTTTATGTACATAATGTTCATTGACTTTGCTTATTGATTCTTTTCAAATATTTAAGAAGCTAAGTGTAATTGTAGCAGTTGGCCTGTTTTTTTTAAATAAACGCATAATCTACAACTCTAATCGATATACTTAGTACAAATTATATTTATTTATGCATTTCATCCATAATTATTGTTATTAAATGCGGTTTATTAACAAAATAAGTGACCCTTCCCAATTCCCGTGCCCCAAAATCAGCTGTTTTGGGTAAACAAGCTATGGGAATTAGGACACGGGAATTGGAAATCGATATAAAAAAAATCATAAAAAAATCAAATCACATGTTAATAATATTTTAAGTTATCGTTTATATAGAAACACCAAAGTGCTTTATAATGCATACATATGTTAATGATTACTTATGTAAGAATTTGAATTTCTAAGGGCCACCGAAATTGCAAGCAAAAGCAAAAAAATTGTCGCCCACCCAGAAACCGAAGTACTTAGGTGGTTTACTCGAACTTAATGCGGTTTGCTATATATAATTTTTTTATATATAATAGCTGACATTTGAGAGCACATGTGAAGCAGGACGCGAAGCTGATCAAATGTAAACGATGGCTGCCAGGGACCTTTGAATTTTGCCGACAAAATTTAACTCTCGCGCTCGGACGATTTTTAAACATCAATTACAAGTTATTCACCACAGTGAAGTGAATAGTGTCTGTGCTCAGTGATAGTAAATATAATCGAGTTAAAGTTTTTGACACGAAATCAGTGATTCTAATGTACAGTTTTTGATAGGAATTTTCGATTGATTCAAAACTCGATGCCGGACAGGGCACGGAGTCTTAATTTGAGCGTTTAGGTATTTTTTAATGTATTTTAAAAACAAATAAGTCAGTGAATTTGAGTGGACCTCAACGTGGAAACATGTATTCTTTATGAAAAAAATAAATGGTACGTATTATCTCATGCTACACTACGATTTTCAGCTTGGACACAAAAAAAATCGAGTTCAGAAAATGACCCGTAAGGGAGGCTCACCAAATGGCAAGGTCCTGTTTTCAAGAATGGTGTCAGTACGGTAAGCCTAAATCAGGCCGACTATATGAAAAAATGTGCTGCTCTAGAAAATATTTTAAATCTAAACTTAAGTATTGTCAAAATAACAAAGATCAAATTAAGATGGACATTATTGCCTCGCATCACAGATCCAAAAACTTTGTACAATTTTGGAAGTCGACCAACAGGCTGTCTTCCAGTTAGTGTTGATGGTGCTAGTAATCCTAATGAGATCGCCAACCTGTTCAAGAATCAGTTCAAAGTGGAGCCTCTGGAGGTGACGGTGCGGCAGTCGTTGCTCGACGCTGGATGTCGTGTGGGTGGCAGCTTAATCAAAATAACACCGGCGGAAATATCTAAAGTTATTCGCCAAATGACCAGAGGTAAGACACCCGGACACGACGGTCTTAGCGTCGAGCATCAGAAACATGCTGGGCCTCATCTTCCTGGGGTCCTTTCTATGTTTTATACTTTCTGTATTAGCCATAATTATCTGCCAAGTAACCTTATGAGAACGATTGTGGTGCCAGTTGTTAAAAACAAAACAGGCGATGCCTCCGACAGGTCCAACTACAGGCCAATATCTCTAGCCACTATTTTGGCAAAGGTACTGGACAGTGTGCTTAACTCATATCTTAACAAACATATAAACCTTCATGACGCCCAGTTCGGCTTTCGCCCGGGACTATCAACAGAAGCGGCTATACTCTGCCTTAAGCACACTGTTCAGTATTACACTCATCGGAACACACCGGTATTTGCATGTTTCCTGGACTTGTCGAAGGCATTTGACCTGGTATCATATAAAATGTTGTGGGATAAATTACGGAGTAGTACGAGTTTACCTACTGAAGTAGTAAATATGTTTGAGTACTGGTATGACAATCAAATAAATGTTGTTCGATGGGCCGAGGGGTACTCGGATCCCTACAAAATGAAATGTGGTAAGGCAAGGGGGCTTGTCATCACCAACACTATTTAATGCTTATATAAATGCCTTGATTGAGGAGCTCAGCAGCATGGGTGTTGGTTGTTCAGTGGATGGTCGTTTTGTAAATAACATCAGCTATGCTGACGACATGGTGCTGCTGAGCCCCTCAGTAAATGGATTAAAAGTGATGTTGTCAATATGTGAAGAGTTTGCTGTGGCCCACGGACTCAGGTATAATGTTAAGAAGAGCGAGGTTTTAGTCTTTAAATCTGGTGTTAAAACTTATTCCATCCCGCCTATAAGTCTAAATGGTTCTACTCTTCAGACAGTAACTAAATTTAAATACCTGGGTCATTGGGCCACAGACACCCTCAAAGATGGTGTTGACATGGAAAGGGAACGCAGAGCACTGTCGGTTAGGGGTAATATGCTGTCTCGCAGGTTTGCGCGCTGTTCACGCGAGGTCAAGATAACCTTATTCAAAACTTATTGTCAAAATCTGTACACGTGCAACCTGTGGAGCACTCCAAAAAGACCCTCAGTGCTCTGCGTGTCCAGTACAATAACTCCTTCAGGGGTTTGCTGGAACTGCCTTGGCGCTGCAGTGCCTCAGGTATGTTTACCACGTGGAGTACTGACGGCTTATATGCAGTGATGCGCAAGCGCGTGGCGTCACTGTGGGGCCGCGTGCGGGCAGCGCCAACACACTCCTGAGGGTTATTGCGGAAAGGATGGACAGCCCTATCATTGCTCATTGGATGGATTTGCATGTGCAATCCAATGAACATTTCGTGTTTTACTAACTTATAATTAATCTATTATTACTAACAGTTTCTTGTGATGTGTATTAATGTAATGTATATGGATTCCTGTAGTCCGAAATAAATGATTTCAATTTCAATAAGTAATTCTAGGTTACTTAAACGAAGGTATAAGATAAACTGCAACACGCTACAACATGCTACGTAATTTTAATGGCAGTCCCCGACGGATTTTTCTAGGCTTGTAAATAAACTCTCAACCAATTAACCGTATTGAAAATAAAAACAAAATTAAACATTTTGAAAATACCCCCGACGGATGTAGCTAATTGAAAAATAATTAATTAATTAATTCAGAAATCCCCCGACTGTATTAGTGGGAGATCTACTGCATCGCTCCCATACAGTACCTTTAAAAATGGTATAAAGGTAATTCTAAGCATTTCTAGTCCACGACACAAAAAGAATTATGCCGCTGCGCGGGGTGAGGGGGGTGCAAAGGTACCGGCCGACCACCTACTTTAAAAAAAATCTACACAGTGCCAGCTGGCTACTGTAGCAAGTTTGGTATCATTTTCGTATAAATTGAACATGTAGAATTCATTTCCGGTATTTATTTTAGTCATTTTCACAGTAAATTTTTGAATAAATCGTGAAATAGTGAAAAACTCGCACCTGTTTTTTTTTTTGCTTTGGAAGCCAATTACTTTTGTATAAAGCAAAACTTTAAGCAAAAAAAATACTCAGTTATAGCGCATTTTATGCAGTTTCCAACCGTGTAAATAACAAGAACCTGCTTTTGTAAGAAAATGTAAAACAATTTTTTTTTACTCTCAGTGGTGGCGACTTACGGACGTTGCGGTGAGAGGCAATCTCCTGTATTATAACAAAATGGTCCGCATTACTCGCGCCCACTACACACATTATTATTTTTAATAACTATGTAGAAACAAATCGGCCAAATGCAATTCGGACTTACGCACGAAGGGTTCCGCACCATTAGCTGTAAAAATGACAAAAAAATCATGTATGTTGTGTGGGAGCCCCCTTAAAAAAATATTTTATTCTGTTGTTTAGTATTTGCTGTTATAGCCGCTATAGAAATACGTACATCATCTGTCAAAATTTCAACTGTCTAACTATCACGGCTAGGGATTTTTAGAATAAATTATAAAAAAGTGAAAAACTGGCAATGTATTTTTTACTTCGGGAGCCAATCACTTTTGTAAAAAGGAAAACTCCATGCAACAAAAAATACACAGTTATAGCGCATTTAATGCAAATTCAAACAGCATAAATAATAAGAACCTGCTTTTGCAAAAACATGTTGAAAAAAAATCTAACCTCTCAGAGGTGGCGACTTACGGATATAGCGGTGGGAGGCAATCTCCTTTATATAACAAAATGGTCCGCATTACTCGCGTCCACAATTATTATTTTTAATTCCTATGTAGAAACAAATCAGCCAAGTGCAATTCGGACTCGCGCACGAAGGGTTCCGTACCGTTAGCAGTAAAAATGACAAAAATATCATGTATGTTGTATGGGAGCCTCCTTTAAAAAATATTTTATTATGTTGTTCAGTATTTGTTGTTATAGCGGCTATAGAAATACATCATCTGGCCGGTACCTTTGCACCCCCCTCACCCCGCGCAGCGGCATAATTCTTTTTGTGTCTTGGACTAGAAATGCTTATAATTACTTGAAGACTAGATGTGGTGAAGCTCATAGCTTGATACTATTTTTAAAGGTCCAACGCAGTAGATCTCCCACTATGTAGGAAATAAGTACATAAAGATATCTTTTTTTCAATACGGAGCTAATTTAACACTTTCGAGCCCCGAATGTCCTACAAGCCAATCTAAGGGCCGAAGACGCGACGGGCAACCTCACGTCTCCCTAACTCACATTTACCCCTTTTTTTAAAGAGATTTAAAGAACTTTATTCTCAAAAAAAAATACATGAAATTCGCTTGCATAATATTTACCATATATGCTGGAGCGCTCGTGGCCCAGCGGCTCCTGCATGCCGCAACCGGTATGCAAGGTTAAGCAATGTCGTGCGGGGTCAGTACATGGATGGGTGACCGCTTTGAGTGGTTACTAACTGAGCGCTTCCGTGCTTTGGAAGGCACGTTAAGCCGTTGATCCCTGCTGTTGTCTATGACAGCAGTAGTTAAGCCAAGTTGGAGGCCTTCGGGCGGCTTTAGAACTTCTAACAGTCAAGTTGCCCACTCACTTGACAAAGGGGGGTCGAAGTTGCACCACGTCCGTAGGGAAAGTACCCACCGCTACCCTACACGTGACCCCTGGGTGGTTCTAAAAGTGCAACAAATAATGGCTACCGTACTGTCTTCTCGAAGATCTCTCGCTGCGTTGCCTTGCTGAATGGCCAAGCTCAGCCGCTGGGCGAAGTAAGAGCCAGCCCTCAGATCACCGAGACCCCGATCAGTTTTTGAGAAACTTCTTTGACAAATTCTTTCGTATATGCCGACCAGGATCCCAGGATCTCTACTGCAAGTGCCGAAAATATGTAATTATTTGTTAAGAAAGCGTATTTACGACACTTGACAGTTTGGGCATCGTTAGCGGCTGAGCCCGGCGTATGTATTGGCAGAGCGCTGGACATGGGACGGGGCCAACGAACGTGTCCACGCAGGTCACATCCCATGCCAAAGGTCGACCTAGATGCCACGGTACTATTGTTTACCATTAAAAAATACAAGTCTATACAAGTCTAAATGTATGGCGCTATAACAATTTATTAACACCTCTTATGTACCACATTTAATGGCAAATAAATATTTCTATTTCTATTACAAAAATATAATCCCAATCCTAATCCTAATTTGCTCCTAATTTGTTTGTATTTTTTACGTGTTTTTTGTGTACAATAAAGTTATTACATACATACGTACATACAAAAAAATTAAAAACACGACTGCATTCAAAAGATAAAAACAAGTTTCTGAAAAAATTCCACTGCTTAGGTATACAGTGAACATTTTAATACAACCACCAACTACCTATACCTACTCCAACTGTTGGGCTGTGTGACAGACGACGGATAGATAGACACGTCAGTGACAGCAATAGGCCTACAAACGGAGTATCGAGAACCTCCTCGAAAAATAAAATGCAGCAACCTTTTAGAGAGAGTCTCGTTAACGGCTCCTCGCAATTACCCTCGGCGCCCTATAGCAAAACCTTTCCCTATCCCAGTCACTAGGACTAACCTTGGATTGCAGGCTCCAATGGTGAGGATTTGCTCGAGTTTTAACGATTTTGTTAGCCAAAATAAGTCCATCGACATCTTCCACGACCGTCTACCTAAATTTAAATCGTTATTATTGCCTAAACTAAAATAATTATCTTACGTTTACTAGTTCTGTAGATATAATTATATATAAAGTCTGTTAATTAATATTAGTTTTATCCAATTTCATTTAATTTATTGTATTAGCTTAGTTTAATCTTTTTGTTATTGATCTCACTCTCACTGCAACATGCGAAGTCAATGTTATGTACCTCCGTAATTGTCGTATATATCAGACATAATACCTCTTAAGATACTAGCTTTAAGTGAAATATAATATATATGATGTGGATGTACTAAATAAATAAAATAAAAATAAAATAAAATAAAAAAATAAAAAATGGAACTCTTAAGAATAAACTGACTTACGTTTAGTACTCCATTCTCCGTTACAATTCTGCCATGGCAGGTGTTGGCTGAACATGCTCGAACATGATACTTCTATATAAATGGTTGTCCATGTGATAACGATGTTATAGTACAGCATGCCGAGGAAAGATATCAAAATATTTATATATCCAATTCCGCGTAGCAGCGGGCAGAGGCGGGCGTAGGCAGCTACGGGGCCTACACCCGCGTATTGCCCCAGAGACACTTCCATGAGCATTAACGGTGCTCCTAGTACACAAATCATAAGTACATATGCTGTTATAAATGCATCTGCAACAAAAAAAAATACTTCTTTATAAACAGCTAGTTTTTTCCAGCGACTTCGTCCGCGTGGAAGTCGTTTATCGCGATAGAATTGAAGTATCGAATTGCTATTTAATTGTATCAGGCGCTTATCTGGGGGCACGGCAGTGCCCCCGCGAAGTCGAGCAAAAAGGTGCACTGGCCGTACCATCCTTTTCTCGAAGCCATTCAGGCCATTTTCAACATCCTGTAATTTTGTACTAGCTAAAGCTAGAACCCTGAATTTTCATAAACATGTTGGGTATAATATGGGTTACATATATTCTCAATAACATTCAATTTGAACTTTTATTTTAAGAACTATTGCCCCTCAAAGTTCCTTAGTCTTGCCACTGACATACTGACAGATCATCAAAAGTCTAAGGTACTTCTAGCATACCCACAAGCTCCAACTTTTAAACATAATTAGGTTTTAGCCTATTAATTGCTAGAAAATCAAAAAATATTGCAATCTCAGTCACGTATCAGAGATATACAAACTGCATACATAAGTTGTAATCCTATACAAAATACATGCGATTACAAAGTTACTTTTGCAGTTTTTTTTTTTTTTTTTTTTTATTAGAAATGGGATCGCTCTTGTTTGAAAGTATGTTACAAGAAGTCTTAGCTAAAAAGAAAAAAAGAAGTACTGCCTACGAAAAGGGATGAGATCCCATCAAAAACATTACATGTAAAAAGATGCAAGTCTCGCAACACAAAAAAGTAATGATATGTAATGTTAAACCAAGTCGGTTATATTTTAGTCAATATTACCGGAGGGGTGTCCACAGAACAAGATTTCCACCGACTTGCATCGGCATTACTTTTTTTTTTTTAATTTATATAGAATGACTTGGCCATCATTCTAAAAATTTTGTTACTTATTATGTATGGCGTTCTATATTCCATGCAATAAGAAAGACAGACATTAAATGGTCCCTAACTGAACTCTGTTCCATGTTGGCGTAGACTTTTTCGTGTTGTATTTCATAGTTTAATTTTATGATACTTATTCGGTTTTGATTATAAATGTATCGTTTATACCTAATCGATTTCTATCAATTTACGGAAATGTCATATGAATCGAAACGACAGACTTGGTTACAACACTGGTTTTAAAAAATAAAAGAAATAACACGTAACTGTTTAGGTGGTGAATAATTATCGTAAAATCCTCAACAACAATCCTCAATTATCTGAAAAAATGTAACGTGGGTTAAATTATGTGTGAGAAAAGTAAAATAATATTTTTATTTACTTGAGAAGCCCTATTATTCTTACGTGATTTTATTTATAATTTCGATGACTCATGGTTGATTACGTTCTATGGAACTTGTCATGTGTCAAATATATGATGTAAGAAATCACAAAGTATACATGCATGCCAAGTTTCAAGCTTTCTGCCAGATGGGACCGCATTTCGAGCTAACAAGCCGTATTAGTAGTCATTTGCTAATCATACCTGAACAGTGAACACATTATAGAGGATTTATGATATATGGATGTAGATAATAAAGCTAATTATATAATTATTTTATACAATACATTTTCTACAAGTCCACGAAAATAACTATCCTATCAAAAACATTACATGTAAAAAGGTGCAAGTCTCGCAGCACAGTTCTTCTACAACAAAAAAGTTTTGATATGTAATGTTAAACCAAGTCGGTTATATTTTAATCAGTAGTACCGGGGGGTTGTCCACAGAACTAGATTTCCACCGACTTGCATAGGCATTGCTTTATTTTTTGAAGTGAAAACTTCTTTAGCGGCGCTGAGCACTTTTGTACTGGGGAAAAATGTATAAACTCGCGATAAATTCTATGACCAGGTTAGTTGAGCCCTCCTAGTATCGTGATTGCTATGTTACGAGGGGTCCCCAGCTGGTCTTCTTAGAAAGCCAAGGTTCTAACTGTTCTAAAACAATCCTAAGATTTTCCATAAAGATCATATTTCAAATAAATTCTCATGGAAAGTAGCTCTTATTGTCCCTAAAAAAGCGTTTCCAAAGTCCAATATCGGATAGCCAGACTGACCGATTTCCGTAAAGATCATATTTCAAATAAATTCTCATGGAAAGTAGTTCTTATTGTCCCTAAATACGGTGACAGTTTACTTCAAAATACCTAGTGGCCAAGAGTGATGGATAAAATACCAAGGGCCTGACACGCTTTGTAAGAGAAAGATAGCCTTATTGCGATTCCTATGAGAGGAAGTAGAAAATAGTGCGATGTTTTGTCCTTATCACCGACCGAATTCTTTTTCACGGTCGGGTAAAGGCAATCTTTCATGAAGTGTCAAGAAGATTGCAAAACAAACTGGCAATATTTGGTAGTGCATTTTATAAATGGAGAATTAATGATAAGTTTGGTTTAAATGAATAATAATTTACCAATTATCAGATCCGTAGTGTTTGGGTGTTCAGTGCAAACATGGTGGGGTGTTCAGTGTTGGGCTGTAAAAGCAAACTCGACCGAAAAAAGGCGGATGTTACATTCCATGCGTAAGTACATTTTCTTTGCATTTAGGACCCGTGTTTATTTCTAAAATCTCACCGGAACCAAGTTACTGAGCTAAATCATTAGTTATATCATGAGACACTTGATGAAATAGGAAAAATATGTAATCTAATTCAAAAATAACCTCCAAACATTTCACATACAAACCGGTCAAATCGCGTAGTATAAATCTACCATAGAAGCCAGCTTAGAATTGATGTCCCATCATTCAGTCGGTTTATAATTCGATTTCGGGATACCAACAAATAATAAAAAAATCCCCTGAAGATTACCCCACGTTTCGGGAAATTCAAGTAATTTGATTTTTTCAGTTTTTCAACAGAGGATGAATTCCGAAAAAAATGGATTTGAGGACTGAGGGAACAGGAAAAGAGAATTGGGAAAAAACTATCTATAAGTAGGTATTTGTTTATTTATTGTAAATAAAGTTATAAATATATTAAGTAAATTACTTGTTCTAATTTAAAGTTTATCCTTTTATTTCAACAACGACATACCTAATTTATCTATGAAAGACAAAAAGGAGCATGTAAGAAGTAGGCACTTTAAGGTTACTTATTACTTATAGTAATTAGTAATTACTTACTACTTTCATCGTCTAGAGACTAGAGACTATTTATTTATTTATCGTATGGCATTTATTCGAACCGTGAGATCTTCGAGAAAACAGTACGGTTGCCAGTTTTTGACAGACTTAACATTTAGCATGGTTCTATGGGTGACGTGATGACAAGCAAGTCAAGCGGCGAGCAGCAAGACAAGACCAGCGACCAGCGACGAGCGACAAGAAGAAAATGTATAGACTTGAATCAGTGAAACCGCCGTTTTACGCAACGGTAATAACTTTATATACCTAGGTAAGATTATCACAAAAAGAGTGGCCGGTCGGGATCAATTATTTTACGATATCGCCTACGATATTGTGTAAATTTAGTTTGTGAATCAAAATGCCGACTTACTACGGAATTCGATCACTTATGTATGTAGGTATTAGCCGACTAAATTTTAGGGTATTTTTTATTTAACATTTTTTTCATTTATATAATTTTATTATTCAGGTTAGGTTTCGATCGAGTCTACCGTACTGCTTGACGAACTTATTAACCCTTTGACCGCCAAAGCGGTAGTGTGTCGTCGTGCCCACCACGCCAAGCACTGTCGAATTGTTGTAATGTCTAAACCAATAAAAACAAATTAAAACAGTACATAAATGATTTTATTCATGATCAAAGTACACCTTCACTCCGACCTTTTAAGTGGTCTGACTTTCTTAAAATCTTATTCTTATTCTTCTTTAAATCGTCTTATTGACAGCTAAGTTAGCATTTAGACATCGGCTTTCAGTACGTCAAAAAATTCTTAACGCATTCACTGCCACCCTCTTTTCCTGGACATTCGGCAGGTGCCGCACTTTGCTGTGTGCCCCAAAGGCACATGCAAGTTCATCCGACTATTCTAAGTCTAAGGCACTAAGGCACAGGGCGAAAGTCACTAAATATTGTGAACGCGTTTGTGCGTTCAAGGCACTGGGTGAAAGTAACGGAAACGCACAGGGCCGTCTTTAACCAATTTGAGGGCCTGGGCACATTAGGGTAATGGGGCCCCTATGACCTTGATAGAGCACGATTCTGTTAGAATAGACAAATAAAGTAAACGAGTCACATTAAATGAATAGATAATAATAATATAATATTTCCTAAAAAATAAAATTAATTTTCAAAATACACCAAATATGGGTTCTTCGTTCTTCCTTAGAGCAAACAGCTAAATTAAATTTTCTTAAATAAAGGCCTAATTCTAACCAGTCATATATATTTTTTTAAATTGAAAATGAGACCGACGGTGATGCGAGCTCACCCAGAAGATTCACTCGTACCTTAAAAAGGTGGTGGTGGTGGTGGTGGTGGTGGTGGTGGTGGTGGTGGTGTAACCTGGAGGTTATTTGAACTTGGAAGTACCTACATACGCCATTCGAATACCAAACCAGTACACATTATAAAAAAAAAGATGATTTCGACCAGGTAATGAAAGTAGCCAGTCTTACGTCGTCTGGATATCTGATGGAAGAAGGGGGAAGGCCGTATGAGCTCATGGAGTTCCTGAGCACACTCAACGAATCTAAAGACATAAAAATGGGAAATAGGTAATATTGCTTACAATTTTTGAAGAGAAAACTTCTTTAGCGGCGCTGAGCACTTTTGTACTGGGGAAAATTTGTTGAACTCGCGACAGATTCTAAGATTCTAAGACCAGCTAGTTGACCGCTCCTAGTAATCGTGATTGCGATGTTAGGAGTTTAGGAGGTGTCATATCAGCTAAACTCAGGATGCGTAAGACACAATGCTACTCAGGACATATTATGTATATATGTAAATTGATTATGCGAATATGAATATGAACATGAGTATGAGTACGGATACGGATACCGATACCGATATGAATATCTTTGTTATTTGGGTCATTGTCAGTCGGAAAAACAAAAGTTGTCCATTCGGTGGACAATAGTTAACGGCTTGTGTGCATGTAATTTACGTTTTTATTACATGAATTTATAGACACGGAATTACAGATTATTTTATTATTACAGAAAATTAAGCTTTGTAGCCCTTAACTTTTGGCATATCCTGTCCACCGAAAAGACGCGCACCTAAATCTGACAATGACCCATTTACTATCTTTATTGAGTTTTCACTTCTGCCGGCACTCCCAGAGTGCAACCCGTTTTTTTTAAATACATAGAATGACTTGACCATCGCAGACAACGCTAATACTCATACATATGTACTGCTTAAACTCGCTCTAGCTGTATGCCATTAGGGCTAGCGTATGTTTCATTAGGATTATTTTAAACAGTTGATGATTATTTTTATGTCAAGAGTAGCCACGCGATGGCCAGCGTCTCATTGAGCGAGTTTAAGCAATAGGTACATTATTTATGAGTAAAGCGTTGTGTGCGATGGCCAAGTCATTCTATGTATTTAAAAAAAAATAAAGTAATGCCTATGCAAGTCGGTGGAAATCTAGTTCTGTGGACAACCACCCGGTACTACTGATTAAAATATAACCGACTTGGTTTAACATTACATATCAAAACTTTTTTGTTGTAGAAGAACTGTGCTGCGAGACTTGCACCTTTTTACATGTAATGTTTTTGATAGGATCTCATCTCTTTTTGTAGGCTGTCCTTCTTTTTTTCTTTTCAGGTGCGACTTCTTGTACGTCAGCTACCATTTTCCTCGAAGCCCACTTTCTGTCTTTATGGGTTTTTCTCCGAGGTTTGGACGTGACAATTTCTGACAAGTCTGGACGGTAAATGCTTCTAAGTCTATTGTATTCTGAAATTGCAGATTCTTGAGCTTTGATGCTATTAAAATCGACATTGATTAGATGTAAACCGCCCAAACTTGTCACTCTCGAGAGTGCCACGTATGCTTACCCGCATGTAAATACCGTGGAACCGATATCCATCAGTGCGCTATTTAGACTTAGACCCTGACTTTTATGTATGGTAATTGCATAAGCTACACATATGGGAAACTGTATGCGATGGACATAAGCTTTATTGATAATTTCAAATTTAGTTTTGACAGGACCAAGGGCGAAAAACGTTCGTTATTAAATTTAATGTGTATTTTTTTTTCTATCTCCATTATCAGAGTTAACCTTTACGCCTTGAACTATACCAATAGAACCATTAACTAAACCAAGACTGACGTCAATATTTCGCCTTAACATTACTTTTGACCCTATTTTTAGAATGTCATTTTCTTCCAAACCTGCAGTCATGGAAGCATCGTCTTCATATTTTTTTTATGCATTCACGAGCTCTTTTCGTTAGGTATTTGGGGCAATCTATGCTATCAACGGCTGTTAGTTTTATTTCATGATATGGGAGGGAATTAAGCATTGAACTGTTTAACTGTTGACACATATTTTTTGTAGGTAATAAGCAAACGGTGTCGTCAGGAAGTTTGGACGGGTATTCAGTAATTTCAAGTAATCTGCTTTCATTCGATTTGGAATGAAGTTCGATTAACCTAGTCAAAAGTATGTCGTGATTTTTTTGTGTAATTACACCTAATCTTATTCTATTTTACATTTCAATAAAGTCAGAATCGTTAAACTGTCTCATGTTAATTGTAAGTTCATCATATGTAAACAGTTCAGCCCAGAGATTTCGCATACTGAGAGAGCCCAACAGCTTGTTAATTTCAGCAACCGAAAGTTTTTCAAATGCTGACTTTTCCCTTACTGGCGGCAGTTGTAAGAGATCCCCGAAAACTATAATGTGTTTTTTTCCAAACCACCCGTTTTGATCGTCGCCAGTATCAAATATCTCAGTCAAACGTAAATAAATGAATATAGGATAGAGTAACATTAGAAATCATTGATACTTCGTCGATGATAATTAAGACTACTTGTTTCAAATCCGACCTTAGAACTTGGAGGATATCGTCAGAAAGTGGCTTATATTTAGGTGTTTGCTTATGTTCTACAGGCAGTTGCAATAGTCTATGTATGGTTAAGCCATTCACATTAAATGCAGCTATTCCTGTTGGAGCACTAATTGCCACTGTAATACCACTAAATGTGTTTGAACCGAAACTTTCAGCGATTTCCTTTATTTATTTATTTGGCCTTCCTCGTTTTTTAGGTAAATTTTCAATATGTTCATTTAATTGGTTATCATTAAGCGATACTCCCGATAATGTATTATCAGGAAGAAGAACTTCATAATGACCCCCTAAGAAACTACCAGAGAATCGTAAACTCTCAAACAGCCATTTTCGTAAACCTCGAAAGTAAAAGTATACAAAGCGGCGGCCGCCATAAGTTCTGATACAGAACCGTATGACGTTGCCATCCGTGGTAATATATCAGGTGGCTTTGTACGTGAGATCCCATCTCGAGGAATACGCCAGGCGAGCGGATGGTCACAACCGTAACTTACGGAATGGCCAAAGAATCGTGGGCGTCAAGCACAAACTTAAAAAATTAATAGTTTAAAAACACTACAAAAACACGCTTTGCGTGTGAATTGAAACCTGACCGTGTTCAAAGTCCATTACGTGACCTTTCTCACAAGTGCAAACACGACTATGATACGATATTCCATCATGGAATGCCAGTGCCTATCTTCCGGCTTCATCATCAGACCTTGAAACCTAATCGTGGTCAAAGTTCATTACAAGACTTTTCTAACAAATCCAAACACAGCTACGATACGATGTTCCATCATGAAGTTCCAGTTCATATCTTCCGGCTCCATCATCAGATCAGTTCGACAGTACCATATTATTGTATTGTCATCAGAACTACATACAGCTGCTAATTTTCATGACGCTACGATCCTTGGAAAATGGTTAAACTAGTTACCTTAGTCTTAGTCAGTGTGTGTGTGTGTACGTGACAATGACAGTTGTGAATATAACAACAGCACCGAAATTATTAAGGAAATAATGTTTAAACGACTAATATTAGTCCCAATAAAGTGTAGAAACTTACGACAAACTGCAAGTGACACAGTAAAGAAGTCCTGGATCTCCCGGTGAGCTGTATCATATATATTTGGACCCAAACACATCTGAAGATTACAACGGCACTTTTGGACACACACTCACACAAAGATATATGTTTGAAATAACTGAATATTATCACAAATAATTATAAAAATAACAGCGGTAACTATCAGCTGAGTTTGACTTTGACATTGCGCCGAAGTCGAACTGACAGAGCTGAAGTGACGTTTTAGTAGGGTGCGTTCCAAAGTTAACCAACATTTTAACTTTGTCTTCCGGGGGATCGTTCCAAAGCATCTCTCAAAATTAATCATCAGTGATATTTAAACACAAGAAAAATGACCACGAGGAGGATGTTTCTCGAACAAAATCTGTGTAAGGCGCAAGAAGAACTTAAGGAACAGAAAGCTTTGAGCGATAGACTTTTGGCAGAGCGGGATGACAATGAGCAAGAAATTAAATCAATTGTGTCTCGGAACTCAGCGCTAAAGCGCCAGCTAAACGAGTTATCAGAACACCTGGCCGGTACCCAAGAACAAAAAAACTCTTTGCAATTGATTGTAGACAATTTTTCGGAGTGCCAATCCGTACATGAGGCCGCCCTTGAGCGAATATCGTTCCTTGAGCAACAGCTTGCAGAGGCTTGGAATGAAGTAGACCTTTTAAATCAGCGAAAGGAAAATGACGGGGTGAATACTATGTCTCTGTCAGAGGAGCTCACATCCTTCATCGAACCATGTCGCTCCACCAGCTTTGGTGTATTTAACAGAGACAACTCATTGCCCCAAAGCAAAAGTCAATTAAAAAAATATACGAACATTAAAAAGAAGATACATTCTAAGTCAAGAATAAATAATGTAAAAATAAGCAAGAAATGTGTACGCTTGAAAAAAGAATCCATTAGAGTGAGAGAGAAATTACTAAAACAAAGAGTTGAGCTTGAAACCTTGACTGCAAACCTGAAAACCGCACATGAACAAATTCAAGACCTATCGACCGCCACAGCGGAGCTCACTCAGCTAAGTCAACAAAACCGCGAACTGACAGAGTGGTTTTTGAGTAACCAACTAGATATTGATGCCAATGAGGAATATGACACAAATTCGGTAGAGAATTCCGAGACACCACAGAGCACAAAGTCAAGAGGAATTAGTAGCGTCTCAAACTGTCCAGTGGAAGGCGTGGTGCCCAGGGCAAAGTTGCAATGCAAACCCAGAGCGGCCAATCGTCGTCGACGTGCAAAAACCCGTCGTCGTGCTCGCGCCGCGCGTCAGACCCAGCAACAGACTGAAACCAGTTCCATTGCTGTTTTGCCGGTATCACCATCCCACTCTCAAGAGACTTCCATGCTCCTGTCCCATCATACAAAGGAACAAGTTGCACCCCAGACGTCCCCCACGCCGGTAGTCAATGCCAATAATGATACCCTGAGTGGACACGGACAGGCCTCAGCGACTTCGACACCCTCACCTTCTACTATTCGAGTGGGATCTGAACAGTATTCTCTTCTCCCAACATCAACTCAAAGAAAAACTATTGTTTTCTCTGACAAAATAGGCGTCGGCATTGGATCCATGATGAAGGATTCCATACACCAAGAAACTATCCATATGTGTTACCCAGGGATACAGTTTGGTAGCCTTATTGAAAAAATTAAATCAACTAACCACGATGAACTCACCACTATTGTAGTTATAGCTGGCAATCATGCAAATGTTACAAAAAAATCACTAGATGAGAACATCCAATCCCTACTTGATATTCAGAATAAATGTAAATGTAAAATTATACTATGCACTTTCCCATATTGCTCTAACATGAGTGAAAAACACAATAGGTGTATTTACAACATTAATTCATTCATGCACACTGCGACATATCAATATAGCAATACTGTACAATTATTAGACGTCAACAATTTTGTTAAAAAATTCACATTAACAAGTGATTCCATGTTTATAACGAAAACAACAAAACGTCGCTTAGTAAATATAATTGCGTATAATATTTTTGACCCACGAATTGTAAGGGAATCTTCAACGCTAAATCTCATAGACACAAGCGTTAATAGTCTTGGGGACAAATTGGATTTTCATCAAGTAAATCATCAAAATGTAGAACGCTAGCTTACGTTGAATCCAACAATCAGAGACAAATTGTTAGTAAATTAGTGACTAGTAATGATAAACCGACAATATCGAAAGATGTTAACAATGTAAGGAGAAACGCCCATAGCCCGGTAAAACATCACGATGTCGAAATTAACATATGGCATCAAAACATAAATAGGCTTGCGAAAAAAACTAACAAGCTGGAATGTGAGTTACAACTTAATAACCAGGTTGACGTGTTGTGCCTGACAGAACATTGGCTCCGGCCTAACCAAATGACATCAGTCAACATACTGAACTACAGTCTGCGAGCCCATTACTCGAGGCCCACTCGCCAAGGTGGAGGGGCCTGCATATATGTGAAATCCAATATCTTGACCATGGAGCGTACTGAAGTAAATAACTTATCGACCGAGATGCAATTTGAAGCTTGTGCTGTGGAGTGCATTGGATTGGACCTTATAATAGCATGCATCTACAGACCTCCTAGTGGAGATGTCGCATTATATCTGTCGAAACTAGACCAACTATTGAATCTCGAATTTATTAGAAATAACAATGTAATTCTATTAGGTGACATCAATATAGATTTGCTACTAAAATGTAACGATAAATCACATTTAATAAGTACGCTGAAACAATCTGGGTTTAAAACCTTAGTCAACACTCCAACTAGAGTAACAAACGTATCGCAAACTTGCATTGATCATGCTTACACTAATATACCTAAACAAAATGTAAAACTTGTGTCATGCTTAGACTTGCATGTATCAGACCACCTATGTATACAAACGACGATACTCATACAAAAGAGTACGTGCCCTGCGAGGCATATATTAAAGCGAGCATTTACTAATAACAATAAGCACAATTTTGCTGCTAGTCTTGCGTCCTATGACTGGGATAGTTTGTTAAACAAAAATTGTTGCCCTGGAAAAACAACTGAGTCAGTTTTGTATGTAGTAAAACACTATTTTGACATTCACTTTCAACTAAAAAAACAAACTATAAAATCTCATGTAAGCGCTTGGGTTAGCGAATCCCTGAAGAAACTACGCAAAAAAATTCGAACAATTAAAAGTAGACTGTCGCGTAACATTAAAGACTCTCAGCTACACTCTGAATTATCGGAACTCGAGTCCCTATACTGGAGAGATCTAGCAGAGGCGAGACGCTGCTATATTAATAAAAATATTGAAAACGCTGGTGACGATATGTGTCGCAGTGTCTGGCGTGTAATATCGTCAGAAACGTGTAGCAATAACAAAAACAAAAATAGGGCACTAGATATACTTGTGAGCAAATCGCCAGGTGACTGTGAGAACGCGCGTGCAGAGTCGGCCGCCGCACTTTTGAACCGCTACTACATTGACACTAATGTGAACAATAGGCAACCGTGTAGCAGTACAGCACTTAAATACCTTGATAAATATCTAACAAAATCGCCCCCTACCTTTGAATTTAAGAACTTCTCTCTTTCTGAAATGATAAAAGCTTGTAAAAGTATTAAACGCAAAGACTCTAAGGACATCAACGATATGTCAACCCGTGTACTTGATTACTTACCGCCTGTTGTTATATCATTATTGATAATGTTATTTAATAAATGTATCAATGCAGGTATTTACCCTGACATTCTAAAACTTGTTAAAGTCCAACCAATTTATAAAGGTAAAGGTGACATAAACCTGCCCAAACACTATCGACCGATATCACTGATTCCAATCATATCGAAGGTTTTTGAAAACCTAATGAGCAGCAGGATGATGAAACACATTATCTCTAACAACTTTTTAAACCATCATCAATATGCGTATCAAGTCGGCCGATCGACGACGGACGCAGCTCGTGACGTGGTCTCACGGGTGCTGGCACACCTTGAGAGTGGGCGACAGGTTGCCGCCATCTTTTGTGACCTGTCCCGTGCCTTCGAGATGATAGATCACTCCCTGCTCCTCAAAAAGTTAATGCGCTACGGTTTTAAAGGTTGCTTTCATAGTACCATTGCTTCCTTCTTAAAAAATCGTAGGCAAAGCACATGTGTCCTTAATGTAAGATCGAACCTTGAGTCGGTGGGTGGTTGTGCGGTACCCCAAGGGTCCAGCATGGGAAACAACCTCTTTCTCATGCTGGTTAATGATATTACCTCATCTTCACCTCAATCCGAGTACATAATTTACGCTGACGACACCTGTATCATAGTACACGCGGACAATATCAACGCTCTCAAATCGAAACTCAGCTTAGTAATGTCAGAAATTAACAGGTGGTTTTCAGCAAACGGAATGCTTCTTAATCCAGAAAAAACAAACATCATACACTTCCAGTTAAAGAACACCAATAAAAACCAACTGAACATCACTATTAATAATGTCCCCGTCCCGCAAGTAGAAAGCACTAAATATCTGGGCTTCGTTATCGACTCTGGGCTGACTTGGTCCCCGCACATTGATTACATATGTAATAAGCTGTCATCCGCTTGTTTTGCCTTATCAAGACTTGCCCCTAGCCTGTCCGAAATTAACCTAATAAAAGCATACTATGGCTATTTCAACTCAATTTTGATCCAAGGCGTTGATCTCTGGGGATTGGCTGCTCATCGGGACAGGGCATTTATATTACAAAAGCGAGCAATACGAATAATTGCCAAGAAACCACTTGACCACCCTGCGCGGGAGCTATTTAAGAAATATAAAATACTGACGCTGCCTTCAGTTTATATATTGTCTGCATGCCATTATGTTAGAAATAATCTCACAAACTATAAAACTACTTGTACCCGCAAAGATCATAACCGCAGGCAACCCTTGCTGGTAGCCCCAGTAAAACGACTTGCCAAACTGCGAAAGTCGCTTAGCAACATTGGGCCCAAAATCTACAATAAGATCCCAAATGTTATCAAATCGGATGAAAACGACGTCGCATTCTTCAAAAAACTAAAATTGATGCTTATTGAACAAGGATCCTATAGTGTTGATGAGTTTCTCCAGGGAAATTGTTGATCAGGCGTCTTATTATTACCTGCATGTCTCATAAAGACATAAATATTTTTATTTATTTTTTACATTGTAATTATATGAATTGTTTTATTGTGTTTGTTTGTTGTTGTTGTGACTCATATATTAATTATTATTTTATTAAGGATGTAATATGTATTGACATCTGAATTCCGATTACCTTGACATTTATTTATAATTCTATTTTAATTATAATTGTATATTTAAGCTGATTAACAACGTTGATCGTTGATATTTATTATTTTTTCAGTTTATTTTAAATGTTAATGCTAATATTTACTGTATGTAACTTTGACTTGTAAAAACATTTTTATTTTTTACCAATAAAAGTGAACTGAACTGAACTGAACATTACATAGTTAGTTACATACAGGTCGACCTATCAGACCTTGAAACCTAATCATGGTCAAAGATCATTGCAAGACTTTTCTAACAAATCCAAACACAGCTTTAATACGATGTTCCATCATGAAGTTCCAGTTCATATCTTCCGGCTCCATCATCAGATCAGTTCGACAGTACCATATTATTGTTTTGTCATCAGAACTACATACAGCTGCCAATTTTCATGACGCTACGATGCTTGGAAGATGGTTAAATTAGTTACATTAGATTCCATTACATAGTTACATACAGGTCGACCTAATAAAAGCGTGTTAAAAATCAGGCAAACTAACTCACGTGATGGGCCCCACGGTATACAACCGACTGCCGGCACAAGTGACGGATGCCCCGTCACTGGCCAGCTTCAAATCGCAGCTCAAGCGATGGCTTATCGAGCACACTTTCTACAGTGTTAACGATTTTATTGAGTACAAATGTGGTACCTAAATTGTTGTATTGTACATATAATTATTTAAAATTGTATAAAACTGACATTTTAATTTTATTCTACAATGTTGATTGTATATACTTGATTTTAACTCTTAATTGTAATATACCTACTTCCCTTTTGACATGTAACTAATATGAATTATTATGAATAAAATGATTATGATTATTATGATTATGATTATGTAGTTGAATTCAGCATTGCCGTCGAGTATGAATCAGCGTTAATGTATGGATTGCCGAGCTCGTCACAAGTGTACAGCTGCATTTAATCCCAATGCGCTACTACATACTCGACTATGGCACGCCTAATATCATACGATGACTCAATTTTCCCATGAATACAGAATGACAAAGAATGGAATAAACAGGAGCCATCTCTAGATATAGGGACGACCTGGTGTGGTGTAGGATGGTTATTTATGTACAATACTTCCATTGCAACATTCATTGTGCGGTAGGTAAGTAGTTTATTTATGTTGTCAATTTAGTTTTATTAAATCAACCGAATATTAGCTATAAATATGTAGAATTAGGTACGGTATCCTAATACTACCTATTTACGCTGTCCTGATATGAGAATTTTTAGTGTATGAACACGAGTATGAGTTACGTAACAAGCAAGTGAAGGTAACTTCAACTTCAGCGTATATGAAATTCCCTATGCAAACAAAAACCAAATCGCAAAGACAAGTTAGTAAGCCTTTCAGTCGGTAACACAATAATAGCAGTCGATCGAAATAATACACGAGAATCGCAAACCAATAGACAGTGTAGGTACGCAACGGGACACATCCGAACAGCATCTGGGCGCTCGCGCGAATGCACAAAGTACTAAGGTCCGACCGAGATCTCGGTCTCGGTCTCGGCCAAAACGAGCCGAGATTCTCGGCCGTAGCCGAGACTATTCTACGATCTAAGATTGGTAAATTTGAATTTACCACACGCCTGTGGAGCCGCACGGGGTGATCTATTGGCTGGTAATTATGTTCACCATTGATTATCGCGATGTTGATTATGTACTTTTCAAACCAATTATGACACTTTGCCGCAATTGTTAACGAAGAGCGTATTAAACACGACCCATGTTTCATTAAAGAAGAATCCATTGCGTGATGTTAAGCTTTCGAGATAATTTTTGTAATGGTCAAGTGTGCCCCCCACCCGCCCTCTACCAGCTAAATGGTGGCTACTAGGCATGTGAAAAAAATCATGGTAGTAGTACATGTAATGAATTTAAAAGGAAAATTATCAGAGGTAAGTAGACATTATTAGTTAACGAGTAATAGTCGAGCATAATATACATAACAAGTAATCTTTCGTAAAATTTCCGTAATACCTTAGATAAGTTGTTAATTCTGTCAAAGATAGTAAATATAAGTTTGCAAACTTTTTAGTCCACATTTGTAACGGGTGGACGACTACGGAACCCTACATTTCGCGAGGCCCGACACGCACTTGGCCGGTTTCGATCGATTTATTTCATTTTGATCACTGAATAAATAAAACATTATTACAAATTGGAGTTTTTTTCTCACATTTTCAAATTCTCGGTCTCGGTCTCGGTCTCGGCCGAGACAAAAAAGGTGTCCTCGGTTGGACCTTACAAAGTACCTTTCTATCAGTGAACGA
Organism: Cenopis cana; assembly: GCA_951800055.1. Classification (NCBI taxonomy): domain Eukaryota; kingdom Metazoa; phylum Arthropoda; class Insecta; order Lepidoptera; family Tortricidae; genus Cenopis; species Cenopis cana. Next base: position 24,373,994 of record OX637475.1, on the reverse strand, counting down.
AAATAAACATAGAAGCATTCTGCCTGCTAAATTTTGACGCAACGCAAACTAACCCCAGTGGGGTGGGTCCTTAATAACTAGGCCCGGCACGAGTTTAGTTCAGCTGTCATCGCAGTGCATGGCGGATGTCGAAACGCAATGAAAAAATCAAGGATTTTTACAATTTAAGATGCCTTCATGTGTCGTGAAGTGGTGCAGGAATCATACGGATTGTAACAAGGACAAGGGGATCACGTTCCACGTGTAAGTAAATCGATAACGTTAGTAAAACCTAAAAAAAAGTATGATCAATATTTTTTGTATAGGGATGATATTATGCCATATGAAGTAAGTACATTATTTAGGGAATGCATCAAAGTATCTGTGGGTAGATTGTATAAGGTTTCACGCACTTACTTGAGGGAATACACGGCGATGCAGAATGTAAACAACCCAGTCCTCTGTGCACTAAATGTTTATTTCGAGCTCTTATAATTAGCACAAGCACATAAGAGTTGATAAGAGTCAAGCACAAAATAGAAAGAGAAATGGGAGAGCCATAGCACTTAATATCAACAACGCGCAAGGAATATTTAGGTAATAACGAATGCGGCCAAGCGACAAGCGTCTCGCGTCTAAGTGGTTAAGAGGAGACTGGCGGGGTGGCGGGCGCGGGCACGGAGCACTGCGCTCGCTCCGAAAAGTCGGAAAACCGGAGCGTGACGTAGTGGTCGCTAGGCCGGGGCAAATATCTAATAAGCAAATGCGGTTTGCTTGTCCGCTTCAACATACAACATATTGTTGTCTTATTATTATATTAATATTTGATTTTCACTGTACATAAGTGTACAATCTACTTCCTCTGCCACTCATACGTAAAGGTGTGTTCAGACTACAGATATATTTTGCCCCTCTTCTTACATCCTGCTTGCATGCTGACTGTACGTGAACATGAGTAAATGGGTACGCACTGCCCGGCTGTACACATCCATACTAATATTATTGATGCGAAAGTACTCTGTTTCAGTGGAATAACTCAGCCAGATGCCAGGAAGTGAGAGTGACAGACAGTAGACAAACGGTCGAGAAAACGGTGTATAAAAGTATAAATAATACAAATTAATCAGCAAATATACTCCATATTTGATGGTAAAAAACCCCAGTCTTTATTGCACGTAGTTTTGTGGACTGTTTGGACAGGAATTTGTTTAGTTTGTGTGCAGCATAGGTAAATTATTTAATGTAAGTAATCTTTATTCGAACATGCCACCACTACCCAAGGGAAGGGATTCATTTTTATTACCCTTATTCTGTTTAATTTTATTACAACACTGTTAACCTATTTATTTTGTTTCCATTGAAAGTGCCGAAAATTAAAATATATATGAATTATTTGACTGCCTCTAAAATCTGTGGCATGAACCATCCATGAATTCTCATTGAAGTCATTGACATCCATTGACAATATTGACATCTATCAAATATGATTCGCGTACGGTCTGCTGCTAGGGCCTGCAGCAAGAAGCTCATTGGCGGATTAAGTTGCTGATTGGCAGTTATTGTCTATGTGTTGTCTACAACCATTTCAGTCGCGCGCAAATGTTTACAATTAGTGTAAAAGAGATGACTATTATTTTGTTATCGTTTTCGGTTAAAAACTCTATATTTACGGGACGTCATATTTAAATGTGTGTATATTTGTGTTTGTGTGCTAAGTGTCCCGATAAATTTAACGCCAAAGTTCTCAGAGGCGGCTTCCATGTTTATATTCGTTCACTGCTTTCTATATATTGCGCGAATGAGCGCGGCTGCCGCTCGCTTCAGTAAATCGCCTCCCCCGCGCGGGGCGCGCGTCGCTCCCCGCACGTATACCAACTCTTTTGACTTGAAATAATAGCTCATCAAGTAGTAGCAAGAGTACTTAAATTTTATCACAACGATGGTAAAAATAAAAACTAAAGCATGCGAATGCCTACTTTATCTCACCCATAATAAAACTCAAATTAGTAAGTTGTGTAAAAATGATGCGCATTGATTTCAACTTTACCGAATGTCATCTGTAAGTGAGTAATGACACACCTCTGACACGCCAAATGTCATATCGGGATATATACTCGTATTTACAACTGTTTAGACTCGCCTCACCACACGTTCTATTGTATCTTGGCCGTGAGACTGGTACCAACTATATGCATATTCGGAGCTCAGGCTTACACTGGTTTTTCTGAGATGAATTTTCCGCGTGCAGCAAGTTTGGTAAATACCAACCACGTGCTTCAGATTCAACTTCCACCCCCAAATTCATCCATTTAAGGGATGATTTAAGGGCTAAAAAGTATCGTTTATGATAATTTAGGCTATAAAATCGTTACATACCAAGTTTCATCATAATCCGTTCAGCCGTTTTTGCGTGATTGAGTAACGAACATCCAAACTACAAAAGTAACTTTGTAATCGCATGTATTTTGTATAGGATTACAAACTTACTTATGCAGTTTGTATATCTCTGATACATGACTGATATTAATTTTTGAATTTAATTTTTCTAGGAATAAATAGGCTAAAAACTAGTCATGTTTAAAATTTGGAGCTTGCGGGTCTGCTAGAAGTACCTTAAACGATTGATGATCTGTCAGTCAGTCAGTGAGTCAGTGTCAAAACTAAGGAACTTTGAGGGCCAATAGTTCCTAAAATAAAAGTTCAAATTGCATGTTATTGAGAATATGTCTAACCAATGTTATGCCCTACATGTTTCTGAAAATTCAGGGTTCTAGCTTTAGCTAGGGCAAAATAATAGGAGGTTGAAAATGGCCTGAATGACTTCGAGAAAAGGATGGTACGGCCGTGCCACTTTTGTTTTGCTCGACTTGGCGGGGGCACTGCCGTGCCCCCAGATACCTAGGTATTTTTCTGGCAGGAACAACATTCTAGTTCTAGTTTAGTGCTTGCCACAATAAAAATATCGACAATCCTGTTATCGATAAGTACATAATTATAACCAGGTACCCAAGCATGGGGGGATGCCTGGGTTAGGTATGTGGTATGAGAGAGCCACTGAAAACTCCACGGCGACCGCCATCATCTGCGCTCTCATTCGCGGGACCCCGGGATCTCATACTGAACGCACTGGAGCCCCCCTCGCGCTTTTCCGCCATTTGGCTTGGGCCACCCTCGCTAGGGCTGACAAGTAAGTGCTGCGGCCCCCACCGCATTAAGCACTTGCTACCCCGATGACCCCCGTTAGTCGCCTTTTACGACAGGCGGGAGACCGTAGACCTATTCTAGTCCGAGTCTACACGGCTACCTACCTAGATGCCGCGTGTCATCGATCTTGTACAAATTGAACGTAATCCGTACACTTTTGATCCAATTTATTTTTATAAATTGCAATGAAGTTCTTTATATAGAGCCCTTTATGAAACTTTCAGGGTGTAATGTCTTTTTTGTTTATTTATTGTAGTATAAAAAACCGGCCAAGTGCGAGTCGGACTTCGTACATTTAGGGTTCCGAACCGACCGCAAAGTTAAGTTGGTTTTTATAGGAAAAATAAGGAAATTTCAAAGAAAAAATCAAATACTAATATATTTATCAATATATTAGTATTTGTTGGTAAAATATACGTAATAACAATCATTATTACCAGATTTTAAGTTTATAGGTATTTGGGAAGTTAAAAAATTCTTCGGAAGAAAATTTCGTAAAAAAAGCTGATTTTGGTGGCTTCTCATTCCTTTGTTTTTCAATATTTTTTTAAACTAAAAATATAGTAAGTATCTACTCAATGAGCTCTAAACAACGATACCCCACTCGATAGGGTAGGATAAAAAAAATATTTGCGCCCCCCTTTAGCTCTATGGGAGCCCCCCTTAAAAACATTTAAAAATAAGTTTTGACTATTTATATGGCTTCGGGCCACCAAGATGCTTATACTGTGTAAATTTGAAGCCTGTAGCTTTGGAGCTAAACGGTTGGCCGTTTTGCTGTAAAACCTGTGTGACAGACGACGTCTGGGCGTCACCAATAGGGTTCCGTTTTGACCCTTCGGGTACGGAACCCTAAAAAGCAAATAATTGGCATACAATGTGACGTTTATTCACTTTGCATATTAAGGCAAATATATTGTTAACACAAGACTGAATACGAAAAAATTCCACCCAAAAAAACGTCCCGAGAAGAGAGAATCACCTCGTTTATTGTAAATTTTACTAGAAATCGGATTTCGTGGTTCAATATTATTTTGCACCAAATGCGAAGTAAACATCGTCCCAAAGAAATATAACATCACATGTCACTTATCGATAACAGGACTGTCGATGTTTTTATTTTGTCAATCACTTACAACAAGTCGTTCGTGCTAGAAAAATATCTAGGTGTAAAAATAACAAAATAACAGAAAGTTGACGCTGAAACGATCTCATTAGTACATGTATGTAGGTTAAACGGTGATTAGGTACTCACTGCCCCCGTAGCTGTAGCAGAAGAATGGAAAGCACCAGAAGTTGCCGAGCCCCACGCCGTAGGTCAGCAGCAACCCGAGGAAGGTGAAGCGGCCCGTCCAGGTCCCGCGCTCCGGCTTAGCATCCCCAGGATTCTCCTCTTCCAGCTCCACTTTACACTGCGCGCAAAACAAAAATCACAGATTTCGTGCCTCATACGACTATCGGTGTGCTGCTCTGCGGCGGCGCCACCATAATGAAATAGTACATTACCGCAGAGACCAGTAAGTAAGCCATCCTGGACGAGTATGAGTTAGCCGGCCGAGCCGCAGGCGAGGTCCGGCTATAATACGAGGCCAGGATGGCACTTACGGTCGAAGCTTGTATAGTGCGTTTCTAAAAAATGTAACAAATTGCATTCTGACCAACTAGTACTTTCATGTTCCGCTTTGCACTTGATGAACTTTTTATAAATGGTCAAATACCACCTTAGACTTGGATGGAAGTATTTTTTTCAGTACCTAGTGATATCTGTGTATGTATTGCAATCTGATTCATCTACATAAACTCATTTTTATCAATTATACTTCTTACTTTATATATTAAATCAATGAAGTCAATCCCGCGTCAAAATATAAGTGAACTTTTTTTAGCTAGATGTTGTGTTAAGGCCGGGTATTACCACTTTTGAGTTTTTAAAAACCATCTGAGACATAGAATATAGTGTCTTAAAATCTAAAAAAATATATGTGCTACATGAGGATCTTGTCGAGTCAAAATCGCAGTCAGTTACATGATCTGATGAATTTCACTCGATAGAAAAAAATCACGAAGTTACCCCTTTTTGGAATGTATTTTCAATACTACGGCTATATTACTGATATTTAACATTTAATTTTTGTACTCAATTAAAGATCGTAAATAGTTATAGACATTTTCGCAGGGTTTGCTTTGATAAAATGACTGGCTTGATGACTATAGCTAAATATTTACAAAACTGCGCGCAGAGCTTGCGTAGAGAGCGGGATGGTTAAATGTAAACTCACGCATGTTAGAGCGGGACAGTTGCGTTGGGGATACCTCCCCTTAAGACACTGATATTATGCCACAACCCCAATAGAATAGATTTATAAAATCGTATTTAATTAATCGTAAAAAGAATCGTATTTATTTTATGTTTACTATTAGTATTTAATTTCATTTAATCTATTCATGTTAATTTCTAAATTAGTCTCGAAATAGTTAAAAACATGATTGAACTGTATTTCCCGCCAATTCACATCGTGCAATACGGACACGTCAACCTCCATGGTACCTACATTTTTTTTAAATGTCAAAAACTGCCAACTTTATTTTCTAGTTCTAAATTCAAATATTATGATATGTAATGGGATTTACATACTTACTTCCTGGACAGTAGGTGTTACTTCCTGGACACTTCTGGCAACTGTCCAGGATGAGCCACTTTCGAATACTATCTTCACAGATGTTATGAGAACATTACATATTATTTTTGAGAAAACTTACTTCCTGGACAGTAGGTGTTACTTCCTGGACACTTCTGGCAACTGTCCAGGATGAGCCACTTTCGAATACTATCTTCACAGATGTTATGAGAACATTACATATTTTTGAGAAAAACAATTAATTATATGGTGAAATTATGTACTTTGAACGTACATCATGTACATATAATGTTTATGGCTGTACCTGAAGCGGAAAACGAAAATAATGGGCATTTTTTGTGGCGCCGCTGGGGAGCATACTCTACCTACAGCGGCGCCACTTTGAACTCATACATAGAAATGATATCAGCTGTTTTTTTCTTATTGATATTGATGTACGTATGCTGTTTATTGTGTACATATTGAAAAAAAATATCTATACTTAATGACCTTATGTACTTTAATTAATTCCGCGTTCTAACCTAAAAAGTGCACATGAGCGCGGGGGAGCGAGATGGAGATACCCCGCTTCCCGCGCTCCTGTGCACTTTTTAGGTTAGAATGCGGAATTAATTAAAGTACGTAAAATCATTTAGTAATAATTTTTTTTTTCAATACAATAAAAAACATACGTACATCAATTTCAATTAGAAAAAAACAGCTAATATAATTTATATGTATGCGGCGCCACAATAAAGGCACTATATTTCGTTCCCCGATACAGGTACAGCGATAAACATTATATGTACATGATGTACGTTCGACGTATATCATTTCGCCATATAATTAATTGATTTTCATTATGGTGGCGCCGCCGCAGAGCAGCACACGACTATCGAGCACATTGGAAATGAACCTACGGAATTTTGACGACCGCTTTAGCTTAATTGCTGGTGACCCTGCCTACAAAGCTGGAGGACCCGGGTTCGAATCCCGGCCGGGGCATTTATTTGTGTGATGAGCACGAATATTTGTTCTTGGGTCGTGGATGATTCTATGAATTTAAGTCGTATCTATTTATATCTATATAAATATGTATATCGTCGCTTAGTACCCATGGTACAAGCTTTGCTAAGTTTGGGACTAGGTTGTTTTGTGTAAAATTGTCCACAAAATATTTATTTATTTTTTAATGTCTATTATTACGTATTTTTACGTAATTCGAAAAAATATTGTCGGTGAGTGACGAGAAAGTCGGGATAAGGAAAAGGTTACAAAAATAAACTACAACGTTGAGTGATAGTTATTTTATTCTTAGACTAGCTGTTGCCCGCAACTTCGTCTGCGTAGAGCTCGGTTTTTAGTTAAAACATCTTAATATCCAGGAAACGGTATAATAATTGTGGTACTTCTACCCGGTGAGACCAAATTATTAATATGCTGTACAGATATAAATCGGTCAACCCAAATTCTCAACCCCTCTAAAAATCCCTTTAGGTACCCTCTCATTTACTTAGGCTATTTCTTGTGTGAGTTGACACGTATCTTGTCGTTTTCTCTACGTTACTGTACGTATTTAATTATGGACCTGTAGAAATTTAGTTTCAAACATCTATCCAAATCCGCAAATCCTGAAATCATTTAAACAGTCTTTTTGTGAAATGAAAGTCTCTCAATTAAAATAATGTTGCTCCCCATACAAACTTTGAACCCCTTTTTAACCCATTGAGGGGATGAATTAAAAAAAAACGCCGAAATTTGTTTAGTTGTATTTAAACAGACTCTGTAAAAAATTTGAAGTATCTCTATTAAAAAAATGTTGCTCCCCATACAAACTTTGAACCCCTTTTTAACCCCTTGAGGGGATGAATTAAAAAAAAGCGCTGAAATTAGTTTTGTATTATTTAATTTAAACAGTTACTGTAAGAAATTTTAAGTCCTTCACTCAAAAAAATTTTGCTTCCAATATAAACTTTGAATCCCTTTTTAACCCCTTTAGGGGTTGAATCTCAAAAAACGTAGAAATTAGTTTTGTTTTATTTAAACAGAGAGTCTCTGTAAGAAATTTGAAGTACCTCACATAAAAAAAATTTGCTCCTCATACAAACTTTGAACCCCTTTTTAACCCCTTTAGGGGATGAATTTCGAAAAACGCTGAAATGACTTTTTTTGTATTATTATAAGGAACTTTCATACAAAGTTTGAAGACTCTCACTTTAAAAAAAAATTGCTCCCCATACAATATTTTACCCCTATTTTCAACCCCTTAGGAGACGAAAATTTTAAAAATGCAGATATCACTTTCATTGTCTTATTTTAAGGAGTCTTTTTACAAAATTTCAAGTCTATACCTTTAAAAAAATATTGCGCCCCATACAAACTTTGCACCCCTGTTTTACCCCCTTAGGGGTGGCATTCCCAAAAATCCCGTCTTATCCCTTGCCTCCGTTATATAACCTAACTATAGCTTAAATTTCAAATTTCTAGGACCGGCAGTTTCGGCGGGGCGGTGATTAATCAGTCACCCATCAACTTTATATATATAGATTAACATAAGTCAAAATTCAAAATTTTTATTCAAAATTCAATTCAGATTCAAAATTCTGTTTGAATTTTGAATTCTGCAAATAGGCCACAAGGGCAATTTTACATGTCAATCTACAAGTATCCTAGACATAACGCCTGCGAACAAACAAACTGCAAAATTTCCATACAAACAAACAAACAAACTGCAAAATTTCCCGCATAATACTCTGATCTTCGGGCTTTAACCCCTCACTGCACACAGAACTCGGGCTTAAGGCCAGGCCAGTTCACGAATAGTCGAAAATATTAAAGTTTGAGGTTAGAATGTGAAGAAATAACATAGAATTACACTACACAAAAATTACTGTATATTATTGAGAAAGAAAGAAAGTAACACAATAACCGAACAAATAATAAATAGAATAATGCTTTGGTAACTCTGTAATTTTTTTTTAAATATCATCGTAAATAGTACATTTTGATGCTAGTGCGGAAGGTATGTCATTTTGCACGAGTCCCGAGTTGTCTTGGCCCGAGCCGACGGGCAAGGGACAAGACTCGGGACGAGTGAAAATGACACTTCCGCACGTGTATCAAACGACGTTTTTTAATACAGTTGCGAAAAAATATCAAAGAAACTAAAATAAAGCAGTAATTAAAAGATACAAAACACAATACTTTTACTTGCCATTGTGGGCTTTAAGTACTTACCTGGTCTATCTGGCGTAGTTTACATACAGACATACACTTTATATAACAATCGTATAAATCACACATATCACAAAAATATTATTAAAACAATACGACTCACTACAAAATTAAATCTTGAAATCATGTACAAAGAAGCGGGAATTAAAAAATCGGTTTAACTTTTAATTGATTGACTTTTTTCAACAGGCCATGGTTGTCAGCATTCAGCCAAATCAAATACTATTTTGGAGGAGATTTTATGTCACATGGTAGTTTAATTACATGTAAATATTAATAAATCATTATTTTTCATTTTATAATTAATTTCTATTTGATTTTTAAGTAACTAAATGTATTTTTTGGCGAAAAAAGACAAGCGTTCATTCACATCCGGCGCGACGGTCTTCCATAATACTCTATTAATTAGAGGTCTCGCATAATACTGTTTCCGGTCATAAATTTACTCAATCAGTCAACTTTTTTAATACAGTTTTAGATGTTTTAATATTTGATAACCATTTAACTTGTTTAATATGCCTTTTTAATGTTTTAAATATTATAGAAGGTTACTTTTAATGGCCTTTGCTTTATTAAATAAATAAGTAAAGTGACTGAACCTAAAACCCTTTGGCTTGGGTCAACAATAAATTTAAAAAAGTTGGAAAAGTAAAAAGCACTAGTGCGCGAAATCCAACTTTGCGCACGATATACAGCTACATAAAGTGCCACTTTTTGAGCAACTGTATTAAAAAATAAATTTACATGCTGATTATTTCGTAATTGTCATCGGCAGTGATAAGTTTTTCTTTACAAAAAGGGTAGCTTTTTTATTATTCTAACACAATAACCGGATATATTTTTGATAAATGATCTAGTATTTCAAAAATCAATCAAAATGTACTAAATATTCACGAAAATTGAGCGTAGAGAGCGGGATGGTTAATTGTAAACTCATTCGTGTTAGAGCAGGACGTCTGCAGTGGGACTGCCTTGCCTTAATTCCCTCGCTTCGCTCGAAAATTAACTCATAAGACCCTCGCTACATTCCCACAAAGGGAACACAGGGGAATTTTGAAATTATGTATTGTGGTATAGGGGATTTTATCAAAACATAAGTCCTTATGTTGCATGTTGTTATTGTTACTTTTTACCGAGACATTAAGTAGTATAACTCACCTGCGAAAGTAAATTCCCTATGCTACCGAGAATATTCCCAATGTTCCTGGGAATATTCCCAGGCACATGAGGAATATTTCCCATATAGTCGCTGGGAATATTCCCCTAGTTGAAATGACACAAATTTTAGAAAATTATATCTTTATTTAACAAAAACGATAGTTAGTTAATGATTATTATTTTCTAGCTTTTGCCCGCGACTTCGTCTGCGTAGAACTCGGTCACCGAGTTAGAATGCTATTTCAGGCCCTTACTCTTATCTCTCTTCCATAGAAAATCCCCCCCCCCCCCCTTAAGGGATAGTTACCGGAATAAAAAATATCCTATGTCCTTCCCTAGGAGTCAAACTATATCCATACAATTTTTCATCAAAATCGGTTCAGTGGTTTAAGCGTGAAGGGACAACAGACAGACATACATACTTCCGTATTTATAACCCGCCCCGACTTCGCACGGGTAGTCCAGTTTATACGTATATGTACTATAGGTTAGTTAGTCTATTTATGTATTATAGACTATAGGTACTTATATTAAATTACTATAACCAAGTCGGTCACTTCGAATATATTACTTACTCTTTTTCATACTAACATTCAACCCCCTTTTTTGCACCCTTAAGGGATGAATTTCCAAAAACGCTGTAATTAATTTTCTTATAATCTAATGCTAGGTCTATATTTCTATAACCAAATTTTCAAGTTACAAATTAAAAATAAAATGCTCCCCATACAAAATTTTAACCCCTTTTTCACCCTTTTGGAGGGCGAATTTATGAAAACGCTGAAAACAGTTTTCTTCCATTTGAATGCTTATTCTTTTAGGGAAGTTTTAAGTTTCTATCTTAAAAATAATTTTGTTCCCCATACAAAATGCCCAACTAGCACGCTAGCGTTAAGAATACCGTCCTGTATATGATTCTTATGTCGGTTCCATTCGAGTAGGTACATATACGTGTGACCTTTTTGTTTGACTTTTCTTAAATCCTCATTGGCTGAATATGTAAAATCTACGGTCATTAAAATTGAATGGATATGTGGTGTTAAACCGTCACTGTCACTGTCACTTCCTTCACTGACATATAAATTACTTAATGTTAGGCCTACTGTCATGGCGTCGTTACCGAACAACGTCTTTGTACACGTGGTTGGCGAAATCATCATAAATTTGATGGAAAGCCATTTTTAACAAAATAAAAATGTTAGGTTATGTATTCCGCTGTTTTCGATTTGTATAAGTCGTCAAAATCACTTAAAATATGGAAAGATATATGAAATGCTTTGTTCCTACGTGTATAAATGATTTAAAAAAAAAAACCGGTCAAGTGCGAGTCCGACTCGCGCACCGAGGGTTCCGTACACAGTTCTTGTATATGTAGTTGTGTACCCGTCCCGACCCCATTAATTCAGGAACAATCTTAAAAAAACATGACAGCACCATCTATCGGCGCATTGTGTTACTAATTTGCGCGACTGAATAACTTAGTACGTATGTTGGTTTTTCAAGGATAATTCTTTATCACAGTAACCGATTTCAATAATTGTTTTTTTATTTGAAAGAAGGTATTTTCAACGTAATTTTGTAAATTTAAATATAAAACAAAAATATATACAAAGGTGATTAAATTACAAACTTAGTATAGAAGAGTTTTTTGATGATTAAAAAAAAGAAAAACTACATAGAGCTATGGCTATAATTTTCCTGTAAAATATACATGCACATTAATGTTGTGTAATAATTTCAATTTTTTTTCTTCGTAAACTTCGGAGATAAGGGGGGGGAATGGTATTTTTTTTTACATTTTCCCTCGTAAATCGAAATTTCCCCAACGAAAAAAAAAACTAAAAATTGTTTCAGAATGTACAATTCAAGCCCTTTCATATGATACCCCACTTGACATAGTTGCCAGACTTTAAAATTTTGAACCCCCTTTTATCTGTCATTATTCACAGAAAATAAAATAAAATAATTTAAAAAACCATCTTCTATGTATCTGGGTTACCCTTGTTTATAACTATTCCAAATTTCAAATCGATATGATAAGTAGTTCCTGAGATATTTAGCGATGTGACAGACAGACAGACAGACAGACAGACAGACAAAGTGAAACCAATAGGGTTCCTTTTTTACCTTTTTGGTACGGAACCCTAATAGCTCTAAAACAATAGTTAAAACGGTGTTGTGAAGTCAATGTGGAGTATTTCCATGCAGTGTTAAACAATATATACTGCTGCGAGGATCACTTCGACGTAAGTACAAATAAAAAGACCATATAAAGTTTACTCGTTATTTTGTTGTACAGTTCTCACATAAGTATTTCAGATTAAAATGTTTTATTTATTTGTTTTGTTTATATTATTATTGTTTTTTTTTTATTAAGAGCATTGGCATCGAGGCCATCAGCTCAAACCAAAATACAAAGTAATAATAATAAAAAGCCTTAAACTAAACACACATACATTACAATCCAATATACATAATATTTATCAAAAACTATACAGAGTAAACTAACTTTTGGATACAGTCACTTTAGCAATTCAACCAAAATTACCTTCTGTACTAAACATAAATTATGGATTATAATATGCCTAAATATTAATACACATAAGAAAACATCAAGTTAAGTTATTTACAAGTCACCTATAGTATGTGTATCAAAATAAAAAATTACAGGATATATCAATCAATCAAATAAATCAAGCAAATTCTTTATTTCGTCATCATAGGTAGTTTATGTACAGGTGGTAGGTATAGGTAACAGTGGAACAGCTATGATGTACCTTTCGGCGTACGATCAATTAAATACAATAAATTAAATACAAATGTCACAAACTTAATCTTAAAAACTTATATGTGATATCAAATAGTGAGCATGCAAGCAGATACAAACAAACAGAATTAATTTGCGGAGATATCAAGTAAATTATATTATTATTGCATGTCATATATTATAATTAGTTAAAAATAAAAGTCAATTAATATTAATGTCAATGTCATTGAGGTAATAATTTATATTATAATAACATTTTTTCACCAGGAGTTTTAAACAACAATGACTTAAATTGATTTGGGCTAATGTTTTTCATATTTACTGGTAATTTATTAAATAGCTTTGGACCCATTGTTAAAATACTTTTCTTCATGAGGCTCGTTTGACAGGTTTCAAAATGTACACCAGGGTTTCTTGGGCGAAGGTTGAGTCCTTGTACTACTTCTCTTCTTTGAAACACATCAGGATTAGCATTTACAAATATACAACACTCATACACGATGATTTTGAATCCGTGAACAGGAGTGGAAAAATATTAAAATTTAGCCCAAATTAAACTTATTCGGCGAGGTCTCGCGTTATTTCTTCACTGTTTAATTAATTAAAAATGAAAACCTAGTTAAAACAAGTAACCATTGAATACATGGTCATCCTGCAGTTTAATAAAGTTTAACTACGATACGTCAAGTGCCATCAGTGTGGCGATGGTGTGGCGGGAAATTTGACGGATCTTGCGTATCACAAAAGTGATTGACAATGTCAAGGGCAGGGTTTACTCATAAATTGTCAATAGCTAATAAGTTTTTAAAGAGGTTACAAACTCATTAAAACCGATAAGGTAGTAGAGTGACAAGGATTTTAGGACAAAATTAATTTCAAAAATAAAATTATGATTAAAAAAAACAAGTTTGTTTCAACATAATTACTACTTTAACGTTATCCCCATCAATTACTGAGTTAGAAAAAATGGTTCCTGTTTACGGATTAAAAATCATAGTGTATATGTAAAGGGACGGTAGAGTTAATTTTTTTTTTCATGATTAAAAATTACATTATAAATTGTCATACATGTCAAAGTTATAAGAATAGTTATCATGATCGTCAAAACAGCATAAATAAAAATAAAACAATGTCTACAATTAATAATCATAAAGAAAACAATAATCAAATCCAAATATATCTCCCGCTCTGAATAATATGTTTTTATATGTTGCATATAATTCCTCACATTTTAAAAGATCCTGTACAGATTTCGGAATATCTGTCACACCAGCATCTATACACATAGCAATAAATAATAATCTTTGTAAATTAAATTCAGGACAATCAAAGAAAATATGGTCAAGATCACATACATTATGAGCACAGTATTTACAAGAAGCGGATTCGCTTAGTTTTAGGGTGAATATCATATTTCGTGTTATGCACGTGTCCACCCATGTTAACTTTATGAATTTTTAACTACAAGAGTTTGTTGCCATCAACTATTATGTCTTTCCATACGGAAAGTGAAATAAAAAATTTTTGAAACTCAAAAACCTAAGCTCTTTGGCGCGTCCACCACTGTGTTCCATTATTGTAACTCTATAAACTTTATTTATTTTTGCCAAATTTACGTCCGTAACGGTTTTACCTGCATTTATGAATGTTGAATTACGCGTTATTAAGCCGCAATATTTTTTAAAATAATTTAATAAAAAGTTATCAACAATTTAATTTTGTCCATCCAAAAAACGCCTAATTTCTTTGGCGTAAATGTCCAGGCTGGCATAACGTTACTGACGGGTACAGTGGCTCTAGTATAAGTTTTTTCGAAACATTAACTAATTCGAACGCGTTTGCGTTTTGTCTCAAAATGTATGGAAGTGGTATGAAAACGTGAACAGCGCCTCTGTTGGTCACTAGTGGAAACTAAAACAGCGAGTATAACATTTGTTGCTAACCGATGAACGCGCGTATTTCAAACTCGGTGAGAGCGTTTTCATACATTTTGAGGCAAAACGCAAACGCGTTCGAATTAGTTAATGTTTCGAAAAATCTTATACTAGAGCTACCGAACTATGTCAAATGAAACGTGTTTCTCGGGAATAATTTTTATATCGCTCATCACGGACTTTTTTCCGGCGAGTGACTAATTTCTTCGGTATTCGATTTTACGGTTGAATATGTATTTATATTTTTTATACTTTTTTAGTGCGTGTGTGTTGCGATTATCTGCATCTGTAGTTATAATAAGAAATTATACGTTAAACACCCAAGAAGGAAAAAAATATTTAATATCGATATCTAACTTCTTTGGCGTTAATTTCTTTGGATTTCTTTGGCATATAGCTCCAAAGAAACTAGATTATGTCCAAAGAAGTTAGAAAATGCTTGAGAATTTATTTGGATTTCATTGTTCTATTTAGGATTTTAATTGGTTCCGAATACGTTCTAAATATATTACTAACCTTGGTACTAACCAAATGAATGAGTCAGGTCAACAATCAAGAAAAATAATGTTATTATACTCAAAACATACTCAAAAGATTAAAAGATGATCAAACGCACACACAGTATAAACTGTGCTAACTTTACTGCGGTTTATAATACCATAATAGCTTTATGTTATTAAATGTGATTGAGTTGGTTTGAGTTGTTTTGTTTTATAATTATATTTTTTTATTTTTGGTAGATTTACTTAAGTAGACAGTAGTTTAAATTTACGTTTTTATATATTTAATTTTATATTGCATATTTGTATTTGACATTTTTAAATTAATTTATATATCTTTTTATTTTTAGTTTTGTAATATTATATTGACTTTTTTTTTCGATTTTCATGTTAATGCCGATTTTAGGTAATTTTGCATGCCAGTTTCTGGTGAAATGTGTCTTGCACTTATACATGTATGCCAACTCTTATGTACCACATTTTACGCAAAATAAAGTTATTTGTATTTGTATAAGTCTTGGTCACAAATTAATACACAAAATGGCATGGCAAAAAAATAAATCAGCCATTAAAATTAAAGATTTTGTTATATTT
The DNA here is from genome assembly GCA_951800055.1 of Cenopis cana. Lineage (NCBI taxonomy): Eukaryota > Metazoa > Arthropoda > Insecta > Lepidoptera > Tortricidae > Cenopis > Cenopis cana. The sequence goes on along the minus strand of OX637475.1, from coordinate 24,358,006 downwards.
GTGATTTACATTGCACGGTACATTGTATAAGAACAAAAATGATTAAGAAATTAGTAGTAGAAATAAAATAATTTTAAGATTGTTAAATCTATGTAATAGAACAAAACTGACATTTTGTAAGCACTGCAAGCAGATATGTTTTAATGGAGTTAGTAAAGCTGTTCTATTTAATTACTTAATATACAAAACCTATTTGGATTTGAAGAGTAGCTAATTTATGTGGCGTATTATTCTAATTTCTTTGGAGCGATTCTGGTACATCACTAATTTAACACTTTAGACTCTCGCGCTTTGTAAACATACTTAAAAGGTTTGTTTTAACGGGTCTAACGCGATATTTATGTATTTACCTTTTTTACCGACGTTTCGATACGGGTTTCACCCGTGTTGGGTACACAACATTTGACTACTCTACAAAACACATTCACATTTTGTCAACTTTTGTAGGGTAGTCAAATGTTGTGTACCCATATCTCCGTTGACAACTTGCTGAGACGACAGTCATATCCGCGACCACGGCCGGTGAAACTCGTGTCGAAACGTCTGTAAAAAAGGTAAATACATAAATATCGCGTAAGACCCGTTAAAACAAACCTTTAAGTACATTCCTAATTTGTTTGGCAAATTTTCTAATTTCTTTGGACCTATCCTAATTTCTTTGGCAATCAAATTTTCAAATTGCTAAAACTCAAGAAATATAGTAGACATTTAAGGCAGAATAATATATTAATACATAGATTTAAGTCCTTAACAAGGCATATAATTCCATTTGGCTAAATCTTTAAAAAAAATTGCGCCACAGAAATTAGAAAATTTCAAGCTAAATTTGATATTCACTCTTTAGTCTAAAAAGATGTGCAGGATAACGAGCATGACCAATGCGCAGTCTACACAATGTTGAAATAAAAGGTCTTCCTAAGTATTTTTTGTTATATTAAATCCATGTCTTAGTACTGGGAGCCGAGACTATTCCTGCCAACCATTTGCCTTTAACTTCTGTAGATTTAGTCCAGGAATTAGTCCAACGTTTTATCATAAGCTGGTTTACAAAGGGCAGCTGCAACGTTCGTCAGATATAACTTGAATCTATACAAATTCAATAAGAGTGCACGACGTAAGTACAAATTAATTCTTCCTGAGTATATACCCTAGATATTTATAAAAAGGGCCCATATGAGTTTGTGTGTGATCTGATTGGTTGAAATAAAACTAGTTGGCCGCGGGCCGCAAGAATATTGCTCTGTGATTGGTTGCGCGTTGCGTACGAAGTTGTCAAGTTCGTCAATTTTCGATTGGTGTGGTTGTATGAAACATGGATTTTTCTGCCTTTTGTAGTTATTTATTTCCTCGCAAATGTGATGAAAAACATTGTGTGTATCACGGGAGGTAAGGGTTATTACAAACTCAAGTCAATAAAAGCCCTCCGCCTTAGTTAGTAATATAACCTGCTTACCTCCCTAAATACACAATGTATTATTATTGCTCATCTCAAAAAGAACATAGTACAGACCATTATGCTTAAAGTAGAGGTAAACAACAGGCGGTCTTATCGCTAAAGAGCTATCTCTTCCAGACAACCTTTGAGTACCGGAGATAATGCGACATTATGTACTTACTAGCTGAGATTGTTCTCTATATTTATAACTCGTTTATAATCATCCATCAAACATAGAGTCTGACTACATTAACTCTTCCAAGCAATTGGTTTGACAACACTAGTTACCTCACACGTCACATTTCCATAGAAATATGACGTACTAGCTGTTGCCCGCAACTTCGTCTGCGTAGAGCTCGGTCATCGCGTTAGAATTGTATCGCTATTCTTTTATTTTATTTCAAGCGGTTACCTACAATAGTTATCTCTATTTCATACAAACTTCCACTTCCTTAAGGGATGGGATGAAAACTAACCTATGACCTTTCCTCGGACTCGAACTATATTCACACCAAATTTCATCTAGATCGGTTCAGCAGTTTAAGCGTGAAGGGGTTACGGACAGACATACTTTAGCATTTCTAACCCGCCACGACTTAGTACGGGTAGGTCAGTTTTTACTTTATTTATCTATATTATATTACTAAAACCGGTTTTGTTGTATTTAAACAGAGACTCTGTAAAAAATTTGAAGTCTCTCACTTTTGCTCCCCATACAAACTTTGAACCCCTTTTTAACCCCTTGAGGGGATGAATTAAAAAAAACGATGAAATTAGTTTTGTGGTATTTAATTTAAACAGTTACTGTAAGAAATTTTAAGTCCATCACTCAAAAAATTTTTGCTTCCAATATAAACTTTGAATCCCTTTTTAACCCCTTTAGGGGTTGAATTTCAAAATATGCAGAAATTAGTTTTGTTTTATTTAAACAGAGAGTCTCTGTAAGAAATTTGAAGTACCTCACTTAAAAAAAAATTTGCTCCCCATACAAACTTTGAACCCCTTTTTAACCCCTTTAGGGGATGAATTTCGAAAAACGCTGAAATTACTTTTTTTCTCTTATTATAAGGAATTTTTAAACTAAGTTTCAAGACTCTCACTTTAAAAAAAATTGCTCCCCATACAATATTTCACCCCCATTTTCAACCCTTTAGGAGACGAAAATTTTGAAAACGCAGATATAACTTTCATTGTCTTATTGTAAGGAGTCTTTGTACAAAGTTTCAAGTCTGGACCTTAAAAAAAATATTGCCCCCCATACAAACTTTGCACCCCTGTTTTACCCCCTTAGGGGTGGAATTTCCAAAAATCCCGTCTTATCCCTTGCCTCCGTTATATAACCTAACTATAGTGTAAATTTCAAATTTCTAGGACCGGCAGTTTCGGCGGGGCGGTGATTAATCAGTCACCCATCAACTTTATATATATATGACGGCGGCTTAGTCGTGACGCAAGTTAAATAACGAATAATTGTAAACAGCACCTGCACCTGGCCCGACTCATCGCGCCACTGCGTCATCACGCCACCACCTGCCACCTGGTGCACGGCTGGCAGAGTTGCCAAAGTTTATAAATAGCCTGATTGGGGCTGGTGGGGGCATTCTTGCTTTGGAGTTGGCCGGGTGCACTTGTTGCGTGGCTCAAGTATTGTGATTTAATTATTTTGTGAAGAATTATTTTGATTGTTGTGAACAATATTAAAACTAGTGCTTTCATCACCGAATCAATGTTTTTGTACTGACAACTGCCCCTTTTACCATGGGAGACGAAACACCGACATCAGAAGTGACGGGCCTAAGCGAACCACAAAATCACTCGGAAAATACAACGATGCAACAATTTTCAACGGGTATCGAAGCCATTTTTAATAAGATTGCTGACAACATGGCAACACGTCAAGCTACACCAAGTACCCAAGTCACACTGATTCCATTCGATCCTAGTATACCAGAATCTGACATTGTAAATTGGTGTGCATTAAATGAAATGATTATAACCCAAAAGAAAGTAGAGGGTGTAGATCTGATTTTAGCCCTCACCCATGCTCTGAAAGGACAAGCTGCAGTGTGTCTAACTACAATACAACCTACTAATATTTCATGGACTTCGATAAAAGAAATTTTAATATCAAAATTCTCCAAGCCTATGATGATGCAAGACTACTTCGATGATATTATAAAATTTCATATTAACAACAAAGAAACTCCAGCCGAAGCAGGCCTGCGACTATGGCGTCTCATAGAAAAAATCCCTGATGTCAACATGCCAGAAAAAGTAACAGTTGGTTTTGTCATTTCGGTATTATCACACTGCGATGATAAATTTCGTCGGGAACTAAATTCAAGTGTAATACATGATAAAAATCAATTATTTAGATCTCTACGTGGCTTTACGCTCAAACGCCAGAATGAAGAAGCAATAAACTCCGACCTGGATACAAAGAAACTTCGTACATCAGTACCTTTTCGAGGGAGCTGCAACTTTTGCGGTAGATTTGGACACCGTAGTCAAGATTGCCGCGACAGACAGCGCTTGTCGTCAAAAAACCTGTCTGTCACAGGCAAAATAAACCAAATAAAGTCGACAGTTACTGTAGAAAGACTTAACTGACCCTACCTAAATTAAATATAATTTAATACGTTATCGAAAACATTGGCCATCAATAAATTTAGTGATCGTCTAATTCAAACAATACGAATAGGACCCTTTACGTTGTTTTAGAATCATAATGAAAATAAACCGTTAAAGTATAAAAATAAATAAAAATAAAAATAGCCTTTATTTCCCTTTTTTTGTTTAGAAATAGTGCATGCTTGGAAATACAACTTAGATATAATTTTTATATTGGTATATTGTACATTTCGTCATATATATTATTTAGTTCCTATGTTTTACATTAAATTATTTAACTTGATTTTTTATTCTTATTCTAATTCATTTATTATTTATATATGTATGTTGAAATTTATTTAAATAGGTACATTTTCTTATTTGAATTAAATATTTAACAGATTTGTGTAATCAATAATCATGCATTAATTAATAATTTTATACTACAAGATCTTATTAATTAATTAATTAATAATAATATTAGCGTGCTATTTATATAGGGATCATCCATCTCTGGATGAAGGCCTCCTCCATCTCTAGCCATTTGTCTCTGTCTCTAGCTTGTCGGGTCCAGAGGTTTCCAGCTGTTGCGGTAACATCATCTCTCCATCTTTGCAGGGGGCGTCCTCGTCTCCGTGTTCCATCTACGTATTGCCAGTGCAGGACTTGGTGACTCCATCTACCGTCGTTTATTCTGGCTACGTGTCCCGCCCACTTCCATTTTAACCTTGCGATCTGTTCAAGTGCGTCGATTATTTTTGTTTTGTTTCTAATATCTTCGCTTTTCACACGATCTTGCAGTTTGATACCGAGCATACTACGCTCAGTGGCTCTTTGGAAGGATCTTATTTTTCTTCGGTCGTTTAGTGTAGGGGACCACGTTTGGCTACCGTATGTTAGAGTCGGTAGTACGGTTGAGTCCATAACTTTCTTTTTTATATGAAGAGGGAAGGTACCTTTGAAAATTTCTTTAAGCGACCAATATTTCTTCCATGCCAATGTTATACGTCTATTTATTTCTTTTGATGTTCTATTTGTAAAGCTGATATTTTGGCCTAGATATACGTAGTCGTCGACGTACTCTATGCTTTGCCCTTCGACATATAGCGGTTCTTTCTTTCCATTGGTCATTAATTTGGTCTTATCCGTATTCATAGATAACCCACATTTGCTGCTTTACCTTTAAAGTAATAACTCTTACGCTTACCGTTAAAGTAATAACTCTTAAATTGTGTTATAATAAAAACATAATTAACGCAATTAATAAAAAGCCGTTAATAAAACAAGTCTCAAATAAATGTCGATACTTAAAATCAATATTTCAAAATAAAACCGAAGATACATTTTATCGCCCGCAATTTTTATCAAGTGATAAAAATCATAGTAATCCGCAATGATTTATTCAATCCGCAATTAAAACATTAATGAAGAATTAAATCAGAATAATCTGCATTCGTAATAATAATCTACCTACATAAGTGAACATGCGACTCACCCGATTCAGCAACAGCTCGAACAAAGATAATTGATTCAATTAATTAATTACAATATGTGAATTATTATTAATAAAAATAAAAATACAAACATGTTTCACTTACAACTAACTAAAGTTATACTATGATAATATATGCCCCAACACGATGCATAACAACGACGACCTGTAAAAACCAGACTACAAGGGGACCTTAGGAATTCAGACCTTTAGGTCTTAAAAGGGGACCTAATCCTATGTTATATCTTTGACATTGAGGGGGCTCCCTACACCCTACACCCCCTACCATCCAGCAAATCCGTCATGAACAACCTATCTATCCCTTAACTACACAGTTCAAACCATCCCTCCTATTTATTCATTCCTCACCAATCTCTCGTACTATTTTTTTTAATAGAAAGTACTTTACGCAGAATGCCAAATAACTAGTTTTATTTATTTTATTTAAAGTTACGCTAAGCTTTACGCGCTGCTGAATTTACGCTTCCCTAATCCGTCATGCAGCCGCGGTATTTGTGACAAAGTTAGTGATTGTTGTCGATTATGTACAAGGTAATCTGAATATCATTTATATGCTACAACACACTCTGTACTGCAAACTCCTTAAAATGCGACGCAGAGCTCTCTGCCTTCACACACGACATCAGACGTCAGGGGTTAGCTTATGTCGAGAGATTACGCCCCAGAGAATGCAGAGATTATGTTACAGACATATGAACGACTCAGGCTTTGCTTGAGTACCTAACGTGTAGTGTAACGGCTCCTAACTTCTAAAGAACTGACCCGTCAGATTCTTTAGGTAAGAGCCTGATTCAGCTCCAGTAATCCCAGGACCTATTGTCAGCCAAGATACCTTCTGCCGAGTGTACCTAAATGTGTGTATGCAAATTGACTAATCATGTGGTGTGTCAGCTAGTGTGTGTTAGTGTGTGTGTGGTGTGTACGAGAGAGTGTGCTCATTATAGCCAGGCTATGCCATGGAATACAATGGTTGTGTGTAATAGTTTTTTGTTGTAAGTTCACTATCTTGTCACAAATAATAGGATCAAAAGCAATCAAATGTTTGACACTGCAACGCCCTCAAAATGTTGGAAAGAGTTAATGAAAATATTAGATGTGTGTAGCAATAACTCTCTCCTAAAAAATCAAGTACTTCGCAATGTCAACACTTAATTCATGCAATTTTAATTTAAAATAATGTTCATGAAAATATAAACTACTATTTTAAATGCACTTTCATTCCATGACGTAATAAAGATATAACGTGTATATAGAATTTAATGTTGACCCTAGTGGTCCCTAATAAATCTTCTCTGGAACGCTCCGTCAGCTCAATTGATATGCAGAAACGATCTAACATAGCCAATAATGTTGCCGTGAAAAACTACAACGATTTTTTTAACTGCTTGCAGAACTCTAAAACTCCCGATGAGATGACCTATGTATAGGAATAAAGGAACAAAAGTTAATACCTAACTTTCTAAATACATATTAATTATAATGTACTACCTAATACACTGACTCTATTAACAATTATTATTTACACTTAATAAATTCAAATAATTAAACACTTAAAGTCATTACACATATCGTCCATTGTCAATTTTCACTATAACTACGTATTTCCCTACAATAAATGTACTTAATTGTTCACTACAAAAGTCAGAATGTCTTTGTATAAATAACACATAAAAACTGAATTAATGGGACACTAATTTTAAACTAAAACCGCGAACGCGCACACATAATTTTAAATAAAAATCAATTATTAAATTAATCTTAAAGGAGATTTTATCGGATTGATTTGACCTCTCGCTAGGCCCCCCGTAACTCGACTGCCCTGAATTTTTAAACAATATCTCACGTGAATTTACTTGCATATTCAAATGTAGCAATTACCTTATATTTCATATTAAGATACGTCATTCTGGCTTCCAAATTATTAATAATTTTAACTAATGAGCGTATGTGTTATATTAACAACGCTTAACATAGGCTCTTTTGTCTTTAAAAACCTTGTATTTTTTGTCAAGTGGGCACCTAGCCCAGAAATGTGAGAACAAATTGGCACTTCAACTTAACCACTTAAACTCAGCCATAAAGTATGAGATTTATTGACACAGTGTTTACGTTAATATATTTTAAAGAAAGCTTGTCGTGGGAACATTTTTTAGGCATGTGTATTAAATAATATGAATAAGTATATAAGACAATAATCGGGTACTGTAACCATTGTGGTTACATTACTTGTTACATTTGCGGTGACCCTGGTCACGTGGCTACCTCCTGCCCCATGCGGTACAAGAAGAAAGGTGAGACTTCGGCTCCGGGCAGCAGCACCACAAGTTCCAGCAAGCAAGTGAACCTGTGCTCACAAGCTGCGCGAGGATTATTGCAGATAAGTGGTATTCAGTTACCTTTTATATTCGATTCGGGTTCCGAATGTAGTCTCATTAAACAAAGCTATTGTAGTCGCATAAATGGTGAAGAAATTCATGAACCAGTCATTCTGAAGGGTGTCGGGGGTAACTCCGTAATATCCCATCTACAAATTAAATGCCCCACAATCGTGCAGGGCTTGTTACTTAATGTTATTTATCATGTTTTGCCTGACGAATGCCTTTCTGAAAACATACTGTTAGGTCAGGATATTTTAAAAGATGGAATATCTGTTAACATTAGCGATGATAACTTGACTTTTTCTAGAACGTTAGCCACAAATACTTGCTTGAAAAATAACAATTTATTTGACGTCGACTCAATAGACACGGACCTTACAGGGACAGACAAAGAGAGACTCATTAATATTCTTCGAAAATATTCCACCAATTTCATAAATAAACTCCCGACTACACAAATTACAACCGGTGAACTCAAAATTGACTTAATTGACCCAAACAAAATTGCGCACCGTCGACCCTATAGATTGTCTCCAACTGAACTAAATATTGTAAATGAAAAAGTACAAGAGTTGTTAGATGCTAACATTATTAGAGAAAGCTCATCCCCCTTCGCTAGTCCAATTTTATTAGTGAAAAAGAAAGATGGCAGCGATCGTATGGTTGTTGATTAAAGAGTGCTAAATAGTAATACTAGGTCCGATAGCTACCCCTTGCCCTTAATTAGTGATCAAATTGATAAGTTGCATGGCACTCACTACTTTTCGAGCATAGACATGGCTTCCGGTTTCCACCAGATAAAAGTACACGAAGATTCGATCGAAAAAACATCGTTTGTTACCCCCACCGGACAATACGAGTATCTTTCAATGCCATTCGGTTTAAAAAATTCCCCACAAGTCTTCCAAAGAGCCATTAATACAGCATTAAAACCCCTCAATGACGACAGGATCCTTGTTTACATGGATGACGTGCTCTCAGCATCGGAGACTGTTGACGAAGGACTAGACCGTCTAGACAAACTCCTACATACATTATCAAAATGCGGATTTTCATTTAACTTCAAAAAGTGCTCGTTTATGAAAACTAAAACAGAATATCTCGGATATGTAGTTTCATCTGGAGAAGTGAGACCCAATCCCCGTAAGATTGAAGCATTAAAAAATGTACCTCCACCCACTACAGTTAAACAGGTCAGGCAACTTATCGGCTTAGCGACATACTTTCGTCAGTTTATTCCAAATTTCTCAAAAATAATGAAGCCCTTATACCCATTGACTGCTATTGGTAAAGGCAAAGTTGATTGGACTCCTGAACATGACAAGGTTCATAAAGAAATTATTGAGCGTTTAACTACAGAACCCGTTCTCAAAATATTTGACCCTTCATTACCTATAGAACTCCATACCGACGCTAGTAGTGACGGGTATGGTGCTGTATTAATACAGACCAACGGAAAAACCTCGCATGTAGTCGCTTATTTTAGTCAGAAGACGACAGGTCCTGAAAGCCGTTATCACTCTTACGAGTTAGAAACATTAGCAGTGGTTAGAGCAGTAGAACACTTTCGTCATTATCTCTATGGACGAACATTTACAGTGTTTACCGATTGTAATGCGCTAAAGGCTTCTCAATTAAAAAAAGATTTGACCCCTAGAGTCCATCGTTGGTGGGCTCTCTTACAATCACATGAATTTAAAATCATTTACAAAGAAGGGAAAGCTATGGGTCACGCAGATTTTCTTTCACGTAACCCATTAAAAGAAAAAATTGTAAATGTTTCTGAACTAGACAAAGGATGGCTATCGGTTGAACAACTGCGTGACCCAAAGATTTCAGACATAATTTTAAAACTACGCACCAATGAGCTAACACCAGAAATATCACAGACCTACGATATTAGGCAAGGAATACTTTATCGCAAAATTGAGCGTAGTAAATCAAGCAAGTGGCTGCCAATCTTACCACACTCTTTAATCTGGTCAGTTATTAATCTGGTGCACAGTGAAATAAAACATCTATGTTTCGAAAAAACGCTTGACAAACTGTATAGTGGTAGCCGTACAGGCCCAATTTCAAAGAAAAACCGCAAATCGATGTACAGTTTAGCCATTTGGCACACGCATACTAGAGGTCAAAACAAAATTTTTGATCCGCAGTTCCTAAAAAAATTTCCCTTAGGGGGGGAGAGCCGAGACATTCTTTTTTTTGTATGAAAAAAAACAAAAATTTTTTTCAGAAACCTATCGTGTGTAATATCATATGAAAGAGCTTTTTGAGGCGATTCTGAAAATATATCACATCATTACATTTCAGCTATTTTTTTTTAATTAAATCAAAAATAATTTTCGAAACATACCAAGTTTGAGGTCCTCCAGACACGATACGGCTGATTTTTATTTTGTACAATATACCACAAATGATACTTAATATCCTCATATCTAACCTCAAAAAAGCAATTTCGAAATGATTTTCGGTAAGTATATTTTTTTAATTTTTCAATATTACTAAGTGACACGGTTCTACTTTAATACCAATTTTACGTGATTTATGGAACTTTAGTGCAGATACGTTACATATTAATCATAAAATGATACGTAGTATCCATATATCTAACGGGAAATACCTCTTTAACCCTTTACCCCCCCACCACCCACCCACCACTACCCACTATACCAACTGATGACAAGGTGCAGTTGAAGGGTTAAAGAGGTATTTTTCGTTGGATATATGGATACTACGTATCATTTTATGATTAATATGTAACGTATCTGCACTAAAGTTCCATAAATCACGTAAAATTGGTATTAAAGTAGAACCGTGTCACTTAGTAATATTGAAAAATTAAAAAAAAATACTTACCGAAAATCATTTCGAAATTGCTTTTTTGAGGTTAGATATGAGGATATTAAGTATCATTTGTGGTATATTGTACAAAATAAAAATCAGCCGTATCGTGTCTGGAGGACCTCAAATTTGGTATGTTTCGAAAATTATTTTTGATTTAATTTTAAAAAAATAGCTGAAATTTAATGATGTGGTATATTTTCAGAATCGCCTCAAAAAGCTCTTTCATATGACACTACACACGATAGGTTTCTGAAAAAAAATATTGTTTTTTTCATACAAAAAAAAGAATGTCTCGGCTCTCCCCCCCTAAGGGAATTTTTTTTAGGAACTGCGGGTCAAAAATTTTGTTTTGACCTCTAGTATGCGTGTGCCAAACGGCTAAACTGTACATCGATTTGCGGTTTTTTTAATCGTACGGCTACCACTAGTATGATCTATACTGGTTTCCAAATATGTCAAAATTCGTAAAGAAATTTATAGATTCTTGTGTAACATGCAAAGCCTCCAAGGGTCCCTCGGGCTCTCAGCAGGTTCAACTTCATCCCATTCCAAAAGAACCGGTCCCATGGCACACTATTCATTTAGACTTGACTGGTAAACTGAGTGGTAAAAGTGAGCGTAAAGAATATTGTTCTGTCATCATCGACGCTTTCACCAAGTTCGTCTTATTAGAACAAACATCGTCATTAAACTCCTCGAACGAAATTAAAGCAGTAGAACACGCCGTCAACCTGTTTGGTGCACCAAAACGCATAATTGCGGATCGTGGACGTTCGTACGACAATGCAGAATTCAAAAACTTCTGTAAAAAACACAATATCGAGTTACATCTTATTGCCACCGGTACGTCCAGAGCAAATGGACAAGTTGAGCGCCTGATGAGAACCTTAAAAAGCATGTTAACTATAGCTGAATGCGACTCAGAAAATTCATGGCAAGAACAGCTAGGTGAAATCCAGCTGGCTCTCAATAGCACGCGAAATCGAGTTACAGGGTACACTCCAATACATCTAATGTTTGGCATAAATGCAAATTCGTTACACTTATCAAAAATAGCGTCAGATAACTCCAGCACTCAATATAGAAAACGCACGTTTAAATGCTTCTCGTAACATTAAACAATTAGCAGAACAGGACACATTAAGATTTAATAAAGGTAAATCAAAAATAAGGCCGTTTTCATTAGGAGATTTCGTATTTGTCAAAAGTGAAGAAAGACATCAAACAAAGTTAGACCGAAAATATAAAGGCCCATTCAAAATTACCGCTATTTTAGAGAACGACCGTTATGAACTACAACATGTTAATGGATCAAATAGAATTTATAAGCATTCACATGAAAATCTGCGATTGGTACCACACGGTAGTTCAGCATTTAAGGACATTTCCGAAAATTACAGTGACGATGACGTGACGGCGGAAGATGACAATGACGATCTTCAATTAAACGATAGTTTGGTTCATGAAGTTAGTCACCATAGCAACCCAATTAGCATTAATACTAGCGAAAGCACAGTTTTTTCTGAGTGATGACATGTGTTTCATAATTAAGTTACCCATATCTATAGAGACTTAGAAAATATTAGGTAATTATGTTAAATTATTTTGCATTAAAATTGATTTACAATAATCACGTTTGAGTAGATCGAAGGGCTACGCCGGGCCATTCATTGGCACGCTTAAAGGACAAAAAGAATAGTGTCCAGTCTAGCAAAAAAAAGAGAGACCAGTCCAGTGGTACACTGAAGGGTCAGGACAAAAAGAATAGTGTCCAGTAAAAAAAAAAAAGGGAGACCAGTCCAGTAGTACACTGAAGGGTCAGGACAAAAATAATAGTGTCCAGTCTATCTAATAAGGGGGGAGACCAGCAGCCCTAGTATTACACTGCAGAGCCTAGATAACGGGCTGGAGCAGCTAGACATATAATTAGTTTAGTAAGTCAGGATGAGCGAGCAATAAACTGCTACCTATTTATCTTTCCCAGGCACCTCATTGTAAAACTACGCGCACGAGGACGTGCGCACGTCAGCATGGCCGTGACGGCGGCTTAGTCGTGACGCAAGTTAAATAACGAATAATTGTAAACAGCACCTGCACCTGGCCCGACTCATCGCGCCACTGCGTCATCACGCCACCACCTGCCACCTGGTGCACGGCTGGCAGAGTTGCCAAAGTTTATAAATAGCCTGATTGGGGGTGGTGGGGGCATTCTTGCTTTGGAGTTGGCCGGGTGCACTTGTTGCGTGGCTCAAGTATTGTGATTTAATTATTTTGTGAAGAATTATTTTGATTGTTGTGAACAATATTAAAACTAGTGCTTTCATCACCGAATCAATGTTTTTGTACTGACAACTGCCCCTTTTACCATGGGAGACGAAACACCGACATATATATATAGAATATAGATAATGCACAGCGTTGCCAAATTATGAGTTAATTTGCTTGGAAGAGTTAGCCAGACTATATTTTAATTCAATTGTCGAGTAGGGAAGTTGATTTAGTTTAACTTATAGTATGATTTAGGAGTCTATTTTAGAGATTACTAAATATTCGAACCTTCTGTCATTCGCGGTGTGGATTTGTCTATTTCAAAGTACCTGTATACTTATTCACTGTATCTGTATTTACCTGCATCGATATCAGTAGTTGACTTCCGTTTTCCTGGCAATGACTCGGGATGCGAGGCGCTCGTAGACGGGAAAAAGCTAGTAATTTATACAGGTTGTTCGGCACATGGACCGTCAAAATTTTTTGGGGTGCTGGTTGGGTCATTTGCTACCTTTCCTCCCTTGGACCCTGGGCCCTAAGAGTGACGGTCATTGAGGTACGATTTTTTTAAGTATTTTCCTAAATTACCCAAAATCTGGCATTCGAAGACACATAACTTTTTTGTGTATACTTTTAAATACGTAATTTATTTAAATATCTTTCGTCTACGATACGTGTGCTTAAAAAAATACTAATTTCTTGATACAAATAATACCACAAAATGAACACATGGGCCTTTTTAGTAACAAATAAAACGAATTTTCGAAAAAATATCGACTTCTAAATTCAATTTAAAAAAAAAGTTGCGGCTATTGAGAGCTTCATTTTATTTAAAAAAGTTCTTTGGTTTACGACGCTTCTAACGGTATGCTACAACATCCAAAAATTTAAAAATAAAACACTACAAATAAGCTTTTAGTCAGAAGGGTGAATAAAATCGTACTTATCTAACAAGAGAACGGATGTTTGTAGGGTTGATATGGACTTTTATTTTTCGGCCTTAGGTCATACGCGGAGCTCAGCCTTTGGCCAAACGTGGCCTTGCCGCTCACTTTCATGCCTTCGACCCTCAAGTTAGTCAAGTTTCGCTTGTAAGAATGTTGGGTAGGGTCCGTCACTCTTAGGACCCAGAGTCCAAGGGTGGAAAGGTAGCAAATGACCCAACCAGCACCCCAAAAAATTTTGACGGTCCATGTGCCGAACAACCTGTATATTAAGGCAAGGCCAGTTCACGAATCGACGAAAATGTTGAAGTTTTAGCTTCCAATGTGAAGAAACAATGTAGAATTACACTACACAAAAATTACTGTAGACTGAAAAAGAAAACAAATTAACACAATAACCGAACAAAATATTGAACAATGCCTTAGTAACACAACACTGTCAATAAATCCTAAACATCATCGTAAAAATAACATTTCATGCTGGTGATTTCGTAATTGTAAAACGATAATATCATGTTTTTTCTTCAAAATGATAGCTTTTCTTATTGTTCTAACACAATAACCGGATAGATTTTCGATAAATGATCCAGTTTTCCAAAAATCAATCAAAATGTGCTAAATTTTTACTAAAACTGCGCGCAGCTTTCCAATGAGAGCGGGATGGTTAATTGTAAACTCACGCGTGTTAGAGCAATAAAAAAAATCATTTATTTTTAACAATCACATAATTCTAAAGAGCACTCAGCACACCAGCGCCAATTTTTGAGTTGGTGCTCTAGACAGCTGTTTCTCCCATCCCAGTCTATATGTAGACTTCATGTTAAAAAGTATAGTATGTCATACATCGGGATTCGAACTACTTCTATACTGAAATTCCACGTTGGATGCGGGTCGCGCAGGGCCGGTCATTGTGGCACTTTTTGCGGGAGGCGCATGGTTCAGCAGTGGACGTGTCTCGGCTGATATGATGATAGCAGAATTCATCAAAAAATATCTCAGTAGTTTCGGCATGAAAATATTACATAGACAGACCGATTGACAGACAGACAGACGCACAAATAAAAAATATTCGTAAATAAAATACGAATTAATTCGTATTTTTTTTTACATACATACATAAATACATATCACACACTAACACACACTCACGCCCGTATCCCATTGGGGTAGCCAGAGACCAAAGAACGCCAAGTACTACGGTCCTTACATACAGTCAAGCAATTAGTTTTCTGGGCCACTTCGTACCTTGTCACAGTGATATTAGTATGGGATCTCTAGCGGCTTTCATATTGATTTTTACTGTGCCGTGACAATGTACGAAGTGGCACAGAAATCGTATTGGTTGGCTGTACATATTTTGCTTCCATCACATCCACATCTCTTCGTACAAGCCGGGTGCGGGAACTTCTGACCCGGCCTTTTTTCAGTATCGCAGAAATTTGGTCAAGATACCGTCGCCTTGGTTCTTCGCCCCCTTCCAACCCTTCCTTCCATCTCATTATTTTTAAATGAAGATCAATGTATTAAATCTCTCTTCATACAAGTAAACCACATGCTTGTATAAAAAGAATACCCCGTCTAAAAGCTCCGCTTGCGGCATGGTCCCTATAAAGCTGGCCGTGTTACCGCTCTGCATTGCCAGAGAAATTCTCTGTTAGAGAAAAGCGCCAGCTCTATTTGGCTATAGATGCCTATCAAAATTATTATTTCAGCCAATATTTTCGCATCCGGGCGCCTAATATGGTTCTGACGGCCCTAATTGTACATAAAACAATAACAAAGTAAAACAAAATTATTCATTGTTCTCTTATATCTAATAAAAAGACTCTTTGGCATTCAGTCAAGGTTACGCCGATTTCACGCCGATCATTTGTCAGCGGCGGCGGCGCGGAAAAAAAGGCCATCGACGGCGCGCCTGCGCAGCGCACATATGTACTCCATACCAAATTTCATGTAAATCGGTTCAGCTGTTTATGTGTGAAGAGGTCACAGACAGACACACTTTCGCATTTATAATATTACTTAGTATGAATGACTGTAATAATTTTAAGTATCATTGTTGTAATAATGGCCGTACTAATATGTAAATATTAGCTAATCTTAGCTCTATGAAAGCTGTGACAGACGGACGCGAAACTTTAAAAATAGGATTCTGATGGGGACTTACCCCATGGGATACGGAACCGTAAAAACAATCAGCGATAGGACTATATTTGGATCATTATTACTTTATTATCGCAGACTTACCTACACATAATCTCGGATTCGAATCACGTTCAGGGCATTTATTTGTGTGATGAACGTGAATATTTGTTTCTGAGTCTTGGATGTTATCTATGTATTTATTTATATAAGTATGTATACCGCCGCTTAGTACCCATAATACAAGCTTTGCTTAGTTCGTGATTCAAGCAAAGAAGACAATTAACTGCCAATTGGCGGAAAAAATTCGTGTATAAGCAAATTTTGGCATATTTGTACATAAATATGTCCTTAACAATTTAACATAATAAAATTCCTGGGGGATGGGGGTGGAGATAACGGGTGGAGGGGGGTGGAAAGGTCATTTAAAGGTATTTTTTTTAGTTTTTCATATAAAACTCTTAAACGGTGGCACATAGCTAAAAATGTTCTTAGACATGAGTAATCTACATACAATTCTCTACAAGAAAGGTTCTACGCTTAATTCAATCATATTTAAGTAACCGTAAGCAATTAACGCAAAGAAATAGAATATGCATTAAAACAAAAACTGAAGGAACTTATTCATCGAAAATCAGCCATATTCACTATGGTGTACCTCAGGGAAGTGTTTTAGGCCCTTTATTATTTATTATTTATATAAATGACCTACCAAAAGCCATCGAGTACCCTACAGTTCTTTTTGCTGACGATAGTACCATACTTTTTTTCTTGTAAAAATATTGAACCCTATGAAGATGACATAAACTTGACATTAGAATCTGTAATTGACTGGCTGACTACAAATAATTTGAAAATTAATTTGACCAAGACTAAGATCATGTATTTTCAACAAAGACTGAACAAATTTCACAATATAAATATATCATATAAGGGACAACATATTGACAAAACTGATGTTACAAGATTTTTAGGGTTAAGTGTAGATAATAAGCTGACATGGCGAACTCAAATTGACAATATAATATGTAAGAAACTGAATCAATTCTCATACGCCCTATACAATCTAAGAAAAGTTGTAAATGAGTCAGTGGTTTTAACAGCCTATCACGCTTACGTAACGTCGACTCTAAGGTACGGTATTATTTTCTGGGCAAACTCAGTCGAAAGAGAAATGGCGTTTAAAGCATAAAAAAGATGTGTTAGATCTTTATGTGGCATTCGTCAACTTTGTAGTGTATTAATAAATATGTGTTGGTGTGGGTAGGTTTCCGAAATAATAAACAGTCTATACCAAGCTATCTTTGTGTTTACTTCATGGTGGCAGCGGTGCTAGGAAATAATTAATAAATTACAAGTTAATGCTTTGTGAGGGAGATTTATAGTAATTATTAAGTGTCCAGTGTATTTGCTACTGTTTGAACAATGGAACACGCGCGTCCTCCTTCTGAATTGACTTTGGAAGGCGGCCCAGCAAATCGTGCTGACTCATGGCGTAAATGGTTGAAACAGTTTAAAGTGTTTTTGAAGGCGTCTGGTGTACACAAGGAACCATCGGATGTCCAGGCGAGTTTGTTGATAAATTTGATTGGACCCGACGGTTACGACGTTTACTCCACCTTCAAGTTTGATAAGGAAGAGGATCGTGAAAACATAACTAAATTAATCGAAAAATTTGACCATCACTTCGGCAGCAAAACGAATGTTATAATGCTACGATTTAAAATTTTTACGCGTAACCAGGAGACGGGCGAGAGCATCGATGAATATGTTACCGCTTTGAGAATAATAAGTCAACAGTGCGAGTTTGATAAACTCGAAGATGGCTTGCTACGCGATCGCATCGTATGCGGGATTAAGGATAGCGTAGTTCGGGATAGACTCCTACGCACAGACGATCTAACACTAGAAAAGGCTATACGGATATGTCAATCGGGTGAAATAACTAGTGAAGAGAGCCGTCAGATAGAAGGTGTGAAGAATGAGGCAGGCAGCAGTGTGTCAGTGGATGTGTTAAGGAACCGGTCGGGCTATAGTCGCGGTACGGCACGTCGTGGCGGGCGCGGCGCCCGCGGAGCCAGCGCGCGCGCGCCCGGGGGCGGCGTCGCGGCGCCCGGCGGCGGCGGCGCGAGACCGGCGTGGAGTACTCGGGACCGGTTATGTGCATCGTGTGCTGAGAATTACTGCGATGGCGGTGATCGTTGTGCGGCAAAAAATGTTAAATGTTTCTTGTGCGGGTTCAAAGGTCACTATAAGAAAGTGTGTCCGGGGCGAAAATCGAACAAGGTGTACCAGTTGCAAGAAGACAATGACGAGTTGTTTTATTTAGACACCATACAGGAAATTGATCGCATTGAGGACTCTAAATGGTATGAATCATTACAATTACTTTGTTTAAATAAGTTAGTAATGCACAAATTCAAACTAGATACTGGGTCAGACCTGAATGTTTTATCAAAACAAAACTTCGAAAAACTAGGATTCGTCATTTCTGATATAAATCCGGACAATGTGAAAGCGCAATCATTTTGTGGTAATTATGTTTCCATTATGGGTTCGTGTATAATTAAATGTATATATAAAGGAAAAGATTACTTGCTAAAATTTATTATATCGAGTAACGATTGTCAAAGCATTCTGGGAAAAGATGCCCTGGAACAATTAGGCTTGGTAAAGCGTATCTACACAATAAACATTCAGGAATTTGACGACTTGTTTTGCGGGTTAGGTAAACTGCCTGGTAGGTATAAAATACCTATTCAAAGCGACGCTTGTCCGGTTATATGCCCTGTGCGTAAAATTCCGCTGGGTATTAGGGATCAGCTGTTGACTGAGCTGACTCGAATGGAAAACATGGGCGTTATACGAAAAGTTACACACCCTACGTCGTGGGTAAATGCCATAGTAATGGCAGCAAAAAAAGATGGCAGTTTTCGTGTGTGTCTCGACCCGCGGCCTCTGAACCGAGTAATTCGTCGTCAGCATTACCCCTTGCCTACTATTACAGAGATTGCGGCCAAATTAAAGGATGCACGCTACTTTAGTAAGTTGGATGCCAGGTCAGGGTTTTGGATGGTTCAGCTGGACGACGACAGCGCAGATCTATGCACGTTCGGTACTCCCTTCGGGAGGTACCAGTTTCTGCGTCTACCATATGGCATAAATTCCGCATCCGAGGTCTTTCATAGCAAGATTAGGCAGTTGCTGGAGGATCTTGAAGGTGTCGACTCGTTTGTCGATGACGTCATCGTCTGGGGCGCTACGGAGCACGAACATGACAACAGGCTGAGAATGCTGCTAGAGCGAGCGAGACAGGTAGGTATAAAATTCAATAGGGACAAATGCGAGTTTCGGGTGACTGAAGTCACGTATTTAGGTCATACGTTTAATGCGGAAGGGGTTAAAATCGACCAGAAAAAGTTAAAGGCGATCAAGGAAATGCCGAGTCCCAGCGATAGACAGTCCTTGGAGCGATTCCTGGGGATGGTCAATTATGTTGCCAAATTTCTTCCAAACTATTCGGAACAGGTAGCTCCGCTGAGGAATCTTTTGAAAAAAGATAGCGAGTGGTGCTGGGGTGAGTGTGAGGAGCGTGTAGTGCGCGTGCTGAAGCAGGCGCTGTGCGCGGCGCCGGTGCTGGCGCTGTTTGCGCCCGCGCTGCCCTGCGTGCTGTCCGTGGACGCCAGCAGCCACGCTCTGGGCGCCGTGCTGCTGCAGGACACGCGCCCGATTGAGTTCGCGTCTGTCACTCTTACCGACACCCAGCAGCGATATGCGCAGATCGAGAAGGAGATGCTCGCTATAGTCTTCGCTCTCGAAAGGTTCCACCAGTACGTGTTTGGAAAGACAGACGTAGTGGTTGAGACGGATCACAAGCCCCTAGAAGCGCTTTTCAAAAAGCCCCTGGACTCGGTGCCGGCTAGGTTGCAGAGCATGATGTTGCGAGTACAAAGGTATGTCTTTACAGTGGTGTACAAACCCGGTAAGTACATGTTTGTCGCCGACACATTGTCTCGAGCGCCGCTCCCGGAGTTGATGAGTGACAAGGTGTCACAGGAGGTTGCCGATCAGACTTGTTTTTTGCTCCGAATGGTGCGCTTAAGTGACAGCAAGATGGACGCCGTAAGACAGTCTACACGTAATGACAAGGTATCCCAAGTTCTTATAAATTATATAAAAAATGGCTGGCCACATTCGAAACATGAGTCGGATGAATCGGTACGAGCGCTTTGGGATAGTAGGGAATGTTTTGAATACGCCGAAGGCGTGTTATTCAAGAACAATCTCGTGTACATTCCTGCTGATTTAAGGTCGGAGATGATCTCACGGGTGCACGAGGGTCACCTCGGCATAGACCGCTGCAAGCGGCGTGCCAGGGAGGTAATGTTCTGGCCGGGCATGTCACGCGACGTGGAGCGCGCCGTGCGTCGCTGCCACGCCTGCGCGCAGCACGCGGCCGCACCGCGCCGGGAGCCGATGATGCCGCATCAGATCCCTGGTTTACCGTGGGCAAAGATTGGTTCTGATATCTTCGAACACAAAAATAAATACTATTTACTAATGGTCGATTACTTCTCTAATTTTGTTGAGGTATGCCCCATACGGGCAATAAACTCAACCAGTGTAATACTAGCAATGAAAGATCAATTTGCACGCCACGGTATCCCAGCGGAACTAATTTCAGATAATGGTCCAGCATATTCTTCAAAGGAGTTTAAAACATTCGCAGAATTATGGGGTTTTAAGCACTCGACTTCATCCCCTAACTACCCCGAGTCCAACGGACGCAGCGAACGGGCGGTGCGGACGATAAAGATGATATTAAAAAAATCATTGGACACAGGTTCCGACTTCTACTTAGGTTTATTGAACTATAGGGCGACCCCGCGGGACGGAATCGCTAGTCCCGCGCAGCTGCTGATGGGGAGGAGGTTAAATACCCGGTTACCGGTTCACGCAAACAGGTTGGTACCGGAGAGAGATAACGCGACTGATTACGCAAACAGTACGTAATCAGGAGCGAGGTAAACAATGGCATGACGAGCGCGCGCGAGAGCTGCCGGAGCTGCAGCCGGGGGATGACGTCATCGCGCTGGACGGCAGCGGCGGCCGGCGGCGCGCGGCCCGCGTCACGGGCCGGGCTCCGCAACCGCGCTCCTACTTCATAACGGATGCCTCAGGCAAGCGTTATCGAAGGAATAGGCGCCATTTAATTAAGTTAGAAGCCGAAGTCACATCTCCGTCATCATCTCATAACGAGATAATGAATGATGATGATGTAGACCAGTCTAGCGAAGGTAGTGTGTACGATGACGTAGGTGAGTCGGGTGATATGACATCAGAAACCGAAGGCCAGGGCATACAATTCCGACCCGACCAGGCTATTGTTCCACGGCCTATTGATGATCACGCGAGTCAGCGCATTCCGAGAGCAGCTGCTCTCGACGCTAAAAGAAAGCTTAAACAATAATTACTCTTTAACTTATTCCAGTTAAATCTTTAATATAAGCAGTTTAAGGTATTTAAGCATTTCGTCTTTATTCATAAAAACTTTTTGTTTATAGTGCTAAGTTTATTTATGCACCTATGTAAATTAAATACAAATACGATGTTTTATAAACTTACGGTTAATACCTACCATATTTACATCGTACACTTGTCTGTAGGTACATATAACTTAAGCAATGTAACAGTAAAGTAAGGAATGAATTTATTGAAAGTAGTTCACTATTTCACATGTACAGACTTCTTTATATGTAATTAGCTATACAAAGTCGTTTTCCTCTCATTGCATAAATAATATTGTTTGTATATCGATCAAACATTAAAATACCAGCCACTCAAGATGATGCAATCTAATGCCGACCCTATTGTCTAATCAACAGGGTCCAAACTTATAAGTGATATATAAAGATATGTTTATTACAGTAATAAGAATAAAAGATTAAGATTTGCAAGATGGGGAGGATAGGTATTATAGATTTACTTTTGGTATCTTTACTTTAATTCTTAATAACATAGGTTAGTTAGTACGAACGTCTTGAATGTCGTACGGCCACGTCTATAAATTGGCATGCTGTTCAGCACTTAGTCACTTCGACTAAGTAGAGTATGTTTTGGACTTGACCGTACAAATTAGTTACCTATGTATAATTAGCTTAACTATTCATAAGAAGGGAGATGTAGTGTATTAATAAATATGTGTTGGTGTGGGTAGGTTTCCGAAATAATAAACAGTCTATACCAAGCTATCTTTGTGTTTACTTCAAACTTGAGTCTTGTAAGCCATATTTTCAAAAATTACGTATATTGACACTTCCATGCTTGTATGTATTTGAAGTTGTAATGTTTGTTAGATGTAATTTGCACTTATATCCCAGTTTTAGGAGTACACGTCTCAGGAATAAAGTAGGCGGAATGTCTTCCAAAACAGCTCTATTTAGAAAAAGTGTACTGGGAATGGCCCTTCAAATTTATAACAAAGTGCCGAAAGATATTATAAATTTAGATAATATGATAGAAGCTATTTGATATTCTCGTAATAAAAACAAAATTAAAAATTTTGAAAATACCCCCGACGGATGTAGCTAATTGAAAAATAATTAAATAATTAATTCGGAAATCCCCCGACTGTATAGGAAATAAGTACATAAAGACATCTTTTTTTTTCAATACGGTTAATTGGTTGAGAGTTTATTTACAAGCCCAGAAAAATCCGTCGGGGGCTGCCATTGCCTGCCTTGAAATTACGTAGCATGTTGTAGCGTGTTGCAGGTTAACTTATACCTTCGTTTAAGTAACCTCGAAATGGGAATAGACATGGCAATGGCAGCCCCCGACGGATTTTTCTGGGCTTGTAAATAAACTCTCAACCAATTAACCGTATTGAAAAAAAAGATGTCTTTATGTACTTATTTCCTATACAGTCGGGGGATTTCCGAATTAATTATTTAATTATTTTTCAATTAGCTACATCCGTCGGGGGTATTTTCAAAATTTTTAATTTTGTTTTTATTTTATTCTTTTTAGAGAAAGAGTCGTTTAATATATGAACCCTCGAACGCGCCGGTTGTAGAATCAGCTTCCTACTCGTACATAAGCTTCCTGATTAAGCTTGAGGTTTTCCTAAAGAATTACAGAAATAGGTGCCAAGTGGCCAATTTTTATCCCCGAGTGTCTTACAATCGAACTTGAGGGCCGAAGCTCCGATGATGAGGGGTAAGACATACGAGATCAGAAGGCGTATCGCGTAGGGCCAAAGGCATGAAGCTTCTCCTTGGAGCGCGCTCGCTGTTCGAGGCTGAGGGTGGAAGGTCCGAAGCAGAGCGCGCCCAAGTCGACATTTTCTAGCCCCGAGTGTCTTATAAGCGAACTTGAGGGCCGAAAGCCCGAAGGTCAGAGGCATGTCAAGCACAGAAGCCGGCCCATCATCATCATCATCATCATTATTTAAGTTAAGAGTTTCACTCTTGTCGGTGCAGTTTTCCCGCCCAGAAAAGGCCCGCAGCTTCTTATTGGAGCGCATTCACTATAGGAGCCCGAGGGCTGAAGATCCGAAGGGTGAGCCCAAGTCAACACTTTAAAGGCTCGAGTGCCATACAAACGAACTTGAGGGCCTAAATCCCAAAGGTAAGGAGCGAGGAATACGAGGTCGGAAGGCGTACCTTGTAAGGCCGAAGGGCCGAAGCTTCTTCTTGGAACGCGCTCGCTATGCGAGCCCAATAGCCGAAGGCCCGAAGGGGAGAGCCTAATTTTACACTTTCGAGCCCCGAATGTCTTACAAGCCAACCTAAAGGCCGAAGACCCGATAGGTAACCTCACGTGGATAACTTTCTCCCTAACTCACATTTACCCCTATTTCAAGAGGTTTAAAGAACTTCATTTAAAAAAAACGAAATTCGCTTACATGATATTTACCATATATGTACAATAGCATATGACATTTTCAGTTACATGGGCCACGGATTTTAGGCTTCTCCTATCCAACTACTTAATCGCAAAATATTTAAAGCAGTCGAAACACGGTAATCCACCTATGTGCCTTCGCAAAGTTCCCTATGATACTATTTTGCTTCATCATCAGGTCTTCTGATATTTATCTACAGAGGCTTCTCAATAAATACTATCAAAACAGACTTAACACGATTCACTAACTAAATACCTACCTTTATATCCTCAAATATTGTTCTGATCCATCATCAGAACCTTAGCAGATCATTGTACAGAAGCTGCTCAGCAAACATAATCTAAAGAACCCAATCACGATCAAGACGCTATATGCCGTCGCAAAGTCCTCAGCTGTATGTTTCTACTCCATCATCAGACCCTCTGAATGTCATGTACAACGTGTGTTAATACAACATAAACAAAAGAGACCAAAAACAAACGAAGGGATATCTACCTCTGCTTAGTACTCTTGTACTCTACTATGTTTTTCTGCTTCATCATCAGATCCTCAGACTTCAAATGCATGCAGTACTCTTCAAATCTTATCGAAATCATAAGCGGTGGCTGAATATTTATGGAGAAAACGCGCTTAAACGCACTTTAGCAAGTGAAAAATGTTGACAGCAGCGCCCCCTGGCGAGTTTTACTCGTAAAATCTATCTAAAATTCTTCCCGACTGAACTACAAACCTATTGCAGAAAACCGTATCTAAATCGATCAAGCCGTTTTGGAGATATTGGTGTGCACACACAAACAAACAAACAAACAAACAATCTCTCACCCTAAACGCATATACCGTCTCCGTTCCGTCGTGGGTAAAAAAAGCATACTATACTGTTAACGAATTTTTGGTTGACTGCGATTAATGGACCTCAGCACAAGCCTGGCTCCATTAAGAGCTCCATAAGATTTGTATGCCTAACGGCCCAACATGGTGTTTCAACATTACCTACTCTTAGACCTCTGTAACATATCTGTGCTGAACAAATAAATATATATGATTATGATTACGCACTTTTTCGCTAGGATGAATATTTAATGAGAATTTTAGTATGTTGTTAAGGACATATTTATCGACAAGTATGCCAAAATTTGCTTATACACGAATTATTTCCGCCAATTTATCCTTCATTAACTGGATCATCGGTACTAAGTCGATTAGTGCACAAATATTAATTTTCACACCACCTGCTCGCCAATGCCCAATTATATATCATGCAAACCTTACCGAAAGCAAATCATTATAACCCTTGGCTTAAGCCGGGTTGTAATATTGTACTGAATCTCATTATAACCCGCCGGGTAATAATGAGATTTCACTTTTCGTAATTCTTATTGTTATGTCCTTAAAGTCTAATTTCGTTAAGTCCGCACGGCGGAGGCGAGGCGGCACAGCGGCGTTCCAAACAAAACACTGCGCGGGCCCGAGGACGGGGATGCCGCTCCGAACAAATTTGAAAAACGAACGTATTCGTACTGGCCACCACAAGCTGAATGGAACACATTATGAAAATAAGTTACCTAATTCGATTCTGTAATTTGGTTTCAAGCTGATGGCCCTGGTTGCCAAAGCTTAAATAAATTTAAAAAAAAATGAAAATAAAAACAAAACCCGCGAATCTAACAAGACGCTGCGTAAGGAAGTATAGGTACAGAGTAAAATTTCAGATTCTATAAAAATCCATTAGTCCATTATAAGATTTATTAGTGCGAAAGTGTGTCTGTCTCTGTGTCTGTTATCTTTTCACGCTAAACTCGCTGCATCAATTCAGATGAAATGTAGTAGGGAAGTAGTTTGAGTACCGGGGAAGGGCAGGATACTTTTTATCCCGGAAATCATCCCTTAAGTAGGTAGAAGTTTGTATGGAAGAGCGATTACTAGGTAATCGTCTGGAATTAAATTCTAGCAATTAAAATTAAGCAATTAAATTCAAACGCGATGAACGAGTGCTACGCGGACAAAGTCACGGGCAAAACCTAGAAGATAAAAAAATTCTACAAAATGAGTGACGAACGTGATTTGGCTTTGAATTAGGTACTAATTTGACTCCATTAGCCTTGGTTTTTTTATTGTCTCGCTAGAGGTGTGAAAAGTAGAGTATACTCCTCGTGGATAAAAATGTTTTTGTCTTGGACGCTTAAATCCCTCACTACACTCAGGACTCAGTCTTAATTCCCTCGCTTCGCTCGGGAATTAACTCATTACTCCCTCGCTCCGCTCAGGAGTAAAATCCGGAGTCCTTCGTTACGTTCAGGATTCAATATCGCGCCCGTGACATAAAACAGTGCTTTATCCCCTTGGTGTATAATCTACTATTACTTATTTATTTAATCAAAGAGGTTTACTTGGCGTTTTTACATTTACAATCGTTTTTAATAACTTTTAACTTGCCTGAAACGCAGGGTTTGGGGGGTGAGCTAGGGCTCAGGTCGTTGTTATTTATCTAATTGTAAGCTCCACCACTGATCTGTATTTTAGTGTAGAAAGTTATAGATTTATGTAGAATACTTACCGCTTATATTATGCGCTGTAGATGTTGCAAGAGGAGTTTTGCCAGTAGAAGCCAACGGCTCCACATCGGATTCCTCGACATTCATGTAATTAGGTGGCTGAAATACACAAAATACCTAGTTAATTTAAATTTTATCAAATCGTTTTTATAATGATATCATCACTTGAAATATGAATACCTTGAAATATGGTACCGCCAAAATGAATTAATTGAGCTATAATATCATGTTCTATGGGTAGCTGCTTTTAAGATTTCGATATCTAGAAAAAAAGTCGATTACGTTAACCAAAAGTACTTATACCTTATTTTTAGGGGCCATGCGTAAAACGGGCCCCATTACTAAGACTTCGCTGTTCGTTTGTCACCAGGCTGATGTATCTCATGAACGGTGACAGCTAGACAGTTGAAATTTTCACAGATGATGATATTTCTGTTGCTGTTATAACAATAAATAGGTACTAAAAACTGAATAAAATAATTATTTCAGGGGATTTCCATGCAACAGACATGATTTTTTTACCCTTTTATAGATAACTAGTTGTATTGGCACATAACGTGGCTTTACTTATTTTAGAAATAAAATCCAGATTTTGAATAATTATAAATTTACTGCGTACAAAGGTACATGACAGTAGGAAGGCGTTGGTAAGAATGAATAAAAAAAACATGGCGTGGCGATCTCACGTAGAACGCCTGTTAAAATACAATAAGCAATATTGCGCCTACGCGCAGCTTCATGAGCCAAACTGAAGTAGGTCGTATGGGCCGAAACATCTTCCCGCCTCGTTGAAAGATCCATCTTTCAACCCTGTAACTCCTCATCGGTTGGTAAAGGGCAGAGACGAACGAAGGGCCGACGCACACAGCCTCTCGCAGTATTTACGTCTGCTACTCGTGACACCCCGTCGGCTCCGGGAAATAGTTTCGCAACTCGACCAAGGCGCCAGCATAGCGGTGGGACGTTGTCTTCTTGCAGCAGAACTAAGTCACCAACATTTAGTCGAGCGGTGTTGCTTCTCCACTTAGATCGCTGCTGCAGTTCAGCTATATATTCTTTTTGCCAGCGCTGCCAGAAATGTTGACGGATTTTCTCAACTCGCGCATATCTTTTGAGCGTGCTCTCTTTATGACTCTGCAGGTCAGGTGTAGGCAGCGCAGTTAATGCTCTCCCAATCAGTAGATGCCCTGGGGAGAGGGAAAGGAAATCGGTTGGTGATGACGACAAAGGATACAAGGGACGACTGTTAAGAATCGCCTCAACTTGTGCAAATAACGTTGTTAATTCTTCAAAAGTTAAATTGCTATTGCCGATAACTCGTTTCAAATGAAATTTGGCGGCTTTAATACCAGCCTCAAAGATCCCGCCGAAGTGAGGAGCGTAAGTCGGACTAAAGAAAAACCTAATGTGCTCTTGGTTCGCAAAATCAGATATCGGTCCAGCATTTTGTTTTAAAAAGCTACTCAACTCTTTCGCGGCTGCAACAAAATTACGCCCATTGTCACAGAATATCTCCGCCGGCTTGCCTCTGCGGGATACAAAACGTCTTAACGTCATTATAAACGCGTCCTTCGTCAAATCACTTACACACTCTAAGTGTACGCACTTATACCTTAAGCATACAAATAGGCACATGTAACATTTTATTAATTTGCTTCCGCGACCCTTTCTATTTAAAATATAAAACGGTCCGGCAAAATCAAGGCCTACGGAAATAAAGGGGAAGCCTGGCGTTATCCTTTGAGGGGGTAAGTTGCCCATTTTTGGACACAGTGTCTTACCCCTATGTCGTCTGCAGCATACACATCGATTTACAGTGCGCCTCGCTACCAATCTGCCATTGATTGGCCATACAGTTTCTCTGACTGCGGCTAGCAATAGCTGAGGGCCAGCATGCAAGTTACGTACATGCTCGCGTTCAAATATAAGTCTGGTCAAGTGATGTTTAGCATGCAGCAATATGGGATGTTTTTTCTCGAATGAATAATTAGACGCCTGAATGCGGCCCCCAACTCTAATTAATTTGTTGTCATCTAAAAAGGGACACAGCGATAACAGTTTGCACCTTGTGCTTAAAGATTTACCGTTTGATAACAGCTCGTATTCATCGGGAAACGATTGTTGTTGAGCGAGTAAACAAAGTGCATTGAATGACTCAGCCAGTTCGTCACACGTAAGTATGCCTATTCTTTTATTATTGCTGTTTTTTAAGTTAAAAATAAATCGTTTGACAAATGCGATTATTCTTTCTAATTTTGTAAGATTAGAATAATTTTCGAAAGTTATTATTGGATTTTCTACAATATTAGTGTATGTTTTTGATATTTTTATTGTTTCAGGTAGCTCGTCGGAAGCGGTGAACTTCAACACAGGCCAGCGCGATTCGTCCTCGGACAAGAAGGAGGGGCCAGACCACCACAGCTGTAAGCTTCGCAGGCGACTGGCGTTGACGCCCCGAGATATTAAGTCCGCTGGATTCTCTGCGGTAGGTACGTATCTCCAATCCACTGACTTGGTCATTTCTAATATTTCACTAATCCGATTTGCCACGAAAGCCTTTAATCGTTTTCCGTTATTATTTATCCAGGATAGCACGATGCTTGAGTCGCACCAGTGTACTATGCGATCCGGCCGGCACCTGAGGGAGTCCAGGACTGCCTTGCAGAGCTTGGAGGATAGCAGAGCGGCACAGAGCTCAAGTCGTGGTATCGTCGAGGGTTTAAGTGGCGAAACCTTGCTCTTTGCGCAAAGTAACTTCACAGTGATTTTATTATTATTATTAATGGAACGAACGTAAACACAAGCCCCGAGCGCACTCTGAGAAGCGTCGCTGAAAGTATGCAGTTCGACATACTTAGGCGAGTCACAGAGTACACGCCTATTTATTTTAAGATCTTGAATGAACTGTAAATTTTCAGAAAACTCAAGCCATTCAAGTTTATTTTTGTGAGGGACGGGCTGGTCCCAATCAAGTTTTTGAAGCCAAAGTTTCTGTAATAACATTTTAGGCTGTATAGTACACGGACTTAGGAGTCCCAACGGATCAAAAATTTTAAAAGCGTTTGACATAATAAATCTTTTTGTAATATTGTCATTTTCATTTGGTTCATACTTTACAGGAAAATTCAAGAAATCCTCTGATGGACTCCACCCCAGTCCAAGCGTGCTGGACGACTCACTTAATGTTAGGTGTTCGTGCGTGTTTACGTTTGAATTTTCAAATAAAGTAGGCAAATTACTTTTATATTTGCGTAAATTGAAACATCGCGATTTTAATTCATTAGCTACAGTTTTTTGTATATAGCGCAATTCGTGTTCACTATTTGACCCGGTAATTAGATCGTCTATGTAAAAATCGTTTTTTATTATATTTTTTATAAGTTCGTCGTCCTGCTGCTCCGCAATGTGAGCCAGGCAGCGCGTGCTGAGGTAGCTCGCACTGGCCGTACCATATGTCAACGTATTTAGTTGATATGTTTTTATGGGCCTGGATTCGTCCTCTCTCCAAAGGATTAATTGTAAGTTTCTGTCCTTTTCTTTAACCAGCACTTGGCGATACATTTTTTCTATATCACCAGCTAAAAGATATTTGTATTGCCTAGCCCTGATTAAAATGGAGAAGAGCGAATCTTGGACGTTCGGGCCCACCATGAGAATATCGTTCAATGAGAGACCAGAGGAGGAGGGCGCCGAACCATCGTAGACCACGCGAAGAGAAGTTGATTCGCTGGTTTTTAAGACGGCGTGATGACAAAGGTAATAACCGGGTTTAGGTATACTTTGAGCAGATTCGGACATATGTCCTAAGCTAATATACTCATTCATAAACTTCACATACTCATTCTTGAGAGCTGGATGGCGTTTAAATCTCATTTCTAAATTCAGCATCCGTTTTTTTGCCAAATGATAAGAATCTCCAAGTTTTTCTGGGGTATCCTTTAAAGGAAGCTCTACACAATACCTTCCTGAATCGAGCTGAGTTGTGTGAGCTATAAAATGTTTCTCACATAACTTTTCGTTTTCGGTCATGAAAATTGTTTTATTATTTTTATTTGGGACGTCTTCCAGCTCCCAAAATTTAGGTAGTAATTGTTGTAATTCATTTTCGCTTGAATCGATTATACTGGCATGGTTACACTTTATTGATCCACGCAGGTATTTTTCATTTATGGGACCCGAAATCAACCAACCAAGCACGGATTTCCGCAATCTTGGATTGTTAGGACCGAGAGACATTTGCTCGCTACCTATGATGTCCCAAAACAAGTCGGCTCCAATCACCATATCGATAGGGGCCGATTGATTGAAATGTGGGTCCGCTAGTTGAATATTTGATGGCAAGTTTAAGCCCTCGACACTAATTGTCGTTCTAGGAATGTTGCTTGTCAACTCTTCCAAAATCAAGCACGATAACGTGACCTTGAACGAACTATTTAACGAATTTATTTGCACATCACATCTTTCTACAACGTTTTTTGTAGTAGTGTTGCCAATTCCTATGACCTTGAGAAGGTCAATAGGTTTTGCTTGAAGAGATAAGCTCTTTTGCATCGCCTTTGTTATAAATGAAGCCTCACTGCCGCTATCCAACAGGGCCCGAACCGCGTGAGTCTCTTTACTCACAGGGTTGGCTACTTCTATGAGCACCGTGGATAGGAGCACTGAGCCCGGTGAATTATTTTTATTTGTTTGTGTCACAGCTGACTGGCTGAGCACTGCCGCGTTGTTTACATCGCATGGCACAGGCTCGTGGAGCAGGCTGTTATGCCTTTCATTGCACTCCTGACAAGGGCCCCCGCGGCAATCGTTAGCGCGATGGCCTTGCCTTAAACAATTAGCACATAATTTGTACATATGAACATCGGCTAATCTATCCTTTATAGATTTAGCTATAAACTTTGGACACATATGAACTTTATGATTTTCGTCGCATATTATGCAGACGTGCACCAGCGGCTTGTTTTGACCTTTAAAAAAAACCGATTTGGTTTGTTGCGTGGTGCTAGGAAATGATTTAATAAATGCAGGCCGTTCCTGTTTATGAATCTGCTGAGGTGTGGAATGAGAGACTCGCGGTGCCGGAGGAGCAGATCGTGACGGCTGGGACGAGTGTTTGGAGCTATCGTAATCATATTTACTTCGATTTAAGGCCTCAAGGACGTCCGCGCGATCGATTAAGAATTTTTTAAATTGTTCAAATGTCGGAACGTCATCGAGAGTATTACGGTGCTCCTCCCATTTAGTAAGCGTGCGGCTATCTAATTTAGGGCACAGCATAAAAATGAGCAGCAAGTCCCATTGGTCCGTAGGCTGACCTAAACTGGCTAAAGCCCGTAAGTTTTTTGTTACGTGGTCAACCAAGTAGCGAAGTGATTTTTCTGACTCACGAGAGTGCACGTTGATATTTAACAAAGAGCTCAAGTGATAATTGAGCAGCATTCTTTTATTATTATATCGCTCCCCGATCATACGCCAAGCAACCTCATAATTAGCTGCGGAAACTTCCAAGTTCGAAATTATACGAGCGGCATCGCCTTCTAAGTACGAAACGAGATACTGAAACTTGTGAACCGGTTTAATGCTATTGTTGTTATGAATCAAACTCTCAAACGTATCCCGAAACTCAAGCCAGCGAAAATATGCCCCGTCAAATTTCGCAATTTCGATTAATGGCAACTTAAAACCTTGCTCCTGGTGACGATCGTGACAGCATTGACTGCTCTCAGCGAACGAAAGACGTCGCTGTTCTAACTCTTTATTTTTGTGACTGTCTATCAAATTCTTAGCCGCCGCAATGTTCATAATAAACTTGTTTTCAATTCTATCACGTTCATCAATTTCGTCAGGTAAATTTTCCGGCGATAACACCTCAATCTGATCTTGCAACTGGTCGAATCTCGCTGATAATGCCTCTAATTTGCCAAGCTTGAGGGTTAATTCCGCGAGCTGGACATGTGTGAATTGTGTACAATCCTTTATAGTATTAAAATAATTATTGAACTTTGTAATTTGTCCCTTAATGGAACTACGCATTGTAGTTAACTCTCTAAGTTTATCAGCGTGATCCGTCATATTTGAGCGCAAACTAAATCAACGATTAAAGGTAATAAACAAACAATAAAAGATACGCTCACGTTCCTCACTACGGCGACCTTGATCTTGAGCGCGCACAGCTGTTCGCCTTATCTTATCAGCCCGCTGCGTCACGGGAGCGCGCCAAACCCTGGAATAGTCGGCAAGTATATGGGAGTAAAAAACGTAAACGTACTGTGTTGTATTTAAGGGCTTCGAAATAGCTAATTTTAACCTTCAATCAGTCAACGAAAAAATATTTATTTTTTACGCAAGTATATATAGGGCTAAGTACGCCTTTTATTGCTGTAATTAAGTTTAAACCTAGATGAATCTTAACAACTAGGTGCATTTAATCATGGGCCACCGTTAAATATATGAATTAACACGAAATTAAGGATTTTTAGTTAAATTTAGTTGATATTTTTTATAAGTAGGTAGATGTAACTATGCGCTAACAAAGGAATCTTGCAATTAAGTTAAAGTTAAGCGAATATATCGTAATTAAGTCTTTGATTTACGTATTTACACAAGTTTAGGCGATATTTTAATCATTTAAATAGAAAATAGTTTGCTATTTTGACTATTTAAACAGAAGTTGATTCTAACTGCTGGGGAAGGATGGACAAAGGAAGGGCACTTATCTTGCAATTAAACTGCGCTGCACGGTGTGATGCTTTAGACACTCCACTGCCCGTAGCCAGTCCAGACACGAAGACTCTTTAATGCCACAGCTGCCTTGCATCCAATCCTTGATTCTTCAAAACCGCATACGCGCCGTCCATTAGGTGTCGTATGAAGCTTCGGTGCCGTATTTAAATTTTACTTCTTCTTGTACGATCCCCTCATGGTGCTACCAATTTATGTATTGGCACATAACGTGGCTTTACTTATTTTAGAAATAAAACCCAGATTTTGAATAATTATAAATTTACTGCGTACAAAGGTACATGACAGTAGGAAGGCGTTGGTAAGAATGAATAAAAAAAACATGGCGTGGCGATCTCACGTAGAACGCCTGTTAAAATACAATAAGCAATATTGCGCCTACGCGCAGCTTCATGAGCCAAACTGAAGTAGGTCGTATGGGCCGAAACACTAGTTATTGCCCGCGACTTCGTCCGCGTGGAACTCGTTCATCGCGATAGAATGTAAGTAATTGCTAGTAACTTATATCAGGCGCGTCCGTTACCATACAAACTCTTTCATACCAACTCCAAAGTATCCTATATCCTTCCCCGGGACTCAATCTATCGCTATACCAGATTTCATATATATCGGTTCAGCGGTTTAAGCGTGAAGAGGTAACAGACAGACAGATACACTTTCGCATTTATAATATTAGTATGGATGGTAGACCGACTCGTATAATAATGTACCTATTTTGTTCACGGAATAATGGTGTATCGGACCTTTGGGAGGCGTGGGTGGAGCTGAAGTACCGAGGTACTGAAGTACTTTTGAGCTAGAGCTAGCTAGAGGTGGGGCGACTATTCAATCAACCACGCGGGCCACCCCCGGGAGCACTGAGGTACGTAGGGTCGCTTCTCCCTAACAGCCCGCCACAGGCTGCCTTACGTACGTTGACTGTTTGCACTGGACAACCAGTGGGCGATGGGGTCGTCACAAGCCTTAATTATGTATCATTATTATGGATAATTATTCATTATATATCTGTATTTACCTGCATCGCTATCAGTGGTTGACTTCCGTTTTCTTGGCAATGACTCAGGTCGCGAGAGGCTCGTAGATGGAACTGAAATTACATAATTTACTTCTGAAGTAGGTAAGTGCACAGTTGCACACGAGCGTCAATTGAAGAAACTGTGCTTTAAACAGCCCCTTCTCCCATCCCAGTCTACAGGTTGATCAATCCAAATGGTTCAGTATGGAAAAGACAGAAGCGAAATCTGTTCTAAGGAACCATGGCGTCGACTTTAGTGACAATGAAAACTGTATTCACACATTTTAAAAACCTGTACTCAGCACGGGAATCGAACCCGGACATATTGAAAAAAAAACTTAAATAATTTCTATGTGGATATGGACTGTGTAGGTTATAATTATAACCAGTAAATGTTACTATAAAACATGGTATCAAAAATGAATAAAATGCATTGTATTTCATATCCTTTAATTTAATTAAGTAGATCTTTTGAACATATGACCATGTTTTTCAACGCAATATTCAACTCGTTTAGGTAGGTAATGATTTTACTATTAGACTTCATGTTAAAAAAAATTGTATATCCTACTTCAGGATTGGTGAAAACGTTACAAAAACAGGTCGATTGACAAACAGACTGACGCACAGTTACTTTAGCTTATTAATATTAACTAGATTAGATTTAAAGAAAGAACCGGGAAAGCAAGAGAAAAGGGTCGTTTTAAAAAAATGTACAGGGGTGTCTATTGTTTGCCCGAAATTCATATGGAATAATTTCAATTGCTCGATAAACATTTGCCCGATTTTCATTTGCCCGAATGGTTCATTTACTAGAAAAATCGTTTGACATACTCTTGTATTCCCGAATATTACATGACAGAATGATATGAATGCCATACGCATTGTTATCCATATTATTAAGTATTATTATTTAACAGAATATTTAAAAGCCATCCTAACTATGAATTTTCCGAAACAATCATAACTATGAATTTGCTTATTAAATTTCTGTAAGCGCTCGAAAATAAATGCATCATGCGCAAAAAGCAAGCAAGTATGCATGCATGCAAGCAAGCAAGCATGCATGCAAGCAAGCAAGCATGCATGCATGAGTTTTCAAGGCGCATAAAAAAACCTAACTCCAGCTCCGCTTGGATACGCTCCCGCCTTAGTCTTCTGAACCTAACCTAACAGAGACGGTTTTGCTCCGGAAGGTTTTGCTCGCTCGCTTCGCTCGCTCGCCCGTTAGCAAAATTTGATTCTTGTGTAAAAGGCAATTCGAGCAAATGTAAAAAAAATGCTGTGAATACTGCTCAGCTATTCGATTCGAACAGTTGAGATGGATGGCAAATAAAAGTATGGCATGTGATAATTATGGTCTACAATGATTATGGAAGATGTGATTATTGGAATTGATATTTTAGAAAATAAAGATACTGGCATATGATTAATATGGTAAACAATGAGTATGACATACGAAATTATAACAAACGACATTATGGCAGTTGAACAGTATGGCAGTTAAAATTCGGGCAAATGAAATTCTGGCAAGTAAGGGTTTCCCATATTTTGTATGTCTAAATTTCGTTACACAAAGGTTTCTTTCTCTCTCGATCATAATTTTGTTTTCAATGAGCACTTAACTAACTAACGAATACTACTACTACCTACGTACTAAGGGCTATGTGGATCGATGGGTATTAACCCTTTGACCGCCAAGAACGGTTACATATTAAAATACCTAAAATTTATATACCTATTGTCAAAATACCTATGTACGAAATACCTATTTTTAAAATACCTAACAGTTATTTAATCTACAGTTTAAATGACCGAAGTTTGAAATACCTACGTTCAAAAAACCTATTTAACGAAATACCTACTGTTCAAAATCCCTAACGGATGAAATACCTAATGGACGATTCGCCTAAGTTTGATATACCTACGGTCAAAATACCTATTACCTACACTCAAAATACCTACAGTCAAAATACCTACAGTCGAAATACCTACAGTACATTATCGCGACAGGTTTTTAAAAATGGATTTTTAGGGTTCCGTAGCCAGAATGGCTAAAATGGAACCCTTATAGTTTCGGTCTGTCTGTCTGTCCGTCCCTATGTCACAGCCGATTAACTCGGAGACTATAAGTACTACAATTATGAAATTTGGTAGGAAGATGTATCCTATTAACCGCTGCATAAAAGTAATGTGAAAAAAGGAAAAAAAAATTTAGGGGAGCACCCCATACATTTAACCGGGGGATGAATTTTTTTTTCAATGCAAGTAGTTGTGAGGGGTATTTTTGGATAGGCCTTTAAAAATAATATCGAGGTTAATAAGAAAGTTTTCCATTTAAGTCAATCGTTGGTGAGATATCAGCTTCCAAAGTTGTACAAAATGTGTACCTCTACCTCCCCTCTAATTTCCAAACTATGAAGTATGAAGATTAAAATTCTGAAAACAATTGAGGTGGTGTGTAATAATAAATACTTTCAACGAATTTTGGTTTGAACAAGATGGGATTGGGTCTTTGAGTTTTCACTGAAAAACTGTCTTGCCCAAACGAAAGGACGTAGGTGCCGTGGCTTCCCTATGAAGATACGACCTTTTTTGATCCAAGGTATTAAATAGTGTTTTTAAAAGTGGACTGCTAGGTGTCGGGTACGGAACCCTTCGTTGTGCGTGATCCGACACGCACTTGGCCGGTTTTTGAAATAGGTAAGTAGTAGTAAAAAATATCAAAAATCAAGAATGTCAGTTGAATAATAATTTTATGGGAAAATTTTCGTTTCTGGCGCTTCGCCGGCTGCTACCGCGGCACGCTCGCTTCGCTCGCTCGGCTCGCGTGCTGTAGGGTTGCAGTTCAACCTAACCACTCCTCCTCGCTTCGCTCGTCGTCGTACCTACACCGACCTGCCTTAGAGTAGAATATGTAGAAGTGGAGAATAGAGGTGGAGATTGTCATAACATATTTTTTTACATGTACCTAGGGCAGGCCGGTGTAGGTACGACGACGAGCGAAGCGAGGAGGAGTGGTTAGGTAGAACTGCAACCCTACAGCGCGCGAGCCGAGCGAGCGCAGCGAGCGTGCCGCGGCAGCGGCCGGCGAAGCGCCAGAAACGAACTTATAGTTTCGTCATGTCTGTCTGTCTGTCTGTCTGTCTGTATGTCCGTCCGTATGTCACAGCCGGTTTACTCGGATACTATAAGTACTACAATTATGAAATTTGGTAAGAAGATATACCTATTCTATGAACCGCTATATAAATGTGATGTGAAATAAGGAAAAAAAATATTTTAGGGGGGCACCCCGTACATGTAACCGGGGGCCGAAAAATTTATTTTCAATGCAAGTAGTTGTGTGGGGTATTTTTGGATAGGCCTTTAAAAATAATATGGATGTTACTCAGAAAGTTTTCTATTTAAGTCAATCGTTGGTGAGAATGGTGAGATATTAGCTCCCAAAGTCGTACAAATTGTACAAAATGTGTCCCCCCCCCCCCCCCCCCCCCCCCCCACCCTCTAATTTCCAAACTATGCAAATCAAAATCCTGAAAAAAATTGAGGTGGTGTACAATAATAAATACTTTCAACGAAAAGTTGTTTGAACAAGATGGGATTAAGGGTTTTTGAGTTAGCACTGAAAAACTGTCTTGCCCAAACAAAAGGACGTAAGTGCCGTGACTTCCCTATGAAGATACGACCTTTTCTTGATTGTTTTGAAATGTGGACTAGTACGTTGCGGTACGGAACCCTCGTTGTGCGTGATCCGACACGCACTTGGCCGTTTTTTACTTAATATAATTTAACTTGTATATAATAACAGTAAACACTTTGCTAGGCTTTAGTACTGTAGGTATTACGACTGTAGGTTTAATGACATATAGGTATTTTAAAAATAGGTATTTCGTGCATAGGTATTTTGATAGTAGTTATTTCGAGTTTAGGTTAATCCTTCAATAGGTATTTCGTCCAATAGGTATTATGAAAATAGATCAAATAAGTCATAGGTATTTTAAAAAATAGGTATTTCGTACATAGGTATTTTGAAAATAGGTATATCAATTTTAGGTATTTTAATATGTAACCGCAAGAACCTATAAAGTGGTCGTGTGTCGTCGTGCCCACCACGCCAACAACCACTTAAAAGGTCGGAGTGAAGGTGTACTTTGATCATGAAAAAAATCATTTATGAACTGTTTTAATTTGTTTTTATTGGTTTAGACATTACACCAAAAAAACAGTATTTGGTGTACTGGGCACGACGACACACTATTGCTTTGGTGGTCAAAGGGTTAATAATTAGTATTACCATTTTTATTTTGAGGCATTAATGTTGCCAGGGTTGTCTGCTCATAGAAGCCGTGGTCTGTATGGGGGCCATCCCCCTTGGAAGTGATTCCGCAGGAATATTCAGGTTTGCAGCCAAAACTGAAATACATTAAAATAAGAATATATTATTTTCTACTTACTTACTGTATGGCAGACTTTATTTAGGAATAAGTTGATTGAAAATAGATTGTCCCCAAATATTACCGACCACTTTAGCCGAGTCGGTAGTGACCCTGCCTATTACGAAGCTGGGGTCAGAGCATTGATGTGTGTGTTGAGCATGAATATTCGTTCCTGTCTTGGATGTTTTCCCTCTATTTATCTATATCTCAAAAGATCGCGTGTCACTCCTAGATGAGACTTAGCACCGAGACAGGGACCGGGACGAGTGGCGTACAAGAAGAGAGGCCTATGCTCAGCAGTGGGCGATTACAGGCTGAATTTGATCTTGATAATGATGATATAAGTATGTACATCCTCGCCTAGTGCCCATAGTACAGTCAAGTACAAAAATATAGGTGCATACAACATGCTCAAAAATATGTCTCATAGCTCTTATGTCGGTACATTAAGGTTTCGGTACATATTTATAAGAAGATTCATTCGATACATATTTTTGCACTTGACTGTACAAGCTTTGCTTAGTTAGGTCTAGGTCGATTTGTGAAAGATTGCCCGTAAATATAATTTATTTATTAAAATACATTGACCTTGGTGTCTGGTCAAAAATGTCAATCTCTGATATCAGGTAACCATGCATAATAATATCTTATATCTTTAAACGAGCAATTCTTGTATATTTATTTATTTATTTATATATTTCGGGGATCTCGGAAACGGCTCTAACGATTTTGATGAAATTTGGTATGTGGGGGTTTTCGGGGACGAGCAATCGATCTAGCTAGGTCTCATGCCCGGGAAAACGCCGAGCAAAGCTCGGCCGCCCAGATATTATTAAATTAATTAAGGTAGACATACTGAACTTAGGTATGAATTAGGTACTTGCCTTGTTTGCTTGCAACATGTTGTGAAAATGCTATCATTTGCTCGTCTGATTAAGGGTGGTGCTGAGTGATGCAATTTTGGATTAGCCCTTGTCTTTAACCTTTTTCCAGTCTTGCCAAAATCTCTCCTTTCAAAATGGTCACCGCAAAGCTGGCGTTCCTCATAAAGCTTTTCAATTGGCACAAACACTAAGTCTTCTTTCCCAACTTGTTTGACCCAAGTGTTACACCTGAAAGTAGTTTAATTAGAATAAAGAATATATTAATTGCTTATATGTCTTATGTGTCCTGTACACAGCAATTATTGCCTGTATTATCTATCATTAAAATTCATCAATCAAAGTATTATTAGAAACTAGAAATAGTGTCGCAAGTAGGGAATTGATTCAAGCAAAGAAGACAATTAACTGCCAATTGGCGGAAATGATTCGTGTATGAGCAAATTTTGGCATATTTGTAGATAAATATGTCTTTAACAACATACTGAAATTCCTGGGGGATGGGGGTGGAGATAACGGGTAGAGGGGGGTGTAAAAGTCATTTTAAGGTCATTTTTTTAGTTTTTCGTATAAAACTTAAACGGTGGCCGATAGCTAAAAAAATTCTGAGACATGAGTAATCTACATACAATTCTCTACAAGAAAGGTTCTACGCACTTTTTCGCTAGGATTAATATTTAATGAGATTTTAAAGGGGTGAATGTTACCTTAGGGTCCTGGCAGAATATCAGCGATGTGGCCTCCTGCCGCATCAATTATGCTGAGCCAGCGCCCATTCTCTGCCACAACACATGGCTATATTGTATCACTTTTGGTTAATTTTTTTCTAGTTTAATATTGTCTGTGATTAATAATTATGTTTATCCTTAAGTTGCATGTTTCTCTTCGTCATTTCATGCCATGTAAATTGTGGGAATGAATAAAGTGTTTATCTATCTATCTATCTATCTATCTATCTACCTATACCTATAAGTGGCCTCATGGGTGGGTCGCTTTCCTTTGTTTCTCAATATTTCTAAAAACAAAAAATACAGTATTTACGCTCTCAATGAGTTCTAAATAACGATACCCCACTCGATGGGGTAGGTCGAATTTTTTTTTCGCGCCCCCCATTAGCTGTATGGGAGCCCCCTTATAAGCATTTAAAATTATTCTTAGACGATGTGTGTAGATGTGGGTCAACACGATGCTTAAACTGTGAAAATTTGAAGCCAGCCCATTTAGTTTTTGAGGGGGCTCAAATATAGTTAAAGGGGGGTGTGAAAAAAAATTGACCTACCCCATCGACTGGGGTATCGTTGTTTAGAGCTCGTTAAGTGCATAAAGGCTGTAGATTTTGTTTTAAAAAATATTGAAGAATAAAGGAACGAGGATGGGGGGAATGGGGGAGAGATTGCTCAAGATCGTGACGAGTGAAGATTAAGAGGGGAGGCCTTTGCCCAGCAGTGGGACACTATATAGGCCCTTAAAAAAAATAGGAACGAGAAGCCATTTTATAAGTTTACCTTGTCCCCTATATGGGAGCCCCCCTCAAAAACTAAATGGATGGCTTCAAATTTTCACAGTTTAAGCATCGTGTTGACCCACATCTAAATATGAGCGCCGCGCCGCCGCGCCGCCGCCGCCGGCCAAAAACCCCACGCCGCCGCCGCCGACACATGGCGATCGGCGCGCCAGTCTCTGTCTCGCGCACGTTTCAGATACTGTGTAGCTTATCTTTTACACACTTATATCATCGATCGGCAAACTAGTTTGGGATTTGATATTTTACGGTTATATAGCGTTATTTATTTTAGTATTCAGTACCAAAAATGCACAAAAGGGATCCTTAATGAGCGATTCTAAACAAAATCCGACAGACTGGCAACTTTGTGCCGATGTTCTAGTTTACTTACTTTACTTTACTTATTGTATATTTGCCAAAGTTGTGAGTCAAAAACAATGTTACGCCGAAAAGCCGGTAATCGGTACGATTACATCTCGGAAAGTAGGGGTCTCGTTTGCCTCTTTTTGGCGGAAATTAGACACGTCTGAGTTTTTGTGGCATTGAACCTAACCAGACTGGATTGGCATCGCTCTAATCGAAGAGAAAAAGGCAGGCAGGCTAAAGGTTCACAGGCATAACCATAACTTCCCATTAGTCCGAATTCTGGTCATACTGGTTCGTGCAGTGGATATGTAGCTTTCTACAACAGTACAGAAGTCTGCATACCCAAAGATACCGGGTGCACAGCAGAAAGAGTCGCAGAGAGCACTGACCCATGGGGGACAACGGCATTAATAGCCATCGGATCAGACGAGCAGCCATCAATAACCACTCCAATAGATTAGACCTATGGAAATCCGATATCCAATCCAAGCACAACAACCAGCGGGCAGACCATACGAAGAAAGTTTGATTAGAGACCGTTGTGTCAGACCCTGTCAAAGCAATAACACACCTGGAGTGAGGCCATTGTGAAATCGAGAGAAACCGCTAGGGCTTCTTCGTATTTTATCTCTATGGCCTTATTCCAGGTGTGTGTGTTGTAAGCTAGAAGATCCCCAGTGGACCGATTGTGACGAAAGCCGTATTGTCGGTCACTGAGGAGATCATTTGATTCTAGGTACGCAAAAGAGCCTGCTGTTCAGTCAGAACACCCCATAATCTTGCAGTGAATGGATGTGACCGAAATGGGCCTGTAGTTTC
This sequence comes from Cenopis cana, assembly GCA_951800055.1. Classification (NCBI taxonomy): domain Eukaryota; kingdom Metazoa; phylum Arthropoda; class Insecta; order Lepidoptera; family Tortricidae; genus Cenopis; species Cenopis cana. Next base: position 24,315,643 of record OX637475.1, on the reverse strand, counting down.
AGAGTCCACGCGACTACTGCGTATTAAATAATTTTCAATGCCGTTGAAATTAGCTTGGTTCAGTTAAGAACTTGCTTTTACTTTACTAAACGGTTAAAACTCACGTATTAATTGTCGTTTAGTAAAATAAAATTATAACATGTCTCACGAAAGTTTATATTCAAGAACTTGCTTGTTTCTGACACGGTTCGTTGTATTCGAGGTTCACCGAAAGATGGGCATAACCGCTCCTAGTGTTTGTGATAAATCCTAGAAGTATATAATATGCGAGTGTGTTTGCGTTAGAAACACCACGTTTCGGAGGCATTCAAGAGTTTGAGCAGAATTGTCATGTTTACATACAAAGATCATAGTTTAGAGCTTTGTCATGTGACTGGACCACCTTGACGGTACGCGAAGTTTCCCGCAGGCAGCAATAGACTTGCTGTTTTCATTGCCACTTTACATATACAGCAGAGCATACCTAGTCTTAATACATAATGTGTAAACCACCATGCATAATCGACTAGGACGGGATAAAACGTAGAACATCGATATCAATAGGCGTGTTTGTCATCCTGACAGTAAAAACGACGTTGACAGGCATCAAATAAGGAAAAAAAAAACGTATTTTTTTTTTAAACCTGAGGTTTTTACAAGGTCAGGCCGCCGACGCCGCCGCCGCCGATCAATTTTGATCCGTCCGCCGTCCAATTGCCCATCGGCGCTCATATCTACCCACATCTACACACATCGTCAAAGAATATTTTTAAATGCTTATAAGGAGGGCTCCCATAAAGCTAAAGGGGGCGCGAAAAAAAAATCGACCTACCCCATCGAGTGGGGTCTCGTTATTTAGAACTCATTGAGTGCGTAAATACTGTATTTTTGTTTTTAAATATTGAGAAACAAAGGAAAGGGACCCACCCATGAGGCCACTTATAGGTAACATTCACCGCTTTAAAATCTCATCAAATATTCATCCTAGCGAAAAAGTGCGTAGAACATTTCTTGTAGAGAATTGTATGTAGATTACTCATGAGAACATTTTTAGCTATCGGTCACCGTTTAAGAGTTTTATACGAAAAACTAAAAAAAAATACCTTAAAATGACCTTTACACCCCCCTCTACCCGTTATCTCCACCCCCATCCCCCAGGAATTTTAGTATGTTGTTAAGGACATATTTATCTACAAGTGTGCCAAAATTTGCTTATACACGAATTATTTCCGCCAATTTATCCTTCATTAAGAGGAGGGGTAGAGCAAGCTCTCTTCATACAAAATTTGTGCAGGATTTACTTCGTTTGTGTTTGTCTTAAAGTTATGATTTTTGGCCAGTATGCTTATTTTTCTGATAGCTATTTCGTGATGTAATTTTTTTTTTATTAAATATTATTTTTAATTTTTTAATTTTGATTTTTTTTTAAATATTGAAAATTTTCACATCACGATCTTCGCATATCTAATATTTACGACCAAAAAAAAAATTATATTTGTTAGTGCCAAAACCGACGAATAAAACGTGCACAAAGTTTGTATGGGGAAGGCCTTGCCCTACCCTGCGCGTTAATGCAATCCCGATCTCAATATGATTTTCGAGATTCAATATCGTTAAGGCTCGTGTGTACTTGTATAGGCAACGCCTTCTCCATACAAACTCTGTGCAAGTTTTATTCGTCAGTTTTGGCACTCCCACGTATATTTTTTTTGCTTGTTAATATTGGATATACGAACAATGTAATAAAAAAAAAACAAAATGACAAGAAAATGAAAGAAAAAAATAGAATAAAAAAATATTGTGGTTCTAGCTAACAGAAAAATAAGCATACTGACCAAAAATCATAAGTGTAATGCAAACACAAGCGAAGAAAAACTTGCACAAAGTTTGTATGGGGAGTGCTTACACAAGCCTTAACGAGAAACCTAGATTTCCGTAATCTCGGTCGAGATCTCGACTAGTGTTTTCGAGATCTTAAACAAGATTAAAAGACTGGTGCCTTTAATTTTGTTGTGTTGACCGGTCCTTAGAAGAAATAGAAATAGAAATAGAAAAACATTTATTCACGACACATAAAACATAAGGTACATAGGAAATAAGAGATAACAAGTAAGTACAAAATATGTCGTGAAATGGAAGGAACTCTAAACAGTGACAAGAGAGCACCACAGCAGCAGCACACTGGTATGGTGCCCTTACCGTAGCTACAAACTACTATACAACGTTTTACTTGCTTGCCCTTCATAGGTATTTTTCTTTCATTTGGTGAACTGAGGTGTCCTATTTTCAAAATAATAAAGTTAGATTTCTTTACTAGCGAACTTCTGTGCTCCGTTTTTTACATGGTACATTTTTTACCTGGTACGAATTTAGTAGGTACTAGAACAGTAGAACCAGATGATTATTACTTTTTATTTGACATATTATTTTTTATTTAAGTATCAAAATGTGGTTTTATTTGCAATATGTCTGTTGCACCTTGAGTAGGTCTAATTACACATAAATTTCATAGAAAAAAATCAGAAAATATGAGAAATCTTGATATGGACAAGATTAATCGAGATCTAGGTTTTTCTTAGGATATCTCGAATCTCAAAACTCGACCTCGGATTTTCCACTTGAAATCTCGAATTGATAATCTCTGTTCGAGATTGCATTCCCTAGTCGCTAGGCCTGTTAGCAACCACTTGATGAGTTGTCCACATGAATAGTCATAACATAAAATATGAAATCTGCACCGTCCAAGGCTCGGAACTGGTATTTACTATTTTTGAAATATCTCCTAAAGTACTTCTCATGTCTTCATGTACGTCACCAGTCATCAGTACGAAGAAATGTCGTAATACGCAATTAAGCGAATTTTTTTACCGGTAAATTGTACGAAGATGAAACTGGTTTCCGAGCTTTGATCTACACATACCAAATTAATGGAAGTTCTGTAAATTGATTCTGTATCTAAACTGTCATCTATGGCAGTTTCATCCATTATAATGTTGTTTTTTGAATTATCTTGCGGTAACTTGTGGTTTTGCGGCAAATGAAACATATTGATTTTTTTAGAATAAGCTTTTAGTCTTAAAATCTTAAAACATTGATTAAAATGAGCTTAAGTGATCAATGTTTTTCTATAGTGTGTATAAATGTTATTATCTCTTATTAAAGGAACATAGCGAAGTAGTCGCAAACAGACGCCGGTCGCGTAGCCGGCCTAGCGACTCCAGTAGCAAATAAAACGTCTTCTAAGAAATAACTACCGGTAATTATGTATCTGTTGTAAGGTTAGATGAGAGGGATCTATGAGAGGAGGCCTGTGCCCAGCAGTGGGACGTATATAGGCTGATGATGATGATGATGATGATGATGATGATGATGATGTAAGGTTATGTTGTTTACTTACCGGACGTCATCTTTAGGAAAATTGGCAAAGAATCCTCCCCTGAGGCTTTCTCTAACGCCACATACTTCACAGCGTCTCGTGTTACCGACCATTATGCTTGTTTTTAATAATTCTTTATTTGACATAAATAACCAATACAATGTAAGTACAATAAAAATAGACACTTACATATGAACAATTTAGGCTTGCGAATACTTTATACAGGCTAATTTGCGCCTTTGAAAGCTGGTTACATAAATATATATTTAAATTATTGCTAATACATAAAGAACTCGATATAACATAATTTAATCTAATTATGACAATTAGAATTCATTTCTATGGCCCATTGTGTTGGGTACACTTTTTGCATCAAAACATTATAAAAATAACAAAATAACTATACTAAGTAGTTAAGTTACATTAAAATAACGAGTAAATTAAGTAATTACTAAATTACGCTACGAGTAGTATTGTGGGTAACACAAAATATTGATAACCCCAGTAGGTACTAAACCGTGAGCAACATGAATGCATTTTTAACCGACTTCAAAAAAAGGAGGAGGTTCTCAATTCGTCTGTATGTTTTTGTTGTATGTTTGTTACGCGATTACTCCGCCATTTATGAACAGATGTGGAAACTTATTTCTTTGTTTGAAAGGATATTCTTCCAGATTGGTCCCGTTGTTCTCAAAGTTCACTTCTGACGATGGAATCCATGAGGAATTGAGGGAACTCCTCAAATTTGCATGGGAAACATATAACGATTTTAGTATTTTCGGTTGCAAATCGGGCATTTGCATTCAAAAAATAGCATTTGGTGAATTGGAACTCATGAAGAAGACCACGGATGGTCATAAAATCTCCAACCGTTTCGTGGGTGGCGCTAAGATACTTCGATCGAGATTATGAAACGACTATGACGAAGCCAATTTAGATTGTCCTGATGTAATGTTACCATCAACCTGATATGGTAATTGAAACAGGAAGTTTGGCAACGGAACTCCGCCATTTATGAACCGATTTGGAAAATTATTTATTTGTTTGAAAGCATTTCGTTACAGATTGGACCCATTGTTATCAAAGTTCACTTCTGATGATAGAATCCATGAGGAATTGAGGGAAATCCTCAAAACTTCAAGGGAAATATACTTTAGCGATTTTATAATATGACGAAGCAATTTTAAATGTTCTTAATCTATTGTCGCCATAAAACATTAATCTGATGATGGAACCCGGAAGGTAGGCAACGGAATTCCGTAATAAAACAATGTAACTTAGCCGTGTTTGGGCTTATTGGAATTGCCATGAGATGCACTTTGTGTGAAAAAGTGTGAAATAAGTGACTTAAAAAAAAAAGGATGAGATCCTAAATTCTACGTTACGTATTTTTTGTTGTAAATTTATTTGTTACGAGATTACATTGGTTGATTGTTCCATATACATTTAATTAGTAACAAAAAACAAAATTACACATAAACGGTTACAATGGTTTAGACCCCAGCTTGACGACGTGTAGCTGAAGAACGATATTTCGCGGTATTGACCGCTGACGTCACAAAACCTCCAAACGGCTGCCTTACTCACAGCGCAAGAGCATCGAAATATAATAAGTATGGAAGCATAACTGTCGCTCAAAACTGGTGCCACCAAATCTAGTGCCGAAGGCGGGGCTTATACTGTTAGTGACGTTTCAGTGCCGGATCGCTTCTCAGTCGGCTATCAGACATTGATTCGATCGGTTGATAAGCTGTCAATAGAAAATAATTCAAATTAAATGGTTAGTGGATACAAATATTCTGGCAATAATGCCGGCCTGCACCGTAAATTGGTGTAGAAGCCACGCAGATGGAAAAAGGGATGACATTTCTTTTCAATACTAAGTAAAATTAATTAATTTATTCCCATACTTTACAGCCGTGGTTGATGTTATGCAATATAAGTTTTGTGAAAATTGAGCATATCCACTTACGAACCATGAGAAGGTCCTTTAGGAGTTATTTTGTTAGTTAGGTAGTAACTAAATTTTGAAGTTTTGCTGCAAATAAAGACAGACGTCGCGCATGGATAAACGCGGTTCGTTTTGAAAGACGGGATGATACATGGCTGCCCAGCAAGCATTGTAGGATATTCAGCATTCATTTTAAAAAGTCTGACTATGTGGCGACCAGAACAGAAAAAAACTTTTTTAAATTTGTTGTTTTGTAAATTCTTATTGAATTCGTGTTAGGTACGAAAAAATTATTCTATAATGTAGGTACATATTTTTATTGTGATTTCTTATACCACCTAGAATGCGAAATGTATCCACAGCGGAGTAAATGAAGATAATATATAGGTACAACGTAGGTATTATTAGAAAAGTCAGTTGGAGGTAGATAGTAAACTGGTAAATCAATTGTATATAGTACACAGTAGTAGTACCTACCACAAAATCTTGATATTTTTCGTTATTTTCGAAAAAGTGAGGCGATTGTGTACCTATATATATTATTATCTGTAAAAGGCGCATTTAATAAACATTTAATAACTCTACGTATCTTTCATTTTATAAAATTTTCATGAATTAATTGTTGGTTACGAAATTGCATTATTCTTGAATAAAACCATCCACGTTGAAAGTGGGACGTACTCAAGTCAAGTTCAAATTGAGTGAATATGTCAAACCATTGACAAATCTGAAACTCGTGTCAAATAGATTTTAACCAGTCACAATACATAAAACTTTTCTTATTGGTCAAATTAGGAAAACTGGTATAAAACCTTTGCGAAAATTAGGTCTACTCAAACTTCAAGTGAATGTTGATTGGATAACGAATCATAAGACATTTTGGTTTCAAAGACGTCGTAAATAGGTCAAAATTTAACGTCAAGTTTGTTAGACGTTATGCTTCTATACTTATTATATTTCGATGCGCAAGAGACGCATTTCACACAAAAAGTACAAAACAAAAACGAAATACACTTAGGTACTTCCCACTCAAAATTAAAAAAAATAAAAACCGACTTCAATACTTGAAAAATAGAAAATAATATATTTTAGTAACTTCAAAGCAAAGAGCCTACAGGACAATAAGTTAATGTAAGTTAGTTACTTATTTATATAATATTCACAATATATAAATCAGGTATTTTTGGAGTCGGTGCCAGCGCCGCTGCGCGCGCCGCCGCCGCTCTTAGACTGTCGAAAGTTTGTGGCAAAGCAGGAAACTAAGTATCCTACTGGGCTGATACCGACTCCAAAAATAACTGTTATATATATTGTGAATATGTATATAAATAAGTAACTAACCTTTTCTCGAGCTAAAAACTCTAAGAACTCCCTTATTACGTGGCACTTAGACATCAAACTTTAACCAATGGTGAATAACACCACGAACACACCACAAGTCTATCTTAAAAAGGAGTCCCTATCTCTAAAATATCACACACACACGTACACGTATATGCGCTAAATAAGCGGAGGAGCTAATGCTCAACTCAACGCTACCAAAGTTTCAAAATTTCAGCGAATATTATCATTGTGTATGAAATAATTACATGATGAGAACAAGACGTTGGAAAATGGAATTTGAAGTGAAAATATTTACCTCATGTCATATCATGTCACTGTGACGTTGACAACCCATGAGTGTTGCCACCAATAAATATATTTTTTCTGTAAGTTGGCAGACCAGGGTGATCATCGCCATACATTCGTGTCTTTATATAGGAGTTTCGCGAGACTGACCTGCACAAGAGCGTTCATTCACTCTCAGCTAACGCTTCAACCGGTATTACTGTGGTTGTAGAGAGTTGTTAATGCTATGAGTATAAAGATAACACCGCTCTACAGGCCTTCTATCTATAACCTTTACCTATAAGATTGTGGGCCTCTTTCGCGGTTATATTGGTGTTAGAGCATTGTGCTAACACTTTAATACTCGATTGGAACCGACATAAGAACGATATACAGGTATTTTTAACGCTAGCGTGCTAGTTGGGATCCACCTAGTTTCTGTTATTATGTTATAAGATATTTGGTCCACTAACGTTACCAAATTTGTACCTACAGATCTTTGTGGGAGAAATGCATGTTGGTTTTGTGTTATGTATGGCAAACACTGTGGCAACAGTTTGTCGTGCATGACAGTTTCAAACACTTTAGCGAGCGCACAAAGTATAGCTACTGGCCTGTAATTCTCGACTTTTGTTTTTGTACCCGATTTCGGAATCGGTGTGACGCGAGACTTCTTCCAACACGAGGGATATTGACCCGTATTTAAAATTAAATTAAATATGTACGTGACGGGCTTCAGGAGTTCATCCAGGCATCCTTTGAGGACGAATGCCGGTATCGCAACCAGTCCCGGCGACGTATTAGGTTTTAACTCCTTGATGGCTCGCCTTACGTCGTTAAGGGGAGGTATCCCCAACGCAAATGTCCCGCTCTAACACGCGTGAGTTTACAATTAACCATCCCGCTCTCTACGCAAGCTCTGCGCACAGTTTTGTAAATATTTAGCTATAGTCATTAAGCCAGTCATTTTATCAAAGCAAACCCTGCGAATTTGTCTATAACTATTTAGGATCTTTAATTGAGTACAAAAATTAAATGTTAAATATCAGTAATATAGCCGTTTAGCCGTAGTATTGAAAATACATTCCAAAAAGGGGTAACTTCGCGATTTTTTTCTATCGAGTGAAATTCATCAGGTCATGTAACTGACTGCGATTTTGACTAGACAAGATCCTTATGTAACACATATATATTTTTTCGATTTTAAGACACTATATTCTATGACTCAGATGGTTTTTAAAAACTCAAAAGTGGTAATACACGGCCTTAAAGTTAAAACTACTTACGTGTACGCGGCGATTGTCGGCGGGCGCGGCGGCGCTGGCGCGCGCGGGCTGCAGCGCCGCCGCCGCCGCCGCCGGCGCGTCCGGCAGGAACACGGAGCGGAGATGCTCGGCGAAGGCGTCCGCGGCGCCCGCGCCCGAGCGCTCCACGTCCCCCACGGCCTGTGGACAAAATAAGAATAACCCGTCAGTGCCATGGCTTGTATATACCCAATATTCTCGTTACTACACTTAAAGTTCTAATACTTACCCCGTGGCCATCGTATAAGTACAGTATTGCACTTTGTAAAAGCTTAAGGATATAATTTTAACTCCGCAATCCGGAGCAAATATCTGTTTTGCGCCCCTATGTCATCATTTTTTCATTTGTCCTACTCCTTTTTCTTTATCTACCTTCAATTTCGAACCGAGATGTACCGTCATTATTTAGATGGAGTGTCGTTCCAAAACGAGCATTACATTATATCGATTTATTAAACTTACACGAATGTTCTCACGAATAATGAGCATTACAGTAGTTTAAGTAGTTACACTGAAAAAACGAAACGCTAGCAAAGTACCAATTTGGCTCGGTTAAAAAATAGTTAGTTACTTAAAATGCGAAAAAATGCTAAGTAAATGATAAACAAGCAAATACTGTTAAACGTTTTTGGTTATTGTAACAAAACACTTATTCATTTCCGAATGAAGATCTCGGTAAAGATAATCTTTACCCGACTCAGTTAGAAATAACGAATTTTACACTGTCATTGTTTAACTAGTGCATTATTTAATGACAGACCTTGCACGACTTGCTTAATATTAGATATGTTGTTTTGTTACAAATAACTGCGTGAATCACTAAGAAACAAACAAGTTGCTTTAGTACATAAGTATAATCCTTATTTTATCAGTTAGAAATAAACGAGGTTACACTGGTATTAGCTGACAACTGTATTATTTATTTTTAAACATGTAACACTCGGTTGGCTGTAGTTACCGAATAAATCGTTTAAAAATACTAAATAACGCTGGTGTTATGTATCAAGCAAGGAGGCAGTAGTAACTGGGTTAGTTTTCTCTGATTTCAAAGTAAAAATTGGCTAATTGCGGCCAATTTAACTTAAACAATTTTTAACCAAGTGTATCGGTTATACTATTTGATAAGTGAGAACAACAAAGTTGACTTATTTAATTATAGCTACAAAGTTTGCAGGTGCTATATTGACAAACTCGGTGGGTTATTTTTGACAGTATTTTTGTTATTTTTAACCCAGACGTTTTTTCAGTGTAGTATAATAAAGCGCCTGTCATTATTTGTATATGTTTCGGGTAGTCCAACAATAAATCAGTCAGCTCCCAACCGGCCTTTCATTCGCTGCACCCTAGCTTTCGAATAATAATAATAATGATATTTTTTTGTCGACAATCTTACACAAATCAACCTAGTCCCAAACTAAGCAAAGCTACAACACTAAGCGAAACATAGAAAATGATTTTGACTATTCGGTATAATATGGTTGTTTTGTAATCTATATATATAAAGTTGATGGGTGACTGATTAATCACCGCCCCGCCGAAACTGCCGGTCCTAGAAATTTGAAATTTACACTATAATTAGGTTATATAACGGAGGCAAGGGATAAGACGGGATTTTTGGAAATTCCACCCCTAAGGGGGTAAAACAGGGGTGCAAAGTTTGTATGGGGGGCAATAATTTTTTAAAGGTATAGACTTGAAACTTTGTACAAAGACTCCTTAAAATAAGACAATGAAAGTTATATCTGCGTTTTCAAAATTTTCGTCTCCTAAGGGGTTGAAAATAGGGGTGAAATATTGTATGGGGAGCAATTTTTTTTTAAAGTGAGAGTCTTCAAACTTTGTATAAAAGTTCCTTATAATAATGGAAAAAAACTAATTTCAGCGTTTTTTAAAATTCATCCCTTAAAGGGGTTAAAAAGAGGTTCAAAGTTTGTATGGGCAGCAAAATTTTTTTAAGTTAGAGACTTCATATCTATTACAGAGTATCTGTTTAAATACAGCAAAACTAATTTTAGTGTTTTTCGAAATTCATCCCCTAAATCGCTTAAAAAAGGGTTCAAAGTTTGTATGGGGAACAATTACTTAAACTGAGAGACTTTCATTTCGCAAAGAGATTGTCTGTTTAAATACAACTAAACTGATTTCAGGATTTGTGGATTTGGATAGATGTTTGAAACGAAATTTCTACAGGTCCATAATTAAATATGTACTGTAACGAAGAGATAACGACAAGATACGTGTCAACTCACACAAAAAATAGCCTAAGAAGTAAAACCTTTAATGGGATTTTTAGAGGGGTTGAGAATTTGGGTTGACCGATTTATATCTGTACGGCATAATATTAATAATTTGGTCTCACACTCAAAAGAATAGCGATAAAATTCTACCGCGATGACCGAGCTCTACGCAGACGAAGTTGCGGGCAACAGCTAGTCTATATATATAAAGTTGATGGGTGACTGATTAATCTCCCCCCCGCCAAAACTGCCGGTCCTAGAAATTTGAAATTTACACTATAGTTAGGTTATATAACGGAGGCAAGGGATAAGACGGGATTTTTGGAAATTCCACCCCTAAGGGGGTAAAACAGGGGTGCAAAGTTTGTATGGGGGGCAATAATTTTTTTAAGGTCCAGACTTGAAACTTTGTACAAAGACTCCTTAAAATAAGACAATGAAAGTTATATCTGCGTTTTCAAAATTTTCGTCTCCTAAAGGGTTGAAAATGGGGGTGAAATATTGTATGGGGAGCAATTTTTTTTTAAAGTGAGAGTCTTCATACTTTGTGTAAAAGTTCCTTATAATAATGGAAAAAAAGTAATTTCAGCGTTTTTTAAAATTCATTCCCTAAAGTGGTTAAAAAGGGGTTCAAAGTTTGTATGGGGAGCAATTTTTTTTTATAGTGATAGTCTTCAAACTTTGTATGAAAGTTTCTTTTAATAATACAAAAAAAGTAATTTCAGCGTTTTTCGAAATTCATCCCTGAAAGGGGTTAAAAAGGGTTTCAAAGTATGTATGCTGAGCAAATTTTTTTTAAGTGAAAGACTTCAAATTTTTTACAGAGTCTCTGTTTAAATACTTACAACAAAGCAAATTTCAGCGTTTTTCGAAGTTCATCCCTAAATGTCTTAAAAAAGGGTTTCTGTGAAACTTCTTTTAACTCCCTAAATGACCTCTTGGTCATTTTGTATGGAGAACAAAATTATTTTTAAGATAGAAACTTTAAAACTTCCTGACTAAACATCAAAATTAAAAAAAAAAAAGAACTAAACATCAAAATTAAAAAAAAAACAGATTTCAGAGTTTTTCGCAATTCGCCCTCTGAAGGGATGAAAACAAATTTTATTTTCAAAGAGACTTGGAACTTTGTTTATAGGCCTAGCATAACTCCGTCTCTCTGTAACCCCTTCACGCTTAAACTGCTGAACTGATTTAGATGAAATTTGGGGCGAATATAGTTCAGTTCGAGTCCGAGGAAAGGACATAGGATAGTTTTCATCCCATCCCGGAAGTAGAAGTTTGTATGGAACAGAGATAACTAGGTGAACAGATAGTTTTCATCCCATCCCGGAAGTAGAAGTTTGTATGGAACAGAGATAACTAGGTGAACAGCGATAAAATTCTAACGCGATGACCGAGCTCTACGCAGACGAAGTTGCGGGCAACAGCTAGTATCTTATATCTTTAAACGAGCAATTCTTGTATATTTATTTATTTCGGGGATCTCGGAAACAGCTCTAACGTTTTGATGAAATTTGGTATGTGGGGGTTTTCGGGGGCGAGCAATCGATCTAGATAGGTGTCATGCACAGAAAAACGCCGAGCAAAGGTCAGTCGCCCAGATATTATACCATACGTGCCAAGAACCATGTAGGGATGGGGAAAAATCTCTACGTAACGTAAGCTTCCTAGCTAGAGCTATCAGTGGCGGCGCGTCAAAACTATTCTTAGGGAAGCCGGAAATAATTTGGCTTTCTTATTCTTCATGAGTCGTAGTAATAGAAATGGACTGGCTGAAAATTAGGTAAGCCGGTGGGAATCGAGTTGTATAGACGCCCCGCCAATGCTAGCTATACCCTAGCCCTACAAACACGTTTCCATGATTCATTTACCGGGATAGTTGTACAGTCGCCATCAAATATATCTGTACTCTTCAGGGTGCTCAAAAAATATCTGAACATGCACTCTAATTCCTTGACAATAGAGTCGTGTTCAGATATTTGTGAGCGCCTTGCGTGAATTTTACTCCACTTGTGATAAGACTGACATATTTGTGGGATTGCTCTGCTTGCCCTCGTGTAAAGAACCACTTCAGTTTTTTAAAATGATTCTACTAACCTAACCGAAAATAAAAAAAAACTTTATTAAACCCTTTTCCCTACATTTGATATCTCTAATGATGCATGAGACCTAACCACGCTAATGCAACGTAATAAATAACATTAAGAGGAGGGGCAGGGCAAGCTCTCTCCATACAAACTTTGTGCAGGATTTACTTCGTTTGTGTTTGCATTAAAGTTATGATTTTTGGTCAGTATGCTTATTTTTCTGATAGCTATTTCGTGATGTAATTTTTTTTTTATTAAATTTTTGTCTTTATTTTTTAATTTTGAATTTTGCAGTTTTTCACGTGTCATACAGGTAGCACAACTTTTTTTTGCTTGCAAAATCTAGTTTCACATACTCCTAAGGGGTGCGAATAACATACCAAAAATGCAGCTTTACATCTCGCTTTGCGATTTTAATGTACAATTTCACTGCCCTAGTCAGTATGCTTATTTTTCTCATAGCTATTTCGTGGTGTAATTTTTCTTTTATTAATTATTTTTTTATTTTGATTTTTTTTGAAATATTTAAAATTTTCACATCACGATCTTCGCATATCTAATATTTACAACCAAAAAAAAAATTATATTTGTTAGTGCCAAAACCGACGAATAAAACCTGCACAAAGTTTGTATGGGGAAGGCCTTGCCCTACCCTGCGCCTTAAGAAAGAAATTCCTCAACCAGCCGGTGTCCACACAATATTAGTGTATTAGTAAGTATTAGTATTGGAATTTCAACCATAACGGCTAACACCCACCAATAATGTCGCGGTACGTAAGTCCATTGACCTGTGCCAGCTCACTGCCGATAAAAGAATGATTCTAGTTTTTTTTTATGGTTGATGTCCTGTTTTGGCCAGCAAAGCGGCCAGCGACAGATAGTGTGTGGGATAACCTCACCCTGTGGAAAAACACAAAAACAAATAACAAACAATTAATTAAGATCGAGAAATGTTAGATGACAATTTTAGGTACAATTTTAAAAGAAAGTTATAAAAAGACAGAGTCGTAAGACTAGAGGAAAGATAAATTTAAAATGGAGAGCAGAAATTATGGAGAAACAAACATAAATGTGCAAAAATAAAGAGTGATGGGAACATGAAAATTTTACACAGTAAAAGTGAGCAATAATAAAAACAGTAAGTCAACACGGATTTTAGGCACTCTTAAGCGGGTATTACACTGTCCTGTCAGGCGTCCTAACTAGTGGAGGGGAGTTGAAGCATCTCGCTCTAACGTATAGGTCGGAACCCTTCTAAGTGTCCTGAATTCAGGACAGTGTAATACCCGCTTTAGTGATACTTTTATCTTAATTTTATATGAAAGATAGATAGATAGAAACATATATATATATATATATTTTCCCGGCTACCTTTATCCCGGCCTATATCTTCGGCGGGGTGAGGGAACTCCAGCTTGACGATTAGATCTACGCTGTTCAGCGAGAAATCTGCATCTTAACAACTTCGGAGAGGTAGGGCACAGCAAAATGTCATCTTGCTCGAATTTGGAGCAGCCCAACTGGGGAAGTACCTCCGCCTTGCAGAAGACCACAGCCATAATAACATTATATACTCAGGTATGTAGTGTTGTGTTCCTGGAGGTGAGCAAGGTTGCCAGAGCTCCCGAGGATGCACTGTGTTGAGAGTGAGGGAGCTAAATTGGTCCCTTCTGCTGTCAACACAGTGCATCCTCAAATTTTATAAAGGGTCGACAACGCGCACGTGACTCCTTTGGAGTTGCGAGCGTCTATAGGCTGCGGTGTCCGCTTACCATCAGGTGGACCGTGTGCTTGTTTGCCACTGTCGTAGTATAAAAAAAAAGATTGATCTCGCTCTCTCTTATTTGGGTAACCGTAATTTCATCATCAGGGTCTACCATATGGGTACTAACATAGGGTTTAAGATTTATTTTTTGCATCTGTTACTAACATATTTAATGGACATTGTCTGATTTAAATAAATTGAATTGAATTGCATTAATAAGACGTACCCCCCCCCCCCCCCTTCCTGGGCAGTCATATAAATAGGCTGGATTGGAGCTACTATGATCCTAGTAGCTCCAACCCAGCCCATTTATACCAATATTTCCGAGCTTAACCCTCACAGCGCAAATAACACGCACCGAACAACGCCATAAGGTTCAATTTTATTTAGTAATAAACGGTAAGGCCGAATACACCCCTAGTCAGCCATCTACTCCACGCAGCCACGTAATCCACGTATGCCACGCTACCCAAGCCACCTAAAGCACCCTAGTCACGTTTACACACGACAGTATGTAAACATTTTGACGACCGCTTTAGCTTAGTTGGTAGTGACCCTGCCTGCGAAGCTGGGGTCCCGGGTTCGAATCCCGGCCGGGGCATTTATTTGTGTGATGAGCACGAATATTTGTTCCTGATGGGTCTTGGATATTTTCTATGTATTTAAGTATCTATTTTATCTATATAAGTATATATATATATATATATATCGTCGCTTAGTACCCATAGTATAAGCTTTGCTTAGTTTGGGACTAGGTTGATTTGTGTAAGATTGTCCACAAATATTTATTTATTAACATTGGAAATGTTTCTTGTATCGTACGGGCTACAGGTATAGAGGGTGGAAATACTGGAAAGTGAAAAGACACCTTTTTAGGGTTCCGTAGTAAACAAGGAAAAGGAACCCTTATAGTTTCGCCATGTCCGTCCGTCCGTCCGTCCGTCCCCCGTTTTTCTCAGTAACCGTTAGTACTAGACAGCTGTAATTTGGCATGAGTAAATATACAAAAAAATCTTTAAAAAAAAATGTTTTATGGTACCTCCCCTACATGTAAAGTGGTGGTGCATTTTTTTTCTGCCAAACCCCATCGTGTGGGGTATCGTTGGATAGCTCTTTTAAAAATATTATAAAGTTTCTAAAAGCATTTTTTGATTAAAGAATTGGTTAGCGTGATATTAAAAAATGCCCACTAGGCATATAAAAAAATCATGGTAGTAGTATATACGATGAATTTAAAAGGAAAACTATCACAGCTAAGTAGACATTACTAGTTAAGGAGTAATAGTCGAACTTCAGAAATGTACTTTGCAAAAGCAAACTTTCGTTCAATTTCCATTGATACCTTAGATAATGTTGTTAATTCTGTCTGTGTGTGCAGAAAAAATGTTTACGGGCAATAGGCAGCGCTCGATTTGATGATAGCTGTAGACCACTTTTCCATAAGTTCAAAATTCTTCCCTTAGCTTCCATGTACATTTTAAAGGCATGCGTATTTACCAAAAGTCATCCACAATATTTTAAGGAACTTGACGAAATATTCGCAAAAGAACTGCGAACGCAGTATAAAAATCGGTTATATTATCCAGCATGTAGATGTGATATATATAGGAAAAATTCGTTTAATATGTGTATTGTTTTATTCAATAAGCTCCCAAATGAGTTGAGAATGTTGCATGGCAAAGTATTCAAGACAAAGCTAATGAAGTGGCTTCAGGACAATTGTTTTTACAGTGTGAAGGACTTTTTAAATTTTAATGGATAAGGCTGGACTTGTTACTGTTACCGAATGGCTCAATTATTTTTCTATTTTTTATAATATTATATTTTTGACATGTTAATTATTTATATTTTTATGATTCGAATTCTATAATTTAATGTGAAACAATAATTTGCATGTTGACATATAAGTCGACTGAATACTGATACTTTAATTATTTTAAGACCTTATATGTAACGTATTCTAGCAAATAAATATTTCTATTTCTATTTCTATTTCAAAAACATACTTAGTAAATATAAGTTTGCGAACTTTTTAGTCCACATAATGTAACGGGTGGACAACTACGGAACCCTACCTTGCGCGTGGCCCGACACGCACTTGGCCGGTTTTTTTTTGAGAACGGATAAAGCTAGAGTTTGAAACAAAGTTTTCCTGAAAGGTCTTGGGAAGGAGCAATTTCGTAGGGTGGTTCTTGGGATCTAGGTCCTCGTGAAGATGAGCAGCATCCTTGCAAAAGTTCAGTAAAAGGTAATATAAGCCTGTTGTTTGCCTCTACTTACTGTGATTTTGTATTGTACTGTATCCTTTAATTGAGGTGTGCAATAAAGAGTATTTGTATTGTATTGTATTGTATTGTATAAGTAGTACGGTAGTGTGACCGGTATCGTTAGAAAGGTCTTAACAAGCAGGTTATGACGGTACAGGTCTTTTGAAGATGTGACCTTCGGTTAAGGAGCAGCGATCCTTGAAAAAGATTCGGTAGGAGGTAATATCGTACCGTGATGAGAGAGTTACCGTTGAAAAGGGCTCAACAAGCAAATTATATCGAAAAAGGTTTTGTGAGGATCGGATCTTCGGTTGGGGAGCTTTCTGAAAAAGGTAACGTTGTACGATAGTAAAGGCACAGACACATGGTACAGGCTACAGGTAGAATGTTAAAAATAACAAAAGTAAAATGTTTTTCGGAGTTTCAATAATTACTTTAAAATGGTCAAATAATTTATACCTACTACTCGTATGATGATTCATTATTGTTTTAAAAATCCCCTATTCACAATCGACGTATATGTCTTGTGTTTGTATTACTTTGTCACTTGAAACCTGCGACGCAAGCGTATGATAGTCAAGTGTTTCCAAGTAAGTTAGTGTTGGGTACTCGTTCTTGTGGATGGTTGTGTGTGTGATAATTATCAGCTCGGCATTTATAAAAATCCACAGATCTCGTGCCTCTCACGACCTTCAGGTACATTGAAAATGAATTTAATATTAATCGGTTTTCCACATTTATATACATTAAAAAAAAATCTTCAATTCACGCATGCTTTCGTCTCAATCGATTTTTATCTTTTATCTACGCCCATATCATAAATCCTGTAAAATGCTTTTAGAAACCGTAGGCAATGACCAGCATTTTATTACCACTTATCTGTGGTAAAAGGTTACAGCAGTAACATATTAATAATATAATTAAGATTTCCTATTCGATAACGTAAAAAAATTCAAATTAGGAACATCATACAAAACCAACTAAATTTAAATACCCCTATCCTAGTACCTATCACTGTAAATGTGTAAATTCAAATTCAGTCGATTTTAGCTCGAACGACATGAGAATAGGGACTAAGTATTAATTGGACTATGATTTAAAAAGAAGCAGTCAGGCTTTTGTTCGGCTGCCACTGATTTCGCCAACTCCGCCATTTTGGTTATTGTGTAAAAATTGTTGTAATTATTTTATTTCATTTCATTTCATTTATTGCAATAATAAATATTTATTTACAATTATTATTATAAATAAATATGTTCTATTTTTGTTTCGATTTGCTTCTTTTTCAATTTGTATATTAGATTAGCACCTATAAATATGTTACCTACCGGTAGGTATCACTGGTAGCAATGAAGGTCATTTACCTTCGGCTTCTGAACCCATCTTAGAGTATCTATAATATGTTTGTGGATACGAATTTAACGCCTCTCATTATATACTAGTTATATTTATAAACTACTATAGGTAATCGTATGACTTTCTAATGACACACGAACATTTAACAGATGGCATGGCACTAAAACCACTTGACCCAGTGTTATCGCTCCTGGTATACTCAAGTGTACTGCGGTGTGTGTAGGTGTACTTAGAATTACCTCTATGAATGATAATATCGTTTTTAAGAGAATGAAACAGACTTCATTGTATGCATTAAATTACTGTAATCAGCATATTTCACTATAGAGGCAGTGTATCCTGTGTATCTTACGCAGAAAGAAATATATTAGGTTGTTCACACCAAACGTGTGGTGACATGTATCGCGATATTTCGACAACGGATGCATTGCACAACCTGTTGTAATACAAAAGTATAAATAGACGAAAGACGTGTTTATTACTGCATTTAAATTTTAAATATACTTCAAAATGGATCAAGAGCAATTAAAAAATTCGATCGACGACTATCAGCAGAGGATTTTTATTAAGTTTGGTGTGGGTCTCGGCTGGACTGCGAAGCAAATTCATAAACAACTAGTGCAATTATTAGGTGGTCGAGCTTACAGTCAACGTACAGTAGAATCGTGGGTGACTCGATTTAGGAAGAATGATTTTGAGATCGGAGAAAGAAGAGGAGGTGACCACAGAGAATCAACAGATTGGGAGCAGAGAAAGCATGATGTTGAGGAGCTGTTGAAGGATCATAAAGGTTATTCAGTGAGTCACATTTCCCAGCGGTTAAACTTGCCAATCAGTTCAGTTTGGATGATTTTGACAGAAATTCTTCATTTGAAAAAGAAACTCGGTAAGTGGGTACCACACAGATTGACTGGAAATCAAAAAGATCATCGACTATTAGCTGTCAAATGTAACTTATCTGAATATAACAAACACCCTGCTATGCTCAAGAGAACTCTGGCCATCGATGAAAGTTGGGTGTCCCTGTATACACCTCCGGACCGAAATCAGCGAAGGTTCTGGCTGGGGAAAAATGAAGAGGCTCCGCATGTTGTGGCATATAATGTTCACGAGAGGAAGAGGATGCTATTGTTAGCATTAGATTATAACGGCATCGCATTTTACAGGCTTCTTGATGAAGGTCAAACAATGACTGCCTTATTGTATATTTCTATCCTAAATGAAGAAATACCAGAATGGATGAAAAAACAAAAATGTACTCATCCTATACTGCTTCAAGATAATGCCCGCCCGCACAAAAGCCGGATAGTTACAGAATTTTTAGAAGAAAAAAATAT
The DNA here is from genome assembly GCA_951800055.1 of Cenopis cana. Classification (NCBI taxonomy): domain Eukaryota; kingdom Metazoa; phylum Arthropoda; class Insecta; order Lepidoptera; family Tortricidae; genus Cenopis; species Cenopis cana. The sequence goes on along the minus strand of OX637475.1, from coordinate 24,296,373 downwards.
AAGACTTTGGACACATCCACCTTACTCGCCAGATTTAATGCCGTTAGACTACGGTAGTTAGACTGCTTTGGTGAATTAAAGAGGATGTTACGAGGAAACACGTATGATGATTGGGAACAATTAATAAATTCACTAGAAAACATAATCACACTAGGTAAAGAAAATCAAAAGTTCAAAAGTGTACAGAAACTTCCAGAGCGTTGGAAGGCAGTAATGGATAGCGAGGGAGATTATATATAAATTATTGCCATACTATACATTAAAGTCTCTTGTATGTCAAATAAATGCTTTTTTTCTTACCACATGTTTGGTGTGAACAACCTAATAAATTGAACCATATACACAAATATGCTCAAAAACTTAAGACGAACTTCTTCTATTGCAAATGTCCCGCTCTAACACGCGTGAGTTTGCAATTGACTATCCCACTCTCTACGGAACTGTGCGCGTAATTTTCGTAAATTTTTAGTACATTTTTGGGTGAGAAAAATACATGGCTTACTATATTAACAATATTAATCCCGACATCCCTCATACCATCAAATACGTTTATTTTAGTATTATTTTCTATTCATCATGTTACCTAAGATTGAAATAAAAAGAGTTTTAAGATAGAAAATAGAGGTATGTTTGGCATTTTTTTCTATCGAACAAAGTTTTGCAAATTGTGTAACGGACATCCGACGGCACTAGGTCTCAAATATAACATCGTATTTTTTTACATTTTTAATATGAAGTATTTCGAAATAAAACCGTTTACCAAATCAAATTTTTACTATAACTTATTTGTTCCGAGTCTCAAAGATATAGGCTAACGATTATTGTATATAGATTACTTCAAAACATATCTAAAAAATAATCACAAACAGACAATTGCATGAAGAAATCTGTATTTCATTATTTGTTTTAAATATTGTTCGCGCGTCGACATATGTATATTATAATCACAAATAAATACTGAAACCTCAAATAAACAATCAAATAATAACTCAACGACACGACACTTGTATTGCAGAACAAAACGAGCGCGCGCCCTGTAATTGCGCCACACGTAAGAGATAGAGAGGCTTAATTATATATTCTGTTAATAATGTCTTATATTCAAGAAATACGAAGCCATTTTATTTGTTTTACTTTATAACTTACATGATCATTAAAAACGAAACTCAAAGTAATAGACCGTAAGTGATAGAGAGGTTCTGTTTTTTACAAAATGTAGGCCAACTCAATACCCCGACGGCTTTTTTTCATTTTTTCGATATCGCTATTCATTTTCAAGATATTTCCGATTTAGTACGACAAGACACCAAAAAAATTGGAAATTTTTCGACATTTTAGCAACTTTTAAAATAAGTTTTTTGTTTTCTTTTTTAGTTTTTTATACCATTTTGTAACCCTTGCCAAGGGGCATCTTTTGACACCTCAATCATCCACGTAGCCCTAAAACTCACGAGACCAGGGCAATGTATCACTCTCGCTGAAATTGGAGGCCTTACCGAAGCGATCGAAAAAACATTTTCAATGTTAATAAAACATTACAAGTACATAGCGGGTGCCGCACCCGATGGTGCAGTAAGTTGGTTTCATCCTTCGCCGGTTTCGATTTGTCTAACGCAGAGAAGTGTCACCGTTATCGCGCTCGGAAAAAGTTAAAGTTAGTAGTAGTAGTAAAACTTGTACAGAATAACAATCATGAAAAATACAAAAGCAAATATGTACTATGTACAAAGCATCTGAGGCGAGAGAAGATTCGAGTGTACAGTCGGGCACGAGTGCTGAGTTTGCGCCAAAGGGCTTCGACGTCTGTCGCTCCCTCTACTTTGAGGACGAGACTCTACCGAGAACGAAAACGCAAAGACATTGCAGTACAAACATTTAAGAGCTATATGGATAAAAAATGTTTTACGACAAATTGGATGATTTTTGCAACATATGTGACCCGATTTGGTGGAGCAGTCGTCTGTCTCCGCTGAAGGCAGACTCCGCCGTTGCCGTTTACGCGCGCTCTATCGGATATTGAGTCGACATCGATAGTTTTATGGTGTGTTCTCATTGTGCGAGTTTTTTTAAAGAAGAATAAAACTCCTCTGCCCGCAACCGTTAATGATTTTCAGTATCCCGAAGAAAAAGATCTACCCGAGCTGTGTCCAATTTCGGAACGATTTGTTGCTCCGAGACTACCATTCATACGAGTTGGTAGATTCTGATTCGCTACTTAACAATCCTATAGTTCGCAGCGTGTTGCAACTTCAAGCATACAATAGTAAGTTCCGTGAACAGCCAGTATCCAAACAACATTTTGTGCAGTTCTTGTATAAGCGCACGGTTCGGTTAATATTGGTAACAAACGCATACGGTGCTCTCGTCAATACCGCCGATACGTACGCAGAGCGGACACGAATCTTCGACATGAAGGCGTTGACAATCAAATCAAATCAAATCATTTTATTTTCAGATAACATTGATCCATACAAAATACATTACAAATTAAATTTTTGCTGCAGTGGGTTCTCTAAGAAGACTTCGTAATTTCCTTCCCATCGCTACCAAAATTGCGCTCGCTCAGTCGCTACTTCTCCCTATTTTAGATTATGCTGACGTTTCCTATACTGATCTCTCAGAGGATCAACTTAATAAGCTTCCCAACTAGCAAAATTTCGTCATATAATGGTTGCGGCAACGTTTCTGCGGCAACCTTTTAGCTCTTACTATTAGTCATAGAAACGTAATCAGAACGTGTATACAACGCGATTTGGGCCCATTTTATTCAGCATTTCAGTCATATAAAAGTTGTATAACTGCAACCACCGCCACTTATAGATCTTATAATAATCACCGACGTGACTATCTTATTACAATTTAGCTGTATATTAGCAACTCATATGACTTTTATATGACTGATTTGATCTATAACTTCCACTTATATGACATATTTGTGGAGTAATTGCATCCTTGGCAACTAAACAGAATATAACTCGATACTACAAGCGCAAGTGTTTGTGGAAAAAGGAATTTAATTGGTTTGCATTGGATGACGGTAAGTATTTTTTTTATCCGCCATGATGTTACATGTTTTTATTAAGAATGCTCATAACTTCGGCGTATGGTAGAAATGTATTGCGAAGCTAAGTTTATTGATGAAGTAAACTATGTTTCATAGTAAATATTTAATGCCCCACTGTAATTTTTAGTTAATTAAATATAAATTTAATTAATATTGTTGATTGTCTTGAACGCCGCGGTTATACTGCATTTATCCAGCTATTAAGCTATATAATCGCATCTTATATAGCAAGTTTAGCGGTCCAAGCGCCATTATACATTTGTCGGACATATTTTAGGGTTCGTTAGAGTTTCTGAAAAAACCTTTTTAACAGATTTTTGTATTTTACTTCTAGAGACAACTAGAACCATAAAATATGGTCATTGTAGCTGATGTGGGCTGTTTTTAGGGTTCCGTACCCAAAGGGTAAAACGGGACCCTGTTACTAAGACTCCGCTGTCCGTCTGTCCGTCTGTCACCAGGCTGTATCTCAAAAACCGTGATAGTTAGACACTTGAAATTTTCACAGATGATGTATTTCTGTTGACGCTATAACAACAAATACTAAAAAGCAGAATAAAATAAATATTTAACATGATTTTTTTGCCGGTTTTATAGATAATGGTACGGAACCCTTCGTGCGCGAGTCCGACTCGCACTTGGCCGGTCTTTAAGAAAAGAAGACTATATGACTCCAAATCGCTGAATAAGATACTCATATATAACATGTTCTATAATTAGCTTTTATATGACAGCATGTAACATTTACAGCTATTGTCCTGTATAAGTTACATGATGTCATATAATAGCAACCTACATTGCTTTTACTCGACTGCACTTGACATGTCGTATAAGTGACTGTTACTCGACTAAATAGTCATATAAGCCTCGTATAAAAGTGACTTATTCTGCATTTCTTATATGACTTATTAGTCATATAAGCAAGTCGAGTAAACGTTTACTCAGCACCATAGTATGACTAATATGCTGAGTAACTAAAAAGCTGCATAAGCTGGCTTTATACGACAGGTGCTGTAAAATTCACGTTTACATGACTTTTATATGATTTATTAGCTGAATAAGCCCAATCTTATATGACTACTTTGCTAGTTGGGTTGAGCGTATTCAAAATTTATGTATCAGGTTCATATTTGGGTTACGCAAATATGACCACGTATCCAGTTTCCGCTCTCAGCTCAAGTGGCTTCCTATTCGACTCAGACGTGACTCTCACATTCTCGCCCTCTTATATGGAATTCTTTTTAACCCAGCAACTCCTCGCTATCTCAAGTCTTTTTTAGTATGGTGAGTGGCTAAAATATCCATCCTTATCTGTTCGGCATTGTCCTGGCACCATTTCAATCTGGACTTAAAAATGCGCTTGGACTCCGCCATGCACTCGTACAAGGGCCCGCTAGACGGTTTCCCATGCGACAGACTGGAATAACAAAGACTTTGCCTTCTCTATGTCTTCTGTACTAAATGATGAGGAGCAGATTTTCACCAAACTGTCACTTTCCATTATCACGTGTTTATTTTATATAAAGCACAGAGCCTTATTCACAATTAAATTGCATTGAATACACTTAAGTAAATTAGGTGACGACGACATATTGACTTTAACCGGCAGAGCGCATAGCCTACCGACCGTTACATACGCACACACACGTCAAGCGCGCGGACGAGACAATGACATGAAGGTATTAATTAGTCAACGTGTCGACTTTCAGATCAGCATTCAATAGATTTCAACTAGCTAAGCATAAGGGTGACTGGTAATTGGACCTATTCCTTGAAAGGGGTTATACTAGAGCTAATTTGCATTGATTTTGACCCAGTCAACCGGGGGTCTAAACTCAGTGGTTTTCAAATTATTCGAGTTTTTCGATGTTTTTGAAAAATCCCCAACTTTCGACCTAAAAATTGTAATTTTGAAAAAAGTACCTGCATTTTGATGGTACAAAAACATTTTTCTGATAGCCAACGAAATAAATAATTATGTCAGGAATTGCCAACATTTTAATTATAAAAGGGTTTGAAATCACAAGTGATTTTTTTTTTTCAAATGTTTTTGCAATCGAAGAGGATTACTTAAAAAAATGTATGACACTTGGTGTACAAATTACAGGATAAGCTTTCCAAAAAAGTACAAATGTACACAAATTCAACAAAAACATTAAAAATAATAACAATAATAGCACAGCAGGTAGCAGATTTGCTAGAAGCATGCCCGACCCGAAATCGGTTTGTTTGTGTCACTTTCGTCCTCTGTGTGCTCTGCTTGCCTTCGTTTGTCTTATATTATCTTATCTTTTAAGGTTAGGGGTCGCAGCAAGTTGCCTTCGGTACAAATTCTGATATTTTCGCGTTTATTCGAGGCTTAATTATCTTCATCCAATAAGTAATCAATTAGTTGATAATTGTAGTAATAATTATAAAAATACTTTATTACTATAATTTTATTGCAATATCCTAGCCTTATAATCTTAAGCAAATACTTATACTTACATTCATTTCATAAAGGAGTTACAATTTCAAACAATGCCATTGTTTATCATAACTATAACTATCTCATTCTGTAACTCAATACGTATAGGTATGTTTGATTATCTCACACAGTTCAAGGGCTTGCTTACACACATTCCAGTGACGTAACGAACATGTAACAGAACTATATCTTGTTATATAGTCAGGGATCGTTTTTCAAGAAGTAGCATGCAAGAAGCAAGTCGTGTAACAGTTGGGGTGACAACGTTATCTGAGGGTTTAGACCCTGCAGAATACGGATCTGCCTGTCTCCATCCCCAAATTTGAGCCGGAAGTATGTTAAACCGGAAAATGTGTAGCCCGATTTGCCGATACGATTTGCCGCTTGCACAGTTTAGAGACGCGTTTTCTAGTTCAGGGCCTAGACTAATAGACTAAACTGTCATTTACATAACACATAATTGGGCCATTTTACGGAAAGTACGAGTACACTTTTTTCCCCCTATATCATTCGAAAGTGCTTTCGATTCTGAGTAGAAAAAACCCAATTTTATATAAATTAAAAAAAAAAAGTCGAGTGTACAACTTTCCGTAAAATGGCCCAATTTAATATGTAAGTACATTTCCAATGCTCGATTTTTGCAAGGGTTGCGAAATCTGTGAATTTTTATTTATAACTCGGGCACACCAAGCGGCCCAAGCAGCGCAATGCGCGTAGCCGCACGAAGTGACAAACCCAAAGCACACTCGACCCTAACCGCATACCAACTAAGTGGAACTTTTTCCTCGCCTGTACTATTTACCGCCTGACTCATCTAAATGTTCTAATTCGTGCCAAGTTTGTTTTGTACGTGTGCAAGTTCGAGCTAGTAACTGCGATTCATTATTATCTCAACCCTATTCCGTTACTAATAAGATTGAGTTGGGCTAATCACTTTACAATGCAACTTGTAAAAAATGCTTGTTATATGCAACTCTAGTAATACTAGAAAAACAAGGATATAATGTATTAATATGAATACCTATTGTAGCTATGTTTCATTCCGGTGTTTTGTTTGCACTTGTGTGAGACTGATATATTTTCTTATGAAATCCCACTTTTAAATGATAAAATTATTAACATAAGAAGATCCCAAATAAAAATAAAAATTACCGAGTAACAGTCATGACTTAAAGTCTTCCCCTATTAATATTATTTCTATAAATAATGACTTGGATATTCGTACCGTTACAAGTTACACATTTCTGCCACGGCGTGCGCTGCGAATGCTGCGATCGTTTTACTTACCGCCACCACGTACTTCGCACATAGCCAATAATGTAACGGTGCGTGAAACGGAACGTTACACATAAACTTTCTGGCTACTTTAAGTATTCTAAATTTTAAATTTTGAATTTGAACTTCGATTTCCAATTCCACGTGACACTGCGCAGCCATTTTCTGGCAGTTCAGTTCAGTTCAGTTCGATCTTACTGGGTGATCGATAAACAGATCTGCTGATCAATACCAAATCAAATTTAAATATTTTTATTTTATTCATAACTGTGTGTGAATTCTTAGCAGTGCACGTTGTAGTTTACCAGTAAATTGTGTTCTTCAGTGCAGTTTAATCATACAGTTTTCCAAGGCACATTATTGTAAGTTCCTATATTTTTAAATCTAATTGTATATTCTTCAGTTACCAATTAGAATAATAGGCTAAACGCAGTATCTGGTTGTTCCAGGTGCCTTAATTTATATATAATAAATACCTCCTGCCCTCTCCTGCATTTTCTTCCTCCACTCCTCCGTTCCACCTGCTGACGACTCGCACCCTCGCACTGGCGCCCTCAACGTGTCAAACCCACCCCATTCCGGATCAACACCGCTGAGCTACCTACTCCACAACAGCAGCCGACAAGCCTACCAGTCTACCCTACCCTTACCTGGAAACTACAACAAGAACCACAGCAAGACCACAATAGTTTTCTATATCTCTTTTTATACATCCTTGTAATAGTTAATTATATTACGATTACATTTTCAAAATTCCAAAAGGTACGTAGTCTACCGAACCCAAATTTGACATCCCTCTCTCGGCCTAAAATAATTTTCTTATTAGTCCCTCGAACTATATAACATCGATTTAACTGCACTATAATAATTCGACACCGCTCCTAGTCAAATTGCTTCCGTTAAACCATAATACAAATGTCAACGTGACTTTAACCATCCCAACTAAAACCTAACCCTACTCTCGCCTCATACCATATTTATTATAATTAATTAGGTATCACTTATCTCTCTCGCTAAGATCTTTAATTTGCCATCTTGCCTAGTAGATTGCCGCGATACTAAACAAAACACAGTACAACTAATAATACATACCCACCTACATACAATAACACCATCCAAGATTTCCACTGAAATCAACACAATATTGATTTGCCTTTGGTGTTTTTAAAACTCAACTCGAGTCACCGAACCGTAAATCAATACTCACTATACGGCAGTGCTGTTGGAGCATATCCTCCAGTGTATCCTACACCGATAGTAACAACACTTAAGCCTTATTTAAATTATTCTTTTAAAACCAATATTAACCCTTGACTTTAATAATAAAATAAATCAACACTTACATATTCAGAAACTTTTAATTAAAATCTCAACAAGCACTTCTTTTCATAAAACCAATTGCACTTCACTTATAGTCTCTATACTCCAGACAGATAACAATGAATCCAACACTCTTGAATAAACCTGAGCTGATCTACGAACTCAAGCTCAGAAACATCCCATTCCCAAGCTCTACACAGGCTGACGAACTACGACAATTGTTGACTCCTGACTTGTTAGCCGATCCTTGTGCCTCTCATTCCAGTCCTTACTCAATTGAAATTGACCTCAAAGAGATCAAAAAGTGTTTAGCACTAGTTTCTTCACAAATTCTTTTAACAACCACCACTTCTGCGAATCACGATAAAATAAGCACTAATTTAAATCATTTATCAGGCAGAATTACTCGTCTAGAGGTTTCGACAGAATTATCTTCCGAAATCGTACAAACTTACAAAGACATTTGTGAACAATTGACAGAATGTCAAAGAAAATTCAATTTTCCACAAACGTCATCATTTACACCAACGTCAAGTCATTATGCATCTGCGACCTCTTTGGTAGAGCCAAGTACTAATTTTCACTTACTTACTCAGAAGTTAACCAACCTCTGTGAAACAAAACCGGTTGATTTAAAGAAATATAACTATAAAGGCGATAGTTGTCCGCGCGATTTCATACGAAACTTAGAAGAGTTCGCAATAGCACGTAACATTGACGATAAACGTTTATACAACTACATATACGATTTCTTATCAGGAACAGCTCTAGATTGGTATAGGTCAAAGAAATCTATCTTGACTGATTGGAAAACATTCAAGGAACATTTCTTTGAAGACTTTGAACTTCACAACCATGATTTTAATTTAATGCAAAACATTCAGTCACGTAAACAGAAGCCTAATGAACGTGTAGTTATATTTTTCTCAGCTATGGAGGCACTCTTTTCAAAACTACATGAACCCCTTTCGGACAATACTAAAATCAACATTTTACGAAGAAATATGAGTCCGTATTACAGTTCTAAACTACGTCCCACAGATGTCACAACAATAGATCAGTTATTCAAAACGTGCAAATGGTACGAAAGTTGTAATACTGATTCTTATTATAACCCAAACACCATTGATCAACCAAATTACAAACATGATCAACCCATACAACCCCATATACCACCATTTCCATATAAATCATCGATCCATACTGTAACAGCTAAACCATCAACGTCGTTACGATTCTCCTGTCCTCGTTGCAGAACTAATGAACATACATTAGAAACCTGCACTAGTAAAAACATAGTATGTTTCCGCTGTGGTGAACAAAATGTCACATATCCGAAATGCACTAATTGTCATAATTTTTCAAAAAAACGCGTAAAGGAGAAAATTAACTTAAACAAAACTACTGCTACAGAATGGAACCTTTGGTTAGACACTTTACGTTTATTCATGTCATCTTATAAAACTACTTCTGCACTTTTTAATAGAAACCCTAATGACGAACGTCCCTATGTCCAGGTACAATCAAACAACTTAACTTTATGCGGTCTCCTGGATAGTGGTAGTGCTATTAGCATCCTTGGCAATAATTCCCATACAATACTTTTATCCCACGGTTACAAATTAAACCCCAAACATACAATTACCGGTACCGTAGCCAATGGCCAATCTATTCATTCCGTAGGTACAATACAAATCCCTATTTTATTTAAAGGAAAAGTGGCCATAATAACAGCTCATGTTATACCCTCTGTCAAGCAACCATTGATCTTAGGAATTGACTTCTGGAAGTTATTCAAGTTAGCCCCAGACATCCTCCAAACTTTAACGTCATTTACAGATAAAAATATCGATACATTAGTTATTGATACTCCTTCCAATCACGTCACTCACTACGATAACCTTTCAGACACTCAACGTCTCATTTCTGATACTATAATAGAAAAGTTTAAAAATATTTCAACTGAATCCAGACCTTTGGGCAAAACTCATCTCGTTGAACACCATATCGATACTGGTGATCACCCACCAATTAGACAACGCTGTTACCGACTTTCACCTGAGAAACAGAAAGCCTTATGCAAAGAAGTTGATGAAATGCTTAAACTTAACGTTATAGAACCCAGCGAAAGTCCATGGCTTAATCCTGTCATAATTACACCCAAAAAGGATGGAACATGGCGTTTTTGCATTGATAGTCGTAAATTGAATTCAATCACTAAAAAAGATGCCTACAAGCTCCCATTTATCTCTGACATTCTTGACAAACTAAAAAATGCTAAATACCTTTCTTCTATCGACATAGCCAAGGCTTTTTGGGAAATACCCTTACACCCCTCTGACAGACCTAAGACTAGCTTCCACGTACCTTCAAAAGGGACCTATATGTTCCGTGTTATGCCGTTTGGCTTGACCAACGCTCCTGCTACTCAACAGCGCTTTATGGATACCCTATTCCCATCAGAAAACCTTGACAATTCTGTATTTACTTACTTAGACGACATTATTATCATTAGTAACACTTTTGACGAACATATAGAGTTACTAAATAAAGTTTACCAGAGATTATCCCAAGCCAACATTACAATTAACTTCCCCAAATGCTCATTTTTCAAAAAAGAACTTAAATATCTTGGCTACATAGTAAATGAACATGGTTTACAAACTGACCCTGACAAAGTCAAAGCTATTCTAGATATTCCCATCCCTACGACCCCAAGAGAAGTTAAAAAGTTTTTAGGAACGGCTAGTTGGTATAGACGTTTCATTCCTGATTTCAGCACCAAGGTTGCACCTCTCACAAAACTTACTTCTACTTCCAAAAAAGCACCACCATTCAAATGGTCTACATCAGCAGACCAAGCCTTCAAAACTATAAAGGAAGCACTGGTTTCCACCCCAATCCTTGCTTGTCCAGACTTTTCTAAACCATTTGCTGTAAATTGCGATGCTTCAAGCTTTGGGATTGGAGCTATGCTCACCCAAGAGTTCGATGGAATTGAGAAACCCATAGCTTATATGAGCAAGTCACTTACCGGTCCTCAAAAGAATTATTCTATTACTGAAAGAGAACTTTTAAGTGTCATTCTTGCCTTAGAACATTGGCGTTGTTATTTAGACAATGGTTTAAAGTTCACCATTTATACCGACCACTCTGCTTTACAATGGTTTCTCCATCTTGACAACCCTAGTGGACGTCTAGCCCGCTGGAGTATACGTCTTTCAACATTTAATTTTGAAATAAAACACAAACGCGGTAAAGAAAACATAATTCCTGACGCATTATCACGATCCCTACCAATAAATGTCATTAATTATAATAGTTCTCAAACAAACGACGATTGGTATAATAACATTTATTCAAAATGTAGCTTAAACCCAAATACAACTCCCGATTATATTATACATAATAATAAATTATATAGATACTCTAAAACAACCTCATTACTACAATCAGAATACAATTGGAAAGAAGTTATACCTTTAGAATACCGGATTCCCATCATCACTGAAAACCATTCCACCCCTACTTGCGCTCATTTTGGAACATATAAAACATACCATAGAATAAAATTGAAATATTTTTGGCCAGGTATGTACAAAGATATTTCAAATTTCATTGCTAAATGTGAGACTTGCTTAGCTTACAAGCACCAAACTCAACTTAAACTTGGTCTAATGGGTAAGCCTAAGCAATGCTCCCAACCATTTCAATGCATTTCAATCGACCTAATCGGAGCATTACCAACAACACTTAAACATAATAAATTCATTTTCGTTGTAACATGTTGTTTTACAAAATATTGCCTACTCTTTGCAATAAAACGCGCCACGTCATCTGTTATTGTTCACATTCTTGAAAATCTTGTCTTTTTAGTGTACGGTATCCCACAAACAATCATTCTTGACAACGGACCTCAATTTATTAGCCAAGAAATAAGTGATCTCTTCCATTCATACCAAATACCCAAAATACATTATTGCCCAATTAAATGCGCTCAGCCAAATCCTGTGGAAAGATACAACAAATTAATTACTGTAGCTATATCATCATTCGTAGAAGATGACCACAGGAATTGGGACGTCAATTTACATAAAATACAATTCGCTATTAATACATCAGTAAATGAAACTACCAAATACACTCCAGCATTCCTTGTATTTGGACACGAATTGGTCACATGTGGATCGGTATACAATAATTCTGACCTCACAGATGACATTATATTCGCGCCCAGAGACGAATACGCTGATAATATTGGTCTTCTTCAGCCTGTTTTCTCTGAAGTTCAAGTCCGTCTTTGGAGAGCACACCAAGTAAATTCGTCTTCATATAATAAACACCACCAACATTATGAATTTAATGAAGGTGACATTGTCTGGAAACGTAACTACACCATTAGTAATGCCCCTAAGCATTATTCAGTGAAACTTGCACCCAAGTTTGTTAAATGCTTAATTACCAAAAAGATATCACCACTCGTTTATGTCCTACAAGACATGAACGGCAAGATATTAGGTCGATGGCATATTAGAGACCTTAAACCCCTCCCCAAAATTCAAAAATAAACTCGTCTTTTATTTATTTAGCAATTTATTAGACACATATATTTATTCACAAATCTACTTACTACTTACGAGTTACTTTTCTCCGAATTCGTTAATTAATGTTATTGTATATATTATGTACACTTAATTAATTTAATAATATTATATCACCTCATCATCTATTCGGATCCATTAAGTCAATTGCAATTGTTTATTTTTATAACATTCACATTTTCGAACGCTTCTTCAGCGTAAGATGCTGAAGTGAATATTATAATATTTATAATTATTAATTACCTAACGAGTTTCTACAATGAAACTAGATACATACCTACGTATTTTCTTTTCAATACTACATGTATGTGTAGTTATGCACTTACAATACTTACATACATACTGCTAAAGTATGTTTATCCTAAAATGGATTATACCTTATAATTTGTAGTATTTCCTACAAATTGTGATGAATATTATTCAACTTATATATTCATTACTTGTTTATATACTTGTAAATATTTATTCATATTTCATACTTATTCAGCGGATGGTAACTGACTCAAAAGCCTTATACCATTGGAGGGCGATTTAACGAGTATGTCCTCATACACAGGAATACTCTATTAAAAGGCATTTTGGTTGAATATAGATTAACCAAAATACTGCAAGAATGATGGATGAATGGAATTAGTGGATGGTTAGTGTGTCTAAATCGCGCCTCTTGTAATATAAACATTGTAAATAACATCCTCACCTTCTAAATTCCTTTTCATCACAACCCATACCCCACTTTAATTATTTTTTTTAATAATACGGAGAAATCCATGTGGCCTTAAGCCCCAGGATTTCCCCTGCCAGGGCAGCCCCGGTAGTGTAACGGTGCGTGAAACGGAACGTTACACATAAACTTTCTGGCTACTTTAAGTATTCTAAATTTTAAATTTTGAATTTGAACTTCGATTTCCAATTCCACGTGACACTGCGCAGCCATTTTCTGGCAGTTCAGTTCAGTTCAGTTCGATCTTACTGGGTGATCGATAAACAGATCTGCTGATCAATACCAAATCAAATTTAAATATTTTTATTTTATTCATAACTGTGTGTGAATTCTTAGCAGTGCACGTTGTAGTTTACCAGTAAATTGTGTTCTTCAGTGCAGTTTAATCATACAGTTTTCCAAGGCACATTATTGTAAGTTCCTATATTTTTAAATCTAATTGTATATTCTTCAGTTACCAATTAGAATAATAGGCTAAACGCAGTATCTGGTTGTTCCAGGTGCCTTAATTTATATATAATAAATACCTCCTGCCCTCTCCTGCATTTTCTTCCTCCACTCCTCCGTTCCACCTGCTGACGACTCGCACCCTCGCAAATAATGCAACGTATTGCGTGACTCTAATATGTATTTTAACTAGAATATTCTAGTATGAACAAAAAAATGACTTGTTATAATAAAAACCGGCCAAGTGCGTGTCGGATCACGCACAACGAAGGGTGCCGTAAGCGACACCTACAAGTCCATTTTTAAAAACACAATTTAATACCTTGAATCAAAATAAATTATAGTTTAAAAAACCGGCTAAGTGCGAGTCGAACTCACGCACGAAGGGTTCCGTACCATTATCTATAAAAACGGCAAAAAAACCCCCATGTTTGTTGTATGGGAGCCGCATTAAATATTTATTTTATTGTGTTTTTTAGTGTTTGTTGTTATAGCATGAGATACAGCCTGGTGACAGACGGACACACAGACAGACAGACGGACAGCGGAGTCCTTTGGGTTTTGGGTTTTACCCTTTGGGTACGGAACCCTAAAAATTAGCTAGTCATAAGCAAGTAGAGTTTTTGAGTTTTTTGTTTCCAACCGCTGCCTGCCACTTTGCGTAGGTATGTATCAGTGGCGGCGCGTCAAAAATATTCTTAGGGAAGCCGGAAATAGTTTGCCGTTCTTATTCTTCATGAGCCGTACTAAAAGAACTGGTGTGGCTGAAAATTAGGCAAGCCGGTGGGAATCGAGTTGTATGGACGCTCCGCCACTGGTATGTATTGTCATCGCTCCACACCTGGCTGGAGGGCGTCCTACACTACGTTTGCCAAGCCGTGGTCTCCACTCCAGAACACGCCTACCCCAACGGTTGTCGGTTCTGCGACAGATGTGACCGGCCCACTGCCACTATGTAAAACTCAAAACCGAGTTCAGTGGCATGCCATGGGAGAGGCCTATGTCCAGCAGTGGACGAAAGTGCTGATGATGATGAAGCAAGTAGAAGTGAAATCACTCAATTTATTAACTGAAATCGTAAAAATAAAAACTAATTATTGCGAAAACCTGCTTTATCTTAGCTACGATAAGACTCAACTTAGTAAATTGTGTA
Organism: Cenopis cana; assembly: GCA_951800055.1. NCBI lineage: Eukaryota > Metazoa > Arthropoda > Insecta > Lepidoptera > Tortricidae > Cenopis > Cenopis cana. The sequence goes on along the minus strand of OX637475.1, from coordinate 24,281,325 downwards.
AAATTATTTTTATTAGCTTCAACTTTACCCAAGGCGCTGACACGCCTTGATAGAGAAAGATAGTCTTATTGTTATTCCTATAAGAGGAAATAGAAAAGAGTGGCATGTTTTGTCCCTATCACCGACCGACCATTTTTTCATGGTCGGATGGGTCGGGTTATAGGCACAGACAAACATCCATAAGCAATTCACTGGACACGCAAACCGGCAAAAATACGTAGTACAAATTTCGTATGAATATGAACAAATATGAGAAAGACATAGCCCCGGTCGCTCGTTGGCGCATCTATAACTACAGAGTACTTATATATTATCCCCCTTATTCATAAACGTCCATCAAACCTCTATTAGTTAACAAGCAAGCCGCTAAAGTTCGTTTGTCCTTATCTGTCACTCTGACATTTACGTTTGTGATAAAGGGACAAACAACATTTTAGTTCGCAGAGGTTTGTTAAGTTTTATGAATAAGGTGGTATATCTATGAGTCTATGACTTTACCGTAGGAAACAAGTAAACGACTCGGGTATTGCGTAAATACTCGCGTTTATTCAAGAAGGATTACCTTTTATACTTACACTAATTAGATACATGACATTGCATAAAATATAACTCCTCACACCTTCCCTCTTACAGAAAAAAAAAGATGTTTGCCATACTTTTTTTTCTTTACTGTTATGTAGGTATACATTTTATTTTGAAACATTTATTCAAAGTAGGGCTTAGTTCTATTCTTATGTACTAACATTGATTTTCCATCAACTTCGATCTCGACATTAGGAGATAAATCTTTTATAACTCGATATGGACCCAAATAAAGGTTGGCTAACTTATTTCCTACTTTATTTTTTAACAAAATCTTATCATTTACCTTATATACTATACTATTTGTTTTTAAATCGTACCTTAACTTTCTCATATTCTTAGATTTTATTAGATTGTCTCGTGCTTCTTTTTGACTTAATTGCAGCCTGTATTGTAATTCTTTGGGGTAGCTGTCATGGTTATACAGAGGTTGCACTACGTCCCCCAACAAGTTACTAGGCAAGTTACACTTCCTACCATACACAAGCTCAAACGGGGTGTACTTGGTTTCTGTATGTACAGAAGTGTTAAACGAAAAGCTCCAAAATGGCAGCCAGGTGCTCCAGGTTTCGGGATGATTATCTGTTTGGATTCGTAAGAATGCCGCTAAATGTTTATGTGTGTTTTCCAATGCGCCGACGCTTTGATGGTGATACGCTGTGGAGTCTGTTCGATATTAAGTAGTGTACTTACCTCTTTAAAAATGGTTGATAGGAATTCCGTACCTCGAACGGAAGCAATCTGCCTGGGAACACCGTACCTAAGAATGAAATTGTTTACAAGGGACATTGCTTCGTCTTTACTTTTTTTTGAAAACTTCAACAAATTTTGTTAATTCGCATTGTAAAGTGAGTATGTATGAATATCCATTATCATCGGTCTCTTGGGCCAAATAAATCTAGAAATATTTTTTCGAATGCATAAGTTGCAGTTGTTGTAATTACCATTGGTTCTTGAATTGGGATTGCATATTTATTCTTTTGACACTTGCCACAACTTAACAGAAATAATACTTTTTCACATTATCGTACATTCGCCTCATTCCCGCGTGACCACTGGTGGGCAAGAGCTGAAAGTCATTCAATATTATCCTTCGTTGTTCGCGGCCTTGGACGCGTATTATATCTTTTAAAATGCATATTTTTACTTTTGTCTGGCACTCCAGTTTCTTTATTTCATTCATCAATTTTTCTATAAATATTTCCATTAACTTATTTTTTACAATGTATATGATGTTTGTATTAATTTTTCCACAAAATGAGTCTAGCTCTTTCGCAAATTCGCCTGGCGATATTTGTGATGAAGAGTCTAGAAGTTTTATAAAAATAATGTTTTTAATGGAATCGTATAAAAATAAGTTATTCTCGTAGTCCTTATCTGACCTGGGATTCCTTTTCCATGTGTCCAACTCCATCTTACTTATGAATTTTAATTCGACTGAACCCGGTAGTTTATTGTGTTTCTAAAATTTTCGGCGATTCTTGACATTTGTTGTTGTTGTCCAAATTTTGTTTTATGTTTATGGCACATTTTTTGTTTGTCTTTTAAGTCTTATATAAGCACGTGATAACGCGTCCGCCGGCGCGTTATCCGACCCTCTTACATATTCAATAACAAAATCGTATTCTTCCAGCGCTAGCCTAAACTTTAATAAGCGACTTGAAGGATCACGCATTCCGAATAAATATACAAGTGGCCTGTGATGTCCGAATCATAAAACTAGTACCATATAGATAAGGCCGAAAGTGCCTGACGGCCCAATAAATTCCAACGAGCTCCTTTTCTATGGTTGGGTGATTTTTTTCTGATTTGTTTAGTGTTCTACTTGCATAAGCGACTGGTCTGTTATTTCCGTTTCTTAAAATCGCTCCTAAAGCGAAGCCACTTGCATCGGTTTGTTTGTAAAATAAACTTATTTTTTGGTGATAAATCCGGGTATTGTAGCACCGGAGGAGATGCGATTTTTTCCTTCGAGGTTTCAAATGATAGTTGACATCTTTCATCCCACGTAAAAGAAACGTTTTTCCTTGATAAATAATTTATAGGTATTGCGATTTCAGCGAATTGTTTGATGAATTTTTGACTTCATAAGAATTAGTAGGAACGGGATAATTTTTAATCGCAGCTATTTTATCTGGATCGGGTAACACTCCTTCGCTTGACACGACGTGACCTAAATATAAAAGTTCCTTTTTTAAAAACTCGCATTTTTTAGGATTTAACTTTAGATTTACTTTACGCAACCTGTTAAAAACTTCCATTAAATTTTTATTATGATCATTGATCATCTAGATTTTTGCCAAAAACTATGAGGTGATCTAAATACACTAAACATTTTTCATATGTCAGTCCTGACATGGCAATGTTCATCATTCTAGAAAAGGAATTTGGACTCGTCCTTAAGCATCCTGGTCATTCTATACTGGCCCGAGTCAAAAAGCTGTTATTGCCTACTGTTTACGTCAAGGTCGCACTGGTAATAGCCGTTTGCTAAATCTAAATGGCTAAAATATACACATCCTGAAAGAGAGTCTAAAATTTCTGTGATATTTGGAAGGGGAAATTTGTCATCCTGTATACAATTATTTAATTTACGATAATCTATTACAATACGCCATTTCTTTTCACTTGACCCGTCACCCTTTTTTGGGACTAACAAATGTGGACTAGACCACTCACTTGAGCATTTTTCTATAATTCCTTGGTGTAACATATTATTTAATTCATTCTGTATTATATTGGATGATCAAACAAACTTACCTGTAAGTGATGTTCGATCATCATTATATGAAGACACAGTCCTTCGATGATCACTTGTGTAGTATCCCCTTTTCCATTCCTCTGGCGTCACGGATTTATTTTTTAAAGCATTAGAGCAGAAAAAAATATATGCCAAACAGTCCCGCTCATTTGCCGCGGTTTAGTATCTGTGACCTGTCAACTCATTCTTTTGAAAGTTTCAGATTTACAACTTATCTAGGGACTTATGCTCTTTTTCTTAACAGGGTCCTCGGGTGGGATATAGTGATCATCGAAGGACAGGGTCTTCATATAATGATGATCGAACATCACTTACAGGTAAGTTTGTTTGATCATCCATTACATTTCGGACGTCCTTCGATGATCACTTGTGTAGATGTTTAAAGCCTATCAAATAATTGGAAGTAAATCTGTTAAAAATCAACATATCTTTATTACGACGTAACCGCTGTTACAATATTAATTATTCTAATCAGACTTTAGTTCCATCTGGTAACAAATTAAATCAACTTATTTGTACTTTGTAAATCGAGAGTACTCCTCATTTAAATTTACTTCCATCACTGAATAACCGCCCTTGCAAAACCTGTTTGATTTATTATTGGTCGGTTGTAAAACCTTGCAAACGTTTGTGATTGAGCGGTCCATCCTGCTGTTTTCCTTATCTCATCAATGTTTACTCCACGGCTGGCTGCACTGCAGCCGTAGTTGATGCGTGCCGGGTACTGTATGCAGTAAACATTGATATATCTATACCACTATCTTTTAATGTTTCCTTTATCCACCTACTAATCGTGGAGAATGAGGCCTTTTTAAACGGTCGTTTACACGTCAAAAATAATCTGTCTATTTCTCCTCTATTATTTTTAGTTTTGTAAATGTAATCTAGTAGTGCCTGAGCTGGGCAAATACTCAGGTCCTCTCGAAAAAATGGCAATACTAAAATTGGTTGACAACGGCCTGGATTAGTAGTTTTTATTGCATCTGGTATTTTAATCTCCAATTGAGTAGTACGTTTAGTAATCTGTTGAGTCTTTATTAAAGCGAAAGTTTGTATTCTATGCCCAGTAGCAATAGCAAGCAGTGTGGCAGTCTTTTTACTTAGATCTTTCAGCGAAAGACTGTTATTTAGGCCCAAGTTTTTGAAGTAGTTAAGAACTATTGACACACACATCCCATATTTGTTCATATTTGGGCAAAGAAGGTCTTAACTTGAAAACGCCTCTCAAGAAACGCTTGACGAGCGCTTGACTTGAAAAGCGGGAAAAAAGCCTGTGTATCCCAAAATGGGATGACCACAATTCCCTCTGCTTCATCTGTTTTGATTTTCCTCTGAGTTCTGAGTACAAGTGAAAAAGGAGGAAATGCATAAAAGTAAAATCCAGCCCAATCAATGGTAAAAGCGTCTACAGCATATGCTTCCGGGTCGGCATGCCATGATACATATCTTTTGCATTTATAATTGTGCCTAGATGCAAAAAGATCTATGTCAGGTATTCCTAGTTTGGCTGTAATTTCCTTAAATGCATCACCCTCTAAACTCCACTCAATTTCAGTCTTTATTCTCCTCGTCTCAAAATCAGCAACATAATTATCCTTTGAACTGATGTAAGAAGCATATAGCCATATATTTCTTTTTTCACACCATTTCCATATGTCTTCAGTAACTGAATGAAGCTGTGGGTACATTACACCACCCATTCAATTAATATAACTAATGGCCGTTGTATTGTCTATGCGCAACAAAATCTCAGTATTACTTGATTTTTTAGCAAATGTTTTTAAGCCCTGGAAAGCTGCCTTCAATTCTAATATGTGGAGTTGTTGCTCGTCTGTGGTCCAAAAACCGTGGGTCACTTGTCCATTACAACTAGCGCCGTAACCGGTCAATGAAGAATCAGAATAAATACGAGTATGCTGAGAATATTTATATCTACGAATATTTCCTACTGCTGAATAAATATTCGATTTCCACCATTTTAGATCTGGTATGCACCAAGCTGGGGTGTGGATATGATATTCGTAGTCATCATGATGTCTCTTCAGGGCTAGATACCTATGCTGTTCTAACTTTTTGGTATATAACCAACCATATTCAATAGCTGGGCATACTGATGTTAGGGACCCTAGTACCCTAGCTAGGTGTCTAATTGTCTATGATTTCTCTTTAAGTAAACTATCAATTAACTTTGCTATGTTTTTTCTTTTATCATCCGATATCTTAAGCACCTGATTCCTAGAATCAATGATAAAACCTAGAAATTTACATTCTCTTAATGGTATGAAATTACTTTTGTCGTTATTAATACTAAAGCTCAGATTTTGTAACAAGTTACTTGTTCTTTCAACATTGATTTTACATCTCTTAAAGTTGTCATCAATACACAAAAAATCATCTAAGTATTGTACAGAACGAAAACCATATGACCTCAGAAGAGCAACAGCCGGTTTCAGGATCTTTGTAAATACATAGGGGCTTGAACAGAGGCCAAAACATAGTACATTAAATTGATACAGCTTTCCTTTAAACAGGAATCTGAGATATTTCTTTGAATTTTCACTGATAAGTATACTAAAGTAGGCATCCTTTAAGTCTAGGTTAGCCATATATGAGTCCTTGCTAACCAGATTAGTTGCTGTACGGTAGTCTTCCATTTTGAAGTGCTCTACCATAACAAATTTGTTCAACTCCTTAAGATTTAAAATGAATCTATTAGAACATTAGGCTTAGGGACAGTGAATATCCTAGAAAGAAATTGCCCTCTCACAGGATTACATCTGGAAATAGCACCTATCTGGAGGCGATTACCTACTTCTTCCTCCAGTATCGCTTCCTCTTTTTTAGAAAAATAATTATTTTTTGGTATATGCAATTGCACTGGTGTTTCAAAAAAAGGAATATATCCTTGAACCCAGTCAAGTATGAGTGGGTCCTTCGTTATTTTTACCCAGTTATTAAAAAAGAGTGGTAACCTGCCAACTGGATTTAGTGCTGGTGACGATGGTGGCTCGAGTAGTATTGTTTCTGGTAGCCCTTGCCGGAAGCTGGAGCCGCTCTCTTCGTCGAAGCTGGTCGTGGCCCACTGCTGCGGTGTTTGGGTACACGAGGCTCCTGTTTTGTGTACTGTGCCTGCCGAGGTGGGCCCTTGTAGTTTGACGCTTGTTGCTTTGCTTGTAAGCTTGTTCTTGGTGGTTTCGGTTGATATCTAATTTCTCTTCCGGTTTTTCCCATTGTTTTGGCAGTTTTTATTTTTTCATATAAGTTCTCTCCAAACAAATACTTGTCAGGTTGGGTTTCAATCAGTGTGTCTTTTACTTCTTTGTCCAGTCCGGAAATGATGAGCATTCTTCTGGTTTTATTTTCATTATAGAATGTATGTATCCGCTAAAATCTTAGCAGTATTATTTATGATTTCAAGAAGTTGTAACTTTACCTGGTTAGGTTCCACTTCATTTAATATCTTATCCAGCGCACAGCCAAGACCGCCAATGCCTGCACTCAGCATCTTTTGTCTTATTTCAATATAACCATCTTTCTTGCGACTAAGATCAGAGCATGCAGCTGCTGTCTCTGGGCTTAATTTAGGCATCAAAAGGTGCGGGCAGTTTTCTGGTGGCAGATATGTTTTAGCTTTGCTTTGTTTTAGAATGTTCTCTTTTTCTTCCTTATCTAGACCATTTATTAGTATGTTCTCCCACCTTTCAGCAATTTCCGTATGTATCTTTTTACCCCACTGTTGTGGTTTTTCATGGGTGTTTCCAAGCACCTTCAAAATGGAATCATCTAAGTCCTGTTCGTGAGCGTCAACATGTGGCTCTTGTTGGTCTAAGACATCTTATTGAGTCATAGAATCTTCGACAAGATGCGGCGATTCAGGCTGTAAGCCTGAAACACAAATTTAGGAAAAAAGACCTGTAGAACTCATCCTTAAACAGCAGACAGTAGAAGTTTCAAAGATGAAACTAATTAATTTCGCTGGCCGCAATGGCCGCATGATAAGATGGCCGACCGACCACATTTTGACCTTAAAACGTTATGTACGTTTTGTAACAACAGAGTCGTCGAAGGACCCCACAGTGTCCATCCTTGACCTGATTAATGCCAATAATCGACCCCACAGTGACGATCTTACACTTATATCGACTACTGAACGATCCCTCGTATCGATCCTGAGACGATAAATAGTGTATGGCTTTTAGTCTTGCTGTTTTTATGCGTTTACCTGTAATATTGTCTCATATATCTTCACTGTCTTCTATTTGATGCGGTGACTCTATCGGCGCCGCCGGTGGTGTTGGTGACGATGATGAACTACGCGACCGTCCGCGTTTCCTCTCCGCTATCTTCCTTTCAATCTTTTTTAAACTTTTTTAGAAGTATTCGTCATAAATATCAGAATCCTTCTTGCGCTTCGATGATTTCGGCATTGTTTGTTTTATTTTTGTTATATTATCGTTTTTTAGTATGTGACGCCTTCGCACGGAAAAAAAGAATGGGTTGACAGGTCACAGATACTAAACCGCGGCAAATGAGCGGGACTGTTTGGCACATATTTTTTTCTGCTCTAATGCTTTAAAAAATAAATCCGTGACGCCAGAGGAATGGAAAAGGGGATACTACACAAGTGATCATCGAAGGACGTCTGAAATGTAATTTTCTGAGCGTGCGGCAACCTATATGGCTTACTATAAGCCGGAACGGTATTAGGTTTCAAAGATATATTATGCTTATAAATATTAGTAGTAGTTAATTTATCACACATCAGGAAATTTGGCACACAAGTTTTCTAGTGATATTTGTTCCTCATGATATAATTGTCCTAAGTTTAAGTGTTGAAATAACGTTTTGAGTCGGTCAACATTTACTTTATCGCAAGTGTTGAAGGAACATATGGTATAATCACCGGCCTTTTCTATTGATACACTAATATTATTTAATTGAATTTCGTGCTCCGTTGTATTTAATATTCTAAGTGGGATTTTGCCTTGAGTAGGGGTAACCAATGACCCTGCTAAAAAATACCATCCTGTATTTCGTTCGAGTGTATGACGCAGTCTACTAGTATATCTGTAGTAACGTAATGCACCGATTCTGACCTTGGTGGAAGGGTGAAATGTTTTTTGTTTACGTTAAGGGGCAATGTAACTGTGCTTTTCTTATCCGTGCCTAAAGTTAAAATACATTTGTGTAAGTCTATTAAGGCATGATGTTTCAAAAGAAAATCTTGCCCTATGATTCCATCACAATTACAGGGCAAATCATCGAATATATTATTTGTATATATATGGATATATATATATTATTATGTATTAAATATATATGATTATTATATGTATTGTATTATTTGGTAGTTTGTAGATATATATATATATATATATATATATATATATATAGACTTTGTACACGTGTTTGTCTATCTTCTGGTTCCTGTCTCCACTCAATTGCTCAAAGGTTAACTGGAAGAGATCCCTTTTAGGGATAAGTTCGCCTTTGTACCAAAATGTCCTTATTTCTTTGTGTTTTTGTTGTGTACAATAAAGTTATTACATACATACATGTACATACATACAATTTCAAAGCGCTGCGCAATTTCAAAGCGCAAATTTTAGCTCCGGTGTCAAGGAGGTATGAATATGCATTATTATTTGTAACATTGAAATTTATATAACATGAATTTCCGCTCATAAATATGTACTCATTAATCTCGAAAAAACTGAGTCGGCTTGGTTTTCTCATTTTCATTCGGTTTCTCTAAAATATTAATCTCATCATTACAATGCTCATTATTATGGTCAGTTTCGTGAAAAACATGCAATTTATTGCGGTCATATCCATTATTTCGAGGAGAAAAGTACCTACCTTGATATCCCCGGTAATTTGTGAGGAGTTATATTTTATGCAATGTCATGTATCTAATTAGTGTAAGTATAAAAGGTAATCCTTCTTGAATAAACGCGAGTATTTACGCAATACCCGAGTCGTTTACTTGTTTCCTACGTCCCACTCCACATTTAAATCGCTCAATTTAAAGAAAACCGAGGATTTATGGGGAACATCAGTAAAAGTTATTAATCTATATATATAAAGTTGATGGGTGACTGATTAATCACCGCCCCGCCGAAACTGCCGGTCCTAAAAATTCGAAATTTACACTATAGTTAGGTTATATAACGGAGGCAAGGGATAAGACGGGATTTTTGGAAATTCCACCCCTAAGGGGGTAAAACAGGGGTGCAAAGTTTGTATGGGGGGCAATAATTTTTTAAAGGTATAGACTTGAAACTTTGTACAAAGACTCCTTAAAATAAGACAATGAAAGTGATATCTGCGTTTTCAAAATTTTCGTCTCCTAACGGGTTGAAAATAGGGGTGAAATATTGTATGGGGAGCAATTTCTTTTTAAAGTGAGAGTCTTCAAAATTTGTATGAAAGTTCCTTATAATAATACAAAAAAAGAAATTTCAGCGTTTTTCGAAATTCATCCCCTAAAGGGGTTAAAAAGGGGTTCAAAGTTTGCATGGGGAGCAAATTTTTTTTGAGTGAAGGACTTAAAATTTCTTACATTTACTGTTTAAATTAAAAACTACTTTAATACTAGTGTCTTCTCTTGGAGATTGACGAGAGACATCACCCTGTTATGGATTAGTTTTTGTTGACATTGACTCTGAGAGAGACCTCTATATTAAATTGTTTTTTTTTTCCTTTTATATTTAAAACTTATTATTTTTATTTTGACGCTTTGAGACCATGTACATCCCAAAGCACGTTAGAATAGTCATTATTAAGAATATTTTGACGCTCAGAGACCATTTACATCTTTGAGATATTATATTAAATTTTGTTATTCAGACTGAGACCTTATACATCTCTCAATTTTACTATTATTGTAATGTTTGTAATAGATAATTAATATTTTGACATGAAAAATGTATTAAATTCTTATTGATATATTTCTTAAATTGTAAATTAATATTTTCTCATGAAAAATCTATCATATGCTTATATTGTAAGACTTTTTTAAAATTGTACATTAACATTATGACATATGAAAGTGCCCTTGTGGCCTGTTTGCAGAATAAGTGTTTGAATTCTGAATTTTGAATTCTATGTGTCTTAGATTTCTTGATCTTAAGTAGGTTAAGTATTATCATTGTAATAAGCATATTTTTGTGAGAAAATGGCTGACTGTCGAGTTTCTTTCGGCGTTTCTTCTCGGCAGTGGCCTCTGTGAAACGCTAGTAGGGTTTGACTTGTAAAAGTGCCATTGCGGCCTACTTACAGAATAAAGTTCATTTATTTCATTTATTTCACTACAAAACTAATTTCAGCGTTATTTTTTAATTCATCCCCTCAAGGCGTTAAAAAGGGGTTCAAAGTTTGTATGGGGAGCAACATTTTTTTAATAGAGAGACTTCAAATTTTTTACAGTGTCTGTTTAAATACAACACAACAAATTTCGGCGTTTTTTTTAATTTATCCCCTCAATGGGTTAAAAGAGGGTTCAAAGTTTGTATGGGGAGCAACATTATTTTAATTGAGGGACTTTCATTTCACAAAAAGACTGTTTAAATGATTTCAGGATTTGTGGATTTGGATAGATGTTTGAAACGAAATTAAATTAGAGTTTTTAACCGATAAGTAGGTACCTAAAGGGATTTTTAGAGAGGTTGAGAATTTGGGTTGACCGATTTGATATTGATACAGCATATTAATAATTTCGTCTCACCGGGTAAAAGTACCACAATTATTATACAGTTTCCTGGATATTAAGATGTTTTAACTAAATCCGAGCTCTACGCAGACGAAGTTGCGGGCAACAGCTAGTCATATCATAGATGTCATTGCGCCCCAATTAGCTTTGATTTACAATAACTGCATATCAGAGGGTATTTTTCCTGATCTTATGAAGTTTAGTAAAGTCATACCTCTATTTAAATCGGGTGATTTAAACGACCTAACCAACTTCCGTCCCATATCGATACTACCTGTATTAAGTAAGGTTTTTGAAAAATTAATGTTAAACGATATGCTAATGCACTTTAATAGAAATAAACTGCTTACAAGTAAACAGTTCGGTTTCACAAGAGGGCGCTCCACGACTGACGCTGCATCTGTGCTTATTAAACATATTTACGATATTTGGGAGAATTCCTGTGATGCGATAGGTATTTTTCGTGACCTTTCTAAAGCTTTCGATTGCGTGGATCATGGGACGCTCGTTTTGAAACTTAAACATTATGGTTTGTCTGCTAATGCGTTAAGTCTTATGTCTTCATATCTCAGCAATAGAACTCAAGCAGTTGTTGTAAATGGAGCCCAGTCTAGTGGGGCAATAGTAACGTTAGGAGTGCCTCAGGGCTCTATCTTAGGTCCATTTTTATTTTTGGTTTATATAAATGACTTGCCGTCTATAGTAAGTAATCTTTGTGATATAGTTTTATTCGCGGATGATACATCTTTAATCTTTAAGGTTGGCCGAAAATCAGTTGACTATAGTAGAGTTAATGGCACACTGGACAAAGTACTTGACTGGTTTACCGTTAACAATCTGTTACTTAATGCTAAGAAAACTAAATGTGTCAGATTTTCTTTGCCTAATGTTAGACCGGTGGAAACTAGTATACTCTTAAATAACGAGTGCTTAGAAATAGTAGATAAAGCAATATTCTTAGGTATAACATTAGACAAAAATCTACAATGGAGTCCCCACATAGCCGTTATGGCGCGTAAATTAAGTTCAGCCGCATATGCTATCAGAAAAATCAGGCAACTTACCAATGTAGAAACAGCTCGCCTAGTTTATCATAGCTATTTTCATAGTGTTATGTCGTATGGTATCCTGGTTTGGGGTAAAGCAGCTGACATACAGACAATTTTTGTGTTACAAAAAAGAGCCATTCGCTCCATATATAACCTAGGCTCACGTGAATCTTTAAGAGAACTCTTTAAAGTAATCAACATTTTAACTGTAGCGTCCCAGTACATCTATGAGAATATTGTTTATGTCCTTAAGAACATAGACTCCTTCTGTAAAAATTCTGATATACATAATTTTAATACTAGAAATAAAAATAAAATTGCCACTAAAAAATTTCGTGTCAAATACAAATACAAATACAAATTCTTTATTTGCTTGAACACGGTTACATAAAGATCTTATATTAAAAAGTTCATGCGTATTCAACCTGCATGCAGGTGTGCAAATGTTAACAGTCATATTATTTATAATTAATTAGATGTCAAATGTATTACAATGTCAATATATTTATTTTGTCATATTATCATATTATGATTTAGCTTTCAGCGCGTCAAATATTCATTAATATTGTAGAAACAATTTTCCTGTAGCCATTTAGTCAATTTACTTTTGAATAACATCTTATTTTCTAGTTTAATGTTTGTAGGGAGTTTATTATACAAGACTATGCACATGTTAAAACAATTTTTCTTATAAATAAAAGTGTGGCAACGAGGCTGATATAGAAGGTCTCTGTATTGTGCTCGGGTGTGTCTTGCACTGGTGTCATTGCGCTGAGAGAAGTGGTGTGGGTTATTTTTAACCAGGAGACACGCTTCTTTTATGTACATGCATGGAAGTGGAAGTATTTTAAACTTTTCGAATAAGGGTTTACAGCTTGCAAGAAACCATGCATTGTCTATCGCACGAATGCATCTTTTTTGTAATATGAAAAGTCTTTCTATGTCTGTAGAATTTCCCCATAACAATAATCCATAGCTTAGTACTGAGGAAACATAGCCATGGTATGCAGTGAGAGCAGCTTCCACTGATACCGTTTGTCTAAGTCTTTTTAAGGCAAATACGAAGCGTGCCAGTTTTTTACAAATGTCATCTACATGGTATTTCCAATTTAAATTTTTGACAATTTTGAAGCCTAGAAATGAGACTGTGTCAACTACTTCTATATTTGCGTTGTCATGTTTGATTTGAATGGGTAATAATTTACAGTTATATGGACCAAATATCATAGCTTTTGTTTTTGCAATATTAATTTTTAAATTATTGTTATTTAACCAACATATAGCATCTGATAGCGTTTCATTGACATTTAATTCAAATAGTCCTTTGTTGTCATCTTTTACTATGAGGGTAGTATCATCGGCGAATAAGATGCAGTCGTGTTTAATACAGTTTGGTAAGTCATTTATTGCTATTAGAAATAGCAATGGCCCAAGAATACTGCCCTGAGGGACGCCGGTATTATTCAGGAGAAAATCAGACCTATAAGTTTCTCTAATATAGCTGTTATTAGAATTTCGGGCAATTTTTTCAATTTGTATGCATTGTGTTCTGTCCCTTAAGTAGCTCTCCACCCAGTCGTAAGCTTTACCTCTAATCCCATAGAACTCCATTTTTTTCAGAAGTATTCTGTGGTCAATGAAGTCAAAAGCTTTACTCATGTCTAGGAATAGCGCTATGATCGGGGTCTTACGATTTAAACTTTCCGAAACTGTCCTTACTAGGTTAAAACAAGCAAGGGTTGTTGATTTTCCCTTGCGAAATCCAAATTGCTTTGGTGTTATTATGTTATGCTTATTTAGAAATTCATTGACTCTGTGGAGAAAAGCTTTCTCAAAAACTTTAGATAAAATTGGAATAATAGTAATTGGTCTGTAATTATTTGGGTCTGATTTGTCTCCTTTTTTGAAAAGAGGTTTTACTATGGACGGTTTTAGTTGTGAGGGAAAGAAACCATCAACGAACGACAAGTTAATTATGTGTGAAAGAGGATGGCAAAGAAACTTAGCACATACTTTTACAACCAATGTGATAATCTCGTCATGTCCACAGGTATTGCTATTGTTTAAGGACATTAGTATCTTGTACATTTCAAATTCATTGGTAGGTTTTAGAAAAATTGATTTAGGATTATATAATGATCTATTTAATTTTATGTTAGTTGCGTTCAATTGTGAATTATTTGTCAAATTTATAAGATAATTATTCAAGTGGTTGCATATGTCATTGGGGTCGGAGTAGGATTTATTATCGAAATTTAGTTGGTGAATTTCGTTTTTGCAATGGTCATTTCCAAGAGTTGTAGTAATCGTACTCCAAGTGGCTTTACATTTGTTCTTATTGCATTGGATGTATTTATTGTTAAAAATCTGTTGCGCTTTATGGAGACAAGACTTAAATAGTTTGTTATACTGTACAAATTTTATCCTGTTTGTTTGACATTTTGATTTCGTTCGCTTATATTTTAAATAAAGATTGCGCTTTGTTTTGCTTGACTTTTTCAACCCCTTTGTTAACCATTTAAGTTTCATTGAACGCTTGGCTACTTTAACTTTTATCGTGGGAAAACATAATTTGTAGAGTAGGCTGAATATTTCGTAAAAATTATTAAATGCTTCTAAACAAGTTTCTGATTGATAAACATCATTGAAAGATAGTTGAGACATATAATTATAAAACTTTAAGATATTTTCTTTGCTATAATCCCTTTTAAATCCGTAAAGTATACAAATCTTTTGTAGGTCAATGTGTCCGTTTTTATAATAAGTTACCTGATGAAGTTTTGAATTTACCTTTTCCGGCTCTTAAAAAGTACTTGAAAAAATCATTGATGTCGAAGGCTTATTACAGGGTTGAGGACTATCTAACAGACAGAAAAGCATGGCCCAAACCAGATACTTAAAATAGAGTAAAGATTCATATATTGTGTATTTTTTAATTTTATCTAGTTGACACAGTTCTTGCAAGAAAACATATCAAAGATTTATAACTAAATTTATAGTCTAAAGGATTCCATTTTTTTTACCTAAATAGAATTTGATAATGCTTAGGTATACAGTTTCGAAATGTTTTCTTGCAGAATTACACACTGTACATAACTGGTTTTTTTCCTCATTTTATTCTTTGTTTTTGTGTTGCTTTATATAGATACTTAGATTTCTTGATCTTAAGTAGGTTAAGTCTTATCATTTATCATTGTAATAAGCATATTTTTGTGAGAAAATGGCTGACTGTCGAGTTTCTTTCGGCGTTTCTTCTCGGCAGTGGCCTCTGTGAAACGCTAGTAGGGTTTGACTTGTAAAAGTGCCATTGCGGCCTACTTACAGAATAAAGTTCATTTTATTCATGGCGACCTTGCCACGTGCGGTGTCGGGTTCGGAAGTCGGAAGTGCAGCAGGCGCACTATTCAACGTGTACGGAAACAAACGTTTTATTTAAGCAAATATTATGTGCAACTCAAGAGTAGAAAAAGATCAAGTGTTTATCGCTCAAAATTCGGCCGGAAAAGGCAACAATGATGCAACGACGACTGAAATGAAAAATCATCTCTCGATCATAGGCGTAGTGATGATTGTAATGTGCACCTTAATGTTTATTGGAGGGTTGTACATTGTCTACAAGCTGTATAAGAGATGCCATGAATCATGGTCGGCAGACTGGATTGTACAGTATAACCTACGCAGATCCCTCCGTAGAGAGCCCCGTGAACTCGAGCATTCCCATTGCCACAGGTGCTCTGCCGTTCGTGCCGGTACCAGCAAGGAATAAATGTCAGCAGCTAAAAAGAAGCCTGCGCGCGAAGTGAAGTGAAAGTGATAGTGCATATTGTGTTTTTCTCTTTTTTTTCCTCTCTTTCTCGCCACCGTTGCTCATTAGACGGGCGTTGAGACATTTTAAGAAAATAATATAAGTGTATTGTAGGTACGATATGGAAATGTACGTACGTAAGTTTTATATTATATATGCAAATACATTCCAATTATAGGCTACCACACATAATACACACTACACACACACACACAACACACTACACACACATACACTACATTGTCATGTTAACTGAATTAGTGTCTGTTTACTCAGACTTAAAAAACATAAAAGAAAATTTGTCCAAGCTTAGTTATGATTATGACAGAAGGATTACCTTTTATACTTACACTAATTAGATACATGACATTGCATAAAATATAACTCCTCACAGAAGCCTTATAGTTTCGCCATGTCCGTCCGTCCGTCCGTCCGTCCGACCCCCGGTTTTCTCAGTAACCGTTAGTACTAGAAAGCTGTAATTTGGCATGAGTATATATATCAATGACGCCGACAAAACGGTAGAATACAATCATAAAAAACATATTTTTTTAGGGTACCTCCCCTACATGTAAAGTGGTGGTGCAATTTTTTTCTGCCAAACCCCAACGTGTGGAGTTTCGTTGGATAGCTCTTTTAAAAATATTATAAGGTTTCTAAAATCACTTTTTGATTAAAGAATTCATTAGCGTGATAGAAGCTTTAATGAGATATTTTTTGTTATGGTCAATAGTGTCCCCCCCGCCCCTGCCGGCTAAACGGTGGCTACTAGTCCTGTGAAAAAAATCATGGTAGAAGTATATACGATGAATTTAAAAAGAAAACTACCACAGCTAAGTCGAAATAAGTAATAGTCGAATTTCAGAAATGTACTTTGCAAAAGCAAACTTTCGTACAATTTCTATTGATACCTTAGATAATGTTGTTAATTCTGTCAAAAACATAGTAAATTATATAAGTTTGCGAACTTTTTAGTCAACATAATGTAACGGGTGGACGACTACGGAACTCTACCTTGGGCGTGGCTCGACACGCACTTGGCCGGTATTTCCTTTTGAGGTAAAAAAGCACGCTTTAATAGCGAACGAACTAGAAAGTAGAAAATAATTTTGATGTAAGTGTAGGAGATTTTGCATACTGCAATAGAAAACCCAACAATCAATTTATACAATTTTGTGAGCAGGTTCTATGACTACATAGGAATTATTTGTCGAGTAAATTTTTGTAAATTTTGAGAATTTTTTTTTTCGTCGATGGCTGTTTTCCTCTACAGGTCGCATTTCTAAACAGGTTCTCGTGAAATTTTGTGAGCAGTTTCGGTAACACTAGAGACTTTTTTATCGAGTCACTTTTTGAAAATTTAAAAAAATAATTTTTTCGTCAATGATTTTGTGCTTTTGCGGCCAAATTTCGATTTCTCACCTCTAAGGGTTGCATTTCACAGCCGATTCTCGTGAAGTATTGTGAGCACGTTCTTTGATTACATAGAATATTTTTGTAGAGAAATTAAAAAAGTAAATAAAAATAAATTCAATGGTTTGTGCTCCTCTACAGCGGTACCTGTGGGCGGTATGTCTGTCTGTCTGTCCGTATGTCACAGCCGATTTACTCAGAGACTATAAGTACTACAATTATGAAATTTGCCAGAAAGATGTATTCTATGAACCGCTACATAAAAATGATATGAAATTAGGAAAAAAAAATTAAAGGGGGCACCCCATACAACATGTAACCGGGAGTTGAATTTTTTTTTTCAATGCTAGTAGTTGTGAGGTGTGTTTTTGGATAGGGTTTTAAAAATAATATTGAGGTTCATAGAAAAGTTTTCCATTTAAGTTAATCGTTGGTGAGATATTAGCGGTCAAAGTCGTACAAAATGTGTCCCCCCCCCCCAATTTCCAAACTATAAACATTAAAATTCTGAAAAAAATGGAGGCGTTGTACATTAATAAATACTTTCAACGATTTTTGGTTTGAACAAAATGGGATTACGGGTTTGTTGAGTTATCTCTGAAAAACTGTAATGCCCAACTAAAAGGACGTAAGTACCGTGATTTCCCTATGAAGATACGACCTAGTATATAATATTTGTATGCTGAACGGCAAAACATAGCAAGACTTACAATTATTATAACACCCTGTCAACCTATGTTTATAAACAAACAATTTTGTATTTGTACTTATTTGTATAAGGTATTCAATAGTGTTTTAAATGTGGACTAGTAGGTGTCGGTACGGAACCCTTCGTTGTGCGTGATCCGATACGCACTTGGCCGGTTTATTTTAATTTCCAAACCGGAAATCCAAAACGGAGATCGCCATTGGAAACTCTTACCTTACTCGCTTGAGTAACCGCCAGAGGCGCTGTACGTTTGTCCATACTAAATCGTTTACGCACTCGCTAGCGAGTACGGTAATGCAAACTCATGGTAAGGGCATAGGGCACGAGAATCGGTTGAGAAATGCGACCTGCAGAGGAAAAAACGGCCGCAGAAAAATACGAATCTTCTTCTATCTTCTTTCTTCTTCTATACCGACCGATTTAGGTAATTTTGGTATTGAAATGTTTGTATTAGACCGCAGAAGGTTTAGGTTGTGTAAAAACACGGAAATATTGTGATTATAATTAGAAAGCAGTGATTCTTTATTCCAAATCAACTTGATAATGACGTGACGTTAATAATTCCGTCGAGGGGTACGGTAGACCCGAACGAAACCCATCTCAACTTATAAAACGTAAAAAAAATAGGAGTTTTCAATCGACAACATATATCGGCAAAATTCGGATTGTCGCGTATTTCGTGTTTTAATATACTAAATAATGACAAAAACGACAGGCCATATTTTTAAAATGCCATTGACGGATTGAAGGATGCGTTCAGAAACTATTTTTTTTTGTTTGACATAGATGACGTGACGATGCGTTCCGACAGAATGGCATTAGTTAGGCCTGGCGCGCACCACGAAACGCATTGTGATTTTATAAATTTATCTTGGCGTTTCGCGTGTTAGGCAAGATGTTTTTTTTCTCATACATTGTTGTGAAAATTATATGACAACGTATTAAAAATGAAATGCGTTTGTTAGTTACCCGTAAACTCGAGTACCGCTGGACCGATTTAGGTAATTTTGGCATTGAAATGTTGTATTAGACCGCAGAAGGTTTAGGTAGTGTAAAAACAAGGAAATATTGTAATTATAATTAGAAAGCAGTGATTCTTTATTCCCATACAAATCAACTTGATAATGACGTGACGTTAATGACGGCTGCGTTCCAAACGCATTGTGATTTTATAAAGCCTCATGGGCCATGTTGCGGAATTTCAGTGGAACTAATTCCTTACAATAGCAATAATATTGATGGTAGATTGTCACGTTGTCACGGTTGTCAGTATCAGTGGCGGTTTGTTTAAATATTAGTAGTGTTGAAAATTAAATGATATAAAATGCGGAAAACGATTCATAGTCAAGAGCGGAACATTGTTACAAATGTATATAAAAAAACTACTGAAAAAAACCTATCGGGAAATGTAAGTATTTCGCTACAAAACATTTCGAAGCTATCATCAGACTTGACAGGTAAACAAATCAAGATGTCAGTATAGTCCGGTTGTTACGAATTGGTTACTGCAGCCTATACATAGCATCTATAAAATATAATTTATTCATAATAATTTATTGATAATTAAATTATATGGGGTATTTTAAAAAGCAAAGTGGCACCGAAAAGTGGTTTGTAAAATTTTGTACTTACCACGGGCGATAATAAAGAATGTCTCAGATCGCAGGTATTTTACGCCCGAGCCGAAGGCTTTGTTTTATCGCCCTTGGTAAGTAATGTGTAGTGTAGGCCGGTTAGAAATACCTAACTGTCATGTGTCAGTCGGAATTCTGCCAAATAAAGAAGCCCTGCAAGTCTACATTCCGGTGTATCATTTCCTGTCCTTGGAGACCCTGAACCCATATTTTACAGTGGCGACGAGTTATTTGAACCCAAGTTTATCGGCGGACAATGAGTGCACAAACAATGCCGATCGGAAAGTTAAGTGAATTTGACGTTAAGTGCGGGGTCTGGTCGTCGTACGTAGATCGCTTGAAAATGTATTTTAAAGTTAATAAAGTGGAGGGCGATATGAAATTGCCAGTGCTAATTGCATCAATGGGCGATGAAGCGTACGAACTATTAGTTAATCTGGCCAGCCCTAAAGAACCTTCTACGTTGTCGTTTGACGAGGCGATCAAGTGCATGAGTCAGCATTTGCAGCCGGCGCCATCGGCCTTGGCGGAGCGGTTTCGGTTTAGACAAAGGAGGCAGGGTGCGGATGAAACCATAGCTGGATACGTAACGGAATTAAAGAGGTTATCCAGATATTGCAAGTTCGAAGATAAAGTGAACGACAATTTACGAGACCAATTTGTATGCGGTTTGAAAAGCGACGTAATTCGGCAACGGTTGTTTGCTGAAGATGATGGTCTAACCTTTGTGAATGCGGTAAAAGTTGCAACTTCCTTAGAGGCGGCAGAACGAGACTCGGCAGCAGTGGATGTTTCGGTGGGTACGGCCAACATCGGAGGAACTGCGATGACAGCTGAGCATATACATGCGATAACAGCGGGATACAATCGTCGGCCGACGACATCCGGTCGCGGCGGAGGCGGCGGAACGCGCGGGGCGCGCGGAGCTAGCGCCGTTAGACGCACCGGGCAACCGGCGTCTTTCAGCTCTAACACTCATTGCGGCGGATGCGGTGCAACCACTCACGGCTATGAGAAGTGCAGGTTCAAGAACTACGAGTGCAGCCGTTGTAAGCGCACGGGACATTTACGTCGGGTGTGTCCGGAACAGGCGGTGGAAAGTTCATGGGCCGGGCCAGCGAGAGTTCACTTCGGAGAGTTAGGAGCAGAACATCAGGCGGAGGAGGAAGGTCTTGACGAAGAAGATTTCCACCACCTGTGTTTGAACGATTATGAGCCGGTGAGATTGCCTATTTCTATCAATAATCATATACTTAATATGGAGGTTGACACGGGTACGGCGTTGTCATGCATAAGTAACGACACGTACAAGCAGATGTTCAGTGAACTGAAACTGGCACCACCTGGCATAAGCTTAAAGTTTTATGATGGTTCCACGCTGAAACCGCTCGGGCTCATAAAACCGAAGGTTCGCTATGGTGCAATAGAGAAAGAGTTGGAGTTATTTGTAATCGAGGGCGGTACCACCTCACTCATTGGCCGACACTGGTTAACTGAATTGTGTATAGCTATTCCTAATTTTATTAATTGTAACAATGTGAGTAACGGAAAAGGGAAAATTGATTATAATATTCAATTATTATGTGACAGGTACAAGGAGTTGTTTGAAGGCGGCTTGGGGCGGTACACGGGCGGTAAGGCGACGCTACGATTGCGGCCTGGGGCGGTGCCTGTGTTTCACCGAGCACGCCCGCTTCCGTACGCACTACGCGCGCGCGTAGATGCTGAGCTGGAGGGCATGCTGCGCGTGGGCATCATCGAGCCCGTCGACTGCTCTGACTGGGCTTCTCCTTTGGTACCAGTAAATAAGCCTGATGGCTCCTTGAGGATTTGTGCGGATTATAAGGCGACTGTCAATCCGGCATTACAGGTAGACCGATACCCCTTGCCAAAGATAGACGATCTAATTGTACGGTTAGGAGAGTCAAAATTATTTTCAAAAATTGACCTGTCACAGGCATACAATCAGATTGAACTAGATGAATCAAGTAGTAGGTGTACTGTCATAAATACTCATCGCGGTCTTTTCCGTTATAATAGGCTTGTCTTTGGCCTGGCTTCAAGCCCAGGTATATTTCAGCGAATTATGTGTTCAGTGCTGGGCGGAATCCCAAACGTAGAGGTGTTTTTGGACGATGTAGTGATAGGGGGCAAGAATGTATCAGAGCATCTGCAGGCTTTGGGAGCGGTTTTCAGTCGGTTACGCCAGAATGGGCTAAAGTTGAAAAGCAGTAAGTGCGTTTTCTTGGTGAATGAAATAAAATACTTGGGATACGTGCTGAGCAAAGACGGAGTAAAAACCGATTCTGATAAGGTGGAAGCAATCACTAAGATTCCTAGGCCTGGTAATGTGACCGAGTTACGCTCTTTTCTGGGGTTAATAAATTTCTTTGCGAAATTCGTGAAACAAATGAGTGGCAGGCTCGTACCTTTGTATAATTTACTCAAAAAGGATGTGGAGTGGCGTTGGTCGAACGAATGTGAGCAGGCGTTCGTAGAAATTAAACGGATACTGTCTTCGGCGCCGGTGTTAGCTTACTACGATCCAGATCGGCCACTTATTCTCACGTGTGATGCGTCTGCGCGGGGCGTCGGTGGGGTGTTGTCTCAGCCGAATCGAAACGGAGGCGGGGAGCGACCGGTCGCTTACGTGTCGCGGACACTATCAGACGCAGAGAAAAACTACTCGCAAATACATCGAGAAGCGCTGGCGATTATTTTTTGCGTGAACAAGTTCCATCAATACCTATATGGCAGGCATTTTACGCTCAGGACAGATCATAAACCCTTGGTGTCTATTTTCGGGCCCCACACTGGAATACCTAATATGGCTGCTAGTCGCATGGAACGCTGGGCTCTAATTTTATCGGCGTATATGTTTACAATTGAATATGTCCGAACTAATGAGAATGGAGCAGACGGGTTGTCGCGACTGCCGGTGAGTCAAAACGGCAAAACGTGTCCCACGGCACCCGAGCAGACGTATTTGCATTTCATTCAGCAGGCGTTGTTGCTCGATTATAATGAGGTTTGTAGGCAAACTGCGCGGGATCCTATAGTTGCGAGGGTTTTAAGGTTTATCAGAGATGGTTGGCCAACAGACTGTAGTATCGAAGGTTTGCAACCTTTTTATAATAGGAAGGATGAATTGTATGAGGAACTAGGTTGCGTCATGTGGGGGCATCGGTTAGTGATTCCAGAAAGCTGCAAAGAAAGAGTGTTACGTATGCTTCATGAGCCCCACATGGGTATTGTCAAATCTAAAGCACTGGCGCGGAGTTATGTCTGGTGGCCCGGGGTAGACGAGGCAGTGGAGCGTATGTGCCGGGAGTGCGCGGTTTGCGCGGCACAGGCGGATGCACCACCTCGGCAAGCGCCTTGCATGTGGCCATGGCCGGACAGGCAGTGGTCGAGGATCCATTTGGATTTCTTGGGTCCAATTTTTGGAAAAACGTATCTGGTAGTCGTGGATGCCATGTCCAAATGGGTCGAGGTTTTCCACATGCCAAGCACAACTGCCGGGGCGGTGATTGCAACCTTGTGCGAGTTATTTAGTAGGTGGGGTTTGCCTAAACAGATTGTTTCCGATAACGGACCGCCATTTTCAAGTTCTGAAATGCAAAACTTTTGTCAGGGGCTGGGTATAGAGCATATTTTTTCTGCACCCTATCATCCTGCTTCTAACGGTTTGGCAGAAGTGACCGTTAAGGCGTTGAAGCGTGTGATTAAGAAGGCTGTTTACGAGAAACAGGATATAAATAAAGCTCTGTGGACCTATTTGCTATATTATAGGAATACGACGCATCCAACCACGGGTCAGAGCCCGGCAATGTTACTTCAGGGTAGGAAACTCCGTACTAAACTAGATGTTCTAAAGCCGGATACTGGGTCCAGAGTTCACAGGACCCAACAAAAACAAAAACTAGCGGCCGGGGGAGCACATAGGAAATTAGATCCTAATGAACATGTTTGGTACCGGCAGTATCTGAAGGGGGAAAAGTGGGCGCCGGGCCATATAGTAGATAGGACTGGCTCCGGAGACTATAGGGTCAGGGGGTCAGACGGCTCTATGTTACATAGGCATGTTGATCAACTTAAAAGGCGATCGAGTAGACAGTCACTTACATATCCAATATCAGGACCCATAGAGCCTGAAGTTCGCACAAATCCTAAAGGCTCAGAAATTCAGGTACCGAACGGAGAACCGTCCCATGAGACCCAGGGAGGTCCAGCGGAGCGGCCGACGGAAGCGGAGTCCGACGCGGCTGTGGTGCCACAACGGAGCCAAACACCCTCACCGCCCGGGTCGCCTGCTTTTGAAGATGCTCTAGTTCAACCTAGCGTATCGCCGCCGCCCCAAGCTCGTCCGTTCAGGCAGTGTAGGCTCCGGGGTATCTCCAGGTTAAATCTTTAGTTATTTGTTATTATTATATGTATAAACCCAGGGTGGAGGAGTGTAGTGTAGGCCGGTTAGAAATACCTAACTGTCATGTGTCAGTCGGAATTCTGCCAAATAAAGAAGCCCTGCAAGTCTACATTCCGGTGTATCATTTCCTGTCCTTGGAGACCCTGAACCCATATTTTACATAATGTACTATTAATGATGTAGGTACTTAATAGTGTTAAGTAAAAATGGTCACTTCTTTGTCTTGCCCCATGTTTTGCGCCTCCAAGTATAAGGCGATACGAAGTAGGTACGCCGGGCAGCTAGTCACTGATAAAAATTTTCTTTTGCAACACAATTTTATACCCTTTGTAATCCACTTTGGGCGACTATGGGAAAGTTATTTTGATTTTTTTATACGGAAAGCACATTTTATAGAATAGCTCAAAGTCATCCATGAAGTAATTAAAAGCTTCGTTCGCATTATCCGTCATATAAACTTCATTAAAATTAAATTTCTCTATACATTCAAGAAATTTTGATATATTTTCAACATTATAATCTCTTTTTATAATATAATAATGGGACAATTTACATGTTTTTTTAACAGGACATTTAATAAGTTGTGCCGTGTGATCGGAAATAGCCATTTCTAAGACAAAAAAAACGAATATGAGGAGAAAATAAATTCAACCTCAAATTGCCTGGCCGAGTGGTTCAAAAATAACGGCCTCATTCTAAACATGAAAAAAACTAATTTCGTTAATTTCGATCTCTCGGGGAGACAGATAAAAACTATGTCGGTTAACATCAACGGCCTTCCCATAAATCAGATAATCAGTACAAATTTTCTCGGGTTTGAACTGGACAGAGGACTTACGTGGGCAGCACACATAGACAAAGTATGTGACAGACTATCGTCAGCCTGTTTCGGCCTGAAACGCCTGGCTCGAGTGGTGCCGCGGGAAATGGTGCGTACTTGCTATTTTGCCACAGTACACGCTCACCTGTAGTACGGAGTTGAGTTTTGGGCAAGAGCTGCAGAGTGGGAACGAGCCTTTATTTATACTGCAAAAAAGAGCTGTACGTGCCATAGCCCGCATTGCACAAACCGAATCTGCCAGGCCTCATTTCAGATCGTTGGGTATCCTCACTTTGCCATCCCTTCTGATCCTACAAGCCGCAATGTATGCGCGAGACCAGGTGGAGACGGCCCCCGCGTGCGCGGCGCCGCAGCGGCGTCCGGTTCGCGCCTGCCGCCCTGACGTCTCCCGCCGCCTCCCGACCGTGGCTCACAAGCTGGCCAAGTCCAGAAAACTCATTCATGTTATGGGCCCAAAGGTATATAGCCACATACCTCATGACATAATTTCAGCACAAAGCAACCCTATATTTAAATTCAATCTAAAGAAGTGGCTTGTCGAGCAGGCGTTCTACGATTATCGTGAGCTCTATGACAATAACACCTTTTAGGTAAATTGTACATTGAAATTTTAATAATTATTTTATAATATGTCATTATTTATCTATATTTAACTTTGGTTTCGAAAGTGCACTTTACGCTCTATGGAGTCGGTCGGTTTTTAAATGACATTATATAAAGTGGACTTGCCAAGTTACACTATTTAGTAGCAAATGACATAACAACAACATCAGCGGTTGGCAAGACTTTACATAGCGTTCATCATACAATACATAAATGTATATGTAGGTATGGGTATGTATATGTATATCTTAATTGACGTCACATATAATAATAGTAGATAACAGTAAAAATATAAAATTGCTTAACAATTAGAACATATTATAAAATACTACTAATTCTAAACCTAACCTATATAAATATAATTAATTCTAAATCAAACTAAAATAAAAGATCCCCGGATCGGCCGGCACCTGGCGGAAATGTGCCCAGTATGCTCGCGGCGTTACCGCGCTGAACCGCCAGTGATATCTGTTGCACCAGGTACGAGCCGGACCTAGGATCGCAGCCACTGTCTCTTAACCGCTGCCCCAACTTTTTAATAAAGTGTTTCGCTTCGGTGCACCAGGGGCCGCTCGTCTCCACTGCGACCGCGACGAAGTCGTACATTGGTTCCAGGTTTAAGTATTTGGCGTGCTTAAGCTTTGCCGCACTCTCGGCAGCCGCTCCGGCTATGCGCACCGTGTGGTTGAGATGCGACGGCGCAAAGGTGCTTACACACGTTTTGCGGACACCAATGCTCGACGTATTAGTTCGTTTATCGATTGATGTCTCGAAAATCTGCCCGCGCAGCGCCCGCAGCTTAAACCATGATGGCCATTCGCTTCAACTGTCACCCCACAAATGCACTGATGAGGCTCGCATACTGAACATCCAAGTCTTAGTGCAACCCCAATCCTGAGGGAATCGTTGTTTAGGAGCGTACCTAAGTGGGATGATGGCAAAGCGTGCAGCCATGCCCCCGATTCAGGCTCGGCCACTGCTTTTAAACGGGCCACGTCAACACCGGCAGCAGCTTCCACAAGCCTGTCATAAGTTTTCTTACATAGGAGATCGTCCCACGAACTTTGAGATTTTATACTAGTGGGACGAACATCATCCGGACATCTTAACTTCCATTCTCCTAAAGCTTCTTCCAAGAATGGAATTTGGAAATTGTCACCATCTATACTCAAAATGCGAGTGACAAGTTCGCCAGAAGCATATGCAGAAGCGATGAAAGCCACTAGTCCAATATCATTCACTTTACGAACACCGAGACCTCCGTACCGGACAGGCAGCGCAGCCTGAACCCATTGCGTCTCATTTAGGCTTACATTTAAAATGGCCTCAAGACCACGTCGCAAAATAACGTCAAAATCTTGAATACTCCGCGAGAACAACAAGAGGGAGCAGTAGCCCTAGTATAAGTTTTTTCGAAACATTTACTAATTCGAACGCGTTTGCGTCTTGTCTCAAAATGTATGAAAGTGGTATGAAAACGTGAACAGCGCCTCTGGTGGTCACTAGTGGAAACTAAAACAGCGAGTATAACATTTGTTGCTAACCGATGAACGCGCGTATTTCAAACTCGGTGAGAGCGTTTTCATACATTTTGAGACAAAACGCAAACGCGTTCGAATTAGTTAATGTTTCGAAAAAACTTATACTAGAGCTACTGTCCGCAACGTGTAGATCATTCTGGGCATAGAAAATGAACTACGCAATAAGACTAAGGCAACGTGGGCAGAAAGCTGTTGAAGGAGAGGTAAAATGGATGCTAATGCGTTTGAATTTTTTTGGATAATAGTGGGTACTCCCTCTGGAAATATGGGAGCCCCTAAAAGTGTCAACGACGAAGCGTTACTTAATTATAAGCCAGACATTATACAATGTAAAACTTTGACGTGTAATGATATATTACTAATAAATAAATATGAAATATGAAATAAAACGTGCACAAAGTTTGTATGGGGAAGGCCTTGCCCTACCCTGCGCCTTAAACGGCTGTACTGATCAATTCAAAGGACTAATCAGCTCTCAATACTAAGAAACCGCGTCGATCGCTGCCAACCTGATCAATATCGGTTGATTCGTTTGTGTTAGCGATAACGAAAAATTGAAAAAAAAATAATTATGTCACACCTGGCCATAAAGCGGCCATTATCGCACGCTCCGCGCGCGAAAAAACCCACTTCCTGGCCAGGGGGTGACATAAAATTTTGTACTTACCACGGGCGATAATAAAGAAAGCCTCAGATCGCATATATATCGCCCTTGCCTTCGGCTCGGGCGTAAAATACCTGCGATCTAAGACATTCTTTATTTTATCGCCCTTGGTAAGTAATGTACTATTTTCACACCACCTGCTCGATTTTGCTCAATTATATATCATACAAACCTTTCGGAAAGCAAATCATTACACGTGGCCCTTGGTTTTAGTTTAGCGGGTTATAATTTCAAATTATTACCCGCCGGGTAATAATTTCATTTGGGTTCTGATAGTTCTTATTGATATGTCTTTAAAGTCTAATTTCGTGAAGTCCACACGGCGGCGAGGAGGTGGCACACCAGCTCCGTGTTTTGTTTGGAACGTCGCGTTCGAAATAAAAGACTGCGTCGGCGGCCGCCACCGGTAGCGGGTCAAGCGCGTGATTTTAGTTCCGTTTTTTTTTTCTCAAAAAAAAGACAAACTATATCTTTATTTTGAATTTTAAGTAAAAAAATCGTCATTATACTCGATTTCGACTAATTCAGGGGTAAGGATTTCAAATTATATATTTATTTTGAGTTTTAAGAAAAAAAAAAACTTTTTTTTGCTAAAAATCGTCATTATACTCGATTTCGACTAATTCAGGGATAAGGATTTCAAATTTTATACTTATTTTGATTTTTAAGAGAAAAATACATTTTTTTGCGAAAAATCATCATTATACTCGATTTCGACTAATTCAGGGACAATGATTTCAAATTTTATATTTATTTTGAGTTTTAAGTTTAAAAAAAAAATTTTTGCGAAAAATCGTCATTATACTCGATTTCAACTAATTCAGGGATATGGATTTCAAATTTTATGTTTATTTTGAGTTTTAAGAGAATAAAATTTATTTTTTTGCCAAAAATCGTCATTATACTCGTTTTCGACTAATTCAGGGATAAGGATTTCAAATTTTATATTTATTTTCAGTTTTAAGTAAAAAAAAAAATTGCGAAAAATCTTCATTATACTCGATTTCGACTAATTCAGGGGCAAGGATTTCAAATTTTATATTTATTTTGAGTTTTAAGTAAAATAAAAATTTTGCGAAAAATCGTCATTATACTCGATTTCGACTAATTCAGGAATAAGGATTTCAAAATTTATATTTATTTTGAGTTTTAAGAGATTTTTTTTTTGCGAAAAATCGTCATTATACTCGTTTTCGACTAATTCAGGGATAAGGATTTCAAATTTGATATTTATTTTGAGTTTTAAGGTAAAAATTTTTTTTTTTGCGAAAAATCGTCATTATACTCGATTTCGACTAACTCACGGATAAGGATTTTAAATTTTATATTTATTTTGAGTTTTAACGTAATAAAACATTTTTTGCGAAAAATCGTCATTATACTCGATTTCAACTAATTCAGGGATAAGGATTTCAAATTTAATATTTATTTTGAGGTTTAAGCTAAAAAAACTTTTTTTGCGAAAAATCGTCACTCAGGACTCACTACACTCAGGACTCAGTCTTAATTCCCTCGCTTCGCTCAGGAATTAAGTCATTACTCCCTCGCTCCGCTCGGGAGTAAAATCTAGAGTCCTTCGTTACGTTCGGGATTCAATATCGCACCCGTGACATAAAACAGTGCTTTATCCCCTTGGTGTATAATCTACTATATAACATCTCGCTAAGAAAATTGATTTTTCACTTCTCATGCTCGAAAAGTGTGTCATATTAGACTTGTGAAGCGGGGCTAAAGTAGTACATTTAAGCCCTAGGGAAAATATGTATACATATTTATGATTTACAAAACATTTTAATTTGACCAATCAAAATACTTCACCTATTAAATCCACCAATCACAGGACAGTAATTTGACAGATTAAAAACTATTTGGTAAAAATATCAACCAACCAGAACACAGCTGTACTAAAATTGAACAATCAGGAAAGACGTTTTTCAGTTGTCTAAAGATTAAGCGATGTTTATGGTCAAAGCAATTACTCCTCTTAAAAGAAAAAAAGGCGCATGTTGCTTCTCTTTCTTTAATATAGCAAAAGAAAGGGAGGCGAATACGCAAAGCGAACACGCATAGCGAGGCATGGTGCTGCCCTTAGAAAAAAAACAAGCTGTCATATTAGACATACGCCCGCCAATGCGTTAAATTACTCATTTTAGGTAGATAATTTGTGTTTATGTGTTTTCTCGCAATTGAAGTGAAAAGTACAGTGTATAACTCGGGCCTAAAAGCCATATTACCACTCGAACAATTTCCCCTCACTGCGTTCGGGAAAATAACTATCTCGTGGTAATATGGCTTACTTTAGACCCTTGTCAAACAATCTACTATTTTTTTAACTTCCCGCTAAGAAAATTAAAAATTTTAGAAAATCGGGAAGTTATTTGTTTCACCCCGTTTGGCTCATGAGCTCATAAGTTGTGCGCAGTTGAACTAAGTCAATATTTAATGTCTGGAGGTGTAAGGACGTCAACTTGTGAATGCTTATTATAATAAGTGATGTGTTACGCACAATAAGTAATTCACACTTATTTGATCAGTATTTTCATTCAATATTTTAAAAGCTATTAGATTTAATCACCAAAGCATCAGCAAATCATCGTTTGGTGAGTGGTTGATCCGTATTTCTGCACGATTTAAATTCAATACAATCCCAGGTGAAGCTTACGATAAACAAGACGAGATGTGGACAATAACAATGTTAGGTCACTCCGTAATTAGAGATTCCTAAAAAAACGACTACGCACCAGGTTATTATTAGCCTTCTAAAATAAAAGAAGCGCACGTGTCTCGTAACGTAACGTAAGGTGACTTCCTGACTTGTCGGTGCGGAGGCGGTACGATATGAGAAAAGTGTCAAATGTCAGTGTCAGCTGTCAGTCGACTCGGTACCATTTTTTTACTGCGCCCCTACATTTAAATGAGTGCTTCCTCACTGGCGCGGGATGCGCGGTAGCGGGACGATGCGAAGGTGGTACTGCTCCGCTTCTGCGCATGATTTTACTACTACGCAAACGTAATACTGACAGTATTATGTCAAGTGAGAATCTTTGCGACGTCAGTAAGTTTACGTCAAAGAAGAAAATGTCACATATCGATCCCGCCCCGCCAAGTCAGGAAGTCGCCTAAACATTGTAGAAAAACGCATTGAACACAACAGCCGCATCCGAGTACGATTAATTTCCATTCAAATGGGGTTGAAATACGGATGTATTGCGCCACGGGGCTGGGAAGCGTATCCCCGTTGTGTGCTGGAGATTATATTATACGACGAGCTTTACCAGGAGTGGAAAAAGCGCCAGAGACTTGATAAAGCTGTGATTACAATAGGGGATATTACAGCGACTCCCAAAGCTCTAGACCCGTTTTTGTGGCTTCATAAAATTGGAGATACTAATTTAGTGCCTGACGACGAGTATACTTTTCTCTACATCGAATGTTTTTATTGAGTAATGTGGTTTTTGACTGCTGTGTTTAGTTGTAGTCATACCATAGAATTTACCGTACGATTTACTGGAATTTTATTTATGCGCATAGAAGAAAATATAATTTTGCTATTGATTTGTTGTTCGTTTTTCAGTCTATAAGTTTCTACTTCGAAATCTTTCCTTGTAAGACAAAACTAATTCAGTTTAGGCCTTACCAGAAAAATCCCCTAAATATAAACTACTCATTTAATGGTATCGCGCTAGAATGTGTCGACAATTTTACGCTCTTAGGCTTAGATATATCGACACCAACATAAATTGGAAGGAACACGTGCAAAAACTTAAAACTAAAGTTTCCCAATTTATTTACGCCCTGCAAGTGTTAAAAAAAACTACAGACTTAAAAACTGCTCTTTTAGCATATTACGCGTTCGTTTTCTCCCGGCTTAGCTACGGTATATTACAGTGGGGAAACAGCACAAATGTAGACGAGTTATTTATCCTCCAAAAAAAGTGCGTACGCATACTTGCAAACATCAGAAACACCGAAAGCTGTAAACCCTATTTCCAAAAGTACGGTATCCTCACTTTAACATCAATTTATATATTTGAAGTTTGCAAATTTGTTAAAAATTACCCTCAATTATTCATTAGGCTCGCTGACCAACCACGACGATATGAGACCAGATACAAAAATAACTTAGCACGAACTGTATTATCGAAATTAAAAATGCATAGTAAAAGCCCTAACGTAATGTGTATAAAGATATTTAATAAAATTAGCGAGGATATAAAATGCCTAAATTCTGGAACCACCTTCAATAACCGTCTAAAGGAATTCTTGATAAAGAAGAGCTACTACTCGTTAAATGAATTCCTTGACGACAAAGATGTAATATAAAAAAAATGTTTTTGTTTTAATAGATAGTCGCAGTCGCACTGTAACTTGAATAAAATATTATTAAATCATTTTATTAGTTAATTTAGTATATAACAGTGGCGGCGCGTCAAAAATATTCTTAGGAAAGCCGGAAATAATTTACCTTTCTTATACTTCATGAGCCGTAGTAAAAGAACTGCACTGGCTGAAAATTAGGTAAGCCGGTGGGAATCGAGTTGTATGGACGCTCGGCCACTGGTATATAAGTACTATTGTGTGCCCAGACAGGGCGTCATGTACAGACTTCCTTGAAATGTAACCTAACACCAACATTATTGTACCTACATGACTATACAATGAATAAATGATTATGCTTATGATTATCAATGGAAATTACTATAGGTTAAATATTAGTTAGTAATAGTTAGTTAGGTTAAGTCTAGTTTCTTTCGGCGTTTCTACTCGGCAGTGGCCTCTGTGAAACGCTAGTAGGGTTTGACTTGTTAAACTGCCATTCCGGCCTACTTACAGAATAAAGTTGATTTTATTCGCTTATTTGCTTAGTTTGGAACTAGGCTGATTTGTGTACGATTGTCCATAAATATTTATTTATTTAGAAATATCTGTGGACATGAATAAATAAATATTTGTGGACAATCTTACACAAATCAACCTACTCCCAAACTAAGCAAAGCTTGTACTATGGGTACTAAGCGATGATATACATACTTATATAGATAAATAGATACTTATATACATAGAAAACATCCAAGACCCAAGAACAAATATTCGTGTTCGTCACACAAATAAATGCCCCGGCCGGGATTCGAACCCGGGACCTCCAACTTCGTAGGCAGGGTCACTACCAACTAAGCTAAAGCGGTCGTCAATTGTACGAAAATTTCTTAAATTCGACTATTACGCGTTAACTAGTAATGTCTACTTAGCTGTGATAGTTTTCCTTTTAAATTCTTCGTATATATTACAACCATAATTTTTTCACATGCCTAGTAGCCACCATTCAGCCGGCAGGGGTGGGAGACACTTGACCATAACCAAAATTATCACTTCAAAGAATCAAATCTTGAATCAAAAAATACTTTTAGAAACCTTATAATATATTTGAAAGAGCTATCCAACGACACCCCACACGACGGCGTTTGGAAGAAAAAAATGCACCACCACCTTACATGTAGGGGAGGTAGCTACCCCAATTTTGGTAGTCTGGTATTTTGCAACCATGTTAAGGGCACGAGGAGCAGGAACGGTCGGAAAATAAATAAGTACTTACTCATTAATAATTAGTGGATTAAATAAAACGAAATAGAAAATCTTGGACTCCAAGAACCCCCGAAATAGAGCGCGGAGTACGGAACCACTTGTCCCCAAAAACTTCTATTTTTTGGCGTACCTAACTGACGCAATTGACTCTCATGTTAGTCTCTTTGAGCCTGGATACCTCGCGATATGCTATAATCATCATTGGAGTAACTCTTATGAACACATTGATTGATAAAGGAAATGGAAATAGGTTGAGAAAACACAGCCTCGCACACCTTGCGGATGGAATGCATTTTCCGTATTCACCTTTACACTAGGATAATGCGCGGACGTGCCGCGCATGCTAGTTCTATGCAAATTAGCAAAAAATGCGAAGTCCCCTAACGGTCGGAAAACAATGTTCGGTTATTCCATTAAAAGCACTCACGAATATTGATTATTGATCTCTAAAGCTTATAAACGGAAACAAATGAAAATTCATACGCATATGGCGATTGGTGCGTCAACCCGCGATGTAAGTGTTATTGTTTCACATTAAATTATAGAATTCGAATCATAAAAATATAAAATATAATATTATAAAAATAGAAAAATAATTGAGCCATTTGGTAGCAGTAACAAGTCCAGCCTTATCCATTAAAATTTAAAAAGTCCTTCACATTGTAAAAACAATTGTGCTGAAGCCACTTCGTTAGCTTTGTCTTGAATACTTTGCCATGCAACATTCTCAACTCATTTGGGAGCTTATTGAATAAAACAATACACATATTAAACGAATTTTTCCTATATATATCACATCTACATGCTGGCTGATATAATCGATGTTTATACTGCGTTCGCAGTTCTTTTGTGAATATTTCGTCAAAATCCCTTAAATATTGTGGATGGCTTTTGGTAAATACGCATGCCTTTAAAATGTACATGGAAGCTAAGGGAAGAATTTTGAACTTATGGAAAAGTGGTCTACAACTATTATCAAATCGAGCTTGGGTTGGGCTGGACTGCAAATCCTTGTACCGCCGCGCCGGATCCGTTGCATAAATACCTAGCATAAGTCCTTACCTAACATTCTTAATTTCTTATACTTTCATGACAATCGGTTGGAGAAATGCGACATCGGATAACAGTCGAAAACCGCTCTCAAAAATATACGAAATGATCTTTTAAAATTCCCTATAATTGACTGGACTATATATTTTTATTTATATGGAATCACGCTCACAGCGCTCAGAGCGCGCTCACCATGATGATGTCAAGGACGGCGTTCACAATCCTGGGCCAAAAAAAAGCCTAAGCACCTTTGAGCGAAACTCGTCATTATTATGTCGCGGTTACGCGGGACAACATTTACAATAAGTCCACGCGGCGCGGAATGAACACACGGAGTGCTCACTATATTTGTTTCACTCTACCTACTACAGCACTCTGCTCAGCCTAGAGGCGGGGCCACGCCGTTTATCGACTCTAAGATAGGATTTGAAACTTAACACATGAGCCAATCACTGACCATGAATTGAATTATAAAGCAAACGAAGACAGATAGGTAGGAATGGTAGGATAGTAGAAGTTACCAGTGCGTGTCATCCACAAAGGCGCGCCCCTCCACAGCCCATTTCGTACAATTGCGCAATTAGTATGAGATTCGCAGTGGAGGGGCGCGTCGTCGTGGATGAAACGCACTATTTATACCTGATGGCGGATTTAGATAATACTAATTCAAATTTATGATGATTTCGCCAATGTCACGTGTTCAATGACGTTGTTCGGTAACGACGCCATGACAGTAGATAAGGTTTTGTACGGTAAATGGATTCTGCTCGTCGTCGCCCCGGGCACGTGTGCTCACCAACGCGGCGACGATCAAAATCCTAATACTAACTAAAATAACTTTTTTTCACTTCTATAATTAACTTGTTCTAAGTACCTTTAGGTTACCTAGAAATACATGACACTTAACTATCATATTTAATAATAATTACAAATGGAAATGGTTACCTATTTGTGAATGTCGAAATAACGGAAGTAGTTTAATATCCACGAGTGAAGGAATAAAATACATAAATCAAATTTTAACGGTAAGTAACATAGAACTTCTGTAGGTAGGTAATAAGCATTTTTTTAAATACAACTTCGATGGCAAACAATCGTGCGGTCCACCTGATGGTAGGTAAGTGGAAACCGCAGCTTATAGAATAGACGCCCGTAACTCCAAAGGAGTTACGTGCGCATTGCCGAGTGCCGACCCTTTATAAGTTTATAATATTTTGAGCATTCACTGTGTTGATAGAAGAATTAGAACACAACACTACATACCTGTGTAGTAAATAATGTTATTATGGCTGTGGCCTTCTACAAGGCGGAGGTAGGTACTTCCCCAGTTGGGCTGCTCCAAATTCGAGCAAGAAGTCATTTTGCTGTGCCCTACCTCTCACGATTATATTGTGAGTCTTGAGAAGTGTGTACATACAATGTGGTCACCTTCGTAGAAATAGACACGCTAAGGTTTAGCTATTTCTTTACTAAATAAATAAATCAATATATGTATAAATGAATGTTTTTTGTGGACAATCATACTAAGTACATTGAAAACATCAAAGACTCAGGAACAATCATTCCTCTCTCTATTTATACGCAGTATTATTATTTACCTACCTCAATGGCAAGCGTCTAAAGGCCGAAATTTACACGGTGCAAGATCTTGCCTGCAATTTTCATTACATTGCGGGGCAGCAGGCTACTGATGTAGTACTTACCTAGGACGAGAACGATGAGACGTTGCAATGTAATGAAAATCGTATGCCATTTCTTGTACCATGTAAATGGGGCTTAACAACAGAAAAAAAAAAAAAAAACATGGACCGCAGGTTCAATTAAGGCAAGACACAAAACTACGAGTATTGTTTGTTCATAATTTTCCGCTCGTTCGGTTCGGATATTAAAAAAATCCATGAGTATTTTCATAAAAACGACCTATATCCCACAATAAACCAGGACCCTAACCGTAGAACTGACAAATATTGTTATAAACTTGCTTTGGTACAGATTGGGTTTCAACCAACCAGGATACGGTAAACTCGGACTATTCCGTGATAAGTATGCACAATTCCGTGATACTCACTTTAATGCTTTTTTTTGGAGTCACTCTAAAAAGTTTTATTCATTTAAATTATACCAACCGGCGAGGAAACAAGTACTCTTTCCGTTAAAAAAGTTTTACAGGATTCGAGCAAGCGAGAAAGTAACATTTCGCTTTGTCACTCGAGGCGTGGTTTTGCCGGTGCGTGGGTAATCAGTGGTAGTGGTCAGGTTCAGTTGCAGTTTTGACATAAAAAACGTTTATTAATTATGCTGAAAACGTTTTTAAAGTATAATTATATCCTTAGTTTGCCATAGCAAGTAATAATTTTACCAAATTGTTATTAGTATGTCTGCAAGAGCTTAATTTAAGAACGGTACAAAATTATGATTTTGAAAATTCGACTAAGTGATAATTATCACGGAATTAGAGGAGGTTTTCATAGCGATTTTATAAAACACCTGGTAATACGATTAAAAATAGTTTTAAAAAAATCATAATAGGTAGAAAAAAAATCATAATAACTTAAATAGTAGAAAAGTAACAACAATAGTGTAAAATTAAATAAGCTTTCGTGTTGTCATATACTTCTTATCCATAAACTCATGGATTTCGAAAAAAATAAAAATTAGGAAGTTATTTCATGATAGCTCTTTATCGGCTGTTGCCTATGATTAAAATAGTAGTTTATGCAACTGGTACATAATGAGGGGCATTAAAACACGAGTGTGTTTTATGAAACGAGCCGAAGGCGAGTTTCATAATAAGGTCACACGAGTGTTTTAATGCCTAATTATGTACAGTTGCATACATTACTTTATCTACACACATATTATAATTACTCTAAGATGGGTTCAGAAACCGTAGTAAATAAATACAATAATTGTGTTAATACAACCTTTTTTGCACGGTTGCGGAAATATCGAAATCAGAACTGGCAACAGATACCTGAATGTTATTTTAAAAAGTAAAGAGTCCTTATTCTGATGTGATCATGTCGTTCTAGCTCAAATTTCGTGCGATATATACTAAAAAAACAACGAGCTGACATTTCGCATCGACTGAATTTGAATTTTCAGTGATACTAGAATAGGGACATGTCAACTTTGACATTTAAATTTTGACAATTTTGTTTGACGTAATATTTTAACATCATATATGAGATTAAAATGAAATATTTTATTACTGCTGTAGCCTTAGCCACAGATAAGAAAATTGCCATAAATTCATTGAATGTTGAAATGAGAGTCATTTTCTACGGTTTCCGAACGCATATTAGAGGATTTATGATATGTGTGTAGATAAAAAAGCTATATATATCAGTGGTCAATTTATGTCATTCATTCAAATTGTTCACGGTTAATAAGGGTTTTTTTTAAATATTATTAATAATGACTATACCGGGTGAGGGTGAGGCTCACAAACGATTATATTTTAAGCCCGTAAATAATTATGACAATGTGGCAAGTCCACGTAAAGCGTTTTATTTGTATAAGTAACGAAAAACTGCAATGTTTACAAGTCGTAAACAATTTAGTAGGTTAGTGCTCTATTAATATTTTCATACTTTAAGTACTAGTTCTAACATTTTCCTATAACTTTAATTAAGTACGTGAATTTATGGATACCTGAATCTCATAAACAGGACAAGTACCTATGTCAAGAAACTCTGGAAAATATCAATAAAATCAAAACATTTAAATGTAAGGATTTACTTACTGAAAACCAATATTTAGAAGAAATCTGTGGAGTGACTGGTGATAAATATAATATAAAATAAATGAAAATATCTTTGCGAAACAAGTCTATATATGAGCGGCCAACGGACGATGGAATCTCCAAACCTTCATAATCTAACCACAGACCTAACCCAAAGGAACGTAACTCAACGGTCACATAGACAGACGTTTGAAACTCACAACATTTCAATGGGCGCTTTTATACTTCACCGTGGACGTCCACGGCACAATAAAACTCTATGGTTTCATTTATCATCATCATCATCATCAGCCTATATAGGTACGTCCCACTGCTGGGCACAGGCCTCCTCTCATAGATGAGAGGGATTGGGCAGTAGTCCCCACGCTGGCCCAGAGCGGGTTGGGGACTTCACATTTCATTTATAATTAGTCTAAAAGTCTATACCCTATGGTCTATTTATGATTGAAACCATAGTTTTACCGTACCGTGGCCGTTGACGATAAAGCACAAAAGCGTCCAATTACCACCATTGACTGGAATTTTGTGTCTACCATTATTTTTAAATTATGTTGTACTCGTTGATAATTTTTTTTCGTGCAGTTTTTAGTGTTTCAATTCAACTTTGAAAAATACACGAAATTAAGGCAAAAGAGACAATGATCAATTTAGTACTCCGGGGAAAAAGCGGCCTCATCAAGCTACCATAAAAAACTTGGATAACTTCGATGTTCAGGCTATCAGGAACACAATGAATAGAATGTGGTCAGAAATCAATAATGAAATAAATTACAATGTTGACTGCACTTTATATAGTGGTAGAAATTATGTGAGCTGACTTTGAGTGCACATCAACGTATGCCTATTTAGCTTTTTTATATAATTTATTTTGAACACAAACAGTCACATAAAGATATTCAAATTGACAGTACATGAAATGTACCTTTACAAAAATAAACAATAGATTAAATTATTTTATGTTTGATTGCCACTTATCCTGACTTTTTCTCAATATTACCGATCTGAAACAAGAATACTGCAACCTAATTTCCTAAATATTAATATTGTTACTACCTAAAACTTTAATAAAATCATGTTCCAATATTCACTTTATTAGTATTATCAATAGTTTTGTCATAGGTAACTTAAATTCAGTGTTGTAAAATTTGTAAGGTTTAATAATAACATGCTTTCTGTTGCTCGAGGGTAGATGTGGTTACATAAGATTGGCGAGTTGGCTATATGTTGAAAGTCCAGTGCCACCTCTCTACCCCCCAGCTCTCTGACAGGTGTTGCCCCTAGGCCATTTTTTAATGTCGCTGTTTAATAGGGGCCCATCGAGCAGGGAGCAAGTCACCGTCTGCCGGAATTAAAATGCGAGACTGTTTTATTAGGCAGGCGTCCGATGTCTCACCCAATAGCCCGGCCATTAGTCCATCATCTTCACCTAATAACACGGTTCATTTAGATTCCATCCACCAACAATAGTCCCTATACACCCTGGCGGGTGCTGTCTCTGTGTGCGTCCCATGACACGGGCAGGGACAGCATCCGCTCGGTGTATCCCTTGCATTTCATTAAATTGTCAAAAGGGCCTCTACGTGTTGGCTATGTGGTACTCGATGGTACTTCGGCACCTCGGTACTTCGGCTCCGCGCACGCCTCCCAAAGGTCCGGGACACCATTGTCCCGTGAACGGGAAAGACATGCTTTTAAATAAGTACATAAATATAGATTGCGTGAGGGTATGTACATGTTTTCTGCCAACAAACTGTCATACAGTTTTTAGATTAGGAAAAATATATTTATGTAACTCTTTTTCGAGTAATAAATAAATAAATAAAAATCCTTAGATACCTTAGGTGTGCACAGAAAATCATAAATATTTTCAAGTATTAAAACTACAATAATTGGAATTATGCCTACTACACAAAGTGTGATCAGCCTAAGATTTTTAGAATTTCTCGCCAAAAATATGTGTTAATATTTCAGTAGTCAGACTCACCACTCAACCTATCATATA
This sequence comes from Cenopis cana, assembly GCA_951800055.1. Lineage (NCBI taxonomy): Eukaryota > Metazoa > Arthropoda > Insecta > Lepidoptera > Tortricidae > Cenopis > Cenopis cana. The sequence goes on along the minus strand of OX637475.1, from coordinate 24,241,206 downwards.
CAGCGTGTATTTATTTATTTAAACTTTATTGCACAAAAACACAGAATTGTCCAAATGGATGGCATTCTCTACCAGCCAACCATTGGGCTAAGGCTAAACAGAGATTGTATGAAAGGTGCATTAAGTAGTAAAAAGTATGAAAAGGTCTAGTTACTCGTCGTGTATTGTTGATATACAGCCACAAACTGTAACCAGACGTTCTTAAGTGCTATGAACCGACATTAAAACAAATTGTTAATTTAGTGTTATAACTGTTCACCTAAAGCGTAATTAATTTTTGAAAAATCTTCGACCAGCAATGTACTGCGGATACTTGACAGAAGCGTGTTTAGTTTTAGAATAATACATTTAATACATTAAAAATAAGATACATTGCGCGCTGAATTATTTTATAAGGAAAAATTATATCGTACAATTTTAATAATTACTTACAGAAAATCATGTTCATTCTTGTAAAGTTTGAGGTTGTATCAAAAATCGCGGTAAAAAGGCTTGACTTGCAAAGCCGGAATCAGTGATAAAATTTAGCGCTCTTTAGCGATAAGACCGCCTGTTGTTTACCTCTACTTTAAGCCTAAAGTCCTGTACTGTGTTCTTTTTGAGGTGTGCAATAAAGAGTATTTGTATTGTATTGTATTTTTATTTGCAATAAAATATGCAATAATATACTTCATCATTCCCCTAAAATGCCTAGATTTTTTTATAATGATAAGTAGGTACATACCAGGGTAGAATTCCTGCGCTGCAGTAAAACTTGGTTGCTAGCGACGTTTGTTGGGACGTTGCGAAACTCGGCCATGTTTGGATGGTTTGTGTGGAGTGCACTCGTTGCACGCCAGTGCTCAACTGCCGTTTATGCCGCAGCTTTGGTTGTTGCAACGTACTCGTACCTACCTATATCTAGAACTATATCCACGAAAACGCTATCTGCCTGTGTAACTGAAAGAGACATAATAATTTCGGTGGGCGTAAAATTGCACCGGAATGGCAGGGCATGATGGCTAGACAGGCGCAGCGTATGTGATTTTAATTATTTGAAGTACTTAAAATAATAATAACGCCAAAGACCTCCACAACCGCGAGGGTGACACGCACTCACCACGCACTTTAATCGAGTCGCAGAGTATAAGTGCAGTGCAGATTATATAAGTGGGGTGGGAATTAGTCTAGTAAAAGAAATGACCAAGTGCGTGTCGAGCTACGCACGCGCAATGTAGAGTTTCATACCCGACATTATGCGGACTTAAAAGTTCAATATCTGGGCGGCCGAGCTTTGCTCGGCGTTTTCCCGGGCACGAGACCTAGCTAGATCGATTGCTCGTCCCCGAAACCCCCACATACCAAATTTCATCAAAATTGTTAGAGCCGTTTCCGAGATCCCGGAAATATAGATATATAGAAATATATATAGATATAAGCAAGAATTGCTCGTTTAAAGATATAAGATATTGACTATTTTGACAAAACTAAGTACCTAATCGTTGAAAATTGTACGAAAGTTTGCTTTTCTAAGCACATTTCTCAAGTAAGACTCGTTAACTAGCAATGTCTACTTAGCTTTGAAACCTTTAAAATTCATTTAAAAAAGTAAGTAAAATAGTGTATTACCTGCTAACGTTACGGTTCTAGACAACTCTTATTTTGTGGTTGGTAATTATAGTTGGTGATAAGGAATGTAGGGAGTAAATAAGGGAGCGGAAGTTTTACAACTACAAAAAAAATTGGATTGCAGAGTCAGTCCGTTTAACGATATGGGTTACCTTAGCCTATGGACGGGAATGGTTCGATATATGTAGGTTCTGGCTGACTTACTTGCGGTTGATAAACTAGTCGGTGATATGAAATGTATGGAGTTGGTATGGGTGTGAATGTGAGACAAGAGTTTACCAACAGCATACTTTTTTAAAGTTTGTAATTAACGTATATATAAATATTTAATATAGGTAAGCCATAGATCTTTTATCTATAAACGAGCTTTGTATATTTATTTATTTATTTCGGGGATCTCGGAAACGGCTATAACGATTTTGATGAAATTTGGTATGTAGGGGTTTTCGGGGACGAGCAATCGATCTACCTAGGTATCATGCCCGGGAAAACGCAAAGCTCGGCCGCCCAGATATTGTACTATAATAGAACTAATTGACCGAGCGAAACGAAGATCTCTGTTTTAGCTTCGGCAAAAATGCTTGTCCGGGTTTCCGGCTGTTCTCCTCTACAGGTCGCATTTCTTAACCGATTATCGTGAAATTTTGTGAGCAGGTACGAAAATTAAAAGAAAGTTTTTTGTCGAGTCTATTTTTGGAAATTTAAAAAATATTAAGTTTTAAAGCATTACTTATGACTAAACACAGCGTTCCGCAAAACTGTTTGCACAGTGTGACTGTGGGATTCATGAGTATATTCCCCGCTACCCTAAGGTTGTCTGGAAGAGATCGCTCATTAGCGATAAGACCGCCTGTTGTTTGCCTCTACTCATTGTCATTATGTACTGTTATGTGTTACTTTTGTTGAGGTTATGCAATAAAGAGTATTTGTATTGTATTGTATATTAAAATATAATTAATTAGTGCTAAAGTGTTGAAGAATAAAAAAATGCAGTCTTAAAATATAAATGTTGTGATAATACTGTTAAAAGTTACTTAGCCGGCTTAAATGAAATTGGATTGGACAATTGGATTGGATCGGATTGGATTTCACAATTTACTAGAGTGAAGATTAATATAAATGGCATAATATTGAAATCGTGCATATTTAGATCATATTTTCATCCGTGACGGGCTGACGGGTGCCGGCGGCGGGAGCGCCCGGCCACTCGTTGCGATCAGCTGGGCTAATTATTCACAAACCAACTCCTCCTCGCCTGTCACCTCTCGCCTCACCCGTTTTTATATGGGAATTGTCTAAAAGTTACAAATGACATTTGACAGTTTCCATATAAAACAGGTGCGGGGTGAGGTGACGGGGAAGGATCGTTGGCCGATCATAACGTCACAGGCCTCGAGCGCGACAAATACTTATAAAACTTGTACTAAAGTTTAGTACAATTTCCAAGGAAAGGTTTTTTTTAGGCTAGACTATGTTTATAGGCTAAGCCCTCGTCAAAGCCTCCAAGCCTAAATAAACAAAGGTTTAGCTTATCCTAATCTTATACCTTTGAACGAGCAATACTTGTATATATAATATTTATTTATATATTTCGGGGATCTCGGAAACGGCTCTAACGATGACGACGAAAAAAAATTACCGAGAATAGCAATACCGAGCGCCCGGCCGACCGAGCCTTTATTGCCGTTAGACGCACACTGTTACACCCATGGAACAAGTATAAGATGGAACTGGTGATACACACATACAAAGGTGTGTGAAGGAGATGTAAGCATAGACAATAACACACGTGGGAGCGAGAAAAAATGACATATCTTCTGTCCCTCATCGCGTATAAGGAACCGATTATTTGTCACCGGCCGTTGTCACCGAAATGTCATCGATGAACCAGTGGCCAGAGTATAAAAAAAAATATGTTACCGATAATGTGGGGTAAACTAAACCGGCTCGAATGTTAAAAATAACAGATAAAAAAATTAATTGTGACGTGATTAGAATACTATTGTGAATTTCATTATTATAATGGCTGAATAACTAAGACGTTTTTAATCTAATCGTGATTTTGTTAACTTTAATGTAGGTATTAAATTAGTACACATTTATATCGTAATTGAAAGGACATCGGATGTTTTGTGTTTGCCCGCTAATATTTACTAAGATTTTATTTTGAAGATTCCCAATAATTAAAAACCTACTTGTCAGTAATAATGGGGAGATTATTCTTTTTGTGGTAACCCCAGAAAAAACTGTCACAATATCTCCGTCCTTGTGTGTGATTTGCTAACCCTCCTTCTATATATCCTCTTTCTACGGTTACACCGCACTACAGATACCGAATCAAATACATTCTTCCTCCACAGTATACCGACGCCGCCGTAAGGTCTCCCGCGTAGAAGGCCAGACGCAGTGTCTATTGCAGATTTTCCCGTAAATTCAAAGTTTTGATCGATAGTGCCCAAAAACGGTAGGTCTGGCGTCTGTAGCCACGTCTCTTGAACCATAACAATATCAGCTGACTGACACAAACTTCTTACACACTCAACTGAGCGCATGATAGATCTACAATTAAAACTTATAATTTTTATATGTGACTGATTATCCATTAACTTGTAAATTGAGTCTTATCATCACTTCGTTCGGTCGCATTTCCTGTATCATACGAGTCTCTATTCAAATAGATAAATTTGCGGCATCGAACTCCCTTCGGCCACAAGTCGCCCATAAGAAACAAAGACAGCTTGGTGTGTGGTACAAAGATTTTGAACGCATTATGGCGATTATGCTTTTGTATGTTTATTTTCTTGACCGTCACCACAAGTTTAGTTTCCTGTAGGATATGTTCAGCTATGTCACTCTCATTGGTTTGAAGATTAACCTTGTACAGGAAAAGTGGAATTTGAGGATCCGCCGCTGTAAATTTCGCATCCAGTTGATTAACAGTGGCCTTCCCTTCAATAGCAGCAAATCGATTTCTTTTCTTCTTTTTCATGACTTTCAAATCTTTCAACCAACCGTCCGTATCAATCTTATCTTTACAACTTGTATCCTCACTTTCCAGGGCGTCATTATTTACGTTACGCACTAAACTATTTATTTGCTTCTTATTCGGAACGTTCGCCCTATCTGTCTGTATACAGCTCGCGTCATCGTTTTCTCGAGCGCCGTTAGTTTGTGACTTGGACCATACGTCAATGTTTACGCTGCGCTCGATAATCCCCATCTCTGTCGCTCGCGGAGTATTTGCTTGCGGTATCGCCTTCGCCTGTGATGCGCCTGCGCAAGCTATGCGTTCAGGTATTTCCGATTGCACTTGACCCTGACGCACAGGTGACGATGACGTTAGTAAATCAGGTTCCCGTGCGTGTGACAAAGATAGATCTATAATGCTCGGAGCGTTGTTATCTTGCGCGCACTCGTCAGCTGTTGGTAGGAGCATTTGTTTTGAACGACCGTTATCGTCATCTTTTGTAGTTGCTAAAATGTGAGGTAGACCCGAAGGCCCGCTATCATAACAACAGCTGTCTAGTCTGAAACCACCTCCTCTCTTGTTATTTATATTCGGATTATACCGATTATAATCCAAAACAGAACCATGTTTCAGGTCTTCTAGCTCATTTCTAATCTCGCGTAGTTGAATTTCCGTTACATAGGTATTCTTTACAATCTCGAGCTCGTTTCTAACCATCACTAATTCTTTTAGCGTTCTTGTAAAATCCACATAATCGAACGTTACCGGCGGTAGTCTGTGCAAGTCCTTTGCAACAAAGATTGGTATCAATTCACTTCGCGTCTGTTTGAATATTGAAATAATGTCTTGGAGGTCGCGTTGTTCTTTTTCTATATTTTTCCTGGTTATTTTACGAATATTCGTAGAGACTGAAGCAAACAGAAGATTTTTTGCGGTCTCTATTTCTTTCACAGTAAGAGCGGTTGAACATAGACGCACCAAACTCTCTTCTTCCATTACACCTATCTTATTTTGTACAAATGCATATTGCATGTCGCATACTTTATCACATTATCAGCCATTGTTGGCGACAAGAGACACTACTGCACGTTCGAAAGTAATCACGTCGCGCGGCTGTCTGATTAGGGTTCACTTGCATCCCTCAGAGCGGAACCGCATGATTATTCAAATGGATGTGATGTTTCAATCCTGACCACAATATAATCATGCGCTTAATATTCAATTGAATTCAATCATTTTATTTCAGATAATTATTATAATCCATACAATTTGTTAGTAGTTAATACACCACAATAATTGCTATAGGGCAGTGAAATTGTACATTAAAATCGCAAAGCGAGATGTAACGCTGCATTTTTGGTATTTTATTTGGACCCCTTAGGGTAGTCTGAAAGTGAAACCATATTTTGCAAGCAAAAAAAAGTTGTGCTACCTGTATGATACGTGAAAAACTGCAAAATTTTCGGACTTTTTTTCAGGTATTGTAGTTCAATTCAAAAACTATGGGTTTTTGACATTACTTGTCCATGGCATTTTTAAAGTATATTAAATTTGCAACAATTTAAGCCTACCTACAGCTCCGTATGTCTTATAGTTTTTGAGACATGATGTTTCAAAAATACTGTTTTATTGAGATTTGCCTATAGTGCGTGTTGTTACGGTTTTCCGTTGAACAAATACTTCACTTTCGGAAACCAGTGCCAACTTTATGTTATTTAGGCATATCTCCTGGACCCCGGAACTGCCGGAAGACAATCTGGGGTGCGAATAACATACCAAAAATGCAGCTTTACATCTCGCTTTGCGATTTTAGCTTTTTTATTTGTAAGATTTCACTGGGCTAATATTAATATCAGTTTAAATTAGCCCGCTTGCCGGCAATGGACTGCATATTAGGTATTTTTGAGGTATTTGTAATATAGGTCTCAGATGCCTGAAATAAATAAGATATTATTTAAGTTTTACCATATCTTGAGACCAAGGAGTTCCTTTGGAAGGCGTACGTGGAGCCGAAACCATCAGCGCAGAGGCCCTTTTTAGGATTCCGTCACACCTCTAACACGCCTTAAGCGGGTATTACACAGTCCTGAATTCAGAATCCTGATTAGTAGAGGGGAGTTGAAGCATCTCGCTCTAACGTATAGGTCCGAACCCTTCTAAGTGTCCTGAATTCAGGACAGTGTAATACCCGCTTAAAGCAGACGCGACGAATTAAAGGAATTTCGTACATTGACTCATCATTACTTGTCTGTCACTCGCGCGAGTCGCGCGCAATTATATTGGCGTCGCGCTCACACAGTGAAGTTCAATGGCACATTGAACTATTAAACGTGCCGTCAATAGAAAATGGAAATTATGTAAACAAATATGTCTGACTGACAATTCATTTGGCGTCTATGAATTTGTTGTAAAATAGTGATGAGGAAAGTCTATAACAATAATTAAGCAATCCACTTGACACTCGAGAAATTATTTTATTAAATATTCATTGCGAGTATTTGTGGTTCTTAACTTCATGGCAGCAAATAAAAATAAATGGGCAATGAAAATTCATAACAAAGTAAATGGAAAATGATGAGGAGTGAGGTTATTTGTAATTGAATCTATAATGACATTAAACTCTTTCGATATACTGATATTCCCATCACTTAAACGAACTTTTTTTTCAATGACAATATAGATTCCTAGCATTTTTATGAGTAAAAAAAATGACAAGCTATCACATAACTAATCATTGTAAACGAAAATTGTTTTTATTGAAATATGAATAATTAAAAGATATTATAGCTTAAAATGAATGAAAATACAAGGATTATGTCTATAAAATGTTGGTAAGACTGTGTTCGTTCTTTAAAAGTGTGTGATTTGATTACGAAGTTATGAAGGTAAATTGGTCTGTTTACACAATTTCCATTTTCTATTGACATAAGTATAGATTGTGATATGTAACTTCAAATATTTGAGACATATGAATTGAAGTTTGTAGTGATGAGGCTAAGAAGATTTTTTTTATCTACACACATATCATAAATCCTCTAATATGCGTTCGGAAACCGTAGAAAATGACTCTCATTTCAACATTAAATGAATTTATGGCAATTTTCTTATCTGTGGCTAAGGCTACTAGTACGACTTGTTAGCTCGAATCTATGAAGAAGTACGGTCACATCTGGAAAAAAGCACGAAACTTGGCATGCATGTAGCTTAAATTTTTGTGTTTCAAAAATTTTAGGGAAACACGCTGACAGACCTTTTTTTCCCCCCCTCCCCCCCACTTTTGTGTGCCGAATTACAGTTTTATTTTATTTTATTGAAAACGGCTGAAGCTAGGACAAAACCGTCAATCGAAAAAATGTTCCTTATAAAATTATCTACAAGTCATTTTTTGGATATATTTTGATTGGACCTATAGTTTTCAAAATATACGAGCATGAATTAGGGTCAGTACAGCAGAAAAGGTGCTAGAGGGCAGATTACTAACATTTTTGTGCGCATCGGGTTACAAGCAAGAAATTTGTACCATAGATAAAGTGTTCCGCAGTGATTATTTTCAGATGTGGATATTAGTTAGATTCGTCCCCTGTGCGCGGGGAGAACGGGGTGAATTGGAACAAGCACACCTTTTTTTCGATTCTTTCTCACTGATCAGTTAAGGCTACTATAGCTTGCGGGGTATCGTTTTCGTGTAAAACAGACATCAGGAATTCATTTTTAGGGTTCGTTACCCGAAAGCTCCAAGCGGAACCCTATTGTTGTGAGTCATACGTCCGTCCGTTGTCTGTTTTACAGGTTTCACAGCCAAACGGTTGGAGCTACAGGCTTCAAATTTTCACAGTATAAGCATCTTGTCGACCCAAAACCACACCAATTGTCAAAAAATATTTTTAATAATATGTAATGGGGGCTCCCATAGAGCTGAAGGGGGCGCAAAAATTTTTTTTTACCCACCCCATCGAGTGGGGTATCGTTGTTTAGAGCTCATTGCGTAGATAAATATTGTATTTTTTATTAAAAAAAAGATTTGAAAACAAAGGCGTGAGAAGTCACTAAAGTCCGCTATCTTACAAAATTTGTCCCTAAGATTTTTAAAGCTTCCCATTGACTTACGAACTTAAAATTTGGTTATGATGTTTATTGTTGCGTACATTTCACTAACAAATACTAATAAAATAAAAATATTTTTTTTGTTAGAAAAAAAAATAAAAAAAATCACAAAATATAGTTTTAGTATTTTTTTTGTATTTTTTGGTAAAATATACGCAATAGTAAAGATTACTACCACATTTCACGTTTACAGGTCAATGGGAAGTTTAAAAAATCTTAGAACAAATTTTGTAAAAAAGCGGACTTTAGTGACTTCTCACGCCTTTGTTTTCAAATCTTTTTTTAAATAAAAAATAAATATTTATCTACGCAATGAGCTCTAAACAACGATACCCCACTCGATGGGGTGTGTAAAAAAAAAAATTTGCGCCCCCCTTCAGCTCTATGGGAGCCCCAATTAAATATTATTAAAAATATTTTTTGACAATTGATGTGGTTTTGGGTCGACAAGATGTTTATACTGTGAAAATTTGAAGTCTGTAGCTCCAACCGTTTGGCTGTGAAACCTGTAAAACAGACGACGGACGGACGCATGACTCACAACAATAGAGTTCCGCTTGGAGCTTTCGGGTAACGAACCCTAAAAATGAATTCCTGATGTCTGCTTTACACGAAAACGATACCCCGCAAGCTATAGTAGCCTTAACTGATCAGTGAGAAAGAGACGAAAAAAAGGTGTGCTTGGTCCAATTCACCCCGTTCTCCCCGCGCACAGGGGACGAATCTAACTAATATCCACATCTGAAAATAATCATTGCGGAACACTTTATCTATGGTACAAATTTCTTGCTTGTAACCCGACGCGCACAAAAATGTTAGTAATCTGCCCTCTAGCACCTTTTATTTATTTATTTATTTATTTATTTTGTTTATTTATTTATTTTATTTTTTTATTTTTTTCTGCTGTACTTACCCTAATGAATGGTCGTATATTTTGAAAACTATTGGTCCAATCAAAATATATCCAAAAAATGACTTGTAGATAATCTTATAAGAAACATTTTTTCGATTGACGGTTTTCTCCTAGCTTCAGCCGTTTTCAATAAAATAAAATAAAACCGTAATTCGGCACACAAAAGTGGGGGGGAGGGGGGGGAAAAAAAGGTCTGTCAGCGTGTTTCCCTAAAATTTTTGAAACACAAAAATTTAAGCTACATGCATGCCAAGTTTCGTGCTTTCTTCCAGATGTGACCGTACTTCGAGCTAACAAGCCGTACTATACAGCAGTAATATAATTTTTTAATTTTAATCTCATATATGATGTTAAAATATTAAAAGTCAAACAAAACTGTCAAAATTTAAATGTCAAAGTTGACATGTCCCTATTCTAGTATCACTGAAAATTCAAAGTCAGTTGGTGCGAAATGTCAGCTCGATGTTTTTTTAGTATATATCGCACGAAATTTGAGCTAGAACGACATGATCACATCAGAATAGGGACTCTTTACTTTTTAAAATAACATTCAGGTATCTGTTGCCAGTTCTGATTTCGATATTTCCGCAACCGTGCAAAAAAGGTTGTATTAACACAATTATTGTATTTATTTACTACGGTTTCTGAACCCATCTTGGAGTAGTTATAATATGTGTGTAGATAAAGTAATGTAAAAACACTCGTGTGACCTTATTATGAAACTCGCCTTCGGCTCGTTTCATAAAACACACTCGTGTTTCAATGCCTAATTATGTACAGTTGCATAAACTACTATTATCTAACCCATTTGTATGGATCACTGGTCTGAAATAAACGATTTTTATTTTTATTTTATTTTTTATTTATAAGACATCTCCTCTGTCAAATCAAGCGATTATTATCGAATGGTTCATTGCATTGATATTACAGCCGATTTTTGAAATGCTTTTATCAAGCCTATACAGGGTGTCCAGTAATTAATGGACAACCTTCTAACCACTGATAGAGCACCTCAATCTGGTCCAGAAAATACAAATACAAATGCGTTTATTTTTCCTTTAAATTACAATGGTGTATCGGTTAAAATGAACATTCAGGTTTGGTAAAAGTCCCTTGGTTTTCGAGATAATCGAACTTTTCTATTTTCTTAATAATTGGTACCTTGTTTCACTTTAATGGCCGTTGAAGCCATAAATAAAGAGATTTTCTCGTTCCGTTTGCTGATAAATATTCTGTAATAGTGCTGCTAACAGATGGCTAGTAGAACATTATGGTAGCCAGGACTCATTTTTAAAAATTAGGCTCTGATCTGTAACATTACACTTGGGTCTACAATTTTCAACAAGTTTGCTCGTTCGTGGTGAACAAAAATTGTATGGAGGCCAGAGCGGCCAACTTTCTTAAAACTAGTCTATCTTACACTGATTCTAAAATGGTATCACACTTGCTATTTACGTCTTTACAAATGAAGATATTGCTAATAATATTAATTAAGAGTGAATTTTACCTATTACTTCACTTTGTAGCGACAACTGTACACGATAAATCAATGTCAGAATAAATACATCAACCTCCCTTGCGAAGTCGGTTAAAGTTAAACTTGAGCGCGACACCGTACACAGTACGCATAGCGCGTGGCCGTCTGTACACCTAACGGTCGGCGCCTGCGACGGGGCGACGCGGCTCGCAGCCAGTCAGCCACAGACCTCGGAAGCGAAACCACGCCGCTCGTGCTCGCGAACAATAGTGTCTCCGCTTACGCTACGCTTTGCTTTAAGCTATAGTTATAAACAATATCTTTCCTGTGACTCTTCTTCTTCCCTTGTGCTTGTGACTTTAGTGTGTGCGTGTGCTTACGTCCGATTATTAAATCTATACATATATATATTTTGTAGAACTGTAATTATACATAGTGTGTCTATACGGACTTATTATTTCAACGCCCGATAGGCACCTATATTGGTGACCCCGACGCAGCGGATATGTCGGACGACGATCGCGAGAAAAACACCACAACAGCGGGCTCGAGTATACCGATACCGGCCGGCGAGGGAAACGACGTCTGCAAGGTCGGAATACGGATGCCGCCGTTTTGGCCGGAGGAGCCCGAACTATGGTTCCAGCAGATGGAAGGCCAATTCATGATATCGGGGATTACGGCAGATACAACAAAATTCTATTATGTGATAAGCCAGCTAGAACATCAGTACATAGTTGAGGTGAAGGATATCGTGAACACTCCGCCAGCGCAGAATAAGTATATTAAACTAAAAACCGAGCTTATTTCACGGCTGTCGCAATCGCAAGAAAAAAAACATCGCGAGTTACTAATGCATGAGGAGTTGGGCGCACGAAAACCGTCGCAATACTGGAGGCGATTAAAAACGCTAGCCGGCGGGTACGTACAAGATGAATTTTTGAAAACCATTTGGTCATCGCGCCTGCCACCTAACCTACAAACAGTCATAGCGTCGCAGCCTACTTTAAGCGTGGATATGTTAGCCGACTTAGCGGATAAGGTGTATGACATTGCACCCACGTCACCCCACGTTTTGGCAGTCGGCGAGCATGCGAATTACAAGCCGAATCAACCGAGTGCTAGTGCGAGTAATGATTTGATGCATGATTTGGCATTTCAAATGACGGAGTTGCGCAAAGAAGTGGCGTCGTTAAGGGCACAAATTAATTCGCAGCCGCACGGCTCAAGAAGCCGCTCACGTTTTAATGCACCGAATAGGGACCGGTCGCAATCAAGAAACCGGCGACGTTCATCATCGAGACCGCGTAATGATTCTTACTGTTTTTATCACAATAGGTTTGGATCAAAGGCAAACCGATGCACGACACCCTGCACTTACGCGTCGGAAAACCCTCACGGCAGCCGGAAATAGCGGCCAACGACTGCCAGACCATACCGGGCCGCCTTTTCGTAACGGATCGCACATCGAAAAAGAGTTTTTTAATCGACACTGGATCCGATCTATGCGTGTACCCCCGCTCTGCAGTTAAGGAGCAGCGTACGAAATCCAGTTATCAGCTTTTCGCCGCTAACGGTACAATCATCCCCACCTACGGCTCGGTGCAGCTTCTTCTGGATCTGGGGTTACGTCGCGCGTTCAAGTGGAAATTTGTAGTAGCGGACGTGTCTAAACCAATAATTGGCGTCGATTTCCTGTCTTTTTATAATTTACTAATAGATTGCAGGAACCACCGCCTAATTGACAGCCTGACGACACTCTCCATCAACGTGCCTGTCCAGAAGCCTGTGGAGGCGATCACGTCCATCAAGGCAGTCGCAGGAGAATCGAGATACCACCAAATCTTGCGGGAGTACCCAGAGATCACACGTCCCGCTGGAACACACAAGGTACCTAAGCATAATACTGTCCACCATATCCGTACGACGCCAGGCCCTCCAGTAACCAGCCGCCCTCGACGTCTGCCACCAGACCGCTTAAAAATAGCACAAAAGGAGTTCGAGGATATGTTGGCCAATGGAACAGCACGCAGGTCAGAGAGCTCGTGGTCTTCTCCACTCCATCTCGCCCCGAAGAAAGACGACGGCTGGAGACCCTGTGGGGATTACAGAGCCTTAAACGCCCGCACGATCCCAGACAACTATCCCATAAGGCATATACAGGATTTTGCACACCAACTGAGCGGTAGCACCGTGTTTTCCAAGCTTGATCTCGTCAAAGCATACAATCAAATACCGGTTTTCGTCGACGATATTCCAAAGACGGCCATTACTACCCCGTTTGGCCTCTTTGAGTTCACCAATATGACGTTCGGTTTAAGGAACGCGGCACAGTCGTTCCAACGCTTTATTGATGAGGTTCTGGCCAATCTCCCATTTTGCTACGGTTACTTAGATGACTTACTAGTCTTCTCTGCAAATGAGAAACAGCACAACGATCATCTCCGTCAGCTGTTCCAGAGGCTGTCAGATTATGGCATGCTCATCAATACGGCAAAGTGCGAGTTCGGCGTGTCTACGATCACCTTCCTGGGCCATGAGGTGAGTGCTAAAGGTATACAACCGCTACCAAGCAAGGTCCAGGCCATTCAAGAATTCCCTATACCTAAGACGGTAAAGGAGCTGCGGAGGTTCCTGGGAATGTACAATTTCTACCGCCGATTCATCCCCGGTGCATCAGCAATTCAAGCTCCTCTAAACACTGTCCTGTCCGGAAGTAAGAAGAGAGGATCCGAAGCCATCACCATGACTAACGAGATGTTAGAAGCTTTCAACGCTTGCAAAGCGAGTCTGTCGGAGGCAGCTATGTTAGCTCACCCGAGCCACGACGCAGAGCTGGCATTACAGACCGATGCGTCAGACTCAGCGGTAGGTGCAGTTCTGCAGCAACGTGTACGAGGCAGCTGGGAACCCCTCGCGTTCTTCTCACGAGGGCTGAAACCAGCACAAAGAAAGTACAGCCCATACGATCGTGAGTTACTTGCAATGTATGATGCCATAAGACATTTCCGACACATGCTCGAGGCGAGGTCGTTCGTGATCTACACAGACCACAAACCCTTGACGTACGCCTTCTCTTCACGTCGTGACAATTGCTCGCCGAGGCAGTTCCGTTATCTGGACCTGATATCACAATTCACCACAGATATACGGTTCGTGGCTGGAAAGGAAAATGTAGTAGCAGACGCTCTCTCGAGAATCGAGGCAATTTCAGTACCCATTAACTTCGAGGCTCTTGCACATTCCCAAGATTTAGATCCTGAGTTGCAAGACCTACTCAATAATGGCACGTCACTGAAACTACAACGAGTAAGGACACCAGACGCAAACGCAGAATTGTATTGCGACATCTCCACTGCTAATACTCGACCCTATGTAACTCCAGCATTTCGAAGAGCGGTATTCAGTGCATTGCATAACCTGAGCCATCCTGGTGCAAGAACAACAGCAAACTTGATTTCGCAGAGATTCGTTTGGCCAGGAGTGAAACGAGATAGCCGCAGATGGGCTCAAGAATGCAAAGATTGCCAAAGATGCAAAATATCTCGCCACATCACCTCTCCGCTAACTCCCATCCCTACTCCTAGCCAACGCTTCTCCCATGTCCACATGGACATAATAGGGCCCTTACCAATTTCTTCTGGTTTCAGATACTGTCTCACGGCCGTCGATCGCTTTACGCGATGGCCTGAGGCATATCCTATCGCCGACATCACCGCAGAGACCTGTGCCCGCACATTCATTGCAGGCTGGGTCGCACGCTTCGGTTGCCCGGCGAAGATCACCACCGACAGGGGCCGGCAGTTCGAGTGCGAATTGTTCCGCAACATCACTCGCATCCTGGGCGCAGAGCACCGACCTACCACCGCGTACCACCCAGCTTGTAATGGCATGGCAGAACGTTTTCATCGCCAGCTAAAGGCGGCAATCATGTGCCACACAAGCATACACTGGGTGGAAGTACTTCCGCTTGTCCTGCTGGGTATCCGCAGCTCGTGGAAGGACGACATCAAGGCATCGGCTGCAGAACTCGTATATGGCGAACCCTTACGCCTGCCGGGTGAGTTCCTCACCCCATCCAAAAATGCCACCTTAGACGTCACCGACTTCGCATCACGTCTACGGCACCACATCGCAAAGCTCACTCCGGAACCAGTAAGTTGGCACTCTAAAAAGACGTTCTACGTTCCCAGGAGTCTGTCCTCCGCTGAGTACGTCTTCCTCCGTCAAGATGCTGTCAGAAGGCCGCTCGAACCTCCATACACGGGGCCATACAAGGTCTTGGAGCGAGGAACCAAAACGCTCAAGCTGGACATCCAAGGCAGACACTCTACAGTATCAGTCGACAGGGTGAAGCCAGTCTTCGTGGCCAAAGACGACACCGCGAATGGTAAAGAAACCAGCCCATTACGAGTGCAGGAACCCCCAGCTGCGGTGCCGGAAAGAAGAACGCGCAGCGGCCGAGTTGTTCACTTTCCAGACTACTATCGACCGTAGCGAGCAACGGTCTCAACGGGGGAGTAGTGTAGCGACAACTGTACACGATAAATCAATGTCAGAATAAATACATCAACCTCCCTTGCGAAGTCGGTTAAAGTTAAACTTGAGCGCGACACCGTACACAGTACGCATAGCGCGTGGCCGTCTGTACACCTAACGGTCGGCGCCTGCGACGGGGCGACGCGGCTCGCAGCCAGTCAGCCACAGACCTCGGAAGCGAAACCACGCCGCTCGTGCTCGCGAACAATAGTGTCTCCGCTTACGCTACGCTTTGCTTTAAGCTATAGTTATAAACAATATCTTTCCTGTGACTCTTCTTCTTCCCTTGTGCTTGTGACTTTAGTGTGTGCGTGTGCTTACGTCCGATTATTAAATCTATACATATATATATTTTGTAGAACTGTAATTATACATAGTGTGTCTATACGGACTTATTATTTCAACGCCCGATAGGCACCTATAACTTATCTGCAAGAGAGTTTCCTTAACTCACACAGTTTACATACCTGTACCTCTACCACGAGTTTGTATCGAAAGTTCTTACCGTACTCGCTAGCGACTGCGTAAACGATTTAGTATGGACAAAAGTACAGCGCCTCTGGCGGTCACTCATAGAACTAAGCATCGGTAGTATGAGTCCTACGGTAAATTACCTATCGAAAATTAAACGCTAGCGACTAACGTTCTGTAGCTGTCAAGTAGCCGTTTCTGTAGAAAATCGGTACCATGAGTTACAAATTTGACAGAAGCTATCGAACAATACGATATCGACTGTAGAAAACTATTACTATATTCGCTAGCGACTGCATAAACAATTTGTATGGACAAAAGTACAGCGCCTCTGGCGGTCACTCATAGAACTAGGGATCGGTAGTATGAGTCATAACAGTAAATTACCTATCGAAAACTACGAGTATCAACGCTAGCGACTGACGTTTCCGTAGAAAATCGGTACCGTGAGTTACAAATTTGACAGAAGCTATCGAACAATACGATATCGACTGTAGAAAACTATTTCACTTGCAAAATGGAGCGTGAGAACCGTGAAAACGTTAGAAATAATGTGTCAATCAAGCTACGGTAGCCTAGTGGTATAGGCGAGCAGCTGTCAAGCGGCGGTCGTGGGTTCGAATCCCAGCTCATACCAATGAGTTTTTCGGAACTTATGTACGGAATATCGTTTGATATTTACCGTTAGCTTTTCGGTGAAGGAAAACATCGTGAGGAAACCTGCATACATCCGCGAAGAAATTCAATGATGTATGGGAACTATTGGGAAGTCCCCAACCCGCTCTGGGCCAGCGTGGGGACTACTGCCCAATCCCTCTCATCTATGAGAGGAGGCCTGTGCCCAGCAGTGAGACGTATATAGGCTGATGTTGATGTCTTATTTAAATATATTTTGAGCATTATTTACATAAATGGCAATTTTGGTGTGGTATATGTTGGGGAAAGCTGTGAATAGTATGAAGACGAACGACGTGAACAGGGTAATTTTCAAGCTGATATGATCCAGAAGAGATCCAGGAGCGCTCGTGGCCCAGCGGCGCCTGCGAACCGCTTGCGCTTGCTAAGGTTAAGCAACGTGGGCAGCGGTCAGGACTTGGATGGGTGACCGCTTTGAGTGGTTACTAACTGAGCGCTCCCGTGCTTTGGAAGGCACGCTAAGCCGTTGATCCCGGTTGCTGTCTATGGCAGCAGTCGTTAAGCCAAGTTGGAGGCCTTCGGGCGGCTTGAGAACTTCTAACAGTCAAGTTGCCCACTCACTTGACAAAGCCTAATCCCAATAAGGTCTAGTTTCCCCTTGGGGTTGGAAGGTCAGATGGCAGTCGCTTTCGTAAAAACTAGTGCCTACGCCAAATCTTGGGATTAGGTAGCGGACCCCAGGCATCCTTCAGGATGCAACTGTGCTGGGATGGCGCTAGGAGGATGATGATGATGATCCAGAAGATGAGTTATATACCTGAACAAATTTAAGGTATTTTATAGTAAATTATAATAATTATGAACTCGCTGCCTTCGCTTAAAATAGGTAAAATAAAAGAGTATACATACATAATAAAAAATCTTTATTTTTTTTTTCAAAATTTTGAGAAAACTATTTCCTAATAATTCCTAAACATTGTCCAAACAAATCTAACCTGATTTCTTACATTCTTAAATCTAACTACTTTAATCTATTGCTATCCCGCTCTGCTTCCTGTTGGAAATTTCACCACCTACAGTCAGATCTGACAAAAGCTTGCCTTGCCAAATCCAACTGTGAATACAAACAAAAACACAAAATCAAATATTTATTCTGTAGGCCTCAGGGACCTTTCACATGTCCAAATAGTCATAGTCATAGTCATAGTCATTTATTAATAATATTATAAATATTACATGTCATTATTGTTACTTATTAATGAGATTGTACAGTATTAATTCAAATTAGAGAAATCATTCATAATCATTTCAAGTAATGTAAGTTAGGTATTATTAATTATTAGATATATCGTAGAATTCCTTAATGTCATAAAAAGAGTGGGCGAGGAGCCATGATTTTATTTTTTTTAAACATAAAGAGGTATTACCCGCATATTTTACTTCTACGGGAAGTTTGTTAAACACTTTAGGCCCTACATGGTGCATGGTTTTGGTTGACTTGGTCAGTCGACAGGTGTGTGTTAGGAGCTGGTTTGTGGACCCTTTCCGTGTGCGAGTTATTTTCTTCTGAGGGAAGGTGTCAATGTTCTCGATTACTTTAGCGACATCATAAATGTACTGCGAGGGCAGGGTAAGGATTTTATTGTCTCTAAAGAGATTTTGAGCGGGTGTGTATGCTGGGACAAACGAGATAATACGCACGGCGCGCTAATATTAATTAACAATGTAGCATAGTCTGACAATAACAACTTTTAGATGTCAAAATATTAATTTACAATTAAAGAATTTCTGATAACAACCACAAAACTACAAATCAACAAAGTCAATATCTTACAGTGTAAATAAAATTGCAAAACTAGTTTAATATTGTTAAAGATGTATATGGTCTCCAAAAGTCAATGACAATAAAGCTAATCCAGAACAGGATATCTCTCGACAACACAATAAAAGTGCCTGAGTGCGAGTCCTTCTGTGGACTGGAGTTGAGAGGTTTTGCATCGGACTGCGGCACATGCTGTCTGGCACCAGTAGCTGGTAATGTTCTTGACAACCGAGCAGCAGGATCGTTGCCATGTATTAGGTCATTCAGGCCCGTCTCACTCCTGTCTAGAGAGGATACAAATAAAATGTAAATCAGCGCCGTTTAAATAAATAAAAACACAGGCCCGCTAGACAAGGACACAGACATAAGTAATTTCCACCTTTAGCAAAGTGATAATTTTTATCAAGTCGCATATTATCTGCTTCATGGCCCAGAGTTGTAAAAGGCCCGGTCTTAAGCAAGAATAAGGTGCTGTTGAGCAACCACGAGAATACTTATATTATAAATGCAGAAATATCTTTCTGTATGTTACCTTTTTTGGATCAGGGTACGTTGCCGATTCTGACCACTGACGCAAATTAATACCCTTGCCGGGGGGCTTCTAAGGTCGCCAATCCTGTTTACACAAAGAAAAGGGACTTTTAATTTTGTCTAATCACTTGAATCCAAAAATATTTCGTCATAAAACAAGACTGCGGAGATTGTATTAACGAACGAAACAGTATTAAACGACCATTATTAAAATGTACATTGAAATTAGCTACTTACTTCTGCATATTTAATCAACCAATTTTAATTAACTGGAATTTACGTGGCACTAGAAATACTCATTTTAATAAATCATAACGACATAACGTCATCATAACAAACCACTCTCACTGTCAAATTGATAAAATAACCGGAGACCAAATAAAAGATTCTCTTACACTGATCATTGTGACACTGTTCTATGACACTTTAAATTAAGAGGATTATAACTATATTTTTAAAAGGAAGGCTTGGATACGTGGATTTTTGCCTAGTATCATCCGTGCTCTGTTTTTTAGTATAGTTAGACAGAGATAGAGTTGTGTGCTGTGAAGTTAGGCACGTCAGTTTGTGTCAAAACCTTAACTACGCGATGTATCGTTTTAACCTTAGCGAGGGTAGTTAATGTGTAATTGGCCCCTGGTACAAGGTCAATCGAAATGTATTCGAAACTCGTTTATACGCTAACGTAATATACTAATTAATTACAAAGACGATCGGCCATATTTGTTTGTTGCTATTGATAGATGCGTTCAGAAACTTAATTTGTGCATAAATAAGTGATTTTGATTCGTTTACTTCATTAGGCTTAGCACGTGTTGCGCTCGAGAGTACGTCGGCGTATCTCGAGCTATCTGTCACTTTCTAACAGCGCCAATCAGAAAAAGACGCGTAGCTCGAGATGAAAATTGGGAAGACTGCATGTAAATCACTCTACAGTTTAGATGTACGTGGTAATAAATTAACGTTTTTAAAATGTTAATTCAAAGTAGCTACTTACCGCTGCATGTACTCGACCATTATTTGGAACTGCGAGGCACTTGTACGCATTTTTATCGGTCTCAAGAAAAACGAAAAATGCGAAACGACGACCGAAGCGAAAAAGTTAAAATAGGTGGCGGTAAAAAACACGATCGTGTCAGTGTCACATTTATTTATTATTTTTATTAAAGGTTTACCTACAGTTATTACATTGATACTTGCAATAGTACATTACTTATTAAGGGCTATAAAACAAAGAATGTCTCAGATCGCAGGTATTTTACGCCCGAGCCGAAGGCAAGGCCGATAAATATGCGATCTGAGGCTTTCTTTACTATCGCCCGTGGTAAGTCCAACATTTTATGTCACTCCTTGGCCAGGAAGTGGGTTTATTCGCGCGCGGAGCGTGCGATAATGGCCACTTTATGGCTAGGTGTGACATAAATACTTTTAAACAAATCTTCTTATGCTTAAAGGGCGTAGTTCCATTAAAAATGTCCCACTCTAACACGCTTGAGTTTGCAATTAACCATCCCACTCTCTAAGGAAACTCAGCGCGTTCTTTTCGTAAATATTGATGTAAAATCAAGAAGACTATACTTCTTCTTCTTGGTCATATCCTTATTCCTGAGGGACGTGATGACTCTCTCTATAATCTCTCTCTCTCTCTCTCGACTAGAATCTCTCTACTACTGCTCTCGAGAGCCTGTACTCCGAACATCGAACTTCGTATAGTGCCGTCCTTTAAGACGGACCTTCACAACTAAAATAAGAAACAAAATTTCCTCATGTCAACATGCTATGGAACGGAGCATGCTGAAGCTAAGAAGGATCCAGAAAGTAAGAAATGAGGAAATTAGGAAGAAAACCATGATTGTCGACGCCCTCCAACAAGCCATGCGCCTAAAATGGCAGTGGTCTGGCCACATATCTAGATATGATGACAAAAGATGGACCATACAAACAACAAAATGGAAGGGACCAGAAGGGAAAAGGACAAGGGGAAGACCTTATAAACGGTGGGCTGATGATGTCACCGAAATAGCGGGAAAGAACTGGATGGAAAAAGCTAAAGATAGAGAGAAGTGGAAGGGAATCGAGGAGGCTTTTACCCTAACGGGATCAGTGTAATAAAAATAAAAATACCTAACTAACTAATACCTATATATATACATTATACATAAATAAGTAATCACTAACAAACTAACAACACATTTGCAATGTAAAATTACATAAAACACTGAATAAATAAGCTTTAATAATAATAATAATAGTGCCGTCCCTTTCACTCCTATAGTCTCGAACAGAGAACATGGCAAGACACGAGACGAAGTTCGATGTTCAGAGTAGTCCCTCAGGCCGTTCAGTCTTGTGCCATATGTACAGTTGCCTGTAAGCTGGACCCGGTAACTTCTTGGATCACATCTTTCCACCTCCTGGGTGCACCTCCTCTGCACCTCCTACCATCGACACGCCCAGTAATTATGCGCCTTTCTAGCGCATCCGATATTTATTCTAAACGTGATAACAACAAAACAAGGATAAAACGTGACAAGGATAATCTTTTTTCTCAGGTTTCAGAACTTATTATTGTCCAACTAAGTATTAAACTAAAAATCATTGTTAAAGAGAGAGAAGACATCGAAAAAAGGGTTATGTTTATGTTAGCGTTGACTGCTGTGAAGTTAGGCGCATCACTCTGTGTCGAAATGAACTATATGAAGTAACGAGTTAACGTTAGCGAGCGTAGTAAATGTGTAATTGACACATGGTACCGTTCAATCGAAAACTATTCGAAATGCGTTTGCTCGCTAGCGACTGTAGTAACGTAATGCGTGTTTTCGATAGCAACTCATGGTAGTGCTACTGGCTCGTAATTTGAAGAGGAAAATACACATTCAATGCGACAGGATCTTCTGTTAAAATATTTTTTTAAACCTTCTTATCATCATCCTCCTAGCGTTATCCCGGTACAGTTACATCCTGTAGGAAGCCCGGGGTTCGCTACCTAATCCCAAGATTTGGCGTAGGCACTAGTTATTACGCAAGTGACTCCCATTTGCAACCATAAGAGAAACTAGACCTTACTGGGATTAGGCTTTGTCAAGTGAGTGGGCAACTTGAATGTTTGAAGTTCTCAAGCCGCGCCCGAAGACCCCTTACTTGGCTTAACGATTTCTATCATAGACAGCAGCCGGGATCAACGGCTCAACGTGCCTTCCAAGGCTGTAAAATACCCACTCAAAGCGGCCACCCATCCAATAGTTGACCTGGGCAAAAGATGGTTAACTTCGCACACCACGCATTAAGGATGATTCACGCTAGACCGTTCCGTGTCCAGGCCGGCCCGTTTTCTAGTACAAGCAATCGACGGCCGCCGTCGCGCGTCCTGTATTAGAAAACGGGCCGACCCGGACACGGAACGAACGGTCTACTGTGAATCATTCTTTAACGGACGCCGCTAGGCCACGAACGCTCTCCTTATACCTCCCTTAAAAAATCTCACGATTTTATTTGATAAGCAGAGGTCTCTCTTACAGTAATAAGGGGTTGGGTTTACAACAGCCCGCGGAAACGCGTAATTTTTTTTATCGGCATTTAAGTATACGTGAAAAGGAACGCAATTTTATAGTCAATATCGTGAAATGGAACGTATTCCGCCACTTTTTTTTTGAATTTTCGAATCCCAGTTCGATTTTCTGTGTTCACCTCCGAGGTATCTACTTTTTTTAATTAGAAAAAAAACCGCGCCATTCCGTTTCTAAATAAAGCAAAGACGTTAGGTTTCTTCTGTACCTACAGATAGCATAATATTTTTTGTTATCTATACTGTATTAAAGAAATTGTCCTAGAGGGTCACTCTAAGGCAGGTCGGTGTAGGTACGACGACGAGCGAAGCGAGGAGGAGTGTTAGTAGTATTGCGACCCAAGCGCGCGAGCCGAGCGAGCGAAGCGAGCATGCCGCGGCAGCGGCCGGTGAAGCGCCAGAACCGACCTTTTTTTATGTAATGACAATTACACCAATCGTTTAATAATAAATATTTTGTATTTATATAATATGAGATATGAGCAAGTATGAGAAAGACAGTGCCCCGGTCGCTCGTTAGGCCAGTGAAATCTTACAAATAAAAAAGCTAAAATCGCAAAGCGAGATGTAAAGCTGCATTTTTGGTATGTTATTCGCACCCCTAAGGAGTATGTGAAACTACATTTTGCAAGCAAAAAAAAGTTGTGCTACCTGTATGATACGTGAAAAACTGCAAAATTTTCGGACTTTTTTTCAGGTATTGTAGTTCAATTCAAAAACTATGGGTTTTTGACATTACTTGTCTATGACATTTTGAAAGTACATTAAATTTGCAACAATTTGAGCCTACCTACAGCTCCGTATGTCTTATAGTTATTGAGACATGATGTTTCAAAAATACTGCTTTATTGAGTTTTGCCTATAGTGCGTGTTGTTACGGGTTTCCGTCGAACAAACACTTCACCACCGGCCACCAGAGCCGGCTTTTAGTATGTTATCAGGCATATCTCCTGGACCCCGACACTGCCGGGAGACAATCTCTCCAAGGTCGGTCTCCCGAGTAATGACGTCATGAAAATTGCCGCCGAAACGTTTGGAAAAGTGGCAATCACACCCAACCTATGCAACATACATACACGTGTATGGTATCAAATGAAAGCTGAATAAATATGCCATAACGTATACCTAAATTAAGTTTCAATACATTGTGTCAATTCAAAACTAAAAACAAAATAATAAAAAAGTAAGGAAAACATTTTCGGGTTTCCAGATTTTGCATAATAAGTAGAACAGGTACCCGAAAATTATGTTCCCATAAATAATAATTAGTATTTCAGCTTTACATTATCATTTATTGTTTCTAGATATGACCAAAACTGGGAGAGAAATACCGAAAAACCAACAACGCGAAGCCGTTTTTCCATATAAGATAAAAAAAAAGATGAAACGTCTATTTTCCATGAACTAGCTCCAGCATTTTAGTATATAGACATGTTATGTGAACCGTAAAACTGCAAAGAGACTGAGAATTAAGTTTCAATACATTGAGACAGTTCAAAACTATAAGCAAAATATTAAAAAAGTAAGGAAAACATTTCCGGGTTTCCAGATTTAACAGAATAACTAGAACAGGTACCCGAGAATTATGTTGCACATAAATAGTAATTAGTATGTTAGCTTTACATAACTATTTATTGTTTCTGGATATGACCAAAACTGTGAGAGAAATGCTGAAAAACCCAACAGCGCGAAGCCGTTTTTCCATATAAGACAAAAAAATTATGAAACGCTTATTTTCCATGAACCAGCTCAAGCGTTTTAGTATATTGTTAGACATGTTATGTGAACCGTAAAACTGTCTCTGACCTGCCATAACCGCTCCAGATTTTTGAAAAATGCTAATTACACATAAATTATGCTACATGTATAAAAATCTATTATGTCACGCGAAAGCTAATTAAATTTGCTATAATTTGTGTGTAATTTGCTTTTCTCAAAAATCGGGGGCGGTTATGGTTATATCGTCTTTACTGGAGAACCAGACAGGTCATAGACTGTCTTTTTGCTGTTTTATGGTTCACATATCATGTCTAACAATATACTAAAACGCTTGAGCTGGTTCATGGAAAATAGGCGTTTCATCATTTTTTTATCTTATATGGAAAAACGGCTCCGCGCTGTTGGGTTTTTCAGCACTTCTCTCACAGTTTTGGTCATATCCAGAAACAATAAATAGTTATGTAAAGCTGACATACTAATTACTATTTATGTGCAACATAATTCTCGGGTACCTGTTATAGTTATTCTGTTAAATCTGGAAACCCGGAAATGTTTTCCTTACTTTTTTATTATTTTGCTTATAGTTTTGAATTGTCTCAATGTATTGAAACTTAATTTAGGTATACGTTATGGCATATTTATTCAGCTTTCATTTGATACCATACACGTGTATGTATGTTGCATAGGTTGAGTGTGATTGCAACTTTTCCAAACGTTTCGGCGGCATTTTTCATGACGTCATTACTCAGGAGAGCGACCTTGGAGAGATTATCTCCCGGCAGTTTCGGGGTCCAGGAGATATGCCTGATAACATACTAAAAGCCGGTGCTGGTGGCCGGTGGTGAAGTGTTTGTTCGACGGATACCCGTAACAACACGCACTATAGGCAAAACTCAATAAAGCAGTATTTTTGAAACATCATGTCTCAATAACTATAAGACATACGGAGCTGTTGGTAGGCTCAAATTGTTGCAAATTTAATGTGCTTTAA
The DNA here is from genome assembly GCA_951800055.1 of Cenopis cana. NCBI lineage: Eukaryota > Metazoa > Arthropoda > Insecta > Lepidoptera > Tortricidae > Cenopis > Cenopis cana. The sequence goes on along the minus strand of OX637475.1, from coordinate 24,215,862 downwards.
AAATGCCATAGACAAGTAATGTCAAAAACCCATAGTTTTTGAATTGAACTACAATACCTGAAAAAAGTCCGAAAATTTTGCAGTTTTTCACGTATCATACAGGTAGCACAACTTATTTTTGCTTGCAAAATGTAGTTTCACATACTCCTAAGGGGTGCGAATAACATACCAAAAATGCAGCTTTACATCTCGCTTTGCGATTTTAATGTACAATTTCACTGCCCTACGTTGGCGCATCTATAACTACAGAGTAGTTATTATATCTATGTGACGTACTAAAATGTCAAACTGTCAAAACGGCGAAATCCGTTCCGTTTCACGATATTGAGTACCAAGAAAAATTAAATTACTCAATTTTGCGTTTCGTTTCACGTACATTTAAACGTCAATAAAAAAAAACTAGGCGTCTCCTGCACGGGGTGGGAATAGTATTTTTAGAAAGAGGACATCAACTCCTACATTATTCACCCCTTGGGCACCCTTAAATCCTGCGCCCCGATTGTAAACCTTTCCCGTAATAAGTGCAGCAGTGAATAGCTGCATTGTGAATTGTGAAGGACTCGCATAAAAAGAATTCGAACCTGTTGTCGTGAAATTCGATTCCATATTTAAACTAGCTTGTAAGAATGTAAATAGCATGTGTTATGTAATGTTACAGATCAGAGCCTAATTTTTAAAAATGAGTCCTGGCTACCATAATGTTCTAATAGCCATCTGTAAGCAGCACTATGACGGAATATTTAGCAGCAAATGGAACGAGAAAATTTTCGTACCATTATCTATAAAAACGAAAAAAAAAACTTGTTTGTTGTTGTATGGGAGTCCCCTTAAATATTTATTGTAGGTATCCTGTTTTTTAGTATTTGTTGTTATAGCGGCAACCGAAGTACATCATCTGTGAAAATTTCAGCTGTCTAACTATCACGGTTCATGAGATACAGCCCGGTGACAAACGATCGGACAGACGGACGGACAGCAGAGTTTTAGTAATAGGGTCCCGTTTTACCCTTTGGGTACGGAACCCTAAAACCCAGCGGGTTGTATCGGGGATACACTTTACTATACTTCATAGAGTGAGATAGCAGTATTATATACCTATTATACACGTTATTATTTCACACCCATATTGCGCGTTCCTTTGTAAATTAATTAAGAGTTATACTTACTTTCTTCTTTGAAACCAAGAAAAATATTGATAGTGCTAAAAATAGGTAATTTGTAACTCTTTAGTAATCTATCTATCTATACATATATACATATTATATATATATATATATATATAAAATATCTATACATATATACATATTATATATATATATATATATATATATATATATATATATATATATATATATATATATATATATATATATATATATATATATATAGATAATAAAGCAGAAGAGGGTCGAAAATCTGTACATTGAAGATATTAGTAAAAAAATCGATGGAGGGGTCTAAGAATCGATAACAGATCACGTTTCAACTGTTTTTATAGAATTCGTGTCTGTTTGTCTGTTTGTCTGTTTGTCTGTCTGTTTATTTGTCTAACTATCACGCGAAAACTAGCGAATGGATTTTAACACAGCCTTCACTAATATTTTTATCGGATCTTCGGCCAGGTTATAGGCTATAAAAATCATACAGGTTAGGGATGAAAGGGGGTGAAAAGATGGGTTAAACTTTGTATGAGAAGTCTTTCAGTTCATGATTTACAGGCTTGAAAGTTGGTAAGTATATACATGGACGCAAAGTAAATAGAACCTCATTCAAACATTGTATAATAAACAGATAGTATTTGAAAAAATGGGGGGTGAAATAACAATACCTCTGCCTCTCAAGGCTATAGACAAAAATACAAAAGTCCCTCAAACCATATTAACTGTTTGAAATGAGAGATCTAATTATGTTGGTCAGTCAGTCGCTATCAATATTCACAAACCTTACTACGCAACCTCGGTTTTTTTTTTGTTTTCGATGGAGGGTACCTTACCTACGCAGAGCGGCGGGCTCTCGGTTGCATGGTAGCACTTGCGACATGTACTACCTATATATTAAGTATGTGCATTTTTGTATAAAATATTGTTTTTTGAGGTGCTCATTACAAGAATGATACTTATCCATTTTCAAATCGAAGATGACGGACATTTACTTATTTACTTTTCTTAATAATCGATATGGGTGTCATCTTTGAGGTTCTTCGAGGTGCCGATTAGTTGCGTTTTTCGTCAGCAAAATTGATAAAATACGTTCAGCGCGTAACAGACATAAATTTAGGGTATATTGATATTCGTTATTCGTTACCTACGTAACAATAAACATCAAGTATGACTAAATTCGTAAGTCACAGGCGGATTGGAAGCAAAAAAAACTGGCCAAGTGCGAGTCGGACTTCGCACATTTAGGGTTCCGAACCGACCGCAAAGTTAAGTTGGTTTTTATAGGAAAAATAAGGAAATTTCAAAAAAAAAATCTAATTTATCAAAATATTAGTATCTCTTGGTAAAATATACGTAATAACAATCATTATTACCAAATTTTAAGTTTATAGGTGTTTGGGAACACAACAACATACAAATTATTAAAAAATTCATCGGAACAAAATTCCGTAAAAAAAAGCTGACTTTGGTGGCTTCTGATTCCTTTGTTTTCCAATATTTTTTTCAATAATAAATATAGTAAGTATCTACTCAATGAGCTTTAAACAACGATAGCCCACTCGATAGAAAAAACATGTAAAATAATTTGTGACTATTTGTATTGCTTTGGGCCAACAAGATGCTTATGCTGTGTAAATTTGAAACCTGTAGCTTCAACAGTTCGGCTGTAAAACCTGTGTGACAGTCGACGGACGGACATCTGGGCGTCACCAATAGAGTTCCGTTTGGATCCTTCGGGGTCGGAACCCTAAAAACAACTCTCAGAAAATCACATACCTCTCAGAAGCAACCAGGGTGGGTGCGCTATCAGACCAAAGTAGATATTCAGTTATACCTATGTTTTACAATAAAGCACTTTGAACTTTGAAAGGTATTCCAATAATTTATGAACAAAAAATATATTCTATTCAACTACCTCTTTACAAAGCCACTTGATAGGTCACAAATTTTTTTTGTTCAATATTTCGCGCTCGCTTCGCTCGCGTTTTCATCTACATTGCTTGATGCGTATGAAGTATTTTCCGTACCTGCATCATAATGTTCGAATCATTTCGCACTCGCTTTTTTATCTACATTACTTGACGCGTAGGAATTATTTTTCGTAACTGCATCATAATGTTCGAAAAATTTCGCGCTCGCTGCGCTCGCGTTTTCATACACATTACTTGATGAGTGTGAAGTATTTTCCGCACCTGCATCATAATGTTCGAAAATATTCGCGCGCCGTACGCTCGCGTTTTCATCTACATTATAGTTAATGCGAATGATGTCTTTTCCGCACCTGCATCAGAATGCTCGAATCATTTCGCGCTCGCGTTTCATATACATTACTTAATGAGTGTGAAGTATTTTCCGCACCTGCATCATAATGTTGGAAAAATTTCGCGCTCGCTGCGCTCGCGTTTTCATCTACATTACTTGATAAGTTTTTTCCGCACCTACATCATAATGTTCGATAATTTTCGCGCGCCCTACGCTCTCGTTTTCATCTGCATTATAGTTGATGCTTATGAAGTCTTTTCCGCACCTGCATCATAATGTTCGAAACATTTCGCGCTCACTACGCTCGCGATCTCATCTTCATTTCTTGATGCGTATGAAGTATTTTCCGCACCTGCATCGTAATGTTTGAATGAATTCGCGCTCGCTGCGCTCGCGTTTTCATCTTCATTACTTGATGCGTATGAAGTATTTTCCACACCCGTATCGGAATATCCGAAAAGTTTCGAGCTCGCTTCGCTCGCGAGCGTTTTCATCAACATCTATAATAATAGTAGATTGTTTGACAAGGGTCTAAAGTAAGCCATATTACCACGAGATGGTTATTTTCCCGAACGTAGAGAGGGAAAATTGTTCGAGTGGTAATATGGCTTTTAGGCCCGAGTTATACACTCTACTTTTCACTTCGATTGCGAGAAAACACATAAACACAAATTATCCATCTTAAATGAATAATTTAACTCTTGGCGGGTCTATGTCTAATTTGACAGCATGTTTTTTTTCTAAGGCCAGCACCATATGCCTCGCTATGCGTGTTTGCTTGGCGTATTCGCCTCCCTTTCTTTTGCTATATCAAAGAAAGAGATGCATCATGCGCTTTTTTTTTGTTTTAAGAGGAGTAATTGCTTTGACCATAGACACCGCTTAATCTTTAAAGAACTGAAAAACGTCTTTCCTGATTGGTCGATTTTAGTACAGCTGTGTTCTGGTTGGTTGATATTTTTACCAAATATGTTTTAATCTGTCAAATTACTTTTCTATGATTGGTGGATTTAATCGGTGAAGTATTTTGATTGGTCAAATTAAAATGTTTTGTAAATCATAAATATGTATACATATTTTCCCTAGGGCTTAAATGTACTACTTTAGCCCCGCTTCACAAGTCTAATATGACACACTCTTCGAGCATGAGAAGTGAAAAATATATTTAGTCCTCTGTCCTGTTTCATGTGGGCGCATTGAGCCGGCGTGCGCAATGTTTGGCGAGACAACCCGGCGAAATACGGTGTAGAAGTTGATATGGATAATGAATATTCACGCGAATGAAGTCGCGGGCAACAGTTAGATAAATAAATTTAAAACTGGACTACCCGTGCGAAACCGGGGCGGGTTATAAATACGAAAGTAACTCTGTCTGCCTGTTTCCCCTTAAAATGCTCAACCGATTTAGATGAAATTTTGTATAGATATAGTTTGAGTCCTAGGGAAGGACATAGGATACTTTTATCCCGGAAATCATTCCTTAACGGGGTTTAAGTTAGAATGGAAGAGAGATAACTAAGTAAGCGCATGAAATAGAAGAATGAAACAACATTCTTACGCGATGACGCGAGTTCTACGCAGACGAAGTCGCGGGCAAAAGCTAGTATAAAATATAGCATGCGATGTGTATAATAATTTGGATGTAATTCTAATGAAAAAAGGTGCATAAGATTAGGTGGTAGTTTAGTATTTTTGGTAGTACGACAATTATTTGATGCGATTGGGAATGCAATAAGTAAAATAGCTGCCACTGCTGCAAGATATGCTAGGTATGAGTTTTTTGGTGACCCGGAATTGCTGATCGATACATTTTTGTAAGTATTCAACCTTAGGTTTCGAGAATTTGGTGATATCAAAAGTAATTTAGGTGATCATTTTATTTGTTCCCTTAAAGTTAGGGCGGCACCCATTTTGAATATAGGTTTAACATGACTCACGAATGTTTAAATTCATGTACTTATAGTAAGTACCTATGTTCACTTTTTACCCATACCTACATAGGAACTTTTTTGAAACCGTGGGGTAATCACGTAACGATATGTACTACCGTTGGTACGTATATTTACTTAATGTCAGTTTTAGTATGGGAATTGACATTTAAATCTATCGTACTAACGGTCGAAAATGATACGTGATTACCGCGCCGTTTTTGTTGAAACAGTGAGTGCCCCGTATTAAAGCCTATTATCGGCTTCAGGGCAAATTATACAAAGTCTACATACTCTCGAGCGCAACATGTGCTACGGGCGGGCGATGGATTATAGGATAAGTCCTGCAAATATGTGCCCAGGTATTTATGTTGGTTGATGTTTCTTTGTATACGTGTTACTTAACTAAATGATATAATTGTAACCTAAATTGTAATTGTGTGACATGTAAACGAGTCCTTGAGGCCTACTTGCAGAAGAAATGTTTGAATTTTGAATTTTTTCGCCGAGGCGGGGCTGAGAGTGAAGTCACGTAAAAGTCGAATAATATTAACGGTATTTTAGTTGAAATAGGTCTGTTGAATTTATAAATTTTAAATCGTATGTATGTTACAGTGTATTACCAGCAAGCAGGCTTTTATTTAAGTTGGGTATTTAATCGTAGTTTCTTAACCTTATCATGCGCTTAATATTCAATTCAATTATTTTATTTCAGATAATTATTACAATCCATACAATTTGTTAGTAATACACCAAGATTAAATCAAGGTTTCGACTTCACTTATTTTCTAACAAAATTTTAATTACCAGCAATGTACTGCAAATTAAACTGACAACTCATTATAGCTAAATTACTTTCGAGACATTTTTGCATTTGTAAGTAGTATTTGTATATTTACAGGGATTCTAAATTTAAAATTTAAATTTCATTGTACCTACAAACGTTAAACTAGCATATGAAGGAGTTGAAATAGAAACTGTGAAAACAATACAATTCTTAGGAGTTAAACTTGATTGTCACACAAATTGGCACCCTCACTCTGAACATGTACTTAATAAGCTTAGCAAATTTGTTTATCCTCTGCGAAGGCTCAAAGAAGTGTCTTCAGAAAAAACTGCCCATCTGGCTTACCACTCGTATGTTGTGTCTAACCTCCGATATGCCATTGTGATCTGGGGAAACTCTTGCCTTAGATCAATATACGGACTAAAACAAACGGATTCATGTCGCCCACTTTTTCAAAAGCTGAAATTGTCAACCTTCCCCTGCCTATACATAAATGAAGTCTGCCTATTTGTTAAATCTAATATTAGCCATTTTTTTTAAAAAAAAGCAGCCCAGAACAAGGCTTCGAGCTAAATATGAACTCGACAAAGAGTGTCCAAAACATAAATCTTCCTTATATAAAAAGAATCTTGCGGCCATGGGAGTCAAGATTTACAATAACCTACCATATGAACTGAAGATGTTACCACTGAAGTCATTTAAAACGAAACTGTACTCTTGGTTAACAAATAATTGCCTTTATAGTTTAAGTGAATATTTTCTAAAATCTGGCAGTTATTGTATACCTCCATGTAGGTAGAAAATGGAGACACTGTACTTACTAATCACTAACCACCTAGGTAACCCATTTTCATGCTATAAATAAATTTTTACTTTTACTTTTTACTTTTACTTTACCGTCAGAAAAAAGAGGTTTGTCATATTTTGAAAATATATTGCCAGTCAAAAGTAAGTGAATGTGAAATAAATAATACTTAATTATATGTATTCTTGGCTGAAGTTGAGAAATATTGAACTGATTCTAAAAAATAAAGCGAGATATGTAGAGTATAAGAGAGACGAAATATTACGACAGCACGGTCAAACTGTTCTCCGTTTACCGCCATATCACCCTCAGTTCAATCCCATTGAAAATATATGGGGGATAGTGAAAAAATACGTCACAAAAAAAAATGTCATGAGTTCTATAATGACATTAGCTCAGGAAAAATTTAATATCATAACTGTCGAGGAATGGAAAAATGTTTGTCTACATGCTATTAAAGAGAGAAAAAATCAAGGCACGGAAGAGGCTTTATATATAATATCAGAACAAATTATAATTAACACAAATGATTCATCGGATGAAAGTGAGGATGAATGAGTGCGAAATGTCTGGAGTTGAAGAATATTGAATGTTATGTTTAATATTAATATTATTCACTTTTTAAATATAGTTTAATATCTATTATTAGTTCCATTAATGTACCTGACTATATAAATTACTTATAAAAAAATATATAAAAGTGTAGGTTTATTTCTTTATGTGCTGACCACTACAAATGCAAAAACGTCTCGAAAGTAATTTTCCTGTACAAATGAAAGTTCGGTGTTCCGTTTACTATGACATTATCTTAGCCGTGCATGTACTTATTACATACATTGCCGGTGCGGAATTAGGAAATTTAATTTTGCATAAGTTTTTATTTAGTATAAATTTTTGTTTATGTTATTTTCTTCCCTTTTTTATGTTGTTGTTTTTGCAACATTTTGCAGTTAATTCACATAATTATGATTTGCTAATAAATGGAAATAATTGCTAATGGAACATATTAATGTCAGTTTAAATTAATGCCCGCTTGCCGGCAATGGACTGCATATTAGGTATTTTTGAGGTATTTGTAATATAGGTCTCAGATGCCTGAAATAAATAAGATATAAGTTTTACCATATCTTGAGACCAAGGAGTTCCTTTGGAAGGCGTACGTGGAGCCGAAACCACCAGCGCAGAGGCCCTTTTTAGGGTTCCGTCACACCTCTGACGCGCCTAAAGCAGACGCGACGAATAAAAGGAATTTCCTAAATTTCCAGTGACCAAGAGGCCATTACATACTTACCTAGATTAAGCTAATTGAGAATGTTCATCAATTATGAATTTTAGCTATCCGGTTTCTCTGTTCAAAGTTTAAAAAATACGGTGAAAGAATTATTTGGATACGTCAATTAGTTTCCAAGATATGGAATTGTAAAGTCGCTAGTAGACGAGTTTGTTGTCATAGTGTTGGCCCCGCCCCTGGTTCCTGCTATTCATTCAAAAAAGGTATGTAAAAATAAAATATAAGGTCTTATAATATAACCCGAGACCGCACTAAATAAGGAGTTTAATCGAGACATTATCAGTGATGGGAAGTAAATTATCGACACATTATTTATTTATATTATCTTTTATTTACCTAAAAGTTACATATGGGTTTTGTAGAAACATGAGAGTCAGTACCCTTTTTTTCATAGTAACAGGAAGTAAACAATGTCAGCATCAAGATCAGTGCGTGCGGGAGAGGGCGGGATGACCTTGTCGTCTATGGAGGGAGGGAGGGAGGCGGCATGCACGCAGCGAACCTGTTAATCCCCGCGCCGTATTAATTAGGTTTTACCCGCCGCTGGGCTCGACCAAACGAATACAATTTTGTATTTGTTTTGCTACAGAGTTTAGTACAGAGTTATATTTGTTTTCTAAGTTCCTATCAATCCTTGAAGTGTGGAGCGTTACGGGTTATAATGATAAGACGAGACTCGAGGAAATACTGATGTAATACTGATTTATTGAGTAAAATTACACTGTTTTTATACTAAAAGTTTGGTATGCTAGGAATGCGTAATGCGCAATAGAATGGTAATTTATTTAATATTATTTTCTTGGTATCAATATCAAGGTCTCTTGCATTCCTTAGTTCTGGGAAAAAGTACAAAGGTTAATATTAGTTAAGTTTCCAGCAGATGTGTATCAGCTGTGATCAGCTGAGTTATTAGTGTGTGACATACACCACATCCTAACATACACATACCTAAATAAATGTGCGTGGTCGTGTCGGAGGTTTCCCCTGGACTTTCCCCAGGCCCTCCAACCGCGCACTCCTATCGCTTTAATGGGTCCGGCCTATAACGCCACAGTCAGGAAAAAGAAAAAAACCGGTCAAGTGCGAGTCCGACTCGCGCACCGAGGGTTCCGTACACAGTTCTTGTATATGTAGTTGTGTACCCGTCCCCACCCCATTAATTCAGGAACAATCTTAAAAAAACATGACATCACCATCTATCGGCGCATTGTGTTACTAATTTGCGCGACTGAATAACTTAGTACGTATGTTGGTTTTTCAAGGATAATTCTTTATCACATCAACCAATTTCAATAGTTGTTTTTTTATTTGAAAGAACTAGATAGGGCTATGGTTATATTTTTCCTGTAAAATATACATGCAGATTAATGTTGTGTAATAATTTCAAATCTTTTTCTTCGTAAACTTCGGAGATAAGGGGGAATGGTTTTTTTTTACATTTTCCCTCGTAAATCGAAATTTCCACAACGAAAAAAAAACTAAAAATTGTTTCAGAATGTACAAGTCAAGCCCTTTCATATGATACCCCACTTGACATAGTTGCCAGACTTTAAAATTTTGAACCCCCTTTTATCTCTCATTATTCACAGAAAATAAAATAAAATATTTAAAAAAACCATCTTCCATGTATTTGGGTTACCCTTATTTATAACTATTCTAAATTTCAAATCGATAGCATAAGTAGTTCTTGAGATATTTAGCGATGTGACAGACAGACAGACAGACAGACAGACAAAGTGAGACCATAAGGGTTCCAAGGGGTTTTTTACCTTTTTGGTACGGAACCCTAAAAACATAAATAAACATCAAAATTTTAAAAAAGAATGAAAAAGAAGATAATATTTTAAAGACCTTTTGTAAAGTGACAGATTTTACGATTTTTCTTCATACATTTCTCTATTCATGATATTGGTTATAACGAGTCATATGGCGTATATTCAAGAAAATTTCATTCAGCTGTATGTTGTCAGAAGGAGCCCAAACATGGTGTGTTTTGAAAATGAATTTTATTTTTTACGAACCCACTGGATGGAATGTAATGATGTGGTATATTTTTTTAGAATCAGCTCATGGATCCCTTTATTTTATACCCCACTCGATGGGTTTTTGAAGAAAACTTGTTTTTTTTTCATACAAAAATTTGAGTCATTATATATAGCATGACATAACCGTGCGCGCGCTTGGCAACATGGCTTTTTATAAAGTCAAGAATTTCGCGGGCCGCAATTTTTTCAAACGAACAACCCCTTGGAGTTCATTTTCATTTATTTATTCATTAACAATACAAAGATTGTGGTTGAAATAACAGCATAAATACAATAAATTGAGTTCGCTCCAAAGGACTATGCGTCAAAATGGACCAAAAACCAACAGAGCTGGGAGAAATGTCATTTAAAAGGTCTGCTTATGTACTTTATTTCATTCTATGGGTGCAAAGTTGAATTCCATTGCATAACCGAGATATACACATTTGAGTCAGTCTAAGTACGATGACATATATATACTTTATCTACAGACACATATCATAAATCCTCTAATATGCGTTCGGAAACCGTAGAAAATGACTCTCATTTCAACATTCAATGAATTTATGGCAATTTTCTTATCTGTGGCTAAGGCTACAGCAATAATAAAATATTTCATTTTAATCTCATATATGATGTTAAAATATTACGTCAAACAAAACTGTCAAAATTTAAATGTCAAAGTTGACATGTCCCTATTCTAGTATCACTGAAAATTCAAATTCAGTCAATGCGAAATGTCAGCTCGATGTTTTTTTAGTATATATCGCACGAAATTTGAGCTAGAACGACATGATTACATCAGAATAGGGACTCTTTACTTTTTAAAATAACATTAAGGTATCTGTTGCCAGTTCTGATTTCGATATTTCCGCAACCGTGCAAAAAAGGTTGTATTAACACAATTATTGTATTTATTTACTACGGTTTCTGAACCCATCTTAGAGTAATTATAATATAGTAGATAAAGTAATGTATGCAACTGTACATAATTAGGCATTAAAACACTCGTGTGACGTTATTATGAAACTCGCCTTCGGCTCGTTTCATAAAACACACTCGTGTTTTAATGCCCCTCATTATGTACCAGTTGCATAAACTACTATTTTTTAAAAATTAAATATGGGATCGCCCTTGGCCAGCATTGCCATATTAAAGATTTTATATAAGTAAGGCGTTCTGCGGGTGTACTCTCTAAGTAAATCACAGTTTCTCTTAGGTAGTATCAACTCTGACTAAGATATGAATATCTCAGTTTTGCAATGGAATTAAACATAGTGCCCATAGAATGAAATAAAATAAATGTAAATACCTATTTAATGACACAACTTTCAGCTCTGTTGGTTTTTGGTCCACTTTCCATACAACGCTGCCCATGGTCCTTTCCAATTTTGGCCGCTAACCGTTTCAATAATGTAATTGCGAACCGCATCCTGTCCGGCTCCCCATTTCGATTTTTGATTGCATTTCACTAATTTCGTTACATCCTTGCGAAAATGAAACTCTGGTATAAATATTCGAAAATAAATAAATTAACGGTAACTTCATCGTTGCGCCCTGCAACATGTCACGCACGTAATTGAGTAATATAGGTAGATAGTTATTGCTTACTTGATAAAGGTATATATTACTCAATTGGGTCACCATAAGATATGTTGACATTGTTTGAGGAATAATTAGAGGATCTAAGTGAAACCAGACAACTCCAAAGATGTTGTATTACTTACTTATTTATAAGTACCGTATGGTTATATATATGTTGTTCTTTCCTAATACTTCACCGTGAACAACATCTTCGTTTAGAACTTCGAATCATCCCTCAAACAATATTAACATATATTATCTCATGGCGACCTATACCAGTAAACCAAAAAAAAATAAGGATACTGCTAATCAGAAACGAAGAATGAAGACGAAAAATTCAAATACCTAACTATAACGAAGAGACTGCGGAAACTTATGGAAGACCAATATTTTTATGTTGTACATATTTTAAGATGAAGGGGTATGGACCCGAATAAGGCTTAAAAGGGGCCCGGATTAGTTTTTGAAGTGAAAACTTCTTTAGCGGCGCTGAGCACTTTTTGTGGTGGGGGAAAATTGTTAAACTCGGGACGATGCGGAAGACCAGATAGTAGACCCCTCCTAGTATCGTGATTGCAATGTTAGGAGGGGGCAACTCAGCTGGTCATGTAGCTGGTCTTGAACCGTAATCATAAGACTAAAAGTCCCAATTTAGAGTGTCCGGCATATGTCGTTGCGACACTTGTCCGCTCATTTCAAATTGAGCTTTTTACGCATACATTTACGGTTCAACTAAGTCCAATATCGGATAGCCACTCTGACCGATTTCCATAAAGATCACATTTCAAATAAATTCTCATGGAAATAGTTCTTATTGTCCCTAAATCCGTTGACAGTCAAAATATTGGCAAAATACGAACAATTTTTTTTTAAATGCTCCAAGGTAGGTAGGTATGTAGATGGATTATTCGCATATGAATATCTTTGTTATTTACTTTCTTTATCAAGTCATTGAATTTTCACTTCTGACGGCACTCCCGGAGTGCAACCCGTTTTTTTTATACTACGTCAGTGGCAAACAACCGCATGGTCCACTTGATGGTAAGCGGACACCGCAGCCTATATACGCTCGCAACTCCAGCGCGCAGTCTTATGCGCGTTGCCGACCCTTTATAAAATTTGAGGATTCACTGTGTACACAGCAGAAGGGACAAAATGTCCCTCGCTCTCAACAAAGTGCATCTTCAGGAGCTCTGGCAACCTTGCTCACCTCCAGGAACACAACACTACATTCTTCTATGTATATAGTACTTAAATAATGTTATTACGGCTGTGGTTTTCTAGCGGGGTCAGGGGTGCTGAGAACCTCCGGCAAAGATCCGTCTACCACCACCGACGAGTCGACTCCTGGCCCGGACAACATACCTACGACACGCGCACACTGCGGACCGACGAAAAGATAGCCGAACAGGAGGAAGGATTGAGCAAAGTTGTACCCTGTTGTAATGTCAGGATCTTACCTCATCTACAATTCCATAGAAAAAAACTTAACTGAATTTAAACTTTCGTGAGACATGTTATAACTTTACTTTACTTTGTGTGTTTTGTTTGTGTGTGTAATCGGCGCGGGTCGCAGACGCACTCATCCTCAATTCAATTCAATTCAATTATTTATTAATAAAATATTGCATTTTACATGTCATTTGTTTACATTATTAATTAAATTAACTTATATTTATATACATTTAATGTCATATAGTTAATAAAACAGTTCAAGAACAAGGCTGGGCAAGCGAACCGATAATATTATTCAATTTAAAGGTGAAACCTAGTTCAGCTCTCGAAAAAGGCATTAAGTGTGTAGTAGGCGTTGGATGCCAATTTCATTTTGAGTTTTTTACTGAAAGTTCCGTCACTAGTAGCCTGTCTTATTTCTAGCGGTATTTTGTTGTATACTTTAGGATCCTGAGGAAGAACTCCCGAAGAGTTCGAAACATGTCGCCCGAAGTGACAATTAATACGTGAGTTTTAACCGTTTAGTAAAATAAAACTTAACTGAGATATTTATTTGACAAAATTTGTCCAAAAACGCAATTTTTTTATAGTATTGCATCTTGTACATATCTTAAACGTGTCTAACGCGTTGTCCTACGTGGGCGAACTAGACGCGCAGGCGAATGCGGCGCAAAGCGGTGGCCCTGTGCTACGTGCACTCGAATCGTCCCGCTTCGCACTACCAGCTAGGTAATGCAAACCGTTTATTACCGTAAAATATTTTCGTGAAATAACCGGTTATTGAAATTCATAAACCATCTGATCGCGTTCGCGTCGCTTTCGCATCGCGCCGCGCCGCTCGCACATCGCGGGTAGTTCGCTCACATTCACGTAGGACACTTCAATGGGTATCAACTGTTTGTTTTTTTCGGGCCTGGTCCGCCTTCGCGTCTAGTTCGCCCATGTAGGACAACGCGTTACACGGTAGCGCGGTTTATAGGTATTACCAATAGAAGCATCCCGTTAGATTTGAAAACGCATAAAATTGTGTTATCGAATCGACGAACGGACGAGCCACGACGTGACAGCCAGAAATTAAATTGGTGGTAGTTAACTAATAGAGACTGTCAGCGATCCGGGATTGTGCATAGTTAGGTTAGGCGTGACGCGCTATGACCAAAATTTGATTATCAGCTTGAGGTGTCAGCTGTCTAGAACCCTAACCTAATATCCGCATTGTACTACAACATAATGTAAATCCGTTCTAAGTATGATAACTGGCAATTTGGATTAAATAGCGAAATAGATTAATGAGCCGGGACCCACCACAAAGTTAAAAAAAAAAACAAAATTTAAAACATTTATTCCGCAAATAGGCCTCAAGGGCACTTTCACAAGTAAAAATCTATCTATATCAACAGAAAATATTTCAATGTTCAGAGTAAAACTAATTACATAATCATAAATAAGATTAAGCAAATAACAATCCAGATTTTTAGAGATATATAAGGTCTCTAAAAGTCACAATAAAAATAAAAAGGTACAATAATCATCATAGAATACTTATTATGAGATGTAATTAAGTCAGAGAAGCTAATAACAACACAGATTTGTTAGTTACGTTCCAATTCCATAAATTCCACACGTTAAGTTCAAATTCCATCTCTCTAGTTTGTTTATTATAAACAGTTAGGTACAGATTGGATATCGGAGGAATCCCACACCAACTGTTCAAAGATTACCTCACTAATAGGACTCAGGTTGTAAAAGTGGATGATCACATCACAAAAGTGAGGAGACAGTATTAACTTTTGGAGTTCCTTAAGGCAGTGTCCTCGGCCATACTCTTTTTACCTGAAGGGTCCAAACGGAACCCTTTCCCATCCGTCCGTCCGTCCGTCGTCTGTTAGAGAGGTTTTACAGCGAAACGGTTAGAGCTACAGTCTTCAAATGTTCACAGTACAAGTGTATCTAGTATTGCCCAAAGCCATATAAGTTAATAGTCAAAAAATATTTTTAGGGGGGCTCCCATACAGCTAAAGGGAGGCAAGAAAAAAATCTAACCTACTTACCCCATCGAGTGGATCATTGTTTAGACCATGTTGAATTGATGATATACTGTAATTTTTGTTTTAAAAAATATTAGAAAAGAAAGGAATTATTTTATTTATCGTATGGCATTTATTTCGAACCGTGAGATCTTCGAGAAGACAGTACGGTTGCCAGTTTTTGTTGCACTTTTAGAACCACCCAGGCCAGGGGTCACGGGTAGGGTAGCGGTGGGTACTTTCCCTACGGACGTGGTGCAACTTCGACCCCCCTTTGTCAAGTGAGTGGGCAACTTGACTGTTAGAAGTTTTCAAGCCGCCCGAAGGCCTCCAACTTGGCTTAACGACTGCTGCCATAGACAGTAGCCGGGATCAACGGCTTAACGTGCCTTCCAAAGCACGGGAGCGGTCAGTTCGCGGTCGGGACCACTCAAAGCGGTCACCCATCCATGTACTGACCGCGGCCCACGTTGCATAACTTTGCATAACGCTTGCGGCACGCAGGCGCCGCTGGGCCACGAGCGCTCCGAGGAATAAGAACCCACCTAAGTCAGTTTTACAATATGGGGGTCTTTAAGAAAGGAGTGTATACATTTTTAAAAGGGTAGGCAACGCGCATGTGACGCCCCTGGGGTTGCAAGCGTTCATACTGTTCATAGGCTGCGGTGACCTAAACAGTATTAATTTGCACTAGTCTTGTAACCAAGTTTAGACTCAACACATAAATAAGATTAGTAACTTTAAGATTAGATAAGAAGTTTAAGTATATAAGTAGGTATAACAAAAACATTGTTCAGTATGTGAGCGCACTATTCGCCAACAAACTGCCCTCGGTTTCGCGAAATTTGATGTATACCTACCATGATGTATAAATAAATAAGACCCCTTACCATCAGGCGGGCCGCACGCTTGTTTGCCACCGACGTGGTATAAAAAAAGCTTTTTTTTTAAATTGTATCGAGGATTTTTAAACTTCTCATTGACCTATACCTATATTTTACCAACAAATACTATTGTATTGATAAATAAGAGTTATTCTTTTAAATTTCCTTATTTAAAAAAAACTTAATTTTGCGGCTGGTTCAAAACTCTTTATTGTGCGCTGCGAGGCCCCATTTTTTTAGTGGCTGAATGGTTATCGGGTGAAAAATATCCGCGTTAATGCCTATTACACACGAGCTGATATTAAGGATACAAATCTGTATGATTCAATTTGTTGATTAATAAATTTAAAATATTGTCTATTCGTAAGTCACCAGAGAGCTCTGCATTTATTTTATTTATTATAGAAATTAAGATTCTTATTATGAGGTTTTTGAGAGATGTATTTTTTATGGTTTGATATGATCTTAAACAATACACTTTACCATCCAATACGTAGCGAGTAATGTGCATTTTCGGGCCATTTTTGAGAAAAGTCTTAATCCTGTGTACCTAATACCTATATATATATATATATATATCCTCACCGGCAGAAAATTTGGCCCGTAAAAATATTTCGTTTAAAATAGTTGTGAGTTACATTAGAGTGCGTAAATATCGTAAACATCCTTTTCACGATGTAATAATAGTCGGGAAATGTTATCCTTGAATTACATTAAAGAATAAACAAACTATGACTACAAAAACAAAAGCAAGATATGTGATGTAAATAAACAGTGACAGTGAAGTGCAAAAAGCTCAGACCAAAACTAGTTTCCCAATATAAACAGTGATAAACTTAAACAGTGCATATAGTAGGTATGAATCCTTAAGTGGGAGTTACAAGTCGTGATAAAATTTGGCCTCACGATGAAAACTGTTGCTTAGGCTACTTGTATCTTATACTGAGCGAGGCCAAACTATCCACGCAAAAAAATCAAAATGGCGGCTATTTTAGTTTCCAATTTATTAATTTTTTTTGGAACTCAAAATTGCTTCGTGCTACACAAAAACTTTGTATGAGAATTATGTTTTGCATAAATTTATCTATAACTTTGGTTATTATCATTTTCTCGATATATCTATTAGTTCATGAAAAAAAGGTTTGTTAGATGTTTTACTCGAAATCGTTATTTCATTGTAGCAAAATTTCGGATCGCATTTTTCCTCGATCGTGAATTTTGCAGTCGTTTATATTATTCGGCTACTATATTAACACAAGTTTTTTTCATTAGTCGCGTTTTTCCGCGAATCACCATTTACTTTACAGCTTTTTTTTACCAGAGTTGAGTTGGTTTCGCGTATCGAAATTCTGCGCAGATTTTTCCATGGCTTAATTTTTAATAGAAGCAAGTTTTCTTAGTAGATCATTTTCATACTCTCAGTCCTCCACAATTTTACAGACAATATCTACATGAAAACGTAAACGATGATACATTGAAATTTCTTGTATGTATAGTACCCGACAATAAATAAGTATTTGCACGACAGAGACAATTAGCTGTTTACGACGATTTCCGAATCTTCTATGAGAATTTATGTAAATATATAAATTGACTATATAATTGGACATTTAGTACAAACAACAACAAATTATATATAGATGGAAAACTCATAGAGCAATCCGACCAAAGTCATACAAGCTTACCTAAAAGAACTCTTTATAACAAAGGCTCAGAGAACTTTGCAAACATAACGAATACTATCATAACACAAGTATTGCCACCAAATCTCCGAAAAGTTCCGAGGGTAATACCGAGTCGTTTTTTCGCAAATAAGTTCTCTATATTATACCAAAACATGCAAAGCATTAGAAATAAGCTGCACCTTATCGAGGAACTAACGGAAGAAATAAAACTAGAGGCCCTCTGCATTGTGGAAACGTGGACAACCACAAAGAAAAAGGACTTATTAAAGCTAGATGGTTACAACTTAGTATCGACCTACTTCAGACAACATAGCGAAGGCGGCGGTGTATGCATATTTCTGCGGGAAAATATAAAGTACCATGAAAGACAAGACTTAGTAAATATGAGTGTAGAGTGCATTTTTGAGATTTGTGCTGTAGACCTGTAGAGCTTATAAAACTTGACACAATATTTATTGTACTATTGGCCACAGAGAAATAGAGAGTTTCAAACTTTCTATGATTGTTTGGAAAAGCTCTTAGGCCAACTTTTATTACGAGATAAGTCTAAAAATATTATAATAGGTGGTGATCTTCTATATCTATATACAATATAAAGTTGATGGGTGACTGATTAATCACCGCCCCGCCGAAACTGCCGGTCCTAGAAATTTGAAATTTACACTATAGTTAGGTTATATAACGGAGTTAAGGGATAAGACGGGATTTTTGGAAATTCCACCCCTAAGGGGGTAAACAGAAAGTTATATAATATATCTGCGTTTTCAAAATTTTCGTCTCCTAAAGGGTTGAAAATGGGGGTGAAATATTGTATGGAGAACAATTTTTTTTAAAGTGAGAGTCTTCAAACTTTGTGTTATAGTTCCTTATAATAATCGAAAAAAAGTAATTTCAGCGTTTTTTTAAATTCATCCCCTAAAGGGGTTAAAAAGGGGTTCAATGTTTGTTTGTATATATCATAGATGTCATTGCGCCCCAATTAGCTTTGATTTACAATAACTGCTTATCAGAGGGTATTTTTCCTGATCTTATGAAGTTTAGTAAAGTCATACCTCTATTTAAATCGGGTGATTTAAACGACCTAACCAACTTCCGTCCCATATCGATACTACCTGTATTAAGTAAGGTTTTTGAAAAATTAATGTTAAACGATATGCTAATGCACTTTAATAGAAATAAACTGCTTACAAGTAAACAGTTCGGTTTCACAAGAGGGCGCTCCACGACTGACGCTGCATCTGTGCTTATTAAACATATTTACGATATTTGGGAGAATTCCTGTGATGCGATAGGTATTTTTTGTGACCTTTCTAAAGCTTTCGATTGCGTGGATCATGGGACGCTCGTTTTGAAACTTAAACATTATGGTTTGTCTGCTAATGCGTTAAGTCTTATGTCTTCATATCTCAGCAATAGAACTCAAGCAGTTGTTGTAAATGGAACCCAGTCTAGTGGGGCAATAGTAACGTTAGGAGTGCCTCAGGGCTCTATCTTAGGTCCATTTTTATTTTTGGTTTATATAAATGACTTGCCGTCTATAGTAAGTAATCTTTGTGATATAGTTTTATTCGCGGATGATACATCTTTAATCTTTAAGGTTGACCGAAAATCAGTTGACTATAGTAGAGTTAATGGCACACTGGACAAAGTACTTGACTGGTTTACCGTTAACAATCTGTTACTTAATGCTAAGAAAACTAAATGTGTCAGATTTTCTTTGCCTAATGTTAGACCGGTGGAAACTAGTATACTCTTAAATAACGAGTGCTTAGAAATAGTAGATAAAGCAATATTCTTAGGTATAACATTAGACAAAAATCTACAATGGAGTCCCCACATAGCCGTTATGGCGCGTAAATTAAGTTCAGCCGCATATGCTATCAGAAAAATCAGGCAACTTACCAATGTAGAAACAGCTCGCCTAGTTTATCATAGCTATTTTCATAGTGTTATGTCGTATGGTATCCTGGTTTGGGGTAAAGCAGCTGACATACAGACAATTTTTGTGTTACAAAAAAGAGCCATTCGCTCCATATATAACCTAGGCTCACGTGAATCTTTAAGAGAACTCTTTAAAGAAATCAACATTTTAACTGTAGCGTCCCAGTACATCTATGAGAATATTGTTTATGAGAACATAGACTCCTTCTGTAAAAATTCTGATATACATAATTTTAATACTAGAAATAAAAATAAAATTGCCACTAAAAAATTTCGTGTCCGTAAAGTATACAAATCTTTTGTAGGTCAATGTGTCCGTTTTTATAATAAGTTACCTGATGAAGTTTTGAATTTACCTTTTCCAGCTCTTAAAAAGTACTTGAAAAAATCATTGATGTCGAAGGCTTATTACAAGGTTGAGGACTATCTAACAGACAGAAAAGCATGGCCCAAACCAGATACTTAAATAGAGTAAAGATTCATATATTGTGTATTTTTTAATTTTATCTAGTTGACGCAGTTCTTGCAAGAAAACATATCAAAAGATTTATAACTAAATTTATAGTCTAAAGGATTCAATTTTTTTTTTTTCCTAGATAGAATTTGATAATGCTAAGGTATACAGTTTCGAAATGTTTTCTTGCAGAATTACACACTGTACATAACTGGTTTTTTTCCTCATTTTATTCTTTGTTTTTGTGTTGCTTTATATAGATACTTAGATTTCTTGATCTTAAGTAGGTTAAGTATTATCATTTATCATTGTAATAAGCATATTTTTGTGAGAAAATGGCTGACTGTCGAGTTTCTTTCGGCGTTTCTTCTCGGCAGTGGCCTCTGTGAAACGCTAGTAGGGTTTGACTTGTAAAAGTGCCATTGCGGCCTACTTACAGAATAAAGTTCATTTTATTCATTTTTTTTTTTTTTTTTTTATGGGGAGCAATTTTTTTTATAGTGATAGTCTTCAAACTTTGTATGAAAGTTTCATATAATAATACACAAAAGTAATTTCAGCGTTTTTTGAAATTCATCCTCGAAAGGGGTTAAAAAGGGGTTCAAAGTTTGTATGGGGAGCAAATTTTTTTTTAAGTGAGGTACTTCAAATTTCTTACAAAAATTCGCCCTCTGAAGTGATGAAAACAAATTTTATTTTCAATGAGACTTGGAACTTTGTTTATAGGCCTAGCATAACTCTGTCTCTCTGTGACCCCTTCACGCTTAAACTGCTGAACTGATTTAGATGAAATTTGGTGCGAATATAGTTCGAGTTCGAGTCCGAGGAAAGGACATTGGATAGTTTTCATCCCATCCCGGAAGTTGAAAATTCTAATAAAGCACATAAAAAGTCCCCTCAAACTTATCCCTAAAGATTTCAAACCAACTTACAGATGACCCATATACCATTGCAAACTCATTTAATGACTACTTTGTATCTTGAGGTAGCCAAGTAGCTCCAAAAATAAACAATGCTAATCCAATACCTGATACTTACTTGAACATTGATTCACCAACAAACTCTTTTTACTTAAGCCCGATTAGCGATAGAGAAACTATACAATACAATACGAAAGCTCAAAAACAAAAAAGCCATGGCCATGATGAACTGCCTCCGACTCTTATAAAGCAGTGTTCCAAAGAATTAACAGCCCCCTTACTTTAATCGCAAACCAATCGTTTTATGAAGGTGTGATACCAGACCCTCTTAAATTATCGGTAATTAAACCAGTTTTTAACAGTTTTTAAAAAAGGCGATCGGACTAACCCAGCTCAATAGCACATTTGCAAAAGTATTAGAGACAATAACGGCCAATCGACTATACGCATTTTGTGAAAAATTTAACATACTCTGCGAAAATCAAAATGGATTTCGAAAGAATAGATCAACGGTACTGGCACTCTATAAATATGTCCAAGAAATTCATAATATCATAAATAATAAGAACTATGCCGTCGGTCTATTACTAGATATGATATGAGCAAAGCCTACGACAAAGTAGCGTACAAAATATTACTAGATAAACTTTATAACATAGGCGTAAGAGGTATTGCCCATAAATGGTTCCAATACTATCTATCAAATCGAAAACAGTTTGTACATGTTGAATATCATAATTCTCACACTAGAGTAATAGAAAACGTAAAATCAGAAAAGAAAATCTTATCAGGCTCAATTCCACAAGGTATCTCGGGTGTCTCTTATTTTTAATTTACATAAATCATCTCCCCAAAATATCAGACCATACTTGTATACTTTTCGCAGACGATATATCTATAGTATTTCCTTATTCTCCTCATAATAACAACTTGAATTCCGTTTTACACAATGTCCTATCGAAAGTAGTCGACTGGCTACATCTGCACAACCTAGAATTGAATTTGGACAAAACAAAATGTATGCAGTATAAGCCATACCAAAAAAAATATATAAAATATAAATTTTATTTACAACAATAGAACACTAGAATGTATCTAACCTTCTTGGACTTGAAATTGATACAAACTTGAACTGGAAATACCACATCCAAAAAATATCTTCAAAACTATCAAGCTTTACCTATGCCCTAATGGAAATAAAAAAACATACTGATCTAAATACAGCTCTCTGTGCGTACCACGCATTTGCCCACTCCTGGCTACGGTATGGAATTATTTTATGGGGTAACAGTACAAATGTTAAAGATCTATTTGTGTTTCAAAAGAAATGTATAAGAATCTTAGTTAAAATAAAGCAAACAGATAGTTGCAGACCGCACTTTACTAAACTGAATATAATGACCCTGACCTCTTTATACATACTAGACCTATGCAAATTTTTAAGGAAGTATAAACAATTTTTCCCAACACCAAAAAATTCAGCAACCTCTAACTTACGTCCTAGAATTAGGGCGAGCGAAGCGAGCCCTCTCTTTAGGCTACTTCCCATACATTTTGTAATCCCTTTTACGAAAAAACTATCAAGCTTTTGAATGTGAATTTTTGCATAGTAGTTCAGAATGATGTGTAGATGTGTTATCAAACACGAAAAAACGATTTATTAACTATGATTTGAGAAATAAATATTACGATACCAACGCCATCTGTTGAGCCAAGTTATGAAACCAATAGCTTCATAAACTAGACTAACCAAAGGCTTACTGCTAACGCCATCTGTTAGAAAACTAAAGAGTTAAAGTGCGATGTGAACAAAATAATTGTTAAGTTCAAAAATTCACTGGATTTTCTGGCTGGATGTAAATAAATAGTGAGTAATTTACAATAAGTGGATATTAATATTAATTTAGATTACCATAAAACCAGTAATTTATGGCAGTAGGTGGGTACTGTACCTCTATTATTTTTGATAGGTATCTGTCATTTGTCATCCGACTTGGATAATATAAATCACTACATTTATTACAATATCGTGGAGTGGAGTATATTATACCACGAACATTTTAAAGTGGGAAATAGAAATACTATTTTATTAGACACTAACTCAAAAAGAGGAAAATCAACTCCTGGTAACAGAAAGAAAGGTTTAGCGGAAGTTCCTGGGACCTGTCAAGAACGATGACGGCTCTTCGAGGATCAGGAGAAATGCCGAGATCGAAGAATTGGTGGCCGAACCTAATATTATCGGCGAAACAAAATCACACAGGCTTCGCTGGTTCGGTCACCTGCTGAGATTGGGAGAGGATCGAACCGCCAAGAAAGCATACTTGGGGCGACCGAGTGATCGCCGCCCGGTTGGTCGACCCAGGTATCTCTGGGAAGACAGTGTGGAGGCGGATCTGCGGCAGCTATAGGTCGAAAACTGGTAGGAGGCTGCACAGGATCGGGAAAAGTGGCGTGCTCTCGTTTCGGAGGCCAAGATCCTCTTTGGGTCGCTGCGCCGAAAGTAAGTAAGTAAGTACTTTATTAGAGTATTTGTGATAGTAACCTGATTTTAAATAAATCTTTAGCAAATATAGAGAAATGTTATTCAAACGCGTATATGGCGTCACAGCATATTGGCAATGGCATAACTTGGTGAAAACATCTGCTGCCACAAAATTTTTAGAAAATCGTTTTGTATTTACATAGGTAATATTATTCTTACCGTGTCATCCACGACGACGCCATGTCGGCAATAAAGGGTTCCGTACCGACACCTTTTTGTAAAAACCGGCCAAGCGCGAGTCGGACTTCACACATTTAGGGTTCCAAACCAACCGCAAAATTAAGTTTGTTTTTATAAGAAAAATAAGGAAGTATAAAAAAACTGATTTATCAATACCTACCTATATTAGTATTTGTTGGTAAAGTATCGGTAAAAAATAAACATTATCACCAAGATTCAAGTTTATAGGTCAATAGAAAATCAATAAATTCTTAGGAACATAATTTTGTAAATAAAGTTAACTTTGATGGTCTCTCATTGCTTTGTTTTCCAATATACATATTTATCTTACTCAATGAGCTCTAAACTAAACGATGATCAACCACTCGATGGGGTAGCATTCTCGCACCCCCCTTTAGCTGTATGCGAGTGGGAGCACCCCTTAAAAACATTTAAAAATAAGTTTTGACAATTTGTGTGGCTTTGGGTCAACTAGATGCCTATACTGTGATTTGAAGATTAAGTATAGCTCCAACCGTTTTGCTTTAAAACCTGTGTAACAGACGACGGACGGACGGACGCGTGAGTGACAGCAATAGGGTTCCGGATAGGGTTCTTGGACCCTCCTGGTACGGAACCCTAAACACCCCTACATACATATCCATTACACAAGCAAAAAGGTCTTTTTTATTTTAATTAATCATTATTACGAACAGTGACATATTCGAAAAGTAGGGTTACCAGTTTGTCGCTCTTTTAGCACCACCCAGGGGTCACGTGTTGGGTAGCGATGAGTACTCTCTACTTACGTGGTACATATTCGACACCGATCTTCATAGGAATGTCACGGCACTTGCATCCCTTTTTTTTAGTTAAAACAGTTGTTCAGCGATAAAGATAACTCAAAAACCCGTTAATACTCGTAAACCTATCGTGTTCAAACCATAAATTGTTGAAAAAATTATTTAATTACCAATTTTTTTATTTAATTACTAAATCAAGCGTAGGGTGCGCAAGTCGCACGATATGTTTAATTTCGTCTTAAGGCGCTCGGTTTTTTTATGCGTCAACCGCATGCGTGTCCATATAAATCCATTCAACGCAATGCGTTTGACGCAACGTATTGTAAGGGTAATTATATTTTTGAAATATAATTGCCCTTCTTAAAGACATAATTCTTATTGCTATTAAAACATTTCACTTATTAAAAGATTGTCAATTGATCTGTTTGAAAAGTCACGCCATCAGTGGCGTGACTTGTTTAACGAACCTATTGGAGGGGATGGATTGGAAGGGATAAAAAGGCTGGCCAGACTTACAAGCGGGGACTAGCGCATTCGATTAAGAGCGGTTGAAGTGTGAAGATCTTGTATAAGCCTGAATTTGCTGTTAAACTGTGAATTGGTGTAAAAATAAGAAATATAATTAACATGATTATTCAAATGGAAGTGATGTTTCAATCCTGACCTACCAGCGACAATAGTATATATAAGGAACGCATGCGGTTAACATAAAACAACCGAGCGCCTAAGTTTTAAATGGTGTAGTAGAAAAGAAGCATAAATATGGGTAAGAAAATTTGATGATGGAAAAATGTACTTAACCGTCTTAGATATCGAATTTGGCCTTTTTTTTAGTCAATGTGTAGATAAAGTAATGTATGCAACTGTACATAATTAGGCATTAAAACACTCGTGTGATCTTATTATGAAACACACTCGTGTTTTGATGCCCCTCATTATGTACCAGTTGCATAAACTACTATTAAAGTTTAGTTTGGTTAGATATATAGTAAGGACAATGTTAAAATGTTTGTTGAATTCTATATATTTTGTAGATGTGTAATAAATATTACCTTTATCTACACACATATCATAAATCCTCTAATATGCGTTCGGAAATCGTAGAAAATGACTCTCATTTCAACATTCAATGAATTTATGGCAATTTTCTTATCTGTGGCTAAGGCTACAGCAGTAATAAAATATTTCATTTTAATCTCATATATGATGTTAAAATATTACGTCAAACAAAACTGTCAAAATTTAAATGTCAAAGTTGACATGTCCCTATTCTAGTATCACTGAAAATTCAAATTCAGTCGATGCGAAATGTCAGCTCGATGTTTTTTTAGTATATATCGCACGAAATTTGAGCTAGAACGACATGATCACATCAGAATAAGGACTCTTTACTTTTTAAAATAACATTCAGGTATCTGTTGCCAGTTCTGATTTCGATATTTCCGCAACCGTGCAAAAAAGGTTGTATTAACACAATTATTGTATTTATTTACTACGGTTTCTGAACCCATCTTAGAGTAATTATAATATGTGTGTAGATAAAGTAATGTATGCAACTGTACATAATTAGGCATTAAAACACTCGTGTGACCTTATTATGAAACTCGCCTTCGGCTCGTTTCATAAAACACACTCGTGTTTTAATGCCCCTCATTATGTACCAGTTGCATAAACTACTAATAGTACATATAATAGTAAATTTAGATTTAAGTTATTTTGTAGTGCCCCACAGGGTTTCATAGCTGAACTTAAATTATGTAACATCTTGTAACCTATGAAAGCAATAAAGACACTGATTACTGATTACTGACTCTATGACATTGTTGACAGTAGAGTTGCCCTGCTGAGTTTTATGCGTATGTATATAAGGGCTTAGGTCTTTCTTTGCGTACAGTCAGCAGCAATGGTTGCTACACGGGCGAGGTGCTCAAAATGATCTTCACACATCTTTATTATAAGGGAATAAGAGCGTGTGAAGATCATTTTGAACACCTCGCCCACGTAGCAACCAATGCTGCTGACTGTACCTCAATCCTGTGTACAACGCCGGCCACACTGAGCGAAAAATATACTAATTATTAGTAATTTAATTTTAATTTATATTTTATTACAGACATCACAGATCCATAGATTGTTAGTTACAAATTCCTTACTGCTATGTTAGTATATACAGTTATTTTATTTTGGACACTGGAAAATGGGCACATGTATCGAAACCCAGTGTTTATAAAAGGGACTATCAAGTCTCTCCGCTATCTCTGCCAGAAAACTGTTGGCGCTGCCCCGAACTCGGCACATCTGGGAATAAATGCGTTTCCGCATTATTGCATGGAAATCATCCATGTGAGCCTCCGCAAACATCCCAGATGCGCTGCAAAATCGGGGCAACCCCATCAGCATTCTGTACCCGTTATTAAATTGGACTCGCAAGGCACTGTATGTTCGTTTCGAATATTTGATCCACAGGCTGCACGTATAAAATGTTTGGCAATACGACCTGAATAAAGTTCGTTTAACTTCAGCCGTACTGCGCGCAAACCTGCGGATCAACATATTCGTCCTTACAGCCAGCGCCCTGCGTTCCCTCTCAATATCGGCATCATCTGTGAGGTCTTCGGTAACTATGTGGCCAAGATACTTAAATTGAGTTACCCTATTCATGGCAAGTCCACCAAGAGTCACCGGCGGCACGACCGAGGGACTCTTGCGACCCGCCCTAAATATGAGTAACTCACTTTTCTTGGCATTATAGCAGAGTCCATGTCGTTCCGCATAAGCCTCACAGACTCTCAACAGCCTGTTAACGGCACCCACCGTTGGAGCCAGCAGCACCATGTCGTCGGCATAGCTAATGTTGTTTATTATTTTACCGCCTATGGAACAGCCGACCATGGTACCACTGAGCTCCACAATCAGCTGAATAACATACATGTTAAAAAGTAACGGAGACGTCAGCCCCCCCTGTCTTACTCCACACTCAGCCTTGTAGCCGTCGGAGTACTCTTCCGCCCATTTCACGCAATTGACTTGGTTGCCGTACCAAAATCTAAACAAACTAATGAGCTCTGTCGGAACTCCAGCTATTTTTAGTTTTTCCCATAGCTTTTCGTACGACACCAAGTCAAAGGCTTTTGACAGGTCAAGAAAGGCAGCATAAACTGGCGTACTTCTATCTGTATAGTACCGGACGGTGTGCTTGAGGACCAGAATTGCACTCTCGGTGGATAGTCCTGACCGGAACCCGAACTGACCGTCTTGTAGAGCGGCATATCCACGTAGGTGTCGCTCGAGCACCCCGTCCAGCACCTTTGCCACAATAGTAGCCAGCGATATTGGCCTATAGTTATTCACCTCCGACACATCTCCGGTCTTATTTTTAACAATAGGAACAATAATTGTTTTCATGAGGTCTGCCGGTAGTAAGTTTTAGTGAATCACAGGACAAGGAGATTATATACTTATAGTATGGGAAGTAGTGTCACCCAATGTATGGGAGGTGCACATTGTGGTATCGGATGAATTCACTTGGCACAGATGTAATATACATAAATATAAGTTAATTTAGCCCGGTAGCCATCCGCCAACCCCTGGCGGGTAGGAAGGGGGGGGCTTTGAAAGTCCGATTTTTTCGGTTTTTCATAAAAAACTCATAAACGGTGAACCATAGCAAAAAACGTTTTTAGGTACAAGTCATCTTAATATAATTATCTACATAAAACGTTCTATACACGTTGTTGCTAAGATTAATATTTAATGACATTTTAAAGGGGGAATGTAAAATTATATGAAAATTAAAGTGGCTATTCATTCCTTTGGCTGGCGGTGGCGGTACAGTCGGCCAAGAAAGTGGTCTACCAGTTTTGACAAAAGTATCTGTGAGATCTAATTATCGCTAGGGTTGACTTTTCTAACGGAGTGTAAGAGTTGCACAAATTGACGTACGTCTATTATCTGAGATGCCTGACATATAGTCGTGGGTTATTTTATTTTGACCTTTGTTATCAATGCAATAGGCTATTATTTTATTCTTCTCTTCAATTAAAACCATTACGATCCTTTTCAAGGAAATCTTTTTGCAACTGAAAAATAAAGTATCATAACAAATAGTGTCAAGTATTATTGTCAACGTAATATTCAACAATCTTGTTATTATATATCGTTCTAATTTCTTGATTTCCTACTGCTGTAATGCCTCGTAATTTAACAAGAGCTGAACGAGCTAATAACGAGGGCTTCAATAATACTTAGTGAGATTTCTAGACATCTAAACGTGCACATGACATGACGTAAATACAATTGTCACTGTCATAATATTATTGCAAGGGGAAATCGACCTTGTTGTTTCATGACGTTCAAATGAACCTCGACCGTAGGGTGGTAGACCATATTTTTTGCTGACTGTACAGTTGACCTAAATAACATACTAAAAGTAAACATACTAAAGGGTGGGGGGGGGGTGTAAATGTAGTGCAGCAGTCGTTAAGCCAAGTTGGAGGCCATCGGGCGGTTTGAGAACTTCTAACAGTCAAGTTGCCCACTCACTTGACAACGCCTAATCCCAATAAGGTCTATAGTTTCCCCTCGGGGTTGGAAGGTCAGATGGCAGTCGCTTCCGTAAAAACTAGTGCCTACGCCAAATCTTGGGATTGGGTAGCGGACCCCAGGCATCCTTCAGGATGCAACTGTACTGGGATAACGCTAGGAGGATGATGATTGCTACCTGTTAGGTGCCATGTTTAGGGTTCTGTGCTAATATTTTGATGTGTCGTTTTATAAGTAAGTTATTTTCGTCCAGAATAAATATTTCTGATTTCTGATTAACTAGTTTTGTTTTTAACTACTTAGGTCAAGTAGGTACCTATCATATAGAAAAGCTTGACTTTTAAAGCCGGAAACAGTTATTACCTATATATTGATACAATTCCCTTGCGTTGACGGCGAAAAAAACAAAACAAAACAATTTTGTTATGATCCCGTACAACGGCGACACCGGTAGCCAACGAGTTAATTACTAAAATGTCTACAAGATATTTTTTATTTATTTATTCATTTATTTCAGGCAACAAGGGCCCATAGATAACCTTATAGCTAACATACATACAATTATATACTTAAAACTAAAAACATTATTTAGGCGACAAAACGGCGTGGCTCCGTTCCGTTGTCAAAGCCTTATAAGTAGGCCAATAAAATTAGCCAAATTCTGGACATAATTGACATAATTCATAACAGCAATTTTCTTAAAAAATAATATCTTTCTTAATTTTCTTAAATTATCTCTTATCTCTCTCATATCTCTCTCTCTTTTTGTATTATATACAGCATTGTTAGTTATAGTTAAAATATAACTAATTAAACAAATTAGGGTTGCGCGTCAATAAAAAAGCGATAACCATAAAACCTGAATGAGTTCTCAGAAAGTGAAAGATTTTTTTAAATATTTGAATACAGGGGGCCGATTTTTGAGTGTCGAACGCTCGGCTTTTCACTCGTGATCTGTCAAAAAACTATGATGTTTTGACAGATGTCGAGTGAAAATTCGAGCGGTCGACACTCAAAAATCGCCCCCCAGTTTTGCTTCTTTTTAAAAAATAAAATAATGTTTCCTTTAAGTAAAATAACGTAACTTAAGCATTTAAGGTAGTTCCCCTCGAGAGCCCGTATTTTTGTTCCACCCTGTATGGAATCATTTAACATAATATTGTCATTTATCATAATATACTATTCAGAATAAATTGTTAAAAGTTATCTATAATTTCTGGTATGATAAACCAGAAAATGTGTAACTTACCGAACCTTTATTAATGATAGTTCCGATTTATTAATTGGTTTAATTTTGATTTCTTGAACTGGAATACAATAGGTATATCATAATAGAGCCTACTTTTATATATTATTCATTATGCTGTACTTATAAAAATCAAAATTTTGTTTATTGTTTTTTCTATTAACGCGCCACCCTAATTTGTTTAATTCGTTATATTTTTAACCCCCGACGCAAAAAGAGGAGTGTTATAACTATAACTAACAATACTGTTTATATAATAAAAAAATAAAATTGCGATTATAAATTATGATCAGGTTTTGGCTAATTTTATTGGCCTAATAAATCTAATAATCAATCAAGAGTACATACCGGGGAGTAATTCCTGTGGTGAAGAAAGCGTTGGTGGATGTCATTTGACAAGTCAGCCATGGTAAACGTAATGTACACTGTTTGCATACAACTGCAGGTGTTCTAGTTGAAGTGTAGCACAGAACTGACGCGAACTCGCGGCGGCGTGACTATCAAGCCGATTGGTTGCTGTGATATGTACACGTATCTCGTATCTCGTATATCAAAACCGGCGTTCTGTCTACTGCACTTTTGTGCAACTGAAAGGGACGAAATAATGTCGGTAAGCGTAAAATTGGACATGATGCGCAAATACAGGCGCAGCATATGGAATTTTAATTATTATTTTAATTATTTATTTTATTAATTATTATTATGGAATACATTTGTGAATATATAACGCAATAATAAGGAAAAAAAAACAGAACATGGTAATGTAAGTAGAAATGTGAGATGTCAAATTCTTAAGTACATTAATAGAGTAAGAGTGAAGAGAGAAAGAGAGTAAGTTCAATTAAATTAAATTAGGTACAGTCAGCAGCAATGTTTGCTATGCGGGCGAAGTGTTCAAAATTATCTACACACGCTCTTATTCCCTTATAATCTGGGGGCACGGCAGTGCCCCCGCAAGTCGAGCAAAAAGGTGCACGGCCGTATACCATCCTTTTCTCGAAGCCATTCATTCAGGCCATTTTCAACATCCTGTAATTTTGTCCCAGTTAAAGCTAGAACCCTGAATTTTCAGTAACATGTTGGGCATAATATGGGTTAGATATATTCTCAATAACATTCAATTTGAACTTTTATTTTAAGAACTATTGCCCCTCAAAATTCCTTAGTTTTGTCACTGACTCACTGACTGACTGACAGATCATCAATCGTTTAAGGTACTTCTAGCAGACCCACAAGCTCCAAATTTTAAACATAATTAGTTTTTAGCCTATTAATTGCTAGAAAATTAAAAAATATTGCAATATCAGTCACGTATCTGAGATATGCAAACTGCATAAGTAAGTTTGTAATCCTATACAAAATACATGCGATTACAAAGTTACTTTTACAGTTTGCATGTTCGTTCGAAGTCATACCTGAAAAGAAAAAAAGGGATGAGATCCCATCTTAAACCAAGTCTGTTATATTTTAGTCAATAGTACCGGAGAGGTGCCCACAGAACAAGATTTCCACCGACTTGCATCTGCATAACTTTATTTTTTTTAATATATATAATGACATGATCAAAAACATAAAGTACCTAATGCTGATGCAAGTCGGTGGAAATCTTGTTCTGTAGGCACCTCTCCGGTACTATTGACTAAAATATAACAGACTTGGTTTAAGATTACATATCATTACTTTTTGTTGTAAAAGAACTGTGTTGCGAGACTTGCATCTTTTTACATGTAATGTTTTTGATGGGTAAAGATGTGTGAAGATCATTTTGAGCACCGCGCCCGCTTAGCAACCACTGCTGCCGACGTACAAGTCAAATCAATTAAATTACATGTCATTGTGTGATGAGCACGAATATTTGTTCTTGGGTCTTGGGTGTTTTCTATGTATTTAAGTATCTAATTTTATATCTATATAAGCATGTGTATCGTCGCTTAGTACCCATAGTACAAGCTCTGCTTAGTTTGGGACTAGGTTGATTTGTGTAAAATTGACCACAAATTTATAAAAATTAAAAACACGACTACACTAAAAAGATAAAAACAAGTTTCATAAATAAAGAACTCAAGGAAATATATTTTTCATCTCACCCGCTCGGAAAGGCTTTCTTTATCGTTTCAAATCTGCGTGCAAAAGTCCACTTTCCACGCTAGCGTGGAAAGTGATTTTGAAATTCGAACGTTACGCAGTTCCATGAGTTCCAACTTTTTTCTATGAAGTGAAACGACAGGTCATTCCTAAGCGTTTAGAAGTATACATAATTATCATGTACCTAATGGTGCAGTTTATTATTGTTTTGTTTTTATAATGATATTAATAATACTTTTTCCAGCTTAATTTGATGATATTCTATAATAATTTAGTTTTATTTATAAAGAAATAACACGAAGAAACATATTTGAAATGTTTATATGTTTCAACATTTTACGCTCAGTGCAATTTCGGAACGCACCGTTTAAAAAGTTAGTTTTTAAGAAAAAACTCGATGCGAGAGATTAAGATATTTAATTAAATATTGTTTTGTTTCGTTGTTGAGTTAGAATGATATCAAAATAATGAATTTAATTAATTGATTTCAGTGCAGAAGATACTTATATTACAATTTTAACTCCTGATAAGTTTGGAAATGAGTGAAATATATTTGTTTTAGCCGTTAGCCGTAAGTATTTCGTACCACAGTACTCAACAATAATAATTAGGCTCTGATGCATTAAAATGTTAATAATCCACGAAACGCTTTGTAATGGGTGAAATTTAAATAACCCTTTATAGAACATGAGTACATCTTGAATTATACATGAAAGTATTTCCTCGCTATGGTGAGATGAAAAGTTGTGTGTTGCGCTCGGCAGCAAAGTTATTCGGCGTCTCGTGCCTTGAGAGCCTCGCTACGCTCAGGATTGTATTTTTCAATCTTACAATCCTTCGCTAGCTCGGCTCTCAATACAAACACTCGCGCCAAAAATCTACTTTGCAGCCTTGCATAACAAATAACTATTGTTTACAGTTGGGGGACCTAAAATTTTGGTTTTACTTGTATGAAGGTTCCCCGACTGCAAGTTTTTTTTATTAGGTAACTTGTTTTTATCTTTTTAGTGCAGACGCGTTTTTAATTTTTATGATTATTATATTTTATTTTGAACTTTTTTTGCTTGAAACACAAAACATACAATATATATATTTATGTCACACCTGGCCATAAAGCGGCAATTACCGCACGCTCCGCGCGCGGGAAATCTCACTTCCTGGCCAGGGGGTGACATAAAATTTTGTACTTAACACGGGCGGTAATAAAGAAAGCCTCAGATCGCATATTTATCGCCCTTGCCTTCGGCTCGGGCGTCAAATACCTGCGATCTGAGACATTCTTTGTTTTACCGCCCTTGTTAAGTAATGTACTATTGTGGAATCATCTCTTCAAATGTTTCATTTTGATACCTCACTTGCTAGGATAGAATTTTTTTTATCGGAACTCTCAAAATGGAGTCTACAGTCCGCCATATTGTTTTTATCTAGTAAAAGAAATGACAATTCACAGTTGTTCACCCTACCCCTGACTGTGCCCCGACATTAATGCTATTAGTGGGGGGAGTCGTGTGGGTATTTATTGGGATTCGGGGGGGGGGGGGGGGGACGGAAGCGGGGTTTGGTAGGTAAGAGGCGGGGGGGGGGGGGGTAGAATACTGGGGTTTAGTGGGTTAAGGGGGAGGGGGTGGTACGGGGTACGGGAGGGAGGAGCGAGTTGAGAGACAAAGCTCGGCCGCCCAGAATAATGCACCAGATATTAGTGTCATAAATTCAAAAAAATATATATGTGTTACATAAAGATCTTGTCTAGTCAAAATCGCAGTCAGCTATAGTCATCATCATCATAGGCAAAATAGTCTAGAAACGGAACTATATTTTTTCGACACTGGCAACTTCGATTAAATTGTCAAATATGTCATGCTGTTGTCATGTAATTGACACCAGTCTTGTTTACATTTCCTATTTTATCCATTTCGCTGATTTATCACAGTTAAAAGACAATAAAATCACCACATAACGGATACAATAATACGTAGTTCCATCCGTGAACTTATTTATATAATGTTTATAAGCGATGTCTTGCTGAATTTGAGGCGTGAAATATTTTGTCGAAACGGGACAGTGTTCATCCAAAAAGTGCTGAAATTACGAGCTGAAAATCATTTATATGTACCATGATGTGTTGAATTATTGATGGTATTACTAATTATATATATTTATAAAGGTACAATCACGATATATGGATGAAATTGCGTCCGGGATAATAGCAAAATTTTGAAGGGTATGTTTACGTATGTAAACTAAACCTTTTATAATAAACTTGGTACTTGCGATATATTTGATGAATTTCGTTTCATAGTGAAACATCTATTGCATAGCAAACAAGTGATAATTACAATTGTACATGTTAATTCGGGCAAATCTCTGTAAAAATATCTTAATAAATACATGCACAAATAAAGTTTTCTCAATTTTTTTGTCATCGAGTTTAAATTTCACCTGGCCAATGAACAGTCTTTTCTCACTTTAGTTACTAGTAAATGTATATGATTAACGTATTTCTTTATTATGAACTTACTAAAAATGTTTTAGTTGAAAATAAAGTATCATGATATTCGTATATAACTATTCGTGTTGCCATATATATAAGCGACAGTGGGGCCCCTATTAATTTCTACTCTTTTTTGCCAGGCTATATATTATGACCTGATGAATTATACTCGATAGAAAAAAATCGCAAAGTACACACGCAGTTTTACATTTAATTTTTGTACTCAATCCTAAACCGTTATAGACAAAATCGCAGGGTTTGCTTTAATAAAATGATTGGCTTAATGGCTATAGCTAAATATTTACGAAAACTACGCGCAGAGCTTCCGTAAAGAGCGGGATGGTTAATTGCAAACTCACGCGTGTTAGAGCCGGACATTTGCATTGGGGATACCTCCCCTTAAGAGGAGGGGTAGGGAAAGCTCTCTCCATACAAACTTTGTGCAGGTTTTACTTCGTTTGTGTTTGCATTAAAGTTATGATTTTTGGTCAGTATGCTTATTTTTCTCATAGCTATTTCGTGATGTATTTTTTTTTTTTTGAGTTTTTTTGAAATATTTGAAAATTTTCACATCACGATCTTCACATATCTAATATTTACAACCAAAAAAAAAAATTATGTTTGTTAGTGTCAAAACCGACGAATAAAACCTGCACAAAGTTTGTATGGGGAAGGCCTTGCCCTACCCTGGGCCATTTTACGGAAAGTTGTACACTCGACTTTTTTTTTAAATTTGGATAAAATCGGGTTTTTTCTACTCAGAATCGAAAGCACTTTCGAACCTAATAGGAGAAAAAAAGTGTCCCAAATTTTTCATACAATTTTCAGTTTTTCCATTCCGTTACCACCATACAAGCATTACAAACTTAGTATGAAAACGATAACGGAATGGAATAAAAAAAAAATTGGGACACTTTTTTCCCCTATATCATTCGAAAGTGCTTTCGATTCTGAGTAGAAAAAACCCAATTTTATCCAAATTTAAAAAAAAAGTCGAGTGTACAACTTTCCGTAAAATGGCCCCCCTGCGCCTTAAGCTGCAGCGGCGTGCTCAGGCCGACCGGGCGCCAGGTGCAGCCGCCGACCGGGCGAAGGAGGCACTGCCCAGATAGGTGCCCTACAGGAGCCCTATATAGGTGTCAGAATAGCTTATTTTTCCATGGACGATGGCATACTAATTTAGGTTCTGTTTTTTTTTGCATTGAACTGCGTGAGTATCGTCCCAACCAACTGATATACCTATCTTGGAAAAAAAAACTCACCCCTGTCACGCACAAGTCTTGGAGGTTGACATGCAATAAATGTGTATTACAATGATTTGCATTACATTGACAACATTTCAAATTTTCAAGTTGGCCATTTTATGTCCTCTAGAGAGATCGATAGAAAATGAAATTTTAAGCTCCACGTGTTTTTTTATTTCGCCCGAAATCCTAATTTTCATTCAATAATAGGTATCGTAACAATAATAGTAAAGTCGTGAGTGAATTTGACGACATTTTTATGAATGTTTGACTGCATTGCCAATGTTTGACAGTATTGATCCTTTACCGTCATTGGAATGACGTCACATTGATGCGATTTTCCGTTTTATACATTTTGGCGATTTTCTTCAAATCTAGCGAAAAAAAAATCTTAAAACTATTTTATTACGTTCAGGTAGCATATTTACCGAAATGGTTTTCGATTCAGGCATCATTATAAATTTTGAAATGTTACGTCGTGATTTCTTTTTTGGCATTTATTTTCCTTTCACAATTGCAGGTATCCTTACACAGATTTCCAAGTCCTAACATAAAGATTCAAACAGGTTTAGGGCTGGGAAGCTCAGTTGCGGATTTAATTTTGAAGAGCAGTCATCACAGCACAAACAGGAGGGTTATAGAATGCATTTTACTGAAGTATACCACTACCCAGAAAATATGCTTGCGAGGTATTTATTTATTTTTATTGATTAGATGTGTTGATATTAGTGTGGACTGTGGGATGGACAATTAAAAGCATAGGTACAAATTGACCACAGTCATATTCTCGGAGGGATATGGAGGAGTGCCTACTAAAAAAGAAAAAGATACAAGCGAATTGTTATCACTTGAAGGGTTTGAGCAACAACTGGAGTAAAAATATTGCAGCCATAATAACAGCAAAACTATGTCTGTTTGTACTAATTTGATGTTACAGTGGTCAGTATGGTCGCCAGAGTTCCCAATTATGCGCTGTGTTGAGAGAGGATCTGCATTTTTCTCTTTGTGTAATTGCAGTGAATCCTCAATTCACTTCGGGGTTGGCAACGCGCTTGTAATTCTTCGGAAGTTGCAAGCGTCAATATCTTATGGTGTCTGCTTACCGTTAGACAGGTTGCGTATAGGTACTTATATGTTGATTTGTTTGTTTACAGCTCATTAAATATAAGGGCCTTGGCTGTGAGTACAATTTTGTACCTTTTGGCATCGAAAACTCGAGGTCCACGGTGTCCCAGCGCACACAAGTTATTTACTGAAATCGTGAAATGTTTGAAGTAACTGGTGACCGACGAACCTGGTGACTTCCTCATACAACGTATCGGCATTTTTTTATATGTGCGGGCCACCTGATGTTAAGCGAACTCCAAAGGACTCAACGCGCGCGATCATTGCCACATAGCGAGAAAATATAGGTACCATGCCTCAAGGGGCCTGTTGTAGATTCAAGTTAGTTTTGATTTTATTTATGCCATGTATGTTATTTTTAATAGATTGATGGTTTATAATAATAACACACATAAACAAGGAAATGAAGTTTCACTTGATTTTTTATTTAATATTGATAATATATTATTCTATTTTTAAGGACCTATTCTATTCTATTCTATTATAAATTATAATCTCCAATATGGAATAGTGTGGCATATCTTAGAAGTTACGTAGAGAAATAAGTTTCTAAACAGGTAGGTACGCAATGAATTTCATAATCGCGTTTAGAAACTTATTTCTACGTAACTTCTAAGATGTGTAAAACTAATTAAATGAATGTTTTATATGTGTATGTATTACCTACTATGCATGTGTGTGTGCGTGTGTAAATCAATTTACACATCACGAGGGAGAGATGGCAGCACTGTTATCCAGTTCCTAAAACGGTAGAGTTACCAGTCTATACGAAATACCTATTTTTTTAAATACCTATGACTTATTAGACCTATTTTCATAATACCTATTGGACGAAATACCTATTGAACGATTAACCTAAACTTGAAATAACTACTATCAAAATACTCATGTACGAAATACCTATATGTCATTAAACATACCGTCTTAATACCTACAGTCGAAACACCTACATCTACAGTCGAAATACCTACAGTACTAAAGCCTAGCTAAGTGTTTACTGTTATTATATACAAGTTAAATTATTAAAAAAAACCGGCCAAGTGCGTGTTGGATCTCGCACAGCGAGGGTTCCGTACCGACACCTACTAGTCCACATTTCAAAACACTATTTAATACCTTGAATCAAAAAAGGTCGTATCTTCGAAGTCACGGCACTTACGTCCACGTACGTTTGGGCAAGACAGTTTTTCAGTCGTAACTCAAAAACCCTTAATCCCATCTTGTTCAAACCAATTTTCTTTGAAAGTATTTATTATTGTGCACCACTTTAATTTTTTTCAGGATTTTAATCTTCATAGTTTGGAAATTAGAGGGTGGGGGGGGGGGGGGCACATTTTGTACAATTTGTACGACTTTGGGAGCTACTATCTCACCAACGATTGACTTAAGTGGAAAACTTTCTGAGGAACATCTATATTATTTTTAAAGGCCTATCCAAAAATACCCCACATAACTACTTGCATTGAAAATAAATTTTTCGTCCCCCGGTTACATGTATGGGGTGCCCTCCTAAAATATTTTTTTTCCTTATTTCACATAGCATTTATATAGCGCTTCATAGAATACATCATCTTACCAAATTTCATAATTGTAGTACTTATAGTATCCGAGTAAACCGGCTGTGACATACAGACGGACAGACAGACAGACATGACGAAACTATAAAGTTTCCGTTTTTGCCATTTTGGCTACGGAACCCTAAAAAGTTCGTTTCTAGGTACTACTAGGTAGGTAAAAAAATATGTTATGACAATCTCCACCTCTATTCTCCACTTCTACATATTCTACTCTAAGGCAGGTCGGTGTAGGTACGACGACGAGCGAAGCGAGGAGGAGTGGTTAGGTAGAACTGCAACCCTACAGCACGCGAGCCGAGCGAGCGAAGCGAGCGTGCCGTGGCAGCGGCCGGCGAAGCGCCAGAAACGAACATTTTCCCATAAAATTATTATTCAACTGACATTCTTGATTTTTGATTTTTTTTACTACTACTTACCTATTTCAAAAACCGGCCAAGGCCTATCCAAAAATATCCTATACAACTACTTGCATTGAAAAAATAAATTGTATGGGGTGCCCCCCTAAAAATTTTTTTTTTCCTATTTTCACATTACTTTTATGTAGCGGTTAATAGGATACATCTTCCTACCTTTCATAATTGTAGTACATATAGTCTCCGAGTAAATCGGCTGTGACATACGGACAGACAGACAGACAGAGAGACTGAAACTATAAGGGTTCCGTTTTAGCCATTCTGGCTACGGAACCCTAAAAACCCATTTTTAAAAACCTGTCGTGATAATGTTCTGTAGGTATTTTGACCGTAGGTATATCAAACTTAGGCGAATCGTCAATTAGGTATTTCATCCGTTAGGGATTTTGAAAAGTAGGTATTTCGTTAAATAGGTTTTTTGAACGTAGGTATTTCAAACTTCGGTCATTTAAACTGTAGGTTAAATAACTGTTAGGTATTTTAAAAATAGGTATTTTGTACATAGGTATTTTGACAATAGGTAGGTATATCAATTTTAGGTATTTTAATATGTAACCGCTGTGTAGGAATAAAATAGTTGTCGATTTCTGAACGAAAGAAAGTAAATATCACTACTATGACTTATTCTGTGATATCACTCCAGTCTCCGGCAACTTGGAACATAGTTCTTATTGCATGGAATATAGAACGCCATCAAAATTTTGTTTGTGTAGAATAGAATGATACAAAAATGTGATATGGAATATGTATTATTAGGCTTGATAAAAATATTTCAAAAATCGGTTGTAAAATCGATGCAATGAATTATTGGATAATAATCGCTTGATTTGACAGACGAGATGTATTAGCCTCATCACTACAAACTTCAATTCATAAGTCTCAAATTATATTTGAAGTTAGGAATCACAATCTATAAATGGCGCGCACTCGCTGCCGCCGGCCGAGTACCCCACCGCCGCCGACAAGCAGAACCCATTATCAAGGCGTGCGTCAAAGCGCTTAAGCCGTTTACCCAGAGTCTATTATAGCTTAATCCCCGCGCCGTATTAATTAGGTTTTACCCGCTGCTGGGCTCGAGGTCGACCTTAGGAATACAATTTTATATTTGTTTTGCTTCAGAGTTTTATATTTGTATTCTAAGTTTCTATCAATCCTAACATACGTGTAAAATTTGAAACGAGTCGGACTCGCGCACGAAGGGTTCCGTACCATTAATTATAAAAACGGCAAAAATTGTATGGGAGCCCCCTTAAATATTTAATGTATCCCGTTTTTTAGTATTTGTTGTTATAGCGGCAACCGAAATACATCATCTGTGAAAATTTCAGCTGTCTAACTATTACGGTTCATGAGATACAGCCTGGTGACAGACGGACGGACAGACGGACGGACAGCGAAAAGTCTTAGTAATAGGGTTCCGCTTAACGCTTTGGGTACGGAACCCTAAAAAGAATGAAAAAGAAGACAATATTTTATAGACCTATTTTAAAGACCTATACTTAATTGTTGTAAATGTAAAATGACAGATTTCATGATATTTAAGGGCCGTTTCTCTCGATTCGCCATTTTTTGGCACTAGTTGTGCCTGATAGGGCAGCGTAAGTCGGAAACTCAACACAATTACTGCACGAATCGTCTACGGTAGCTCTAGTATAAGTTTTTTCGAAACATTAACTAATTCGAACGCGCGTATTTCAAACTCAGTGAGAGCGTTTTCATACATTTTGAGACAAAACGCAAACGCGTTCGAATTAGTTAATGTTTCGAAAAAACTTATACTAGAGCTAACGGTTCTTTAAAAATAATATTGGTAAGTAATTCATGAACAGGGCCCGTTCTTTTCATGCCGATGACAAGCTGATGACATCAATTTGACGTCACGCAGCATATAGGTGAATAAAATGATGAATGTGATGCATAGTGAATGAAATATAATGATGAAATAGTTTTATTGTACCTGATTATTAATCATTAGTCGTCAATCATTTTAATCATGTACAAATGACTGCAAAAGTAATGTACCTATTCATACGTGGAATAATTAACCTCATGTCTACCGGTGACGCGATTACAAGTCAAGTAAACAATAGTTATTTGTTATACAAGGGTGCAAAGTTGTATTTTAACCGCGAGTGTGGAATTGGAACACGAGCTAGCGAATGGATTCTAGGGTTGAACCACGAGCTAGCGAATGGATTCTATGGTTGAACCACGAGCGAAGCGAGTGGTTCGAAAATAGAATCCTGAGCGAAGCGAGTGGTTCAAAATTAGAATCCTGAGCATAGCGAGTGTTGCAACACACGAGGTAAAATAACTTTGCAGCCGTGTGTAACACAAATCTTTTCACCTCACTAAAGCGAGGAAATAGAAAAAGGAAAAAACAAAAGTAAAACAATAAAAAAAGTTGGGTTTCTTCCAATTTTTCATTTCATTAAAATAGAAAATAAAAACTAAATTTGAACAAAAAAACGCAAAAAAAATTAAGCAAAATTCAAAAACAAATGCAAATGCGTAAATATATAAAGAAAAATATAATTTGAAATCTTTATTAGTCGAAATCGAGTATAATCACGATTTATTGCAAAAAAAAAAATTTTTTTTGCTTAAAATTAAAAAAATATATAAAATTTGAAATCCTTATCCTTGAATTAGTCGAAATCGAGTATCATGACGATTTATAGCAAAAAAAAAATTTTGTAGCTCAAAATTCAAAATAGTTATAAAATTTGAAATCCTTATCCTTGAATTAGTCGGAATCGAGTATAATGACGAACTTTGCAAAAAAAAATTTTTTTTTTTGCTTAAAATTCAAAATAAATATTAAATTTGAAATCCTTATCCTTGAATTAGTCGGAATCGAGTATAATGACGATTTTTTTGCAAAAAAAAAATTTTTTTTGCTTCAAATTCAAAATAATGATAAAATTTGGAATCCTTATCCTTGAATTAGTCGAAATCGAGTATAATGACGATTTTTTGCAAAAAAATATTTTTTTCGACTTAAAACTCAAAATAAATGTAAAATTTGAAATCCCTATCCCTAAATTAGTCGAAATGGAGTATAATGACGATTTTTTGCCAAAAAAATATTTTTTTTTCTTAAAATTCAATATAATTATAAAAAAATTTTTTAATTCAAAATAAATATGAAATCTGAAATCCAAGGACTGATTTTTTTCACACCACCTGAAAAAAAAAACAGATGGGCGAAAATTGTCCTGGCTGTTTTGTGTCCACCCACACTAACCGATATCGGATCCGATACGAATCTGACCGATATCGGATCGGATAGTGTGAGCACTTAGCAGTTTTCCAAACATTTTTATCGGTAATGAATCCTACACCGATATTGTATCGGATAGTGGGAACACGGCCTTACATGTTATTATGTTAAAAAAGTAACTAGGAACACGTTCGGATTTCAAAATTACTTTGCACACATGTGGATAAAATGCAGTTTTGCTATCTGTTTTTAAAGAATAAAAAAAACCGGTCAAGTGCGAGTCCGACTCGCGCACCGAGGGTTCCGTACACAGTTCTTGTAAATGTAGTTGTGGTACCCGTCCCGACCCCATTAATTCAGGAACAATCTTAAAAAAACATGACAGCACCATCTATCGGCGCATTGTGTTACTAATTTGCGCGACTGAATAACTGAGTACGTATGTTGGTTTTTCAAGGATAATTCTTTATCACATCAACCGATTTCAATAATTGTTTTTTTATTTGAAAGAAGGTATTTTCAACGTAATTTTGTAAATTTAAATATAAAACAAAAATATATACAAAGGTGATTCAATTACAAACTTAGTATAGAAGAGTTTTTTGATGATTAAAAAAAAGAAAATCTAGATAGAGCTATGGCTATAATTTTCCTGTAAAATATACATGCATATTAATGTTGTGTAATAATTTCAAATTTTTTTCTTCGTAAACTTCGGAGATAAGGGGGGGGGAATGGTATTTTTTTTTACATTTTCCCTCGTAAATCGAAATTTCCCCAACGAAAAAAAAAACTAAAAATTGTTTTGGAATGTACAAGTCAAGCCCTTTCATATGATACCCCACTTGACATAGTTGCCAGACTTTAAAATTTTGAACCCCCTTTTATCTGTCATTATTCACAGAAAATAAAATAAAATAATTTAAAAAACCATCTTCTATGTATCTGGGTTACCCTTGTTTATAACTATTCCAAATTTCAAATCGATAGGATAAGTAGTTCCTGAGATATTTAGCGATGTGACAGACAGACAGACAGACAGACAGACAGACAGACAAAGTGAAACCAATAGGGTTCCTTTTTTACCTTTTTGGTACGGAACCCTAAAAAGGGCTTTCCGAGCTAGTGAGGTGAAAAAACATTGTTTTGTTGTGTTTTATTCGCCGTCAACCCACTGGTACCTACTTGATATGTGAAACGTAAATGAAACTATTTTACCACATTTCAATAATTACGTAGAAAACAGAAATCCTACGAGTATCTAACTTGAAACTCGTCAACTCGTCATCCATCAGGACACATTTTTGCTGATTTTAACAACTTATACAATTAATCAATATATCTCTGGTTCAGCAGATTTCGTTAGCTATACAGCGCGGTAATGCTGCAAGCATAATGGGGACGTTTGAGCCGGCTGCGATTCGGGGCGATCCTATTTAGTATTGTGTATTAGGGTTGACTGACGAAGCCTGTTGCGGATTGTTTCATTGTTGTGTGAGTATTTATCCTATATATGACGACGCCTGTTGCTGATTCATGGTTGTATCCA
This sequence comes from Cenopis cana, assembly GCA_951800055.1. Taxonomy (NCBI): domain Eukaryota; kingdom Metazoa; phylum Arthropoda; class Insecta; order Lepidoptera; family Tortricidae; genus Cenopis; species Cenopis cana. The sequence continues at coordinate 24,171,653 of OX637475.1, read as the reverse complement.
CCTGACGAAGCCTGCGTAGCCGATCAATATATGAAAAGTATAAAAACTAAACAAATACTTAGTTACATTTACGTTTCACGTAAGTATCAAGTAAGTATAATTATTCCACGTGTGAATAGATTACCTACTTTTGAAGATTTGTACATGATTAAAATGATCGACGGCTAATGATTAATAATTACAATAAAACTCTCTGGGATTACCCTATATAGTGGTAGCCGTACAGGCCCAATTTCAAAGAAAAACCGCAAATCGATGTACAGTTTAGCCATTTGGCACACGCATACTAGAGGTCAAAACAAAATTTTTGACCCGCAGTTCCTAAAAAAATTTCCCTTAGGGGGGGAGAGCCGAGACATTCTTTTTTTTGTATGAAAAAAACAAAATTTTTTTTCAGAAACCTATCGTGTGTAGTATCATATGAAAGAGCTTTTTGAGGCGATTCTGAAAATATACCACATCATTACATTTCAGCTATTTTTTTTAAATTAAATCAAAAATAATTTTCGAAACATACCAAGTTTGAGGTCCTCCAGACACGATACGGCTGATTTTTATTTTGTACAATATACCACAAATGATACTTAATATCCTCATATCTAACCTCAAAAAAGCAATTTCGAAATGATTTTCGGTAAGTATTTTTTTTAAATTTTTGAATATTACTAAGTGACACGGTTCTACTTTAATACCAATTTTACGTGAATTATGGAACTTTAGTGCAGATACGTTACATATTAATCATAAAATGATACGTAGTATCCATATATCCAACGGGAAATACCTCTTTAACCCTTTAACCCCCCACCACCCACCCACCACCTACCCACTATACCAACTGATGACAAGGTGCAGTTAAAGGGTTAAAGAGGTATTTTCCGTTGGATATATGGATACTACGTATCATTTTATGATTAATATGTAACGTATCTGCACTAAAGTTCCATAAATCACGTAAAATTGGTATTAAAGTAGAACCGTGTCACTTAGTAATATTGAAAAATTAAAAAAAAATACTTACCGAAAATCATTTCGAAATTGCTTTTTTCAGGTTAGATATGAGGATATTAAGTATCATTTGTGGTATATTGTACAAAATAAAAATCAGCCGTATCGTGTCTGGAGGACCTCAAACTTGGTATGTTTCTAAAATTATTTTTGATTTAATTTAAAAAAAATAGCTGAAATGTAATGATGTGGTATATTTTCAGAATCGCCTCAAAAAGCTCTTTCATATGATACTACACACGATAGGTTTCTGAAAAAAAAATTTGTTTTTTTCATACAAAAAAAAGAATGTCTCGGCTCTCCCCCCCTAAGGGATTTTTTTTTTAAGAACTGCGGGTCAAAAATTTTGTTTTGACCTCTAGTATGCGTGTGCCAAACGGCTAAACTGTACATCGATTTGCGGTTTTTTTAATCGTACGGCTACCACTAATATGCAGTGTGACGTCAAATTGATGTCATCGGCATGAATGTACGGGCCCTGGCCATGAACATATATTCATAGATTAATAGATATAACGGTTCTTTCAAAAAATATTGGTAATTCATATATCTGAAATATGAACGTTCAAAATTCCGATGCAATCATTGGTTTAGATTACCTAGACAATTTATGATTTTTTATTTAAATTCACAAGGCGAAGAGCACGGCATACCGAGCTGCCAGTGCCACAGCTAGTGAGTGCTCAGACAAAAATTTGGGATCGCCGCGGATCTTAAATGACTTTAAATATTATTTCAAATGCGGTTCATAAAAATTGGAATTCAACAGTTACCTTAGTCTTTGCAGATCGATCCGCCACTGGCGGATACAATATCAGCCCGTATTCTGCTTTCGACAGTTCGACAGTACTACTAATTTAATAGTTGATGTTTTATTTTTTGTTGTTTCCAAGTTGTTGTTGTGTGCAAGATTTTCGGAGGAACAAAATTGAAATTGCAGTGGCACTATAGGTACGTATTGTGCCGTTGTTGCCAAATACTTAGGTAATTTTTTAACATTACCTATGAGGCACCCAACTCGTTGTATATTCATAATGTTAAAAAATAAGAACCCTATAAATAAGCAATACAATGTATACGCAGAGTATTGCTTATTTATGTTGACGACCGCTTTAGCTTAGTTGGTAGTGACCCTGCCTACGAAGCTGGAGGTCCCGGGTTCGAATTCCGGCCGGGGCATTTATTTGTGTGATGAGCACGAAAATTTGTTCTTTTGGGTCTTGGATGTTTTCTATGTATTTAAGTATCTATTTATCTATATAAGTATATATATCGTCGCTTAGTACCCATAGTACAAGCTTTGCTTAGTTTGGGACTAGGTTGATTTGTGTAAGATTGTCCACAAATATTTAAATATTTAAAATATTTAAAGGGTTCTTTTAATAATAAAATGGGTCTGTTGCTTTGTTCGTAATTTGCGTTTGCGTTCGTAATTTTATATACATTTATTTCCGATATTTAAATACATATTTCCGATAACTACCAAGTGTTCGGAAAAAGGCGAGGAAGAAACCTTTCCAAGAAGCAAAGTAATTCGGGAGCATCAGTCTACCGTCTTTTATACTGAACCAAGAAGGTTTTCAACTCATTGCCTTTATAAAGAGAGTAAAGTTCTAGTTGACGTCGCTATACGAAAGCATATACGTGCGTTAAGAGCGATACTCACCGTCAGCCGACTGACCATACGCACTGACCGTCGGTCGTGCTCTGTTTCCAGCCATAGACTTGCATAGATATACATAATATATACGTCGGTCGGCGCCCGACCGACGGTACGCACTGACCGTCGGTCGAGCACTGTTTCCAGCCTTATGATGAAGCCTTTCGATTCGATCGGTATGATAAAACAACAGGGTAAATTTTTTTCGTGTAGCGGGTTCGATTCCCGGTTTAATCATGTCAATTATTTATAAATCTATGAAAGCAGTTTAAATTGTTTTTTAAATTAAAATAGTGTCTTCTTTTAGTAAAATCTTCTTCCATCTACAATATTCCATCTACAATTCAAGGTACTTTTCCTTTGATGTCTCATAGTCTTAATTGGGACGCCCTTTATACGCACCTCACACGGTGTGCCCGAGCGAACAGCTCCCAGCGAGCCGGCAGGAGGCGGTCTTCCGACCGTGACCGTGGTCAAAGGCGCCTCGGTGTGCGTGCCTCGAGTAATTCAGACGTGTATTTTTTTCATTTGGCTATGCTAGTGATAATTATGGTATTCCCAACGTATACGTACATACTTGGGATACGCGTGCCCAATACGATACGAATGTGCACCTAGCGTGTGGTGTGTGTTAGTGTGGTGATGGTAGTCTGGAATCATTACTGTGTATCATGTTACACTATAAAAAAAAACAACGGGTTGCACTCCGGGAGTGCCGGCAGGAGTGAAAACTTGAATATTTAGCGTTGTGCATTTTTGATATTTTGGAATTGTTAGGGAATAATTTTGCACGAATTGCTTTACTGTACTGATACAAAAGAACTATCTATTATTTGCTTATCCGGTCCTCAGGTGACCGTAGGGCTGGCTCGTTCCTCGCTCAGCGAATCGGAATTGCCATTCAGCGAGGCAACGCAGCCAGCCTTATGGGAACCCTTCCCAGTGGCAGCGACTTGGGCGATGCATGCCCTTACAATTTAAGTATTTAGTTTAGGTTAGGTTTAAGTAGTTGTTAGATCTATTCTTGTTTTGTTTCTTTTCTATATTATGTGTTTTTTGTGTAATAAATGAGGTATAAAGAACTATCATTTATGTGGTAAAATACAATTTTCATTTATTGCGCTATCGTACACAAACATGACTATATATATATATATATATATATATATATATATATATATATAGGTATTAAACCCTGGAGGAGGCCTATGCCCAGCAGTGGGACATATATAGGCTGATGATGATGATGATGATATATATATTATATGTATATTTCATTAAAAATGTAACACTTCAGAACTGTTACAAATATTTAAAATTAAAAAGTTTTTCTCTCATAAAAATCAACTTCCATCCATAATTTCAACGACTGTTACACCATCATCATTACTAGAACCATCATCGCCAATCTCTAAAACTGATACGATAGGTTTATGGTAGCTGAAATAGAAACGAATAGCCGCGCCGGCGGTCTACTGGCTTTAATGATATTGTAACAGTTTTTCGATCAGGTCACGTGTCCGTCTTACGAATTTTCAATCTGTCGAATCTGTGGGTCGTCTGTCGGGAATTTAATTTTTTTTCCCCAATCACAAAAAGTGCACAGCGCCGCTAAAGAAGTTTTCACTTCAAAAACAAGTTCGTACTTAGTGATACGCATTATAGTGCTGGCGGCACAGAAGGGCTTTGTATGGAGAATGCTGCAAATGGTGTTAAAAGCATGAAAATCGGTACGATTGATCTTTAGGACATATGAAATAATTTGACCCGTTGGACGAAAAAAAAACGAAGAGGAGAGGACTCCTCTCCTCCTAAAGATCAATCGTACCGATTTTCATGCTTTTAACACCATTTGCAGCATCTTTTTGCGTACCGATAGGACTAATTACGCGTAGGTATCCATAATGTTAATTTACAATTTAATAAATATAAAGTCTGACAATAAGAATATAATAAAATTTTCATGTCAAAATATTAATTATCTATTACCTACAAATATTACAATATCAGTATATAGTAGAGGCCAATTCGTCAAAGTGCCTTACATATTTACGATTTTCGTAGGACTGAAAAAGTTTATATTATACCGACAAGTGGTATCGTTGGAATCAGCATCGTTTACTGATTATCAAAATGCATGTTGTCGCTTCCTAAAGTGGTGGAATGAGTTTTTATGACGTCATAAATTTTATGTATGAAAAATAATAAATTTTTGTTCAAAAACCTATCGAGTGGGATATCAAACGAAAGCGCTCCATGAGCTGATTCCAAAAATATATCACACTATTAGATTTCTGCCACTTGTGTCGTAAAAAATAAAATTCATTTTCAAAACACACCAAGTTTGGTCTCTTCCTGACAGGAAACGATTAAATGTTTTTTTTTAATATACGCTGAACGACTTACTATATATCCCTAATATCTTAACGTAATGAAAGGAGTTCGGGAAAAAAATCACGTAATCACTATCATTTTGTATACGTGAACTGCAGTCAGGTATACAAAATGCTAGTTTTACTGCTTTAAAATAATGAAATAAATGTTAGGCATTCATATTTTCTGAACTCCTTTCATTGCGTTTAGATATTAAGGATACAGTGAGTCGTTCAGCATAAATTTAAGAAAAATTCACACGAAGAGCCCAAACTTGGTGCGTTTTGAAAATGAATTTTATTTTTTACGACACCAGTGGCAGAAAACTAAAGGTGTGGTATATTTTTAGAATCAGCTCATGGAGCCCTTTCGTTTGATACCCCACTCGATAGGTTTTTGAAGATAAAATGTTTAATTTTCATACATAAAACTTATGACGTCATAAAAACTCACTCCACCACTTTAGAAAGCGAGAACATGCGTTTTGATAATCAGTAGAGCATGCTGATTCCAACGATACCACTTGCCGGTATAAACCTTTTCAGTCCTACGGAAAAATATTGCGTTTTTTCAACTTGGCCTCTCTACTAATAGTTATAGAGATGTATAAGGTCTCCGATCGAGAGTATGTGAGTTACAGTCGCCGTCAAATATATCTGTACTCTTCAGGGTGCTCAAAAATATCTGAACATGCACTCTAACGCCTTGACAATAAAAGCGTGTTCAGATATTTGTGAGCACCTCGTTTGCTCCGATATATCTGATGGCGACTGTACTTATTTAAGATACGCGTAGCAACACAGATTTCATGTGATCACATACGGCGCGTAACATGATTGCGAACTTTTTACGTCCACACTAACGATTATGATACGCGTTGGTGCAACGAGAAGGAGATATGACACGGCAAAATTATGCAAATGTGAACCCACCTTTATGTTTCAGTGCAACGCTATTGAGATAAAAATGTCTGGACCCAGCTGTAGAGCGACGTACGATAGCTGTATAGTGCGCACCATCCACGAAAACGCGCCCCTCCACAGCCCATGCCGTACAACTGCGCACAGATTAGTATGAGATTCGCTATGGAGGGGCGCGTCGTCGTAGATGGCGCGCACTATAGAGCTATCGTCCTAACTACACAATTATACACCACAACTCCAAAATTATACGGCGTTTAGTTACGATCAAAGACTACAATATATATACTAAAGTATAGACTGGTAACTCTACCGTTTTAGGAAACTGGATGATAGTGCTGCCATCTATCCCTCGTGATGTGTAAATTGATTTACACACGCACACACACATGCATATTAGGAATACATACACATATAAAACATTCATTCAATTAGTTTGACACATCTTAGAAGTGACGTACAAATAAGTTTCTAAACGCGATTATGAAATTCATTGCGTACCTGTTTAGAAACTTATTTCTCTAGGTAACTTCTAAGATATGCCACACTAGTCCATATTGGAGATTATAATAGGATAGAATTGGAATAGGTCCTTAAAAATAGAATAATATATTATCAATATTAAATAAAAAATCAAGTGAAACTTCATTTCCTTGTTTATGTGTGTTATTATTATAAACAATCTATTAAAAATAACATACATGGCATAAATAAAATCAAAACTAACTTGAATCTACAACAGGCCCCTTCAGGCATGGTACCTATATTTTCTCGCTATGTGGCAATGATCGCGCGCTTTGAGTCGTTTGGAGTTCGCTTACCATCAGGTGGCCCGCACATATTAAAAAAATGCCGACACGTTGTATGAGGAAGTCACCAGGTTCGTCGGTCACCAGGTACTTGAAACATTTCATGATTTCAGTAAATAACTTGTGTGCGCTGGGACCCCATGGACCTCGAGTTTTCGATGCCAAAAGGTACAAAATTGTTCTCATAGCCGAGGCCCGTATTTAATGAGCTGGAAACAAACAAATCAACATATAAGTAAACGCAACCTGTCTAACGGTAAACAGACATCATAAGATATTGACGCTTGCAACTCCCGAAGAATTACAAGCGCGTTGCCAACCCCGAAGTGAATTGAGGATTCACTGCAATTACACAAAAATAAAAATGCAGATTGTCTCTCAACACAGCGCATAATTGGGAACTCAGGCGACCATACTGACCACTGTAACATCAGATTAGTACAAACGGACATAGTTTTGCTGTTATTATGGCTGCAATATTTTTACTCCAGTTGTTGCTTAAACCCTTCAAGTGATAACAATTCGCTTGTATTTTTTTTTTTCTTTTTTAGTAGGCACTCCTCCATATCCCTCCGAGAATATGACTGTAGTCAAAATTGTACCTATGCTTTTATTTTTCCGTCCCACAGTCCACTCTAATATCAACATATCTAAGCAATAAAAATAAATAAATACCTCGCAAGCATATTGATGTGTGTCTCTTTGGTCGTTACCATGGGATATTTTATGTTATATTCTATCAATGTCAATACTTATACTATGCATTATTTTAGCTGAATAAAGCCATGTTTTACTAGTGGTTCTATCTTATTATGTATCAATTTATTCAGCTAATTTTTATCTAAACGAATAAATAAAGTATTCTACAATGGTGGATAAAAGTAAACCTGAAACAGAAAGTATCGCAAATATGTCACGCTATCTTCGCCCTGAGCGATTTGATGAAGAACCAAGTGCCCGCGGATCAGATTTGAAATGGACACATTGGTATTTCACTTTTAACAATTTCCTAGCCGAAGAATGTACCCCGGACGCAAAAGATTCTATGAAATTAAATCTCTTAGTCAACCATATCTCTCCTACAATATTTTCATATATACGGGCATGCGAAACTTATAAAGATGCCATCACCACTCTAAAGAATATATATGTCAAACCTAAAAACGAAGTACTTGCCAGACACATGCTGGCAACACGCAAACAGAGATCTGACGAAACAGTGAAGGAGTACATTCAAGCACTAAAGCTACTTGCTCTCGAGTGTCATTTTACTGCAGCTACTGCGGAAGAACATCAAAACGAATCCATGCGTGGGACGTTCATCGCAGGTATTAATTCTCAGAAGATAAGGGAGAGGCTACTAGAAAAATTAAACCTAAGTTTGGAGGAAGCTGTTAACCTGGCAATATCCCTTGAAAATGCAGGAATGAACGCGCAAACATTGGGAAATAGTATGCCATTGAATCTCAACGCCTTACCTGAAACTGACAACACAAATAATGCAGCAGCTGCAACGCCTACCTGTCATCCAAGCTCAAAGCGACGCTGCTTCTTTTGCGGTGGAAATGTACACCAGCGTATAAAATGCCCTGCGGCTAACGAAACCTGTCAACTTTGTTCCAAAAAGGGCCACTTCGCCAACGTTTGTCGGTCAAACCATCCACATAGAGCCAATGCTATCACAGACGACACCACGCGGCCCGATGGCGTGCTGTCCGCAATCTCGGCTGCTTCTCCAGGTAGTTTGAGGAAGGCTACTTCAGCAATAACAATCAACGGATTCAAAGCGGAGGCCTTAATAGACACTGGAAGCTCTGTTAGTTTCATTAATAAAAGCTTGGCCGATATACTGAAACTCAAAATAAAACCCAGCCACCAAACTATCACACTGGCTTCCCTAAGCCACGTATCTTACGTCCAAGGTGTCTGCTATGTAAATATCCAACTAGAAAAACACCAATATAAACACCAACCTCTTCTCATTGTCAACAATCTATGCGCAGACGCCATCATCGGTCACGATATTCTCAAAAACCACTCTTCGTTGGAACTGGAATTTGGAGGAGCTCAGGAGCCATTACGAATCTGTAACGTGATGGAAGCATCAGTACCACCGGCATCCTTGTTTACCAACCTCTCTCCGATCACGAAGCCAATCGCAGTCCGATCCAGGCGTCATAGCTCCGAAGACGAACGCTTCATAAACGCAGAAGTGTCTAAGCTGCTTGAAGCTGGAATAATTGAACCCAGCATCTCACCCTGGCGAGCGCAAGTCCTTATCGCCGGTGGAGGTCTACACAAGAAGAGGATGGTAATAGATTATTCTCAGACTATAAACAAATACACAGAATTGGATGCTTTTCCATTACCAAGGATAGAAACAATTGTAGCGAAAGCAGCCAAATATAACTATTTCAGCCAAATCGATTTAAAAAGTGCGTATCACCAAGTCCCTATTGTTCAAAAAGGACGCATTTTTACAGCTTTTGAAGCCCACGGGAAATTATATTAATTTACAAGAATCCCGTTTGGAGTCACCAACGGTGTAGCGGCCTTCCGGCGCACCCTGAGCTATATCATAGAAGAAGAGCACCTAAACGCTACGTTCGCATATCTAGACGACGTAACTGTATGTGGCAAAACAAAAGAAGAGCATGACATAAATTTATCTAAGTTCAAGGAAGCTGCCGCTAAGTACAATCTTACATTAAACGAAAACAAATGTGTATTCAATAAAGAAACGATCAACCTTCTTGGCTATACAATAAAAGATAACACAATTTGTCCAGACGAAAATCGACTGAAACCACTGCTCGACTTACCCGCGCCCGAAAATGCGGCTGCATTAAAACGTACGTTAGGGCTTTTCGCCCATTACTCAAGATGGATACAAAACTTCTCTGAAAGAATAAAACCACTACTCTCTGTTAATACTTTTCCTCTTACTGACATCGCAATCGCCACATTTAGCGAAATGAAGAGCGATATTGCAAAAGCGTCACTGTCTGCTGTCAACGAGAATGAAATGTTTACTGTCGAAACGGACGCTTCAGAGCATGCTCTTGCCGCTTCGCTTTCTCAGGACGGGAGGCCCGTAGCATATTTTTCACGCTCCTTAAATGACTCGGAAAGACGACAATCTTCTGTTGAAAAAGAAGCTGCCGCGATAGTCGAAGCCTTGCGCAAATGGCGCCACTATTTGATCGGCAGGTATTTTCTCTTAATAACAGACCAACAGTCGGTAGCATTTATGTTTAACCAAGTCCATTCTAGCAAAATAAAGAACGAAAAGATTGAACGTTGGAGGCTAGAGTTATCCTGTTTTAAGTACGACATAATTTATCGTCCTGGCAAAGAAAATTTTGTCGCCGACGCCTTAACTAGAGTTTGTGCGCATTTGCACGTAGACAATCTAAAAACTTTACATGACAATCTCTGTCATCCCGGAATAGTTCGAATGAATCACTGGGTACGATCGAAGAATCTTCCGTATTCAATTAATGACATCCGACAAATGACTGCCAATTGTAAAGTATGCGCCGAAATCAAGCCCCGATATGCGAATACAAACGGACAGCTTATTAAAGCTACGGCTCCCTTGGAACGGCTTAATATTGATTTTAAAGGCCCGCTCCCATCAAAGTCACGAAATAAATATATATTGACTGTTATTGACGAGTATAGCCGTTTCCCTTTTGCTTTTGCATGCAAAGACATGACGTCAAGCACAGTTATTAACTGTTCGAATGAAATATTTTACGTATTTGGCACACCTATGTACATTCACTCGGACAGAGGATCATCGTTCATGTCTCAAGAACTTACCCAGTACCTTGTTTCTCTCGGAATAGCTTGTAGTCGCACCACTCCGTACAACCCTGAAGGGAACGGACAGGTGGAACGTCTGAATTTTACTTTGTGGAGAACTATTCAATTGAGTTTGAAATCCAGGGGTCTAGAGATAGCAGACTGGGAAAAAGTCTTATCTTTAGGCTTGCATTCGATACGGTCTTTGCTGTGCACTTCTACAAACGCTACCCCTCATGAAAGGATGTTCAGTCACCCTCGACGGAGTCCAAACGGGGTTTCCTTACCTGCTTGGTTGACTACCCCGGGACCCATTTTAATAAAAAGGAGTGTGCGTCATTCTAAATATGAACCTATTGTAGAAGAAGGACATCTCCTACAAAGTAACCCAAGTTATTCGCACGTTAGATATCCTGATGGAAGGGAAGGCACAATATCGAATAGACATCTGGCACCAATTCCTTCGGACGATGAGTATGTCTCCATCTCCTCTGATGACGACGATGATCCGCCTGTAGTCGAAGAACCGCCTGCGCCTGTAAACGATCCTGAGGTACCAATGGCGCAGGAACCGCGGCCCGTAGGCACTCCTCAACCCGAGGTACGGCGCTCGACGCGTACTAGACATCCACCTGCCTACCTAGTGGACTACCAGACTTCCTAGGAGGGGTGAATGATGTGTGTCTCTACGGTCGTTACCATGGGATATTTTATGTTATATTCTATCAATGTCAATACTTATACTATGCATTATTTTAGCTGAATAAAGCCATGTGTTACTAGTGGTTCTATCTTATTATGTATCACATATTTTCTGGGTAGTGGTATACTTCAGTAAAACCCTCCTGTTTGTGCTGTGATGTCTGCTCTTCAAAATCAAATCCGCAACTGAGCTTCCCAGCCCTAAACCTGTTTGAATCTTTGGTTAGGACTTGGAAATCTATGTAAGGGGTTTCTGCAATTGTGAAAGGAAAATAAATGCCAAAAATGAAAGAATTTTGCTCGTAACTTATAACGTAAGAGATGCTGACAACATATATTTATCCATGTCTATGGGGTATTTAACTAGCACTCTAATCAATTTTCTGTTTGCATAAACTATTGATGAGGCTCAATTAGCTCGATGTTGTTAATACATAATTGTGTACATTACCTAAAAATGTAAATATTTTGTGTAAATTGGAACGATAAGGAACTAAACAGGAAAAAACTCCTAGTACCATAAATTTAGGTAGCAAATAGACAAGTAAATGTAAAGGTTAATGTATACATAGTAGACAAGTTTGTGTTACTTGTTACAGTTGTTACAATGTATACATTACCTAAACATAACCGTCTGCAGTACCACAGATTATATAATAGTTCTTCGAACAGATACGTATGTTCTAATAAAAAAGCTCATACCTACCGTTTTAAATGCCTACTAAATTTAACAATGGAGCGACCTTGAACGCTCCGGTCATTGGCTGCACGCGCCGAGCAAGCGACGCTAGGGTTGTCACCACTTAGAAATAAACTTTAGTGTTGGTTCTCTGGGATTTTCCGAGAGCCTTCCAGTATCCGATCTGCATTTACATACATAGGTACAGGCATATCAACGCAGCAAGTTAAATAAGAGCTTTTCTAAAATTCAATGCCATCTATATTGTATATCTCTCACCCTGTCTATGGGTACGTTATGACATTCGGCAGAAAGTACTTAAAACATATTACAAAACGAAACACTTTATTTAGATAAGTACCTACCTAACTAGCTATATTCCGACGTAAGCACTAAAGTAGTCACCTGTCTTCGTTATTTATTTATAACTTGTATAACGTAACAACGTGTTTAACGTAATAATAGTATAAAAGTAGCACTCCAGACTTGAATTAGTCACTAGGCAAAATATATTTTAATATAAGAATTCTGATTACGCGTCTCACTTTTGAGGGTGAATTCCAGCCCTTCCAAAAGGTCACAAGTCTCTATAGTAACGGCGATGTTTATGCCTTTTCTTAGGCCGTACAATGCCACCGCAAAACTTGACTCGGAAATCATAGTAAATAAACTATACTTAATACCAATTACTACCCAGGGACAAATATAAACATAAAATCAATACAGACAACTAAATTATTTGGATATAATAGCAGTTGTGGAGTAAACTTGCTAATTCTTTTGCATCGAAATAATTTTTGATTCGGTACAACTTTATTACGCGTGGCACCGTCCGGCCGTGAGCGCGTGTGCCAGCCAACTGACTGAGCATTACACGCGCGGATGGCAAGTAGTAGGCATCGTTCTCGGTTCCCACGGCGCAGATACATACCACTGGCAGTACTGACATCTAACAGCATGAGTAAAAACGACGAAGTCCTTGGCTTGGAAAAGAAGACAAGCAGTACTTAGAGCTGAAGAGCTCGTTATTTTGTCACCAATATATAGATTGCAGCTCAATCTAAGCGTTCCATTTCATTTCTTCTAAGTTGCCATAGCATGGTTACGATACGATACGCTGCTAGGCTACGGCTCGCATGGACGCATTCTGTCACGCCGCAATGCTAGTGAAGTGATGCATTATACCCAAAGTGACGGCCAACTTGACACATTACTCGATACGATACGCATGATCGAAATCATCAAAATGGTACAAATGTGGACCCAACTTAAGGCCGGGTATTACCACTTTTGAATTTTTAAAAACCATCTGAGACATAGAATATAGTGTCTAAAAATCTTTTTTTTTTTTTATGTAGCGATTGACCTTAGTCTCACCTGATGGAAAGCGACGACAAGGCCTAAGATGTAGCTCGCTGGTTCAGTAATAGTCTATTCACTCTTGCCTTGAAGAGGCCCACATTATAATTGATAAAATATATGTGTTACATAAGGATCTTGTCTAGTCAAAAGTAAAATTAAAAATTTTAAAACCCCCCGACACAAATATAAACTCTAAAAATTAACAAATATTATTTTAAACCTAGCGTAGTCGCAGATTGCAACAAATAATTTCAAATCAAATCAAATCAAATCATTTTAATAAAAATCACTTCATTTTATTTTATTTGAATTTACTCTCTCTCACTGTTTTTGATGTGTTGAATTGTTGTTTGAATGTTGCTCTTTGATGGGGGCTCTATGGGGTAGTTCTTTTTTTCATACATGCTCTCCCTTAGCTGCATGGGGGCCACCCTTAAAAGGTAACGGATTGAGCTATAGTCTTATTTAAGCATCTTGTTGACCCAAAGCTATAAAAAAAAATAAAAAATATTTTTACATCTTTATAAGGGCGGCTCCCATACAGCTAAAGGAGGGCGCGAAAAAAAAAATTGCCCCACCCCATCGAGTGGGGTATCAATGAATAGAGCTCATTGAGTACATAATTATAGTATTTTTTGTTTTTAAATATATTGAAAAACTAAGAAATTAATGGCCACTTAAATTTTCATATAATTTTACTTTCCCCCTTTATAATCTCATAAAAAAGGCGTCGGCGCGCAGTCATGTTAAGGGGAGGTATCTCCAACGCAAATGTCCCGCTCTAACACGCGTGAGTTTACAATTGACCATCCCGCTCTCTACGCAAGCTCTGCGCGCAGTTTTGTAAATATTTAGCTATAGTCATTAAGCCAATCATATTTTAGGTTTTAAGAAACTATATTCTATGTCTCAGATGGTTTTTAAAAACTCAAAAGTGGTAATACACGGCCTTAAGAAGGTTAGCGGCGTTCAAGTACGGAGTGATGTGGGACCGGGGAGGGACTCGGAAGCAGAAACGAGCGCATGCGTTTTGCACTCGTTGTATGGCCTTTTAGAACGACCAACAATACATCCGCCATAGATTACGTCACAATAGTTAAGTCTAGATAATAAGATAATAATTATCAGCGATACACAAAGCTCGACTTCAAAGAAAGCACTTTATACTTACTTCTTTAAACTATAACTACGAACTCACTTAAGCTACTAATTATCAATATTATCACACAGCCAACGACGGCATTTTACAATTAAGGTAGGATAAGATAAGATAATTTATTCCATAACAATTTTACAATCATGTCGGAAATATGATAATAATATTATGCTCAAATGTCACATATTCGAACTTAACTAAGATAAAAGAGATACAACTAAATCAAATTAAATTAAATGTCATTCAGCTAATGCTAGGATAAGAAATTTAATGTCAAATCTTTAGAACAATATGCCTTATTATTATTTAATTTTAATGTCAGTTCAGTTCGATTACAGTACACTCTACACTCTAAATAATTTATTGTTTATCAACAAAATCCTTTACAAGGTAATAACATTTTTTAACTAGGAAGTCTCTAAGTCGACGTTTGAAGATATTAACATTATCTATGGATTTAAAATCCTTACTCATACTCATACTCATACTCATTTATTTATAAAATGTGAAATTATACATGTCAAATAGATAAAGTTTACAATATTAAGGTATGTTACTTGAATTAATTTTCAAATATGATTAAGTAACTTATGCAGACAGTTATACAATTTAACAGCTTGTTTTCGCACACAATGTTGAACAATTTTCAGTTTAGGCGTAATCGAATTCCCTAAGTCTTGCCTCCGAGTCTTAAGCCTTTCAACCCTTTCTTCCTTGGTCTCGTATCTTTCTGGATGCTTGACTACGCTCATGAGTAGAACCTGTATGTAGAGACACGGAACTGTAGCTCTAGTATAAGTTTTTTCGAAACATTAACTAATTCGAACGCGTTTGCGTTTTATCTCAAAATGTATGAAAGTGGTATAAAAACGTGAACAGCGCCTCTGGTGGTCACTAGTGGAAGCAAAAACAGCGAGTATAACATTTGTTGCTAACCGATGAACGCGCGTATTTCAAACTCGGTGAGAGCGTTTTCATAAATTTTGAGACAAAACGCAAACGCGTTCGACTTAGTTAATGTTTCGAAAAAACTTATACTAGAGCTACTGTTAGAATTAAGGAAATTAGCTTACCTAGGCCCTGTATTTTCTTCTATGCTTGTTTACTATTGTATACATAATTCGTCTCTTATAAGTTAAGTTCTCGTTGGTTCAAATTACGTTCTAGGTATAGTTTGTACAAAACTGTAAGGCCAAGTGCTGTCAAATAAACGCAAGCAAAAATCTACCTTACAGTCCGAGCTCTAAGTCGAGTTTTGCTTGCGTTCATTTAATAGAATTTGGCCTTAGAATTGTGTACGAACTATAACTTAGTAGGTATTGTGTTCATGGTATTTAAACTTTATAACTAGGATACTGTAGGCAATTTTATAAAATTTATATATGTAGGTAGGATTATTTAAGTTAATTATTTAGTTTTAAGTTGTAAAACAATGTTTAAACATTGTCCGATTCTCAATGGTTTAATACATTTCTCACACCTCAGGGAACTTAAGTTACTACGAGTAGGTATATTTCATAAGTAGGTCTTATATTGTCTTGTCACTAGATTATCACGTCCTCAACAGTAAGTCTTTGTTTAATGACTTGTAGATATGTTTAGTATAAACTTTGTTTGTGTAATTAACCTTTAATTTAATTTATCTTCATTCAATAATAATTTGTAATAGGTTAAGTTGGCAGCAAGGGTTTTTGTTGAGTCCGCCTTATTTTATTTCCCTTGCCTTTAAAACACTTTTATGAAATAAATGCGCTTTGTTTATTTTAGTTCTCTCACAAATGTTCGTTTGATTTATTTTCTTTCCCTATAGTTAGAACCCTATCCTTCAGATCTGTAGAGCTTCAATAACCTTCAGAAACTTTAGGAAGTCTAGATAAGTCTGTCTGTGCCTTTAGTCTGGGTCCTTTTGTTACACGGCTTGTTTACACCATTTCTTTTTGTGTCTTATTTTTCTGTATTGTTGTTTTGTACGTGTAACAATTAAACGTTTTGATTTGAGTTGTATAAGTTCCAGACACATTGAACTTAGGACCTTAAGGAAAATCTCTGGTTTCCGGATTTTCCTGTGGAGTAAGTTTTTGTAAGTAAAGCCACGGCGGTGACACGCGAAGGAAACTAAGCGGGTTTGTTAGATGTTTTTCTCGAAATCGTTATTTCATTGTAGCAAAATTTCGGATCGCATTTTTCCACGATCGTGAATTTTGCAGTCGTTTAAATTATTCGGCTACTATTTTAACACAAGTTTTTTTCATTAGTCGCGTTTTTCCGCGAATCACCATTTACTTTACAGCCTTTTTTTTACCAGAGTTGATTTTCGCGTATCGAAATTCTGCGCAGATTTTTCCATGGCTTAATTTTTAATAGAAGCAAGTTTTCTCAGTAGATCATTTCATACTCTCAGTCCTCCACATTTTTACAGACAATATCTACATGAAAACGTAAACGATGATACATTGAAATTTCTTGTATGTATAGTACCCGACAATAAATAAGTATTTGCACGACAGAGACAATTAGCTGTTTACGACTATTTCCGAACACCGGCGACCATCCATCAAGCGTCTTAATTATTAACTGAACTTTAATATCAAAGAAATACTGCACTTTATGGGCTTTTTTTAAACCTGTGGCTTTATAGGTCGGGCCCATTAAAGCGATGGGACTGCGCGGTTGGAGAGTAGCTTAGGAAAAATCCAGGGGAAACCTACGACACGACCACGCGGATCTTAAACACTGGAATACTCTAAAAGTTTGCGCACCAGTGAGGTTGGTTGAGCGGTTTCAACCGAATCTGAGGTGTCAGTGGAATCGAGCTACTGGGAGTTTTGACACTGGTTCACTAAACCTATTAGCCTAGCTGAGAAGAGTCCAGCCAGAAACTCAGCTAGGCCCGACCTGGGTCGGACTGACTCTATCCGATTAGTTCACGTCAAATCGAAGACATGTAAACTTAGTTTCTGACAAATGTCACGTAGGTATGTCGTGTGAGACAACGCTTGATTAAGCCGAAATTAGCAGAGTTTCTTTCCAAAGATCGATGTGCAATACTTATCGCCGGGTACTGTGTATACATACTTGTATCTCACGAGCGCGGGTTGGCCATTGTTGTAGTTGTGACATATAGACAGACAACATGAACTCATAGCTCCTACGCTGACGGACGGAACTTTATGTCGGCGGTACCTATCACTTCCGCATTATAAAAATATTAGGTACGAAGTAAAGTTTAATGTTATTCATGACAGAGGCTCAGGTACAACACAATTCAATACATTATTGTTTCATGTAGATCTTATCCGTATATAAATTGTGGATAAATGAAGGTATGAAAATAATCTACTAAGAAAACTTGCTTCTATAAAAAATAACAAGCAATGGAAAAAAACTGCACGAAATTTTGATACATTAAAATACAACTCTGTTAAAAAAACTGTAAAGAAAAAGGCAACTCGCGGAAAAACGCGACTAATGAAAAAAACTTGTGTTAATATAGTAGCCGAATAATATAAACGACTGCAAAATTCACGATCGAGGAAAAATGCGATCCGAAATTTTGCTACAATGAAATAACGATTTCGAGTAAAACATCTAACAAACCACTAAGCGCTGTGGCTAAGTATGTGTGCGTGCGCTGTCGGTACACGCGTCAATTTGTGTGCCAGGTGCGTAGGGTTTTGTTTTTATTTTTTTCCTAGCAGGTCGCAAGCAGCCAGTATAAATAATTATAAAAATTAAAAACACGACTGCATTAAAAAGATAAAAACAAGTTTCCTAATAATTAACTCAAGGAAATATATTTTGTTTGCAGTCGTGGGACCTAATATTTTGGTTTTACTTGTATGTAGTTGGTCCCCCGACTGCAAACAAAATATATTTCCTTGAGTTGTTTATTAGGAAACTTGTTTATATCTTTTTAATGCAGTCGTGTTTTTAATTTTTATAATTATTATTTTATTTCGAACTATTTTTGCTTGAAACATATACATTATATATATTTTTGGAATCATCTCTTCAAATACCCCACTTGCTAGGATAGAAAAAAAAATTATGTCACACCTGGCCATAAAGTTGCCATTATCGCACGCTCCGCGCGCGAAAAAACCCACTTCCTGGCCAGGGGGAGACATAAAATTTTGTACTTACCACGGGCGATAATAAAGAAAGCCTCAAATCGCATATTTATCGCCCTTGCCTTCGGCTCGGGTGTAAAATACCTGCGATCTGAGACATTCTTTGTTTTATCGCCCTTGGTAAGTAATGTACTATTTTTTACGGAACACTCAAAATGGAGTCTGCAGTCCGCCATATTGTTTTTATTGCAACGTCACATATCCTATGTCACCCGGGATGACGTAAGGATTCCAACGATACCTCACACATCTAAATCGGTTAAGGCGTTGAGAAGTTCTGGGGGAACAAAAAAAGTTCACATACATACATACATACATACATACATACATACATACATACTGGCCTTGGTAACTGACCTTGGTGCGGGGGGTTCGTGGCCGTTCTGTATGTAATACTATTATACTATTCTGTGGTAAAGCTTTTGCTAGGCTTTAGGTTTCCATTTTCCGATTTCCTTTTTCATTAGAAGGCAAATATTACACAGCGAAGCGCCAGAACCAAGCATTCGTATTGATTGGGGCGAAAAGTCCCACTTAGTCCCGCCACGTAACTTTTTCCGCTACACTACTGTGAATAAACAACGCTCGCGGCCTGAGTGTGCTTGTACTGTACAGTCAAGTGCAAAAATATGGGTGCATACAACTTGCCCAAAAATATGTCCCATAGCTCTTATGTCGGTGAATTAAGGTTTTAGTACCATATTACAAGGATACACTCGATACATATTTTTGCACTTGACACTGCCTAGATTCTGCGATAGAAGTTAATTATATTCCACCAATAGGATCGGGCTGTCCGTTTGGCACACGATGGTAGGTTTTAATACTCGTACTCATACTCATTCATTTATAATGCACAATAGTTATTTATGATACAACTGATACAAGTGTGGAAAGTAGGTAGGCTTTTTCCCAACGAATGTCGGTAAGTTGAAAACACGAACGAAGTGAGTGTTTTCAACCGACATGAGTTGGGAAAAACCTACAGTTCAACACGAGTACCATACAACATTTTACAATGCATTATGCGAGGAAAGAAACATAATATATATATTAGCAATTCATTAGCGCATGCGCGCATTAGCGATACTTTTCTGAAAATCAATATGAAAACCGCTAGAGATTTCATAGTAATGTCACTGTGACAAAGTACAAAGTGGCCCAGAAATCAAATTGGTTGTCCGTACCTAATTCTGTAATGTCATAAAAAGCGTTTCTAACGAGCCATTTCTTTAATTCTCTATAAAAAGTACAATCATTGCCTACGTATATTTTTTCATTTCTGATACTCTGAAAGTGGGTCATTGTTCATCTAAGTAGCGTGCTGAAAGTGGTCCATTCCTGCTCTAGAGCAGAAAAGTATTAAAAAAATTGTATGGTGAATCGGAGTTAAATTGGGCAACGGCACTAACCTATACAGCCGCATAGTACAGATTCTACAGAGATCCTATACTTGTTCAAATGCCTGACTGCTTACCATAAACAACCTCCTTAATTTGTTTGATTGTTTTTTTTGCCACAGTCGATAGTAATATCAATAGTTTGTGGCAGATAAAAAAAGGGAAACTATGACAAGGACAACAAATCATATGGCTCTCTCTGTCACTCTTATATAAAGTTGTATATGACCATCTCGTTCAGTAAGTATTATTATTTGATGTCGAGTCTAATTAGTCTGAGCGTGAGCCGATAATTTTTTTATTAAAAATAAATGAAATAAAATGGTCCATACACAAACACCATTAACGTCAGTCAACAGTTCCCGCCAAAATGTTTTTTTCACTGATTCAGAAAATGTTTGTGCATAAATATTGTTATTGAATTTAACAAGTATTTCGCGTTGCAAATAACACAGCTCCTAATTTTTAGATCATGTCAATATTGTTTTACATCTTGTCTTTTGTGAAAAATTAAACGAAAATGTGCATATTGGTTTTTTTTTTGTCTACGTAGCTGGAGGTCCCGGGTTCGATTCCCGGTCAGGGCATTTATTTGTGTGATGAACACGTATAATTGTTGTGGGTGTTTTCTATGTATTCAAGTATGCATTTATCCAAGTATGTATATCGTCGCGTTAGTACAAGCTTTGCTTGGTTTGGGACTAAGTCGATTTTAGTGTAAGTTTGTCCACAAATATTTTTTATTTTTAAATATTTTACTTTCCTCATATTCGAAATGAAAAGCAGAGTGTTTAACTCGGTTGAAACCACCCATTTCAGCCTCGAACTATTGGCGCTCTCACTTCGTTCGAGCGCCAAAATATCTCGGCAGAAATGGGTGGCTTTCAGCCCTTGGTTAACAATCTACTATTAATGCAATTCCAGAACATATTAAGTTACTACCTACTTACCTAGTTATAGTTAGTTATAGTTGTAATTATTAGTAGGTTTCTTATATTAACTCTGCACCATCTACTATCAATTTATCAGATTTCATTTCCGTTACCCTAAGGTTGTCTGGAAGAAATCGCTCTTTAACGATAAGACCGCCTGTTGTTTGCCTCTACTTATTGTGTTTTTTGTATTGTACTGTGCCCTTTAGTTGAGGTGTGCAATAAAGAGTATTTCTATTGTATTGTATTGTAATTGTACCTCTCAATAAGTTCAGAACGCAGCTTCATCGATGGCTCAAAGACCATATGTTCTATGCTTTAGATGACTTATTTAAAATTAAGTAACATGTAAACTTAAATTTAAGTGCTCATTTGCATGCTAATATTATGTAGCTAAATATGTGATACTAATAGAATATGTAACACACCACCGCATTGTACCATATTTTATTGCAAATAAAAAATTATCTTATCTTAAAGCTACTTGTTTTTTTTTAATACACACTGAGAAAACATTTCATCAATAATTTTGGTGATTCACATAAAGAGGGGATCAAAGTGACAAATCACCAAAAAGTATGATGAAAATTTTAAATATTATGGTGAAGCTAATCACATAATTGCATTACTCCATGATTATGTGATTAGCTTCACCACAATATTAAAGTTTTCTCAGTGCATGCATGGACGTCCAGCGTGCATACATGGGACTATCCCAGCGATTAGCAAACACGTTCAAGATGCTGTTGGGGCTACCGCGTAAACGGGACAGAAGGGGGGCGCATCTCTTCCTCATTACGGCCGCGAAACCATCCGTCCGTGCTTCGGCAAACATACCAGATGCGCTACACCATCGCGGGAGCCCCATTATACACATTGATTAGTGCGAGTACGAGTTCATAGAATAGAAGAGTAGAGATGCAACGGATAGTTGTTTGGCCGGATACCGGATACCGGATATTCGGCCTCATCACCGGCCGAATATCCGGTATCCAGCCGCCGAATATTCGGCCGGCCAAACGATACCTACATTTTAGTTTGGCGGCGGGCGCGTCGTGCAGGTTTTACGTGTGTGTTGTAGGTTCGCGCGGACCGTTTTCTAGGCAAAAAACGAGTTTTATTAGGTCAGTACGTACGAAACTATTTCGTATTCGCACGTGCACCCGCCTATTTTGCTGAATAGATAAGTTTTTTTTTTGTTTAATGTGTATAGTAGTGTATACGTGATTGTGAACTTGTACTTCATTCTGTGTTTATTTTATTTGTCTAAAATAATGGCAAGAATCACTATTCGGTATCCGGCCGGATAGTGCGCAACTATCCGGTATTCGGCCGGATAGTAAAATAATGGACGGATAGGCCGGATACCGGATAGCAACCGGATATCCGTTGCATCTCTATAGAAGAGTGTTCTATTTTATTGCGAGTAGCATTTATATGAACTCGCACTCGCACTAATCAATGTGTATACCAGGCCTAACACCCGGAACGCGTTATTATATTGGACGCGAAGTTCGTTGTACGCCCTCTGCGTGTAATTGAACCACAGGCTGCATGTATAAAAAGATATACAAAAGGCTTGAAACAGGGTAGTTTTTACTTCTTTTGTGCATCTCGCAAACCTGCGGGCCAACATATTGCACCGAACGGCCAACGACCTTCGCTCCCGCTCAATGTCCATATTGTCGCTCAAGTTATCAGTGACCCAGTGACCCAAATATTTAAAATTTCTTCAAAAACTTCATTTATTTTATTTATGTAATTAATAATCAGGGTATAAAAACATAAAATTAACAGGATCTCACAAAACCGACGATTTGACTTCTCTTCTTCTACAGAATGCTCTTAGCGGTCAAATTAGCATTTTATTTTAATTATTACACAATAACACAAGCAGACTGATACAAAATCGTTGTTTTACTTTACTTATTCCACATGATCGGGTTCAATGAACCTGGGTTCATTGACCCCATGACCCCATCCAAAAATTTGAGAACCCCAATTTCTTCAATTTTGCATGCATGGTGTAAGACCGGACAGAAATAGTATAAAAAAAAATATATTCTGGCTGTCCTCCGCTGTCCGTCAGCCGGTTGTTGTTGTTTACCCTAAATAAGTAGATATTAAGGCCGAAACGCACTGACAGCGGTGGCGGGGCGGGGCGTCGCGGTGCGGAGGCGGTACCGGTTGTAATATTCGAACTAATATGAAAGGGTCCGCACAGAAAACCGGCCGGGAAAAAAGCGTTCTGTGCGGACCCTTTCATATTAGTTCGAACATTACAACCGGTACCGCCTCCGCACCGCGCCGCCACCGCTGTCTGTGCGTTTCCAGCTTTAGTTAGTTGCTGTTTTTACAGATTATGCGTTAAAGTTCCCGCTACAAAATATGTAATACAAGAAACGTGTTATTTATGTCACACTAGTTGCGGAGCAAACCAAATCTGAGGTACCTATAAGTGGAATTGAGCTACTGGGAGTTTTGTTGCTGGTTCACTAAAGTTATCCTAGCTGATAAGATTATGTGTAAACTAAAATAAATATACCAGCACCATAGGGCGGTAAGGTGACTTCCTGATTTGTCGGTGCGGAGGCAATACGATATGAGAAAAGTGTCAAATGTCAGTGTCAGCTGTCAGTCGACGCGATACCATTTTTTACTACGCCCCTACATTTAAATGAGTGCTTCCTGACTGGCGCGGGATGCGCGGTAGCGGGACGACGCGAAGGCGGTACTGCTCCGCTTCTGCGCATGATATTACTACTGCGCAAACGTAATACTGACAGCATTATGTCAAGTGAGAATCTTTGCGACGTCAGTAAGTTTACGTCAAAGAAGAAAATGTCACATATCGATCCCGCCCCGCCAAGTCAGGAAGTCGCCTAAGGGTGGGTGGCACCGGACCGTAACTGTGTAAACGTTTATGCTCGTTACAATCTGTGCCCTTACCATGAGTTGGCAATGTTTGCATTACCGTACTACTCGCTAAGCGTCTGCGTAAACGATTCAGATAATAATTCAGATAATAATTTTCAGTATGCAGATTTTTAGTTCAATACAATACAATACTTTATTGATTAACACCATAATTACAAGTCAGATAATATTTACATTCATAATATAAAAATGAAAAAAATTAATGAAAAATATTTTATTTCCGTAGACAGTAATTTTGTTTTTTTTTTTTTTTTTTTTTTATACCACGTCGGTGGCAAACAAGCATGCGGCCCGCCTGATGGTAAGCGGTCACCGCAGCCTATGGACGCTTGCAACCCCAAGGGAGTCACACGCGCGTTGCCGACCCTTTTAAAAATTTATACACTCCTTTCTTGAAGACCCCCATATTGTAGTCCCTCGGGAAAACCTCGGCAGGGAGCTCATTCCACAACCGGAGCGTGCGAGGGAGGAAATTCCTCTTAAACCGTACCGTACGCGACCATTTAGGTTCTAAGGTGTGAGGATGAATGCCCTGCCGACGGCGAGCGGTGCGATGGTAGAAAGCGGCCGTGGGCATCATGTCGAACAGTTCTTCGGAGCACAACCCATTATACAAGCGATAGAACACGCACAAGGAGGCGAAGTTTCTCCTTAAACTTAACGGTTCAATATCGCTTGTGAGTTTGGGATCGTCTACAATCCGCACAGCACGTCTCTGAAGCGAGTCAAAAGGCCCAAGCTGGTATCCAGGTGCTCCCGCCCAGAGGTGACAGCAATACTACCGTGGGGACGGACTTGTGACTTATATAATAGAAGTCTCTGTCCCGGGGTGAAGTACCGCTTCGCTCTATTGAGCACACCTAACTTTTTGGATGCCAACTTGGCTTTGCCTTCTAAATGGCTCTGAAATTGGACGTCGCTGGAGATCTCGACACCAAGGATCCCAATACTCTCGGAGATGGTAAGGGATGTGTCTTGGAACCGTGGGGCCACAGTGAATGGGGTTTTTTTAGCGGTGAACGCGCATGCTTGTGTCTTAGTGGGGTTGAACCGGACCAGATTATCCTGGCCCCACTCTGAGACTTTGGCTAGAACAGTCTCGATCTTGGACACAAGTTGTTCACGACTCTCAACCACAGAGGAACGAGGAATGTTGGCACGGCCCGTATAATAGGTATCCCCGGTGCTGTCATCAGCATAACAATGGATGCTGTCAATAGTCAGCATGTCATTGATATGCAGCAAAAACAGTGTCGGGGATAGCACGGAGCCTTGTGGGACACCAGCGTTAATGTCCATGCTTTCGGAGCAGCTGCCGTCTACTACGGCTTTTATGCGTCTGCCGGACAAAAAGCTGGCGATCCATCTGCACAAACCCTCGGGCAGTCCGTAGGATGGCAGCTTCGCTAGAAGACCTCGGTGCCAGACCCGATCGAACGCTTTCGCTATGTCCAAGCTGACCGCTAAAGCCTCACCTTGACTCTCAATGGCTGAAGCCCACCGGTGCGTAAGATACACTAGAAGGTCACCAGTCGAGCGACCGTGTCGAAAACCATATAGACGGTCGCTGATCAAATCGTGTTCTTCTAGGTATCTTAGGAGCTTCGTGTTGATGACACGCTCCATCACCTTGGAGAGAAGGGAGGTAATAGCGATAGGCCTGTAATTCGATGGGTCTGATCTATCGCCCTTTTTAGGCACCGGGTGCACGAAGGCAGTCTTCCATGAAGACGGAACTTGCCTTTTGTGGTAAGAGAGCGCAAACAGGCGCGTTAGCACAGGACACAACTCAAGAGCACATCGTTTGAGCACCACCGCTGGTATGCCGTCCCGTATGCAAAAATGCGTCCCGGTTTACAAACTACAAGGTATTAGTTATGATCCAATTAATGAAGTATAAATTGGCGGAAATAATTCGTGTATAAGCAAATTTTGGCATAGTTGTAGATAAATATGTCCTTAATAATAATACTAAAATTCCTGGGGGGTGGGGGTGGATTTAACGAGTAGAGGGGGGTGTAAAGGTCATTTTAAGGTATTTTTTTTAGTTTTTCGTATAAAACTCTTAAACGGTGGCCGATATACGGAGGAGGATATACGGAGCTACACAGGATATACAGCTAAAGGGGGGCGCGAAAAAAAAATTCGACGTACCCCATCGAGTGGAGTATCGTTATTTAGAACTCATTGAGTGCATAAATACTGAATTTTTATTTTTAATAATATTGAGAAATTTGTTTTTTGTGGAAAGAGGCCTACCCATGAGGCCACTTATAGGTAACATTCACCCCTTTAAAATCTCATCAAATATTCATTCTAGCGAAAAAGTGCGTTGAACCTTTCTTGTAGAGAATTGTATGTAGATTACTCATGTCTAAGTACATTTTTAGCTATCGGCCACCGTTTAAGAGTTTTATACGAAACACTAAAAAAAATACCTTAAAATGACCTTTACACCCCCCTCTACCCCTTATCTCCACCCCCATCCCCCAGGAATTTAAGTATGTTGTTAAAGACATATTTATGTACAAGTATGCCGAAATTTGCTTATACACGAATTATTTCCGCCAATTGGCAGTTAATTGTCTTCTTTGCTTGAATCAATAGAGGCTTCCTATTAAGTATGAAATACCTGCACCAGGAAGCCCCTCCTCCATAGCAACAAATTGTTATTTAACATTATAAAAAGTGACTGTTGTTGAGACGGGAGCAACGTTTGTGTATACGTCTACTCTCTATATATAATATTTTCAGACTTTAGAATTTATGCTTTATCAGTAAGGTAAACGTCCCTGTGTTCGAAACTGGCCCAATACACGGCACTTTCAATCTTATGTCATGATGTCACAGGTGATTAAATAAGTGTTATCTATTGGCCACTAAAGTGTCGAGCACTGGGACGTTTACCTCATTCCCACTGAAGAGAGATGATAATGACACCAGCGCGGTAATCACGTAAAATTTTCGACCGTTAGTACGATAGATTTAAATGTCAAATCCCATACTAAAACTGAGATTAAATACGTACCAACGATAGTACATATCGTTACGTGATTACCCCGCAGGTGAAAATTCGACACAAAATGCCGACAGTGAATGCGTACACTATTTAATTTACAGTCCCGCTTGATATATAAAAGATACAATATCGAGTACATTATTCACTTGAAGTAAATAAATAAGTAAGATGTTATTTGGATAATCTAATCGAGTAAGTATATATATACATCCCCTGCCTGAAAGTAAGATTGATTTTAGACACTTTCTAATCAATATTCAATCTTACTTGATGTTCTGTAAACTTTTCTTTTACGTTGTAGATATTATTGACATATTGACTGCTTAGATACCATTGGTTTTCCGAATGCTAAGGTGATAATAATCTGTAATGTGTGAAGAACTTTTTGCATACTGACTGCTCAGATATTTGTAACGTGCTGACCGCCCATGGGTAAATGCTAGCCTAGCAGTGAATATCTTTTTTCTGACAACTGAAACGTCGTACTCCTCTTTCTGAGCACCTCGATTGTATAGCTATTTCTGCTGCTGACTGTACCAAACTGGCGTGAGGTGGCGGACAACAGGGAAAAGTGGCGTTCTCTTGTGTCAGAGGCCAAGATCCACTTTGGGTCGTCTAGCCAGCGTAATAAGTATTAAGTAAGTATTTAATAAATAATTTAAAGTTAATATTAACCGTCATTAGTTATGCACCAACCCAATAAATTAATCATCAGAAGACTATACCTAGCAGTGGCGGCGCGTGAGAGTTTTTATTGGGCAACCCGGAGCAAAAATTAGACATTGCAGAATTATCAACTACCCAAATTGATAGATGATTTCTAGTGAAGTTTAAAAGTTGCTATGAACACTTTCTGATTTTAACTTTACTATGGCCGCATAATATTGCAAGCGAACTTTTTGTACACATTGTTAATATAACAATAACTTCAAGAGGTTTGTGGAATTTGGTTTCTTAAGTTTGACGTAAGTTAACAATTAAAATATAAATACATACCTACTTTGCGAGGTACCTAAATAAAACCTTCTAAAACATCTACTTACATGGCTACTTCACGTCGGCTTTTAGCGCGCTCGGTGGCAATGCGTAATGTGAGGCGTAGTGAATATTGTTATAAGTTGACTGGCTGAAATCTATTGTGTGAAGCTATAGTCAATCGTGTAAAGAAGTACTGGGTATTATGTGATTTCGTTAACTATATTTTGTATTTTTATTGATGATTTATGAGTTGGATATAGGTAACTATGTAGCAAAAAGTTTAGGGCAAGCCGGTGGGAATCGAGTTGTATAGGCGCGCCGCCACTGATACCTAGCCTAGGTTCCAAAAAATAAATTTCTGGAAATTAAAAAAAAGCGAACTTTAATCAATGATTTCGTATATTTCTGCGGCCGTTTTTTCCTCTACAGGTCGCATTTCACAACCGATTCGCGTGAAATTTTGTGAGCAGATCCAGTAACCTTGTCGCCTGTAGCTCTAGTATAAGTTTTTTCGAAACATTAACTAATTCGAACGCGTTTGCATTTTGTCTCAAAATGTATGAAAACGCGAACAGCGCCTCTGGTGGTCACTAGTGGAAACTAAAACAGCGAGTATAACATTTGTTGCTAACCGATGAACACGCGTAATTGAAACTCGGTGAGAGCGTTTTCATATATTTTGAGACAAAACGCAAACGCGTTCGAATTAGTTAATGTTTCGAAAAAACTTATACTAGAGCTACTGAAAGTACGGGGTAGTGTGCGTTAAATCCGGTAGTTCTGATTTTATGCAGACTTGTTTATGATGGTGGCCCAATGAATAATCCAAGTTTTTGACCTCGAGCGCCAAACGCAACTATCTCAAAAATCGAAAAAAAAACGCTATAACCCGAAAGTGCTAGTTGCTGATAATACCCTGATGTTTTTAAAATAGACTAAATTTGCTATAATATGACACTAGAATCGTCTCTGTAGACCCAATAGTTTCCGAGATAAATCCTTTCAAAGTTTGAGAATGTCGAAAAAATGATGTTATTCGAAAGGCTGTATCTCGGAAACTATTAGGTGTACAGAGACAATTCTAGTATAATATTGTAGCAAATTTAGTCTACTTTCCTTTAAGCTACTCTACTAGCCTTTCAAATTTCATAATTTTTTCGACATTCTCTAACTTTGAAAGGATTTATCTCGGAAACTATTGGGTCTACAGAGACGATTCTAGTGTCATATTATAGCAAATTTAGTATATTTTAAAAACATCAAGGTATTATCAGCAACTAGCACTTTCGGGTTATAGTGGTTTTTTTTTTCGATTTTTGAGATAGTTGCGTTTGGCCCTCGAGGTCACAAATTTGGATTATTCATTGGGCCAACATCATAAACAAGTCTGCAAAAAATCAGAACTACCGGATTTAACGCACGCTCTGAATGTATAAAGTTACTGGACTAAAAGTTAAAATATGCACAAATTATTTAAATAATTTAAATAAAAAACCAACATTTAAAATTTCGCGCGTAAACGCTCACTGCCTTGTCGTGACGTCACTACTGCAAGTACTGCAGACGTCAAACTTTTCATCGCGCATAAAATCATTTGCATCACAGAAATAATACATTTTAAGTTTACTAAAGTGAATGACGGGAGTGACGTCACTGCGCGTTTTAAATTACGATTCAATTTACGTAACTTTTAATAAAAATCAAAATGAATAAAATGAACTTTATTCTGTTTTGTACGCCGAAAGAAACTCGACAGTCAGCCATTTTCTCACAAAAATATGCTTATTACAATGATAATACTTTACCTACTTAAGATCAAGAAATCTAAGTTTTTATATAAAGCAACACAAAAACAAAGAATAAAACGAGGAAAAAAAACAGTTATGTACAGTGTGTAATTCTGCAAGAAAACATTTCGAAACTGTATACCTAAGCATTATCAAATTCTATTTAAGGAAAAAAAATGGAATCCTTTAGACTATAAATTTAGTTATAAATCTTTTGATATGTTTTCTTGCAAGAACTGTGTCAACTAGATAAAATTAAAAAATACACATATATGAATCTTTACTCTATTTAAGTATCTGGTTTGGGCCACGCTTTTCTGTCTGTTAGATAGTCCTCAACCCTGTAATAAGCCTTCGACATCAATGATTTTTTCAAGTACTTTTTAAGAGCTGGAAAAGGTAAATTCAAAACTTCATCAGGTAACTTATTATAAACACGGACACATTGACCTACAAAAGATTTGTATACTTTACGGACACGAAATTTTTTAGTGGCAATTTTATTTTTATTTCTAGTATTAAAATTATGTATATCAGAATTTTTACAGAAGGAGTCAATGTTCTTAAGGACATAAACAATATTCTCATAGATGTAGTGGGACGCTACAGTTAAAATGTTGATTTCTTTAAAGAGTTCTCTTAAAGATTCACGTGAGCCTTGGTTATATATGGAGCGAATGGCTCTTTTTTGTAATACAAAAATTGTCTGTATGTCAGTAGCTTTACCCCAAACCAGGATACCATACGACATAACACTATGAAAATAGCTATGATAAACTAGGCGAGCTGTTTCTACATTGGTAAGTTGCCTGATTTTTCTGATAGCGTATGCGGCTGAACTTAATTTACGCGCCATAACGGCTATGTGGGGACTCCATTGTGGATTTTTGTCTGATGTTATACCTAAGAATTTTTCTTTATCTACTATTTCTAAGCACTCGTTATTTAAGAGTATACTAGTTTCCACCGGTCTATCATTAGGCAAAGAAAACCTGACACATTTAGTTTTCTTAGCATTAAGTAACAGATTGTTAACGGTAAACCAGTCAAGTACTTTGACCAGTATGCCATTAACTCTACTATAGTGAACTGATTTTCGGTCAACCTTAAAGATTAAAGATGTATCATCCGCGAATAAAACTATATCACAAAGATTACAAGTCATTTATATAAACCAAAAATAAAAATGGACATAAGATAGAGCCCTGAGGCACTCCTAAATGTTACTGCCCCACTAGACTGGGTTCCATTTACAACAACTGCTTGAGTTCTATTGCTGAGATATGAAGACAAGACTTTACGCATTAGCAGACAAACCATAATGTTTAAGTTTCAAAACGAGCGTCCCATGATCCACGCAATAATTAAAATATTTCGCAATAAAATAATAATTTCAGAATAAATCTTCAAGAAATAATCTTGTAACGGGTATCATTATTCGATTTCTGATATAATTTCTCGATGTTATCTTAACGCATGTTCCCCATTTTGACAGCAGGCTCGGTAATTCTATAAGTACTTAGATTTTTTTTATCCAGTCACTTTTTTGAAATTAAAAAAAAAAAAAAAAAATTATCATTGATTTTGTGTTTCTGCTGTCGAATTTCGATTTGTTCACCTCTAAGGGTTGCATTTCACAACCGATTCTCGTGAAGTATTGTGAGCAGGTTCTTTGATTACATAGAATATTTTTGTCACATAGTTTTGGACATGTCATAGCTTTGGAAATTAACAAAACACTCACAAGGTCTACAGCTCACAGAGCCATTAGTAATGAGCCATTATTAATAATGGTACGGAACTCTTCGTGCGCGAGTTCGACTCGCACTTGGCAGGTTTTTCAATACGGCGGTTTGTTTACATTGTTAGCAAGTTCCATTGAATGACACTTTACCCCATAGTATTGCCACACCTCCATAACATAATACGGTCTACCCTGACTGAATAAGGCCCGCAGATGCGTCAATCACTCATTCACTTAATATTGAAATTCTTTTTGTTGAACGTATTTGTATTAAAATGTTATTGGATTTTGAATCTTAGTGTTCGAACAGTAAAGTAGCTTTTTGATGGAATTGCTTTGGAGCAATTCGTTCAACTGTAATGATTTTAAGGCCAGGTATTACCACTTTTGAGTTTTTAAAAACCGTCTGAGACATAGAATATAGTGTCTTAAAATCTAAAAGAATTATATGTGTTACATAAGGATCTTGTCTAGTCAAAATCGCAGTCAGTTACATGACCTGATGAATTTCACTCGATAGAAAAAAATCGCGAAGTTACCTCTTTTTGGAATGTATTTTCAATACTACGGCTATATTACTGATATTTAACATAAAATTTTTGTACTCAATTAAAGATCGTAAATAGTTATAGATAAATTCGCAGGGTTTGCTTTGATAAAATGATTGGCTTAATGACTTTAGCTAAATATTTACAAAACTGCGCGCAGAGCTTGCGTAGAGAGCGGAATGGTTAATTGTAAACTCACGCGTGTTAGAGCGGGACATTTGCGTTAGGGATAAGTATACCAGTACCAGTCCCCAGTACCCTTAAGTATACCAGTGTAATTAAAGTCAGAGCACAGAATAAGTAATAGTACAAGTGTCAGAGTGTATTTCGCCCAGCATCGGCAGCTCATTTTCCATTAACCATAGGTAGCTCCTGTAAACACTCAATGTCGGCAAACTCGCATAGTGACCTTACACAATCTTGAGATCATTTTATGCTTTTACAGTTGAACGTCAATACATTAGATAAGGTATTCATGAATAAAGTACAATTGCTCACACAATAACACTACGAACTGCCTAATTGCCTATAAATTGCCTCTTGACGCTTTGCTGTTAATATCAACAAATTTAGTAGTCTAAAACCAACACCCTGAGGCCCAGGGCTTGGAACCGGTACCAAAAATACCGGTATTTTATAGGTTCTCTTCATTTCGGTACTAGAGTACCGGTACTCGAAAAATGTCGGTATTAGTACCGAAAAATACCGGTAAGTTCTTTATAAAGGTTCCTACGCGTGTAACATGCGATGTTGCCGTTTCGTGCGATGCGACCGAATGCGCGGCGCGGCGGCCGGCGGCAATCTATACCTACGCGAAATGGTGATTTATAGTAAACTAGCGACCCGCCCCGGCTTCGCACGGGTGCAATGCTGATACTAAATTAAATATACTACAGAACAGAATGTATTTATAATCTTTATCTACACCCATACAGTAAATCCTCTTTAAGACTGTACGAACAAAAAGTTGGTATTTTAGAAAATATACGGTTTTTTCTAACGTCATATCTTTGTTCAAGTGACTACATTGTTAAAGTAAACTTCTGTTTTGTATAGACAAACTCTTATTCTAGACCATAGCGTTGCTAAACTTTTATTTCTATGTACGATTATTTAAAACAGTCAGGTTTTCGTCAGAGTGTTTTGCAAAAATACGCGTCAGAGCTATCTTTCAGGTACAATATTTCCATTTTAAATTGTCAAAAACGATTGGATGTTTATCTTTTACAATAGGATGTATAGTCTTTTAGTACATAGCGATCGCACTAGTTCTGAAATATTGGTTTTTACTATCTAAAAAAAATACTACAAAATGTCTAAATCGGTTTGTTTAAACATTTTTTTCCTCACATGTTTTATAATATTTTGGAAAAAAAACTTATTATTATAAAACTACAGGTTTTGCTTGATATTTCTTATTTTTTTTAACGCTTATGGATAACCCACTTAATTTAGACGAATTTTTAAAAACCACTATAATTCACAATATAACAGCGCGCGACAACGTTGTTCGATTCATTACGCGCCGGGCCTTCCCAAGGAACGCACGTGTCGCTCTTCTCGGTGCGTTAAGGTCGGTGACCAAGCTCACACCGACACTGCTATTCTGTAGATGTAGCGCGTCCGCTACAGATTAATAATTTGATACTTGGTAAGTAAGTTAACATGCTAAATTTATTTATTTTATTTCTTCTCAAAGCACTAAAGTGATATGATTTTTTAAATAAATGGGCAATAAACGTAAATTGTTTGGGACGAAAAAATCCAACAGTACTACGGCCACACAAGTTAAAAGGTAAAGGTATGATTCCGCTGCCGACTGCGTACAGCAACTGTACGTTCCGCCGCACTCCAAATTGAACCGTAATGGTATGCGTAAAAAGCTCAATTTGAAATGAGCGGAGAAGTGTCGGAACAGCACACGCCACTCACTCTAAATTGGGACTTTTAGTCTTATGATTACAGTTCAATTTGGAGTGCGGCGGAAGGTGCAGTTGTTGTATGTAGTCGGCAGCGGAATCATACCTTAAGGCACCATGTTACCTATTACCTATTGCTGCTAGTGATATTTCTATGTCTGGATATGTGCTTCTATGTTCTTGACGTTCTGTGAACATTTCGGATCTTTCCTTTAATTGTAAAATTCAAACTCTAATATTTTTTTATTCTTAACGAGCGCCCGATAATTTATGATTGCGTTGTTTGAACTAGTTATCGAATTATATGTATGTGCAATTTCAAATTTTTAAGCCAAGTAGTTTCTGTGGAAAGTAATTTAAAGTAAAACTAGTCCCCGAAACACGTGGACTCCACGTAATTATCATTCCAAATTTGACTTTTTTCCTGACAAACTTATTCCAATTTTGTTGATTATTTCATGTTCATGCACCTCTAAAAATAGTTTGTATAGTCTCCCAACATATGTTTACTGGTTGTTATCTTTTGTGTAAATTTACTCTCATATTCATATTCATTTATATATTTTTATTCTTAACGAGCGCCCGATAATTTATGACTGCATTGTTTGGACTAGTTATCGAATTATATGTATGTGCAATTTCAGATTTTTAGGCAAAGTAGTTTCTGTGGAAAGTAATTTAAAGTAAAACTAGTCCCCGAAACACGTGGACTCCATGTAATTATCATTCTAAATTTGACTTTTTTCCTGACAAACTTATTCCAATTTTGTTGATTATTTCATGTTCATGCACCTCTAAAAATAGTTTGTATAGTCTCCCAACATATGTTTACTGGTTATCTTTTGTGTAAATTTTCTCTCATATTCATATTCATATGCATTTATATTTTTTTATTCTTAACGAGCGCCCGATAATTTATGATTGCGTTGTTTGAACTAGTTATCGAATTATATGTATGTGCAATTTCAAATTTTTAAGCCAAGTAGTTTCTGTGGAAAGTAATTTAAAGTAAAACTAGTCCCCGAAACACGTGGACTCCACGTAATTATCATTCCAAATTTGACTTTTTTCCTGACAAACTTATTCCAATGTTGTTGATTAATTCGTGTTCATGCACCTCTAAAAATCGTTTGTATAGTCTCCCAACATATGTTTACTGGTTGTTATCTTTTGTGTAAATTTACTCTCATATTCATATTCATTTATATTTTTTTATTCTTAACGATCGCCCGATAATTTATGACTGCGTTGTTTGGACTAGTTACCGAATTATATGTATGTGCAATTTCAGATTTTTAGGCCAAGTAGTTTCTGTGGAAAGTAATTTAAAGTACCAGGCCGAACGTCACAATGTACATGACAGTTATCACGCTCCCACACGTAAAATTTATAAAAAAATATTTGTGTGTGGTTTTTTATTAATTTCGCGAAAATGATTGTCAGAAGTAAATAGATTAACACATATTTAAGTATTAATAATGTGTAATGAGATAATAAATGTCGATCGTTTTTTGTATGAAAATCGAACCACCTTAATAAGTGCGTAGGTACGTAATGTTAATAAAATAAAAACATTTAATACTCACCACATTTTTTTCCTACCTCACTCTAACTCTATAACAATGATCAAGACTTGTCAGTTCAACCGGCAGCACTCGAACCGCACGCACACAGTAATCGTTTTAGTGTGTAGCTAAACATGGCCGCTCGCAGGGAGATCGCGGCTAGGATGAGTTGGAGCGAAATGTTCGTACCCTCTTAATAAGTTCAAAAACCGTAGATCCCCCGCTTTATAATTACTGTGCAGCGGTTGCGCACGACCCCTATAAGAACACCAAATATAATACTCTTATGAGATCACGTACAACCTTAAGGACACAGCTGCGGGCTGGCGGCAACATGGCGACGTGCCCACACGAAACACGAAACACATGAAAGAGGATTTAATATATGGATGTAGACCCCATGTGTGTCTGTCGTCTTCCCACTCCCCTTTTTCGCGAACAACATCGCATCTTTAATTTTTGCGTTGAGGCAGGCTTGTTTATTATTAGGAATTACATTCGCCTCGCCCGTCTCCGCCGGAACAGGTTTGGGTGCAATGCTATGCTGCTTTATTGCGCTCCCACTTTTGCACATGCGATAGCGACGTCGCCTCCCGACTCCCGAAACCACAGTAGTCGTCTCCATGTGCAGAGGGCCTACCGCGAACCAAAAACGAAATAACTGCCTCTCTGTCGCACTTGCATATTGGAGCAACAGAGAGGGTGATACTTCGTTTGTGCTTCGCGGTAACCCCTCAGGCCGCGCGCCTAACGTTTCCGAAGTAGTAGTGCACGATGCCCTTGGCATTTTCAGTGTTCGAAACCGCAGTGGCGGCCTCCACGCGCTGTGACGCCTGTGACCCGATCTTTGCCGACGGCTCGCGTGGTGGCCCGATCTTTGCCGAAGCTTCGCCCGACGACCTGAGTGCAACAGCATCATCATCCATTTCTGTGTGTGCGAGAGGGAGCGTATGCTGATATTGACCTGTTCAACGGCGAAGGCGCGACACGGGTCGATCGGTGTGAACCGAGTGTCGGTGACCTTGGAACGCTGCGATCTATACTTTGCCCGTCCGAGGAGTGATTTCCACATTCCACACACCGCGCCACCCTCGCGCGCCCCCGCTCGCGTCCGGACACGCACACATAGCCGCGAGACGGGTTTACAGCACACATGCTTCGGTCACGGTGGCCGATATATATATATATGTAGGTGTTATTTACTATAGAGTCGCGGGATTATTAATTTTATTGTTTATTATTTACAGAAGATTATTAGTGTAATTCAATGAATAATGGAAGAAATTCAAGCATTTACTACTGTACGATATTGGGCTTGGAACATATCCCTCTCTCTAGATGTGCGTCTCATAGTAGCGCGCATCAACCTTCACCGACTGGCTACCGAACTTCATAGTGCAAAACTCTATGATACTGTCAAAATTTCAAAATTCAAAATACACACTATTTGACACTTTCTTGAGGTGTATAACCGTTTGCCTGAGGACTTGAGAAAGCTCCAAGGGAATATTTTTAAGTCTAAATTAAATTGCTGGCTTAAGCCGCCTACTCACACACCTGCTGCAATTCGAAATATATGAAAATTGCCCCTGCAGCAGGTGTGTGAGTAGCCGGCTTTATGGAAAAGTGTTTTTATCGGGTTAGTTATTTTCTCGAACCCTATATACTTAAATAATTATATTATATTTAGTAATTAATTTTGACATGTTATTTATATTCTATTATTCTATTCCTAAATTTAATTGTTTAATTATAATATTTAATTGTATACCTACTCAATTTGCGTATCTGCACTAAAGTTCCATAACTCACGTAAAATAGGTATTGAAGTAGAACCGTGTCACTTAGTAATATTGAAAAATTAAAAAAAAAATACTTAATGAAAATCATTTCAAAATTACTTTTTTGAGGTTAGATATGAGGATATAACGTATCATTTTTGGTATATTGAACAAAATAAAAATCAGCCATATCGTGTCTGGAGGACTTCAAACTTGGTATGTTTCGAAAATTATTTTTGATTTAATTTTAAAAAAATGGCTTAAATGTAATGATGTGGTATATTTTTAGAATCGCCTCAAAAAGCCCTTTCATATGATACCACACACGATAGGTTACTAAAAAAAATATATTTTTTTCCATACAAAAAAAAGAATGTCTCGGCACTCCCCCCCCCCCCCCCCCCTAAGGGAATTTTTTTAGGAACTGCGGGTCAAAAATTTTGTTTTCACCTCTAGTATGCGTGTGCCAAACGGCTAAACTGTACATTGATTTGCGGTTTTTTTAATCGTACGGCTACCACTATAAATGAGATATCTCTACTTCACAGAGTAATCAACATTAGATTGTTGGCCATTTTTAGGGTTCCGTACCCGAAGGGTCCAAACGGAACCGTATTGCCTTTCACTCACGCGTCCGTTCGTCCGTCCGTCCGTCCGTTCGTCGTCTGTCACTGGTTTACACTTACAGCCAAACGGTCGGTCTTGAAATTTTCACAGTATAAACATTTTGTTAGCCCAAAGCCATACAAATAGTCTAAACTTATTTTTAAATGTTATTAAACTTAATTATGTGGTTGTTTCGGAACCGTAAATGTGCGAAATCCGACTTGCACTTGGCCGGTTTTATTTTTATGTTTGACTTTTTATAGAAATATAATATACCTTAACCTAAGACCAGTGATAAATAAAGAGAATAATAATAATATCATTTAGTTCAAGTAAATTACGCGCATATAATTATATAAGTTGTTAATATGGCTTAAGTCAGTGTTTGTAAAATCAGTGTATTTAAATTAAATTTTACATAGGAGCGTTCAACCTACCACAGTTCAGTTTTGGAAATCAGATTTTTTTCTTTTTCATTACTGTAGACATTATAGACAAACATCCAATCCAAAAAACGCACAACAAATCCCCATTTTATTACTTACGTTGCGTTTCATTCACTGCATTGCGTTAAGCATCGGAATAAGCCGTGACCACAGAATAAGCAATAGTAGGTATTACGTACCGTGACCGTGACCCTGACCGAAACAGAACAGTGACCCCGTGACCGAGTCAGCAGCTCCGCCCGCGTAGCCGAGGAAAATGCGCGCGTCCTATTTAAACAATGACCAGATTGACTTGACCTCTGCCTTACGGTAATTAGCCAGTGCGCCCCGTGTCTCCCACGCTTGGTCATCATGTGAACCGCGAGTGCATAGCGAAACCTCGGACCCTCCTTGTCCCACCTGCAGGGCAGGGCCGTATCACATGAGCAGGACAGCAACAACTACCTGTTACGTGTCACACGCCGCTACGAATAGCTACGCAACGCGTAGCGCATATCAGTGGCCTATCATACAAAGCTTTACAAGTACAATTCTACATAAATTGTTAAATTGTATACAAATTATTGTACAATAAATTATATATTAATTAAATATTGTACAAAAAATAATTGTGGTACCACACAAGGGCTTCATATGGAAAATGCTGCAAATTGTGTTATAAGCATGAAAATCGGTACGATTGATCTTTAGGATGTATGAATCAATTTGACCCGTTGGACAAAAAAAAAGGAGAGGAGTTATGACGACATCTTTCTTTTATATGGAATTTAAAAAAAAATGTTCTGTATCTTATCGTGTGTGGTATCAAACGAAAGGGCTTTCTAAGCCGGTTCTAAAAATATATATATCACACCATTACATTTTAGTCACTATTCTTAAAATAAAATAAAAATAATTTTCAAAACATACTAAGTTTGGGCTCCTACAGATACGATACCGTTGAATTTTTTTTTTTATAAAATATGCTTCAAATGATACCTAATATCCTCATATCCAATCCCAAGAATAGTACATTATTGCCGTGGCTGGGAAGGACGCAATTGCAGGCTGAGTATTTGTTTAAACGGACGAGCTTGCGAGTCCGTTTAATTATAATAAGAAGCCTGCAATTGCCATTCCGGCCGAGGCTAATATAGTGCTTTTCTCAAAAATGGGGGAAATAAGATAAAATTTTAATTAAGATTTGATAAACATAACCTTAAAACGTCAAAAATATCATGCTTTACCGCAGTTTATTTTTTTAACAGAATCGCAAGTGTATTTTTCCACCGAAAAACGCAAATTATTCGAGACACATAAATAAACGTCGCGTTTCCAACGAGTCGAAATTGGCTGAATACGACCTGTGCCTCCTTTTATATGACTGTTTCTACTTTTTAAAAAGTTTGGAACTCGACAAATAAAGTCATTTATATGTGACATTGCAGGCGGCCTGCAATGTTTTTTACTTTTTAATTTCGATCTGACCTAAAACTTTACCTTCCAATCAGAGCTCAGCGGGGGTGAGCCATGTTTACGTCAGTACTGTCAAGTGTAGATATTAATATAGATACACCTTTAAACAATATTAAAAGAAAATGAAACTTTATTCATTATAATTTAACTAAAACGACAATGCATTATGTACAAAACGAGTAGATACCAAGTTTTTTATTTATTCTTAATTTTTTGGAATGTTCGGTCTTCAGCCGAATTATTCGGTTTAATTGCCGAATATTTACCGAATATTTTTGAGTGGAATTTGTTACAAGTTAACGTAGTGGCACCAGTAATGGACTTGGCTTGGACGCAAAAATCTTTCACGGTCGAAATTAAGCAACGGAAAAGTATTGTAGTCATGGCAACACTTTGAGCATAAAGAATAGGCTTCTATGTATCACATTGACAAATGACATACACCTCGGTCATTTTGTTTAAAAATGGCGCGGCGCGGCGACAAAAACTGTGCTCAAACACAAAAAATGTGCATGTGTCGATACTTCAATTGTTTTTTTATCTGTGGCGGTTCTTATCAGCGTCCTCTCACGTACATTAATTTAAACCTCAAATGCGGTTATCGTGTAAAAGACGTTTCTGGCTACTAAACCGTCATTTTTAGGGTTCCGTTTCAGAATGGTCCAAACGGAACCCTATTGTTGACACTCATGCGTCTTTCCGTCGGTCGTCTGTCACAAAAATATTTTTCGAAGATGTTTTCAACTTCCCTTTGACCTATTGACATAAAATTTGGACATAACGTATTCTTACGCCGCACCAGAAGAAAGACCAGTACCTACAAGTCAAAACAATAAGTGTTAAATAATAAATAAATATGTAACGTTGTTTTATTTTTCCAC
Organism: Cenopis cana; assembly: GCA_951800055.1. Taxonomy (NCBI): domain Eukaryota; kingdom Metazoa; phylum Arthropoda; class Insecta; order Lepidoptera; family Tortricidae; genus Cenopis; species Cenopis cana. The sequence goes on along the minus strand of OX637475.1, from coordinate 24,131,049 downwards.
AGTCACGTAACAATTAAAATGAAATATAAGGCACGTTTTATTATTATCACTTCAATTATCGACATCTGTTATCGACGGCACCGCTTCCTTAGTCGATACAGACCAACGATATAACTTTTGCAGTACGTCACCGTGTATATTCCGTTAAGCATATTTCTGGGAAATAAGGGACAATTCAAGTTTCTTTCATATTGTTATTATGTAAATGTTACAATCCTACATAAATTAATTAGCTACATTCCCAAAAGATGCTTATTAACATTTCGATGTGACATCGACGCTGTTCCAAGGTTATATAAATGAACTGTCACTGCAAGTGTCATAGGGATCTTCAAATAACGTCCTACGTATAGATTAATATGGTGACTATTTTGCAATATCTGTGATTTATAATGGCAAATACGAGTTACGGGTCTACGAATTTCAGTGCTTTGCGACAATTTTATCGCTAGTAAACTTATGTTATACTTTTTTCCGAACAAAACGGGACTGCGCTACAATACGGGATATTTGATAAAAATATTTACGGTGCGGTGTTAATGTAAGAAATACGATTTCAACGTAAATTTGGTTTTCACGCCCATAATAACCAATAACAAACTTTGACATTTGGACTGAGAGCACAGTGGCGCCAACTGGTGAGCTCAAAAACGGTAGCCCTCATTCTTTAAGTACAGAAATAACTAAGGAGGTAGGTTTACGTTTTTGATTGTAAACTTTATTTTCTCTAAGCAATATTTATTTTGATATGATTTCGTGAGAAGCATTAGATATTTAACATTACCTACTTTTTTAAAGTGTTTATTGCATTATCCAATTTGAATGATTTAGAGGGGGTGTACTTACATTACTGGTTCCTATTTTTGTTAATCTCCAATTATGGACAATTTCTCCATGATTGTCGTTTTTCATACTGACTTCTATACGAGGGACGGTATACGAAGATCCCTATGACACTTGCAGTGACAGTTCATTTATAAAACCTTGGAACAGCGTCGCTGTCACATCGAAATGTTAATAAGCATCTTTTGGGAATGTAGCTAATTAATTTATGTAGGATTGTAACATTTACATAATAACAATATGAAAGAAACTTGAATTGTCCATTATTTCCCAGAAATATGCTTAACAGAATATACACGGTGACGTACTGCAAATGTTATATCGTTGGTCTGTATCGACTAAGGAAGCGGTGCTGTCGATAACAGATGTCGATAATTGAAGTGATAATAATAAAACGTGTCTTATATTTCAATTTAATTGTTACGTGACTGTGTAAAAATAAAACAACGTTAAATTACATATTTATTTATTATTTAACACGTTCACTGCGGCACAGGTCATTTTTGACCTGTAGGTACTGGTCTTTCTTCTGGTGCGGCGTAAGAATACGTGCCTTCTGCCTGGTGCGATATAACTTTATTTTACTAAACGGTTAAAACTCACGTATTGATTGTCACTTCCGGCGACATGTTTCGATGTTGTGTTAATACTTGGGTTTTAACAGTTTAGTAAATTCAAGTGGTCCGATATAAGTCAAAATTGACTTGTTACTTAAATTTTCTATAATTATTCAACGAATGGTCACATTTCGGGGCAAAGTTATAATTGGGGCTTCTTATTTGCTTTCTTATTTATTATTTATTCTCATTGCTTCTCTCGCCGAGACACAGCGAGACAGGCTTGTCTGTTTTGCGAGAGAGAGGGGGGGTCTCGCCGACGAGTTCCACACTGAACACAGCGAGGCAGTGGTCCCAGAAGCGATTAGCTATCGGTGATTTTCTCGCTCAAGAAACGAACAAAATATTAGATCCCGTAGCAGTAAAACTCACTGAAATATTTATAGTTGATCGCTGGCTGTTTGCACTGCCGGCGAGTATTCTCTACACTAGTGACGCATATGTCCAAATGTTATGACAATAGGTCAAAGGGAAGTTGAACATCTTCGAAAAATATTTTTGTGATAGACGACCGACAGAAGCGCGCATGAGTGACAACAATAGGGTTCCGTTTGGACCATTCGGAAACGGAACCCTAAAAATGGCGGTTTAGTAGCCAGAAACGTCTTTTACACAATAACCGCATTTGAGGTTTCAATTAATGTACGTGAGAGGACGCTGATAAGAACCGCCACAGATAAAAAAAACAATTGAAGTATCGATACATGCGCATCACTATATGGTATGTCACTGCAAGTGTCATAGGGATCTTGGTATACCGTCCCTCGTATAGTTACCCAATTATGGACACCCAATGTAGGACGGATTTATTGGCGAGGTAAATGTTTGAAAAATGCCACCCAGTCTTATTATAATAGTAGTTTATGCAACTGGTACATAATTCCTAATTATGTACACACATACATACATGTATGTGTGTTGTGTAATTATGTGTTACTATGTGCATACATTACTTTATCTACACACATATTATATACTCTAAGATGGGTTCAGAAGCCGAAGGCAAATACTATAAAAGTAAGTAACCGGTATTATGTAAAATTTGAAATCGTTATCCCTGAATTATAGTCAAAATCGAGTATTCTGATTTTACGATATATTTTTTTTAAATAAATATAAAATTCGGAATCCCTATCCTCGAATTAGTCGAAATCGAGTAAAATGACGATTTTTCGCAATATATATACAGGGTGTTCGGCACATGGACCGTCAAAATTTTTTTCACCCTTCTGACTAAAAACTTATTTGTAGTGTTTTATTTTTAATTTATTGAATGTTGTAGCATACCGTTAGAAGTGTCGTAAACCGAAGAACTTTTTAAAATAAAATGAAGCTCTCAATAGCTGCTACTTTTTTTTAATTGAATTTAGAAGTCGATATTTTTTCGAAATTTCGTCTTATTTGTTACTAAGGCCCATGTGTACATTTTGTAGTATTTTTTGTATCAAGAAATTAGTATGTTTTAAGCATACGTACGTAGACGAAAGATATTTAAATAAATTACGTATCTATTTAAAAGCATACACAAAAATGTTATGTGTCTTCGAATGCCAGATTTTGGGTAATTAAGGAAAAAAACTTTAAAAAATCGTACCTCCATGACCGTCACTCCTAGGACCCAGAGTCCAAGGGTGGAAAGGTAGCAAATGACCCAACCAGCACCCCAAAAAATTTTGACGGTCCATGTGCCGAACACCCTGCTATCATCATCATCATCATATCAGCCGAAAGACGTCCACTGCTGGACATAGGCCTCCCCCAAAGAGTGCCACAATGACCGGTCTTGCGCCACCCGCATCCAGCGGACTCCCGCGACCTTTACCAGGTCATCAGTCCACCTTGTGGGGGGTCTACCCACGCTGCGCCTTCCGGTCCGTGGTCGCCACTCGAGAACCTTTCGGCCCCAACGGCCATCGGTTCTACGTGCAATGTGCCCCGCCCACTGCCACTTAAGTTTAGCGATTCGAAAGGCTATATCGGTAACTTTGGTTCTGCTACGGATGGCCTCATTTCTGATGCGATCACGCAGAGAAACTCCCAGCATAGCCCTCTCCATTGCCCTCTGAGTGACTTTGAGCCTTCTTATGAGGCCCATGGTGAGCGACCACGTTTCCGTACCATATGTCATCACTGGCAACACACACTGGTCAAAGACTCTCGTCTTGAGACACTGCGGAATATTGGACGAAAAGATATGCCGTAGCTTCCCGAACGCTGCCCAGCCGAGTCGGATTCGACGATTGACCTCTTTCTCAAAGTTGGACCTACCTAGCTGGACAGTCTGTCCTAGGTATACATAATCGTCTACAACTTCGAGCGTAAAGCGTCCGATTGTAACGGGAGTTGGTGCTACATGGGCATTTGACATGATCTTCGTCTTATCCATGTTCATCCTTAGACCAACTCGCTCGGAGGCTTTACTGAGGTCATCGAGCATTGTACTTAAATCCTCCATGGTTTCAGCCAAGACTACTATGTCATCAGCAAACCGAAGATGAGTGATATACTCGCCGTTTATGTTGATGCCTAGCCTTCTCCAGTCCAGATTCTTGAAAACATCCTCCAGTGCAGCGGAGAACAGTTTAGGAGAAATAACATCTCCTTGCCTGACTCCCCGCTGCAGCGGAACAGGTTTCGAGTTCCGGTCCTGGAGTCGGACTGACATAGTGGCGTTTTCGTACAAACACTTCAGTACTTCGATATAGCGGTAGTCTACTTGGCACCGCTGTAGAGATTGTAGTACCGCCCAGGTTTCGATCGAGTCGAAGGCTTTCTCATAGTCCACAAACGCTAAACAGAGGGGCAGGTTGTACTCTTCAGTCTTCTGTATAACCTGTCGGAGCGTGTGGATGTGGTCTATGGTACTAAAGCCTCTTCGGAAACCGGCTTGTTCAGGAGGCTGGAAGTCATCTAGCCTGCGTGCGAGACGGTTCGTAATGACTCTTGAAAACAGCTTGTAGACATGGCTCAAAAGCGTGATGGGTCGATAGTTCTTCAGAAGAGTGGTGTCACCCTTCTTAAAGAACAGCACCACCACGCCTGTGTTCCATGCCTTTGGCGTTCTCCCTTCCAGTAAGACGGAGTCGAACAACTTCTGAAGGGCCGTAAGGACCGGTTTTCCACCCGCCTTCAGGAGTTCGGCTGTAATTCCGTCTTCACCGGGTGCCCTGTTGTTTTTGAGCTGTTTAAGAGCCATTCTAATCTCGTACAGGCTGATGTCCGGGATGTCGTCGGTATAGTGCCGGGTTAGTCTAGCTCTAGGATCTTCTACTAGACCAACTTCGGGTCTGCTAGTTGACGTGTAGAGCTGTCCATAGAAGCGCTCTATCTCGCTCAGAAGCTCAGGTCTGGATGAGACTGTTCTACCATCCTCAGTTTTTAACTTGGCGAGCTGGCTCTGCCCAATAGACAGATCTCTTGCGAAAACTTTTGAGCCCTTATTCCGCTCGATGGCCTCTTCAATACGTTTTGTGTTGAATTGGCGCAGATCACGGGTCAGGGATTTGGAGATCTGTCTATTAAGCTGCCGATATAATGTCGCATCGACTGAAGACTGTAGAAGCATCTTACTCCTTTCCTCGAAGAGCCTCTGAGTGGAGTTAGAGAGCCTATTGGTTCTGTTGGTCCGTTGGGCCTTGAAGAACTTAGACCCTGTGGTATGGACAGCTTCCACAAACCCGTCGTTGAATTCGTCCACATCGCCGCCTAGGCAATCGAAACGGTTCTGGAGTTCCAGCTGAAAGCTGTCGGGGTTTTGGAGTTGGGCTGCTACTGGTCGGAGCGTGGACTTCATCAGACGAGAGCGTTCCAGCTTAACACATATATTCAATGTGCCTCTTACCAGACGGTGATCGCTTCCGGTTTTGACCGTATTAATCACAGAGACATCATTGAATATATGCCTTTTCGTCGACATGATGAAGTCAATCTCGTTTTTAGTTGCACCGTCGGGACTCATCCAGGTCCACTTTCTATGCTCACGTTTCCTGAAGAAGGAGTTCATCATGTAGAGTCCCTCCTTCTCCATGAAACCAGCCAGTAGGTGGCCCCGGTGGTTCCGAATTCCAACTCCAAATTTTCCCACTCTCAGCTCTTCACCATCTCTCTTGCCCAGTTTCGCGTTGAAGTCCCCCATGACAACGGTGAAGTAGGTTTTAGAACTATGCATGACGTTTGAGATGTCCTCATACATAGCCTCCACCTCGTCGTCGGAGTGTGCCGATGTCGGCGCGTACACCTGTATGACCTTCAGCAAGTACCTCTTTGATACTCTGAGTATAAGGTACGCCACCCTAGACGACACACTCTCGATCTTCACAACGTTGTTTACGAGGGACTTGTGGACGATGAACCCGACACCTCCCTGGGACTGTTGGTCGCCCTCCCGGAAATAGAGCAAGTTGCCGGACTTTAAAATTATCGTGTCCTCCCCCTCTCTTCGGACTTCAGATAATCCTATGACATCCCAACGCAACTTGCTCAATCCTTCCTCCAGTTCGGCTATCTTTTCGTCGGTGCGCAGTGTTCGCGTGTTATATGTTGCCAGGGCCAGGAGTCGTCGGTGGTGGTAGCCGAATCTTTGCCGGAGATTCTTAGCACCCCTGACCCCGCTAGTGCCCTGGCCGCTACCATAACCAGGACACCGGGGGTCGCCGGAACCTCGGGGCCGTGGCCTTGTTGTACTCTGCATGGGGGGTAAAATGCCATAATCGCCACGCTTGGCATGCGGGTTGGCGATCGCAGTATCTTCCACCGCACTCCAGGGATGCTGCTGCCCATCCCCCGGTGGTTTTGGTCGTAGTTTTAGGACTTACCCGGGTTTCAATGTCAAATAATTAAAATTAATAAAACATGAATAAAATAATTTATGTCAATATTTTGTGTCCATGAATTCTTTTAAACTATAGAAACATCTGTCTAAGACCCATGATTTAATTACTCTTTTAAAATTATTTATGTCTAAAGTTTTAAAACTGTCTGGTAATTTATTAAAAATGTCAATACACATTATAAAGCAATTTTTTGAAGAGTGTTGCAGTCTTACATAGGGCTTGTACAGTTTGTGCGTGTATTGTGTTGTGATCGTACTGTTCTAGAAGACATTGATTGGACTTGTTTAAATATATGGTTATATTTTTCACTTAAAATTCAAAATTAATATATAAATTGAAATCCTTATCCCCGAATTAGTCGAAATCGAGTATAATGACGACTTAAATGTTTTTTAACTTTTGAAATCCTTTACTAACCCGGGGGTCATCCAGGCAGGTCATCGGCTTAGTTTTATAACCCTGGAGTTATTGGACAATGCAGTGGACACCCTTGTGGTGAACATTTCTACAGCGTCATCAAGACTAGATCTACGCAGGATTAAATGATAGATCAAATGTCAAATCAAATCAACCAAATCAAATCAAATCAAATCAAAAATATCAAATGTACCTACTAGTACCTATCGCGTAACGATGTTAATATCGACGTCTACACAGAAAGATGAATTCGAATGTTGCTTGGAAAGAGGGCGGTCGAGTGAGCGGGCGGGGCACTTAGCCGGTCACGCCCACTCTAAGATTCGTCTTGGCTCTTTCATTCCGTGATGCATTTCAAATAAGATCAGTAGGCCTAGCACGTGTTGCGCTCGAGAGTATGTCGGCGTATATCGAGCTATCCGTCACTTTCTAACAGCGCCAATCAGAAAAAGACGCGTAGCTCGAGATAAGTCGAGATACTCTCGAGCGCAACATGTGCTACGGGCGCAGGTGGGGTAAGGGAAACGTAATTTATTCTTGGATTAATACGGCGCGTTACCGGCAAGCGGGCATTTATTGGAACTGATACTAATATGTTCCATTAGCAATTATTTCCATGTATTAGCAAATCATAATTATGTGAATTAAGGCGCTACACTGAGAAATTTGGAGACTTTGAAACGCTGTCCTGCCCAGACTAGCAAACAGTAGGGGCTGATTTTCAGATATATGATTCTTGACTATATGATTGTAGTACTGACAATAGCGAAACTTGATTGCTTAAAATTTTCACGATAGAAAATAAATCCAAAGTTGAGTCTATATTTTTCTTTTTTTCCTCAGCCTACTAAAACAACGCATTATTAAAAGACAGGATTAAGTTAATATGATGGTATTTTACCTTATCTAGGTACTGACAAGAGGAAATTTAATAAACCTGCGCACAGTCAGATATTTAACGAGATTTGTCTAAAAAGCCATTCTCGGAGAGTGTTGCATCCCGTTTCGTCGTGAGCGAAAAACAAAGGGTGTCTCTTTCAATCGATATATCGCCTAAAATGCAAAATTAAATTTCCTAATTCCGCACCTTCAATGTACTAAGTGTGCGCTGAAGTGAAGTGAGTTTCCTATGAAAATAAATACGACCTGATGCATGTCGAATAGCTGTCAAACCGTCCTAATAGAGTGCGTCTGGGATCACACACATTGAAGGGTTCCGTACCGACACTAGTTCACATTTAAAACAACTATCATATAAATCGAAGCAAAAAAGGTCGTATCTTTATCATAATCATAATTTAATAACCATAACGTTACAGCTATTCATATCTTAATATCTAAATTAAACTGAATAGCTATGATGGATGGCAAAAGGCCAGATGGCCTCACACTGGTTCCGTGGCAAAAGGGTCGGTGTCTCTTGTGGGACGCTATATACGTGCGTCAGTACGTTTGCACCGTCACCGTCCCACCTTAACCTAACAATCAGGTCTGCGGGGTCGGCCACTGAATATGCGGCCAAGCTTAAGTACTCTAATTATAGTGCCCTGGAGCCGGTGTACGATTTCGTGCCGATTGCGGTAGAGACTGCGGGATCTTGGGGGGTGGAGGCTAAAACCTTTATTAAGGAATTGGGTCGCCGACTTAGGGATAGGGGCTGTGATCCACGCTCCGGATCGTATCTGGTTCAGCAGATTTCGTAACGGTAATGCTGCAAGCATAATGGGGACGTTTGAGCCGGCTGCGTTTCGGGGCACTCCTATTTAGTATTATGTATTAAGGTTGACTGACGAAGCCTGTTGCGGATTGTTTCATTGTTGTGTGAGTATTTATCCTATATATGACGACGCCTGTTGCTGATTCATAGTTGTACCCACCTGACGAAGCGAATTTGGATTTAGGTATCTATGTGTTTCTTTTCCTTATTAATTTTGTCAATAAATCATTAATAAGTTAATAGCTAAGTACTCATTAATTCCCATTCATACTTCTCTCTAACACTCTCTGACATTCGGTCATCAGTCTTGCCATCCCTGTCACAAACACATCACATTGCGGCGACGCTGCGAGCACGGAGTTGAGTAGAGCAGTCTTCCGAGGAATGGGCGAGTTTCGGTAGAGGTTTGTGCGTGAGGTCGCAGTGGCTTAGTAGCGGTACTCTGAGCCGCTTGTTACGATAGTCGTCCCGACATTGAGTAAGCGTCTTTTCTAAGAGATTTATGCAGTTCACCTTGCTCCATAATATATTCAAGATGATCTAATTAGGGTTAAATTACGCCACAACTCTAGGGATTCATAACCCAATTGACCCTAGCTACAGAAAGCGTCTTGGGTACATGAATGCTGGGTAGTAGAAGTTTTTCTTTTTATACGACCCGAGCTGGACTCTCCTGGAGATCTCCTTAGCTTGGCTTACCTTGTCAAAGGATAGAACATGTCCAAGATACACGTATTGGTCGACCAACTCCAGTTCCTCGTTTCCAACCGTTATGATTGGATTCGAGACACCGGAGAAGTTCGCCATAACTTTAGTCTCGGACATATTCATCCTGAGACCCACCTGCAAAGAAGCATGATGAAGATCTTTGATCATGCTTTGGAGATCATCCAGATTGTAGCCGAGCCGTACAGCTCCCGAAGCACATCAACATAGCGAGTATCGACCGAGCATCGATAATATTTATTTACTACCTCTCAATTTTTTCAAATTTAGACAGGGGGGATGCACTTTTTAAGCTAATATCTCACCAACGGTTGGTTTCAATGGAAAAGTTTTTTAGAAACCCCTATATCACTATGACCATTAATATTAATATGACCATTGAATCAATTAATAATTGGTTAGAATTAGTAAATAATTTATCTATATATATTAGTAAAATTAATAAATTATGTTCAATTTTTTAATACTAAAACAAACGTAGGTATACTTAAAATTATTTGAACTGTGCGAGTTGTATCAAATTGGGCCTTTTAAAAAGCGACTTTACTGTCCAAGCGCGAGGATTCAAAGTGCAATGACAAGTTTTGTAAAATGTCGGACATTTTAAATAATTTCTAGTATACCTAAGCTAAATGTTACTTGCAAAGGACATAATTAAAAAAAAGGGATAGGACTAGGATATTGGTAGTAGATCGTAATTGACAACATTTCATTTTTTAGTGCCGCTTTTTATTGTCTGGCTCGAAAGAACGCATAATTTTAAGGCACCCGTATTTTTTTATATTTATGAAAATCTTTTATTTTAGTGGAAATATCCATTTATATTATGACTCGGGCAGAAAGGGCGTAAGTAACAAACGTCAAAGTACTATGTAGATGACGTCACTTGTTGTGTTTCATACACTTAAAAAAACGTTGAAATTATTTAAACAAATTAATAATTACGTATAAAAACATACTAAGTAGGTATGCTTAAACAGCTTGACAGTTTCGAGTTGTCACGAATGTCACGATAAACGTCAAAGTTCTCAACCGCTAAATTCTAACGATTTGTAAAGGATTGTTGAAAATGACTCGGATTTTGATCGTCGCCGCGCTGGTGAGCACACGTGCCCGGGGCGACGACGGGCAGAATCCATTTACCGTACAAAACCTCATCTACTGTCATGGCGTCGTTACCGAACAACGTCATTGAACACGTGACATTGGCGAAATCATCATAAATTTGATGGAAGCCATTTTTTTTAAAGAATTGATTGATTGAAAATGACTCTCAAAAAATACTGTTTTATGAAAAGTTGCAAAAACAACACATCATTGTCGCCCGGCAAACAGTTTTTTAATGTTCCCAATAGCAATAAGGCCGAGTGGTGTACTGCAGCGGGTTTGGATAAAGTAACAAAGAGGACACTTTTTACGAAGATCATTTGAATGTGAGTATAATGAGTGTATATTTTAATAAGCTTTTAGAACCGACAATACCTAGTTTTCAATTGTATTATTAATCGCGTGTCTGTTTCTTTCAGTTGGAAGAAAATATGGAAAAAATGTTGTACCTCTATATTGGAAAACAATGAAAGTAAACGCGCGTCTATAATCTCGATTGCCGGTGTTTAAACGACCATTGCAGGAAGTGACAATAGTATTTTATCTACACACATATCATAATGCCTCTAATATGCGTTCGGAAACCGTAGAAAATGACTCTCATTTCAACATTCAATGAATTTATGGCAATTTTCTTATCTGTGGCTAAGGCTACAGCAGTAATAAAATATTTCATTTTAATCTCATATATGATGTTAAAATATTACGTCAAACAAAACTGTCAAAATTTAAATGTCAAAGTTGACATGTCCCTATTCTAGTATCACTGAAAATTCAAATTCAGTCGATGCGAAATGTCAGCTCGATGTTTTTTTAGTATATATCGCACGAAATTTGAGCTAGAACGACATGATCACATCAGAATAAGGACTCTTTACTTTTTAAAATAACATTCAGGTATCGGTTGCCAGTTCTGATTTCGATATTTCCGCAACCGTGCAAAAAAGGTTGTATTAACACAATTATTGTATTTATTTACTACGGTTTCTGAACCCATCTTAGAGTAATTATAATATGTGTGTAGATAAAGTAATGTATGCAACTGTACATAATTAGGCATTAAAACACGAGTGTGTTTTATGAAACGAGCCGAAGGCGAGTTTCATAATAAGGTCACACGAGGATGCCAAAGGCGGGCATGGACTGATAATTTTTTTTTCAATCTTAACAGGGCACCGGCCCCGTGGGAATTGTTATTACAAATTTACAATACTTGTGATATTATCGTAAATTTCATAATTATTTAGACTTGTTTTCAATATTCATCAATACCCACGTGATACGTATTGTGATATGTGCAGACCACGTGCTATTAATCACCGTGTAACCTACATGCACAAATGAGATCGTTTCAGCGGCAACATTCTGTTATTTTGTTATTTTCGTGGACTCGTAGAAAAAGTATTGTATACAATAGTTATATAATTAGCTTTTTGAGTCTCGAACCTTACTTAGACCACTCGGCAAGCCTCGTGGTCTAAACGCGGTTCTCGACTAAAAAAGCATTCATTATATAACGATTGTATAAAATACTATTTTTTCATCAAATTACAGCGTTCTATTTTTGAATGATATTTCGATTCTCCGCGCAGTTGTACAATAAAATATTATATTACTCCATAGAGCATAGACTTTTAGTTCAGCTTAAAATGTATAATATTGTACAATGGTCTATGAAGTTCTAATTGTAATATTGTAGTCGACGAGTATAAAAACATTTTAGGACCCAGTACTTCAACAGAAATGAGCCAGTGTACGGCAGCTACTGCTTCACTTCAAGAAGTATAGGTGTTACTAGCTGGAGCACACAAATCACTGCACCCCTGCAACTACATCTGCACGAGGCCATCCATAAGGCGGGTGACAGGAGCCTATGGAGGAGTCTGGTCAGCAAGAATAGGACATGATGTCATGATCCTCAGCATTTGAGATGATTTACTTACATTTGCTTTGTTCAGGGTAATGATATTTTCAGTTGATGAACCTGGTTCCTTAAGCGGATAGTGATTGTTGTTTTTATTGTGCTAAATTGTGAAGTTTGCTTGTTTATTATATTTTGTGAGACTGTTATATTTTATTTACAAATAAAGAAATTTAAAACAACAAATACAACTAATTTAAAATTAAATTAAAGTAGGCACAAAAACTTTATTAAAGTAATTTTATGATAATGAATTTATTTTTTCTCACCTGATGCTATGTACTTGTACCTGATACATTATAAGTACCTAAAGGATGGATAGGTACTTTAACTATTCACAAGTCATCAGAAAGAAGTTTTATGCTGGTTCGGAAATAACAAATTCTCATAATAATAAAAGTAGTTTTTTCAACATAAGATGTCCGCGAAGATAATGCAGCTTTGGCACCTCGGGCGCCAGTCAAATTATATTTATCAGAGATTTGCAAAAACTTCATCATCATGATTGTCTCTACACGACGCAAGTTTCTGCGGTCAGCTTTCACAAATCCTTCAGAGTTTCTCATGTTCGTGTCGTTACGATGAAAAGCGCAGGTAAAGTAATTCGAAGGATGGGATTGCAGAATCGTTCTTTATGAGATTGTCCAAGGGGGTGCCAAGTCGTCGTGTAAGAAAGCAGTCCGGGGTCCGTAAGAAAGCGAGAGTCGTTGAAAATCAAAATAATCCAAGGAAATACGAGATTGAAAGCAATCAATCAATCTTTGTAAATTATGGCCCCATAATATTCAAAACGAATTAATGAACTGTCAAGAGTGTCAAGTGTCAACTCAACTGTCATTTATAGTTATAAAAAATGTCAGACGTAAAGCCGGAAAATATCGTTTTTTTATAATGGCAACATTAGAACCTTTAAGTGACGTAATTTCCTGTTAAACATATTTTACTACTTTATCCAAAAAATACTGTAAAAAAATCCAAAAAAATGTTTTTTGTGTTCTACAAACGTTTTCCTCGAAATGGTTTTCGATTTAGCAAAATTAATTTTTTTGAAATGTTGTCAATTGTAGTTGGAAGACGCATATATCGGATGTCATGTGGACGGTGTCTGTGTTAAGGCGTTATACTGAGAAATTTAGATAGGTACTTTGAAACGCTGTTCTGCCCAGACGAGGAAACAATAGGGACTGATTGTCAGATAAATAATACTTGACTATATGATTGTGGTACTGACAACACAGCCGAAACATGATTTCTTAAAATTTTCTCGATAGATAATAAATCCAAAGTTGAGTCTATATTTTCCTTTTTTACTCAGCCTACTAAAACAACACATTATTTGGCTGCGCCAGTATTAATTTTGTTTCATACTCTTTATTTATTATACTTATGCAAACTTTTTACACGCATACATTACTCATGGCAATCTACACGTCATCCACCACATATTTAAAAAAAATAACAAAAAAAGTCAGTGTGCGACAAAATATCTAACACGCGCGTGTGATTCAATCTCAAGAATAATTATAGTACATTTTAATCGCTAAAAAACTATTAGTGAACGAGCTCGGAGTGTAATATCCAAGTGTTTTAACTTATATGTGAAAAAACTCAAGTTGGAGTGGTCTGCTGATCTACTGAAAGGTATTGTGCCCCTCCAAGCTTTAACGAGCCGGATACTACCGCAAAACAAATAAACTCGCAATCGCTCATTTTCTCATCAACTCACTCACCTCAAAATACACAATTATAATTTTTACGCTCATTTATGTAATTTATTTCTTTCAAACGCACCGCCATTATATTAACTTTTCTTTGCTCGCAACGCTCGCAATCGCTCTCATATTGTATTATTTCGCAGGAAATAAGTGTTAAAACTCAATTATTGTACCCATTAGTCAATTTAGTTTATATTTCTGGTAGATCGTTCGAATTTCGCTAAATAATTTTAAATTAATTTTCCCTGTTTGAACGTCAAGAATTTCATTTATCGACCCGCCATTTATTTTCAAATCGCGCTGTCACAATTTTATTTTGACATCACATGAATTTTCAAATATCGTTTATAAAAATAATAGCGCATACTAATAATTATTTCATCTACCAAAATGGGTGGGAACGATAAACACGAAAGTGAAAGTTCATGTGAAGGCAACGTCAGCATGATATCTTTTTTGGAGCAGAAAAAATAATGTTTGTTCCAAATAATTCAGGAAGTTTATAAATTGAGTCTAAAGGTCTCAGATGATGTAACACGCACACAGTTTCTAGCTAGGGCTCAATCGGATCAAATCCAATACCTGATTAGTTGTCTCTCCGGCAAAGCACTCAATGTATGTTCCGGAATCACTGCTACCTCAGACAATTATGATATTATATGGAAAGCTCTTCTAGCAAAATATGAAGATGTTAGGGTGCAAGCTTCTATGTATATAGATCAAATGTTACAACAAAAGTCTGGGCAGTCAGAGCTTAAGAACATAGACTCCTTCTGTAAAAATTCTGATATACATAATTTTAATACTAGAAATAAAAATAAAATTGCCACTAAAAAATTTCGTGTCCGTAAAGTATACAAATCTTTTGTAGGTCAATGTGTCCGTTTTTATAATAAGTTACCTGATGAAGTTTTGAATTTACCTTTTCCAGCTCTTAAAAAGTACTTGAAAAAATCATTGATGTCGAAGGCTTATTACAGGGTTGAGGACTATCTAACAGACAGAAAAGCATGGCCCAAACCAGATACTTAAATAGAGTAAAGATTCATATATTGTATATTTTTTAATTTTATCTAGTTGACACAGTTCTTGCAAGAAAACATATCAAAAGATTTATAACTAAATTTATAGTCTAAAGGATTCCATTTTTTTTTTTTTACCTAAATAGAATTTGATAATGCTTAGGTATACAGTTTCGAAATGTTTTCTTGCAGAATTACACACTGTACATAATTGGTTTTTTTCCTCATTTTATTCTTTGTTTTTGTGTTGCTTTATATAGATACTTAGATTTCTTGATCTTAAGTAGGTTAAGTATTATCATTTATCATTGTAATAAGCATATTTTTGTGAGAAAATGGCTGACTGTCGAGTTTCTTTCGGCGTTTCTTCTCGGCAGTGGCCTCTACAAACGCTACAGGGTTTGACTTGTAAAAGTGCCATTGCGGCCTACTTACAGAATAAAGTTCATTTTATTCATTTTATTTTTTTATTCAGTTGATACTATGCTTGATAATTTTTGCTCCGCTGAAGCAGCGTTGCAACGCTTGAAGATTGATAACTTGTCAGACTTCATTATGACTCACATTGCTTTAAGCAGGCTAGAAAAACCTATGCTTGACTTATTTGAACAAGCTCATAGACATGTGGATATTCCCAAATTTAATGACTTGAAAAAGTTCTTAACTGAACAGAGTAAACTCCAAGCACTCCAAGCACTGCACGCGCCCTCACGCTCTCAACCTATTAATACACGCACTCAATTTACTAAACCCGCGCCGCAAGATAACAAAACTAAGACGTTTTGCACTCGAAGTTACCGCACCCCAACCTCAGACTTCCTATAAGTCTGACAGATCTGACACTAGCTCTCAGTCTCGACCATGCAAAGTCTGTAACTCTCAACAAGCGCATCCTCAGTTCAAATGTGAATATTTTCTGACTCAAACTCCGCAAAAGCGAAACGAGATAGTACGTCAACACACATTTTGCATCAATTGTTTAGGTTTTCACCATATAAGTGTGTGTAAATCATCCAACAGATGCTCGATTTGCAATCGTAAGCACCACTCACTACTGCATTTCGTTATTTCTTCAAATGCATCTCAATTCCCGCGATATGATAACACTGATAACACGAGTTCGATTCGTACCCCGAACGCGATTGCGCCGCCGCCGCCGTCAACGCACCCCTCTCACTCGCACTCGCCGTCGCCGTGCTCGCCTTCGACGAGTACTGCTCGCACATCTAGCGGACCGCCGCCAGTGCTGCCACCCTCTATGCCGCGCTCTCACGCAAGTAACGATAATAACTTTGCAATGTCTTAACTATTCCCGCGCGCAATTCAAACTCTGATACGACAGTATTATTACCAACGGCGACTGTTAACGTATACATTACGATAACAAGACAAGTCTTATGCATTTATTCAGTGTTGCCAGAACGTGCTTTTTTGGACACGAACGTGCTTTTTACGTGCGCTCTCCAAAAACGTGCTTAAACCGTGCTTTTTTAATTAATGAAGACTATCACCAAATTTCAAGTTCATGGGTCAACGGGAAAAAAAAATAATCTTATGAACAAAATTTTGTGACAGATGACGGACGCGTGAGTGACAACATTACAATAGGATTCATGTTGGACCCTTCGGGTACGGAACCCTAAAAACGCGCTTTTTATCATGCTATGGCAACTTAGAAGAAAAGAAATGGAACGCTTAGATTGAGCTGCAATCTATATATTGGCGACAAAATAACGAGCTCTTCAGCTCTGAGTACTGCTTGTCTTCTTTTCCAAGCCAAGGACTTCGTCGTTTTTACTCATGCTGTTAGATGTCAGTACCTACTGCACACAGTTATGTTTAGGTAATGTATACATTGTAACAACTGTAACAAGTGACACAAACTTGTCTACTATGTATACATTTACTTGTCTATGCCTTAATTTCGATAACGTATTTGCTACCTAAATTTATGGTCCTAGGAGTTTTTTCCTGTTTAGTTCCTAATCGTTCCAATTTACACAAAATATTTTCATTTTAGGTAATGTACACAATTATGTGATAACAACATCGAGCTAATTGAGCCTCATCAATAGTTCATGCAAATAGAAAATTGATTAGAGTGCTAGTTAAATACCCCATAGACATGGATAAATATATGTTGTCAGCCTCTCTTATGTTATAAGTTACGAGCAAAATTTTATGGACTATGAGTGTATATCAGCTTAAATTTGAGAGTAACGGAACGTTTATATTATACGTTGACATCTTTCATCTTTTGACAATTTTCAAAATAAAACTTCAAATACATTATAAAACTGTTACTGACAAATCCATTTAATTTAATTTAAAATAGTTGTAACTTTATTTTACTAAACGGTTAAAACTCACGTATTAATAACATGTCTCGCGAAAGTTTAAATTCAATTAAAATAGTTGTGTTTTCATTTAAATGCCACCATATTCGAAATAAAAAACATTGTAGTGTAATACGCATAGTTTGAGAATGTGATAGTGAGCCAGGACTTGTAATCCAGGAATCCCTAATACCTATGTCATTCAGGACACAGGACAGGAATTGTTGCGTTGTGTACGGTAGCCATTTTGTAAGGGTGGACACGGAAAAGGTAATTATAATTATTTGTATTTGAGTAATTGATATGTTATAATAATTGAATTTAAACTTTCGTGAGACATGTTATAACGTAACGTGACGTGTTTCGTGAGACGTGTTGTGTGTGTGTTCGCAGACGCACTCATCCTGATGAAGAACTCCCGAAGAGTTCGAAACATGTCGCCCGAAGTGACAATTAATACGTGAGTTTTAACCGTTTAGTAAAATAAAGTTGTTATAATAATAATATGCCTTATTGTGCACCACAAAGTAATAACATAACAAAAAACTTAAACGAAGCAAATAAGTTATAATAGATTAATAGGTAATAAGTAAATTCTTTCATTTTTGGAATTTATTTTCCTTTCACAATTGCATGAACCCCTTACACAGATTTCCAAGTCCTAACCTAAAGATTCAAACAGGTTAAGAGCTGGGAAGCTCAGTTGCGGATTTGATTTTGAAGAGCAGACATCACAGCACAAACAGGAGGGTTATAGAATGCATTTTACTGAAGTATACCACTACCCAGAAAATATGCTTGCGAGGTATTTATTTATTTTATTGATTAGATGTGTTGATATTAAAGTGGACTGTGGGACGGAAACATAAAAGCATAGGTACAATTTTGACCACAGTCATATTCTCGGAGGGATATGGAGGAGTGCCTACTAAAAAAGAAAAAGATACAAGCGAATTGTTATCACTTGAAGGGTTTGAGCAACAACTCGAGTAAAATATTGCAGCCAAAATAACAGCAAAACTATGTCTGTTTGTACTTTGTACTAATTTGATGTTACAGTATGGTCGCCAGAGTTCCCAATTATGCGCTGCGTTGAGAGAATCTGCATTTTTCTTTTTGTGTAATTGTAGTGAATCCTCAATTCACTTCGGGGTTGGCAACGCGCTTGTAATTCTTCGGGAGTTGCAAGCGTCAATATCTTATGATATCTGCTTACCGTTAGACAGGTTGCGTATACGAGGGGTGATCCAAAAGTAATGATAATGAAATACTTTCAGTGGCCGAAAAAAGCAAAAAGAGGTTTTATTTTTTAAGGCAGTTCTTGGCCAGTAAATTAAAAAAATATATGTAAAAAAATTGATATCTGTCACTGAAATAAATTTATTTATTCGTGAGTTGTCGGAATAAATGCGTGGAAATGAAAAAATCTGAAGTGAGAGCCGTTATTAAGTACTTCTGTTTGAAAAAAAAGGGTACTAAAGATATACATGTTGAATTGGTGGGAACATTAGGGGACTCTGCTCCTCCGTATTCTACAGTTGCACACTGGTGCAAGGAGTTTAACTTGGGTAGAACATCTTGTAAAGACGAACACCGCGAGGGCTGGCCTTCCATCGTCCGCACTGAGAAGAATGTCAAAAAAATAGAAGATTTAGTTTAACTGATAGAAGAGTGACAATCAGACATTTAAATGAGGTCACAGGGATCTCGTATGGCAGCATTCAAAGAATCTTAACCCAAGAATTGCACATGAATAAAGTATCCGCTCGTTGGGTGCCTAGAATGTTCCACCCAGACAACAACGGACCTCCTCATAAGGCCAGGTGTTGCAATCGCTGCAATCCGGGATGCGGGTTTCGAATTGGTGGAACACCCCCCTATTCGCCAGACCTAACCCCCAGCTACTTTTATCTGTTTCCACGGCTGAAGGAAAATCTCCGAGTCAACATTTTTTTGAATGACAGTTAGGTTATGGCCGCTCCAAACAAAGATTTTTTTTTAAATGGAATTCGTAGTCTGGAGAAAAGATGGCATAGGTGTGTAGACTTCTTAGGAGACTACGTTAAGAAATAAATTTAGTTTTACATACTCGTTATCATTACTTTTGGATCACCCCTCGTACTTATAATATGTTGATTTGTTTGTTTCCAGCTCATTAAATATAAGGGCCTCGGCTGTGAGTACAATTTTGTACCTTTTGGCATCGAAAACTCGAGGTCCATGGGGTCCCAGCGCACACAAGTTATTTACTGAAATCGTGAAGTGTTTGAAGTAACTGGACCGACGAACCTGGTGACTTCCTCATACAACCTATACCTATCGGCATTTTTTTTATATGTGCGGGCCACCTGATGGTAAGCGAACTCCAAAGGACTCAACGCGCGCCTTCATTGCCACATAGCGAGAAAATATAGATACCATGCCTCAAGAGGCCTGTTGTAGATTCAAGTTAGTTTTGATTTTATTTATGCCATGTATGTTATTTTTAATAGGTGGTTTTTTTTTTAATAATAATAACACACATAAAGAAGGAAATGAAGTTTCACTTGATTTTTTATTTAATATTGATAATATATTATTCTATTTTTAAGGACTTATTCCAATTCTATCCTATTTTAATCTCCAATATGGACTAGTGTGTCATATCTTAGAAGTTACGTAGAGAAATAAGTTTCTAAACATGTACGCAATGAATTTCATAATCGCGTTTAGAAACTTATTTCTACGTAACTTCTAAGATGTGTCAAACTAATTGAATGAATGTTTTGTATGTGTATATATTACCTACTATGCATGTGTGTGTGCGTGTGTAAAACAGTATACACATCACGAGGGATAGATGGCAGCACAATCTACCAGTTTCCTAAAACGGAAGAGTTACCAGTCTATACTTTAGTATATATATTGTAGTCTTTGCTTTTTATTCCAAAAACGTGCTTATTTGGACACCCGACCGTACTTTTTGACGGAAGTGCTCTGGCAACACTGGTTTATTTCTCGACACAGGTTCAATGATGGTTCAATGAGCAGTTTTGTGACCAAATCTTGCTGTGAACGTTTAAATTTAAAGGTAACGCCCGCGCCCTCTACCGTCAAAGGTATCGGTCAAATTGAAAATCAATGTCTCGGTACAACGCAATTTAAAGTACACTCTCGCTTTGACTCGCGCTGTGTCTATACAGTTTGCGCTCGAGTTATAGACACAATCACGGACTTTTTACCCAACGCTGAAATAGATAGAACAGAATTAGTTCATTTGCAACATTTACCGATGGCCGATGACAATTTTTACTCACCAGGTGAAATAGACTGTTTGATTGGTAACGAATTATTCCCACTTTTACTCGGATCAAATAAATCGACCTCGCCGAACTCTTCGGTCGTAGGTATCGAAACTACTCTTGGATATGTCGCCATGGGCAAGGCCCAATGTGTTCCGCGCCCGCTTACCGCTTGTTGCTCCACTCGCGACGAACTCGCTACTCTCGCACACAGCTGTGACAAGACGTTCTTTTGTCATACGCAAGATAACACGCTCAATGAATTAACGCAACGATTTTGGGAAATAGAAAATGTCCCTGATAAGAAACATCTCAGCCCTGGTGATGAGGCTTGTGAACAAATATTTCAATCAACTTATACACGCGATGACACCGGCAGATACATGGTTAGTCTCCCGTTCAAACACTGGCCTGCTGAATTAGGCTCTTGGGCCCTACACGCACTTGGCCGGTTTTAAAATAACATTCAGGTATCGGTTGCCAGTTCTGATTACGATATTTCCGCAACCGTGCAAAATAGTAGTTTATGCAACTGGCACATAATGACCCCTCAAACGAGTGTGTTTTATGAAACGAGCCGAAGGCGAGTTTCATAATAAGGTCACACGAGTGTTTTAATGCCTAATTATGTACAGTTGCATACATTACTTCTGTCATAATTTTTTAGGCAGAGCTATATTGATATTTATATATTTAGAATCTGCATAAAACGAGCTTTCTTATAGTATTTATTTTATTATTTAAATCAACTTTTTACATCCAATATCAGAGCGCGAATCAAAAAGTAAAAATTAAAAATGTATAAATTTGCTATTTTAGTCAGAAAATTGTTCCAAAATAGTAAAATGTACTATCAGAAATGATGTCGGTGTATTCCTTTTATACGAAAACGATACCAAACTTGCCTTAGTAGATATAAGAAAGGAGTCAGCTTAGTTTGAAATGCACAGGTCGGCTGCTATGTTTGGACCCCCCCGCCCCCCCCATTTCTTACCACGTGAAAAATCCGGGGGGCTCTACTTCGTACATGCATCTTTAGACTATAGATATCAATCCTGCCAAAGGAAATCTTTTGTTCATTAAACGCCGTATTTTCCCTTTTCTTGTTCCGTACAGATGCCACTATTATGGCCGTAGAACCTCAGAATATATACTACCAGACTTGATAAATAAACTATCCAAAGAATGTAAGAGTAACATAACACCCACAAATATTAGAAATATACTTAAGAAAGATATGTTAAATAAGAACTGTATTTTCTATTTAAGTACCTTTATAATATCAAAATTGTTTTTACGTTGCTGTATTCGTGTAAAATTCGTCAATCTATGCGTGCAAAGTTAAAACGGCCATTTTATTTTTGAGCTCGTAGATCGGAGATGTACAGCGCTAGTGGACCTGTTAAATTTTAGTAAAGCACCCATAATGTGACGCTAGTTTCTTTCGCAGGATGGTATGAAATGAAAGCCATCCGTGCGAGCCTTCGCAACATCGTAGACGCGCTGCAGACGCTACGCTGCCCCCAAATAGCGCTCTAACTCCATTGTCATACTGTGTTATATTGGACCCGCAGAGCATTGCACGATATTTGGTTATACCTGACCCATAGGCGACCCGCGTACTAATAAAACGTAGGTACGTCTATGTAAGTACATAGACGTGCAGTACGCTTTTTTATTTATCGAAAAATAGTAGATTGTTAAGCAAGGGTTGAAAGCCACCCATGCCAGATGAGATATCGAACGCGCACGAAGGGCTCCGTACCATTGAGTCCGACTCGCACTTGCCCGGTTTTTTAGTATTTGTTGTTATAGCGGCAATATTATAGCGGCGGCTTAGTTAAAATTATAATAATTAAGTTGAATTTATTTATTTATTTTATTCATTACACGGGACACCAGTTGACATAAGGTTACAATTGTCTTTGGTATAGTTAATATTACAGGGGGCTTATGTACCCCAATTACAGGTGAACACATCATTTTACAATCGATACCAACCACCCCCACCCTTTGGTATTTGAACCAGAATCATTGTTTGTTTTTATTCAAAATAGGTTTGCGCTTGACCACAAATCACCTGATGGTAAGCGATATTGCGGTCTAGGATGGAACGCGCTTAACTAGTAAATACCGATACACTCTCGCCTTGAAGACCAAAAGGTGTAGTTCACAGGGAACAAGGAATCCGGCAAGGAGTTCCACAGCTTGGCTGTTCTCACGATAAAAGCGGAAGCAAAACGCTTCGTGCGAGTTTTCGGAACTGCCACCGTAAAACGGTGTCGCCTTGCCGTATCCCTGCTCGTCCGATGGTAGAAAGGGGCGGGAGGAATTACGGCGCTACACTGAGAAATTTGGAGACTTTGAAACGCTGTCCTGCCCAGGCTAGCAAACAGTAGGGGCTGATTTTCAGATATATGATTCTTGACTATATGATTGTGGTACTGACAATAGCGAAACATGATTGCTTAAAATTTTCTCGATAGAAAATAATTCCAAAGTCGAGTTTATATTTTCCTTTTTTTCCTCAGCCTACTAAAACAACGCATTATTAAAAGACACGATTAAGTTAATATGATGGTATTTTACCTCATCTAGGTAGCTAGGTACTGACAAGAGGAAATTTAATAAACCTGCACACAGTCAGATATTTAACGAGATTTGTCTAGAAAGCCATTCTCGGAGAGGGATGCATCCCGTTTTGTCGTGAACGTAAAACAAAGGGTGTCTCTTTCAATCGATATATCGCCTTAAGTTGTGTAATTCCTCAGCACACTCCCCGAAATGCAACCGGAATCGTATTTATTAATTGACGTTTCATATTAACCCTTTGACCGCCAAGAACCTATAAAGTGGTTGTGTGTCGTCGTGCCCACCACGCCACAACCACTTAAAAGGTCGGAGTGAAGGTGTACTTGATCATGAATAAAATCATTTATGAACTGTTTTAATTTGCTTTTATTGATTTAGACATTACACCAATTAGGATTGTTCATTATTTTTAACCCCCATTTTTAATTTTTTTTCGAAAATATAGAGTATTTTACAAAACCAATTTGAATATTTTAGAAATTCATGGCTCTGTTTATTTTTTAAAATTTATTAAAAATATAAGATACGACTTCTCGTAAGTTAGATCTCAGTGGATGAATCGATATAAAGCACAAGCCACAAGCACAATAAAGACACAAAAATAGTTGTCAATGTCAGTTAGATCAATAATAATATAAACAAAACTAATAAATAAAACATTTTAACCTGAAATACTTATGTGAGAATACTGTTCAACAAAATAACGAGTAAACTTTGTATGGTCTTTTTATTTGTACTTACGTCAAAGTGATCCTCGCAGCAGTATTATATATAAGTAACACTGAAAATACCCCATATTGACTTCACGACACCACGTTTTACGTAAGTCTTCCCGGATTTAAGCTATTTTTATAATCATTTTCACACGGAGGAACAAAACATTTCATATATTTTTTTCCATATTTTAAGTGATTTTGACGAATTAAACAAATTAAATTTAAACACCACAGATCCAAACTATTTTAATGACCGTAGATTACACGTATATGTATTGAAATATAAATAAATAAATAAATAAATATTTGTGGACAACCTTACACAAATCAACCTAGTCCCAGACTAAGCAAACGATATACATACTTATATAGATAAATAAATACTTAAATACATAGAAGACATCCAAGACCCAAGAACAAATATTCGTGCTCATCACACAAATAAATGCCCCGGCCGGGAATCGAACCCGGGACCTCCAGCTTTGCAGGCAGGGTCACTGCCAACTAAGCTAAAGCGGTATCTCTAGTCATTGATTATTTTGTCGAAGTAATTGCCTGAAATTGGTTCAAAATCTCATATCTCGAAATGGATTTCGAATTAGCACCTTTGAAAAAAAAAATGAACTATCCTAATTCAACAGTGGTTGGCGTAGTGGGCACGACGACACACTATCGCTTTGGCGGTCAAAGGGTTAAACAAATATTGCACCAATGTCGGCAACTCGATGAAAGACATTTGGATAACATTATTATTTTTTTAAATGAAATCCGCATCATTTCTTTACTGTAGATATAATTAACAAAGATATATATTGAATAATACGTTTTTTATTTAACATTGAAATTATAAATCTACCGCCAGACACCCTGTATTAGCGGGCAAACACAAAATATCCGATTTCCTCTCAATTACGATATAGGTACTTTGTATAACAATTAAAATGACAATATATTTAGTAATTCTAACTGTTATACAAAGTACTCTTGGATACATGCATTGCACAACAGTGCCTCATATATGGACAGTCGAGCCTGTCCGCTATCGATTGCAGGATGGGGTTGGGCTGGCCCTTCCCCATCCTTAACGCATTCACTGCCACCCTCTTTTGCTGGACATTCGGCAGGTGCCGCATTTCCTTTTATCTTGAATAACACTACAAGCTGAATAATAAGCAATTATATATTAAGTAGAATAAACAAATTCCTACTCAAATGCACTATGGCTAAAAAAGCTTTTAATACTAAAAAATACCTATTTAAAGCCAGAATATCCGGCCAAATCAGGAAAAGGCTTATAAAAGTGTACATCTGGAGCATAGCATTATACGGGTGCGAAACGTGGACAATGACACAGAGGGACAGAGAACGACTTGAAGCCTTTGAAATATGGTGCTGGCAGCGGATGGAGACGATCAGTTGGACCGAGAGAAAATCTAACGAGGAAGTTCTCAACATTGTGCAGGAAAGGAGGTCCCTGTTGCAGACTATTGAGAACAGAAGAGGAAAGATGTTTGGGCACCAGGGGACCGATTTTTGAGTGTCGAACGCTCGACTTTACACTCGACATCTGTCAAAACATCATGGTTTTTTGACAGTTCTCGAATGGAAAGTCGAGCGTTCGACACTCAAAAATCGGCCCCCTGTTACGACACGACGAATTCATAAAGCTTATTGTGGAAGGGAAGGTAGAAGGAAGGCGGAAGAGAGGGAGACCAAGAAGAACGTACATGGACCAACTTAAGGAAAAAGTAAACGTCGTGTCGTATCAGGCGGTCAAACGAAAGGCTCAAGAAAGAGATACATGGAAATTGCTCCACCGACAAGAGCTTGGCTCTTAAATTGATGATGATGACTCAAATGCACACTTCTCGTCTGCTTCCGAATATTTTAACACCACCAGGCCGTCTATGATGGTTTATCATTTGCCGTTTGTCATTTATCATTAATCGTTTATCACTATCGTATTTTTATCGTATGCTATAATATGGTTATGTCGTGCTGTCTATTGTCGCGTCGATTAAATTACATTTAGTCCTTTATCCAAGGGAAACGTCATCCAACGAATATGGCCGATGGATTTTGTCATCATTTAGTATTTTAAATACGAAATACGCAACAATCCGAATTATGGCGATATATGTTGTCGAGTCAAAACTCTTATTTTTTCACGAACTTTTATTTAAGATTTAAACTCAGATAATTTTATCGTCGTCCTTAGGGGGTGACGATAAGCTATATCGTATGGAAAAAACCTTGGTTTTTGAACATAAAACGAGCATTTGATTTTTAAGTGATTAAATTAATTTAACACGGCTATTTCTGTAGGTTATGTAGGTTGGCTACAGTTGAGGGCAAATGACATTATTAAATAAAAACTTGTGTGGAATATCAATTGTACATATAAGTAGTCAGTAGCTTTACGATGAAGGAAAAGGTCGTGAGGAAACTGGTGTAATCCCAACAAGGTCTAATTTTTTATCTGAGCTAGAAGGTCAGATGGCGGTTCATCATCACCATATGAGCCGAAAGACTGCCACTACTGGACATAGGCCTCCCCCAAAGAATGCCACAATGAACGATTCTGCGCCGCCCGCATGCAGCGGACTCCCACTCAAGTGACAAGCCTAATCGATAAGGTCTAGTTTCCCCTGTGTTGCAAGGTCAGATAGCAGTTGCTTCCGTAAAAAAAACTAGTGCCTACACGAAATCTTTGGACTAGGTAGCGGATTCCGAACATCCTTCTAGATGCTACTGTACTGGGATAGCGCTTGGAGGAGGATTTACAGTTAGCTTTTCGTGAGGAAACCTCCACACAGCACATCTACGAAGATTTTCAAAGGAGTGTGTGAAGCCACCAATCCTCATTGGGCCTCTTTGTTGTATTTAATTTAGCCGCTACTACACTTCGCTATGGGTGTGCAAATGTTCGTGTTACATCTTTTTCTACAATATCGCAAAAGAAAGGGAGGCGGATACGCAACGCGAACACGCGTAGCGAAGTATAGTAGCGCCATAATGTTATTGTTTTCACTTCACGTTTATCATAGACTAGCTGTTGCCCGCAACTTCGTCTGCGTAGAGCTCGGTTTTTAGTTAAAACATCTTAATATCCAGGAAAGGGTATAATAATTGTGGTACTTTTACCCGGTGAGACCAAATTATTAATATGCTGTACAGATATAAATCGGTCAACCCAAATTCTCAACCCCTCTAAAAATCCCTTTAGGTACCTACTTATCGGTTAAAAACTCTCATTTACTTAGGCTATTTTTTGTGTGAGTTGACACGTATCTTGTCGTTTTCTCTTCGTTACTGTACGTATTTAATTATGGACCTGTAGAAATTTCGTTTCAAACATCTATCCAAATCCACAAATCCTGAAATCATTTAAACAGTCTTTTTGTGAAATGAAAGTCTCTCAATTAAAATAATGTTGCTCCCCATACAAACTTTGAACCCCTTTTTAACCCATTGAGGGGATGAATTAAAAAAAACGCCGAAATTTGTTTTGTTGTATTTAAACAGAGACTCTGTAAAAAATTTGAAGTCTCTCTGTTAAAAAAGTTGTTGCTCCCCATACAAACTTTGAACCCCTTTTTAACCCCTTGAGGGGATGAATTAAAAAAAAACGCTGAAATTAGTTTTGTAGTATTTAATACTGTAAGAAATTTTAAGTCCTGCACTCAAAAAATTTTTGCTTCCAATATAAACTTTGAACCCCTTTTTAACCCCTTTAGGGGTTGAATTTCAAAAAACTCAGAAATGAGTTTTGTTTTATTTAAACAGAGAATCTCTGTAAGAAATTTGAAGAAACTCACTTAAAAAAAATTTGCTCCCCATACAAACTTTGAACCCCTTTTTATCCCCTTTCGGGGATGAATTTCAAAGAACGCTGAAATCACTTTTTTTTTATTATTATAAGAAACTTTCATACAAAGTTTGGAGACTATCACTATAAAAAAAAATTGCTCCCCATACAAACTTTGAACCCCTTTTAACCCCTTTAGGGGATGAATTTTAAAAAACGCTGAAATTACTTTTTTTCCATTATTATAAGGAACTTTTACACAAAGTTTGAAGACTCTCACTTTAAAAAAAAATTGCTCCCCATACAATATTTCACCCCCATTTTCAACCCTATAGGAGACGAAAATTTTGAAAACGCAGATACAACTTTCATTGTCTTATTTTAAGGAGTCTTTGTACAAAGTTTCAAGTCTGGACCTTAAAAAAATTATTGCCCCCCATACAAACTTTGCACCCCTGTTTTACCCCCTTAGGGGTGGAATTTCCAAAAATCCCGTCTTATCCCTTGCCTCCGTTATATAACCTAACTATAGTGTAAATTTCAAATTTCTAGGACCGGCAGTTTCGGCGGGGCAGTGATTAATCAGTCACCCATCAACTTTATATATATAGATAACACACAATAAGTACAAGAAAGGAACAACACCACAGCAAATGCCACACTAACCGTATATTATAAAAACCGGCCAAGTGCGTGTCGGGCCACGCGCAAGGTAGGGTTCCGTAGTCGTCCACCCGTTACATTATGTGGACTAAAAAGTTCGCAAACTTATATTTACTATGTTTTTGACAGAATTAACAACATTATCCAAGATATCAATGGAAATTGTTCGAAAGTTTGCTTTTGCAAAGTACATTTCTGAAGTTCGACTATTACTCGTTAATTAATAATGTCTACTTAGCTGTGATAGTTTTCCTTTTAAATTCATCGTATATACTACTGCCATGATTTTTTTCACATGCCTAGGAGCCCCGTTTAGCTGGCAGGGGGGGGGGGGGGGACACTTGACCATAACGAAAATTATCACTTCAAAGCTTAATATCACGCCAACCGATTCTTGAATCAAGAAATACTCTTAGAAACCTTATAATATTTTTAAAAGAGCTATCCAACGATACCCCACATGATCGGGTTTGGAAGAAAAAAAAATTGCACCACCACTTTACATGTAGGGGAGGTACCCTAAAAAAAATTTTTTTTCAAGATTTTATTCTACCGTTTTGTCGGCGTCATCAATATCTATACTCGTGCCAAATAACAGCTTTGTAGTACTAACGGTTACTGAGAAAAACGGGGGTCGGACGGACGGACGGACGGACGGACGGACGGACATGGCGAAACTATAAGGGTTCCTTGTTTACTACGGAACCCTAATAAAAAGTCACTTAAGTGTGCTAAGCACCAGGCATTGCTAAACCTTCTTAGTTTGGTGGCATAGGTAATAAAAAGACCGCCTAATGAAAAGCATGCATTCATTCAGTATAAAATTTAATATTTCTTTTAGTTTGTAGTTAGGTTTTAGACTTATTTGAGTATTTTTTTTAATGTTTTTTTTTCCTTTTGTTCATTTATATTTAATTAATTTGTATTTTATTTTAAACATGGATGAAATACCCTAGAAGTTGAACTTTTTGAAGGATGACGTTGTCGTTGATGAAGTTACCTAACGACATTTAATCGTTTTCTTATTTTTATCGTGTGTCAGAACAGAAGCATGTTCGGGAAGACGATATAAATGGGATATCGATAGTAAGAAATGAACGATAAATGATAAACATAGCCCCCGATGACACGTTGCACTTTTACTTACGTACTCTGTCAAAATCCTAATAATATTATAAACGTGAAAGTTTGTGCGGATGGATGTATGTATGTACATTCCGCTTAGTCTCAAAAACTACTGAACTGTTTTTTTATATAGAACGACGGTGGCAAACAAGCGTGCGGTCCACCTGATGGTAAGCCGACACCGCAGCCTATAGACGCCTGTAGAAGTTCAATTAAACTTTCCAGTATTATAGCTTAGACATCAGAATAGGACATAGGCTATAATTTATTTCAAAATTCATCCCCTTAGGGGGTCAAAAGGGGGAGCTAATTTGATATGGAGAACAAAATTATCTTTAAGATAGAAACTTATAACTTACCTACCTACTAGACTAAGCATAGAAATAAATAAAATAAAATAAATAAATAAATAAATATTTGTGGACAATCTTACACAAATCAGCCTAGTCCCAAACTAAGCAAAGCTTGTACTATGGGTACTAAGCAACGATATACATACTTATATAGATAAATAAATACTTAAATACATAGAAAACATCCAAGACCCAAGAACAAATATTCGTGCTCATCACACAAATAAATGCCCCGGCCGGGATTCGAACCCGGGACCTCCAGCTTCGTAGGCAGGGTCACTACCAACTAAGCTAAAGCGGTCGTCAAATGAAAAAAAAAACCGGCCAAGTGCGAGTCGGACTCGCGCATGAAGGGTTCCGTACCATTATCTATAAAACGGCAAAAAAAACACGTTTGTTGTATGGGAGTCCCCCTTAAATATAAATGTTATTGTTTTTTAGTATTTGTTGCTAACCGGCAACTGAATAAAAGGTTAAGATGGTTACTCTTTCTTACACACAAACACACTTTGTTTGGTTTAATACTTACTCCTACAACTGAAGTTTGCCGGAATATCCTCTCGTAGAGCTTTAACTTTTAGTTCAAGGACCGTATAGGTTACCTGAAGGATGGGATCGGACTGACAATTGAAACAACTCAATAAGCACTATATTCTATTCAACGACCCGCGCTCACATGGCGGCCTCGGGTACCGCTCACACAAAATACCTTAAGGTTACACTTATCTAAGGGACCGGCGCCGGCTTGAACGGAACGCGCGGAAACGCGAGACGTCAGCGCGACGCGTTAAAGTCTTTGTAAAACGACCCTGGCCAGGTATTTGGAACGGACTCACGATTCGGAAGTCGGGCGTAGGGCGACTCCCCGGAATCCCGTTGCTGGAGATAAGGTGCAGTCCCGAGGCACGTTGATAGAAGGCGGACAACGTAGAGGTCGCTCAAAGAAGAGGTAGCGCCCTCGCGTGGTCTTGGCTTGGTGCGGCGGCCGAGCTAGCACGCCGAACTCGTCCTGGTGAACATCCTTGGACCACGGAGGCGCGGCGTCGCTTTAGTGGCGAACATCTAAGGGGCGGCTAGGGCCCATGAACCACGCGGCGGCAACTGCCTGCCTGCGCGGGTGGCTGCACTGATGCAGTCCATGGTGAGCGTCACTCGCGGCGCGAATACACATCCCGCGAAGCACCAACTACACTCGCGGGTCGCGCCTTAGCGCTAACACACTAATCTAGACGGATCTCGAGCCCACGGGTGGGACGAGGATTGAAGAAAGGGGTGAGTGAGTACCCATTCCGCGCCGGTGTGTGAGATCACATGGCGTTCAAGCGCGATCGATCTTCGATCTTTTTGAGATGGATAGATAGATAATGGAGAAGTGGCAGCCTCCAAGGGCCCTTGCCAATGGCAGTTATGTTACGAATGAGTTGACTTTTGCCGCGCGTGCGGTCCGTATGACGGCGGCGGAGGGGCTGACTAGCTGTCATTTCCCGATAGGGATTGAACAAATATGCAGTTTTTAAAGGTAACCATTCACGAAGACATGAAATTTGGTGAACTTGGAATTACGAATTTAAATATAAATGTATCTAAAATGTCGGGCTTTATTTGTAGATAACTAATACGACAGGCGGAATCCTCAGAAACCTCTAGTTAGGGAGAAATCACGACTTGAAGTAAAAAATATTTATATTTCAAAATATTATCAAAATACGCGAAACTGTCATCCTAATCGTTTTCTTTGTGAGATGGCGATTCCAATGATATATTATACCTGGTATTTCTGAGTTACGGTTGCCGAGCAAAGTGGCTTGAAAAACCGGCGAATGTGCATTTGTTTTTACGTAAAATACTATGTAATTGTGGGACTTCGGATGCTCTGGGATCACGAAACCTGGAGATCGAGGATCACTGTGCGTGATTAAAGTGTTAGTTCCGTTCGGAGATTGTTTTCCTACAAGTTCTGGTAAGCGGGATCACTTAACCTATAAATCATGCATTTTAGATCGTGTTTATGTAGAATATACACGACAATAACCTAACCTAACTCCGATGCCTAACTCCATCCTAACTCCCGTCCTTCGGAAGGCCCACTAAGCCGTTGATCCCGGCTGCTGTCTATGGCAGCAAACGGCCTACGCGCGCGCGCGGCGGCGGCGGGTTACGGCCTTCGGGCGGCTTGAAAACTTCTAACAGTCAAGTTGCCCACTCACATGACAAAGCCTAATCCCAATAAGGTCTAGTTTCCCCTCGGGTTGGAAGGTCAGATTGCAATCGCTTACGTGAAAACTAGAGCCTACGCCAAATCTTGGAATTAGGTAGCGGACCCTAGGCATCCTTGAGGATGCAACTGTAGTGGGATAACGCTAGGAGGATGATGATGTGTAGCCTGACTCCCGCACACCATTCTATTCGAGAAGTAGTATATTACCAAGCATAGTGGCAAGCGTCCATAGGCTGCGGTGCCCGCTTACCATCAGGCGGGCCGTACGCTTGTTTGCCACCAACGAGAGCACTTGAATATAAATTTATCCCGTAGAAACGTCAAATCACGTCAGTATATCGTTTAACGAGAGACCATGTTATATAAAACGTCAGTTGCTATCGTTTGTCATTAGTCGATGTCGACAGTGGATAGCAAGAGTAACCATTTATCGAGCCCTTATCGACGTCAACAAACGGCAAATGATAAACCATCATAGACGGCCAGCTTTTCAAGATTCTTAAAAAATAAAAATATCTTCTTCAAAAACAATCATTTTCATTACACTCAAGATTCAGATTTAACTCATTACCTGTACCTTCTGGGGTCATTCGTTCCCTAATCCCTTTGGTGTATACTATAACCGAAATTCAAAATTCCAAGTTCTGTAGTTTCTGAGTTATGGCCGTTTCAATTTTGACAGCTGTCATCCGAAATGAAGATCTCGCCGAGCCCTACAATTTCTCGCTACGTCCCAGTAGTCTAGGGTGGGGAGTTTCCGAGTTATGGAGCTAGCTATCCTACAGGAACCGTGTATTTTTCCGGGGTTATAAACTGTCTGTGTGTCAAATTACATCCAAATCCGTTCAACCGTTTCGGCGTGAAAGATGAACAAATGTGCATCTAAATTCATCCATCCATACAAACTTTCGCGTTTATAATATCACAAGTAGGATTTTCAAAATTACAACTCGAATGCACTTCTCGTCTGCTTCCGAATCTTTTAACACCATTACCATGACGATCTGTCAATAATCACTCCAGCTTTTGATGATTCTCGACTTAGAAAGCAATGTAAAAAAAAGATGATTCTTAAAAATATATAAATCTCTCTTCTTCAAAAATGTTCACTACACTCAGGACTCAGTGTTAATTCTGGATTCCGTCGTTCCGTTCAGGATTCAATATCGCGCCCGTGACATAAAACAGTGCTTTATCCCCTTGGTGTGTCATATCTTCTATAACCAATTATCAAAATTCCAACTCGAATGCACTTCTCGCCTGAATCCGCATCTTTTAATACCATCACCATGATAATCCGTCAATAGACGCTACATCACTTTTTATATACGGAAATACTCGTTTTTCTACATTACCAAATCTAAAGGGACCACCTACAGGTCACAATCGTAAACCGATTTTCAAAAATTTTTCACCATTTTGTAGCTAAGCTAATACCCTAGGACCCTTTTTTTTGATTTTTTCTTAAGTCGGTTTTCTTTTCGAAATATTTACAATTTAGAAAACAAACACCCCTAAAAACTCGACTTTTTTACATTTCTCAAAATTCTAAAAAAAGTTACCTTCCTATTTTCAAAATTCAAACGCTCGCGCGTGTCGCGATAAATTCCTCAACTCGTGGTATTCTTGCCATCTCGATCCTCCCAAAATCCTCGAAGCTATAGCCAAAAATACGTCTCAGGCGATTTGCATCTGATAACCATTTTCAATGGTAAAAATCCAACTTCTAAGGCCCTGGTCTCCTATAAACGCCATCGACCGCTTACAGCGTCACGCCGTACGCTGCGTCACAATGCTTACTATAGAAATGTACTGTTAGGCCCTGACAGACCTGTGAGAACATAACAGTACATCTCTATAGTTAAGCATTGTGACGCAGCGTACGGCGTGACGCTGTAAGCGGCCGATGGCGTTTATAGGAGACCAAGGCCTAAGCCGTTTATGCCGCAAATTTTCGACACTTGCAAGGGAATCAAAACCTACAGGGTACTTCCCGTGAACTCAGAATCTTGAAATTTGGTACGAAGCAACGTCTTATAGCACAGATAAAGGAAAAATTGCGAAAACCGTAAATCGACACTCGAAAATTGAGAAAACCGTATATTTTTAGTTACATGATATAATAAAAATATTTTTAATAATTTTAAATTTACTACCCCTATCCGTTATGTACGGAACCCTCGGTGCGCGAGTCCGCTCGATTGTCGTGATGGGTGAACTTTTACTCATATACCTACAGGTTTGTACGGAACCCTCGGTGCGCGAGTCCGGCTCGCACTTGGCCGGTTTTTGGATTAAATCGGTTTCATTTTTGGTAATAATTAATGGTAATCATTTTTGGTATTGTAAGTAATCTTTGTGATATAGTTTTATTCGCGGATGATACATCTTTAATCTTTAAGATTGACCGAAAATCAGTTGACTACAGTAGAGTTAATGGCACACTGGACAAAGTACTTGACTGGTTTACCGTTAACAATCTGTTACTTAATGCTAAGAAAACTAAATGTGTCAGATTTTCTTTGCCTAATGTTAGACCGGTGGAAACTAGTATACTCTTAAATAACGAGTGCTTATATATAGTATAACATTAGACAAAAATCTACAATAGAGTCCCCACATATATAGCCGTTATGGCGCGTAAATTAAGTTCAGCCGCATATCCTATCAGAAAAATCAGGCAACTTATCAATGTAGAAACAGCTCGCCTATTAGCTCATAGCTATTGTCGTATGGTATCCTGGTTTGGGGTAAAGCAGCTGACATACAGTCTTCTACTAATACGAGTATACAGCTTAATGCTGTCATGGGCACTCTTCTTTCAAATTACAGTCATCTGCACCACAAAGTAAGAAAACAGTTCATCAATAATTTAGGTGATTCACATAAAGAGGGGATCAAAGTGACAAATCACCAAAAAGTATGATGAAATTTTTAAATATTATGGTGAAGCTAATCACATAATTGCATTACTCCATGATTTTATGATTAGCTTCACCACAATATTTAAAATTTTCATCATACTTTTTGGTGATTTGTCACTTTGATCCCCTCTTTATGTGAATCATCTAAATTATTGATGTATTGTTTTCTCAGTGTGCGATGCTTTATAAGCTTAATAATGTCTGTGTTAAATGCGATATAGACGTTATTACTAAGCTTTAAGAAAAATACTCAACTTAATTACAACTTTTGCTAAGCTTAAAGAGTTATAAAGGCCGGAAGGAATTTTTATTCAGAATTTGGCTATTTCAATGACCTTTACTCACACGGTATGGCGCTTATAGCTGTAAACATTTGCGGATTTCTATTACTCAAACTTTATTCAACATGGCTGTGTTACTTGGGTTGCAACTAGGGCTTTCAAATACCGGACATTTCGTGATACCGGTATCAATTCCGGTATTGGCATCTTCAATACCGGGATCCCGGTATTTTTCGGATAAAGATTGAAAGGTACGAAACTTTGAAAAAAAAAACACCAAATGTTTGATTAATAACGTTATTATTATGCATGCATATACGATTACGATATTACGATATATCTTACGATTTTTAATAATCATGTCACTTGATAACCAGTCTCCTTTTCTCTCATTTGACAAGTTGGCTTAATCAAATATACATATAAAAAATCTAGCTACAGTGATCTTGTAACAAAAACAGAGTAGCACTAACAGCACACCGCATAACAGATAACATTTCAAACTTTGGCATAATAAAAACTAAGATTACTTATACGTAAAATGTAATAATTTAAAAATCTAATAACATGTCGAAATTTCCTTAGTTCCAATTAAAATGAGTCAACCAACACTATACAACTAAGTAAGATTAATCTAAAAGCATAATGAATAAAAATATAAATATTTTACGGAATTTTAAATCACATTAGATTATTATAAATCACAGATAACATTAAGGTAAATAATTGTATACTTGTATAGTGTTGGTTGACCGATTTTAATTAGAACTAAGAAAATTTCGACTTGTTATTTGATTTTAAATGATTACACATTGTTACATTGAGTAATCTTAGTTTTTGATTATGCCAAAGTTTGAAATGTTTACATATTATCTGTTATGCGAGTTGCTGTTACTGTGCTATTCTGATTTTGGTACAAGATCACTGTAGCTATATTTTTATATGTACATTTGTTAAACACAACTTGTCAAATGAGAGAAGAGTAGACTGGTTATCAAGTGATATGATTATTAAAAATACTATTGTAATATGCATGCATCATAATAATAATGTTATTAATCAATAATTTGGTGTTTTCTTTCGTTTCGTACCTTTCAATGCTTTTCTAAAAAATACCGGGATCCCGGTATTTGAAATTAAATACCGGTATTGAAAGCTGCTCTGAAAAAGGCGGTATCCCGGGATCCCGAAATACCGGGATCCCGGTATTGAAAGCCCTAGTTGCAACCTCACAAATGTAACGTTCAGTTAGCTTTTAACAACATTACCTTGCTCAGTGGGAATCGAACAAATTTGCGAAAGTGCTTTCTCGGACAAGGAAGTCGACGGGACATCGCAATGTCACACGCCGTAGGTGAAGCAAAAGAATTTAGCGGATATTAAACTCGCGCGGAAGAGCGACCCGTTTTCGTGGCTAAGGATTTGCATCGTCTGCCACCAGTAAGTTTCGACCACATTGACTGCACCCGATTATTGAAAGATATCCTGATAATACAAACAAGAACTTAAGCAGGTCAAAGAAACTTATCTTATGTAAATCAGAAACAATTTAATGATTTAAAAAATGATATAAACAATCTGAGGTCTGAGGAGGTAGCGTCCCTTTTTTTTTAAGGGGGAAAATGCATTACGCTTATGGTTATGTGGGACTTCCATGTCGGCTAATGAGGCCTATGGTATACCCACTAAAAACCCCTCTATTTGCCGCCTCCGCGCTATGAGGCGAGGTCATGGGAACGTACCTGCACTCCACCATAACGAGGGTAGCGTCCCTAATGAATAATTATCAGTGCAACGTTAATTTGACAAGGGGTGCATACTGCTTAGATACTTTTGAGAGCGGGCCAATGGGTCTAATAATAACGCATGTGAATGTTACATCGCCAGCAACATCGCAACAAAGTCATTGACCCCGGAGCGCATAGTTGCCGCCCCGATACGCAAGCAGTCCTTGTCACCCCCGCGAGCTAATAATGAGGCTGTCTCACTCTCGCCTCAGACTGAACGCATGGCGGGAGATGCGCATTGAGGCCCGTGACTCGAACACTGTGGTTCCGAACATTCCGAATGAAACAAAGGCTTGGTCACACTGCGTTGCGCGACGTCCGCGCGACGCGACCGCTGCGCGCCGGAACGTATGCTAACAGGTTAGCGACGTCACACAGGTTGCGCGACGCGAGCGGGACGGTTTCAAACATTTTGGCGCGCAGCGCAGCGTCCCGCTTGCGTCGCGCAAGCGGTGTGACCAAGCCTTAAATGAGGCACTTACACGCGCTAATCAACCGAGCCGGAGCCGGACAATAACGAGCCAGTTGAGTGGCTGCGCGTGCGCAAGTGACCGTTTCCTAAGTACTTTAGATAGCAACAAGACGCTAGCAGATATTGTTCGGGCGGGCGGTGTTTGGAGAAATAATATGAAACAAATGCGTGTCGGGCCACGCGCAATGTAGGGTTCCGTAGTCGTACACCCGTTACATTATGTGGACTAAAAAGTTCACAAACTTATATTTACTATGTTTTTTTTTGTAGAAACTCCCATTTACTATGTTGTTACGCCAGTTCCGTAAAACTAGGCCTAAACCCTCCTACCAATACACGTATAACAGTGACGGACAGCTGCACTGTGTTTCTTGCGACCGCACATTCAAAACCAAATTCGGTTTTGCGAGTCACATTCGCGCCCATGCGCGTAAAGTCTCCCGACCTTAAATATTAAAGGTAAATTTTGCCAGGATGTCGCCGTCGACGGACACGTCTGGGAGGACATCATCATCATCATGTTTTTGACAGAATTAACAACATTATCTAAGGTATCAATGGAAATTGTACAAAAGTTTGCTTTTGTACATTTCTCATAAAGTACATTTCTGAAGTTCGACTATTACTCGTGAACTAGTAATGTCTACTTAGCTGTGATAGTTTACCTTTCAAATTCATCGTATATACTTGTAGACGATAGCTACAGTCCTAACTTCAATAGCTCATGTCCGACGTTAATACGTAGGCATTCACTCGACGCTGGTGCACGGTTCAGGATCAGTGTGCGGTAGCGGCCGAGGAGAGCGTTACATATAGACATGCGGGTTCTCTTAGCAGGGCAGGCCTACTAGGGGTTCGGGATCAGGTTCTGGATCAGGTTCAGGTTTTGGATCAGGTTCAGGTTCTGGATCAGGTCCAGGCTCGGGATCAGTAGGGTTTGTAGTTCGTAGCAGGGTTTCGTAGTAGGCAGGGGCGCGGAGTAACGAAACTACATAGACAAGTTCAGTACGTGTATTTACGGTCGATATTGACACAATACATTAATAATTCTCCTAGCTATTATCCCTAAACAGCGGTGGCTCTATGCACTTCCAAGGACCACAGGTAGTAGGTGCCTTAAGAAAATACATCTAGCAATCGCTATGAGTTCCTTGTGAAATTAATAGGTCCGTGCAGAATCCGAAAGTATGGATGTCTGTCGTACACTACTAATCACTTGGATCGATGGTTCGGTTGGATCGTTTGTTGTTTGGAACTTTGGAACTGACAAATCTCGGTTCGGGCTCGGACCCCATTAAAACTGGAAAAATCTTAACACCGCGATGTACAAATTAGTATGGAAAGTTAACGGTCTGAACAGCGACATCTACCAGGACATTGGGTAAGTATATTAGTATCGCTATTCAAAAAGGGATGGAGTTAGTAGTCGTCGGTTTCCCTTTTGACGGTTCTCCTTGGTAGGGTTGGAGCTGTCCGTAACAATACTACTACCATGTTTTTTTTCACATGCCTAATAGCCACCGTTTAACTGGCAGAGGGGGGGGGGGGGGACACTTGACCTTGACCATAACAAAAATTATCACTTCAAAGCTTAAAATTACGCTAACCAATTCTTTAATCAAAAAATGCTTTTAGAAACCGTATAATATTTAATTAAAGAGCTATCCAACTATATCCTACACGATGGGGTTAGGCACAAAAAAAAATTGCACCGTACCACTTTACATGTAGGGAAGGTACCCTAAAAAAAAATTTTTTTAAAGAATTTATTCTACCGTTTTGTCGGCGTCATCAATATCTATACTCATGCCAAATTACAGTACTAACGGTTACTGAGAAAAACGGGGGTCGGACGGACGGACGGACGGACGGACATGGCGAAACTATAAGGGTTCCTTGTTTACTACGGAACCCTAAAAATGAAAATGTATTATTCAGGTAACAAAATAGGCTGTACAATGATAGCCAAGGTTGGAATTTCCTAGTAGGTGAATGGACACCTGTGGCAGGAAATTTCGCTCTTCCATAACAGTATAGTAACAATTATGTGTGGGTGTGTGTGTGTGTGTGTGTGTGGTGTGTGTGTAAGGCTATGCATGAAGTAGTGCTTCCGTTTGTTCATATTTGAGATTTTTTAACATGTCAGTCAAGGTTTTCTTACAGTCGTGATGTAGCATCGAGTGTATGTATACTGGTGTCCTTGTTGATTCTGTTGTAGGTACAACTGGTACAAGTATGCGGAGTGGTATGCGAATTGTCTTTTGGCGAAGGCCGACTTGCAGTCAGGTAAGGGAGCAACAGTATTTTTCCACCTACGTTTGTTGTTGTTAGCTTTGTATGGTAATGTTCTGTGAAGCTTTAGTACCGCATGTAGAATATACAATTTCCTCATAGTTAATAAATCACATATAGCATACAGTTCACTAGTAGGGTATCTAAACGGTTTGAAGTACATAACTTTCAGTAAGCATCGTTGTCCTCTCTCTATTTCCTAAAATTTCGTTTTAGTGGCTCCACCCCAGACAGTTATGCAGTACGCCATGACTGACTGGGCTAGAGTGATGTACAGTTGATTTAATAGTGTTCTTGAAGTAACATGTCGTAGTGTTTTAAAAATCCAGATCAATTTTCTTATCCTATTATTTGTATGTTCTATATGCGGGTGCCAGGAAAGACACTGGTCTAGAATGATTCCGAGGTATTTTGTGGAATTGACCTTGTCAATTTGGGGACAGTTACAGTCGACTATAGGGTCATGTCACAGGCATGTATTTTTATTTTGCGGTTTTCAGGTGGCTGGGTGCTATTGTACTTAGAGATAAATAATATGAAGGATTGTAAGACATCAGGAAGCAGGAACTCTTCAAGTAAAACTTATTAACTTTTAACAGTTTTTATTAGAATATAATAAATTACATTAATTAAATTAACTAGGCAAGGTTCATTAAAACAAGTGATCACTTCGACGATCAATACTAGAATGCCCAACCGGGCACCAGCTCCTGGACAAGAAGACCACCGTTATGGTGGGCAAATCCAGCTCTGTGATTGGCCCACGACCTCTGTCGCGAGCCAATCAGAGAACCGGCTTATTTTGGCGCCATAAATTCAGCTAATCATCATCTAAATTAATAAAGTAACGTTTACACTACTTGAAAACGAATTAATTAAAGCATTAAATATCTGAAACCTAACAATCGACCGTCCTGACATCGTGTGCGTCCCTGCACACGACACCAGGTGGCAACCTAACAATCTGGTATCTTGGCCAGTAGCTTTTAGTAAAACATTACATTAAATCTACGGTTGATATATATAAAATTACAATACAATGCACGTTAAATAAAATTAGCTGATTATACAAATCTAAAATTATGCTATTGAAAGCAATTAATATTGCAGCTAAAACAGAAATGTATTTTTTATAAAACAAAACATTGATCAATTGATAAAGATTACTTACGTTCGAATTTACAAAAATATAATGATGCAAGAAAAAAAACATGGTAATCTGACTGGTCTAATTAACAATGTCTAGCTTGACAAGGAATTAACAATAATAACTTTCAGCAATCGATTTACTTTAAACTAAATACAGTGAACCCAAACGATCAATTAATCAGGATGCCTATCGACGCCCGTATGAGCCGATCGATTAATGCTCATAATGGCTGCCGAAGGACTTTCTTTCTCAATCGTTGTACCAAGCCGCGAACCAATCAATTCTCGCGTACTTGCTCTCTTTGTCAGTCGTTGCAGCAAGCCGCGAACCAATCAATTCTCGCGTACTTGCTCTCTTTGTCAGTCATTGCAGCAAGCCGCGAACCAATCAATTCTCGCGTACTTGCTCTCTTTGTCAGTCATTGCAGCAAGCCGCGAACCAATCAATTCTCGCGTACTTGCTCTCTTTCTCAGTCGTTGCAGCAAGCCGCGAACCAATCAATTCTCGCGTACTTGCTCTCTTTGTCAGTCATTGCAGCAAGCCGCGAACCAATCAATTCTCGCGTACTTGCTCTCTTTGTCAGTCATTGCAGCAAGCCGCGAACCAATCAATTCTCGCGTACTTGCTCTCTTTGTCAGTCATTGCAGCAAGCCGCGAACCAATCAATTCTCGCGTACTTGCTCTCTTTCTCAGTCGTTGCAGCAAGCCGCGAACCAATCAATTCTCGCGTACTTGCTCTGTAACAACGAAAAACATCGTGTATGTAAATGTTCATCCAAAATACAGTACCTAAATTAAAATCATTCTATTATTTTCAGATCAATACATTAATCATCAATATCACTAACAACGAATAACATCGTGTACGAAAATGTTCATCCAAAATACAGTACCTAAATTAAAATCATTCATCAATTTCATTCGTTTATTTTCAGATCAATACATCAATCATCAACATCACTATCAGAACTTTCATTAACTTCATTTTCATTGTCCCCCGAAACGGTGACATGAATACACGGCTTCATGCGATCCGCAGCGATGGTAGTTGGCTGCTTGTTCTCTGTATCAACAAGCCCTGGTATAAGTGCTACAACATACCGGTCCCTGCCTAAGACCTTAGTAACATGATATGGACCTATGAAGGAAGTCATTGACTTTTGCTTTGTCCGTCATTATTAAAACATTTTTGTTATTTTTACAACATCCCCTTTTTACGTACGGAAAGGCTTCTTTCCTACGTCATGTCCCTCTTTTTGTTTGACCTTGTTCGTCTATTTTAGTTTTAACGCTGTC
The DNA here is from genome assembly GCA_951800055.1 of Cenopis cana. Lineage (NCBI taxonomy): Eukaryota > Metazoa > Arthropoda > Insecta > Lepidoptera > Tortricidae > Cenopis > Cenopis cana. The sequence continues at coordinate 24,088,838 of OX637475.1, read as the reverse complement.
ATGGATTACCGTTAGATCATCGGCTTTGCGAGTAGGTACTCGCTGTGGCATCGCTAAGTATGGGGTTAAATTCACTGTTCACACGAGTTTCAAACATCACCTCTGACGGTGTCCTACCAATGGTTTTCTGAACAGTGTTGTTAAGCCCCCATTGCACGCACCCTAGACGATTGTCCCAGCTCTTTTCGCCATGTTTGATGCTCAGGGCCTCAAGAAAATCGAGAATCTTACGGTTGTACCGCTCAACCCGTCCGTTGGGCTTAGCGCTGGCTACTGTATTTAAGAAGTTTTTGATCCCTTTATCTAGGCAAAACCGCTTAAACGTATGAGAGTTAAAACAACTACCGCGGTCGCTCACGAGTCGGTCGGGGTTCCTAAATATACATAAGATATCTTCTAGAGCTCTAATTACGTTCTGGGTATTAGTGTTTCTAACAGGCCCGAGGAAACAAAACTTGGTGAAGCCGTCAAGTTACAAGCAAGCGAGTCAAACCCCTACTTGATTTCACAAAGGGTCCCCAAGGTGGTCCACATGAAGCGTGTCGAATAGATCTCTACCTTCGTGATGGGGTGCAGTAACCCCTAGCAAGTTTTTTTTTTTTTTTTTTTATTCAGTATAGGTTTGCGCTTGACCACAAATCACCTGATGGTAAGCGATATTGCGGTCTAGGATGGAACGCGCTTACCTAGCAAATACCGATTCACTCTCGCCTTGAAGACCGAAAGGTTGTAGTTTACAGGGAACAAGGAATCCGGCAAGGAGTTCCACAGCTTGGCTGTTCTCACGATAAAAGTGGAAGCAAAACGCTTCGTGCGAGTTTTAGGAACTGCCACCGTAAAACGGTGTCGCCTTGCCGTATCCCTGCTCGTCCGATAGTAGAAAGGGGCGGGAGGAATTAAGTTGTGCAATTCCTCAGCACACTCCCCGAAATGCAACCGGTAGAAAACCGAAAGACTGGCAACTTTGCGGCGATGCTCTAGACTTTGCAGCCTCGCATTGCAAAGAGAGTCCTTTCCTATGAGCCTTTTAGCACGTTTCTCGATTGCCTCCAACGCCTCAAGCTGATATTTAGCCGATCCATCCCATAGATGCGAACAGTACTCCATGCATGAGCGAACTTGAGCTTGATACAAGGTGAGCAACTGTTCCGGCTGGAAGTACCGCCGCACCTTAGAGAGGATGCCCAGCTTCTTGGCAGCTAACTGAGCCTTAGATTCGATGTAGGAGCCAAAGTTGAGGGTTGATGACAATGTTACGCCAAGAAGCTCGAGGTGGTCGGTAATCGGCACGGTTACATCCCGGAAAGTAGGGGCCAGATCGAATGGTCTCTTTTTAGCGGAAAAAAGACACGCCTGTGTTTTCGCAGCATTGAATCTAACCAGATTGGCTTCGCCCCAATCGGAGATTGCCCTAAGAGAAAGGTTCAAGCGCTGAACCATAGCCTCCCTTTCAGACTGGATTTCGGTTGTACTGGCTCGCGCGGTAGATATGTAGCTCTCTACAACAGTGCTGTCATCAGCGTACCCAAAAGTACCGGGCTTCAGCAGATCGTTAATGTGCAGCAGAAAAAGAGTCGCAGAGAGCACCGACCCCTGTGGGACACCGGCAGTAATAGCCATTAGATCAGACGAGCTGCCATCGACAACCACTCGAATAGATCTATCCCTCAGGAAGTCCGATATCCAAGCACAAAAACCAGGTGGCAGACCAAATGATGGAAGCTTGCCAACAAGGCCGTCGTGCCAGACCCTATCGAAGGCTTTAGAAATATCGAGAGAAACCGCTAAGGCTTCTCCGTATTTCTCTATAGCCTCACTCCAGGTGTGTGTGGCGTACGCTAGAAGATCACCTGTGGACCGATTTCGACGAAAGCCGTATTGTCGGTCACTGAGGAGGTCATTTGATTCTAGGTACGCCAAAAGCCTGCTGTTCAGGACACGCTCCATACTCTTACAGAGAATGGATGTAACTGAAATGGGCCTGTAGTTGGCAGGGTCAGCACGACTACCCTTTTTGGGCACGGGCTGCACATTAGCAAGCTTCCACGATTCTGGTACTAAACCAGTCCTAAGGGAGAGTCGGAAAAGGCGTGTCAGCACAGGAGCCAACTCAGGTGCACATGTCCTCAGAACAATGGCTGGGATACCATCAGGACCACTGGCTTTATTCACGTCAAGATCGCGTAACGCTCTTCGAACCTCTGTTTGGCGAATGATAATTTCCCGCATCGCTGTCGGGCAGCCAAAAAGTGTAGGAGGTGAGGCGCTACCAGCATCAAGACGCGAATTCTCCGCAAACATGGAAGCAAACAAGTTTGCTTTCTCGTCAGCAGTGTGGGCCAGCGACCCATCAGGTTTCAGCAATGGAGGCAGTGAGGGGCGGCAGAAGTTCCCTTCGATCGTCTTAGCCAGGGACCAGAAAGCTTTACTACCCGCAGGGTAAGAAGCTAATTTGTTCCCTACTCGGCTAATGTGGTCGGAGCGGGCCTTCTGAAGGACCTTTTTGCAGGACTTGGCGGCCTTGTTAAAGGCTTTTTTCTTCCGGCGGATATCCTTTGCCTTACGGTGCCGAGCATCAGCCCAGGCAAGGTATGCCTCGTGCTTCAGCGCTTCAGCGCGTCCACATTGAGGTCCAAACCAGGGGCGAGCTTTGTCGGACAGACATACATCGGAGTATGGAATGAAATATTCCATACCCAGTCGAAGTACGTCGGTCACGGCATCCGCACAGGTTGAGGGATCGCCAGAAGAGAAGCAAGCTGACCGCCAAGGATAAGATGCAAAGAATGACCGCATCTCGTCCCAATCTGCTGACTTGTATCGCCACAACCGCCTGCTGCCACTTGGGCTGGGGGCGGATGGGGAATATACGGATACAGACTTCACCAGACAATGATCGGAACTACCTAAGGGTGACGAAATCGTCACTGAGTACCGGTCCGGATCGGTTGTCAGCAGGAGGTCCAAGCAATAAGGTGTATGCGTTTCAACGTCGGGTACCCGGGTAGCGCCTTGAACCAACTGGGTGAGATTTAACGCTAGAGCAAGTTTACGCGTCTCTCTCCCAGCGTGGTTGGTGTCTCGGTATGGGAATAACCACTCTTGGTGGTGTCCATTAAAATCCCCCAAGAACACTAGTTGAGCTGATGGGTACTTCCGTTGAGCCGCATCCGCTGCCTCACTCAGATATTCGGTGAGCCTGGTAGTCTCCTGGTCTCCGCCAGTGTGCGAACGGTAGACACAGGCGTACAGAATTTTCTCAATACCTGTGTCTACAAGCGCCCATAAAACTGAAAATCTTCGGTCTTCAAGATTCCGGAGACGCCAACAGCAGATGTCATCCCGGACGTACATGCATACCCCCGCACGAGCCTTGAAGTTATGCTCAAGTGCGTAACCAGGGTAAAGCAGGTACGCAATGTCGGACGGGCATCCAATCTGCGTCTCCGTCAAGAACAAGAGTCCAGGTTTTTCGGTCTCCAGATGATGGTGGACCGACACGAGATTGGAGTGCAACCCCCGGATGTTGGTGAGGTGAACTTTATGTGAAAGGGCGTGCATCCGCTGTTGACACTTGCTCTTTTTAACCTTGCTTTTCATGTGGATGAGAGTGAGTGAGTTCGGTGGGGGAGAAGGAAGTGGAATGAGGTTTCACGTTGCTGACCTGGAGACACATTGCGCATGTAAGACATTTTTGGGGAGCTAGCGCGGAGACTGCGGGGACGCCCGAGCCCCCCCGAGAGTGTCCACCGGGCCCTTTCGTCCGGTCGCCAACCGGCACAGTGGCGCATCTCGGGATTTTTCGCATGTTGGCGGGACAGCCTTTCGTGAGTGGCTGGCTCACTAATTGGGTCCCCTACTACCAGCGGTCGGCCAGCGGAGAACCGTGCCTCGGATCCCGCTACCCTCCGCAACCAGATACCCGATGTCTTACAGCCCAAGTGTCATAAGCGGTCATTGCAACAGTGAAACAGCTATCCCGACCCAACTTCCCCGAACGGCGTCACCGGACTTACGCTCCGGAACATGGCAAAGCCATTTTGGCGGCGCGACTTAGTCCAGGTGGGTGGTCACTAGCCCCGGCCGAAGCCTACCACCAGTATGTTACTCGTTTGGCACCACCCAGGGGTCACGTGTAGGGTCTCGAGGGTACACCTACGGACGCGAGTAACTTCGACCCCCAAAAAGCAAGTACTGCAATTTTCCTTCGCATACGCACATTATATGCAAGCGTTCACGTACTTCTTGACAAACTTGGACATTTTGGGAAAGCAATATTTACCTTTAACTCTTTCTAAGGTTCTCTCAATCCCAAAATGTCCAATATCGTCGTGATTGAATTTACATACTTGCCACCCTTTGGCACTACCCACCTAACTTTAATAAGGAAATTTTGTTTAATATAATTCAACCTTTTTTCGTCCACATCACTTTTCAAAACGTTCATAATCCTACATAGCTCAGAGTCCCCTAACTGGAGCGTGTGCAGCCAAACCTCGCTACTAAGTCATTATAGTCGGAAACTGATCGTCGAGGCATTCAGATGGTTTGACCGGCTTCAGCGACAGCGCGGCAACTTGGCTCGTTCTTATTCCAGCCCTGTACTCTTAGTACAGTTAAATTCCTGTAAAGTCACCCGCGCGCTATTTTTCGGGATCAAATCCGGTTTTGAAAACGTAGAACGCAACGCACTGTAAGTTTGTGATGACCTTGAACTCCTTCCCTAACAAATAAACTCTGAACTTACGAAGCGAGCAAACCATCGCTAGAGTTTCTAACTCGTAAGAGTGGAAGTTATTTTCTTCTGAGGAGGTTAGCAGACTGTAAAATGCTACAGAGTGGAAATTCTCGGAGCCCTTCGTTTGATGTAAAATAATCCCATCAATTCCTAATCTACTCGCATCAGTGTGCAGCCCCCAACTCCGCGTTAGACTTCACTCCCAGCTGAAATTCTTTATAAGGAGCTTGCTGAGAGGAAACGCTATTTGTGCAAAATTCTGTATGATTTTACGGAAGTAGCTGGTGCGCCCTAGAAACTGCCGGACATTATGCACGTTCTGGGGCCGGGGAAAATTGACGACGCTGGAAATCTTCATTTCACCGGGCCTGATACCACTAGCGCTAACCTCGTAGCTAAATACTTGTAATCAACCCGACTTTCATCGAGCTGCAACCTATCTACCGACCTTGTAGACCACTCATCAACTATTCGATTTACCACATTAACCATTTCAGCACGACATAGAACCTGTTTGGAAGAGGTTCCACAAGATTCAGAGCAAGGCGGAAGTATTACGTCAATTTCCCCTTTTGTTCAAACGATGCATTGGGCATCCTTACAGTTCCTGAGCTATACGTAGTATACGTGCTCGTTTTATTAACTGACCTCGTTAAACAAATCTCGAAATAAGAGTCCTCTACAGAACAAGAGCTGCGCCTACAGACGCGGACGAAAACAAAGAACAGTTTCTGGCCTAAACTAAAAATAGTAGAGCATAGTGTTAGGTACTGTTGTTAAAATATTTAGTAAATTACCAACGGAAATAAAAGTCATTATGGATTGTGAGTTATTTAAAAAATAAAAAAATAAATTGAAAATGTTTTTACTGAGAGGGTGCTTCTATAGTATTGATGAGATCTTTGCTGATTAGTATAAGTTTTGATTTTTGACACTTACTATTTTCGAAAATATTCTGACATGCTTGCTATTATATTCTTTATTTTTAGTAATCTACACGTGGACATGATTGTTTTATTATTATTATTTTTTTATTTGTTTTATTTTTATTTTATTGTTCGCTTCATTGCTCGTAAATGTATCTAAATTTAAGTTAATTTTTACTGTTATAATAAAATAAATCTGAATCTGATGAAGTCCTCCGCCGACTATGAACTGAACTGAATGTAAAGGACATCACCGTTGACCGCTGATCGAGTCTTCATCCTAACGGAAGCTGGACCATAAAGAACAACTGGCCTAACTGGTGAACACTTAAGCAGGACATTATCGTCACTGGAGAGTTCAGGACCAGGCAACTCATTTCCAATATCCAAAAACTGCAATCTATTTTTGTCCTTATAAATTGATATATGTATGACTGCTCAGTGAAAGTCTGCCCCATGAGCACAGGAACCTCCAGCAAATGGTCATCTACGAATTTGCAGGTCACATTAACCTCTACCCCATCGTCACTCATATTGAGACTCACATTATTTAATGCCTGAACTACATTATGACCAAAACCTTTTATAAAAGTAGGGAAGTTGTTGTGAGATAAGCCTAACTCCTTCACAGCAGATTCCTGGATGAGAGTAAAGTCGCTCCCGAAATCTACAAACGCTTTGAGTTCAGAATTATTGACCTTTAAGGGGAGGTATCCCCAACGCAAATGTCCCGCTCTAACACGCGTGAGTTTACAATTAACCATCCCGCTCTCTACGCAAGCTCTGCGCGCAGTTTTGTAAATATTTAGCTATAGTGATTAAGCCAATCATTTTATCAAAGCAAACCCTGCGAATTTGTCTATAACTATTTACGATCTTTAATTAAGTACAAAAATTATATGTTAAATATCAGTAATGTAGCCGTAGGATTGAAAAAACATTCCAAAAAGAGGTAACTTCGCGATTTTTTTCTATCGAGTGAAATTCATCAGGTCATGTAACTGACTGCGATTTTGACTAGACAAGATCCTTATGTAACACATATTTTTTTTTAGATTTTAAGACACTATATTCTATGTCTCAGATGGTTTTTAAAAACTCAAAAGTGGTAATACACGGCCTTAATTCTCTCAGAAACTTGGCCCCGGGGTCACTTCGTACGCACTAGTCTTCATTAAGAAAATCTATCCTCATAGTGCATAGTGCAGTGCAGTAACTGCAGCACTAGCGTTAGTCACTTTGTCATCAGATTTAATATAGCACCCTTCAGAGGTGTGCCCAACTATTCCGCATTGGTTTACTAGACTTATCTCATAATAATAAACCTCAATAGATTCATTATATTTACTCATTCTCCTAATCATATTTTCCAAGGTCTGGCCATAGTTTTGTTCGCATGGAAACGCACTAAGCGACTTCTGCCATTCTTGCCACGTAAAGTACCTATAGTACTTAAACTTTCATACCACGTTTTGGCCAGACCTTACAACTTTTGCATGGCAAAATGAGCAGTAGTTCTCTCATCCCACCCGTACATCAAAGCGCACTCATTGACTTCTCAACCACACGTCCAATCTTTGATTTTTAGACGAGGGGTCAAAGTTCGGCAAAATATTTTTACGATCAATTCTTTACAATGTAGAGCGCTTTGGTTCACGGGTGGTAATGAAATACCATCCTTCAAGTTCTTAAGCAAGTCAAACAAATCTCTCTTAGATAAAGAAGGGCTACGTGACCTGTCAATCCGTTCGCGACGCTGTTGCCGTTGTCTGCGTTCCTCGTGTGGCTCCGCCCGCAGCTCAGCATCCCGTTGCCGCGCGGCCTCGGATGTGCTTCGGTGCCGGATGCCCACCCGCTGCTCGCTGGTGGGTCGTGATGCATCGCGCCGGTGCTCGTGGCTCGGCGGCGCGCACGTGGTCTCGTTCCCGCCGAACTTCCTCTTCCAGCATCCTCAGTCGCTCACGTCTCAGCTCGATGTCTGGTTCCGGCCTGCGCCGGCTGGGGCTCCGACTCCGCTGGCGGCTTCGGCTCCGCGTGGCAGAGTGGGTACCCCTTCGACTCGGCGTCGCGAGCCTTCGTCGTCCAGGCGGCTGGGTCATTGTCTGAAATCTCACGTCCCCGGATTTGAGAAACTTGTTTTGGAAGTCGTAACGTAGGTATGTAATGTAGTAGCAAGATAAGCAAACAAGAATAAAAGGAGCACAAATATTAAGATTACCAAGACCTCGTCTACAAAAACATGGTTCTAAGACATGTATAATTTAAAGTATTGTATGGTCGCGACTCTGGTGGACTAATTAATTATTGATTAATGTTAATTTTCAGTATTCAACTGTTGCATCATCGAATAAATACGTAGGTTCAGATACATAACCCATGTTATCTCCCACAATAGGGTTCAAATGTAATAAGTATCAAGATATAGAATAGATTAAGTACCTTATATTGAGATGGCAAACTAAAAGCAAAAACTATTTATACGGATAAGGAACAATTCGAATTACGATTTACTTATAATTGCTGTTAGACCGTGTCCTAAGAACCGGTTTAAAGTAAGCACACTGGTCCACAAATTCCTGTAGATTTATTTTTAACCGTTCGGCTGCTGACCGTCCCAGTAGTTATTGCTCTAAAAAAATTATGCTAGTAACGGTCTACGAAACATGACATTTCCTAAACTATTTCAAGTTAAAAAGATAGCACGCGAGCGCAAATTATAAAATTAGAGGGTAGATCGACCAAAAAACGAATAACTGTGGTATGTAGTATCCGTATAATTTAAAGCTTTGAAATATTAACGTTCAGCGAAATCAGAATACATGGGAAATATCATTCAAAATTACTTTAGCATACCCGTCTTTTAAATGAATTACGATCAAATCAAACAAAACGAAACATTTTGGGCGTGTACTTACGTTTTAATTGTTCTTGTCACTTCTGAAGTGTAAGACATCAGGAAGCAGGAACTCTTCAAGTAAAACTTATTAACTTTTAACAGTTTTTATTAGAATATAATAAATTACATTAATTAAATTAACTAGGCAAGGTTCATTAAAACAAGTGATCACTTCGACGATCAATACTAGAATGCCCAACCGGGCACCAGCTCCTGGACAAGAAGACCACCGTTATGGTGGGCAAATCCAGCTCTGTGATTGGCCCACGACCTCTGTCGCGAGCCAATCAGAGAACCGGCTTATTTTGGCGCCATAAATTCAGCTAATCATCATCTAAATTAATAAAGTAACGTTTACACTACTTGAAAACGAATTAATTAAAGCATTAAATATCTGAAACCTAACAGGATAATAACAACCAACAGTGGACCGTAGTTGATTACAAAAAGAAGAAATATCGTTTTAGAGGACAGCAAGGTAGTGCTCCATCGAGAGCGGATGATAAGTTTAGGGCCACATATATTAAGATTCCACTTTTTGTACACAGTGTATGTACGGACTGAGGCAACTTGTGAGGATATTAAGCAGTATATAAGGATAAAACGAAAGTGACAGTAAACGCGAAACCTATTAGCATGAAGCGAGATAAAGACTACAATTCCTTTAAGAGTGCTTTCGTTGCCGGGCACAATTGAAATGTAGGTATTTTTTGACGTTTTCTGCTGCACACAAACGAGCACTGTACACGGTGCGTTCGCATGTGTTCGTAACAACACTAACTAACGCACATAACTTTTCATTTAAATTTAAACCCTGATATAGTGCAATAACGTATACAATGATATCTGTCATGTATCTTCGTATGCTGTAACAAGTTGCCGTATAGTGCGTGTATGAGCCTTGATACTTTTGCAGCGAAATGTTGTGTTTAGGGACATACAACTACATTCATATTATTATCCTTTTTGTATTAGACTTAATATTGAATGCGAAAATATAATCAGTTGAAGGTAAATTAGTGGGTAATTCATCCACATGCGTTTTGTAATATTCTCGCCATTGGGGATAATGATGTCATCGAGCACTGTCTAGCGTTTTGATCGATCTGTCAGTAGTGGTAGGTGTGTAACCCTGGCTACCAAGTTATGCCTACGCGAGTGCATGCTTGCCGTTAGCAAGAGAACTGCAATCGGAAATGATATTCAAGGTGTAGCCAGTAACAGGAGCAAATATATAAAAGGACGCTTCCTTAGAGCATCCGCAGTAGCACCTTGTGTCCAAATATTTTATTAATTATTTCAATTCGGCTTTATTATTTCATGAAATATATAAATTTGAAATCGAGTGTGAGAAAAGTGCTGGAGTTTCTTCAATAAATGTTTTATTTACAAATGTAGACACTAGCTCCCGTAGTCCATAAGTTGTTCTTCACGGGACTGTAAACAGTGTTACAAAAAACTATACCGTTTTTGAGATTTTCTGTTTTGAATACGTGGTAAAACGCGGAAACACGGCGTTTCCAGCGAATACGCTCTTAAAATGTATGTATACCAAGACACAAATCGTCTGTGTTTCTAGATGATAGTGCAACTGCTTGGCCAGAGTACCCTCTGGCCAAGCAGTTGCAGCAGTTACTTTCGAAAATTTTTCAATTTCCAAAAAACCGGCTAAGTGCGAGTGGGACTTCGCACATTTAGGGTTCCGAACCGACCGCAAAGTTAAGTATGTTTTTATAGGAAAAATAAGGAAATTTCAAAGAAAAAATCTAATTTATCAATATATTAGTATTTGTTGGTAAAACATACGTAATAAAATCATTATTACCAAATTTTAAGTTTACAAGTACCTATTTGGTACTCATTTTTAATTTAAAAAAATATTGGAAAACAAAGGAACGGGAAGCCACCACAGCTTTTTTTACGAAATTTTGTTCCGAAGAATTTTTCACCAAGGGTAGGTAGAGGATAGGGTAGGATAATTTTTTTTTGCCGCCTTAAATCATTTAAAAATAAGTTTTGAGTATTCGTATGGCTTCGGGCCAAAAAGATGCTTATACTGTGTAAATTTGAAACCTGTAGCACAAAATAAAGAATATACAGAAGGTCCGTTCCCGCCGTTCTTGAAAATACATACCTAAACTACAGGGTTGCTTCTGTATTGATTCTGAATTTTAAAAAGGAGCAGATAAATTAAAAATTCTTCAACATGACATTTAAATATGAACCAGCGTATCTTGGTAAAAAACCGGCCAAGTGCGAGTCGGACTTCGCACATTTAGGGTTCCGAATCAACCTCAAAAATATGATTTATTCATATATTAGTATTTGTTGTTAAAATATACGTAATATTGAACATTGTCACCAAATTTCAAGTTCATAGGTCAATGAGAAGTCTAAAAATTCTTCGGAACAAATTTTGTGACATACGACGGACGGACGGACGGACGTCTGGGCGACACCAATAGGGTTCCGTTTTGACCCTTCGGGTACGGAACCCTAATAAATTGATGCGTGACCCGCTGCGAGTTGTGACTTGTGACCGGCGGCGGTCGAGAGCGCCAACAAAAATATACCTAATTAATTAGGTACCTACTTAACTAAACCATAGTACTACTTAAATACTGGCGTTTTACCAGCGAACGATAAGATGAATGTGTAATGGTTGATCGTCGTTATCAAAGCGGCAAGTTTCAAAAAATTACCTACCTACCTAGGTATTGTAACTACCAAAATGAGAAAACCGTTTTATTTACCTTTCAATATCGTTTGAAAATTTGAAGAAAATGTAGGCACCGTTTTTTGTTGTATTTAAGTGTATTTAAACAATAAAATACATTCCAACTGTAATAATATCGGTTATTCATTTTGACGTACGTGACATAAACTATCTACGTAGCGGCGAGGACGTCAAGTGATCAACGCGCGCACAACTAGCACTCGCGACGCGACAGTGACAGTCGCGACTAAGCTAGTCCGAAATCAACCGAGAATGCCTGTAAATGTTACGTCATTGTGCGTGCGGCGAAAATGGCACTTTGTACTGAGCGGACTCTCTGCTCCGGCGCGCGCCGCCGCTATTTACTTTGTGCCTGTAGCTCCAACCGTTTGGCTGTAAAACCTGTGTGACAGGAGTGACCGCATAAACAGTGTCTCTGTGTCTATTAATTCAATAGGGGGGGGGTGTAAAGTTCACTTTTTTTAGTTTTTAGTTAAAAACTCGTAAACGGTGGCTCACAGCAAAAAATGTTCTGAGAGATAAAAAAAATTACACACTTTTTCGCTAGAGTGAATATTTAAGGAGACTTTCAAGGGGCGATGTAAATCAAATATTGCTTTCCATTCTTTTCTTTTTCAATATTTTTGAAAACAAAAAATACAGTATTTATGCACTCAACGAGTTCTAAATAACGATACCCCACTCGATGGGGTAGGTCAATTTTTTTTTTCGCGCCCCCGTTTAGCTGTATGAGAGCCCCCCTTATAAGCGTTTAAAAATATTTTTTTGACGATGTAAGTAGATGTGGGTCAACACAATGCTTAAACTGTGGAAATTTGAAGCCATCCGTTTACTTTTTGAGGGGGCTCCCATATAGGGATCAAGGTAAATTTATAAAATCTTTTTCTCTTCCTGTTTCTCGTTCCTTTATTCTTCAATGTTTTTAAAAACAAAAACTACAGAATGTATGCACTTAACGAGCTCTAAACAACGATACCCCAGTCGATAGGGTAGGTAATTTTTTTTTCCGCACCCCCCTTTAGCTATATGGGAAAAACTATAATAAACTAAACTAAATTAAAAACTAATCGGGTGAATTATATTTTAAACGTACATTTTTTGTAAGTTAAACGTGCATGAATCTAAATGGGTCAAACTCTAGTGACGCCATCTATTCAGAGCTTTGCGCCGCCTTCCCTACTGATTGCACACGGGCGCTCCAAGGGCTAGAGAGTAGAGACGCCTTCCAGCCACGCAGCTCCATCTTGTACCAGTGCTACCTGACAGATACAAAGCGACATCACGAGCGACATTAGTAGGGGAATTAGTGTCACCCAATGTATGAGAGGTGCTCCCATACAGGTAAAGGGGGAGCGCGAAAAAAAAATTAACCCACCCCATCGAGTAGGGTATCAATGAATAGAGCTCATTGAGTGCATAATTATAGTATTTTTGTTTTTAAATATTTTGAAAAACAAAGGAATTAATAGCCACTTAAATTTTCATATAATTTTACATTCCCCCTTTAAAATCTCATTAAATATTAACCCTAGCGACAAAGTGTATAGAACCTTTTATGTAGATAATTTTATTTAGATTACTTATGCCTAAGAACGTTTTTCTCTATGGGTCACCGTTTATGAGTTTTTCATGAAAAACCGAAAAATGGGACTTTCAAGGCCCCCCCCTTCCTACCCCCCAGGGGGTGGCGGATGGCTACCGGGCTAAATTAACACAGATTTACCTATATTACATCTGTGCCAAGTGAATTCATCCGATACCAAAATGTGGACCTCATGCCACTACTTCCCCTACTACATCTATTGACATTATGCCAAACTACTGTGCAGGGCATTGTCACTTTAAACATTCTCTTTTATATGGAAAAAATACTTGTCAAAATAATTCCCACATGCGATCATAGATGGCAGCGATTTCAATTTCTAAATGTAACCTATGGTTACGCTGTTGTTGAGTGTCGTGTCACTCGTGTCTTGTCAGTTTTGTCATTATGTGAAAAATGTGAAAATAAAGCTTCCTGTGTGCGGACTTTAAATACTTATTGGTTTTATTCAGAGTAATTAGAAATATGGAGACTTCCGCAAGTACGCAAGTGAATAAATGGAAATAGAAATTGAACAGTTTGTATTGACATGACAGAAAACTGTTTGAAGGTGGTTTGATGTTTTGAGTGGTGTTTTGCGATATTACTATTATCCTCTAGTGAATGTCGTGAATTGTATTCTTTTGTAGAAATAAATTCTTGAACCATAATAAATACGTAAATCCAGTTGTTTTAATTAAGTGGCCTTTTAGTACTGAAAATACACACACAAAATGATAGCTTTATGTGTATATGTGTGTACATACGTATGTGTGCGTGTGTGGCAAACGATTCTTATAATTAGTACATCGCTCACTAGAAGGCGTTGTTACCTACATAAAGTGATGACTCTATCACAGTATATAAGTAAGTTACTTTATGCTACTGTGTCTTGCAGATACCACTGAGTCTAGTCGCATAGCAGCTGTCCTAAAAGTACTACATACGCTCGCTAGAATGTCATCAGTGAGGTAGTACCTAAGGGAAAAATGGCACCAGTAGTAAATTTTCTGCTGACATACAGTAGATTCTAGCGGACCCGGCAGACATCGTCCTTAGTACCTACTGCATTGTCCACTGGAGTATTATAATAATATAATGTTGACAAGCAAGATCCGCAACGAGTACGTGCAACGAGTACGTGCGAGGAAGCTTGGGGGTGCGCGACATCGCCGATAAAATGCAGGAGAGTCGGCTGCGATGGTATGGCCACATAAAGAGAAAACCACCTGACTACGTTGGAAACTTAGCACTACAGCTTTCCATCCCCGGTCGAAGATCCAGGGGCAGACCTAAAACAAGGTGGAAAGATGTAGTGCTAAAGGACGTGATAAGGTGTCAGGCATCCGAAGACGATGTCGAGGATAGAGCGAAGTGGCGAAGATTAGTCCGGACCGGAAAGCTGACCCCACCACCATGTGGGATTAATAGCTATGAAGAGAGAGAGAGAATGTTGACAACCAAGAAAATTTACATTTATTTGTTTACAAACTCCATATATTTTTAACGTACGTGGTAAAAATAATACACAACACAACACATCCCCTGCCACATTTGTTTGAAAAAAGTCAACATAGCATTGAAGCCACATCTGTTAAAAACTTTAAGAACCAAAGCGTAAACAAGGACTGTTCAGACTCAACTCTCTTAGAACTTCAAGAAAATGTCACTAGATGGTGCTGTTTTTAATAACACTTCTTTTATTACACTGCCATCTATCAAATATGTTAAGAACCATAACGAAGAGTAGTGCTAGATATTTTTAGTTATTTCAGTTCAACGATAAAAACCGGTTAATGCGGGCGCACGATTCTGATTGAAATAATTTGAGTTGGTCGAGTTGCATCAACTTTATTTGTTTAAAAAGTTATTTTACTGTTCAAACAATAAGGTTCAAAATCCATTAACATATTTATAGAAATTTGGTCAACGAAGATAATTTCAACTATACCTATACCTACCTATCGTAATACCTATAGAAAGTGACCCCCGCCGGGCCGCTCGTCGAATAAACCGGTTAATATAAAGTTTTTAAACGTTCGCGTTCTCACGAAAAGTTCGGAGCTAATCCCAAATAAACCGGTTTTAACCGGTTAAAAAGTACCGGTTCCGAGCCCTACTAGATGGGCAGTGTTATAAAATACAATTTTTTATTAGAGCGCCACCTTACTACTGCATTGCACTGCAGATTATAAAGCAAACCATATTTCATCTGAACATACCTACTTGGCAACTTGAGACGACGTGTTTCAACTAAACGTTGCTAGATGGCGTCTGCTTTACAAGGCTCCATTCAGTAAAAAATTCGGACTTTTTTTCAGTTATTGTAGTTTAATTAATTTTTTTTTTTTTTGACATTACTTATCTATATCATTTTTAAAGTATATTAAATTTTCAACAATTTAAGCCTACCCAGAGCTCCGTATGTCAATGTATTGAAATATAATGTAGACATGAGCTATATCATATTTATTCAGCTTTGATACTATACACGTGTATGTATATTGCGTAAGTTGGAAGTTATAGAAGGCTAAGGCTAGAAACAATAAATAGTTTTGTAAAGCTGAAATACTAATCATTATTTATGTGTAACATAATTTTCGGGTACCTGCTCTAGTTATTCTGCAAAATCTGGAAACCCGAAAATGTTTTCCTTACTTTTTTATTATTTTGCTTATATGTAGTTTTAAATGAAATATAGTATAAGTATACGGTACCTATAGCATATATTATATATTCAGCTTTCATTTGATACCAGGGGGGCCGATTTTTGAGTGTCGAACGCTCTACTTTTCATTCGACATCTGTCAAAACATCATGGTTTTTTTACAGATCTCGAGTGAAAAGTCGAGCGTTCGACACTCAAAAATCGGCCCCCAGTTTTTGAATTAAACTACGATAACTGAAAAAAAAGTCCGAAATTTACTTTTTTTTTAAACATAGCCTTTGTTGGTCTCAACTTATTGCCAATAACTAACACCAGGGACTATAAATAGCCCCTGTAATACCTACCTACCTGTAACCTACCCTAACCTACTTTGTACTACAAAAGACAATTTTTCAATCCATAATAATGGTACCAAATCCGAATCGGAGCACCCCACTATCCACGTGGTCTTGTCTGCCCTACCCCTAGAGTGTATATGAAAACCCGGAGGCGCGGAGGGAGAGCAGCCTTCGCCCGCCGTGACAAAGCGCGGGAGCCGTGCGAAGCGGAGCGGCTGAGGCTGGTCGCCGAAGACGACCAGCAAGCCGAAGCTGCGGAGCGGAGCACGTGCGACCGTGCGCCGGCACGCAAGGGCGGAAGGGCTGGTCTTCCCGCAGCGCCGGAGTTGAGGCGGAGTCCGACTGCATTTTTAGGGCTACTGAGAGATAGGATAAATGACACTGGGTCAATACAAATAATATTAGGTAATAAGCCAGATAGGATAAATAAATTTCGGTCAAAATATATTAGGTGACTCTTTCTTAGGGCTAAAAACGTTAGGACAAATGAACACTAGGACAAACAACATGTTGACATACGAAAATAGGAAAAAAAACTTTAGTGATCTCAATCTAGAAGTCTGTACTTACGTACGTAAACGCGCTGTGTCCATTTCGCACTTCTTAGGGTAAGTCCGGGGTAGTTGGCCATAGTTTTTCTTAAACGCTCTAAAAAAATAATCTACAACATTATTAGAAAAATCTTTAGTTGTAATTAAACTTTGAACATTAAATTTTAATGTATTTAACAAAAAAGCGACATCTTCTAATTAGATCAACCTTAAAATAATTGTTTTTTTTTAAATTCGCAATTGGCCATCTCTCGCGAGGTATCTGGGTGAGATGGCAATGTTATTAGAGGAAAGATGGCCATAGGTTAATTCTAGCTTAAGCATGGTAATGTAGTCTGATTTCCTATTTTTAAAGCGTTTTTGTCTCTCTGGAACACATTTGAAACATACGTCTGCAAATTCAGTGTAAGTTTCATGACACACTGGGCACCAAAGCCTACTGGCTTTTTTTGTAAGGAGAGTGTGTTGTGACATGTTACGCTCGCAATATGTTTATTAGACGTGCTTGCAGACTTTTTAATGAATGTTTAAAATTGACAAATTTTGATATTTTTAATAGTAGTATAACATCTTTAAAGAAATTGTTTCAATGATTACTTGATTAGCAATACAATACACCACTGTTACTAATCTTATAACTTTAGCTATAGGTACCCACTTAGTTTATAACATATATTGTGTAATTATGTAGGTACTTCTCAAAAATACATTTAACTATGTATGTCTCACTGATTGTAGGTATGCGTCTTTATCTGTGTGTGTATGTGTGTGTGTGCATGTACATATGTGCATATACATGTGTACATGTACATATGCATACATATACATATGTACGTGTACATGTAACTGTATGGACACTTATAAATAGTGTTATAATTTTGAGATGTCGGAATCCATACCAAAACTGAATAAAAAAAAAAAAAAAAAAAAAAAAAAAAAAAAAAAAAAAAAAAAAAAAAAACATTTTTCCTTGTTAACAAATGGAGTCCGACATTTTAAAATAATTTTAACTTTAATCTTACTTTAATCTTTTTTTTTATACTGTATTTAGCACATTTACAATTTAAGGAAACTGTAGGTCTTATATTATAACAACCATTTCTGTACACATTTTTGTATATGACCGTTTGTTTCTCACAACAAATAAATAATAGTTATTTGTTCAACAAGAGAGCAAACTAGATTTTTGCTGCGAGTGTTGATTTTGAGTCCCGAGGAAGCGAAAGATTCTATAATTGAATCACGAGCGTAGCGAGTGATTCAAAATTAGAATCTTGAGCGTAGCGAGGGACTCAAAGACACGAGATGCAAATATCTTTGCTCTCGCGTGATACATACAACTTTTCACCTCAGCGGCGAGAACATATTAAACTTTAATAACATCATTTACGGCTTATCATAGGCTTTTACGCACGTGTCTCGTGATAAATCAAGCAGATTTAATTCAGCATTGATTAGGAATCTGCTGCTTGTCTTAACTCCTCAGCTAAGCCAGCACAAGACGAACGCAAGCGCGCGACTCGTCGAGTTTAGGCGCGGCAGACTTTAGGTACATAATCGCGCGAACTAATTCACATGCACACTAAAAATTAGTTGTATTGTTGTTAAAATACAGCCTATGTCAGTGTCACAGATTTCGCTTACCTACGTATTTTAGTTATTTGAACAATATCTGTAGCGCAAGAATGAGACAATAACACTTTTTAAGTCGGTACTCTTCTCACTCGAGCCAGCTCGCGTGTACACTAAGACGCACTGTTTTCTAAGTCTAAATACACCCTTCATCACTAATGTTTTCTAGATATTTTTATAATATTCAACACTGATTATTAATTAATGTCTGTTAGCGCAGGACAGAATAAAAGTAAAAACGAAAAAAAACGCACAAATTTTTAAAGGGTGCGTTCTGAAATGGCTCCGGTTTTATTCTTCTACTAAAATAAAGATTGTTAAAAGTAAAATTAATAATTAAAGTGATAAACTTTCTGTTTTTTTCTGCAATAAAGGTTTTATTTATAAATATGTATTATCATAATAATATTATATTTAAAAGAACCGTTGCCAACAACTTCCTGATAATTATAACTCTTAGGTTAATTTATGAGTTTTCGAACGTGTTTTACGTTACTTATTTAGCGCGTTTTTGGGAGTCGATTTGAGTCGATTAGAGTCAATTTGAATATCAAATTAAGAATCGACATATGTGGGCCCTCTCTTTTTTAATATAACGAATTGAAAGGAACAGAGCGATTGAAGGTGAACTACGGAGTGGCAGATCTTGGCATTCGTGGACCAAAAATTAAAAAGCTACTTTGATCCACGCTCGCAGCAAAATTGCATTTTGGCCACTGGTTTCAAGCAGCAAAACAGCCGGGTTCGAGCCGCTGAGGTGAAAAATAAATTTTCTTATTTGTACTGAATAATACTATTCATATATCATTGCCACTACTTTCAGGTAGCTTATCTTATAAACGGCCTCCAAATGGCTAACTCTCCTTTTTTCTAGGAGAGATGACCATATAATACCTAAAATGAAAAGAAAGTAAAGGCACGTCACGCTTGATTTTGACGATAGAACAATGCGTTGTTCATATACTTAGCAATCAATAAAAGAATAACCAGTATCTTTCGAATATACCTTCACATCAGCATGAAACAAGAACTCCTTATAAAATATTTACACTAAGCAAAACAATTCACAAGGATTTTCCATATTTTTTGATATAATTTCACTAAAAACTAAAAGTAAAAAAAGTAGCAAAATAAAGTAGTAAGAGTAAGTAGTAAAAGTTTCGCCTTACTATAGCTCCTACGCACAACGCGAAGCAAACCGAACAGTAAAGAGCAACATCTAGTCAACCCTTCTATGAAATATTTCGATGGACCATCTCTACCTTATGGCCATCTACCCCGGACTTACCCTACTAGGAATAACTAAATAAATTGGCTTACACCCCGCACTCTCACAATTAGAAAACATCGTTTATGTCGCTGTAATAATTTGAATCTCACTGAATAACAAAACAACAACATAAAAAAATGAAAGCCATATGACGGTTGCTCTGTGCGCGTCACGTCGAGTGGCAGTTCCCCGTCCAACGGCCAAGAGGCAACTGCCCCGCGTCGCCCGCGCAGACACCCGTGAGCCGTGGTTACTCACGAGTTTGAATAGTATCGATTTCTCAGAAACTATTGAGAAATTCTAAAAACTGGCAGACGAAAATGAATTATACATCACTATTCACCATTGGTTAAAGTTTGATGTCTAAGTGCTACGTAATAAGGGAGTTTATATAAATTTTAGCTCGAGAAAAGGATTCACGGAAAATCCATTTTCTTGAGATACTGCATCCACTATGAAATATCGGTAGACCATATTAAAGATCAATAACAAAGGTAAAACATTGTCTAAGAAACCTTATTGCTTTTGTAACGTTCAAGCGTACTATAAGCGTCGTAAACACAGCAAATTCGTCAGGTACAAAGTTACAAACTATAGAACAGCAAGTTCGAGCGGCGAGAAGCGCGCCACAAGGCAACGCCCCCCGCGGCCACGCCCAATTGCGCCCGGCTACACTTTCCGGCTACATTTTGCGGCTACAATTTCCGGCTACACTTTCCGGCTACTCCGAGCCAAACGCAAAAGGGTGACCATAATTTGGACAAGCGTGAATATAAGAAAAAAAAGTAGGAAGGGGTAAAACTAACATACAATGAATTCACAGTATTATACAATTGTATATAATATAGATAGGGGGAATAGAAATAAATTGTAATGGGTCCTATCTCATATTTGATAAAAGAGGTGCAAGGGAGTCCGTCGCATTTTTTTTCATCCATTTTTGCTTAGTAATCATTAAGAATTACCGAGATATTACGAGTGTCCGGCGATAGGTGCCGTCCGGGTTTACGGGACTTCCCCCTAAATGTACAAAGTGTACATATCATTATTTACAGAAACTAATTACTTATAAAGGTATGTAGATGACGTGCACAATGGAAAGAAATATATGCAGCCGGCCGTCCTTACAGCAACTACACGCGATATGTACAGTCAGCCCATGAAAATGTTGAGCATACTTAGAACCTTGTCACATCGAAATCTAAGAAATATTTAGACTGAAACGTCATAAAATTTGAAACCTCTTTAATTTGACAAAGAACTAAAGTGCTCAACATTTTCGTTGGCCCACTGTACTTACAGTCAAGGGCACCAATATGTATACACTTTTTCACCTTATTCCATTGAAATAAGGTCCAAAAATTTATACATATTTATGCCCTTGCCTGTACAAGGTAGAATACTTGACACAAAACTTAACAACAAAGGAAAATAAATTATGTACATAATGTACAGTTAAACCTAACTGGAAACCCACACCAGAATAATTTAAAAACATACATAACAAGGAACGGATGGGTTTAAGGAGCAACGAGAGAAAGTCCACGCGGCGGTCGGAGCGTTGTCACCCGCATAGCCGCTTAGCCGGCCGCCGCGCCGCGTAGCCGATATCTCGAGGCCGCGCCCGAGGCACGCCGCTGGGCGGGTTTGTTTACATTTTGAGTCAAAGAAGCAATGAAATAACAAGTATGAAATGAAGTGAATATTTATAGACGGATGACTGAGGCTAAGTATGTATGCTGATTTAAAAAAAAAATTAACATATTATTTAAAATAAATATAAAATTCGAAATCCTTATCCCCGAATTAGTCAAAATCGAGTATAGTTCATAGTTCATTTGTTAAAAAAAAATAAACATTGCATATGAAATTAAAAAAATATAGTTAAATCTAAAACATTTATTAATAAGAAAATATATACACGAATACAACAATAACTAAAATAATATTAAAGCTAACTGCAAATACAAGTTAGGTATCAAAAAATAAACTAAAATTAAAACTAATTTAATTAACATATATCTAAAAAGGGCCCCCGTGGCATGGTACCAAAGACGCTGGCAGCATTCCCTCGCTGTATGGCAATACTTAAACGCTGTGCGAGGAAGCTGCCAGCTCTTTGGTCACCAGTGGCGTCGACGAGCCTTTTGCTTAGCTCCCTATGTAGGTAGTTGCCGAGCGCTCGGGCCCCACGGCCCGAGGGTCTCAACACCGAAAGCCATGAAATGGTATTGGGTGCCGAGACCCCGGTATTTCCAAGTTTTTAGTTAGTTAAATTAAGAAATACAACAATAATAATAAATAAAATCAACAATCAGAAATTTAAATAATAATAATAATGTCCATTTGTCGGGCATGCCGCCGTCCCGGAGAGTCACTCAGGCATATCATTTCCGGCTGTGGTCATCTTGCGAACGGCGAGTACTTGCACAGACATAACCTTGTAGCCAGGATCATTCACCAGCAACTTGCTCTCCTATACGGTCTTGTGGACGTCGAAGTGCCGTACTATAAGTACACACCTGCGCCAGTTCTCGAAAATGGTCGTGCCACGCTCTATTGGGATCGATCTGTCATCACGGACAGGACTATTGTAGCCAATAAGCCTGATATCGTGCTGATAGATCGATCGAAACGCCAGGCAGTGCTCGTTGACATCACCATCCCCCATGACGAGAACCTCGTGAAGGCCGAGAAGGACAAACTCAGCAAGTACCTAGACTTGGCCCACGAGGTAACCGCCATGTGGGATGTCCCGATAGTCGTTTCTGCGAACGGTCTAATAGCGAAGAGTCTCGACCAACACCTCAAGAGACTCTCGCTAGATGGCTGGGTCAAGGGTCAGATACAGAAGGCGGTACTCTTGGACACGGCGCGGATAGTCAGGAGGTTCCTCTCTCTGTCGCCCTAACCACCGGTAGTTTAGGTCCTGCCTCGCTGCCGGCGGCACCCTAGGTTAGGTTTTTATAATATTTTTGTTTTGTAAGTGTATTTTTATATTTTACTTTTTATAACAATATTGTAAAAACCCAACCTAAGACTCAAAATAAATAAAGAGCATAATAATGTCAATCATGTTACATGCATTAATTAATTATGTCAATTTCAATCTTACAATACTACAGTTATAACAAGTCAGGTACAATATATTCTATTATAATTAAAATTTTGGCCAATTTCCTATTAAAGGAAAATTGGCGGAAATAATTCGTGAATAAGCAAATTTTGGCAGAGTTGTAGGTACAGTTGACCTAATTAACATACTAAAAGGACTGGTCGATGGGGGTAGATCTAAGGGGTGGGAGGGGGATGTAAAGGTCCCTTTTTTAGTTGTTCGTAAAAAAACTCGTAAATGGTGTCTCATAGCAAAAAATGTTTATAGACACAAGTAATCTTCATAAAATTTTCTACGAAAAAGGGTTCTATACACGTTTTCGCTAGGATGCATATTTAATGAGATTTTAAAGGGGGCAAGTTAATTATCAGTGGCTTTTCTCATTCCTTTGTCTCATTCCTGAACCCGAACCGGCCGAAATATGCAGAAAATTTTATGTAGATTACTTGCGTCTTGAATCATATTATGCTATTAGACACCATTTACGAGTTTCTTACGAAAAACTAAAAAAGGGACCTTTACACTCCCCCTCCCACGTTTTAGTTCTACCCCCATCGACCAGTCCTTTTAGTATGTTATTTAGGTCAACTGTACCTACAACTCTGGCAAAATACGCTTAGTTACGAATAGGGATGTTGACACCAAATAAGAAAATCAATGAATCCGAATTTTCTCGAAAAAGGATCAAATTCTCAATCAAATAACGAAAAAAGTAATTCAAAAGAATATGTAACTACATAATTATAGGTCTTCAAAGTTTTAGGAGGGGGCATTTTCTGTCCTAGTTCCGCAAAACGCACCTCTGTATTGGACGATCGTCATTTACTATGGCGCTCGAGGTCAGTGACGTCACTGATCTGTAGCGCTTTCTCTCTCGAACTAAAGACATTCTAACGGTTGTAGTTTCGTTATTTTTTGACATATTTGAATAGAATTTTCACTATTTGACATAGTTTTATGTATTCTTTCGTATGGAGTAATAATAAATTTTGAGTCAACATCCCAATTATTTCCGCCAATTTTCCTTCGTTGATGTTGCCAAGTGAACTTTGTAATAATGAAAAATTATAAAAAAAAATACTAAATGAAGACACGTGACTTAAATGTAATGGTGTGATATATTTTTAGAACCGGCCTTAAAAGCCCTTTCGTTCGATACTACACACGATAGGATTCAGACCATTTTTTAAAAAATTCCATACAAAAGAAAGATGTCGTCATAACTCCTCTCCTTTTCGTTTTTTTTTCGTCCAACGGGTCAAATTGATTCATATGTCCTAAAGATCAATCGTACCGATTTCCATGCTTTTAACACCATTTGCAGCATCTTTTGGCGTAGCGCCAGGACTACATCAGGTGTTTCGAGTTGCGACATGTGCTTAATCAAGTCAGTTAGGACTACGAGAATTTATAGGCAAGGAACGGTAAGAAACTCCAAGAAATACTGAACACAAGAAACGTTTGTGGTATTCTAGCCATAATTCTAATAGCCCTCTTCTGGGCCACAAAAGCAGATTGTATGTTATATTTATAACTAATATCTGGGCGACCGAGCCTTGCTCGGCGTTTTCCCGGGCATGAGACCTACCTAGATCGATTGCTCGTCCCCGAAAACCCCCACATACCAAATTTCATCAAAATCGTTAGAGCCGTTTCCGAGATCCTCGAAATAAATAAATAAATATACAAGAATTGCTCGTTTAAAGATATAAGATAAGATTTCCCCAGAACTTTACACTGTAACGGACTATAATGACGATTTTTCGCAAAAAATATTCTTAACATTCAAAATTAATATAAAATTTGAAATCCTCATCCCCGAATTTGTCGAAATCGAGTATAATAACGATTTTTCGAAAAAAAAAAAAATTTAACTTAAAAGTATAAAATAAATATAAAATTTGAAATCAAAAAATAAATAAAAGAATTTTTTTTACAAATAATAGGCGTGCGTACGATTCAATAATTTATTCCAGACTAGCCAGACATATGTTTACCTATACAGATATATACCAATACCTACACCCTTAATTAATACAACTTCCTTAAGAATATAAATGTTAAGTAACATGACGACTTACGTTAATAAAGACACCGTATTCACAACAGTATACTTACTCTTGTAAATTCTAGCAGAGTCTGGTGACCTGGTGACAGTAGGTACTCACTTGGTAGGGCAGCGGAGCGGAGCGCAGGCAAGAGAAACAACTTGGATGTTACAGCAATCACATTTTATTCTATATGTCCATGTATTTTATAAATAATATAATAATGAAGAGCTCACGTGATTGTGACCGCTCGGTTGAAGTATCAAGTCCAAAGAGAATGTACCATAGACTCACATCTATAGAGTCAATATTTCATTTTCATTCTCAATATATGTTAGGCATAGTTTACACTGTTCGCATCTTAAGGCATATACACATAATTTAACACTTCCCCTTATATGGCTTACAGTGCAGTGTTCAGTACATTAGGACTATTCAATTGACACTATTATTAATAAGTGCAAGTACATTAGATAGAGTCTATATAGTAGAGTCATCTATGATGTCAAGTCTTTATCACAAAATAATACATTAAAATATCTAAAGATATTTAAGTTAAAAATAAAAATTAACAATATATAATGATCTCTGCAATTAAATATAAAATGATATCTAATATCAATGTGCTTCGTTCGTTTATGACAAAACTCTTTACATTCCAATAGTCTTTGTGCTGACTGGTTGGCATTGTAAACCGTACATGTTACATGTTTATTCAATATTTAAGTAAGCAAATTTTTAATGAAACAAATATCTTTACAAACGTCACCTATTGCCAGAAATTCCGACTCCGTTGTCGACTGTGCTATGCACCTTTGTTTACGTGGTATTATTCCCTAACTTTATGACAAAACCAGTATACGATTTTCTGTCAATAAGGTTATTAGGTACCATAGTCTGCGTCAGTATAAGCCTGTATATTCCAATTAACACTCTTTACATAATATAAACAGTAATGAATTGTGCCAGGCAAATACCTAAGTACACGTTTAGCTGCTATCCAATGGGACCTGTCAAAGCTATTATTAAACTGGCTTAACTGACTACAAGCAAAACTTATATCAGGTCTAGTACATACAGAAAGACAATTTAGACTACCTACAAGCTGCCTATAGTCATAGGTCTCATTGTCTGCATGAGCACTACACACTTTGTTAGGTAAAGGCAATTTACTGCCATAGGTGTTGCAATGGGTTTGCAATTTTGCATCTTAAATCGTACTAACAGTTTCTTAATATATTCTGTTTGATTTAAATACAAAGTACCTTTTGACTTATTTCTAGTGATTCTAATGCCCAAGCAATTCTTTAATGGACCTAAATTGTTCACATTAAATTCTTTCTCTAAAATGTTTAACAACTCAACTTTTATTGAGCTATTTTTAGAGTAAAAGACATAAAAGTCATCAACATAAAGTGCAATAATGACATAATCATTACCAGGTATATACATGGTTCACATATAGACTGTTTGAAACTATTACTTAATAGCACTTGGTTCACTTTTTCATTCCGCATTTTGCTAGCCTGTTTCAAACCGTATATACTTTTCTGCAATAAACACACCTTACTTTTATTTTCATTATTACAAAAACCTTCAGGCTGTTCCATGTATATAACTTCATTCAGGTTTCCATTCAAGAATGCTGTGGCAACATCAAGATGATCTATGTCCAAGTCCATCTCATTAGCAAGGGAAAATAAAATTCTCATAGACGAATGGCGTATGACAGGAGCATATGTCTTATTATAATCAACGCCCGGCTGTTGAGTAAAGCCTCTGGCAACGAGCCGTGCCTTGTGTCTATCAAATTTCCCATCCACATCATTAGGGTGTTGCTTATTTGGCAAAAAATAAAAAAAATCTGAAATCCTGCAGTCTCACCCCCCATTTTGTTCTACTACCCCTATTAACAAATGCTAGTTTTTTTTGTTTTTTTTTAACTAATTTTAGAGGTCGTAATGGCGGGGTGAGACAATGACTTTTTGAAAGTTCATTTTTAAGCAACACCCTACACATCATGCTTTGACTTATATACCCACTTACATTTGATTACGTTTTTGTTAGTAGGTCTATCGACCAATTTCCATACCTTATTCGAAACCAACGAATCGTATTCAGACTGCATTGCATCAATCCAATCATCACGATATGGTAAAGCAATAGCTTCTTCATACGACTGCGGCTCATCAAATGAGGCAGGCTGAGTCAGCATAGAACAATCATAATCGCCATACCTTTGTGGGGGTCGCCTGATACGGACAGAACGATCGGATGCACCTTTTGTCGCTTCGTTGCTCAGTACCGCTTCCCCTCCAGATGACACCGGCTCAGGCGATGTAAGGCGCTGCACGCGCTCATCGTCAGCACGATAGTCGCTGGAGACAGGCTTGCACTGTACTGCTTCCCCTTCACGTGACGCTCCAGATGACACGGGTCGCTGCTCGCGCCCACCATCGGCAGAGTCATCGGAGTCGGGCTCGCTCAAAGACTGGTACTTCTCGTCATCTCCATCTGGTCCATCTGAAATTTCAGGCAAAACATTGTTAGCTTCAATATTACCTACAGAAATTTCATTATGATTCTCTTGTGACTCAATTTCTTTATTGAAATTGTTATTAATTAAGGTATCAAATAAATAATAATTATCATTTTGTAATAAAAACGATTCTCTATGAACGCCACACTACGGGACAATAGCACAGTATTGGGACTAGACGGATCGCATAAACGATAACCTTTTGTAGTCTCACTATAGCCAACAAAAATCATTAGTTTGCCCTTGGCATCTAACTTTCGGCGTTTCTGTGATGGAATCAGACAGTATGCGGTGCAGCCAAAGACTCGGAGATGACCAAGTTCTACCTTGGATCCAGTCGAGACCTCCTCGGGTGAACGTCCTGATAAAGCAGCATTTTCTACTTGTGCTTTAAATGTAATGAAATGTGACATTACCTCAGATTTTTCCTTCATAAGGTATCCAAAGGTTTTCCTCGTGTAGTCATCGGTGAAGCAAACAAGAAACCTCTTGCCTCCCCAGCTTGGCTCTTGCATTGGCCCAAGGACGTCGCTGTGGATTAGCTGCAGTATCTCAGTAGCACGTTTTGCCTGCCCCTTGGGGTAGGATGCGGCCTACATCTTCCCCTCAAGACATGCAGCGCAGCCCTTGAGGTCTTCATCCTGAAACATTATACCACATGCACCATCCCGCAAACGTTTCATACCTTCAATGTTGAGGTGACCTAAACGTCTGTGCCATAATTCCGCTGAGAGATCGGCTGATAGTGTAGCCCTCGGTGATTCCTGGCTAGCTTCCAGGAACGGTTCCACGGATAAGGTCTTGTTAGTCACACACACAGATACATTTAACTTGTACAGACCATTACAACACGTAGCACATGCAATAGGCTTGTCAAAGTCAGTGGCTTTGCTCTCAAAAATACAACAACCTTTATTATTAAAATTGAACAATATGGCCAGACTCGACCAACTTTGATATTGAAATCAGGTTGCATGAAAGTTTTGGCACATACATTACATTGGACAAAACTAAGGAACTCACCTTGTCTTTCAATAAGAGCTTCATTTTCAGTATTATTGTTAGCTACAATTACAGAAGAATGATGTGGCACAATATCAGTAAGGTATTTCTTGCTAAAAACCATAGAATTCGTGGCTCCACTATCCAGGTAAAAGTTTTCTCATCGCTCTCCCGCCAAGAATGCAGCAGCAATGTTAGTCCGGTCGCCGGCATTCCTAGGTTTCTTCTCACGCTTCGGTTTCAAACATTTTGATCTGGAGTGGCCTCGCTTCTTGCAAAAATCACAAAATGTGACATTCTTCTTACTAACATATGCGATTGTACACTAAACTACTTCTAGAACAGACTTTGTTTCAAGGACACTCTGCGTTACGAGCTGGATATTTATACCTACTTTAACAGTGACTTGCAAATAGTACCCTGGCACGTATTAGGTATCCAGTTATATGGTATAAAGCAATCTATATAAAACTATTATATGAGAGTGCCTGACAAGATTACAAACATAGACAGGGAGGTACAATTATCTACTGAAAAGAGACCTTAGGTATTTGCCGCTACGGCCATCTATATAGTGTGGAAGAACTACGGCAAAGTACTTATGTATGTACATATTTATTGTACCTACCTGTAGCAATTACATGAAATCACCTATTTTATTTAAATCTACCTTCCCTCCCCCCTCAGGCTCCAGCTGGCTCCTCTCCGCCAGTGGTAATATTAAAGAACTGTTTTTACGACGGCTCACGGATTGAGACTTCGGCTGTACCTCTTCCGTACCGGTGGAAACCCTACGTCTCATTTGGTCGATATGGCGGTGTACCTCAAAACTCCCGAAACCCTACCTGGGACCCAGCCCCAGCGGTCGGTGGAGCGATAGTCGCGGCACTACACGTCGTCGCCGCGCTCAAAGGTGCGCCCCCGTAACCCGCTCCCCGCGTCCGCTTGTGCTTGCCGTTTGTTTACACGTTCGGAACGATCCGGTTTAAGGTTAATCTAGGCGCAATCGCAAATTTCTACCCTGCAATATTTTAGCCGGACTTTCACCTGTGGAGTATGCTCGGTATTCCTGTATGTTAGTAAAAACCTGTTTGACGCTGTGTCGATATCTACTTTTTGCTTTATCGCTTTTTTTATC
This sequence comes from Cenopis cana, assembly GCA_951800055.1. Lineage (NCBI taxonomy): Eukaryota > Metazoa > Arthropoda > Insecta > Lepidoptera > Tortricidae > Cenopis > Cenopis cana. Next base: position 24,059,658 of record OX637475.1, on the reverse strand, counting down.
GCTCTTTTACAGATTTTAACACTATTTTCGGCGGCCCCATTCGAGGCCGGATGATATGGCGCCGAGAATGTATGAGTTATTTTATTATGTTTTAAAAATTTACCAAATTCCGCACTTGAAAAAGGAGGCCCATTATCGGTGACTACTTGTTTTGGGAGGCCAAATCTTGCCCACATCGGCCGCAACACCGCGATAACGGATGTGGCGGTCGTGCTCTTCATACGAATTGCCTTAATCCATTTAGACCCCGCATTGACTACAATAAGAAATGTCATGAATGGGCCCTAAAAAATCACAATGCAATCTAGCCCAAGGCCGATGCGGCCACGGCCACGGAGTCGGCGCATGTGCTGGCGGCGCGCTGGCGACGCTGGCGCACACGGCGCAGGCAGCGCAAGCCGTCTCCACCGCCTCGTCCACTCCGGGTCACCAAGCGTAGCTACGTGCTAATGCTTTTGTTTTTACCACGCCCATATGCGCGTCATGGAATGCCTCTATTACCCTAGACCGGCAAGACGAAGATACGACTACCCTGTGTCCCCACATGACACACCCTAGTTCGCTATATAATTCCTTTCGTCTGTTAAAATATGGCCTAAGTTCTTTTATATCCAACTCATTAGGCCATCCGTCCCTAATGTAGCTCAGCAGCCTACTTAATATCGCCTCTGAAGCAGTTTCTTTTTTTAATATGTCATTGTCTAGCAAGAGGGCTTCCCATGCGAAGTGTAGGTATGTCTGTCGGGTATTTCCTCTTCGGCACCGATCGACTCCTCTTTGTAGGACTTGATTAAACGAGATAAGGCGTCTGCCGTGTTTTTGTTCGTATTGATATATTCGATGTCGAAGTCATATGCTGAGAGTTTAATGGCCCATCTCTGGAGTCGACTGGCCGCCGTTGTCGGAATTCCTACATTCGGACCGAAAATGCTCATGGTTTGTGATCAGTGCGTAAAATGAATTTTCTACCGTATAAGTACTGATGGAATTTCTCTGTTGCAACAATGATCGCTAAAGCCGCTTTTTGTATCTGGCTTTTGGTATCATTATAATGAGTCTCCGCCGGCGTGAGTGCGCGCGACGCGTAGGCGACGGCGCGCTCCGAGCCGTCGGGCGCGCACTGCGCGAGCACGACGCCCAGACCGGGGCGAAGACGCATCGCACGTCACCACGCTCGGCCGCGACATGTCAAATGAACTAACACGTCCGCACTACACAATGCTCCTTTAACCCACTGGAAAGTGGTGATAATGCGTACCTTTCTTTAATAACCCGTAGAGCGGCGTCAATCGCGATGATAAGTTTTTGACAAACTTCCCATAAAAAATAATCATTCCTAAAACGATTTTAATTCGTAGGTAAGCATTTTGTGGTGGGGACATGTCGAGTACCTATGGGTTTTATTTTTTCAGGGTTTACTCTTAAACCGTGTTTATCTAGAACGAACCCGGGGTAATGTACCTTTTCGGTTAAGAAATCACACTTAAGTAGTTTAGTAAGTAGTTTCTAAGATTTGTAGAACTCGTTCGATCATAGATATAGTACTAGTATATACTCTGTAGTTATAGATGCGCCAACGAGCGACCGGGGCTATGTCTTTCTCATATTTATGGGGATACCATGGTTGCAAAAAATACCCTAAAATTTAGTCGGATAGTTACAAATGATCGAATTCCGTAGTAAGTCGCCATTTTGATTCACTAACTAAATTTACACAATATCGTAGGCGATATCGTAAAATAATTGATCCCGACCGGCCACTCTTTTTGTGATAATCTTACCTATATAAAGTTATGACCGTTGCGTAAAACGGCGATTTCACTGATTCAAGTCTATACATTTTCTTCTTCCCGCTCGCCGCTGCTGGGCGCTGGTCTTGCTGCTCGCCGCTTGACTTGCTGGTCATCACGTCACCCAAAGAACCATGCTAAATGTTAAATCTCTAGACGATGAAAGTAGTAATTACTATAAATAATAAGTAACCATAAAGTGCTTACTACTTCCATGCTCATTTTTGTCTTTCATAGAAAAAATATGTCTTTGTTGAAATAAAAGGATAAACTTCAAATTAGAACAGGTAATTTATTTACAATAATATAAAATATATATAACTTTATTTTTCAATAAATAAACAAATATATAATAAGCAGTTATAGATTATTTTACCCAATTTACTTTCCTGTTCCCTCAGTCCTCAAATCCATTTTTTCGGAATTCATCCTCTGTTGAAAAACTGAATAAATCAAATTACTTGAAATTCCCGAAACGTGGGGTAATCTTTAGGGTTTTTTTATTATTTGTTGGTATCCCGAAATCGAATTATAAACCGACTGAATGATGGGACATCAATGCTAAGCTGGCTTCTATGGAAGATTTATACTACGCGATTTGACCGGTTTGTATGTCAAATGTTTGGAGGTTATTTTTGAATTAATTTACATATTTTTCCTATTTCATCAAGTGTCTCATGATATAAATAATGATTTAGCGCAGTAATTTGGTTCCGGTGAGATTTTAGAAATAAACACGGGTCCAAAATTCAAAGAAAATATACTTACGCATGGAATGTAACATCCGCCTTTTTCCGGTCGAAAATGCTTTTACAGCCCAACACTGAACACCCCACCATGTTTACACTGAACACCCAAACACTACGGATCTGATAATTGGTAAATTATTATTCATTTAAACCAAATTTATCATTAATTTTCCACTTATAAAATGCACTGCTAAATATTGCCACTTTGTTTTGCAATCTTCTTGACACTAATGACAGATCTGGGGGCACGGCAGTGCCCCCGCCAAGTCGAGCAAAACAAAAGTGGCACGGCCGTACCATCCTTTTCTCGAAGTCATTCAGGCCATTTTCAACCTCTTATTATTTTGCCCTAGCTAAAGCTAGAACCCTGAATTTTCAGAAACATGTAGGGCATAACATTGGTTAGACATATTCTTAATAACATTCAATTTGAACTTTTATTTTAAGAACCTTAGTTTTGACACTGACTCACTGACTGACTGACAGATCATCAATCGTTTAAGGTACTTCTAGTAGACCCGCAAGCTCCAAATTTTAAACATGACTAGTTTTTAGCCTATTTATTCCAATAAAAATTAAAAATATAGCAATATCAGTCATGTATCAAAGATATACAAACTGCATAAGTAAGTTTGTAATCCTATACAAAATACATGCGATTACAAAGTTACTTTTGTAGTTTGGATGTTCGTTACTCAATCACGCAAAAACGGCTGAACGGATTATGATGAAACTTGGTATATTACGATTTTATAGCCTAAATTATCATAAAGGATACTTTTTAGCCCTTAAATCATCCCTTAAATGGATGAATTTGGGGGTGGAAGTTGAATCTGAAACACGTGGTTGGTATTTACTAAACTTGCTGCACACGGAAAATTCATCTCAGAAAAACCAGTGTAAGCCTGAGCTCCGAATATGCATATAGTTGGTACCAGTCTCACGGCCAAGATACAATAGAACGTGTGGTGAGGCGAGTCTAAACAGTTGTAAATACGAGTTTATGTCACACCTGGCCATAAAGTGGCCATTATCGCACGCTCCACGCGCGAAAAAACCCACTTCCTGGCCAGGGGGTGACATAAAATTTTGTACTTACCACGGGCGATAATAAAGAAAGCTTCAGATCGCATATTTATCGCCCTTGCCTTCGGCTCGGGCGTAAAATACCTGCGATCTGAGACATTCTTTGTTGTATCGCCCTTGGTAAGTAATGTACTAATATATCACGATATGACATTTGGCGTGTCAGAGGTGTGTCATTACTCACTTACAGATGACATTCGGTAAAGTTAAAATCAATGCACATCATTTTTACACAACTTACTAATTTGAGTTTTATTATGGGTGAGATAAAGTAGGCATTCGCATGCTTTAGTTTTTATTTTTACCATCGTTGTGATAAAATTTAAGTACTTTTGCTACTACTTGATGATGATGAGCTATTATTTCAAGTCAAAAGAGTTCGTATACGTGCGGGGAGCGACGAGCGCCCCGCGCGGGGGAGGCGATTTACTGAAGCGAGGCGAGCGCCCAGATCCCAGATGATACGTTCAGCGTTGCCAGATGGGTACGCAATAGTACGCATTGCGTACTATTTTATGGTCTTGCGTACTCGCGTACTCATCCTTCGATTTGCGTACTATTTTTATATTTTAGCACTTGACAGCCTTTTCCGATTAATATTATTTAGGAACGCACCCAAAAAATTAACTACATACTTCTATAGATTATCTGTGGCTGTCGCACTGACAAGCAAGTGACACTGACAATGGCCAAACAAATTCAAATGACATTTAGACGCCATAATAGTCAAGGCAAAATTGAACATATTATTGACAAATTACGGTTTGATTTAGTTTGACTGTACTGTATGATTATAACTTTTATAAGTTCATAAGTCAGCGCCGCAGTTTTGATTTGGTTTGCGCTGTGCTGTTGGCATCTTGGCTCCCGGTAAAATTAAATAAAGCGGGTTTTTCATGTCATTTCACGTCGTCATCGTCAAGTACAAGTTAAGTTTGTAGTACCTACAATTTGTTGCGGCTTGTTATTGTTTTATCGATCGTATTGATCATAAAAGGACAGGAATTGACAAGTTTCTTGACATTTTATCAATGTTCCTATCTGGAACCGAACTATTGCGACCTAATGACACATTAATGACATAATAAAATAAAAAAAGGGCAATGTTACTATCAAAAACTTTAATAAAATCATGGTTACCTATAATCACTTTATTGGTATTATCAATACTTTTGTCAAAATTTGAAATCAAAAAATAATTAAAACTTGTAAGGCCTCTTATGATTTAAAAAATGTGAAATGTATGTAGGTCTATACACAGTCTCTAACTGTCATAATACATAATCCGATATTATCATGGTGTATAATTTCTTCAGCTGACAACCAAAACAAATCCAAAATCCGTGAAAGGGTGAAATGAGTTATTTTAGGGCGGCCGCACATTATAAGATATTTCTAAGGAAGGCACTCGGTGCATACATTTTGTATTAGCTCCCGCACACTGTCAGAGTTTGCATAAAGCACAGTTTGTCAATAAATGTTGTTCGGCGTACTCAAACTTGAATTTGCGTACTATTTTTAAGAGCTGCGCGTAACGAAACGTAAAACCCATCTGGCAACACTGGATACGTTAGTATCTCCTTAGTAGTTTGTGCCCAGATGCTGTTCGGATGTGTCCCGTTGCGTACCTACACTGTCTATTGGTTTGCGATTCTCGTGTATTATTTCGATCGACTGCTATTATTGTGTTACCGACTGAAAGGCTTACTAACTTGTCTTTGCGATTTGGTTGTTGTTTGCATAGGGAATTTCATATACGCTGAAGTTGAAGTTACCTTCACTTGCTTGTTACGTAACTCATACTCGTGTTCATACACTAAAAATTCTCATATCAGGACAGCGTAAATAGGTAGTATTAGGATACCGTACCTAATTCTACATATTTATAGCTAATATTCGGTCGATTTAATAAAACTAAATTGACAACATAAATAAACTACTTACCTACCGCACAATGAATGTTGCAATGGAAGTATTGTACATAAATAAGGCGACTTCCTGATTTGTCGGTGCGGAGGCAGTACGATATGAGAAAAGTGTCAAATGTCAGTGTCAGCTGTCAGTCGACGCGATACCATTTTTTACTGCCCCCTACATTCAAATGAGTGCTTCCTGACTGGCGCGGGATGCGCGGTTGCGGGACGATGCGAAGGCGGTACTGCTCCGCTTCTGCGCATGATATTGCGCAAACGTAATACTGACAGTATTTTGTCAAGTGAGAATCCTTGCGATGTCAGTAAGTTTACGTCAAAGAAGAAAATGTCACATATCGATCCCGCCCCGCCAAGTCAGGAAGTCGCCTTACCATCCTACACCACACCAGGTCGTCCCTATGCCTAGAGATGGTTCCTGTTTATTCCACTCTTTGTCATTCTGTATTCATGGGAAAATTGAGTCATCGTATGATATTAGGCGTGCCATAGTCGAGTATGTAGTAGCGCATTGGGATTAAATGCAGCTATACACTTGTGACGAGCTCGGCAATCCATACATTAACGCTGATTTATACTCGACGGCAATGCTGAATTCAACTACATACGGTTCTGTATCAGAACTTATGGCGGCCGCCGCTTTGTATCCTTTTACTTCGAGGTTTACGAAAATGGCTGTTTGAGAGGATCTTTTGGTGGGGATTCTGGGAACCCGGTGAAACGTTTACGATTCTCTGGTAGTTTCTTAGGGGGTCATTATGAAGTTCTTCTTCCTGATAATACATTATCGGGAGTATCGCTTAATGATAACCAATTAAATGAACATATTGAAAATTTTACTAAAAAACGAGGAAGGCCAAAAAAAATAAAGAGAGTGACAAGTTTGGGCGGTTTACATCTAATCAATGTCGATTTTAATAGCATCAAAGCTCAAGTATCTGCAATTTCAGAATACAATAAACTTAGAAGCATTTACCGTCCAGACTTGTCAGAAATTGTCACGTCCAAACCTCGGAGAAAAACCCATAAAGACAGAGAGTGGGCTTCGAGGAAAATGGTAGCTGACGTACAAGAAGTCGTACCTGAAAAGAAAAAAAGAAGGACAGCCTACAAAAAGAGATGAGATCCTATCAAAAACATTACATGTAAAAAGGTGCAAGTCTCGCAGCACAGTTCTTCTACAACAAAAAAGTTTTTATATGTAATGTTAAACCAAGTCGGTTATATTATCAGTAGTACCGGGGGGTTGTCCACAGAACTAGATTTCCACCGACTTGCATAGGCATTACTTTATTATTTTTTTAAATACATAGAATGACTTGGCCATCGCACACAACGCTTACTCATACATATGTACTGCTTAAACTCGCTCTAGCTGTATGTCATTAGGGCTATAGCGTATGTCTCATTAGGATTATTTTAAACAGTTGAAGATTATTTTTATGTCAAGAGTAGCCACGCGATGGCCAGCGTCTCAATGAGCGAGTTTAAGCAATAGGTACATTATTTATGAGTAAAGCGTTGTGTGCGATGGCCAAGTCATTCTATGTATTTAAAATAGTAGTTTATGCAACTGGTACATAATGAGGGGCATTAAAACACGAGTGTGTTTTATGAAACGAGCCGAAGGCGAGTTTCATAATAAGGTCACACGAGTGTTTTAATGCCTAATTATGTACAGTTGCATACATTACTTTATCTACACACATATTATAACTACTCTAAGATGGGTTCAGAAACCGTAGTAAATAAATACAATAATTGTGTTAATACAACCTTTTTTGCACGGTTGCGGAAATATCGAAATCAGAACTGGCAACCGATACCTGAATGTTATTTAAAAAAGTAAAGAGTCCCTATTCTGATGTGATCATGTCGTTCTAGCTCAAATTTCGTGCGATATATACTAAAAAAACATCGAGCTGACATTTCGCATCGACTGAATTTGAATTTTCAGTGATACTAGAATAGGGACATGTCAACTTTGACATTTAAATTTTGACAGGTTTGTTATTTTAACATCATATATGAGATTAAAATAAAAAATTATATTACTGCTGTAGCCTTAGCCACAGATAAGAAAATTGCCATAAATTCATTGAATGTTGAAATGAGAGTCATTTTCTACGGTTTCCGAACGCATATTAGAGGATTTATGATATGTGTGTAGATAAAAATAATAAAGTAATGCCTATGCAAGTCGGTGGAAATCTAGTTCTGTGGACAACCCCCCGGTAGGTACTACTGATTAAAATATAACCGACTTGGTTTAACATTACATATAAAAACTTTTTTGTTGTAGAAGAACTGTGCTGCGAGACTTGCACCTTTTCACATGTAATGTTTTTGATAGGTTGCCTTTACCCGACCATGAAAAAATGTCCGGTCGGTGATAAGGACAAAACATCGCACTATTTTCTACTTCCTCTCATACGAATTTCTGTCCAAAAATTTCTGACTACACTTGTGCTTTACATTTATTATTTCCTGTGTGAATGTGGTACAAAACTTATTACATGGTATGCAGGTTATCTGTTTTTCCCAAATATTTCATAACTGTACTATCAACGTCCCCTCTTATTCTACCTAGCCACATATTAATATTACCCCATATTTTTCTAAAATCTCCTTCACATTTCTTTATCTCATTTTGCCTAAATTTATTTTTAGCAATATCTATGATTTTATTTACTTTATTTCTGTACCGCGTATAGTCTAATCTATAGTTCATATTTCTAGGGTTACTTTTCCAGATTCTAAATAGTTCATCTCTCATACAATTCGATTCGGTAGATGGCACTGCTTTTCCGGGCAGGACGACGTCTGCCGGGTCCGCTAGTGTAAGTAGGTATATAACTATGTTTGTTCGGGTGGAATGATGCAACACAATTTCGAAGCAGATATCTTCAAACAATTGAGCTGAAATTGTATACACGTTCAGTTTGCATGACAACACAATGTTATGGTACCATCGAGCTGATCTAATGATAGAGACAGAAGGTGGCCACAGCAACTCCTAAACTACACAAGATATACTTACTCGTCGTGTTTGGGCTCGTTGGAACCGTCACCACGAGTAGTTGATGACTGGCAAAAAGTCGCAATTAATTTTTTTTTTCATAAATTTCCTAATTTTTCCCATTACATCCACCTTAACTTTGCGGTCCTTTTACTGATTGCTCGCGTTGCCGTAAAAGTGCTTTTAGCTGTGTCAGAGTCAGACAGACGTCCATATTTTTCATTTGGATCCATTTATCGCGCTAAACGGACGAGTACCTATATGTTTACGAAAATATAACTTAGACGCTCCTATCTAAACAAAACCTTATGTATTTAAATGGCTTTGAATTATTATCCGACAGTGTCTCGGCCTAAGATACTTACTCACTTACTCCGCTGGCTCAGCGACCCAAAGTGTGCCTTGGCCTCCAATACGAGCCTAAGATACAAACTATACAAAGTTTAATACTTATTATTATTTATAACGATATTTTAAACATACGATTTTTTTTTTTAATTAAATGTGCTTCAATCGAGATGGCTCAAACTCTAGTGGCGCCATCTATTCAGAGCTTTGCGCCGCCAACCCCATTTGAAAAAAGAAAATACTCCCTTTGGCGAAAACGTGCCATAGGTAGTACGATGAGAATCGTTCATAACAAAGTGCAGGTAAATTACTTTCGAGACGTTTTTATGCATTATAGTTGTGTAAGGACAAAATTTAAATGTGTGTAAATTATTTTTAAGTGTGTGTACATTTAAATGTAGAATCCCTGTAAATATACAAATGCTAAAACGTCTCGAAAGTAATGTACCTTTATATAATGAGAACTATTTTTTTTTTTTCATTTTCAGAATTTGATGGTGTTACATTGCAGTATTCCTAATCCTGAAGAGCATGCGGACAGATTCGGAAGCAAGTGGTAGTTTATTAACATTCACAGGTGCATGTAATATGCCTAAAATAAAGAATAAATTACTTACTCTAAATTAAAAATATATTTTATTTACTTCATTCTTCTGGAGTCGTAAGCTACCTTAGGAATAGAATAGAATTCATTTATTTGTAAAATGCAGTGGTAAGTAATATAAAGGTCTTAATTAAAATGTGATACAGAAGTCCCTGTTTTGAGGCTGTTTTGCCTGTCTAATGATGACAAAGTCATCAGTTTTGACGTTTACCGAAGACAAGTTTCATTTCACGGAAGCTTTTGGTGTGGTGTACAGTCAAGGGCACCAATATGTATACACTTTTTCACCTTATCCATTGAAATAAGGTCCAAAAGTGTATACATATTTATGCCCTTGACTGTACTATGTGTAGTGTGAATGAAACAGCGCAGGTCTACTTAATTGATTTATTAATCACACCATAATAAGATGAGTATTATGACGTAAAATGACAATGTATACGGCAAGCTGGGTCGTAAATTATCTAAGCCTATTTTACTATTAACATTTATTTTTAACACTGGAGATTATTCAAAAAACTTTGGCATCGTACAGTAGAAGGTACCTACATACAAAGTAAAATTTGTGAAATTAATTATATAGCTCAAGAAATTAAGTAAATCTTAGCGGAAATAATTCGTGTATAAGCGAATTTTGGCATAGTTGTAGGGAAAGATGTCCTAACTATACAATATAAGTACCCAATAAAAATCCTGGCGGATGGGAGTGGAGCTGGAGCTAACGAGTAAGAGGGAGTGTAAGGTAATTTTTTTTTAGTTTTTCTTAAAAATCTCGTAAACGTTGGCCCATAGCAAAAAATGTTCTAAGACATGAGTAATTTACGTAAAATTTTCTACAAGAAAGGTGCTATTCACGTTTTGGCTAGGATGAATATTTAATAAGATTTGAAAGAGAGAAGTTTAATTATAAGTGGCTCCATAGTCCATACGGGGGTCTCATACCTTTGTTTCTCAATGTTCTTAAAAACAAAAAATACAGTATTCATTCACTCAATGAGCACTAAACAATGATACCCCACTCGATGAGATACGTTATTTTTTTTCTAACTATAAAATAAATGAATAAAATAACAACAATTTGTTTCTGCGATAAAAGATAAAAAAAGAACAAGGAAATAAAAAGCAAAGTTAACGCAATTAAGTGAATATTGGTGTTAATGTACTGAAGATATATCGTAAATAATTTCTTACATGCATGTTTCTCTGATTATATCACGTATTGTCTTGTGTTATTTCGAAGTTTTGTTTCAGGTTTCAGGTCTGAGCAACAGAATTTGTATTAGTCAGTAGTGGAAACTATTTGGCTTATATATCTTTTATCTGTAATTATTAACTTAATGTATGTTTCCATGCCTGTTTATTTCCCAAATTAATAAATAAAATAAAATATATGGCAGCCTCAATCAGTGAAATCAAATAAATATTACACTCATGTTAGTACATATACAGTTCTTCAATTAAGATTACAGTTCAACATGAGCCCTGTAAGACAGCAATGAATTTATGTGCTTATAATTTAGACAATGATAATAATAATTGTAACATTCATATTTCATATTTGTAACGCTCGTTCATAAATGTTAAAAATGTAATTGATAAAATATATATAAAAGTTCAACCATTACGTTACCATACGTAAACGAAATTGAAAATGTCACAATAAATAATTAATAATAATAAATTACCATAATTCACAATATTCATTCAAACATGATTAAAAGGTAAAATTCATTAAATTCGTAAATGCAATTAAAATTTTTACAATACCTAATTAATTAATAATAATAATTTACTATAGGCGTAGGGATGTGACGACCCCATCGCCCACTGGTTTTCCAGTGCAATCAGTCAACGTAAGGCAGCCTGTGGCGGGCTGTTAGGGAGTAGCGACCCTACGTACCTGAGTGCTCCTGGGGGTGGCCTGTGGGTCGGTGGTACAGGCCCCTCCGACTCTGGCTTGCCTTAACCGGCCGTCCAGAGTGGAGTCGCAAGAGCTGTCGCTCGAGGTTGGATGTGGTCACCTAAGTGGCGAGTTGGCTATATGTTTAAAGTCCAGTGCCACCTCTCCACCCCCAGCTCTCTGACCGGTGTTGCCCTTAGGCCATTTTATAATGTCGCTATTTTATGGGGGCCCATCTAGCAGAGAGCGAGTCACCGTCTGCCGGAAATAAAAATCTGAGACAGTTTTATTAGGCAGGCGTCCGTTGTCTCACCCAATAGCCCAGCCATTAGTCCATCAGATTCACCCAATAGCCCAGTTCATTTAGACTCCATCAATCAGCAATAGTTCCTATACACCCTGGCGGGTGCTGTCTCTGTGTGCGTCCCATGACACGGGCAGGGACAGCATCCGCTCGGCGTATCCCTTGCATTTCATTAAATTGTCAAAAGGGCCTCTACGTGTTGGCTATGTGGTACTCGTTGGCACTTCGGTGCCTCGGTACTTCGGCTCCGCGCACGCCTCCCAAAGGTCCGGGACACCATTGTCCCGTGAACGGGAAAGACATACAAATAATTTACTATATTCATTTCGTTACTATCACAGATACGATTACGTCCACTCTTCATTCTCATCATTGAAAAATTCATCTAATCCATACTAATATTATAAATTTGAAAGTGTGTCTGTCTTTTTTCTGTTACCTCTTCACGCTTAAACCGCTGGACCGATTCGGATGAAATTTGGCATAGAGATAGTTTAAGTCCCGGGGAAGGACTTGGGATACTTTTTGTCCCGGAAATCATCCCTTAGGTGAGTGGAAGTTTGTATGGAAGAGCGATAACTAGATAAGCGCCTGATATAAAATATAGCAATTAAATTTTATCGATAAACGAGTTCCACGCGGACGAAGTCGCGGGAAAATACTAGTGTAACATAATAAGCTTTCTTTGTAAGGTATAATTTTATTGTAATCGTCAATCGCTACCGGCAGGAGCGAGTAGCGTTCGAAGCTTGTACAGCATTGAACACGACAAATTGATCAGTCTGCGCCTTAAATTATTTAATTAGGTAGGTAGTAGTTTCTTCCCGCGACTTCGGCCGCGTGGAACTCGTTTATCGCGATAGAATTTAATTGCTATTTTTTTATACCAGGCGCTTACCTAGTTATCGCTCTTCAAAACCAACTTCCACTCGCAAAGGATGATTTCCGGGATTAAACGTAGTCGGTATCAAAATTCAAACATTTATTCTGCAAATAGGCCACAAGGGCACTTTTACATGTCAATTTACAATTTACTCGTAATAAAGTCTGACTATACAAGCATATGCTACATTTTTCATGAGAAAAATTAATTGACATTTTAAGAAATATTACAATAATAATATAATAAATGTTTCATGTCAAAATATTAATTATCTATTACAAATATTACAATATCAGTATAGTTAGAGATGTATAAGGTCTCAGTCTGAATAACAAAACCCTATGTCCTTCCCCGAGACTCAAACTATCTCCATGCCAAATTTCATTTAAATCGGTTCAGCGGTTTAAGCGTGAAGAGGTAACAGACATTCAGACAGACAAACACACTTTTTCATTTATAATACAATACAATATAAATACTCTTTATTGCACACCTCAATTAAAGGATACAGTACAATACAAAATCACAGTAAGTAGAGGCAAACAACAGGCGGTCTTATCGCTAAAGAGCGATTTCTTCCAGACAACCTTAGGGTAGCGGAAATTAAGTCTAATCATAACGAGTATAATGTTACTAAATATAATTTGATTTGACCTTGTTTCACGATCCGTTGGCGACTGGCGTACGTACCTAAAAACTATAGGTAAACTAGGCGATGGGTGGAGTTTATTTGGCAGTGTTTTTTATATTTATTATTATTATAGAACCTACACTGAGCGAAAAAAATACTAATTATTAGTAAGTTTTAGTGAATCCCAAGACAAGGAGATTATATACTAACGGTTACAAAACAGTTTCGTAGTAATTAGTAGTAACAAGGACATTTTTTTTGGTATTAGTAAATAACTACTATTATCAAAAAAAACTGTTTTGTAACCGTTAGTATATAATCTCCTTGTCCTGGGATTCACTAAAACTTACTAATAATTAGTATTTTTTTTCGCTCAGTGTATCCTTTGAAACATTACTAAAAATCAGGCACAGCACGTCCGTGATTTCGTCGACCGTTCGGCGCGGCGGCTTAGGTACAGTCAAGGACATAAATATGTATACATTTTTGGACCTTATTTCAATGGAGTAAGGTGAAAAAGTGTATACATATTGGTGCCCTTGACTGTACACTCAGAAGCGATGTTTCCTACACCTCTACAATTAATACAAATAGCGCTCATACCTATGACAAGTACATTTTTGCTTATACTAATAATTGTATAATGATAAAATACGACAATAAGAATATAGTATAACTAACGTCAATTTTTGATCATTATATGCTTACATTATTAAATCGTAAGTTACAGTTCCCCACAAACGGCATAAGTCATGGCATTTCACTTTTGAGTTTTGTATTTTAATGTAAAATAATAATACGTATGTATACGTAACTAAAGTCAATGCCAAGGCATTGAACACGACAAATTGAACAGGATATTCAGACTGCGTGTTAATGCTATATGTCCTATTAATAAAAAATAAATATTTTGACTAGTTTTTGGGTCAAAAACCCTATTTAAAAATAATAATTATGTTCACTTTACTTGCATAGGATACATTAAATTTCATCCTACGACTAAGAATATAACATATTTTAGCCGACATTTGCTGTCTGATACTTGTGTAAATTATCAGTATCCTGTCTTAAATTTATAAGATACTAAGACCAAGAATCCGAGAATTTTTGACAAGGTATTGTTTAAAAAAATCTAGCCTAAGTACTAATATTTAACATAAATCTACCATAGGTACTTCAGATTTGGTGCAAGTAATTTACACATTAAAAATGTATGCTTAAAAATGTTTTTTCTTCTTGTAAATAAGATAAATAATACTCTCACAAGGCAGAATACTGAAACCTTGACTGATCACATATGATCAATAAGATCAGTTGACTAAGCAACAAGCGATTCATCAGTAAAAAAAACAACGGGTTCCACTCCGGGAGTGCCAGCAGAAGTGAAAACTCAATGACATGATAAAGAAAGTAAATAACAAAGATATTCATATTCATATTCGAATCATCCATCTACATATATAACTTAGAGCATTTAAGACGGGAGCCGCCATTGATATACTTACCCCTCTGCCAAAAGCATAGAATAAAAATCTGCCACGTTATTAAAAACTACTTCATTAATCGATTATACTTCAGTCTCAGAATCGTTCCCGGCGTGTGAAGAGCTCCGTCAAAATGCTTTAAAGTTTTTTTATTTTTTATTTTTTTTAAACATTCATGGTCTATTGCATTACAATGGCTAGTTACATTGTTGTACTTACATCCTAAAAAAGTAGACACAACTTGCATAGAATATATGTCCAGGTTTTACAAAAACAAAATAATAGTTTACAAAGTTTACAAAACAATGGTTATACTAATTTATAATTGAATTTAGTAAATTAATGTGCTGTTTTTGAGTGCATAAAACGTTATAATTTATCATTCAACAATTAATATACCAGAATAAATAAATTTCTTATATGTATATAGAAAAATAAAAAGTGAAGTGACCCAGAATGGGACGGGTGGCGGACTAGAAGAGAGGCCTATGCTCAGCAGTGGGCGATTACGGGCTGAAGATGATGATGATGATGACCCAGAATGACAAGAAAAAGTAGGTTGGAAGGGTCCCTAGATACCAAGGGCCTAGGGGCCCTGGGTCTCTAAGGCCGGCCCTGCATGTGCATACACAAGATGAAGTGCTACCGGGCGCACTACGTCTGTATGAGAGTAAATTAGTATAACATAATGAAGAAAATTTATGAATTTTCTAGCGTTAGATATATTATAATCTTCTTTGTACCTGTAATCAAATAGTAGTTTATGCAACTGGTACATAATGAGGCATTAAAACACGAGTGTGCTTTATGAAACGAGCCGAAGGCGGGTTTCATAATAAGGTCACACGAGTGTTTTAATGCCTAATTATGTACAGTTGCATACATTACTTTATCTACACACATATTATAACTACTCTAAGATGGGTTCAGAATTTCAGAAACCGTTGTAAATAAATACAATAATTGTGTTAATACAACCTTTTTTGCACGGTTGCGGAAATATCGAAATCAGAACTGGCAACCGATACCTGAATGTTATTTTAAAAAGTAAAGAGTCCCTATTCTGATGTGATCATGTCGTTCTAGCTCAAATTTCGTGCGATATATACTAAAAAAACATCGAGCTGACATTTCGCATCGACTGAATTTGAATTTTCAGTGATACTAGAATAGGGACATGTCAACTTTGACATTTAAATTTTGACAGTTTTGTTTGACGTTTTTATATTTTAACATCATATATGGGATTAAAATTAAAAATTATATTACTGCTGTAGCCTTAGCCACAGATAAGAAAATTGCCATAAATTCATTGAATGTTGAAATGAGAGTCATTTTCGACGGTTTCCGAACGCATATTAGAGGATTTATGATATGTGTGTAGATAAAAAATATTATGCTAGTATTTATAAGAATTAAAAAAAAATGCGCGCATTTGTGGCACTCTTTGGGGGAGGCCTATGTCCAGCAGTGGACGTCTTTCGGCTGATATGATGATGATGATGATGAAAAAAAAATGAATAAAATGAACTTTATTCTGTAAGTAGGCCGCAATGACACTTTTACAAGTCAAACCCTACTAGCGTTTCACAGAGACTGCCGAGAAGAAACGCCGAAAGAAACTCGACAGTCAGCCATTTTCTCACAAAAATATGCTTATTACAATGATAATGATATGAAATGGCGTTTTCAGATATTGGAAAAAACATACAGGGTGCGAGAAAAAGGTCATTCTTGACAACCTTTTTTTTGATGCCAATCGATCCCATTCCTATTACGGATCAAAGGATTGTATGGGATCAAAAAAATTCCGACTAGAAAAGCCACAAATCAAGGGAAACTTTTCCCATACAATTTGTATGACAATGAAAACTTTTATTTTTCACATACAATTTTTTTATGCCAATCGATTCCATTGCTATCCAGTATCAATAGTTTCCAAGGGGTCAACTTCCGGTAATGTACTAAAAAGCCAAAAATTAAAGACAACTTTTCCCATACATTTACTATGGAGAAAAAATAAATTTTTATTCACATTTTTCTATCTTGCTTATCAGTCTTGCTACGTTTAAGGAACATAATATTGTATGAAAACATAACATTAAAAACATTCAAAATGTCAAAAAACAGGAATTTTGAATTTCACTATTTCTCCATAGTAAATGTATGGGAAAAGTTTTCCTCGATTTGTGGCCTTTCTAGCCGGAATTATTTTTTGGTCCCATACAAGCTTTCGATCCTGAATATGAACACGATCGATTGGCATCAAAAAAAAAGTTTGTCAAAAATGGCCTTTTTCTCGCATCCTGTATGTTTTTTCCAAAATCTGAAAACGCCATTTTTCATTAATTTAAAATCAAAGGAAGGTCTTCTAAGACAATTTTCACGTAGCAGCACGGGATCTGGTAGCTGCCCTCACTGACCCAAAAAGAAAATCCACCCTGTATTTTTTCTTGTCCATTTAATTTTAGATACTTCCAAGAATCGCATGCATCTTTAGCGATTTTATTATTGATTCAGGAAATTAAGGAAAACTTGGCGGAAATCATTCGTGTATATTATTATTGGGGAACGGGACTGGAAGATGTTGATACCCGCTCACGCCAGTCAGCTCGCGACCACGGATGTTGTGATACATTCGAAACGTCGGGCAAAACCTTAAAAAAGGTAAATTAGTTATAATTGTACGCGATTAAGTCCCGTTTCCCGCCAGCCGCCATTGTAGCCGTGGCAGGCGTCGCCTGGACGAGACTAGCCATGGATAGACTTACATGGCATACGATGGAGGAGGCCTATGTCCGCAAGTGGACATCCCAATAAATATACCTAGTCTGTGATATTGATAAATAAATAAAATTAAATAAGTATTAATATAATAATCACCTAAATCAAATTTATAAATAAAATGAATGTACTATTTTACGAATCAAATTATTTAGTCAAATTGTTAAATATATTGAAATAATTAAAAATGAATGTAATTAAAATAATGCGTGTAGATAATCAAATTATTTACATAAATAGTTAAATGTACTTATGTAATTAAAATAATACACGTAATCGAATCATTTAATTGAATTGTTTAATGTAGGTATTAAAATAATTAAAAATGAATGTTATTAAAATAATGCATGTAACATAAGCTTATTACAATGAAATTTGTTATTTAACTATTTAGGATTAAGCATTTAATTTATATAATTAATATTACCAAGTAAGCAAATAATGCATGTTTTTTTGAAATGTAAAACAAGGCAATATTTATTGGAATAAATGGCTATAATAATAATAATAATAATAAGTCCCGTTCCCCAATAATAATGTTTGAAAATCGTGTAAGTTTAAATCAATATAATTCGTGTATAAATGATTATTTTTTTTATAAGCGGATTGTGGCATAGTTGTAGTCAATTATTTATAGATTCGAAGAACAAAAAAATAAAGTTGGCTAATTCAAGTACGATTACTGGCAGCACCCTGGTAAATTTGATTGTATTTATGGCGCAGGGTAAAAATAAAATAATAGGGCGTATGTGTTGTAATCTAGATAAATATCTCATGATCCTTATGTGGTGTCGCATGCGCATATAGTGATGGAATTACTTTACTTACACATTATGTACTACGTGTGAGAGTTTATGTGCGTGTGTGTTGTGTTTACTATAAGGGGTATCAAAATCGGCGCCCATCACCGCGGCATTGCACACACGTAGTACATAATGTGTAAGTAAAGTAATTCCATCACTATATGCGCATGCGACGCCACATAAGGATCATGAGATATTTATCTAGATTACAACACATACGCCCTATTATTTTATATTTCACCCTGCGCCATAAATATAATCAAATTTACCAGGGTGCCGCCATTAATCGTACTTGAATTAGCCAACTTTATTTTTTTCTTCTTCGAATCTATAAACATTTTTTCAATAAGTAGTAGTTAATATACACACTTGGCGTCATCTACTGATCAATGAATACTTACAAAATGATATAGACAATGGATGGCAGGAAGCACATCACGTACAAAACGATCATAGCTATCGAGATAAATAGCAAGGACCGCTTCACGCGCGAGTGTGTCGGCACGCTCGCGTTCGCGCCGCCCGCGCCCCGCTCGCGCTGCTCCTCGCCGGCATCGGCAGCGACACCTGCCAAACAAAACCTCGTGACAGCTTAGCCAGCCAACTACCGTAATTAACCATGGAACTAGACACACAATCAGCCAAAACGAGAAAACGGGATGGAATGGAATTCTTTCTGTTCTGAATTTCTTTAGGTTAGTTATTTTGTTACAAATTCTTGGTTCCCACTCGCAATTTCCTGGTTTTGAATAAATGATTTTGTTAGTACAAATTAAAGGAACAAAATGCCAGGAGTCGCTATTTAGGTCATTGTTTTTTTTTATCTGAAACTGATGGACTGAGATGATCGCTTATATGTCGAACATATAGCATTCGTCCCTCTCGCACTTACATCGCACTTACATATAACAATATAATTTAAAAAAAAAATCTCACACTGAAACACCTACGTATTGAAATATAAACATACTCAATGAAATATACAGTTGAAATAATATGAAGTGAGCCGGTCCATTTAAGACCACAAATTAACACAAAAGAATAATGGCACTTGGATTTTACAACCGCCGGTCGCCCGCCACCCAACAACAACGTAATCACTAGTAAAAGAACTACAGTATACCAAGTGAATTCGCCGGATTATCGACTTTATAGCTTTGATATAAGAAAAAAAAAATCGCACGTTTTGCATTTACAGATATACTTTTCATACCTGGCGTCGCGCGTGGGCTTATCTGTTATGGCTACAGTTCTTAAGAAATAAACAAGTGTGGAAGGTGCTATTTTTCTCTTAGGCCATTTCAAACCTACTCAACAAGGTATACGGTTGAAAATTCTATATACATGAAATGTAGTTCCAACCTTTTTTTGTAAAGTAACTAATTAGCGGTTACCTGAACTAAAACAGATGAAAGGCTTTGTATAAATACCTACAATGGCTTTTGTATCTATATTGTAACTCTTCATCGGCCCATACTACAGGCCCATAGCTATTCTGTCCATTATCAATAAAATCGATGAGAAAATAATTGTGGAACAAATTAGTATTTTTTTTAGAGACAAACGGTATTATTGCGAATGCACAGCATGGGTTCAGGCGCGGCAGAAGCACTGAGACGGCTCTGTCTCAGTTTGCAGATGTTGTAAATGGCTACCTTAATGAAAGAAAGCATGTTGGCATGTTATTTATATATAGAGCAGGAACAGAATTAGAAAAGGCGTCTCTAAAAAATGCAAGCGGCAAGTCATGTAACAGTTGGGGTGACAACGTTATCAGAGGGTTTGGACCCTGCAGAATAGGGATCTGCCTGTCGCCATCTCGAAACTTGAGCCAGAAGTACGGTATACCGGAAAAGGTGCAGCCCATACAAATTTTTTCGTAGTACATTTAGTAAATCGATGCTTTGGTACTTTAAAAGAGGTCCGATTGATATGGTTTTTTGGTATGTTGTAAAGGACAATATTAGCCATGGCAACCTAAAATTTTCGGCCCTCCAGCGCCACTACTTTGGCCGCCATCTTGGAAATAGTGTCGCTTTTTTCAGTTTTTTGCTTATACTATCATCAAAGTTCATTCTAGTGCTAAACATAGTTTTGCAATATTGTAGAATACAATATTTGCTAAAACTCTTGGGTACAAAGATTTTTTCCATGACCCCTAGGGACGAAGATATGACAGGAGATATCATTAAAAATTGCCACTTTTTTCTAGTTTTCCTCTCATATCTACATTTTAAGTGCATTTTAGCGCTTACTATAGTTCGGAAATATTGTAGATAACAAAATTAGCTACACCTTTTGTATTAAAATATTTTTTCCACGACCATTAGGAAAGAAGATATGCAGCCATCTATGGAGTACAACCGTCGAAATTTGCTACTTTTCCAGTTTTCTTCCAATATTTAGGTTTGAGTGCAATGAATCGCAATCTGTAGGGGATCTATGATGGTCGAGGGATAGCGTGATAGACGACAAGATAAAGCATCTGTCACTTTCCGATCTATACCACTTCAATCCCTCAGAAGACATAATCGTCTGTTTCCAGGATACCTAGAAGATCGTAGGTACTTTGAATTTGCATATAATTTTTTCTTCTGTAATATTGCTGACCGAGAAATACACTAAAACGCAAATATGTGAAGAAAACTGGAAAAAGTAGTAAATATCGATGATAGTACCCCATAAATGACATCGTACCTTCTTTCCTGATGATCGTGGAAAAAATATTTCAATACAAAAGTCGTAGAAGTTTTGTGTTTTACAATATTGCCAAACCATGTTTAGCACTAAAATGAACTATAACGACAGTACAAGCAAAAACCTGAAAAAAGTGTCAGATTTTCCAAGATGGCGGAGAAAGACGTGGAGATGGAGGGTCAAAAATTTCGAGATACGATGAAAAATATTGTTATTTACGGCATATCAAAAATCCATAACAATCGGACCATAGTTAGAGTACCGGAACAACGATTTACCAAATGTACAACGAAAAAAATTGTATGGGCTGCACCTTTTCCGATATAACATTCTTCCGGCTCAAATTTGGGGATGGAGACAGGCAGATTCGTATTGTGCTGGGTCTAAACCCTCTGATAACGTTGTCACCCCAACTGTTACACGATTTGCTTCTTGCATTCTACTTCTTCAAAAATGGGCCTACTCTAATACTATTATCTATATACTTTAAAAAAGCCTTCGACACTTAAGACCATGACTTGCTATTACAGTCGATGTCAGAATGCGGAATAAGAGGCCCAGTAAATGCTTTCATTAAAAACTATCTCAAAGACAGGACTTTGCGAACAGTGGTTAGTGGAGTGTCCGGTGGGGAAGCTTGCGTGACGTCTGGTGTACCAACTGGGTCGGTTTATGGTCCAGTTGGATACGCATGTTAAAAACAGCTTGACCAATGTCATACAACACTGTAAAATTTATATGTACCTACACTGATGATACATGCCTAGGTACTTTACGCAGACAAGAACCTATGTGAAGTAGAAAGAAAGATACAAATCGATTTTGAAAATGTTTTGAAATGGTCGCACGACAACGGTATTATCTTAAACGTAAGCAAAACAAAAGTGATGCATTTTTGCTCACCGTACATGCCTAACCTAGAAACTAATATGTATATCAATAATTGGCCATACCTACAGTTGTTTACACAATGACAAATCTATGTGTACCTGTGTTGAATTGGAATCAGTCACGGAATACAAATATCTCGGATTGACAGTCATTTTAACCACCTCTGTAATAAACTTTGTAACGTATAACGTTAACTTCTACAGTAATAATCGATCGATCCAGTAGCTAGTAGTATTTTTATAAACACTTAGAAACTAAAGGCAGCCTAACTCTAATTTAATAGTAAAACCTAATCCGTACCGTATACTATAACTAACAATAAAGAAAAAATACTCAAATACTAAACCGGCACTATATATTATCACGCGCTTAAACTAATAAAAATCTCAACAAACAGACATACGGGCCGAAAGGCAAAATAATATCCTTTTATATACGCACTACGCGAGCGCGGACCGGTCCGGCAGCGCTCCCCGCCCCGCCACATACACGGCCCGTGCGCATTCGGCCGCCGGCCTCGTTGAGAGTCACACGCTACCACTCTGATATACTTTGTTACTATGCGCTCAGCCGTCGAGCGCACGTCTTTTATTCTAATCTATTTGGTTTTTATAAGTAAAATGTTTTAGAGTCAGTTTTGTGATCCCGAAAGGGTAAGTGTTGCATATTTATCTACAAATACGCTAGTCATAGCTTAAATAAGAGTGTAGAATGCTGTTAATATTCCTTGTACGGACAAAGGTTATACCGTTAGCAGCCATATTGGTACAATATTCCTTTGTCCTGCTGGAATATTCCACGTGCTTATTTTAATCTCAGTGATCCTAAATAATCCTAATTTCTTGGTAATTTTTAACTGTCTAACTGAATCAGTAGTGCTTTTAAGTAATTGTGTAGTTAGGTATTTCATACCTAAATCGGATCGGATGGTAATTATTGAACGTAAAACAAAAGGTTCTTCGATTAGATGATTTTGCTTGCTAATACATTAATGTGTAAGCCTTTACTTATATTATTTTAAATCAATAATGAATTTATTTTAAATATTCGATAAGTTTAAATTAACAAAGCGTTTTAATGATATTTATTTCACTCGAAGAGATTGAGATTGTTATAATAGGTGTTATACTTTTAATTAATATGCTAGAAATATTATTTTAAAAGTGAAATGTAATGTAATAAGAATTTTATTGTTATGAGAAAAGGCTTGTACTTAAATAAGTCAATCATAATGTAGATAATTAAATCACCATCAGCCATTTTAATTATTTGATTTATTCATTTTCATTGTACTGGGAATCCAATGCTTTCGCAAGATGTAATGCCGCTTACCTTCGCAAATACCTACTTAAATACCTACATCTGCATTTTATTTGGAATGCGCTTGCCTGGCATTTGATCCTCACCGCTAAGCTTCACATGTACCTGGACTGCCCATCACATCCAACGATTGCTTCATTGTACAAAGATCATACCCCTCCCAGTGCGCGCGTGTGATGACAGCAGTCCAGGGCGTAACAATAGACCTTACCCTCATACTTTCCATTGGACGCGTTCCAGGAACTCCCTTCGGGCTGGAGAAACTCCCTTCTCGCTGGAGAAACTCCCTTCGGGTTAGAAGAAGCCCTTGGCTCGCCTCAGGCTGGAGCCCCATCCAGTGGTCCACCCACTACGTCACGTGCCGATGTAGCCCCTTTTTTGACCGGCCGAGACGCACCACACCGCTAGCCGCTGGGAGCCGAATGCCTGCCTAAAGCCGCCCCTACCACGCTGTCGCACGATCCAGGGATGTGGGGTATAGTGGAGGAGCTCCGACCGACCCTAAGCTAGGCCCAAATCTAGGCTTCGACCAGCCCCCTGAGTCTTAGTAGAACCTAGAAGTAGTAGTCATGCGCTTATTCTTAGCTTAAACTAAATTAAACAAAATCTTAATTAAACTTAAACTAAAATTTAAATTAAACTAACTTTAGGTAGTAACTTAAAATTAAACTTAAATATCTAAGAAGTCTTAACAAACTTAAAACTAGAAAATTCTTACATAGTTTAAATTGCTCGGCATTTTAGTACAAATTTAATTTAGCTTTATTGCACGAAACATTGTAATTTAGTTTAATTTATTTATTAATAAATTGTTACAAATTTTAATAAATCTTGTTTTAATTTTCGTCCGTAGTAGTGTTAGGGTTCCGTAGCTATCCCCGAAACTATTTACGTGACAACTTGGAAGTTTGTTAGGAAAGTTGTACCATCTTAAAATATAGTCAACAAAAAAACATTGTTCGTAGTTTATCATGCATTAATGGAATCTTTGATTGGATACGGTCTGAGTGTATATGGGAGGACCTTTCCTACATACATCAGCAAAATTAAATCATTGCAAATAAGATTTTTAAAACACCTCGTAAACAAGAAAGTTAGACTTAAACACAAAAATGAGACGGTCCATAACAAAAGGGCCCTTATGGCACTTTCTAGTTTCGTAGATATCAGCGTTTTAGTAAAATACTGTAAAATCACATATTTTTTGTTTCTTGCATATTGATAAAGTATAAGACTAGATGTGTATTTCTAGCTTGGTTTTACACGTATAAGTTAGGTATTTCTACCTTTAAATTAGTTGTAAAGTTTAGTAAAAAAGGGCCCTTATGGCAGAGCGCAGATAATAATGATATAAAATAGGTTAATAACTTATTCTAATTACTTCTAACCATTTTCTGTATTATTTATTTGCCATTCTGTTTACTGGATTAGGTGGTACACGTTACAAATACCTATTTCTAGTGTCAAGTTTGTAGGGCCATAAGGACGGGTCAGATATAAATTCCGCTTTTGTTATAGCAGATATTGATGCTGGTGACTGTACATTAATAAATACTTACGACGATTTTTGGTTTGATAAAAATACGGCTACTGGTTTTTGAGTAATTGCTAAAAAACTGTTTTGCTCAAACAAAAGGACGTAAGTGCCGAGCGTTTACTATAAAGATACGACCTTTTTCGATTCCATGTGTCGGATAGTGCCGATACTGGGTTTATTATGTGGACTAGTAGGTGTCGGTACGGAACCCTTTATTGTGCGTGGTCCGACACGTACTTGGTCGGTTTTTTTTAAATAAAGTTAAAAAATAATTATTACTATGCGAAATTGCTTTTTCGTAGAATTTAAAAATTACGCAAAATTCAAAAAACTTGTAATGAAAATATTTGTTCAGAATTACGTTCTAATACAAGATTGCTACTTAGATAATGTAAATTATTATTATTTACTTACATTTTTATTACATTCGTCCATAAGGGCCCTTTTCTCAAATGTATGGAAGTAAACCTTGATTTTCATGTAACTTTAATCGGTCATAAAACTGAAACTAATTGACATAGAAAAAAAAAACCTGTGTAATGCTTGTCTAGACTTACTACAGGTAATTATGGTGTACTACACGGAAATTGTTACATTTATTCGTGACGAGATAGAAAAAATATCATTTTCTATATTTATTAAAAGAAATATATCACGTTAGGATTTTGTTTTTATTTTCCATTCGAGGTCTTAAGTAAACTATTTTGTAGTATACACTATGACAAAGATCACAAAATACGAAATAATAATTCACCTATTACAAATTTCCAAAATTTTTTACGATCGACACCTTGCACAGATCACAGGCCATTTTTTCTCAACGGGGTAGTGAAATTGAAAAATCTTTGATTGTTTTCTATAGAAGAGAACCTCAGGATTCAGAATCTACCATCATCTATGTAATTTCCCACGGGAACATACTTTAAATGAGTTTTAAACTTCTCTAAGTTATTTCTCAAAAATGCATTTTTGGGTTGCGTAACTTTGACGATTTAAAAAAAAAAAGTATGGCACTTAGGGACATGGTTTTTATTGTTTTTGGTAGCCTATGTATTGTAGATTATAGATCCGTGCGTAACTCAATACCGACCATAAGGGCCCCAATGAGCTGGACCAGCACAAATAATTACGATCTGCTTTATGGAGTATGCAGGGTCCTCCCAGTCCAAGAAAAGTTTAGGTATCTTATAGCCGCTGACCAATACGACTGCAGCGACTATAAAATACCTAGACTCGTAAATAAATAATAGGTCACAGAGACTTGACAAAAGACCGGAATATGTTGAGCCGAAAAGTTGTAACTATTATGGTGAAAGAACACTGCACTATTTAACTCCTCGAATTTTTAATAACATACCTTTTCTGTCTGATAGCGATAATGTAAAATAGCCTTTAAAAAAAGGTTAAAAAATACTTTATTATAGATTGATATAAAAGCAACAATATTTAAACGTTTAACTTAATATCATTTTAGTGTTACTATGCATGTTAGAACCATTAGTGATAAATTAAGATAACTCATATTTGTAATAAACAACTAACTACCTATAAGTAGTAATGTTATGTACTGTAGAATCCACTTATAACGACTCCGCTTATAACATTTGACCGCATTTAACAACTGCTAAATCACCGACGTTAGGATTCATACCAAACATTTTCAAAGAAAATCAGTCCCTTTGTACGACGTCCTGTTAATGCGACGTAATATCGTCGGTCCCTTGATGGTCGCTGTATCCGGATTCTACTTTACCTCCCTAAACTGAGCGCGTCGCGCCAACAAACTGGTCACTACAGTTTGGCGCATTTATTTTGTAATGAACTGTAATTGTTTTTATGTTACACCTGGCCATAAAGCGGCAATTACCGCACGCTCCGCGCGCGGGAAAGCACACTTCCTGGCCAGAGGGTGACATAAAATTTTGTACTTAACACGGGCGGTAATAAAAAAAGCCTCAAATCGCATATTTATCGCCCTTGCCTTCGGCTCGGGCGTCAAATACCTCCGATCTGAGACATTCTTTGTTTTACCGCCCTTGTTAAGTAATGTACTTACCTGAATAAATAAATAATAAATAAAAACGTCGATATAAGATCATATTTCGACTTAGCTAGAAATGGGCCGGACGCACAGCAAGGACCACAGATAGGCGTTGGAGTGAAAAAGTACTATTCGTACATTCATAGGTACTCACGGGATGTGATGAGAACTGAAGAACCGTCCACGCGGCCGCTGGCATATGACGACATCGTCGCCCGCCACCGCGGACGTGGCCTGGGCGAGGCGCGCCGCAGTCAAACAAGAATGGCACAGGATGGAGGAGACCTATGTCCGTCAATCAACAATCCAATGGAGGAAAATAAATTGATAAAAGGTGCTACAGAGAAAACGAAACATTGGAATAAAAAGCTCTAATAATAATAATAATTGGGATCGATCTGTCATCACGGACAGGACTATTGTAGCCAATAAGCCTGATGTCGTGCTGATAGATCGATCGCAACGCCAGGCAGTGCTCGTTGACATCACCATCCCCCATGACGAGAACCTCGTGAAGGCCGAGAAGGACAAAATCAGCAAGTACCTAGACTTGGCACACGAGGTAACCGCCATGTGGGATGTTGATTCAACGACTATTGTCCCGATAATCGTTTCTGCGAACGGTTTAATAGCGAAGACTCTCGACCACCTCAAGAGACTCTCGCTAGATGGCTGGGTCAAGGGTCAGATTCAGAAGGCGGTACTCCTGGACACGGCGCGGATAGTCAGGAAGTTCCTCTCTCTGTCGACCTAACCACCGACGGTAGCTTAGGCCCTTCCTCGCTGCCGGCGGCGCACTCTAGGTTAGGTTTTTATAATGTTTTTATCAGAAGAGAAATAAATAAACAGAATAATAATTTAACTGGGGAAGTACCTCCACCTTGATGCAGCGGATCGCAGCCGATGCCGATGTGTGGTGTTGAGTTCCTGGTGGTGAGCAAGGGACAGAGCTCCCGAGGATGCACTGGAGAGCGAGAGACCTACATAATATATTATCTAGGTATCAACACAAGGGCAAGCAGCTTCAACTCTCTCATGTTAGCGTCTTTTGACGGTACTAGATAATTTGACAATGGCTAAAGTTACGCATGCTATGTGTGCGAAACCGAGTGTAAAAGCTAGCGTCAAAGAGCAAAGAGTCGCATAGAATACGGATGCCCTACGCAGAAACCAAGTAGGTATCTCAGTTTTTACAGGAGAACAAATTTTACAGGAGAGCGAGAAACGTAATTACACATTTTAATGTACTTTTATTAACAAATTGTATTTAAAGTATATACCAAGGTGTTAAATATATCAAAACACATCTACTGATTTAATTTTGACTAGCAAAAATATATTTTTTGCGTAGAACGGTGACACAATCTTAGAAACTTTCTACATAAAAACAAGTATCTAAAGATAGGTACTTGTGTTTAGCTTAGACAGTTCAACTGATATTATGCATCATTAATTCATTATTCAAGTAAATTTTAGGTTAAAAGCGATTTTTAACATTTTAAACAACGTTGAAATAACATTAGGCAGAAAACATTATGATATTCACTACACAGATTGTCATGAAGTTTGGTATCTCGGTAGACCATGGTCTTAGTCATCAATTTCTTTTTTGATATATTATGCGTACGAAGATATGGATACATATATATATATATGATATATATATATATTATTGAAATAAAATAATTTAATAAAGCTCCATCAATCATCTCCATTTATCAATAATTAAACTAAAAAATAATCACTTCTTACATATAACAAACTGCACAGTACACTCTAGGTATGTTAACAATAAATACATAGGTATTTATAGTTTTTGCCCGCAACTTCGTCAGCGTGGAACTCGTTCAGCGCGATAAAATTTAATTCCTATACTTTTTATATCAGGCGCTTACCTATAGTTATCGCTATTCCATTCAAACTTCCACTACCTTAAGCGATGATTTCCGGGATAAAAAGTATCCTATGTCCTTCCCCAGGACTCAAACTATTTCCATACCAACTTTCATCGAAATCGGGTCAGCGGTATAAGCGTGAAGAGGTAACAGACAGACAGACACGCTTTCGCATTGTTATTTTTGACCCCCTTGGGGGATGATTTCTTAAAAACGCTCAAAACATGTTTTGTTGTACAAACAATGTTCCCTATTAGATACAAACCTTGAACCACCCCTTTTGAGAAGAAATTTCGAAAAACGCTGAAATATGTCATTAGTGTAATTAAACATAGAGTCTATATGGTTACGAAGTTTCAAATCTCTCACTTCAAAAAAGATTTGCTCCCCATACAAACTTTGAACCCTTCTTTCACCCCTTTTGAGAAGAAATTTCGAAAAACGCTGAAATATATCATTAGTGTAATTAAACAGAGAGTCTATATACGAAGTTTCAAATCTCTCACTTCAATAAATACCTACGTTTTTTTTTCATACAAAGTTTTAACCACTTTTTCACCCTCTTAAGGGTAGAATTTCGAAAAACCCTTTCTTATCCCTAGCCTATGTTACAAATGTAACCGACTGTACAAAAATCACTTCTAGCTAACTTCTAGCTTTTATAAAAGAAGAAGTCCTGACTGTCTCATCAACGCACAGCCGAAACTACTAAAGCTAGAAGTTAGCTAGAAGAAGAATATATATATATATATATATATATATATATATGTGTTACTTTTGTTGAGGTTATGCAATAAAGAGTATTTGTATTGTATTGATTTGTAAAGATAGATATTGTATATAGATAGATTTTGAGATTTTTTTTCATACCTAGGCGGTCTTGAGAAGTAGATTCCAAATATGTAAAAAACAAAAAAAAAACAAATTTTTGAGATACTTGATTTCTGCATAGGGCAGCCGAACAGCACCTCCTCTGAAAGAAAAACTACTTTATTCGTAACTTACCGTATATCCAGGTTTAGTTATATAGTAATGTCAAATAAAAAAGGCTTAGTACTACTTCAGAGGTAAATATATTACTTGCTGCATTAATTTTCTTACTCACCGTCATCCTGATATTGTCATAAGTTAATGTTAAGTATTGAATGAAAAGTCCTCTACTACCACTATTATCTAGCCTCGATTAAAATGGGATGATTGGAGGTGACAGTTTTGTAATATATATATATAGGTACAGTGGGCTCACGAAAATGTTGAGCAATTTAGTATTTTGACAAATAAAACCAGAATAAGGCAGAGCGGCGTGCGTGATTATTAGGTAGTCAACTATTCAAATTAAGAGCACATTGTTATGACATTCACGCAAAAGAGTGTAGACTTGTCATTGCCTGTCATTGCATATGTCTCTGTGTCTCTTCTGCGATTTCTCTTAATGAATATTTGAATTATTTTACCTCTTGGCAGCACCTGAATATTTATGAAAGAATCATCATCATCATCATCATCATCCTCCTCCTAGCGTTATCCCAGTACAGTTACATCCTGAAGGATGAATATTTATGAAAGAATATCTTTTAAAAATGTAATGTTCTGATGACTTTTATCAGTCACCTTATAACTGACAAAAAGGTTGTTGAAAGCAATTATAAAGTTTTAATACCTAAACGGAGGAGGTTTCAAATACTTATAACATTTCAGTCTTAACAAGATTTCTTTAATTTCCATGCGACAAGGTTCTAAGTATGCTCAACATTTTCATGGGCCGACTTTACTTTGATTGCTATTCCATTCCCAAACTAATCTAATCTAATCTAAAATTATTTTTTTTAAGGCACGGAGTAATGATAAATGATAGATTTTGAAACGCCAACGCTCTAAAACGAGCCGGTGAACATCTGAATTATCTTTCATTTTTAATCTGAGCCTTTGTTTTAATAATATGATGTTTAATTTATTTCAAGTTCTCAAGTTGGTCCGTGCGCGAGCGTAGAGCACGCGTATCGACGTATCACTAGTGAGCGAGCAAAACTATCTACCACTAGTGAGCGAGCCTTAAATGTTTTATTATTAAGCGGTTATGTGAAGCAAATCTAGTTACTTAAATTAAAGTTTACCATTTTTCTGTTGACCAGGTGATCTGAAATATGGTATACACCATCAGCAATATCATTGTAAATCCAAGACAGCCGCCACCAACAAATGTAAATAAATAGCGCATTGGCAGATAATGCAAGACCAATCTAATTAAATCGAATAAGTTCATCCCTTAGCGTCCCTAATGGACAGCACTTGATAGCTTGAAAAAATATCTGTTACGAACAAGAAAAAAATGCATAGGAAACCCATTTTTATACTGGATTTTGCCGTATCCGTAAAATAAGTAATGTCTCCGATACATTTTAACGAAACTCTCACGTCATAGTATGGCTTCTTAGCTCGAAATACGGTCCCATCTGGCAGAAAGCATGAAACTTGGCATGCATGTAGCTTTCATATTTGTGCTTCAAAAATTTTAGGGAAACACGTCGACAGACTTTTTCCCCCCCCTCCGTGTGCCGAATTACAGTTTTGTTTATTTTTTTTGAAAACGGCTGTAGCTAGGACAAAACCGTCAAAGAATAAAATGTTCCTTATAAAATTATCTACAAGTCATTATTTGGCTGTAAATTTGTTCCTAAGATTTTTAAAACTTCCCATTGACCTGTGAACTTGATATTTGGTAGTAATGTTTATTATTCCGTATATTGTACCACATATACCAAAAAAAAACTAAAACAATTTTTTGTTTTATTTATTTTTCCAATAAAAAAAAATATTTTTCTTTTTTAGTATTTGTTGGTAAAATGTACATAGGTACTAATAAACATTATAACCATAAGTTCAATGGGAAGTTTTAAAAATCTTAGGAACAAATTTTGTAAAATGAATTTAGTGACTGCTCACGCCTTTAAGGGATCTCTTCCAGCTAACCTTTGAGAAAATGACAGGATATTTTATATGGCAGATATACTGAACAACATGTACAAGTTACAAAATTGTGTGACTAAATGTAACTAAAATTTCTCGAAGAAATATGAAATCGAAATATAACTGAATAAATATATATAATAAATACATAAATACATATACCGCGTAAATAAATGTATATTTAATAAAATATATAAGTTATACTATAAAAATAAATAAAATAAAATTATAACCGCAAAAACCTACCTACCCTTAACCGAAAGCTCAGAGAGCCACAACTTTTAGATCAAGAGCTGACAGTAAATATAATAAGTGATTTTGTAACACTTGGAATGATTATAGTTGTAATAAGGTTTGTCTCTGGACTATAAATATGCCAGTCTGGCTGCTGAAAGCCGTTGCCATTGGAAGGGCTGGGGGTTGAAAGATAGTGAAAAATCAGCAAAATTAAGTAATTTTATAACGGTTGTACTTTTCATTTTCCATGAATTAATAGCATAAGTAATTATGTATTAGTGTTGCCAGACTATTTACTGCTTGCTAAGACACTGCCAGACTGGTCTAAACTTGCTGAAACCAACAGGAAATTCAAGTAATTTTATAAAAGTTGAAATAAACGAATTTCAATACCTTATACTATCGGATTAACGTTTACGGAAACGCCAGACCAACCAGTAGCTCTAGTATAAGTTTTTTCGAAACATTAACTAATACGAACGCGTTTGCGTTTTGCCTCAAAATGTATGAAAGTGGTATGAAAACGTAAACAGCGCCTCTGGTGGTCACTAGTGGAAACTAAAACAGCGAGTATAACATTTGTTGCTAACCGATGAACGCGCGTATTTCAAACTCGGTGAGAGCGTTTTCATACATTTTGAGACTAAACGCAAACGCGTTCGAATTAGTTAATGTTTCGAAAAAACTTATACTAGAGCTACTGAACTGAAGTTGTTAAGGTGTTGCCAGACTGGTAAACTCTTTCGCTTTCAGATTAATAAAAACCTCAATATTACGCCAACAGATTCTTGATTCTTGAATCAAAAAATCGTTCTAAAAGCCTTACAATATTTTTGAAAAAGCTATCCAAAGACACTCCACACGATGGGTTTTGCAAGCGTCATTAAATGTATACCTAATCATGTCAAATTACAGCTTTCTTGTAGGTACTGTCGGTTACTGAGCTTAGCCGGGGTCGGACAGACAAACGGACGGACGGACGGACATGGCGAAACTATAAGAGTCCTTGTTTACTACGGAACCCTAAAAATCATATATAATACCTACCTACTTTCGCCACAAAAATGCTTTTTAACTAAATGGACGCCGATATAAATAATAGTAGTTTATGCAACTGGTACATAATGAGGGGCATTAAAACACGAGTGTGTTTTATGAAACGAGCCGAAGGCGAGTTTCATAATAGGGTCACACGAGTGTTTTAATTTTAATGCCTAATTATGTACAGTTGCATACATTAATTTATCTACACACATATTATAAGTACTCTAAGATGTGTTCAGAAGCCGAAGGCAAATTACCTGTATCTTACCAGTGCTACGGGTAACATATTTATAGATGCTCTAAATAGATATCAAATTTGAAATCCTTATCCCTCATCATCATCATCATCATATCAGCCGAAAGACGTCCACTGCTGGACATAGGCCTCCCCCAAAGAGTGCCACAATGACCGGTCTTGCGCCACCCGCATCCAGCGGACTCCCGCGACCTTTACCAGGTCATCAGTC
Source organism: Cenopis cana (assembly GCA_951800055.1). NCBI lineage: Eukaryota > Metazoa > Arthropoda > Insecta > Lepidoptera > Tortricidae > Cenopis > Cenopis cana. The sequence goes on along the minus strand of OX637475.1, from coordinate 24,026,246 downwards.
CACCTTGTGGGGGGTCTACCCACGCTGCGCCTTCCGGTCCGTGGTCGCCACTCGAGAACCTTTCGGCCCCAACGGCCATCGGTTCTACGTGCAATGTGCCCCGCCCACTGCCACTTAAGTTTAGCGATTCGAAAGGCTACGAGTATATCGATTACTTTGGTTCTGCTACGGATGGCCTCATTTCTGATGCGATCACGCAGAGAAACTCCCAGCATAGCCCTCTCCATTGCCCTCTGAGTGACTTTGAGCCTTCTTATGAGGCCCATGGTGAGCGACCACGTTTCCGTACCATATGTCATCACTGGCAACACACACTGGTCAAAGACTCTCGTCTTGAGACACTGCGGAATATTGGACGAAAAGATATGCCGTAGCTTCCCGAACGCTGCCCAGCCGAGTCGGATTCGACGATTGACCTCTTTCTCAAAGTTGGACCTACCTAACTGGACAGTCTGTCCTAGGTATACATAATCGTCTACAACTTCGAGCGTAAAGTGTCCGATTGTAACGGGAGTTGGTGCTACATGGGCATTTGACATGATCTTCGTCTTATCCATGTTCATCCTTAGACCAACTCGCTCGGAGGCTTTACTGAGGTCATCGAGCATTGTACTTAAATCCTCCATGGTTTCAGCCAAGACTACTATGTCGTCAGCAAACCGAAGATGAGTGATATACTCGCCGTTTATGTTGATGCCTAGCCTTCTCCAGTCCAGATTCTTAAAAACATCCTCCAGTGCAGCGGAGAACAGTTTAGGAGAAATAACATCTCCTTGCCTGACTCCCCGCTGCAGCGGAACAGGTTTCGAGTTCCGGTCCTGGAGTCGGACTGACATAGTGGCGTTTTCGTACAAACACTTCAGTACTTCGATATAGCGGTAGTCTACTTGGCACCGCTGTAGAGATTGTAGTACCGCCCAGGTTTCGATCGAATCGAAGGCTTTCTCATAGTCCACAAACGCTAAACAGAGGGGCAGGTTGTACTCTTCAGTCTTCTGTATAACCTGTGGGAGCGTGTGGATGTGGTCTATGGTACTAAAGCCTCTTCGGAAACCGGCTTGTTCAGAGGGCTGGAAGTCATCTAGCCTGCGTGCGAGACGGTTCGTAATCCTTATCCCTGAATTAGTCAAAATCGAGTAAATTGACGATTTTTGGAAAAAAAAAATATTAATTTAAATTCAAAATTAATGTAAAATTTGAAATCCTTAACCCCGAATTAGTCAAAATCGAGTATATGGACGATTTTTCGTAAAAAATTTTTTTTTTACTTAAACTTCAAAATAAATGTAAAAATTGAAATCCTTATCCCCGAATTAGTCGGAATCGAGTATAATGACAATATTTCGAAAAAAGATTTTTTTTTAACTTGAAATTTAAAATTAATATAAAATTTGAAATCCTCATCCCCGAATTAGTCGAAATCAAGTATAATGACGATTTTTCTTTAACAAAAATTGTTTTTACTTAAAATTCAAAATAAATGTAAAATTTGAAATCCTTATCCCCGAATAAGTCGGAATCGAGTATGATGACGATTTTTTGTAAAAAAAATAACTTAAAATTCAACATAAATATAAAATTTGAAATCCTTATACCTGAATCCTTATCCCAAAAAAAACCTATATCGAGCTGACCTTTCGTATTGACTGAATTTTAATTTTCCAGTTTCAAATAAAATAAAAAACATTTTACAGTCTTGCACCGCTAGCCACCGTGGACGCGCGTGCCGCAGGATTATTGAGCGAAAACGAGTTTTATAATTACCTACCGCGTTACTGTTAGTGGAACGTAAACAAAACCGCAGTGTGCAGTGAGAGTGCAAGGGCTCCTGTTAACAGGAGTCCCTTGAATAAGAAATGAATCAATCCCCAATGTCCCAAAACCCCACAACGTCCCAAACAAACACAATGTCTCAAATTACCCCACTGTCTTCTCAAACCCAAGTACCGGAACAACAACAGCCAAATCCTCATAAAACTGTTAGTTATGCAAATGTTACTTCGACTGCAAGTTTTCCCAAAAAAGATCAAGCTATTATTCTTGATGCTGTGGACGGTATTACAATCAAAGACTATTTGGTGGCGTTGTCGTCAATTGTGCCATCGACTTCTATACGTTTCATCTCTCGTATATCGAATGCCCGCATATGTATATACATGGATTCCAAGCAAACCGCCGATAATCTCATAGACACAAAAAAACACATAAAAATCCGAGATAAACAGCTGGAGATAAGACCATTAGTAACCAGAAACAAAAGAATCGTTTTATCTAACGTGTGCCCCGTCATCCCGCACAACGTTATAGAAAACAAGTTCGATGAATTACATGTAAAAATAATGTCTCCTATCACCTTCATGAAAACCGGTGTAACGGAACCAGGTTTTTCTCATGTGTTAAGTTTCAGAAGACAATTATATGTCACCCCTGAGGACGAAAAACATTTACCTGAATCATTCCAAATAACTTTTGAGGATACTAATTACTGGGTCTATGTCTCCACAGATTCCCTTAAATGTTTTACGTGCAACAGCGTTGGGCACTTAGCTAAAAACTGTCTTCAAAACACTCAGAATAGTGAGCTAGACACCCAAGTAGTCGCAGAAGAATTAAAAAGAAGCTTCGAGAGAAACGATGACAAGGTTCTACCAACCTCACAAGGCATTAAAAGGGCCCATTCGCCTTCTACAACGGAATCGTCAAAATTAGAGAGTGCGACACTTCCTCAGCCCCCTCACCCGCAAGAAAAATTGAACGCACCAATTGAAATTGATTCTGAAGACATAGAAACTGATGAAACCCTTAGTAATGTATCCCTAGATGAAAATTGGACGGAAGTGGAAGGAAAGAAGAAAATGAAGAAAAAATGAAAAAGTCTGATCCCAGGAGTGAAGAACAAGTCTGGAAAGATGTAGAAAAGGAAATGATAAAATTGAGTGAAGAAGTAAAGTTTCCATTAAATATAGACCAATTTAAAAGTTTAATGGAAAACACACGGGGTAAACAAAATGTTAAGGAAGTAGTTCATACATACTCTGATAATGTTAAAGACATCATTATGATGTGCAACAGCCTACATCCAAAAATGAACAAAAGCCTGAAAAACAGATGTTCGCGGCTATCAAGAAAACTTCACGAGATCTTAAACACTGGAACAGCTGATTAATGTTAACTTGATATAAGTATATATTTGTATCTGTATATATATATTTTATATTACATAAATATAAACTATATATAATGATAGATATAATACAGTGGAATGTTAATGGATATTTTACACGTTTAGAAAATATTAAGTTGTTACTTAATCACTTAACTCCAACCTGTATTTGCCTACAAGAGACTAATTTCTCTTCTGATTATTGTGCCTCATTAAGAGGTTTTGATCACTTCTATAAAAACCGGTTACAAGGTAACAGATCCAGTGGCGGGGTAGCTATTTTTGTGAAACCGTACACTTTTCCAGAGGAAGTCTGTTTAAATACACATTTAGAAGCCTGCGCAGTCCAAATAAGGTTCCCTGTAAAAGTAACAATATGTAGTATATATCTTCCGAATAGTAGTCCCTTAAATATGAAAGATTTAAATGATCTCATGAATCAACTTCCTCCCCCCTTCATCTTGTTAGGCGACTTTAATAGTCATCATTTCTATTGGGGATCAGAAAGATGCGACACTAGAGGTCGGATAGTGGCTGATTGGCTAGACTCTCATGATGACATAGTATTATTAAATACAGATCAACCCACACATTTTGATAGTAGTACAGGTCGCACAAGTAATATTGATCTAACAATAGCTTCACAAAATATTGCTTCATATTTTGAATGGAATGCTTTTGATGATCTGTATGACAGCGATCACTTTCCAATCTTGGTTAAATCCTTAGTCAATGAAGTAGCACCAAACCCCACTAATATGACTAAAAGATGGAAATTCCAGGCAGCAGATTGGACGCAATTTCGAGAAGAAATTAATAACAATATTAGTGAATTAATTGACTTGGATCATCATGAATCCGACATTTCTATCAACGACATTGTTAGTAATTTCTCAAATTTTATTTTAAAAATAGCAGAAAAATGTATACCAAAGTTTTCAGGGAATTGTAAGAAAAAGAACTCAGTTCCATGGTGGAATGAAGAATGTAAAATAGCTGTTAAGGAGGCAAAAAAGGCTCAAAGATTATATAATAAATTTGCTAGGAATGATCATGATTCAAAACTAAAAATTGACTATAAGAAAAAGAGATCTAAAGTTAGAAGAATACTTAAAGAGAGTAGTAGAAAATATTGGGAAAAGTTTATTTCATCCATTAATAGTCAAACACCAATAGGGATTCTGTGGAAAAAAATCCAAAAAATTAATAAAAAGAATATTAGGTGGGACACTATTGTATTACAACACTTAGACGGCATTTTAAGGGCTGATCCTGTTGCAAACGCAGAGTTACTGGCTAAGAAATTTGCTTCAAATTCTAGTTTCACTAATTATGAACATCAATTTAATATTTTTAAAGCTTCAGAAGAGGTTCATAATAATTTTGATATAACAGATAATTCTAATGCAATAAATAAAGATCTGTCCATGCACGAATTGTTATCAGTCCTCCCGCAATTAGGATATACTAGTCCAGGACCAGACAATATTCCAAATATTATTATAAAACACCTCCCGATAAGTGGTTTGACTTACTTACTAAGCCTCTATAATTATATTTGGAAGAAACAAGTGTTTCCAGATAGCTGGAGAGAAGCTTTAGTTATCCCAATCCTAAAACCTGGAAAAATTCCGAGTTCCTCGGGAAGTTATCGTCCTATATCTTTAACATGCAACCTTTGTAAGATTTTTGAGAAAATAATTAGTAAAAGAATCAGATGGTACATAGAATCAAATAACCTCTTATCACCTTTTCAATATGGATTTCGCCAAAATAGATCGACCATTGATTGTTTGATGAACATTGAGAATGAAATACTAAACGCCCTTGCTTGCGATAATTCGGTAATAGCAGTAACACTAGATATCGAAAAAGCATATGAAATGGTTTGGAAACATAGAGTACTTGAGCTTCTTCAAAATTTCGATGTTAAAGGAAATACCCTAGCTTTTGTTAAAAACTTTCTATCAAACAGAGTTATCAGAGTCAGAATAAATAATTTTCTCTCAAACACAATCTCTGTAGAAAACGGTTTGCCTCAAGGTTCAGTTCTGAGTGTTATTTTGTTTCTGATAGCTATAAATGACGTACTCAATGTTATTGATAAACCCGTAAAAGGTTTTTTATTTGCGGATGATTTGACAATAACTTGTAGTGGTAGAACAATGGAACCTACAGCTAAATTAATTCAAAATACTTTAAATGATCTTCAAAAGTGGGCAAGTAAAACAGGATTTAAATTTTCTAAAACTAAAACTGAATTCATTGTATTTACAAATAAGAAAACTCAAAACAAAACAATTACATTATCATTAAATGAACATTCCATTAGGGAAGTTAATAATGTTAAGATACTGGGATTAACCTTCGATAATAAAATGACATGGAAAATTCATATAAATAAATTAAAATTTGAGTGTATGAATCGATTGAACATAATTAAAACATTATCCTCTCTAGCTTGGGGTTCTGATAGAAATTGTCTTTTAAACACTTATCGTAGTATAATTAGACAAAAGATAGATTACGGTTCAGTTTTATATGATTCTGCAAATATTGGAACACTGAATACACTTGAGAGTGTACAAAATACGGCTCTTAGACTTAGTATTGGTGCATTTCGGACCAGTCCTGTTAATAGTATATTGGCAGAGGCCGGTGAAATGCCACTTAAATATAGGAGGATAGCACTTTCGTTAATTTACGCTTCGAAAATTTTATCACGCCCAGATTGCCCTACATATGATTATTATATCAAACAATCTGTTACTGATGACGAATTTAATTTTCACCCAGGTTTACATCAACCTTTCAAAATTCGAGTGGCAAGATATTTAAAAGAATTAAATGTCACTATTCCAGCATTATACCCGATTAAAATGCTTACTGTTCCACCCTGGGAACAGCTGCAAATACCGATTAATTTAGACTTAGCTGAAAATAAAAAGAGTGACACGCCACAGTTTATTTTTAAAAATCTATTTCATGAACTCAATGACAAGTATTCAAACTGTAAAATTTATTATACAGTTGGATCAGTTATAAATGGCAAATCTGGATGTGCAGTTGTATCTAGTGACAATCACTACAATTATAGACTTCATGATTTTAGCTCGATTTTTACTTGTGAAGCCATAGCTATTCTTAAGACCTTAGATTTAATTGAAAAAGATTCTAACCTAGTGAAACATGTAATTTATACTGATTCTAAATCATGCTTGATGGGCCTAATGAACCCCAAAAATTCTCATCTTCTTGTTATACATATTAAACAAAAAATTATTGACCTAATAGAAAACCATTTTAAAATTGAATTAATCTGGATTCCAGGACATCAAGGGATTCATGGAAATGAAAAAGCTGATATCGAGGCAAAAAACGCAACTAAAAATCAACTAATAGATAATTCAATAAAATCTAGTTATCTTGAAATTAAAAAAGTAATCCAATCAGCGGTCAAATCGTTTTGGAATAATTATTGGAAAAGTGGTAACTTAAGTCATTTAGCGTGTGTTAGAAAATCAATATTTGAAACCCCACCGATACCTTTCACATGTAGAAGAGACCAGATCGCTATTACGAGGTTAAGAATAGGACACACAAACCTAACCCATTGTCATCTTATCACTAAGAGCGAAAAAAATAAATGTGATAAATGCGGTTTGGAGTTAACTGTGAGCCATATGTTAATTGAGTGTTTAGCGTGTATGAATGAAAAAGAAATTTGTAAGTTGCCTGATAATTTAAATGATTGTTTGAACGATGGTTATTTACATGTAATTAGATTTATGAAATTAATCGACATATATAAAAAACTGTAATTATCTTGTGGTCGCTAATGACCTTGCTGTTAAACAGCGACCTTAAAAAAAAAAAAAAAAAACATTTTAGTATTAAATAGGAAACTTTAATGAATATTATATTACTAATTTTCATAAGTACATTGATGTTAAAATGAAGGTCATTTGCCTACGGTTTCTGAACGCATTTTAGAGGATTATGATATGAGTGTAGATAAAATACTTATAAAGAATATTAAAAGAAACTTACCCTGTAAATTGAACGCCGTATAGAGTTTATGAAACTCTAATAGTTTCACTATGGTGCATCCGTTGAAATACGCAGAATAAAGGGCCAGGGCTATTGTGGGCGCGATGATATTGTGGGGGCGCACCTGCGAAGAAAACAAACTTCGTGACACACGTGAGCTCACACCGCAGTACCCTTACCACGAGTTTACATGACCGTACTCGCTAGCGACTGCATTAACATTTTTTGTATGGACAAAAACACAGCGCCTCTGGCGCTTACGCAATAGAACTAAGAATCGGCATACTAAATCGTTTAGGCAGTCGCTAGCGAGTACGGTAAGAGTTTTCGATACAAATCCATGGTAGGGGTACTGGATAGTTGCGTAACGTTTGCAACGAGCGATGGGGCAAGTCAACTGTCATTTGTAACCGACTTCAAATAAAATAATGACTAAAAAATTAAAATACGACTGCAAATACTGCATTGGATAAAAGTGAACTAAAAAGATAGAAACAAGTTTCAAATTAATTTTCGCCAATCAATACTTGTTAAGAGACGTTGTTCGGTAACGACGCCATGACAGTAGGCAACTGGTTTTGCTCGATAGGGGATTCCGCTCGTCGTCGCGCCGATCACGTGTGTTCACCAACGCGGCGACGAGCAAAATCCTAACTCAGGTATATAATGTATTGTATTGTGTGTAGGTGTAGGTCCCAGCTGCAGTCGTGTTTTTTAATTTTTCAATTATTATCCCGTCGTCTACCAGTCCCTGGGATCCCAGGGCAGATAACAAAAGAATGGCATTGTATATTTTTTTCGCCTGGAGAGGACGGCTTTAACTTTTTTTCAATCCAAAGTATCCACAGACCTAATATAGTAAAGACTGATTCTCAACGATCAAAAGCGTGACCAAGAATGATATGCCCCGTGCATTTCATTCCATTGTGGGTAAATTGGCTTTGTGAGCGTAAAAAAATAGTGCTGCCTCCTACTACAGATTAATAATTTATCGATATTTGACTTTTTTATCGATAAGTTAACAACGTTAAGTACTGATTAGGCCTCACTCTCATAGTTATTTTTTAACCCCCGACGCAAAAACGACGGGGTGTTATAAGTTTGACGTGTCTGTCTGTGTGTGTGTCGGTCTGTGGCATCGTAGCTCCTGACCCGATTTAGTGCGATTTGGTGCTAGTGTCGTGAACAGTGCAATAGTGTTGTTATTCTCACGGCGCTGTGCCAGCGCGCCAAAGACATTTTCGCCGTAGGCTGTGAGCTTTCGAGGAGCTGTGGGCTCACGATCAGTCCATGCGCTCGCCCTGAGAGCGCCAGCGGCGGCTAGAACGCGCTCCCGAGACGACCGGATGGACTGGCACGCCAAGGTGTTCTACGCACGAACTCCCCTCCATCATCAGATCGATCTGGGGTGTAGACCCCTGATCGATCTGATGAGGTGTGACTCAGCGTGCTTACGACGAAGCGTGCTCGTAAGCGTAAATAGCTAACGTAGCTCCCGCATTTGTCATAAGTCGTGAATAGCGATCGTTTTTTTGCTTTGTTTAGAGTTTAGACGATTACATATAGAGCTACCCTGGGAGAGCTATTAAGGATTTAAAGTTGACAAATATATTGCATGTTATAATACTCTGGCCTTTTCAATTGAAATACCTATAGATACACCTGCTCAATATGTGACCAACAAACGGACCCTTGATGAATGATTTGGTCCCACTGAAATCCGAGCAATTCTCACACAATTTGGAACGAAGAACCGTAAGTAACTGTGATGTATTGGCTTTACAAATAAATGGGAGGGTAGGTTCTCCTACCAAGGCGAACAGCAACCGCACGACACTTGACATCGACCTGCGGTGAAGTGCGGTGGAGCGAAGGCAGGACAGCGCACCCAAGCTAATAGCCTAAGTAAATTTTTGTTTAATTTAATACCCCGAGCGACCCATTTGGAGGAAATTACACCTGCGACGAGTTATGTGAGTGAACTTTAATCCTCCGATAAAAAATAAAAAATAAATAAATAAAAGGTAAAACCTGTAATGAGTGGTTTGACCAGCTGAAACAAAAAGTTGACAAGGAAGGGATCGAGTAGACAAAGAACCCAAAACGCGAAAATATAAAATAAACTGTTTGTTTAGCAACCCGAAGTAATTAAATTAAGTTTGGGATGGTACGAGTAAGTGAATGCCGTATGAGCATTGAGCATGTCTGTCTACAGTGCATTTAATGCAACTGAAAGTAAAAGGGTTGTACGGTAAAAAGCAAATGAAAATTTTATTGGTAACAATTGTTTCATGTGTTTTACAATAAAATATGTATATTATGAATGTGTCCTACTTAATTCAAAATAATTAGGTTTACATTATTCGATATAATTAGTTATTTTATACAAAGCATTATTATTTGTATGCCTTTACCAATCTCGGGACCATGGGGTTCCGGACCTTTGGAAGGCATGCGTGGGGCCGAAGCCAACAGCGCAGAAGCCCCTTTAAGACAAAAATAATCTAAAGGCAAGGGATACACATGGCGGATACCGTCTCCGAATGCCTTCTTCGTAATCTCTGTTTACGGAACACACCAGTAGCTCTAGTATAATTTTTTCAAACCATTAACTAATTCTAACGCGTTTGCGTTTTGTCTCAAAATGTATGAATACGCTCTCACCGAGTTTAAAATACGCGCGTTCATCGGTTAGCAACAAATGTTATACTCGCTGTTTTAGTTTCCACTAGTGACCACCAGAGGCGCTGTTCACGTTTTCATACCACTTTCATACATTTTGAGACAAAACGCAAACGCGTTCGAATTAGTTAATGTTTCGAAAAAACTTATACTAGAGCTACAGGTATTTTAAGCTTTAAAGAAACTAGGCGTTGGTCCCAATTCAAAAGTTCGTGTTACGACTTGTGACTATTCGAAATAAGAAGTGCTATTGTTGCTCAGTTAGTTTTATAATATTGCTTCAAGTTCTATGGCTATTTAGCCTTACGCGGCTGTCCAAGCATAACTGCATTGTTATACAGCGGCGAAATGCTGCCTGCATTCTGGCACTATGCCGCAAGGTGGACCCCTTATTTCTGATTATTTATTTTCAGTTTGGAGTATCAATTAATTTTGATAAAAAGTAATGTTTTCCTTAATTTGACATTTACTTAATTTGAATGAATATTAGAGCAAAGTAATGTTGTCCGTTCAAATTATTGTTAGTTTAATTTTGTAAGTATTTTAATTTTATTGATTACCCTAGAAGATAATTGTACCTACTTAATAAATAAAGGTTATAGAGTATATTAGTTATGAGCAATACTACTTATTTATTTAAAAAAAAGAGGGAATAAGAGAAATAGATGGAAGTTGAGAAACGAGATTTTAACTCACTATACAAAGTTTGTAAATTGGAAGAGGAAGTTTGGTGTAGACCAATTTATATTCTGATATGAAATTGCAGGACAAAACTGTATAACATTTTAATGATTTCGCTGTGGCATCCATCACAATAGTAGATTGTGTCACAAGGGAGCAAAAGGACATATTTACGGCGTGGGCGTAAATTGAATCCTGAACGAAACGAAGGATTATATAATAGAATCCCGAGCGTAGCGAGGGATTCTAAAATAGAATCCTGAGCGTAGTGAGGGATTCAAGAATTAACGCCCAAGGTGGAAATAATTTTGCTTCCATGTGACACATACTGCTTTTCACATCACCTATTGAGAATAATAAAAGATCTGAAATAACAATGGTTGTGCATTTATTTTATCAAAATCGATACAATACTTAACTATCAATATCGATACAATACAATTACTCGTTACAGAAAAGTGCCACTTTGATCCCTCGTAGCAGGGAAGAAAAGTGCCATTTTGATCCCTCCTAGCAGGGAAGAAAAAGCCCTTATCCGAATAGGTGATGTGCAAAATCTATTGTATTATGTGAGATTATTGTGTGTTGTTGTAATCTATTTATGAAGTAATCTAGTAATATAAAACAATTGACAATATTTCATAATTTCCAAAAGTCTTAATTCGAAAACCATTTCGGTAAAAACGTGTGAAGTACACAAAAAACATTTTTTTAGATTTTTTTCTCCGTTAATTTTGGAAAAAATCGCAAATTACTGTAAACCGAAAGTTGACGTCATCTTCCTCGCTGTATTCAGGGAGACCTTAGTACAGATTACAGACAATCGCTGCTCTGGAGTGACTCTGGATTCTTATTGGGAAGATGACGTCATATTTTACTTACGCCCTTTTGGAATGACCTACTTTTCTACGTGTTTTTTTTGTATGAAATAATGAGTTAAATTGAAAAAGAAAAAATACGAGTGGCTTAAATTTTTACCAATTTTCTAACTAGTTCATAAAATAAAGTAGTTAAAAATATGAAATGTTGTCAATTCTGATTTTGTAACACATCAGAGAGGTGTGGTGTATTGGCTTTACAAATCAATGGGAGGGTAGGTTCTCCTACCAACTACTACCAAGGCGTACAGCAGCCGCACGTCACTTGACATCGACCTACGGCCTACGGTGGACAGCGTAACGAAGCTAATAGCCTAAATGTTTGTTTAATTTAATACACCGAGCGACCCAAGTGGAGGACGTCACAGTAACCATAACTTCTATTATTACTTGTTAGCCTTACCTCCGGAATTGTAGAAATTATGGCGAATATCCATGACATCACAACAATCTTCCGATCTATTGTGTCGGGAATATGAAAGGAGAGTGGTCTGAAACAACAAATAAATTTATCATCAGTCTAATTATGCATAAATGATTTAATGCACGAAGTAACCCAAAGATACATTTTGAAGCGCTAACCCCTTTATTCAATAAAACTTAACAAATTTCTGCTAAAAATCCAAACAATTTGGAGCCGCTCAAAAGGAACATTATCCGAGAAATCAACATAATTCCGGGAATAACGTTTCGCAGAGTCTACCAAACCTTGCGAATCAGCCTTCAAGAGTGCCAAGCTACGGAAGGACATCACTTGGACACCATTATTTTTAACTCATAAAATTTCTAGTAACTGTATTTTTTAAAACTATCATTAAAAATATTGCACGATTAGTAGTCATTTTTTAATTTGTAGTTATTTTATGGCGTGTAAATTGCTATTTTATTAATAAACATTACGACTTTTTAAATTTAATTTTCAAATCGCCAACACCCTTATGGCCCACCCTGTATATAAACGTAAAAGTCCTGACTGACTGACTAACTGAGTGACTCACTTAAATCAACGCCCAGCCCAAACCGTTGGACCTAGAGAGCTGAATTTTTCACAATAGGTAGTTTTTATAACTTTAGTATCCACTAAGAAGGGGTTTTTCAAAATTCATCTCCTAAGGGGATGAAATGAGGGTCCAAAGTTTGTATGGGGAAACCAGATCAGTTTCGACTATTTAATTCAAAACTTCTAAATACGTGTTTCAGGGTTTTTGAAAATTCAACCCCTAAAAGGGGGAAATGTGGTTACAAAGTCAAAAATCGACATGGACGTACGATATAATATAAAGAACTTCCACGCGGACGATGTCGCCGGCGACATCTAGTTTTGACATGTGTGCCGCGAGTGCCGGGAGGTCGCAGGTTCGAATCCTGTTCGGTGCCAAAGTTTTTCAATTTTTCCTTTATTTCTAAAATTGTACTAGACTAGACCTACTACTTCATTAGATACTTTTCTGTAGTAAAGAAAAACTCGGTTACTTGTGAACCGCGATTCGATTCGAGTTCGAGTTTAACCGAATAAAAAACCGATATTCGATTTTCGGTCCCTAATACTGTATTCACGAGTTTTACGCTTACGGAGTCGCGGATAAAAGACTGTTTGTTAAAAATAAAACTTACCCTTTCAATGACATTATTATCGTCATAATAATGGTTGCGTTGGACAGGAAGGGACGTAATCCCAGCTCCACGTAGCTTTTTATTCTGAATTCGGCGATAATGTCGGTCTGTGGACAAAAGCAAATTATTAGTCGATAAATTTGCATTGTATCACGTCTAGTGGTGGCACTGATTTCGCCATGTCGTTCGCCATTTGGTTTATTGTGCAAAAATTGCTGTCTTAATACAATTATTATTTTATTTATTTACCATTAAAATAATAAATAACTAGGTATGTTTTATCTTTGTTTTGATTTATTGTGATTTTAATTTTTATATTAGTTTAGCACCTCTAAATATGTAACCGGTAGCACTGGTAGCAATGCAGGTCATTTGCCTTCGGCTTCTGAACCTATCTTAGATTAGGTATATGTAATATGTGTGTAGATAATAGTAGTTTATGCAAGTGGTAGGTAAAGAGGGACATTAAAACACGAGTGTGTTTTATGAAACGATCCGAAGGAGAGTTTCATAATAATGTCACACGAGTGTTTTAATGCCAAATTATGTACAGTTGCATACACTACTTTATCTACATCCATATATTAAATCCTCTTTCATGTGTTTCGTGTGGGCACGTCTCGCCGGCGTGCGCCATGTTTGCCTCGCCAGGCCGGCCCGTGCGTGACGTTAAGGTTGTACGTGATCTCGTACGAGTATTATACATATTTGGTGTTCTTATAGGGGTCGCGCGCAACCGCGAGAAGCTTCCTGCACAGTATATTATAAAGCGGGGTCTTATCTAAGGTTTTTGAACTTATTAAAGAGGATTTACTATATGGGTGTAGATAAAGTAAAGTATGCAACTGTACATTCACTTCAATCTCGTTATGTACCAGTTGCATAATAGTATAGTTTATGCAACTGGTACAGTCAGCAAAAAATGTGGTCTACCAGCCTACGGTCGAGGTTCATTTGAACGTCATGAAACAACAAGGTCGATTTCCCCTTGTGACAATTGCTCCTTTCATTTATTACATGTATTTACGTCATGTTATATGCAAGTTCAGATGTCTAGAAATCTCACTATTATTGAAGCCCTCGTTATGAAGTGCTTTATTATTAGCTCGTTCAGCTCTTGTTAAATTACGAGGCATTACAGCAGTAGGAAATCAAGAAATTGACGACGATTGACGAGAGACATCACCCTGTTATGGATTAGTTTTTATTGTCATTAACATTAATGAAGAGACACCTCTACTTATATTCAATTACGGTTTTTTTTAATATTGAGATCTTATTATTATTATTTTATTTTGACGCCTTGAGACTATGTACATCTCTAAGCACGTTAGAATAGTCATTATTATTAATATTTTGACGCTCAGAGACCATTTACATCTTTGGGATACTATATTAAGAGGAGGGGGTAGGGCAAGCTCTCTCCATACAAACTTTGTGTAGGATTTACTTCGTTTGTGTTTGTATTAAAGTTATGATTTTTGGTCAGTATGCTTATTTTTCTGATAGCTATTTCGTGATGTTAATTTTTTTTGTTAAATATTTTCTTTAATTTTTTATTTTTTATTTTTTTTTAAATATTTGAAAATTTTCACATCACGATCTTCGCATATCTAATATTTACAACCAAAAAAAATATTATATTTGTTAGTGCCAAAACCGACGAATAAAACGTGCACAAAGTTTGTATGGGGAAGGCCTTGCCCTACCCTGCGCCTTAAATTTTGTTATTCAGACTGAGACCTTATACATCTCTAACTATACTGATATTGTAATATTTGTAATAGATAATTAGTATTTTGACATCAAAAAATTATTATATAATTATATTCTTATTGTCATTAATTCTTAAATTGTAATAGTAGTTTATGCAACTGGTACATAATGAGGGGCATTAAAACACGAGTGTGTTTTATGAAACGAGCCGAAGGCGAGTTTCATAATAAGGTCACACGAGTGTTTTAATGCCTAATTATGTACAGTTGCATACATTACTTTATCTACACACATATTATAATGACTCTAAGATGGGTTCAGAAACCGTAGTAAATAAATACAATAATTGTGTTAATACAACCTTTTTGCACGGTTGCGGAAATATCGAAATCAGAACTGGCAACCAATACCTGAATGTTATTTTAAAAAGTAAAGAGTCCTTATTCTGATGTGATCATGTCGTTCTAGCTCAAATTTCGTGCGATATATACTAAAAAAAACATCGAGCTGACATTTCGCATCGACTGAATTTGAATTTTCAGTGATACTAGAATAGGGACATGTCATCTTTGACATTTAAATTTTGACAGTTTTGTTTGACGTAGTATTTTAACATCATATATGAGATTAAAATGAAATATTTTATTACTGCTGTAGCCTTAGCCACAGATAAGAAAATTGCCATAAATTCATTGAATATTGAAATGAGAGTCATTTTCTACGGTTTCCGAACGCATATTAGAGGATTTATGATATGTGTGTAGATAAATTAATTTTTCTCATGAAAAATGTAGCATTATGCTTGTATTGTCAGACTTTATTACGAGTTAATTGTAAATTGACATGTAAAAGTGCCCTTGTGGTTTATTTGCAGAATAAATGTTTGAATTTTTATTTTTTTTGAATTTTGAATTAAGAATAATATATAATAACATGATTGTTGAATATTATGTTGACAATAATACTTGACACTATTTGTCAGTGATACTTTCTTTTTCAGTTGCAAAAAGATTTTCATGAAAAAGATCGTAATGGTTTTAATTGAAGAGAAGAATAACATTATTGCAAAATAATAACCTATTGCATTGATAACAAAGGTCAAAATAAAATAACCTATGACTTTATATGTCAGGCATCTCAGATAATAGACAAACGTCAGTTTGTGCAACTCCTACACTCCGTTAGAAAAGTCAACCCTAGCGATAATTAGATCACACAGAATCAGAAACTTTTGTCAAAACTTATAGACCACTTCCTTGGCCGACTGTACATAACGAGAGGCATTAAAACACGAGTGTTTTAATCAAACTTAAAACATTTATTCTGCAAATAGGCCACAGGGGCACTTTTACATATGTCAATCGGTAATTATATTATACTAACATATATTCACAAAGCTTTAATGTGATTAATTAACAAACTGAATGTAATTTCACAAACAAAATTGTTACAAAGGAAAAATCTATAAGGGTTCTGGTTTTGCCATTCTGGCTACGGAACCCTAAAAAGAGATGTATATGGTCTCTGTCAAACATGAAAACTTATACGATATTTATTGACCGAGTGAAACGAAGGTCTCTGTTTTAGCTTCGACAAAAATGCTTTCGTATGTCCGGGTTTCCGGTTGTTCTCCTCTACAGGTCGCATTTCTTAACCGATTCTCGTGAAATTTTGTGAGCAGGTACAAAAAATTAAAAGAAAGTTTTTTGTAGAGTCAATTTTTGGAAATTTAAAAAAACAAATTCTTTATCAATGATTTCGTATTTTTCTGCGGCCGTTTTAAGGGTTCCGTAGTAAACAAGGAACCCTTATAGTTTCGCCATGTTCGACTGTCCGTCCGTCCGTCTGTCCCCCGTTTTTCTCAGTAACCGTTTTCGTACTTAGAAAGCTGTAATTTGGCATGAGTATACATATCAATGACGCCGACAAAACGGTAGCATAAAACTTAAAAAAAAAAAATTTAAGGGTACCTCCCCTCCCCTACATGTAAAGTGGTGGTGCAACTTTTTTTTCTTCCAATCCAAACCCTATCGTGTGGGGTATCGTTGCATATAGCTCTTTCAATATATTGTAAGGTTTCTAAAAGCATTTTTTGATTAAAGAATTGGTTGGCGTGATATTAAGCTTTGAAGTGATAATTTTTATTATGGTCAAGTTGAAGATGAAATTTTGTGAGCAGGTTCGGTAACTATATTATATAATTTTTTTGTCGAGTCACTTTTTGGAAATTTTAAAAAACAAACTTTTTATCAATTGTGTCGTAGTTTTCTGCGGCCGTTTTTTCTTGTACAGCTCGCATTTCTCAACCGATTCTCGTGAAATTTTGTGGGCAGGTTTTATGACTACATAGAATTTTCTAGTCAAGTAAATTTTTGTAAATTTTCACAATTTTTTTGTCAATCGTTGTCTTTGTTAGGCCGAAGAAGGCCGTATGTAATACGTAATGTATTTAAGCCGTTCGTTGCGATGCAGTTCTTGGCTGACATTTTCACGTGTTTTTGCAATGCATTTGGACATGTGTGGATTGTGTGGTAATTTTGGTCACTTACACTTGCATTTTCCCGTCAAACCTTTTTCTGCATTCATATTTGTTCGCCGCGTGTAAACTGCTTACAATTCGAGCTTCGTGTGTGACGACCAATATTTCCACAACATATTACGTTTTATGTTTATGTATTGAAGCTTTTTACTGATTTTATAATTAAAGAGTTATTTGTATATTAAATTGCCTTACGTCCACTCTAGGTGCCACAATTTTACAATAATAAATAAATATGGTCCACTCCACCATTTCTTTGATGGAAATATGTCTGTGACGCAAGTGACTTCGTATGTCTTATTGACCACCGTCCGTCAAATGCCAAAGAGTTTGTTCTACGCTATCCATGATACACAAATGTTCAGCAGATCCGTTTTTTAACGAAAACACGAAAACGGGGCCACCTGCCGGGTCCAATTGTCTCAATTAACCTTTCCGGGACCAACACAAATATACACAAAGAAATTCATCCCAATCGGTGCAGCCGTTTAGGAGGAGATATGAAACTAACACACGTACAGAAGAATTATATATATATATATATATATATATATATATATATATAAATATAAGATATATTGTATACCTAAGACGTATTCTAGCGCATATTGTATGTCAATGGAATAAATAATGTTGATTATGATTATGATTAATTTCCAAAAACTGACTAGACAAAAAAATCTTTTTATTTTCATACCTGCTCACAAAATTTCACGAGAATTGGTTTAAAAATGCGACCTGTAGAGGAGGATAACCGGAAATCCGGACGTACGAAAGCATTTTTGTCGAAGCTAAAACAGAGACCTTCGTTTCACTCGGTCAATTAAAGCGGTAATTGAACTAATTTATAAATTAAAAATAGTCAAAAAATTAAAAATAGGACCATAAATAAGCAAAATCAAGATGGCAACCACTTTTATCAAATCTGACGTCAGATTCGTTCTAAGTGGCCCTTCGGATGCTCACTTGCTCATAGCGATTTTGAACCTAATGGGACCATATATAAGGAAAATGAAGATGGCCGCCACTTTTATCAAATTTGACGTTAGATTCGTTCTAAGTGGCCCCTCGGACGCTCAGGTATCAATTCAATAGTTTAAAAAAAAAATGTCTTTCCATCAAATTTATGATGATTTCGCCAATGTCACGTGTTCAGTGACGTTGTTCGGTAACGATGCCATGACAGTAGGCAAGGTTTTGTACGGTAAATGGATTCTGCTCGTCGTCTAATCAAGATGGCCGCCACTTTTTAGAAATCTGACTTACTTCAATTATCTCCTTGACAAATACACTTGTCAGTCCAATGATTCTGGCTTGTAGAATAATTTTTGTAGGGTTCGTTGTATAGGGAATCCCTAGCAGCGTTACATTGGCCACCCCCCACATGCCGATCGCCGCCATCAGTCCACAAGTCATTGCTGACACCAGTAATGCCACGGCCATGGTCCACCTAAAATGAAAAAAAAAAACAAAACTTATCACAACAGTTTAAATAGACTAGTGGCTCTGTGAGCTGTAGACCTCGTGAGTGTTTCTTTTTTAAATTCCAAAAAGTATGTTAGATATCGAACCTGCTTACAAAATTTCACGAGAATCGGTTGAGAAACGCTGTAGAGGAAGACAAACCATTGAATTTTATTTTTTTAAATTACTCGACATAATTTTTTTATGTAATCAAACAACCTGCTCACAATACTTCACGAGAACCGGTTATGAAATGTGACCCTTAGGCGATTTCCTGACTTGGCGGGGTGGAATCGATATGTGATATTTTCTTCTTTGACGTAAATTTACTGACGTCGCAAACATTCCCACTTGACAGAATACTGTCAGTATTACATTTGCGCAGTATAATAATATTAATATTATGCGCAGAAGCGGACCAGTACTGCCTTCGCATCGTCCCGCTTCCGCGCATCCCGCGCCAGTCAGGAAGCACTTGTTTAAATGTAGGGGCGCAGTAAGAAATGGTACCGAGTCGACTGACAGCTGGCACTGGCATTTGATACTTTTCTCATATCGTACTGCCTCCGCACCGACAAATCAGGAAGTTGCCTTAGAGGAGAACAAATCGAAATTCGGCCGGAGAAACACAAAATCATTGATAAAAAAATCGTTTTATTAAATTTCTAAATATAGTGACTCGATAAAAACAATCTATAGAGTTACCGAACCTACTCACAAAATTTCACGAGAATCGGTTTAGAAATCCGACCTGTAGAGGAGAACATACCATTATTAAATTCATAGGTACCCTAATTAAATTAATTATATATTATATAATTAAATTAAATATAACCCTAATTAAATTCATCTCGAATATTATAAGGAGCAAAGTGGACTGCATAAATCTCTTAGAAAAGACGCTTATATAATTACTCAATGTCCCGACTCCCGAACGATTATCGTAACAAGCGGCTCAGAGTACCGCTACTAGCCACTGCGACCTCACGCACAAACCTCTACCGAAACTCGCCCATTCCTCGCTCGACTGCTCTACTCAACTCCGTGCTCGCAGCGTCGCCGCAATGTGATGTGTTTGTGACAGGGATGGCAAGACTGCTGACCGAATGTCGGAGAGTGTTAGAGAGAAGTATGAATGGGAATCAATGAGGACTTAGTTTATAATTTAGATATTAAGATATGAATCTATAGGATATGCATGTCGACAAGGCCAAAGTGGCGCTCACAAGCACTAGCCAAACTGGAAGCCTCAGTTTTTGGAAATAGAACTTTAAACATGCCAACTGATAACATGCAAACCATACAAAACTTCAGCAAACTGTATACCGTGGAAATACCGCCAAGAGACAAATGGACAAACGACCAAATGTACTTCAAGGAGGGAGGGGAGCCACATATGCTCCGATGTACTTCAAGGAGGGAGGGGAGCCACATATGCTCCGATGTACTTCAAGGAGGGAGGGGAGCCACATATGCTCCGATGTACTTCAAGGAGGGAGGGGAGCCACATATGCTCCGATCTACTTCAAGGAGGGAGGGGAGCCACATATCCTCCGATGTACTTCAAGGAGGGAGGGGAGCCACATATGCTCCGATGTACTTCAAGGAGGGAGGGGAGCCACATATGCTCCGATGTACTTCAAGGAGGGAGGGGAGCCACATATGCTCCGATGTACTTCAAGGAGGGAGGGGAGCCACATATGCTCCGATGGCGCGCGTGTCGCAGGTGCGTGATCTGGGAGTGCTATTTGATCAAGAAATTACGTTCCGCGACCACGTTCAGGCCGTTACTGTAGCTGCGTACAAAAGGCTAGGGTTTGTTCTACGGAATTCCGCACCATTGACTATACATTCTTCACGTGTCCTGTACGCGGCACTTGTTCGAAGTATACTGGAAACAAATACAGTTCTCTGGAGCCCCTACGAGAATAAAAATACTCTCATGATGGAACAGGTCCAGAAAATGTTTCTACGCGCTTTATATAAAAGGATACATTTCTATTACCCGTATCTGTATCCCACGTTATGTCTACAGGGACAACTAGGGTACGACTCGCTACAACTGCGTAGGTCACTCTCCTTAGCAAAATTCGCCATAGGTATTATTAGGAGTACCATCGACAGCCCAGACCTAGTCCAGGCTTTTGTCCGCCTGTTTGTGCCTAATCAGTACACTCGCGCGCGTCGGCACCCGCTGCTCGCGGTCGGCGCGGCGCGCACGTGCGCGCATGCGCAGACGCCAGTCGCGCGCGCACTTACACTGCTCAACTCCGTACTCGAGGCGGCGCCAACATGTGATTTGTTTTCGCACACGTTAGGAAGACTAATAGCCGAGTGCAAGAAAGTGATTGAAAGTGAGATGCCTAAAAGCACCATAGAATAAGTATTTGAATTGTTACCGTATTCTAATTTAATTTAATTGTGTTATGCATAAATGTCAAACCTTATAATTTGTGCCGTGTTGGCTTTAGCTGTTAAGGTGCAAATTGTAATCTTGAAATAAATAAATAAATAAATAAATATGGTGTACTGACGGCTCAAAGAAAGGTGAGGATGTAGGTTGCGGGATCTATGGTGAGAGACCAAAGCTCAAAACTAGCGTCAGCATGGGCAGAGAGGCCTCAATCTTTCAAGCCGAAATCTTCGCCATCAACAAATGTGAAGAAGAAGAAGAAGAAGAAGAAGAAACATTTATTTGCTGCACAAAAGACACACAGATACAAAAAATAATAGACGTACAAAACTCGATGACGAACTCGATGTGCGGAGATTAATCTTGATAGAAACCTGAGAAACCAACATATCTACATCAACTCGGACAGCCAGGCTGGCCTGCTGGCACTAGCATCTCTAGAGTCCAACTCTAAACTAGTCCAGAACTGTAAAGATAACCTTAACGACCTTGCAAAATCCAACAAAGTAATACTTAGATGGGTACCGGGTCACTTCGACATTGACGGAAACGAGGTAGCAGACAAACTCGCCAGAAAGGGTGCAGATACACCCTTCATCGGCCCAGAACCTTTCTGTGGTATAACCAAACAGAAAGTAAGCTCTCTGCTAAACAATAAACCGGAAGCTATAGAGTTGTGGAACTTCACAAAAAGACTAAAACAATCAAAAGCGCTAATAAAAGGCTACAACACCAAGCTGTCTAAAGAGTTATTATAACTCAAAAGACACAAAACCTGCGCAGTGACGAGAATACTGACTGGTCACTGCAAACTTAACAAACATCTTACACAAATGGGTATAAAACAAAGTGCAGCATGCAGGTTCTGCCAGGAGTCGGAGGAAACTGACGTCCATATCCTTTGCTCCTGTGGACCACTTATGCGCAAAAGAAGTATGTACCTAGGGAAGCATATCATGCATCCAGAGGAGATACAGCAGATTGCTACCCAAAGAGTCTGGAAATTCCTGGAAGCAACGGGTTTAAGCAAAGAACTTTAAGGGCTGCCACAATAGATCAATAACTGGTCGAGGCGGCATAGAAGGCCCACAAAAACCAATAATAATAATAATAACGCAACGTAAGGCAGCCTGTGGCGGGCTGTTAGGGAGTAGCGACCCTACGTACCTGAGTGCTCCTGGGGGTGGCCTGTGGGTCGGTGGTACAGGCCCCTCCGACTCTGGCTTGCCTTAACCGGCCGTCCAGAGTGGAGTCGCAAGAGCTGTCGCTCGAGGGTGGATGTGTGGTCACCTAAGTGGCGAGTTGGCTTTATGTTTAAAGTCCAGTGCCACCTCTCCACCCCCAGCTCTCTGACCGGTGTTGCCCTTAGGCCATTTTATAATGTCGCTATTTTATGGGGGCCCATCTAGCAGGGAGCGAGTCACCGTCTGCCGGAAATAAAAATCTGAGACAGTTTTATTAGGCAGGCGTCCGTTGTCTCACCCAATAGCCCAGCCATTAGTCCATCAGATTCACCCAATAGCCCAGTTCATTTAAAGTCCATCAATCAGCAATAGTTCCTATACACCCTGGCGGGTGCTGTCTCTGTGTGCGTCCCATAACACGGGCAGGGACAGCATCCGCTCGGTGTATCCCTTGCATTTCATTAAATTGTCAAAAGGGCCTCTACGTGTTGGCTATGTGGTACTCGTTGGCACTTCGGTGCCTCGGTACTTCGGCTCCGCGCACGCCTCCCAAAGGTCCGGGACACCATTGTCCCGTGAACGGGAAAGACATACAAATAATAATAATAATATGAATAGGCCCTGCCCCGCTACCGGCGGCACCCTAGGTTAGGTTTTTATAATATTTTTATGTTTTGTAAGTGTATTTTTATATTTTACTTTTTATAGAAATATTATAAAATCTAACCTAAGAAACACAATAAATAAAGAGATAATATGAATCGCTGTAACGCTATGGTTTTACTGTCATGTTACACAATTTTGATTCAATAAATTATGAATTATGAATTATTACATACCATACCCATACATTGACAACTTTTTTTTTTTTTTGAAAAGTTACAAAAATTTACTCTACTATTACTTTACTTACTTTATGTCACACCTAGCCATAAAGCGGCAATTACCGCACGCTGCGCGCGCGGGAAATCCCACTTCCTGGCCAGGGGGTGACATAAAATTTTGTACTTAACACGGGCGGTAATAAAGAAAGCCTCAGATCGCATATTCAAATACCTGCGATCTGAGATATTCTTTGTTTTACCGCCCTTGTTAAGTAATGTACTATTATTAATATTATTTAGAGTTTTTCAGCGGAAAATTACCTATGTTCCGCTTCCTAATAAGGCCCAGATTTCAGAATAAAAAATGTGTTTGCCGAATCAGCAATCACCGTAGGATGAATATTTATCCTATACGTAGGACGTTATTTGAAGATCCCTATGACACTTGCAGTGACAGTTTATTTATATAACCTTGGAAGAGCGTCGATGTCACATCGAAATGTTAATAAGCATCTTTTGGAAATGTAGCTATAGTACATTACTTAACAAGGGCGGTAAAACAAAGAATGTCTCAGATCGCAGATATTTGACGCCCGAGCCGAAGGCAAGGGCGATAAATATGCGATCTGAAGCTTTCTTTATTACCGCCCGTGTTAAGTACAAAATTTTATGTCACCCCCTGGCCAAGAAGTGGGATTTCCCGCGCGCGGAGCGTGCGGTAATGGCCGCTTTATGGCCAGGTGTGACATAAATTAATTTATGTAGGATTGTAACATTTACATTATAACAATATGAAAGAAACTTGAATTGTCCCTTATTTCCTAGAAATATGCTTAACGGAATATACACGGTGACGTACTGCAAATGTTATATCGTTGGTCTGTATCGACTAAGGAAGCGGTGCTGTCGATAACAGATGTCGATAATTGAAGTGATAATAATAAAACGTGTCTTATATTTCATTTTAATTGTTACGTGAGTGTGTAAAAATAAAACAACGTTAAAATAACATATTTATTTATTTATTTATTTATTTATATTTATTAATTATTTAACACGTTCACTGCGGCACAGGTCATTTTTGACCTGTAGGTACTGGTCTTTCTTCTGGTGCGGCGTAAGAATACGTTATGTCCAAATTTTATGTCAATAGGTCAAAGGGAAGTTGAAAACATCTGCGAAAAATATTTTTGTGACAGACGACCGACGGAAGCACGCATGAGTGACAACAATAGAGTTCCGTTTGGACCATTCGGAAACGGAACCCTAAAAATGGAGGTTTAGTAGCCAGAAACGTCTTTTACACGATAACCGCATTTGAGGTTTAAATTAATGTACGTGAGAGGACGCTGATAAGAACCGCCACAGATAAAAAAACAATTGAAGTATCGACACATGGACATCACTATATGGTATGTCACTGTCAGTGTCATAGGGATCTTCAAATAACGTCCGCTCTATAGAAAATGTTTGATTCAAGAATAGAACTTCACAAGGTTTTTTCATATACATAGTACCTATTGAATATTTTAAACTTAAGTGGCAGTGGGCGGGGCACATTGCACGTAGAACCGATGGCCGTTGGGGCCGAAAGGTTCTCGAGTGGCGACCACGGACCGGAAGGCGCAGCGTGGGTAGACCCCCCACAAGGTGGACTGATGACCTGGTAAAGGTCGCGGGAGTCCGCTGGATGCGGGTGGCGCAAGACCGGTCATTGTGGCACTCTTTGGGGGAGGTCTATGTCCAGCAGTGGACGTCTTTCGGCTGATATGATATATGATGATGATGATGATTGAATATTTTATATTCTTATCTGTCTATTGTTTTTGATTAACTATAGGTATTAATAGGCCAGTGAAATCTTACAAATAAAAAAGCTAAAATCGCAAAGCGAGATGTAAAGCTGCATTTTTGGTATGTTATTCGCACCTAGGGTTGCCAACCGTCCCGCCTCAGGCGGGACGTCCCGTTTCCAGCACCCTAGACGATGCGTCCCGCAGAGGATGCGTGCGGGACGCCAATTGTCCCGTTTTCAGGCCTCGGCAGAATTATAAGTACTGGAGCGAACATTTTGAGGAAAGAGTGCACAACTTCGATAAATGAAAATAAGTAATTTGTATCCCGCTCCCGGAGGACCGCACAAGTACATACTTGAAATAGGATATTTTTTAGCTCGGAAATCATCCACTAAGAACGTATATTATCGCGCGGAAATAAATAATGTATCCTACATCACAATTATACGTTAACAATATGGATAGAGTGCGCGAGTCCCGCATTTTTTAGCCAAGTCCCGCAATTCTACAACAAATGTCCCGTAAATCAGAGCGCATAAGTTGGCAACCCTATTCGCACCCCTTAGGAGTATGTGAAACTACATTTTGCAAGCAAAAAAAAGTTGTGCTACCTGTATGATACGTGAAAAACTGCAAAATTTTCGGACTTTTTTCAGGATTTGTGGTTCAATTCAAAAACTATGAGTTTTTGACATTACTTGTCTATGGCATTTTTAAAGTACATTATATTTGCAACAATTTGAGCCTATCTACAGCTCCGTATGTCTTATAGTTTTTGAGACATGATGTTTCAAAAATACTGCTTTATTGAGTTTTGCCTGATAGTGCGTGTTGTTACGGGTTTCCGTCGAACAAACACTTCACCACCGGCCACCAGCGCCGGCTTTTAGTATGTTATCAGGCATATCTCCTGGACCCCGAAACTGCCGGGAGACAATCTCTCCAAGGTCGCTCTCCCGAGTAATGACGTCATGAAAATTGCCGCCGAAACGTTTGGAAAAGTGGCAATCACACCCAACCTATGCAACATACATACACGTGTATGGTATCAAATGAAAGCTGAATAAATATGCCATCACGTATACCTAAATTAAGTTTCAATACATTGAGACAATTTAAAACTATAAACATAATAATAAAAAAAGTAAGGAAAACATTTTCGGGTTTCCAGATTTTGCATAATAACTAGAACAGGTACCCGAAAATTATGTTCCCCATAAATAATAATTAGTATTTCAGCTTTACATTATCATTTATTGTTTCTAGATATGACCAAAACTGGGAGAGAAATGCTGAAAAACCCAACAGCGCGAAGCCGTTTTTCCATATAAGATAAAAAAAAATGATGAAACGCCTATTTTCCATGAACCAGCTAAAGCGTTTTAGTATATTGTTAGACCGTAAAACTGCAAAGAGACTGTCTCTGACCTGCCATAACCGCTCCAGATTTTTGAGAAATGCAAATTACACATAAATTATGCTACATATATAAAAATCTGTTATGTCACGCGAAAGCTAATTAAATTTGCTATAATTTGTGTGTAATTTGCTTTTCTCAAAAATCGGGGGCGGTTATGGTTATATCGTCTTTACTGGAGAACCAGACAGGTCATAGACTGTCTTTTTGCTGTTTTATGGTTCACATATCATGTCTAACAATATACTAAAACGCTTGAGCTGGTTCATGGAAAATAGGCGTTTCATAATTTTTAGGGTTCCGTACCAAAAAGGTAAAAAAGGAACCCTATTGGTTTCACTTTGTCTGTCTGTCTGTCTGTCTGTCTGTCACATCGCTAAATATCTCAGGAACTACTTATCCTATCGATTTGAAATTTGGAATAGTTATAAACAAGGGTAACCCAGATACATAGAAGATGGTTTTTTAAATTATTTTATTTTATTTTCTGTGAATAATGACAGATAAAAGGGGGTTCAAAATTTTAAAGTCTGGCAACTATGTCAAGTGGGGTATCATATGAAAGGGCTTGACTTGTACATTCTGAAACAATTTTTAGTTTTTTTTTTTTTCGTAGGGTAAATTTCGATTTACGAGGGAAAATGTAAAAAAAAATACCATTCACCCCCCCCCCCCCCCCCCCTTATCTCCGAAGTTTACGAAGAAAAAAATTTGAAATTATTATTGATTAAGACTTGGGGTCTTAATTTAAAATGAGGAAGACAAAGATTTTCTTGACTTCTATAATGTCGTTATAGTTTTACAAAATTGTATTAAAAAATATATCTACGGCGCGTTAGGATGTATAGCGCGTGTTGCATGTAGGGCAACGTAAGTGAGAGTGCTTGGTGGGGACGGCCGCTTGGCGGATTCGGCCTTCGTCATCGTAACAGGTTTAGGCCCGTCGCGCCCCCGCTTCCCCTGTAGGTGTAGCCGTTGCGGCCTCAACATCCTGGGGGCCCTTGGAGACTCCAGTCTTCAAGGATTCGTCGGTCTCGTCCAGTAAGGGGCAGAGGTAGGCCACACCTCGCCGATAGGTGCCCGTAGTGGTGGCTACGTCGGCCACTCGGGAAATGCCGTCCGAGCCGGGAAATAATTTGGCGATTCGTCCCATTCGCCAGTGAAGTGGAGGAGCGTTCGCCTCCTTTAGAAGAACCAAGTCGCCCACTTGAAATGATCTGCCAGGAACACGCCATTTCGTCCGCTGCTGGAGCTCGGAGACGTATTCCAGCTGCCAACGCTTCCAAAAGTGCTGCCTCAATGCCTCAAGCCTCTGAAACCTATCTAAGCGGTTTTGGGTTACGTCCAGCAAGCTGGGTGATGGCAGCGACGTCAGTGCTCGACCGAGGATCAGGTGACCTGGAGTCAAAGGTTGGTAATCGTTAGGGGATGAAGATAAGGGACATAAGGGTCGGCTATTTAGGATAGCCTCTACTTGACTAAATAAAGTTGCCAACTCCTCGAATGTTAAGTGCGCATTCCCTAAAATTCGCTTGAGGTGATATTTTGCCGACCGTACGCAAGCCTCCGCTAAACCATTAAAATGAGGCGCATAAGCCGGCGAAAACTTGAACTTAATACCCTCGTCAGATGCGAAATTAGAGAAGTGATTAGAGTTGGCCTTTAAAAAATCGCTGAGTTCCTTAGCCGCGCCTGTAAAATTTCGACCATTGTCGCATATAAGTTCGCGCGGCTTTCCTCTGCGAGAGATAAAACGGCGCAATGACAAAATAAAGGAGTCGGTTGATAACTGACTCACGGCCTCTAAATGTACACATTTGTAGCGAGTGCAAACAAAAACAGCTAAATAACATTTCGTAATTTTGCATCCTCTACCATGTCTGTCCGTTATTAAGAAAGGACCTGCGAAATCAATGGCAGATACGACGTATGGGAAGTCAGGCGTGACGCGATCTCGCGGAAGAAGGCCCATGAGCGGAGCAGAAGTGTTACCAGCAGCGCGGCGACACGTGACGCACTGACGCGCCACTGTACGAGCTAAGTCGCGCCCGCGAACTGCCCACACAAAATCTCTAATGGAGCTATGAAGCAGCTGAGGAGGAGCATGCAGGAGACGCAGGTGCTCCTGTCGAAACAACAATTTCGTAAGCCTGTGCTTCGAATGCAATATAAGGGGATGGCGTTTTTCAAACGCATAAAACGATGAGGCAAGTCTTCCACCTACACGCATTAATCCCTCGTTATCAATAAACGGGTTCAAAGAAATAATTTTATTTTTAGGGCTTAAAACTTGTTTATCACGAAGAATCTTCAATTCGTGAGAGAAGGTGTCTTGTTGGGCCAAACTAACTAATTTATTAAATGACCGTTTAAGTTCCTCAGGTTGTAAAACACCTGTGAGTTTATCAGTTGGATGTAAACAATTATATAAGAACCTGAGTACACACGCTAATGAGCGTTGCAAAGGTTTTAATTTCGAATACCTATCGAAATCGATAACGGTAGGCTCGTTTGTCGCGTCGCTGAGCACGTTAACGTTTACTTTTAATTCGGGCAAATCAATACCGGGATTCGCAGAAAACTGCGGCCAATTTTGTTCTGGCTCACGCAAAAAAGAAGGTCCCTTCCACCACATACCTAAGTTAGGTAACTTACAAGCATCAACCCCGCGAGAACCGTAATCTGCCGGGTTGAGAGAAGTGGGAACATGACGCCATTCACTGCCGTCAGTGAGCTCCAGAATACGTGCCACACGATTAGATACAAACGTTTGGAGTTTGTTGTAATTAGTACCGCCACGATAAACATATAGATGAATCCGTCCAGTAGATAGTGCGCGCAATCTGGCAACGCAGCGTTCTCGAAACAGCTGATGCGAGCTGCGCGCCTAGTAAACAAGCCGAGAGCTCCGCGCGGGGAGTCGTAATGACCTTGACCGGGCATACTCTGGCCTTGGCGCACAATAATCTAATGACGATGTCACCATTATTATTAATCGATTTTAAATAAATGCAACTAGCATATGCGGCCTGGCTAGCATCGGAAAAACAATGAAGTTCGATGTTGACAGGTGAATCGCACATTGTATGCCGTGGTAACTGAAGCGAAGTCAAATAAGGCAAGCTATTAACAAAATTGTCCCACGAACTTTTAATAGGTTCTGGAACGGGATCGTCCCATCCGATCCGCGAAATCCATAGTTTTTGGATCAATATTTTTGGCGTTATGGTTAACAAAGAAAGCACCCCTAATGGATCGAATATTTTACACGAATCCGAGAGAATAGATCGCTTAGTGGGCCATTTGTTTTTGGCTGAATATTCGGTGGGAAAATGAATAATATCAGCAGCCGAATCCCAGCCTACGCCTAGCGTATACGAGGAGGAACTAATGATCAGACTACCTTCGGGCCTGGGGTTCTGTAAGCCTTGTAACACAGACGGCAAGTTGGAGCGATACTTTCTTAAAGGAAAACAACCGGCTGCTAATGCTTGCTCGACCGATTCTTTAATATAAATGAGCTCTTCCTCCGTGTCTGCCCCTGTCAACAAATCGTCGACTAAAAAGTCGTTTTGAATTATCATTTTAATTTTAGCGTCACTGCATTCTTCGCCTAACTGCCATAAACACCGAGTGCTCAAAAAACTAGCGGCAGAATAGCCGTAGGTAACGGTGTTGAGACGAAGGGTTTGCAATGGCTCATTTACGTTCTCGCGCCAGATAATTAACTGTAAATCGCGATCGCATTCTTGTACCCTAATCTGCCGGTACATCTTCTCTACGTCACCAGTGAGGACATACTTATAAGTGCGAAATCGCAGTAAAATATTAAAGAGCGAGTCCTGTATGGTGGGGCCTATCATCTGCAAGTCATTTATGGAATAACCTGAAGATGTAGCGGCACTCCCATTAAAAACCACCCTAACCCTGGTCGATTCACTGGTGGGTTTCAGCACAGCAAAATGAGGTACAAAGAAGGAGGGGTCCGGAATGGCAGTGGCAGACACGGATAAGTGTCCTAAATCAGAATATTCTCTAATAAACTCCTGATAACTTTTTTTAAGCGTGGGGTTTTTATCAAATCGCCTTTCTAACGCAAGGAACCGCTTTTTCGCTAAACGAAACGAATCCCCCAAACAATCAGGTTCAGTAAATAGAGGCAAGCGCACAAAAAATTTGCCATCCTCGTCCCGATAGGTATGAGTCACAAAATGTTGCTCACATTCATCTTCCATATCGCTATAAGGTTTTTTAGGTTGAGGAATTTGCTCCAGTTCCCAAAACTTAGTCAGCGACTCGTCTAGGCTGCTATCGCAAGTGGATAAGTGATTACATTGAACCGAATAATTAGAAAAAATGTCGCTTGACCTTGAAATGCTAATCGGTCCGGCCAGTATCCAGCCTAACTTAGATTTACGCATGACTGGCATATTATCGCCTAACGTAATCTGCTCCGACCCAATTAAATGCCAGAACAGGTCCGCGCCAATCAAAACATCAACAGATGACGGCTCATTAAAGGTAGGATCGGCCAATATTAAATTATGAGGCATCTTTAAGCGCGATATATCTATATAAGTCTGCGGCAGATTACTTGAAATAGTAGGCAAAACTAAACACGATGTATCTATCTGCATTTTATTGTCGTATTTAGAACGTATTCGGATTGCACAGCGCTCGGGCGTGCCGGTCAAGGGAACGTTACCTACTCCTACCACGTTAACTGCGTTTGGCTGCGGAATTAAATGCAGTTTTTCCTTTAAACCGCTCGTTATCAGTGACGTCATGCTACCCGAGTCTAAGAGCGCGCGCGCGGCAATATACTCGTTAGTGACAGGGTTGTAAACATCAATAAGAGCTGTTGACAACAACACATTATTTGAATGCGCGACGGTCATATTATTACACGCGAACCCGGGCGATAGCTGCGGCGGCGGCGGCTCGGCCGCGGCCGGCGTGTCCACAACCTGAGGAACTTCCCTATGTAATAACGTGTTATGGCGTTTCTTACAAGTGCGACAAGGATAGGCTCTGCAGCGGTGTGAAGTGTGTCCCTTACGCAGACAATTGAGACAGAGCCTTAACTTAGCCGCTCCGGAGATCCGATCCTCGACTGACAGCGCGAGGAACGACGAGCAGTCGTAGATCCGGTGGCCACCTTGGCAGAAGACACACGACGCAGCAGCAACAGGCGCAGCGCTGGGAGTGGCTGAAATTGTGAAAGTTTTCACGACAGCTTTCTCTTGCTTGTTGTGGGAGAAATGGGGTTTTCACGCTTACTATTAAAAACTTGTTTCTCAGACCTATTTCGCTGTACCGATTCTAATACATCGGCGCGACCCTTCAAAAACCGATTAAAATCGGCCAGGGATGGCAAATCATCATTGACACTGTCGTTTTTAAATTCTTCCCATTTAAGGGAAGTGTTGTTATCCAGCTTGTTTGACACCAAGTGAATAATTAAAATATCCCATTGCGAAGTGGGGCAGCCCAATGTATTTAGGGCTCGTAAATTTTTGGACACATGATCCACCAAATATCGTAAACCCTTGGCCGACTCACGACCTATGGGCTGAATATTAAAAAGAGAAATTAAATGGTTGCTAATCAACTGCTTCTTGTTGTCATATCTCTCGCAGAGGAGGCGCCAAGCCTCAGTGTAGTTGGCCTCGGTAACTTCCAAATTACTTATAACCTGTGCGGCTTCACCCTCTAAATAAGAATTTAAATAGTGGAATTTATGAATGGGCTTGATTCTATCAATCTTGTTAATGAGCGCGTCAAATGATTCACGAAACTCCAACCACTTAAAGTAAGAACCATCGAAACTAGCGATCTTAATTAAAGGCAATCGGAAATTCAACTCGTTCTCATGATGACAAGGACTTTGAACCTCAGACTTTACGCTTGCAAATTCATTTTTATCGGTTGCCGATTCAATTAATTTTTGGGCATCCGATATCAATGAGTAAAAGTCCTTCTCCATCTCCTCTCTCACATCAATTTCCGAGTCCAGTGAGGTGGGATCGGCAATCTCGATTTGAGTTTGCAATTCGTCAAACTTGTTGAGTAGCGCGCGTAAGCGATCCAACCTCATGGAGCATTCATCCACGTCCTTCGGGGTAATACTTTTACTTTGCTTTAAAGTTTCAAGGAAGTTTCGGAATTTGGTCATGCGACCTTTAATTGAACTTCTGGAATTTATTAAGGCTGACATGATTTAAGCGCTCGAAACACGAGGATGAACACCTAAGTATTAAGTTCAAATAAAAATAAAAGTTACGTAAATTCGTCCGGCTTAAGTCCGAAGTCACAGTGGTCGCACGATGCGCTAGGCTAGGTAAATGCAGGCGCACGGCAACAGCACCCGGTAACAGCGCGCGCGGCAACAGCTCGGCGCAAGCGCAGCGATAAGGTGTCGGGCGATCGGAACAATGGGCTCCCGTTAGGATTGCACTGCTAGACGAAAACAACTATGTTACGTAATGTCATGGAATATTTTACGAGGATAATGGGCTATCTTTAATTGTATTGGAAGCTTAGAATATAAAATCGCTCGACTGCGGAGATAAAATAGAAATATAAAAGCGACAGTTGCACTTATTAGGGTAAATTAAGTTGACAAATTAAGGCAACAGTGAGCAAGCCTTCTAACTAAATTGCAAATTGCGTTTGTTTTGGCTTAAATGTGAAATTAATAGGCAATGCAGCGCAGGGAAAAATAGAGCGACCAGTAAAATTTGCTGGCACTAAAATAAGCTGAGCGTTGCAATGCAAATAAAATTTAATGCGTGACTAAAGCTTGTGCGACACTAAAAATTAAAGAAATTGGCAGAGCTTAATAGTCAAATAGAGGAGGAAAAGTTTGAATGAGAAGGAATAAATGGAACGGTGCACTTCCCTTGCTAAACCTTGGCTGCGGCTCGTTGATGATCACCGGCGGGCTTGAAGTAAGGGTTGTTGGCAGCTTGGAACGAAGCACAAGGATCTTCTGTGTCCTTAAATGTTCTTGACCTCTGTTCGTCCTTCTCGAAGCGTCGACTCTCGTAAAGCACAGAAATGGCGGCGTAGTTCTCGTAGATCGCGTCGATTGGGTCACCATATGATTAAGACTTGGGGTCTTAATTTAAAATGAGGAAGACAAAGATTTTCTTGACTTCTATAATGTCGTTATAGTTTTACAAAATTGTATTAAAAAATATATCTACGGCGCGTTAGGATGTATAGCGCGTGTTGCATGTAGGGCAACGTAAGTGAGAGTGCTTGGTGGGGACGGCCGCTTGGCGGATTCGGCCTTCGTCATCGTAACAGGTTTAGGCCCGTCGCGCCCCCGCTTCCCCTGTAGGTGTAGCCGTTGCGGCCTCAACAATTACACAACATTAATATGCGTGTATATTTTACAGGAAAAATATAGCCATAGCCCTATCTAGTTTTTCTTTTTTTTAATCATCAAAAAACTCTTCTATACTAAGTTTGTAATTTAATCACCTTTGTATATATTTTTGTTTTATATTTAAATTTACAAAATTACGTTAAAAATACCTTCTTTCATATAAAAAAACAATTATTGAAATCGGTTGATGTGATAAAGAATTATCCTTAAAAAACCAACATACGTACTAAGTTATTCAGTCGCGCAAATTAGTAACACAATGCGCCGATAGATGGTGCTGTCATGTCTTTTTAAGATTGTTCCTGAATTAATGGGGTCGGGACGGGTACACAACTACATATACAAGAACTGTGTACGGAACCCTCGGTGCGCGAGTCGGACTCGGACTTGACCGGTTTTATTTCATCTTATATGGAAAAACGGCTCCGCGCTGTTGGGTTTTTCAGCATTTCTCTCACAGTTTTGGTCATATCCAGAAACAATAAATAGTTAGTTTGTAACTTAGTTTATTTTTGTATTTTTGTTAAATAATAATTCTAATCTTTCATGTACATTCTCATGCTTCTGAATAAAAAGAATTAGTTTATAAATAGTTATGTAAAGCTGACATACTAATTACTATTTATGGGCAACATAATTCTCGGGTACCTGTTCTATTAGTTATTCTGTTAAATCTGGAAACCCGGAAATGTTTTCCTTACTTTTTTATTATTTTGCTTATAGTTTTGATTTGTCTCAATGTATTGAAACTTTATTTAAGTATACGTTATGGCATATTTATTCAGCTTTCATTTGATACCATACACGTATATGTATGTTGCATAGGATGGGTGTGATTGCCACTTTTCCAAACGTTTCGGCGGCAATTTTCATGACGTCATTACTCGGGAGAGCGACCTTGGAGAGATAGTCTCCCGGGAGTTTCGGGGTCCAGGGGATATGCCTGATAACATACTAAAAGCCGGCGATGGTTTCCGAAAGTGAAGTGTTTGTTCGACGGAAACACGTAACAACACGCACTATAGGCAAAACTCAATAAAGCAGTATATTTGAAACATCATGTCTCAAAAACTATAAGACATACGGAGCTGTAGACAGGCTTAAATTGTTTCAAATTTAATGTACTTTAAAAATGCCATGCCATACAATACAAGTAATGTCAAAAACCCATAGTTTTTGAATTGAACTACAATACCTGAAAAAAGTCCGAAAATATTGCAGTTTTTCACGTATCATACAGGTAGCACAACTTTTTTTACTTGCAAAATGTAGTTTCACATACTCCTAAGGGGTGCGAATAACATACCAAAAATGCAGTTTTACATCTCGCTTTGCGGTTTTTAATGTACAGTTTCACTGCCCTATAAGCAGCTATCAAAGTTCTTATCGCGTAGGTAAGTAGATTCGTCTATCTTTATTTCTTATGAAACTGTTGCTTTGTGAAATGAATCTTATAAATAATATAAATTGATTATGTTTAAGAAATAATCATAACGTTGATGAAATAAAAATCTGGTGGAAGATTCTGGGACCAACCAGGAGTGAGGACGGGAACTGGAGGCGGAGGAATTATAGGGAACTTGAAGAGCTGATGGCCATGCCGAACATAATTGGCGAAGTGAAGGCGACGCGACTGCGCTGGCTTGGCCACCTGGAGAGGATGGGGGACGATCGTGCAGTGAAGAAGGCGTATGTGGGGCGGCCCAGTGGAAAACGTCCGGTTGGTCGTCCCAGATACCGCTGGAATGACGAAGCCCTCAAAGACCTAGCCAACCTCGGTATACCCAACTGGCGTGAGGTGGCGCACAACAGGGAAGAGTGGCGTTCTCTTGTGTCAGAGGCCAAGATCCTCTTTGGGTCGTCTAGCCAGCGTAGTAAGTAAGTAAGTAAGTGGTTTTTGACGTATTATAATTTGTATTACAACGGAAAATTTTGTGCAATCATAACTTAGTTGTCATTTCTTAAGTTTAATTTGAATTATTACAATTCTATTGTTTTATTTTTATACCGTTGAGTATTCGTGTTGATTTTGTCTTATTTTAGTGTATTTTTAAGGCTTATTATTTTCGCGGCGACAGAAAAATTAACGAGCAGCAAACTATTTGCAACTAAAATAATAACTTGTCAGCGATTAAATATTTTGGCAATCATTTATATTAAATGAGCTTTAAACTAAGGATATTTTAAAATTCAAATAATGGCAGCTATTTTAAGGTAGCAGAAATAATAAACAAGATTACTGAAATCATAGGCGAGGTACTATAAATAATGACTTGGCGACTAATATTAGCAGAAGGATAACAAACTTTATATTAGTGGCAACTACAGGTCTCCATCTAAAAAAGCATTTTGGGCTTTGATTTGCTGGCAGCTTAAATATTAAAATGGGTACTATATAAAAGTAATGGGGAGTTATTTTTTTAGTTTTCGAAACCATAATTTAATGAAAACGGCGACAAGCGCGTTCGTTTGAAGTGGAGTGCGGGTCGCTAAAATAAGCATTGCATTATCATAAGACTTGCCTCAGAACCGAAGCTGTCAACCCCGATTCCACGTGGTCTTGTCTGCCCTACCCCTAGAGTGTATATAAAATGCCGGAGGCGCGGAGGGAGAGCAGCCCTCGCCCGCCGTGACAAAGCTCGGGAGCCGTGCGGAGCGGAGTACGGGCGACCGTGCTTTGCCACGCAAGGGCGGAAGGGCTGCACTTCCCGCAGCGCCGGAGCTAAGGCAGAGTCTGACACAATATCCAAAAAATATTGTCGGCCACTAAACTATATATATAGACCAAAATTATTATTTATACATGCAATTTTCAACTCGCAGTCGAAACCATGGGACCCTGGTCAGCCGACATGAAAGCGTTCATGAAGACCTTGTCGTCGCGGCTGGTCCACGCCTCAGGAGACCCCAAAGCTGGCGCGTACCTCTCCCAACGGATCGCTCTCGCGGTTCAGAGAGGTAACGCCGCCAGCGTTTTGGGGTCTATGCCGCAGGCAGAACTTTTAGAGGGAGTATTTTTTTTGTAATTAGTTTTCATTAGTTTTGATATGTTCGTAGTTTTAAGTGATTTCATGTTATTATTTATATTTGTTTCGTTATTTTATATACCTTTAAATTCTTGTAATTATATGCTAATAAAGCTTAAAAAAAATTTTCAACTTGTGACGAAGAGGGAGGGGGACGAAGCATAAAAGTACCCAGCTTACACGCGGCTATAATTTATTTACTTGAGGCGTTACAATTTGTATGCGCACAATACTTCTCCTAGTGCATCCCAACTGAGGTGGAAGTACACTGAGAGCAGCGTTGTATTCCCTTGTACTATGACACCAATACGTCTCAGCTCAGGTGAAAGCGTTTAGTGTGCACGAGAACTAGTCCCTACTTGAAGTACAAATAAATCGTGAATCGGCTCCGGGGGTCTGGAAGTTACGGAAAACAAACGATAGCGCCATCTAATCGACAGTCGGCGCCATCTAGCGGCGCCTTTGGTAAGCTGGCCTTGGGCTGTGTTATTAGTATAGGCGAAGCGGTACTACTAACGCCATCTATTGGTGTTTCTTGTATATCGTGTTATAACTCTCCCCCTCTGTCCATGAAGTCGACTCGACGAATAGGACAGTCTTTATTGACTAGTGGCTCTGTGAGCTGTAGACCTCGTGAGTGTTTTTTTTATTTCCAAAACTATGTTAGATATCGAACCTGTAGAGCAGGGGTCGGCAACCTTTTAGCACCCACGGGCCACATAGTAGCTAAAAAAATCTTCGCGGGCCGCAGATGATAATAATGATCACTGTCTGTTGATATCAACTCGAAACAAATTGGTACGCCGTACGCGACAGTAACGTAGTAAAAATTCGCACCCCTTTTTACGTGAAAAACGAGAAAGACGAAAAAAACGACTTTTCACAGATAAACCAGCTAGTTTCCTTACCAAACCCAGATAATTCGCATTTCAACCGCATCGTAATTTCGCGATTCATTCGATCAATGCAAGCATATAGAATAGCAGATATATTATAGAAACTTTAAGGGGGGGACGGGTCATAAAGTCATAACACACCTAGATGAGAACGCGAGCGCGAAATTTTTCGAACACTGATGCAAATGCGGCAAATACTTCATACGCATCAAGTCATAACACATCTAGATGAAAATGCGAGCGTAGCGAGCGCGAAATTTTTCGAACATTATGATGCAGGTGCGGAAAATACTTCATACGCATACGCATCAAGTTATGTAGATGTAAACGCGAGCGCGAAATTTTTCGAACACTGATTCAAATGCGGCAAATACTTCATACGCATCAAGTCATAACAAATCTCGTTGAAAACGCGAGCGTAGCGAGCGCGAAATTTTGCGAATATTATTATGCAGGTCTGGAAAATACTTCATACGCATCTAGTCATGTAGACGCAAACGCGAGCGCAGCGAGCGCGAATTTTTTTGAACATTAAGATGCAGGTGTGGAAAATACTTCATACTGTCTAACGCAAAAACGGTGAGCGCGAAATTTTTGAAAAAAAATTTAGATAGATTTAATTGTAAAATATACTTACAAACACATATCTCGTCCTGACCAACTGTGAAAATATTCGTGGTTGGCGATACAGACGCTTTCACGATGTTAAGAATTTCAAATTTTACCTTTACAAACAATAAAGCCAGGGAGGCTCGCGGGCCGCACGGAAGGGGCTCGCGGGCCGCCTGTTGCCGACCGCTGCTGTAGAGGAGGACAAACCATAGAATTGTTTTTAGATTACTCGACAAAAATATTCGATGTAATCGAAGAACGTGCTCACAATACTTCACGAGGATCTGTTGTGAAATGCGACCCTTAGAGGTGAACAAATCGAAATTCGGCCGCAGAAACACAAAATAATTGATAAAAAAATTGTTTTTTTAAATTTTGAAAAAGTGACTCGATAAAAAAATTCTATAGAATTACCGCACCTGCTCACAAAATTTCACGAAAATCGGTTGATAAATGCGACCTGTAGAGGAGAACAAACCAATGAATAAAATAAATAAAAAATAAATTTACAAAAATTTACTTGCCTAAAAAATTCTATGTAATCATAAAACCTGCTCACAAAACTTCACGAGAATCGGTTGAGAAATGCGACCTGTAGAGGAAAAAACGGCCGCAGAAAAATACGAAATCATTGATACAAAGTTTGTTTTTTCGAATTTCAAAAAAGTGACTCGACAAAAAAATTATATATAGTTACCAAACCTTCTCGCAAAATTTCACGAAAATCGGTTGATAAATGCGACCTGTAGAGGAGATCAGCCAACGACGTAAAAAAATTTTTTTTTTAATTTACAAAAATTTACACTACAAATAAATTATATGTAGTCATGGAACCTGCTCACAAAATTTCACGAGAATCGGTTGAGAAATGCGACCTGTAGAGGAAAAAACGGCCGCAGAAAAACACGAAATCATTGATACAATGTTTGTTTTTTTGAATTTCCAAAAAGTGACTCGACAAAAAAATTCTATATAGTTACCGAACCTGCTCACAAAATTTCACGAAAATTGGTTGATAAATGCGACCTGTAGAGGAGGACATACAAAAATCCGGCCGGACATACGAAAGCATTTTTGTCGAAGCTAAAACAGAGACCTCGTTTTACTCGGTCAACTAGCCTTCTTACGTGGTCTACCGCGGGGCTTAGCCACTCCAGTAGCGGTAGGATCCTTAGTAGTGGTTTGCTTCTTGGGTCTTCCCCTCTTCCTGATTGGTAGGGTAGGCTCTGGTACCGTAGAGTTTTGGGATCGGTATGGAGTTAGAGCCGATGCATGGTAGATGCCGAGTGGGGTGTTAGATCCAGTAGTAGCAATTTCAAATGAGCTCGGTCCATGTCGTCGTAGAATAGTGTATGGCCCATCGCGTCGTGGAGCTAACTTGGAGGTGAATCCGTGGCTGGATTTGCTCAAGGCATGAGTAGTAGCCAATACCAGGTCTCCAGGCTGGTAGTCGGGACAGGCTTGCCTTTTCTGATCCACAATTTCCTTTCTCTTTTCTTCTTTCCCTTCTTGTATTTCTCGTGCTTTAACCAAGGTATCAGCCATCATAAGAAGGCGCGGAGTAATTTCTTTGATGAAGTTTTCGTTTCTCATTATCTCGCGAAGATCGTGCTCCACATCGTCCGGCGTCCTTAGCTCACGTCCGAACGTTAGGTGAGCGGGTGTGAAACCAGTGGTACTCATTATAGCCGTATTCATCGCGAACCGGATGATGGGTAACTTCTCGGCCCATGTTGTGTGGTTATCTTCAACGAGTATAGCTAGTTGCGTCTTTAAGTCCCGATTTCTTCTCTCGACCGGGTTCGTTTCAGGGTGATATACTGGCGTAAAACCATGCTTGATGTTGAGACAGTACGTTAATTGGTGCATAACATTACTGACAAACTGTGTGCCATTGTCACTTATAAATCGGCGGGGCGTGCCGTACCGTAATATAATCTCTTCTAGTAGTATCTTGGCACATTCTTCTGCGGTGGCTCGCTCTAGTGCGAATAATTCCACCCAACGTGAGGCAACATCTTCAACGATAAAGATCCAGCTGTGGTTTCCGGCAGTCTGGGGCAAGGGCCCGAATAAATCGAACGCTACTACTTCGAAGCGTTGATTATGAGCGGTGGTTTGGAGCAAACCAGCGGGCTTCTGGTTAGAACACTTGTAGCGTTGGCACTGTAGGCAGTTGCGTATATAGGCCTCGACGTGCTTCCTCATCCCTTTCCAGAAGTAACGTTTTGATATACGTTCAAAAGTCTTTTTGCTCCATAATGGCCAGCTGTTGCTTCATCGTGGTATGCGGAGATAATCTTTTCCTGCTCTTGTTTGGGGATGACCAACTGGCTGTTATCTGCAATAGAGTCGGGACCATAGCGGTACAATAAGCCGTTGTTCATGTGGTAGCCTTTACCACTCCAGTATCTAGCAGTTTCTTCATTATTACTCTAGGCTATTAACTATTTTCACAATATTTTCATCCTTGTGTTGTTCTGCTCTTATCAATTCTTTGCTCTTCGCAGGTGTTGTCGCCCGGGTAATTTTGGGTGGCAACACCATCACTTGGTGGCGCTGGCAACACTGACTGAACCAATCCAGTCTTTCCGGTGACGTCACAAAGTCGAGTTCATAAATAGCCGGTCACCTTCCACGGAGCTCTCTCTTGCCAAGCAGCCGTGAAGGTGACAAGAAGTGGATAAAGTGTCAACCTAAGTATCGTACTTGTATTTATTAGGTATCGTTATTAATTATGATTGTAAATATTAACAATCATAATTAATAATGCAGATCAGCTTTGTAAGTAACTCTGCCGTAACTGACTAAGATTATTATCAGATTTGCTATCGAGGAGTGTACCTGTATTATTCGCATGTAATATGTGCAACATCTAATATAATATCATCTGTATTGTGTGAAATTGTAGCCTCAAAGATTATTATGGTGGGAATAATAAAGTGTCCGTAACATTAACCTGTTTGTTTCTATCATCAGAAGTGCTCGAAAACACGTTCACAGCAGGCCACGTGGTCGCAAGCGCAAGAGAACGAGGCTACGAGCAAGAGTGACATCTACTTCATCACCGACATCGCCACAATCACGATCCGCGAGCAGTGACATCAGCAGGGATCGGAGGTGGAGAAGTGGGAAGTAAAATAGACGTAAACAACCGTAAACTGTGAGTTAAAATGTTATATTAAGTACCGCCAGTGATTACTGACTTTGAAAGTCTTGTTGATAATATTGATTAGGGTTAACGTGGTTGATGCTAATTCATGTGCTTTGGATGAGCTGATAACAGGATGAAATCAGGTTTTGCAATAATTACGGAATACCGTCAAAATGTGCTTAGATTTCTTTTTACTAAACAATGAAACGAATTGGACCAAGTGGGAATGGATCCAATTGCGTGATGTTTACGTTGTCACATTTTAACATTTCAAGTTGACCAGAATTGTGTTTGTCTATATAGGAACGTTAATAAAGTGGCTAATTGAGGACTTGTAGGAATTTTCTAGTCCTTTCTCGAACAAGAGGGTAGAATAGATAAACTTCAGTTGCCTTATTTCGATAATTGTTGAAACAGTTGACTGTGACGAATAAGCATTTTTTTTTGCATGGTAATGTGAATACATTATAATTATGATAGATAAACAGCGTATTAAAGAAACCAAGTGTCCGACAGTCTAACGCGGCTACTTTAGCAATGATAGGCTACTTGTGAATTTGTAAAAACCATCTGAGACATAGAATATAGTGTCTTAAAATAAAAATAAAAATATGTGTTACATAAGGATCTTGTCTAGTCAAAATCGCAGTCAGTTACATGACTTGATGAATTTCACTCGGTAGAAAAAAAAACGCGAAGTTACCCCTTTTTGGAATGTATTTTCGGTGCTACGGCTATATTACTGATATTGAACATTAAATTTTGTACTCAATTAAGTAAAGATCCTAAATAGTTATAGACAATTTCGCTGACTTTGCTTTGATAAAATGATTAGCTTAATGACTATAGCTAAATATTTACGAAACCACGCGCAGAGCTTGCGTAGAGAGCGGGATGGTAAATTGTATACTCACGCGAGTTAGAGCGGGACATTTTGCGTTGGGGATACCTCCCCTTAAAACCGAACCGATCCGTGCGCAGCAACGTATCTACACACCTACTTCCAACGTTATTTTGTTGTAGTGAGAGCGGTCACAAAAGAAACCTTTTATACATAAACGTTGCAATTAAATTAGCAAAAATGGCCACCTAGAAGCGTTTGTAAATCGGATCATAAAACATGTTGCTGCATGATTTGTTGTTGCCCCCGACGAGGCTGGCGTTGCGGATTATAATATTAGTATTTGAATCATATCAACAATTAGATTTGCAATCACGAACATGAACAAGTTGTAAATAAATTGATAAGTCCCTTAATTGATAACACTGAGCCCAAATGCAGCTAGTGGATGTCTTGAGTAGAAACCAGATTTGTGACAACAAAGTCAATGTCGAATCTGTGATGTTCAATATCGAGGGTGATTGGTTGCTATCAGTAAATCAGTTCAGTTGCGAGATCCCAGTATAATTAGTATTCGTGAAATTGTGTTGTCAGGCGAGGCCGAAGCGAACAAACGTATGTGACATTGTTCCTATAATTGACTCAAGTAGTACTTATAAGGTTAAATGAAATGGTTTTGTGATTTAAACTGATAATTACTTACTGTG
The DNA here is from genome assembly GCA_951800055.1 of Cenopis cana. Taxonomy (NCBI): domain Eukaryota; kingdom Metazoa; phylum Arthropoda; class Insecta; order Lepidoptera; family Tortricidae; genus Cenopis; species Cenopis cana. Next base: position 23,983,196 of record OX637475.1, on the reverse strand, counting down.
AATCTTGTATTTGATCTAGAGCAGTGGGCATCCGTAGTGAGCGCCACTGTTTACTTATTTGGGTATGTGGGAGCGAGTTGGCCGGCGATGGGATAACGAACTCCACCCAAATGAAATAAATTTCGTCCGAGGAATGTAGTGTAGGTACTTAAAGTGGTTGAAAGAGTAGAGCAGTGGGCATCCGTAGTGAGCGTCACTGTTTACTTATTTGGGTATGTGGGAGCGAGTTGGCCGGCGATGGGATAACGAACTCCACCCAAATGAAACGCTTTATGTACTTGCATTGCATAAATTTCGTCCGAGGAATGTAGTGTAGGTACTTAAAGTGGTTGAAAGAGTAGAGCAGTGGGCATCCGTAGTGAGCGCCACTGTTTACTTATTTGGGTATGTGGGAGCGAGTTGGCCGGCGATGGGATAACGAACTCCACCCAAATGAAACGCTTTATGTACTTGCATTGCATAAATTTCGTCCGAGGAATGTAGTGTAGGTACTTAAAGTGGTTGAAAGAGTAGAGCAGTGGGCATCCGTAGTGAGCGCCACTGTTTACTTATTTGGGTATGTGGGAGCGAGTTGGCCGGCGATGGGATAACGAACTCCACCCAAATGAAACGCTTTATGTACTTGCATTTTATTTGTAAATGTGCCATAGGTAATTTAGCTGTAGACAAGACCATAGAAAGATTACGCACCAGCAACGACACGACATTTAAAAAAGATACAGAATTGTAGAAATGGCGGGCTGAATGCCTAATGGTAGTGCATGCATCATAGCTCTTTACGAACTTGTGTAATGACCGTAATATCAGGCGACATGTTATCGCGATAGCAGTACCTAGATCGAATATGCAGGTCATATGACAGTTTTAAAAGCTTTGCGTAGCTTAGGGTGGATATTGCATGAGACTAGAATTCATCAGGGTATTAATAATTAGAAAAATAAACCAACCACTGTCGCAGTATTGAATGAAGTCTTCTATAGGTAAAAAAAAATCCCGTTTACAATGATGGAATCAATCACTGACGATAATACGAAACACTTGGTTGTGTTACCTACTTGAGGCAACGGGTAGATGCCAAAATAAAAAGGACTGCTGATAATATAGTAATAACCGGATGTTGTCAGGAGAAATCAAGATAATTGTACATATTTCTCATATTTATTTGTATATCATGCAGTTACATATTTATAATTTTCCATATGGTATTTTAAGGTGGGATACATAAAAACTTGTTGTATGAATAGCAGTGGCAATTGTGCTGGCCTAATGTTTACGCTTCGAACATGTACATTGTATGTATAAGGAATGTGAACATGTAGCAGAAATCCGAGGGTGAACACTGCTGCATGGGGTTAAGGCGATACACAACTATGTGATCGAATAACATCACAAAGTTCAAGCCGATACACGCCCGATTCCTGGTACCGATTACGTACAAATAACTGTTAAAGGTCGTAAGCATAAGAGTATATGCCAACACAAGTGTATACCATTAAACAGATATTTGAAAGATATTTTTGTCATGTTCGCAGCTCCAACATCAGCCCATGACGGGAATCGAGGACGACCCCGTTAGCAGGACGGCCGGATGTTGTCGCCCGGGTAATTTTGGGTGGCAACACCATCACTTGGTGGCGCTGGCAACACTGACTGAACCAATCCAGTCTTTCCGGTGACGTCACAAAGTCGAGTTCATAAATAGCCGGTCACCTTCCACGGAGCTCTCTCTTGCCAAGCAGCCGTGAAGGTGACAAGAAGTGGATAAAGTGTCAACCTAAGTATCGTACTTGTATTTATTAGGTATCGTTATTAATTATGATTGTAAATATTAACAATCATAATTAATAATGCAGATCAGCTTTGTAAGTAACTCTGCCGTAACTGACTAAGATTATTATCAGATTTGCTATCGAGGAGTGTACCTGTATTATTCGCATGTAATATGTGCAACATCTAATATAATATCATCTGTATTGTGTGAAATTGTAGCCTCAAAGATTATTATGGTGGGAATAATAAAGTGTCCGTAACATTAACCTGTTTGTTTCTATCACAGGCATATCCACAATTACCGTACAAAGTCCGCAGTCACTTTCTGTTTCGGGTTCGCAATTGGGACGCGACAAGGAGTCAGCAACAACATTAGTTCTCCCTGGGATATACTTTACTGTGATCTCGTAGGGCTGCAGAAGGAGAGCCCATCGAGCTAATCTCCCAGTTGGTGTTTTCAGTGACATGAGCCACTTAAGGGCTCGATGATCCGTCAAAACTGTTATCTTGCCTCCTTCAATGTAGCCTCGAAACTTGTTGACAGCCCAGACAACAGCAAGGGCCTCACGCTCCGAGGTCGAATAGTTTCGCTCGGGTTTGGTCAGGAGGCGACTGGCGTATTCTACGGGAGGTTCTGTCTCTCCCTCCCCCTGGACCAGGACTGCGCCGAGTGCGTAGCTGCTGGCGTCGGTCTTGATGGTGTAGGGCTTGGTTTCGTCAGCTTGTACAAGCACAGGTGAAGATGTCAAAAGCTCGCGTAGCTTGGCGAAAGCGTTGATCTGGTCATCTTTCCATTCCCATGTGGCATTCTTCTTAGTCAGCCGTGTGAGCGGCTCGGCTATTTTGGCGAAATCGGGTATAAATCTTCTGTACCAGGAACACATCTGTATGAATGATAATACGTGTTTCAGATTTCGCGGAGGTGGCATACCCAATATGGCACTGACTTTTTCAGGATCTGTTTGAAGTCCATCCGCAGTGATGAAGTGCCCTAAATATTTTACCTTTTGGCAGCAGAAGTGACATTTCTCTCGGTTCGCTGTCAAATTGAATTCTTTAAGCTTGTCGAAAACGTCCTGCAGATCTTTTATATGGTTTTCGAAAGTAGGGGACATGACTATCAGGTCATCCAAGTATACCAATAACTTGATGTGGCTGAGAGAAATTCGTAAGCGATCCATCATACGCTGAAATGTGGCCGGTGCGTTGCGTAACCCGAACGGCATTCGGCAAAATCTGTACATTCCGAAGGGTGTCACGAAACTAGTCTTCGTACGATGCTCCTCCTTGACGCTTATCTGCCAATATCCAGCGCGAAGATCAATAGTGCTCATATAGGGCGTTGGCTTGGCGTTATGGAGTAAGTCATCGATTCTAGGCAGTGGATATGCATCAGGGGTCGTAATTGCGTTGAGCTGACGATAGTCCACACAGACTCTAGTGCTTCCATCTTTCTTGGGCACCATCACAACTGGCGCGGCCCAAGGGGATGTACAGGGTTCGATAATCTTCTCAGCTAGCATCTTTTCCACCTCTTTCTTTAAGACTTCGGTCTTGACCGGTGATAATCGGTATGGTGGTACAGAAATAGGCTTGTGATCCCCCGTCTCAATGGTGTGCTCGAATCCCTTTACTGGTTCTCCATTGGCTTGGGAGACGTCCTCGTTCTTTTCCAGGAACTCATCTAGTACCACGGTGTCCATCGAAGAAAAGGCTGTTGATGGGAAAAGTGAGTGATCAAGGCCATCTAACTCACTCTCTTCGTCATAGTTCTGAAGACTTGCCTTCGCATCTTCATAAAGAGCATCCAATATAGGCGAGTAATTCCCAGCATATTCCGTGTGGAATCTCTTCCTGTGTGGAGGAGTCGGAGCATCGATCCTTATCAGCGGACCATATGAGCGTGTGGTATTACTCTCCTCTGGTAAGGAAGGCGATAGAGAAGGGTCTTCTTCAGGCGTCACGGCAGCAAGCGCAACTCGCTCGCCGAATACGAAGCTCTCTTCATAAAGCTCGAACGAACTGTTGGTGAGGATTGTCGATAAAATGCCAAGTGAACTGAGCCATACTGAGATCAATCTGGGCGTCTTGAAGAAATCCAACCCCAAGGAGTGTGCGGTTTCGACGTGATTCTGGCAGTACCAAAAAGGTTGTAAGTACCGTGCGGCCGTTAATCTTGACGGGAGCGCGAGTCACCAGAACCATTCCATGTTTTGGGATGCCATCCGCTAGCGTTATCCCTATTTGCACCTCTTCAAATTCATATCCCTGCCTCTTCAGTTCACAATACAGACACATCCCTACTTGAAGTACAAATAAATCGTGAATCGGCTCCGGGGGTCTGGAAGTTACGGGAAACAAACGATAGCGCCATCTAATCGACAGTCAGCGCCATCTAGCGGCGCCTTTGGTAAGCTGGCCTTGGGCTGTGTTATTAGTATAGGCGAAGCGGTACTACTAACGCCATCTATTGGTGTTTCTTGTATATCGTGTTATAACTTTGATTAAAGCTCTTAAAGTGTCGCCCAAAGTATTTTTTTATGACCTTGATTTATTTTATATGCAATCTCCATTGAACAATTAGAGTAGGCCATTTTCAACTTTTTATCCGCTGTCATGTTTCCGCTTAATTAGTTATATTCAGTTGCCAAAACAATAACTCAATGCTAGTTTATGTTGAAACAAAGCCGAAAATTGATTACTTAGCTGCTACTTTTTACTTTATACTAGTCTCCGCAATTAGTCGCCAACTTATTATTTTTGCTACCCCCTTTAATTTTTTATAAATCCCTAAATCAGATTAATTTGTCGCCGCGTTAAATACCAGCCTATTTTTAAACCAACATATATATGTCTTAAGGCATACAGGGACGAGCGAAACGGACCGTCGGTTTTGTTAGCAACATAAAACCTATTTAGATTAAATAGGTAGATAATTGTCTTCTTCTTCAACCCGAGCTGTAATGTAATACGCAATTTTACAATATATTTTTATAATATAAATACGGAGTTTTTCCTCATTCTACGTGCCTCCTAGTAAATATAGTCCGTGGCTGCGCCAGGTTTTATGGGCGCCCTAAAATAGGTTCGGTACCAGATACTGATGCCCAATCCCCCTCATCTATGAGAGGAGGCCTGTGCGCAGCAGTGGGACGTACAGTATATACATATAGGCGGATGAGATGATGATTACAAGATATACTCAACTCAAAACATTGCAAATTTTAATTTGCAGAACTTGGTTGCAACTATCATTGAATTAATAAAATGCAAGGGTAGTTTTGCAAATGTTGAGTTGTTGAGTGACCAACTTTGTATTTAAGATTATAATTGTGATATACTTATAATAAGTTACCTGATGAAGTTTTGAATGTCACCTTTTCCAGCTTTAAAAATTACTTGAAAAAATCTTTGATGTCGAAGGCTTATTACAGGGCTGAGGACTATCTAACAGACAGAAAAGCATGGCCCAAACCAGATACTTATCCTCAGAGATACTTGTAAGTAAATAATGTTATTATGGCGTTGCAGAACCTTTATTGATGTGAGCATTAGTTATGTTAGCTAAAGCCAATACCACCTCCTTTCTTCCCGTGGTGGGTGTGGTAAGAGTCGACTATGGGAACCGGGTTGAAGAGTGTTTGTGGGCGACGGGCTCCATCGTTAATTTTAACCTACGATTACTAAAAGTGGCACTGGAATTAAATTTCATGTGCGCTGCCTACGCCCTTTGGGAATACAGGCATGAGTTTATGTATGTATTGTATGTATGTATGTAAAGCCAATACTGGTCTCGGGAGATCTGGTGCCTTAGGCTTAGGTACGTACTAATAACGCACACGAAGTTGCGGGTACAGCTAGTTACAGAATAAAGTTCATTTTATTCATTTTATTTTATTTTTTTGATTACATTGATTTCAAATCGATATTTCATTATATTTTCTCAAATATTCATATTATCCGAAATATCCGAATATTGAGAATTAAATTATTCATATTATTCGAATAGTACTGAGCCCTGGAATAATACTGGCAGAGAACCAAGAAGACTGGCGATCTCTCCACCGACAAGAGCGTAGCTCTTAAGTTTGATGATGACTGAGCCCTGGCCCTTCAGGCCACAGGGTGAGGTTATCCCACACACTATCTGTCGCTGGCCGCTTTGCTGGCTAAAACAGGACATCAACCATAAAAAAACTAGGATCATTCTTGTATCGGCAGTGAGCTGGCACAGGTCACTGGACTTACGTACCGCGACATTATTGGTGGGTGTTAGTCGTTATGGTTGAAATTCCAATACCACAGAATAAGTAATAGTACAAGTACAGAAGTTTCTTAACAAATCCCCCGTTTAGGTACTTATAATAAATAAATAAATTATGCCAAACGTGCCTAAACGTGGCCATCTCTTTCTATCGCACGCAACGCGCTCTTTCGAGGCCCCGCCCTCAGCGCTAGGGTTACCACCAGCGAGAACTTATTTTAATATAATATGTGCTTTATTATTAGTAGTGTTTTTTACAATACAATTATGAATAGTACTTTTAAGGTTCCGTAGCCAAAATGGTGAAAACGGAACCCGTCCGTCCGTCTTTTCGTCTGTATGTGACAGCACTGACAGCAGATGTACTCGGAGACTATAAGCACTACAAATACAATTAAAACATTTAGCAGGAAGGTGTGTTCTACTCGTATGAACATGAACCGCTACGTAAAAGTTTTTTTTATACTACGATGGTGGCAAACAAGCGTGCGGTCCACCTGATGGTAAGCGGACACCGCAGCCTATAGACGCTCGCAACTCCAAAAGTTACGTGCGCATTGCCATCCTTTATAAATTTGTATTCACTGTGTTGACAGCAGAATGGACAAAATGTCCCTCGCTCTCAACACAGTGCATCCTCGGGAGCTCTGGCAACCTTGCTCACCTAACAGGAATACAACACTACATACGTGTATAGTAAATAATGTGAAATGACGAAAAAATTATAAAGTAGGGGGAGGGGGGCCACTCCATACATATGTAACCAGGGGATACAAAGCGAAACGATTTATTTTATGATCGTACAGCGGTACAGCAGCGCGTGCGCGTGCGATCCGTAACGCTGCGCCGCGACTATTGAATATGACGTCACGGTAGTAAACCCTCTCCTTCCAACTGCGTGGACACCGGTAGCACTACCATGAGTTGCTATCGAAAACACGCATTACGTTACTACAGTCGCTAGCGAGCAAACGCATTTCGAATAGTTTTCGATTGAACGGTACCATGTGTCAATTACACATTTACTACGCTCGCTAACGTTAACTCGTTACTTCATATAGTTCGTTTCGATACAGAGTGATGCGCCTAACTTCACAGCAGTCAACGCTAACATAAACATAACCCTTTTTTCGATGTCTTTGGTTGGATCTTTGAACCCTCCCATGTTTAACAATGATTTTTAGTTTAATACTTAGTTGGACAATAATAAGTTCTGAAACCTGAGAAAAAAGATTATCCTTGTAAATGTACACGTTTAGAATAAATATCGGATGCGCTAGAAAGGCGCATAATTACTGGGCGTGTCGATGGTAGGAGGTGCAGAGGACGTGCACCCAGGAGGTGGACAGATGTCATCCAAGAAGTTACCGGGTCCAGCTTTCAGGCAACTGTACATATGGCACAAGACCGAACGGCCTGAGGGACTACTCTGAACATCGAATTGCCATGTTCTCTGTTCGAGACTATAAGAGTGAAAGGGACGGCACTATATGAAGTTCGATGTTCGGAGTACAGGCTCTCGAGAGCAGTAGAAGAGAGATTCTAGCCGAGAGATAGAGAGAGTCATCACGTCCCTCGGGAATAAGGATATGACCAAGAAGAAGAAGTATAGTCTTCTTGATTTTACATCAATATTTACGAAAAGAACGCGCTGAGTTTCCTTAGAGAGCGGGATGGTTAATTGCAAACTCACGCGTGTTAACGTGGGACATTTTTAATGGAACTACGCCCTTTAAGCATAAGACGATTTGTTTAAAAGTATTTGCAAGTATCAATGTAATAACTGTAGGTAAACCTTTCAATTCAATTCTTTAAAAAAAATCGAAAAATAGCTCGAGATACGCCGACGTACTCTCGAGCGCAACACGTGCTAAGCCTAATGAAGTAAACGAATCAAAATCACTTATTTATGCACAAATTAAGTTTCTGAACGCATCTATCAATAGCAACAAACAAATCGGATCTATACCTAAGACGGATTAACTTCCAATCTAAATTGAACCACATTCCCGAGTCATAAAGTTAAAATCATGTTATGATAACAGAGCAGAGAAACCGGTCCGAGCGAGAGCAACCAACTAAGTGGGTAGTGTCCCGCTCGCACTTATACACTGTTTCCATTGAAAGTGCCGAAAATTAAAATATAAATGAATTATCCATGAATTCTCATTGAAGGCATTGACATCCGTTGACATCTATCAAATATGATTCGCCTACGGTCTGCTGCTAGCGCCTGCAGCAAGAAGGTCATTGGCGGATTAATTTGCTGATTGGCAGTTATTGTCTATGTGTTGTCTACAACCATTTCAGTCGCGCGCAAATGTTTACAATTAGTGTAAAAGAGATGACTATTATTTTGTTATCGTTTTCGGTTAAAAACTCTATATTTACGTGACGTCGTATTTAAATGTGTGTATATTTGTGTTTGTGTGCTAAGTGTCCCAATAAATTTAACGCCAAAGTTCTCAGAGGCGGCTTCCATGTTTATTTTCGTTCACTGGATACCACCCACTAGTGTATGACTGTGTCGGTCACAGTTTTTCGGCGCAGTACTCAACCCGTCTTAGGTATAGATCCGTGCGTGCCTGACTCCATAGCACACAACGCTATCTATACTAGGCAAAAATCCATGTATCCAAGACTTCGTATTGAAAATATAGAAATAACCCTGCTAATTTGAAAAGTCACAGGATAGTGTCACGATGTATAGTGTTAGAGAGAATCTTGTATTTTGTTTGGTTATATTGTCAATGTGACACTGACCTGATCATGTTTGTTACAATCTGTCAATGGCAACAAACAAATATGGCCGAACGGTTTTGTAATTATTTAGTATATTTAAACACGAAACACGCGACAATCCAAGTTTTGCCGATATATGTTCTCGATTGGAAACTCTTATTTTTTTACGTTCTTCAATTTGAGGCGGGTCTCGATCGTAAACTAGCTATCGAAAACTCTTATTACGTTAGCGTATAAACGAGTTTCGAATAGATTTCGATTTAACTGCTACCATTAGTCAATTACACGTTAACTACGGTCGCTAAGGTTAAAACGATACATCGCGTAGTTTTGACACAAAATGACGTGCCTAACTTCACAGCACACAAATCTATCTCTTTCTAAATATACTAAAAAGACAGAGAACGGATGATACTAGGCAAAAATTTACGTATCCAAGCCTTCCTTTTAAAAATATAGAAATAAACCTCTTAATTTAAAGTGTCATAGAACAATGTCAAAATGTTCAGTGTTAGAGACACTTGAATTTTTTCCGGTTATTTTATCAATTTGACATTTTTTATGACGAGGTTATGGACGTTATAATTTATAAAAATAAATATGCGTATTTCTAGTGCCACGTAATTCCAGTACTTTCGCTCCTACACATCTTGCTCACACCTTTAAAAAGGCAGGCGCAGCGGCTGAGAGTGCGGCCAAGCTCAAACACGGCAAATACGCCAACCTTGAACCGGTGTATGACTTCGTTCCGGTAGCGGTCGAGACAGCTGGACCTTGGTGTGCTGAGGCTAAGAGCCTTATTAAGGATATAAGACGGCGCTTGAGGGAAAGGGGCTGCGACCCTCGCTCTGGTTCTTACCTGGTCCAACAAATTTCACTGGCAATGCCGCCAGTATCATTGGCACGTTTGGTCCAGGTGAGTATCGGAGTGGGGTGTGATATGATTTAGGATAAATTATATTGTGTTTGTTATATTTTGGGTGTATAGTTTTTAGGTTTATTATTATTTTTTAATTCCTGTTACACATTTGTATATATAGTTTTATTGATAAAGTACATATGATATGATAAGTACATAAGTATAGATAAGTGCGAAAATATGTATCGTTCTACTTTTAGTTTATTTGTGTCACGTAGAATATAGTAGGTATTCCAGTTACTGGTTGATTAAATATGTAGAAGTAAGTAGCTATTTATAATGTACATTTTAATAAAGTTCGTTTAATACTGTACCTACCTAAACTGAGTGATACAATATGCGCAAGCAAGTTTTGTTTTATGACGAAATATTTTTGGATTCAAGTGATTGGATAAAATTAAGTCCCTTTTCTTTGTGTTAACAGAAATGGCGATCTTAGAAGCCCCGGCAAGGGTATCAATTTGAGTCAGGGGACAGAATCGGCAAAACTTCTAAACGTACGCCGATGCAAAAAAAGGTAACAGACAGAAAGATACTTTTGCATTTATTTATAATACGAGTAAGTATAAGTATTCTCGCGGTCGCTCAACAGCATGTGATCCTTGCTAAAAAGATCGGGCCTTTTACAACTCTGGGCCATCAAGTAGTTAATATGCGACTTGATAAAAATTATCACTTCGCTAACATCAACTGTTAAAGGTGGAAATTACTTGTCTGTGTCCTCGTCTAGCGGGCCTGTATATACGTAGACAATAGTGTTTTTATTTATTTAAACGGTGCTGATTTAGATTTTATTTGTATCTTCTCTAGACAGGAGTGAGACGGGCCTGAATGACCTAATACACGGCGACGATCCTGCGGCTCGGTTCTCAACCTAGCTACTACTGGTGCCAGACAGCATGGTACCGCAGTCCGATGCAAAACCTCTCATCTCCAGTCCACAGAAGGGCTCGCACTCGGGCACTTTTATTGTGTTGTCGAGAGATATCCTGTTCTGGATTAGCTTTATTGTCATTGACTTTTAGAGACCATATACATCTATAACCATATTAAACTAGTCTTACAATTTTATTTACACTGTAAGATATTGACTTTGTTGATTTGTAGTTTTGTGGTAATTATCAGAAATTCTTAAATTATTGTTATTGTCAGACTTTGCTACATTGTTAATTAATATTTGGACACGTGAAAGGTCCCTGTGGCCTGCAGAATAAATAATTGATTTTGTTTTTTTTTATTCACGGTTGGATTTGGCAAGGCAAGCCTTTGTCAGATCTGACTGTAGGTGGTGAAAATTCCAACAGGAAGCAGAGCGGGAGAGCAATAGATTAAGGTAGTTAGAGTTAAGAATGTAAAATTGATGATTATAGATTTGTTTGGACAATGTTTAGGAATTATTAGGAAATAGAGTTGTCAATACTTTGGAAAAAAAATAAAGATTTTTATTATGTATGTATACTCTTTTATTTTACCTATTTTAAGCAAAGGCAGCTAGTTCATTATTATTATAATTTACTATAAAATACCTTGAATTTGTTCAGGTAAATAACTCATTTTCTGGATCATATTAGCTTGAAATTTTCCCTGTTCATGTCGTTCGTTTTCATAGTATTCGCAGCCTTCCCCAACATATACCACACCAAAATTGCCATTTATATAAATAATGCTTAATAGTACATTACTTAACAAGGGCGGTAAAACAAAGAATGTCTCAGATCGCAGGTATTTGACGCCCGAGCCGAAGGCAAGGGCGATAAATATGCGATCTGAGGCTTTCTTTATTACCGCCCGTGTTAAGTACAAAATTTTATGTCACCCTCTGTCCAGGAAGTGGGATATCCCGCGCGCGGAGCGTGCAGTAATTGCCGCTTTATGGCCAGGTGTGACATAATAGTACATTACTTAACAAGGGCGGTAAAACAAAGAATGTCTCAGATCGCAGGTATTTGACGCCCGAGCCGAAGGCAAGGGCGATAAATATGCGATCTGAGGCTTTCTTTATTACCGCCCGTGTTAAGTACAAAACTTTATGTCACCCCCTCGCCAGGAAGTGGGATTTCCCGCGCGCGGAGCGTGCGGTAATTGCCGCTTTATGGCCAGGTGTGACATAAAATAAATTTAAATAACACATCATCGCACAGGCCTCCTCTTATAGATGAGGGGGATTGGGCAGTAGTCCCCACGCTGACCCAGAGTGGGTTGGGGACTTCCCATACATCATTGAATTTCTTCGCGGATGTATGCAGGTTTCCTCACTATGTTTTCCTTCACCGAAAATCTAACGGTAAATATCAAACGATATTCCGTAGGTACATAAGTTCCGAAAAACTCATTGGTACGAGCTGGGATTCGAACCCACGACCGCCGCTTAACAGCTGCATGCCTAAACGACTAAGCTACCGTAGCTTGATTGACACATGATTTCTAATGTTTTCACGGTTCTCACGCTCCATTTTGCAAGTGAAATAGTTTTCTACAGTCGATATCGTATTGTTCGATAGCTTCTGTCAAATTTGTAGCTCATGGTACCGATTTTCTACGGAAACGTCAGTCGCTAGCGTTGATACTCGTAGTTTTCGATAGGTAATTTACTGTTATGACTCATACTACCGATCCCTAGTTCTATGAGTGACCGCCAGAGGCGCTGTACTTTTTTCCATACAAATTGTTTGCGCAGTCGCTAGCGAGTATAGTAATAGTTTTCTACAGTCGATATCGTATTGTTCGATAGCTTCTGTCAAATTTGTAACTCATGGTACCGATTTTCTACAGAAACGGCTACTTGACAGCTACAGAACGTTAGTGCCCTACATGGTTCTTGGCACGTATGGTATAATATCTGGGCGACTGAGCTTTGCTCGGCGTTTTCCTGTGCATGAGACCTATCTAGATCGATTGCTCGGCCCCGAAAACCCCCACATACCAAATTTCATCAAAATCGTTAGAGCCGTTTCCGAGATCCCCGAAATAAATAAATAAACAAGAATTGCTCGTTTAAAGATATAAGAATATCTAGGCAACCGAGCTTTGCTCGGCGTTTTTCCGGGCATGAGATCTATCTAGATCGATTGCTCGCCCCCGAAAACCCAACCAAATTTCATCAAAATCGTTAGAGCCGTTTCCGAGATCCCCGAAATAAATAAATATACATATATACAAGAAGTGCTTGTTTAAAGATATAAGATATTACAAAACAACCATATACCGAATAGTCAAAATTATTTATAATGCTCATTATTCGTGAGAACATTCGTGTAAGTTTAAATCGTTATAATGTAATGCTCGTTTTGGAACGACACTCCATTGAATGTTCCGGATTGCGGAGTTAAAATTATATCCTTAAGCTTTTATAAAATGCTTAATACTGTATACGATGGACACGGGGTAAGTGTTAGAACTTTAAGTGTACTAACGAGAATATTACTGCTGGGAGGGCACGGCAAAATAACGTAATCCAAAAACAAAAATATATGATGGTCCATATGGGAGATGCTAATACCAGGTATGGATCAAGCTTAGTTACGACAAAACCACGTAACCCGGATTACGTGGTTCTACCATTAGAGGGCAGATTGGGTATTTACAAGCCATGGCACTGACGGGTTATTCTTATTTTGTCCACAGGCCGTGGGGGACGTGGAGCGCTCGGGCGCGGGCGCCGCGGACGCCCTCGCCGAGCATCTCCGCTCCGTGTTCCTGCCGGACGCGCCGGCGGCGGCGGCGGCGGCGCTGCAGCCCGCGCGCGCCAGCGCCGCCGCGCCCGCCGACAATCGCCGCGTACACGTAAGTAGTTTTAACTTTAACGACGTAAGGCGAGCCATCAAGGAGTTAAAACCTAATACGTCGCCGGGACCGGATGCGATACCGGCATTCGTCCTCAAAGGATGCCTGGATGAACTCCTGAAGCCGGTCACGTACATATTTTATTCAATTTTAAATACGGGACAATATCCCTCGTGTTGGAAGAAGTCTCGCGTCACACCGATTCCGAAATCGGGTACAAAAACAAAAGTCGAGAATTACAGGCCCGTAGCTATACTTTGTGCGCTCGCTAAAGTGTTTGAAACTGTCATGCACGACAAACTGCCCAACTAACATTTTAGCGTTAGATACAGGTATTAGGGTAAACTCGTGTAAGTGCGTGATATGGACAATTCCTTGATACTCACTTTAATGCTTTTTTTGGAGTCACTCGACAAAGTTTCATTCATTTAAATTATACCATACGGCGAGGAAACAAGTACTCTTTCCTTCAAAAAATTCTTACAGGATTCAGGCAAGCCGGTGGCGGCCGGTGTGTGGGTGATGAGTGGTAGCGGTCAGGTTCAATTGCAGTTTTGACATAAAAAACGTTTATTAATTACGCTGAAAACTTTTCTAAAGTATAATTATATCCTTAGCTTGCCATAGCAAGTAATAATGTTATCAAATTGTATTTATTATGTGTGCAAGAGCTTATTTCAAAACGCTAAAAAAATACGATTTTGAATATTTTTCGACGAAGTGATTTCACGGAATTAGAGGAGGTTTTCATAGTGATTTTATAAATTCTTTTGTAATAGGATTAAAAATCGTCTATTTGAGTTAGGATTATTAGTATATACTTTCAAGTTGTGTTTTTATTACCTCCGCTTTTTAATTTTAGATAAAATGTAAACAGTATGTCTCAAGTATTTTATCACGGAATTACCAAAATATCTTGTCGTTCTTTTATGAACGGTTGATCGGGTAAGTAGTCTATAATAGTAGATTGTTAACCAAGGGCTGAAAGCCACCCATTTCTGCCGAGATATTTTCGTTTTATGTATTGCAATCTGATTCATCTACATAAACTCATTTTTATCAATTATACTTATATTAAATCAATGAAGTCAATCCCGTCAAAATACAAGTGAACTTTTTTTAGCTAGATGTTGTGTTAAGACACTGATATTATGCCACAACCCCAATAGAATAGATTTATAAAATTGTATTTAATTAATCGTAAATAGTATCGTATTTATTTTATGTTTACTATTGGTATTTAATTTCATTTAATCTATTCATGTTAATTTCTAAATTAGTCTCGAAATAGTTAAAAACATGATTGAACTGTATTTTCCGCCAATTCACATCGTGCAATACGGACACGTCAACCTCCATGGTACCTACATTTTTTTTAAATGTCAAAAACTGCCAACTTTATTTTCTAGTTCTAAATTCAAATATTATGATATGTAATGGGTTATACATACTTACTTCCTGGACAGTAGGTGTTACTTCCTGGACACTTCTGGCAACTGCCCAGAATGAGCCACTTTCGAATACTATCTTCACAGATGTTATGAGAACATTACATATTATTTTTGAGAAAAATAATTTCGCGTTACTGTCCGCAATTTTTTTTACAGCGACCGAACACAGGTGACCGAAGAGCTGGCAGCTACCTCGGCCAGCGAATAAGTTTGGCTATTCAAAGAGGAAATGCTACCAGTATCTTCGGCACAATGCCGCGGGGGCCTTTTTAGGGTTCCGTAGTAAACAAGGAACCCTTATAGTTTCGCCATGTCCGTCCGTCCGTCCGTCCGTCCGACCCCCGTTTTTCTCAGTAACCGTTAGTACCAGAAAGCTGTAATTTGGCATGAGTATACATATCAATGACGCCGACAAAACGGTAGACACACGGACGGAACAGGATAATTAAATGTATTACCATCTAGATTTACTGTATTCTGACAAATAAATGATATTGATTGATTGATTGATAGAATAAAATCTTTAAAAAAATTTTTTTTCAGGGTACCTCCCCTACATGTAAAGTGGTGGTGCTATTTTTTTTCTGCCAAACCTCATCGTGTGGGGTATCGTTGGATAGCTCTTTTAAAAATATTATAAGGTTTCTGAAATACATTTTTTGATTAAAGAATTGGTTAGCGTGATATTAAGCTTTGAAGTGATAATTTTTACTATGGTCAAGTGTCCCCCCCCCCCCCCCCCCCCCTGCCAGCTAAACGGTGGCTACTAGACATGTGAAAAAAATCATGGTAGTAGTAAATACGATGAATTTAAAAGGAAAACTATCACAGCTAAGTAGACATTACTATAGTTAACGAGTAATAGTCGAACTTCAGAAATGTACTTTGCAAAAGCAAACTTTCGTACAATTTCCATTGATACCTTAGATAATGTTGTTAATTCTTTCAAAAACATAGTAAATATAAGTTTTCGAACTTTATAGTCCATATAATATAACGGGTGGACGACTACGGAACCCTACCTTGCGCGTGGCCCGACACGCACTTGGCCGGTTTTTAGATTTAATCCGGACTGTATTCCCCCAGTGTATTTGAATGGCACTGTAATTGAAAGAGTGATACAGTTCAAATACTTGGGACATGTGGTCACAGAGACCCTCCGAGATGATGCTGTCATAGAGCGTGAACGCCGAGCTACCGCAGTCAGATCCAACATGCTCGCGCGGAGATTCGCGCGGTGCAGTGGCCCAGTTAGGCTGACATTGTTTAGAGCATTCTGTCAATGTTTCTACACATGCCAGCTCTGGGTCAACTGCACCAGACGCGCAATGAATACCATAAGAGTGCAGTACAATAATGCTTTCCGTATCCTTATGAAGCTACCGCGCTGTCGGGTACTTGTGATTTGTGTATGTTAACTATATGTGGGTAGGTATAATAAATGAGTCTCAGTCTTGATCTGAACCTGGTGTTTGATTGACACGTCCCAATAGGTACCTCAACATGGCGCAGTCGGTTTAAAGTAGAATCTTTGTGGAAAAGTGATTAACGGTAGTTAAGTGCTCAGAGCAGGAGGAGCCGTATCAGTGCTAGTGATTTTGTAGATATTTGCTATACAAAACGGATACAAGCCGCAATGGAAGCTGTACTGCCGCCACCGCCGCCATTTAATTTCACAAATAATTTAGAAAATGTTACGTCGGGGAATCTGTCCAAGGAGTGGGAGAAGTGGAAGAGTGCGTTCCAGGTCTATTATGAGGCGTGTGAATTGTCGAAGAAACCTGCGAAAGTGCAGATTAATATATTGCTGCATGTAATCGGTGAGCAATGTCGCGAAGTACATGCTCAATTTGATGACTCATTAGCGACTGTAACAGAGTTGTTGAACAAATTCGAGTCGTTTTTCTCGCCTAAGAAAAATATCACCATAGAGCGACACAAGTTTTTTACTCGTAGTCAGAAACACGGCGAGTCTATCGAGCAATACGCATTCGAGCTGAAAAGATTAGCGAGTGCTTGCGAATTTAATAATTTAATGGATGACCTGATACGGGATCGTTTGATATGTGGAATACAAGAAAATGCGCTTAGGGAGCGTTTATTGCGGGAACCCGATTTAACGCTGAAAAAATCCCTGGAAATATGCAATATTGCACAAATATCTAAGTTACATGCGGGGTCGATTAAACAGGAATCCGCTGAACATGAAGCTTATAATTATAATATTACGATGACTAATGATCAAGACCGATGATCAAGCTAATATTTGAGGATGAGGGTAGCCCGCGCGGTCAAGTTAGTTGGATATCTAAACGTGGAGGGTACCGCTCGCGAGGCGCGGCGCGAGGCAGAGGCCGCGGCTGGACACCGCGCTCCGCGCCGCCGCCGCCGCGTCGCAGTGCCGCTCCTACGCAAGAAACAGCAATCTCTTCGCGAAATATGAGACAATACCAACAAACAGTGCCGAATCGTAATAATCAGTCGGGAGTGCAGTGTCTGAAATGCGGTTTCACTCACAGTGTCGATATGCGGTGTCCGGCGTTCGGGAAAATGTGTTTAAATTGTAATAATTATAATCATTTCTCGCGAATGTGTAATGTGTATGATATGCAAGCTGAGGAGCCCATCGATCAGGTAATTTACTGCTTTAATGGTTCGCGTAGTGATAGTGACTGGTCTATAGATTTAGCTTTTGGATCAAATCTCATAAAATTCAAACTGGATACCGGAGCTGACGTTAATGTTTTGCCCTTAAGGTATTTAAGCCAGGTGGACGTAAATAAGCAAGATTTGATGGAGTCGTGTGTTAAATTGAAAGGCTATTCGGGTAGCGATATCAGAGTTCTAGGCAAATGTCATTTGAAGGTGGAGTATAAACATAACTTTTATATATTAGAGTTTTTGGTCGCTGATGTATCATCACCGCCGGTATTGGGCCGAGATTCCTGCTGTGAACTCAACGTAGTTAGGTTAGTGTTAGGTATAAGCAGCCTTAAAGATTACGAGAGTATTTATCATGACTATAAGCCTATAAGGATGTGTTTGAGGGGTTAGGATGCATGCCCGGCGAATATAAGATAGAAATCGATAGCAGCATTAAACCCGTAGTCCATGCGCCTAGGAAGATGCCTGTGGCTCTAAAGGATAGCATTAAGAAGAAATTAGATGATATGGTCGATGAAGGTATTATTGCAAAGGTGGAAGGCCCAACCGATTGGGTCAACAGCATGACCGTCGCCCGGAAGGCCAACGGGGAGTTGAGACTTTGTTTAGATCCGCGTGATTTAAATCGGGCTATAAAACGTGAGCATTTTAAACTGCCGACCTTAGATGAGATAACGGTTAACTTGTTAGGATCCAAATATTATAGCACACTGGATGCAAAACAAGGATTTTGGCAGTTACGTTTGCACAAAGATAGCACAGATCTGTGTACATTTAATACAAGTTACGGTAGGTATAAATTTTTACGTTTACCGTTTGGAATAACTTCTGCGTCTGAAGTTTTCCATAAAAAAATGTTCGAGCAGTTTGATGACATACCGGGAGTATGTCTGTTCGTCGATGACCTGCTTATTCACGGGCGAACAAAGCAGGAGCACGATGAGCGTTTAAAACGTGTGCTAGATAGATGTAGGGAAATAAATTTGAAATTAAACAAAAAATAAATGCAAATTTGGATTAATAGAAATTAAGTACCTAGGACACAAAATAAGCGCAAAAGGTTTGTATCCAGACAACTCACACACTTCGGCCATAAGAAACATGCCCCGACCTGAAAATATTAAGGATCTGGAAAGATTTTTAGGTATGATTAATTATGTTGGCAGTTTTATCGCAAATTTATCTGATCGTACTTTTGTATTGAGGGAATTGTTACGTAAAGACACGGAATGGCATTGGATGGAGACCCATCAGAAAGCGTTTGAAGATTTAAAGGGATGTTTAATGCAGGCACCAGTTTTGCAGTTTTATGATCTAAATAAACCAGTAACAATTTCGGTTGACGCGTGTAAGAATGGTCTCGGGTGTTGTCTTATGCAGGATAATATGCCCGTCTGTTATGCGTCGCGTTCGCTTACAAAACCTGAGCAAGCGTACGCTCAAATAGAAAAAGAACTTTTGGCTGTTGTCTACGCCTGTGAAAAATTTTATACATATATTTACGGTAGGGTCGACATAACAATAGAAACTGACCACAAACCATTGGTTAGTATTATTTGCAAACCTATAGCAATTGCTCCAGCTAGATTACAGCGCATGTTCATTCGTTTACAGCCATATACATTCAAGTTAATCTATAAACCCGGGAAATATTTATTTATGGCTGATACGTTGTCACGCGCGGTAGAACAGACGCGCGGCCCTCCCGACGAGCCGCGTGATCAGCTGGATGCGCGCGCGCAGGTCTGCGCCGTCGCGGTAAGCAACCCGCTACTTGATACGCATTTTGTAAAAATACAAAAGGCGACGCAATGCGATAAAGAGTTACAGGTTGTACTTAAGTACGTAAGAGATGGGTGGCCAACACATAAGCATGAGGTTGATGCTGAGGCTAGGTCGTATTGGGGTTACCGGGATGAATTATCCTTGGCCTATGGCCTATTATGGAAAGGTGATAGAGTAGTTATCCCTCAAGCGATGCGCAATGAAATGTTAAGGCGTGTGCACATCGGGCACTTAGGATTAGAAAGGTGCAAATTAAGAATTCGAGAAAGCGTGTTCTGGCCAAACATAAACTCACAGGTGGAAGATTTCATAAGTAACTGTAAGGCCTGCCTTACATTTAAGAATGAGAATAGAAGAGAAACCTTAATACCTCATCCTGTGCCTGATAGGGCGTGGTCAAAGTTAGGCGTTGATATATTTCATTTCAAGAGTAAACAATACTTAATTGTAGTAGATTATTTTAGCAAATATGTAGAGGTTGCTCAATTAATTTCATTAACCTCTGATCACATAATCAACGAACTTAAAATTATATTCAGCCGGCATGGCATTCCTGACATAGTCATGTCAGATAATGGGCCTGAATTCAGATCTTACAACTTTAAAATATTTTCTGCAGAATGGTCTTTTCAACATACAACGTCATCACCGCACTTTGCACAGTCTAACGGTCAAGTTGAAAGGACGGTACAGACCATTAAAAACTTGCTTAAGAAAACAGACCACGAAAAGACTGAATTCAGGTTAGCTTTACTTGAATATCTAAACACGCCTATCAGTAACAAGCTTGCTTCACCTTCTGAACTTCTTAACAGTCGCAAACTAAGAGGTATTGTGCCGTGTCCTCCAAAACTTCTTTTACCCAAAATACAAAAGAACGTGAAAGAAGAACTAGAAGTCCGTCAACAAAAACAGAAACGTCAATATGACAAAACTGCTCGAGATATGCCTACATTTTGTCCTGGGCAAAATGTTAAAGTCAGGGTAAACAAGCGCTGGGTAAGTGGAACCATAATAGCATTACGCGGCATCAGATCATATCTGGTAAAAATCACCGGTGGTGGTAATTTAATTAGAAACAGGCGTCACCTTATTAGGGATTCCGACCAACGTTCAATAACCCATGATACTCCAGTATGTACCCTGCCTTACGATGATATCGTTACTCGAAGCGATAACACGATGACGTCGCACATCTGCGAGCCACGCGCACGCTCCGGTCAATCCAGTCCAATACCTACTACTACTAATAACTATGTTACTCGCTCCGGCAGGGTGGTGACCGCGCCTGATCGGTGGGGCTCGTGGGCCTGGTAAACCGTACCTACTGAACGGTAATGTATGTACTACGAAGGTCGAAGTCCGAACTACATCATTAGGTACCTATAAACTCTGCACAAATTCTCGGCTAGTCATATCATAATAAAGTTGTTTGTTGTTATTAAAGTCAATTTTGCATGTAAGAAATAAGGTAGGTAATCAAAACCTGTCTCTCTGTACCTAAAAAATATTATTTTTACCATACATACCTGTCCTAAAATAATATAGGGTACCTACCTAATTTATTGTTAACCACATGCTAACTAACACTGTTGTTAATTAGTGTTGAATCAACAAATTATGTACCTACAGCTGATATTAGATAAGTACAATCTTATTAAGTCGGAGTATTATAACTTAAAATTAAATTTTCACTAAAAATGAAATTAATAGGTACTAGGTAGTTAGGATTTTTTTTTTAAATAAATAAACAATACAAACAAACTAAAAACTAAATGTATAGCTATAATGAATTATTGCCTTCCAATGAATTTCGATTTTAATTATATAAAATTTAAAATTGATTACCAATTATACAATATGAATAGTTATTATTGTAAAAAACATATAATTAGGGCGAGCGAAGCGATATAGCCCACTTGCCATACATTTTGTGGTACATTTTACGAAAAAACTATCAAGCTTTTGAATGTGAATTTTCGCATAGTAGTTCAGAATTATGTCTAGATGTGTTATCTAACACGAAAAAAACGATTTATAAATTATAATTTGAAAAATAAATATTACGATACCAACGCCATCTGTTGAGCCAAGTTATGAAACCAATAGCTTCATGTCATGAACTAACGGTAACTACTAACGCCATCTGTTAGAAAACTTAAGAGTTCATGCGACGTTACATTTTTTGGTTAGGCGGTTGACACACATGCGGTTTTCGGACGGTTTCCGCAGTGCGAGCCAGGTATATATCGCTTTTTTCTTAAAAATTACTAGCTTTTGCCCCGCGGCTTCGCCCGCGCAATAAGTGTAAGTTTCGCAATAATTGTTGAATTGTTACACCGGTTTACTACTACTTACGGCAGCAATCGAAATTTCTAGCTTTATACCCACCGAGTAGGTACCTGCATAGGTACCGAACGATCTAGAATTTTCGCGATCGAAGTTTCTAGAACCTTCGGAAATAGTTTATAAAGCCTGTATGGAGTAGTCGCCCTTCGAGAATGTTCTAGAAGGATATCGATCGCCCCGGAAAGTTCTGGAAAATAAAGCTGTCTCGCTCTAACAATTATCCTGACGTGCGTTAACTCTCGATTATATAGTAAGCAATCGAAATATCTAATTTTATACCCGCCGTGTTGGTACTTGCATAGGTACCGAACGATCTAGAATGTTTGCGATTGAAGTTTCTAGAAACTTCGGAAATAGTCCAGTAAGCCGGTCTTCACCCTTCGATAATGTTCTTTCTTCTCGAATGTTCCGAGTATAGCTATTTCTTTCTACTACTGCTATCTCTGTCACTCCTGCTGGAAATTACGCTATATACTGATATGTACAATCAAAGGCCCATAACGGGTCCTGAAAATGGCTGAAAACGGGTTTTCAGGTTTTATCGTCAACCGATAGAGGGTGGCCTGAAACGCACTGAAAGCATGTTTCAGGCGCCTGAAAATGACGGCAACTTGGGTGAAATCTTGATAATCTGATATGTGATAGAGCTACTGCTGAAACGGACTGAGAACATGTTTAAGGCGCCTGAAAATGACGGCAACTTGGGTGAAATTTTGAACATCTGGTATGTGATAGAGCTACTCCTGAAACAGACTGAAAACATGTTTCAGGCACCTGAAAACGACGGCAACTTGGGTGAAATTTTGATCTTCTGGTATGTGATAAAGCTACTACTGAAACGGCCTGAACTGGCGTTTCAGCCTGGTGAAAACGCTTCCAAGGCAATGAAATTTACGTCTGAAGTTTTTGTTTCTCTCCAATGGTGCTTATCTCTGTCACTCTCTTACTTCTCGAATGTTCCGAGTATAGCTATCTCTTTCTACTACTGCTATCTCTGTCACTTACGTCTCGAATGTTCCGAGTATAGTTATCTCTTTCTAAATACTACTTCTATCTCTGTCACTCCTGCTATCTCTGCTGGATTTCGCCATATACTGATATACTTCAGAGGCCCATAAGGGGTCCTGAATTCGCCTGAAAACGGGTTTTCAAGTTATAGGCATAGGTACCGAAGGTTGTAGAATGTTCGCGATCTTAGTTTCTACAAACTTCGGGAAGTCTAGAAAGTCTGTATGGAGTCTTCACCCTTCGAGCATGTTCTGGGAGGATTTCGAACGCCCCGGACATGTTCTGGAAATTATGGCTGTCGCGCTCTAACAATGATGTCCTAAACTTTTGTGTAATATCGATAGGCCTTATTGGCGCTGTAGGCAAGGCTCGGAACCGGTTTTTTAATCGATTTAAACCGGTTTATTTGGGTTTAGCTCCGAACTTTATTGAGAACGCGAACGTTTTTATGAACTTTATATTAAGAGGGCTTAGATAGCATTGCAAAAGTCCCGCTCTAACACGCGTGAGTTTTCAATTAACAATCCCGCTCTCTAGCGCGTGTTTTTCGTAAATATTGTTTATTCCAAACGTGTACATTTATAAGGATAATCTTTTTTATCAGATTTGAGAACTTATCATTTTACAACTATTAAACCAAAAATCATTTTTAAAGATGGCATGTTTTAAAGATCCAACCAAAAACATCGAAAAAAGGGTTATGTTTGAAAAATAAAAGTATCTAGATAATTTTTGCAAATCGTGTTTTCACCTTTGACAGACTGGTGGATAATAGTTCAAGATTAATATACTGAAAGGACAGATATTTAATTACTATAGATGTTGAGATCTAGGTCGATAAACAATTGCAAAAGTGCATATGTAGACTCTTAGCCGGTTTATTCGACGAGAGGCCCGGCGGGGGTCACTGTCTATAGGTATTACGATAGGTATAGTGCGTTCCATCCACGACGACGCGCCCCTCCACGGCGCACCTCATACTAATCTATGCGCAATTGTACGGAACGGGCAGTGGAGGGGCGCGTCGTAGTGGATGGCGCGCACTATAAGTATAGTTGAAATTATTTTAGTTGACCGAATTTCGAGCCTTGGCTGTAGGCATGACACCTTCAGGCGTTTTTGGCGTTCAATTCTATTTATAAACTGTCTACATAAAAATCATTACTATAAAAAAAACGCGAGCCCTCGTAAAGCTCTGCTTTTTGCTAGTAATAATGTATTTCTAAGTATAATGAATAATTGTCTTCAAATGATTTTCGATTTAAAAATTATGTCCATTTTGAGTTGGATATGAATTTTGTAACATAAAATGTTCTTTATTTTTTTGTAAAGAAAAGAAAAATTAAACAGTGCATTCATTAATATTTATATTTACCATCAGGTTAATTATCAATGTTGCATGAAATCCGCACCTCATTTTATTTATTATCTGATTTTCATATTATTATTTTTTGAAAAAAGGAAGATGTCGGGTACTTGTGATTTGTGTATGTTAACTATATGTGGGTAGGTATAATAAATGAGTCTCAGTCTTGATCTGAACCTGGTGTTTGATTGACACGTCCCAATAGGTACCTCAACACGCGCTATTGTAGTGCGTCGAGCATGTTTGCGGAGGCCAGGGTCCCAGACTTCTACGCTATTATTAGATCGCGGATAGCGTCGTTCAGGGATCGCGTCAGCTTATCTAATAATGGGATTCTCCGTGCCCTGTCCCAACGTTTGGACTGTAGAATACTCAAATACTGGGTGACGGTGCATCGCGAATAAAATAGAAAGTGATAAGTTAAGTTATTGCTCCTGTTGTAACCTTGTTTATTTATATTGCGATATGGGTTGTACATTACCTGAAATAAAATTCTTTATTATTATTATTATTTGTATGTCTTTCCCGTTCACGGGACAATGGTGTCCCGGACCTTTGGGAGGCGTGCGCGGAGCCGAAGTACCGAGGTGCCGAAGTACCATCGAGTACCACATAGGCAACACGTAGAGGCCCTTTTGACAATTTAATGAAATGCAAGGGATACACTTATTATTATTATTATTAATTTCGTTTTATATTTAGGTTTTAATTTAGCTGTATTTAGTTTTATTTTTGTTAGGTAATATGTTTTTCTATAGTTTTCACATTGTATCATTCGCCTAGCAGATGGGAGTTTGGATTTATATTCATCTTTCCTGTGCAATTAGGTATATAAGGTTTCATGTTTATATGTGTTGCTGTTCAGCAGAATTGAAATGAGAAACTTTGCTGTTTTCTAATTTGATTTTATATTTTCATTGTCTGTAATATACATATAATAAATAACAAATAAATATTTTTGGACAAATTACACAAATTGCAAAAATTACACTAATTCGTTTAGTACCGTGTCCGTACTTTATCACGAAAAACTTTTTCACGAACACTTTTTCACGAACGACTTTACCACGAAAAACTTTATCACGAATAGATTTTATCACGAAAAGACTTTATCACGAAAACTTTACCACGAAAATTTTATCACTAAAGACTTTATCACGAAAACTTTATCACGAATAGACTATATCACGAAAAGACTTTATCACGAAAAGACTTTATCACGAAAAGACTTTATCACGAAAACTATATCACGAAAACTTTATCACGAAAACTATATCACGAGAACTTTATCACGAAAGACTTTATCACGAAAACTTTATCACGAAAGACTTTATCACGAAAACGAGTACGCCTCCTTAGCTCGCAATACGGTCCCATCTGGCAGAAAGCATAAGGTACTATCATCCGCAGCGGGTGTGCGCTTACAAATTATTTAAAAGCTAATTTATATTAAATTTTACTACTAGACCTGATGTCGAGGGTCTGATGATGCAGCCGGAGGAGAGGCACTGGAACTGCCTAACGAAAAGTGATAAAGTAGTCGAGTTTGGGCTTGTTTGTTTTGTTGTCTTGAGTACTTACCACTAGACCAGATGTCGAGGGTCTGATGATGCAGCCGGAAGACAGGCACTGGAACTGCCTAACGAAGAGTGATAATGTCGTTGAGTTTGGGCTTGTTTATTTTGTTGTCTTGAGTACTTACCACTAAACCCGATGTCGAGGGTCTGATGATGCAGCTGGAAGAGAGGCACTGGAACTGCCTAACGAAAAGTGATAAAGTAGTCTAGTTTGGGCTTGTTGCTTTTGTTGTCTTGAGTACTTACCACTTGACCTGATGTCGAGGGTCTGATGATGCAGCCGGAAGAGAGGCACTGGAACTGGCTAACAGAAAGTGCTACGGTACTCGAGCTTGGGCTTGTTTGTTTTGTTCTCTTGAGTACTTACCACTAGACCTAATGTCGAGGGTCTGATGATGCAGCCGGAAGAAGGGCACTGGAACTGTCTAATGAAAAGTGATAGGGTCGTCGAGTTTGGGCTTGTTTGTTTTGTTGGCTTGGGTACTTCCCTCTGGACCTGATGTCGAGGGTATGATGATGCAGCCGCAAGAGACGCACTGGAACTGTCTAACGAAAAGTCATTAAGTAGTCGAGTTTGGGCTTCTTTCTTTTGTAATCTTGAGTACTTACCACTAGACCTGATGTCGAGGGTCTGATGATGCAGCCGGAAGAAATGCACTGGAACTGTCTACGGAAAGGTGAGAAAGTCGTCGAGTTAGGGCTTGTTTGTTTTGTTGTCGCGAGTACTTACCACTAGACCTGATGTCGAGTGTCTGATGATGCAGCCGGAAGAGATGCACTGGAACTGCATAACGAAAAGTGGTAAGTAGCCGAGTTTGGGCTTATATGTTTTGTTGCCTTGAGTCTTGAGTCCTTTCCACTAGACATGATGTCAAGGGTCTGATGATGCAGCCGGAAGAGAGGCACTGGAAATGCCTAACGAAAAGTGATAAAGTAGTCGAGTTTGGGCTTGTTTGTTTTGTTGTCTTAAGTACTTACCAGTACCACTAGACCTGATGTCGAGGGTCTGATGAGGCAACTCGACTACTTACCACTTTTCGTTAGGTAGTTCCAGTGCATCTCTTCCGGCTGCATCATCAGATCCTCGACATCAGGTCTAGTGGTAAGTACTCAAGACAACAAAACAACAAGCCCTAACTCGACGACTTTATCACTTTTCTTTAGGCAGTCCCAGTGCCTCTCTTCCGGCTGCATCATCAGATCCTCGACATCAGGTCTAGTGATAAGTATAAGTACTCAAGATAAGAAAACAAACAAGCCCAAGCTCGACTACCGTAGCACTTTCTGTTAGGCAGTTCCAATGCCTCTCTTCCAGCTGCATTATCAGACCCTCGACATCAGGTCTAGTGGTAAGTACTCAAGACAACAAAACAAACAAGCCCAAACTCGACTACTTTATCACTTTTCGCTAGGCAGTTCCAGTGCCTCTCTTCCGGCTGCATCATCAGACCCTCGACATCGGGTCTAGTTGTAAGTACTCAAGACAACAAAACAAACAAGCCCAATCTCGACTACTTTATGACTTTTCGTTACGCAGTTCCAGTTCCAGTGCCTCTCTTCCGGCTGCATCATCAGACCCTCGACATCAGGCCTAGTGGTAAGTACTCAAGATAACAAAACAAACAAGCCCAAGCTCGACTACCGTAGCACTTTCTGTTAGGCAGTTCCAATGCCTCTCTTCCGGCTGCATCATCAGACCCTCGACATCAGGTCTAGTGGTAAGTACTCAAGACAACAAAACAAACAAGCACAAACTAGACTACTTTATCACTTTTCGTTAGGCAGTTCCAGTGCCTCTCTCCCGGCTGCATCATCAGACCCTCGACGTCAGGTCTAGTGGTAAGTACTCAAGACAACAAACCAACAAGCCCAAACTCGACTACTTTGTCACTTTTAGTCAGACAGTGCCAGTGCCTCTCTTCCGGCTGCATCATCAGACCCTCGACATCAGGTCTAGTGATAAATACTCAAGATAACAAAACATTCAAGCCCAAGCTCAACTACCGTAGCACTTTCTGTTAGGCAGTTCCAGTACCTCTCTTCCGGCTGCATCATTAGACCCTCGACATCATGTCTAGTAGTAAGTACTCAAGACAACAAAACAAACAAGCCCAAACTAGACTACTTTATCACTTTTCGTTAGGCAGTTCCAGTGCCTCTCTTCCGGCTGCATCATCAGACCCTCGATGTCAGGTCTAGTGGTAAGTACTCAAGACAACAAACCAACAGGCCGAAACTCGACTTCTTTGTCACTTTTCGTTAGACAGTTCCAGTGCCTCTCTTCCGGCTGCATCATCAGACCCTCGACATCATGTCTAGTGGTAAGTACACAAGACAACAAAACAAACAAGCTCAAACTAGACTACTGTATCACTTTTCGTTAGGCAGTTCCAGTGCCTCTCTTCCGGCTGCATCATCAGACCCTCGATGTCAGGTCTAGTAGTAAGTACTCAAGACAACCAACCAACAGGCCGAAACTCGACTTCTTTGTCACTTTTCGTTAGACAGTTCCAGTGCCTCTCTTCCGGCTGCATCATCAGACCCTCGACATCAGATCTAGTGGTAAGTACTTAAGATAACAAAACAAACAAGCCCAAGCTCGAGTACCGTACCGTAGCACTTTCTGTTAGGCAGTTCCAGTGCCTCTATTCCGGCTGCATCATCAGACCCTCGACGTCAGGTCTAGTGGTAAGTACCTAAGACAACAAACCAACAAGCCCAAACTCGACTACTTTGTCACTTTTAGTTAGACAGTTCCAGTGCCTCTCTTTCGGCTGCATCATCAGACCCTCGACATCAGGTCTAGTGGTAAGTAATCAAGATAACAAAACAAACAAGCCCAAGCTCAACTACCGTAGCACTTTCTGTTAGGCAGTTCCAGTGCCTCTCTTCCGGCTGCATCATCAGACCCTTGACATCATGTCTAGTAGTAAGTACTCAAGACAACAAAACAAACAAGCCCAAACTAGACTACTTTATCACTTTTCGTTAGGCAGTTCCAGTGCCTCTCTTCCGGCTGCATCATCAGACCCTCGATGTCAGGTCTAGTAGTAAGTACTCAAGGCAACAAACCAACAGGCCGAAACTCGACTTCTTTGTCACTTTTCGTTAGACAGTTCCAGTGCCTCTCTTCCGGCTTCATCATCAGACCCTCGACATCAGGTCTAGTGGTAAGTACTTAAGATAACAAAACAAACAAGCCCAAGCTCGAGTACCGTAGCACTTTCTGTTAGGCAGTTCCAGTGCCTCTATTCCGGCTGCATCATCAGACCCTCGACATCAGGTGTAGTAGTAGAATTTAATATGAATTAGCTTTTAAATAATTTGTAAGCGCACACCCGCTGCGGATGATAGTACCTTATATGCTTTCTGCCAGATGGGACCGTATTTCGAGCTAAGGAGGCGTACTCGTTTTCGTGATAAAGTCTTTAGTGATAAAATTTTCGTGATAAAGTTTTCGTGATAAAGTCTTTCGTGATAAAGTTTTCGTGATAAAGTCTTTCGTGATAAAGTTTTCGTGATATAGTTTTCGTGAAAAAGTTTTCGTGATAAAGTTTTCGTGATAAAGTCTTTTCGTGATAAAGTCTTTTCGTGATAAAGTCTTTTCGTGATATAGTCTATTCGTGAAATAATCTATTCGTGATAAAGTTTTCGTGATAAAGTCTTTAGTGGTAATGTTTTCGTGATAAAGTTTTCGTGATAAAGTCTATTCGTGATAAAAAAATTCGTGATAAAGTTTTCGTGATAAAGTCGTTCGTGATATAGTTTTTCGTGATTTAGTACTAGCGCCGATTTTTCCAAAAAGTATAATAGATGCAACAATTGAATAACAGGGGTCAAAAAATGCGAGTGGCGTGGGTTGCGATTTGCGATACTACGAGCTTTAGAGAGTACCTATCGCAAAGGAAGACGCCCCAAGCGTTTTTTGACCTACTTATTCAACGTTACATATAATACTTTTTCTACGATTAGCCTCTTGAATGAAACAAAATATAGGTCATCATCATCATCATCATCATCAGCCTATATACGTCCCACTGCTGGGCACAGGTCTCCTCTCATACATGAGAGGAGGCCTGAAACGGAGGTGACGTGAAAATATAGGTAACAATAAAATAGTAGATTATACACCAAGGGGATAAAACACTGTTTTATGACACGGGCGCGATATTGAATCCTGAACGTAACGAAGGACTCCAGATTTTACTCCTGAGCGGAGCGAGGGAGTAATGAGTTAATTCCCGAGCGAAGCGAGGGAATTAAGACTGAGTCCTGAGTGTAGTGAGGGATTTAAGCGCCCAAGACAAAAACAGTTTTATCCACGAGGAGTATACTCTACTTTTCACACCTCTAGCGAGACAATAAGAAAACCAAGGCTACTAGAGACAGAATCAAATTAGTCATTCAAAGCCCAATCACGTTCATCACTCATTTTATTAGAATTCTATCTTCTAGTTTTTGCCCGTGACTTTGTCCACGTAGAAGTCATTCATCGCGTTAGAATTTAATTGCTAGATTTTAATTTCAATTTCTTACCTAGTAATCGCTCTTCCATACAAACCTACTTAAGGGATGATTTCCGAGATAAAAAGTATCCTGCCCTTCCCCGGGACTCACTACTTCCACACTTACTACATTTCATCTGAATCGGTCCAGCGGTTTTTGCGTGAAAAGATAACAGACAGACACACTTTCGCACTTATAACATTAGTACCAATGGATCTTTATACAATCTGAAATTTTACTCTGTACCTATACTGCAGCGTCTTGTTACATTCGCGTGTTTTGTTTTTATTTTCAAAATGTGTTCCATTCAGCTTATGGTGGCCAGTACGAATACGTTCGATTTTCAAATTTGTTCGGAGCGGCATCCCCGTCCTCGGGGCGGCGCAGTGTTTTGTTTGGAACGTCGCTGTGCCACCTCCCCGCCGCCGTGCGTACTTCACGAAATTAGACTTTAATGACATAACAATAAGAACTACGAAAAGTGAAATCATATTATTACCCGGCGGGTTATAATGAAATTCAATACAATATTACTACCCGGCTAAAGCCAAGGGCTATAATGATTTGCTTTCGGTAAGGTTTGCATGATATATAATTTGGCTGTGTCGAGCAGATGGTGTGAAAAAATATTTATCAAAGTGCAAGTGGAAATTATGTAGGTATAATATTGTGCGAAATGGTAATAGATGGTCGACTGGTTGACTGACTATAAGTTGGCCTTCCCACAATATCCCGCAAAAAACGGTGGTAGTAGTTCAAAAAAAATCCGCTATGATGTATGCAGAGGATGCTACTGTGCCTATTCATAATGTGGAGGAGGGCGTTGTAGTTTCAGTCTCTCCCGCTAGATGTCGCTACTAACATGATGAGATAGTACGGTTAGTCAATTTGATTTCTGGGCCACATCGTACCTTACAGATACGAGAGGGCGTAGTAGTTTCATTCTCCCCCGCTAGATGCCGCTACTAACATGGTGAGCTAGTCTGCCCTGCTAAGCCGAATAGACTGCGGGCCAACGACAGGTCACGATTACCAATCTCCTCTCGCATGAAAACTACATAGAGTGGTTAAGAAAGATCAATAAAAAATTACTGTGGATGTCTGCCACAATTCCGTTGGTGGGTTGAGGAGGCCTCCCAAAGACGTAAAAAAAAAAATTCAGTCATTTTCTCTCGAATGAAACTAGGTTTAAATGACAGTTAAGAAAATGCGCCGTGGCATACCCGTCTGCCAAGCACGTGAACATGTAAAAATTAAATTCAGTCATTTCCTCTCGCATGAAATTTTGTCAGATGATAGTTTATGGATTATTATGAAGAAATAAATTCGTCTGCCACTTGTATCGCGGTGGAAAACCCGTCTGCCAAGGGCCTAAACATTGTATGGGACGAAAAGAAAAAAACAATGTACATCGGCGTGTGGGGTATCTATGGATACTGGATCACACAGACAAACTGTTCCGACAGTTTTGTGAAACCCCGTTAATTTTATGTTTTTATACCCTGATTATTAAATAAATAATAAATAGGTCTTTAAAAATGATATAGGGGTTTCTAAAAAACTTTTCCATTTAATTCAACCGTTGGTGAGATATTCGCCGTGAAAGTCGTAAAAAGTTCATCCCCCTCTTTAATTTATAAACTGTGAGGTCAAAAATTCTGAAAAAAATTGGGAGGTTGTAAATAAATAAAGACTTTCAAAAAGCTGTCTTGTTCAAACAAAACGACTTAAGCGACGTGAGTTTCCCATACAGATACGACCTTTTTTGCTACGATTTATTGAATAGTGGTTTAAAATGTAAACTAGTACGTGTCGGTACGGAAACCTTCATTGTGTGTGATCCCAGACGCACTCTAGGACTGCTTGAAAGTTATTCGAAATGCCTCAGGTCGTGTCTTCATAGGAAACTCACGTCACTTAAGTCGTTTTGTTTGGGCAAGACAGTGTCATAAATAAGGACAGTGTTTCCTATGAAGATACGACCTGAGGCATATCGAATAACTTTCAAACCATCCTAGAGTGCGTCTCGGATCACACACAATGAAGGGTTCCATACCGACACCTACTAGTTCTCATTTTAAACCGATATCCAATAAATCGTAGCAAAAAAGGTCGTATCTTTATGGGAAACTCACGTCGATAAGTCGTTTTGTTTGAACAAGACAGTTTTTCAGCGTTTATTCAAAAACCGTTTGATGTAATTTATTCATACCGAATATTTTTGAAAGTCTTTATTTATTTACACCCACCCAATTTTTTTCAGAATTTTTGACCTCATTGTTTCGAAATTAAAGAGGGGGGATGCACTTTTTACGACTTTCACAGCGAATATCTCACCAACGGTTGATTAAAATGGAAAAGTTTTTTAGAAACCCCTATATCATTTTCAAAGACCTATCAATAGACACCCCACACGCCGATGTGCGTGGTTTTTTCTTTTCATCCCATACAATATTTAGGCCCTTGGCAGACGGGTTATCCACCGCGATGCGAGTGGCAGACGAATTTATTTCTTCATAATAGTCCATAAACTATCATCTGCCAAATTTTTCATGCGAGAGGAAATGACTGAATTTAGTTATTTTTTTTACATGTTCACGTGCTTGGTAGACGGGTATTCCACCGCGCTACTAGTGGCGGCGATTTTTATTCGTTAAGGTATCTTCTTAACTATCATTTAAACCTAGTTTCAGTCGAGCGGAAATGACTGAATTTAATTTTTTTTTTACGTCTTTGGGAGGCTGCTGCTCCTCAACCCACCAACGGAATGGTGGCGGACGTCCACAGTAATTTTTTATTCATCTTTCTTATCACTGTACAAGTTTTCGTGCGAGAGGAAATGACTGACGATTTTAACATTCAGATTCAGATTCAGATTATTTATTGCTGCCGTCCAATGTCTAAAACCGAACTAAGCAGCTTTTTAGCAGTTTTCGATAGTTTACATGGGCTAAAATAGGAAGAACAGCTCTACCGAATGGTCTTGGAATCATATTTTCATCATTTTTAGTTGCCAAGATATGGAGTCGACCTACCACGTTAAGTGCATGATAATTTGATACTTTACAATACTATAAAGTCGCTAACCAACATTACTACACTATAAGCAATATAAAAGCCCTTAGCTGTTGCTTAATTGAATAAATCACTGGCATGATTCATAGCTAAAAAACCGGCCAAGTGCGTGTCGGGCCACGCGCAAGGTAGGGTTCCGTAGTCGTCCACCCGTTACATTATGTGGACTAAAAAGTTCGCAAACTTACATTTACTATGTTTTTGGCATAATTAACAACATTATCTAAGGTATCAATGGAAATTGTACGAAGGTTTGCTTTTGCAAAGTACATTTCTGAAGTTCGACTATTACTCGTTAACGTCCGTCCGTCCGACCCCCGTTTTTCTCAGTAACCGTTAGTACTAGAAAGCTGTAATTTGGCATGAGTATACATATCAATGACGCCGACAAAACGGTAGAATAAAATCTTTAAAAATAGCACATTTTGATGCTAGTGCGGAAGGTATGTCATTTTGCACGAGTCCCGGGTTGTCTTGGCCCGAGCCGACGGGCGAGGGACAAGACTCGGGACGAGTGAAAATGACACTTCCGCACGTGTATCAAACGACGTTTTTTAATACAGTTGCGAAAAAATATCAATGAAACTAAAATAAAACTGTAATTAAAAGATACAAAACACAATACTTTTACTTGCCATTGTGGGCTTTGAGTACTTACCTGGCCTATCTGGCGTAGTTTACATACAGACATACACTTTATATAACAATCGTATATATCACACATATCACAAAAATATTATTAAAACAATACAACTCAACTACTTACAAAATTAAATCTTGAAATCATGTACAAATAAGCGGGAATTAAAAAGTCGGTTTAACTTTTAATTGATTGACTTTTTTCAACAGGCCATGGTTGTCAGCATTCAGCCAAATCAAATACTATTTTGGAGGAGATTTTACGTCACATGGTAGTTTAATTACATGTAAATATTAATAAATCATTATTTTTCATTTTATAATTAATTTCTATTTGATTTTTAAGTAACTAAATGTATTTTTTGGCAAAAAAAGACAAGCGTTCATTCACATCCGGCGCGACGGTCTTCCATAATACTCTATTAATTAGAGATCTCGCATAATACTGTTTCCGATCGTAAATCTACTCAATCAGTCAACTTTTTGAATACAGTTTTAGATGTTTTAATATTTGATAACCATTTAACTTGTTTAATATGCATTTTTAATGTTTTAAATATTATAGAAGGCTCCTTTTAATGGCATTTGCTTTATTAAATAAATAAGTAAAGTGACTGAACCTAAAACTCTTTGGTTGGATGTATGGCTTGGGTCAACAGTAAATTTAAAAAAGTTGGAAAAGTAAAAAGCACTAGTGCGCGAAATCCAACTTTGCGCACGATATACAGCTACATAAAGTACCACTTTTTGAGCAACTGTATTAAAAAAATTTTTTTTAGGGTAGGTACCTCCCCTACATGTAAAGTGGTGGTGCAATTTTTTTTTATGCCAAACCCCATCGTGTGGGGTATCGTTGGATAGCTCTTTTAAAAATATTATTAGGTTTCTAAAAGCATTTTTTGATTAAAGAATTGGTTAGCGTGATATTAAGCTTTGAAGTGATAATTTTAGCTATGGTCAAGTGTCCCCCCCCCCCCCTGCCAGCTAAACAGTGGCTACTAGGCATGTGAAAAAAATCATGGTACTAGTAAATACGATGAATTTAAAAGGAAAACTATCACAGCTAAGTAGACATTACTAGTTAACGAGTAATAATCGAACTTCAGAAATGTACTTTGCAAAAGCAAACTTTCGTACAATTTCCATTGATACCTTAGATAATGTTGTTAATTCTGTCAAAAAGATAGTAAATATAAGTTTGCGAACTTTTTAGTCCATATAATGTAACGGGTAGACGACTACGGAACCCTACCTTGCGCGTGGCCCGACACGCACTTGGCCGGTTTTATCAAATACTATACAAGAAAACAGTTACTACGCTTAAACACGGCTAAATACCCTTAGCCCTATATTTGTAAGTATTTGCTTGTGATTCCTATTGAAAATACAACACTAAAACCTAGTAACTGTGATTAAGCCATGAAAAATTACATTAAAAAACCGGCCAAGTGCGTGTCGGGCCACGCGCAAGGTAGGGTTCCGTAGTCGTCTACCCGTTACATTATATGGACTAAAAAGTTCGCAAACTTATATTCACTATGTTTTTACAAGAATTAACAACATTATCTAAGGTATCAATGGAAATTGTACGAAAGTTTGCTTTTGCAAAGTACATTTCTGAAGTTCGACTATTACTCGTTAACTAGTAATGTCTACTTAGCTGTGATAGTTTTCCTTTTAAATTCATCGTATTTACTACTACCATGATTTTTTTCACATGCCTAGTAGCCACCGTTTAGCTGGCAGGGGGGGGGGGGGGGGGGGGGGGGGGGGACACTTGACCATAACAAAAATTATCACTTCAAAGCTTAATAGCACGCCAACCAATTCTTTAATCAAAAAATGCTTTTAAAAACCTAATAATATTTTTAAAAGAGCTATCCAACGATACCCCACACGATGGGGTTTGGCAGAAAAAAAAATTGCACCACCACTTTGCATGTAGGGGAGGTACCCCAAAAAAAAATTTTTTTAAAGATTTTATTCTACCGTTTTGTCGGCGTCATTGATATGTATACTCATGCCAAATTACAGCTTTCTAGTACTAACGGTTACTGAGAAAAACGGGGGTCGGACGGACGGACGGACGGACGGACGGACGGACGGACGGACGGACATGGCGAAACTATAAGGGTTCCTTGTTTACTACGGAACCCTAAAAAACAGAAGAATGCAACACTTAAACCTGGATAACCAGCAATGCTACACTAAAATGTAGCTAGGCGCAAAATATGTGACATTTTCATGGCAAAGGTAATATATTGTCGGTATTGAGTTATTGGTACCTCCTTATAGCTGAAAACATTCTCCTTCATATACAAAAAGAACGAGATCGCTATGTTGAGTATTTTATTTTTAATAATTTTTTGAAGTTCCAACATATCATTATACTGTTTTGAGATATTCGAGTTTAAAGTTTGGAAGCCTAAAAAACCTAGTTATAGGTTGAAGTTATGGAGATAGTGGTTTTAAAATGTTCCACATACATTATATTACTCGACAAATCATATGTTGTCTCTAACATTTTACATTTTATAGAAATAATACAAGAATAATGCACGTAGGGTGTAGGGGCAAAATCAAAAATAACATATTTTATAAAACTCAAAATCGACAGATTTTCAGCCGGCTTATGTTGATTTCTGAATATGATGTAGGTAAGGTTTATAATAAAAATAATGAAACAACCATATCCCAAGGCATAATTTTTTTTAATAATAAAACAAAAAAATCAACACTTATATAAAAAAAAAAAAATGAACATTGTACTATTTAATACGGTATTTTACTCATAGTCAAATCAGCAACTATTTATCAAATGTCAAAAACGCTCTGTTAGTATGAAGTTTGTAAGGACATACTGTCTTAGTGACGTCACTAAGACAGTATGAATTGGTATGTTCAAATCAGCGTCCTTTTTAAATCTTTATGCTTATAAAATCTTTCAATTAGCTAATATAAATTAATAATTGATGTTTTCCGAGTATTTTCGTTAGATCTTTTATTAGTCAAGTAAACAATAATTTATTTTTACCTTTGTTTAATACCCTATTCTCATAATTTACATTAATTTAGGAATAAAACTAACGATCAAGGGTAATTAAACACAAAAGTAATGTAGTTTTCTATCAAAAAAGTGACTTCAAAGTTTAGTAATTTTAACATGATTTTTGTATGAAAAGTGATCTAGGGTACCACATTGTCGCTATTCATAAGTTTAGAGAAATAAGAATTCCACTTCCATTATTTAACATAGTGTCCGCACTAGAAGTGCATATATCTAATACAAATATTATTATCAATCAATAACATAACTTATCATATATATATCTCAGAGCAATATATATCAGAGCAAAAATCAGCGTCGCTGTGATATGTGCCACCAGTACGTGGATCCGCAGCACGAGGCGCCGATCCTTCTGCCAGGTTCAACGACGGCGCGGCCCTCCCGCGCATCGATTAAAACCATTTTTTATGATTTATTTATTAATGAAAACTATAGAAAAACATATTACTTAACAAAAATAAAACTAAATACAGCTTAATTAAAACCTAAATATAAAGTTAAATGAAATCTAAATAAAACCGGCCAAGTGCGTGTCGGATTACGCACAACAAGGGTTCCGTACCGACACCTACTAGTCCACATTTCAAAACACTGTATTGACACGGAAT
This sequence comes from Cenopis cana, assembly GCA_951800055.1. Classification (NCBI taxonomy): domain Eukaryota; kingdom Metazoa; phylum Arthropoda; class Insecta; order Lepidoptera; family Tortricidae; genus Cenopis; species Cenopis cana. The sequence goes on along the minus strand of OX637475.1, from coordinate 23,945,623 downwards.
TACACACTGTAAGTACCAGTGGCGGAGCGTCCATACAACTCGATTCCCACCGGCTTGCCTAATTTCCAGCCAGTCAAGTTCTTTTACTACGGCTCATGAAGAATAGGAAAAGCCAAGTATTTCCGGCTTCCCTAAGAATATTTTTGACGCGCCGCCACTGGTAAGTACATAACTGTTTTTTTTCCTCGTTTTATTCTTTGTTTTTGTGTTGCTTTATATAGATACTTAGATTTCTTGTTCTTAAGTAGGTTAAGTATTATCATTGTAATAAGCATATTTTTGTGAGAAAATGGCTGACTGTCGAGTTTCTTACGGCGTTTCTTCTCGGCAGTGGCCTCTGTGAAACGCTAGTAGGGTTTGACTTGTAAAAGTGCCATTACGGCCTACTTACAGAATAAAGTTCATTTTTATTGTATTCATTTATTCACTATTTAATACCTTGAATCAAAAAAAGGTCATATCTTCATAGGGAAGTCACGGCACCTACGTCCTTTTGTTTGAGCAAGACGGTTTTTCAGTGATAACTCAAAAACCCTTAATGTTAACTTGTTCAAACCAATTTCCGGTGAAAGTATTTATTATTGTACGTCACCTCAATTTTTTTCAGAATTTTAATCTCCATAGTTTGGAAATTAGAGGGGGGGACACATTTTGTACGACTTTGGAAGCTAATATCTCACCAACGATCGACTTCAATGGAAAACTTTCTTAGTAACCTCTATATCATTTTTAAGTCCTATCCAAAAACACCCCACACAACTAATTGCATTGAAAAAAAATTTTTCGTCCCCCGATTACGGGTTCGGTTATGGGGTGCCCCCCCTAAAATATTTTATTTCCTTATTTCACATCACATTTATATAGCGGTTCATAGAATACATCTTCCTACCAAATTTCATAATTTTTGTAGTACTTATAGTATCCGAGTAAACCGGCTGTGACATACGGACGGACAGACAGACAGACATGACGAAAATATAAGGGTTCTGTTTTTGCCATTCTGGCTACGGAACCCTAAAAAGGCCCCCGCGGCATTGTGCCGAAGATACTGGCAGCATTTCCTCTTTGAATAGCCAAACTTATTCGTTGGCCGAGGTAGCTGCCAGCTCTTCGGTCACCTGTGGCATCAATAAGCCTCTTCGACAAGCCCTTGAAGAGGCTTAGAGCGCCAGGACCCCACGGACCGAGTGTTTCGACGCCGAAAGGGGTGAACAAGTATTTGGCGCCGAGACCGCTGTATTTGCTAATTTTTGCTTGCCTCTGCTGCGGCCGCCGCGGAAGTCGTGGAAGTTCGGTGCAGATGCGACGGGGCTAGTGTATCTACACATGTAGCATCCCACACCAGCACCCGTCCCATACTCCACGGAATCAAGGACATCCCGTCCGGTCTCTTGCCATCGTTTCTCGACATGCCCGCAGGTTCTAAAATGGCAGGCACGTTCGCCGATGCAAGAGACCGGCGGATGATATCATTGAGGGCAGCATGTCTGGAGAAGCGGCCGGCGCTTCTCTGGCAGGAAAGTCCGTGATGTCCTAGCTGGTCCACCCGTTTTTCTCAGTAACCGTTAGTACTAGAAAGCTGTAATTTGGCATGAGTATACATATCAATGACGCCGACAAAACGGTAGAATAAAATCTTAAAAAAAAAATTTTACTCCCCTACATGTAAAGAGGTGGTGCAATTTTTTTTCTTCCAAACTCCATCGTGTGGGGTATCGTTGGATAGCTATTTCAAAAATATTATAAGGTTTCTAAAAGCATTTTTTGATTAAAGAATAGGTTGGCGTGATATTAAGCTTTGAAGTGATAATTTTCGAAGTGATAGCATGCAAATGTTCAGAATGTATTGTAAAATTTACTTATCTAGTCCTTATTTTTTAATATTTCATTTCCATATATTCCTGGCCAAGCCATTTTATATATTTAAAAAAATAAAGTAATGCCGATGCAAGTCGGTGGAAATCTTGTTCTGTGGACACCCCTCCGGTGCTATTGACTAAAATATGTATAACCGACTTGGTTTAACATTACACATCATTACTTTTTTGTTGTAGAAGAACTGCGTTGCGAGACTTGCATCTTTTTACATGTATTGTTTTTGATGGGATCTCATCTCTTTTTGTAGGCAGTCCTTCTTTTTTCTTTTCAGGTACGACTTCTTGTAACGAACATCCAAACAGTAACTTTGTAATCGCATGTATTTTGTATATAATTACAAACTTACTTATGCAGTTCGTGTTTCTAATCAGGGTCACCAGGTCAGTCCAGATTTTATAGTTTTCCCTTTATGTGGCCATTAAACCCTAACTCTGTACCAAATTTCAGCTCTCTGAGTTTATGGGAAGTACTAGTTCTATTTTTATGATTATGAGTGAGTGAGTGTCATATATGCGAAACTTTGTTTTCGCTTAACTTCGGAACTAAATGACCTACAGACTTGAAATTTTGAATTTTAAGTATGTGATTATAGCTTACTTGATGACGAAAATTTCTGCGTTCTGGTCTTATCCAGAGGTTCTCAAATAGGGGCCTGAAAATGCGGCGAAATGGTTCCAGTAAAGGATGGTACGGCAGTGTTTGCTTCGCGCTCGACTTGGCGGGGGCACTGCCGTGCCCCCAGATTAATCCATTAAAATCGTCGTAAAACAGGGGGGTTGCCTTGCATCAAATCGGGTAGTTCTGATTTTTTTATACGAGTATGTTAGTGAAGTGGTAATGACGAGTCCAATTTTTCGACCTCGAAGGCCTTCCGGGACCCTCCCCCACCCCCATGTTTGTGTCGCGAATTACAGATTTTTTATTTTATTTCAAACGGCTAAAGCTAGGAGAAAACCATCAAAGGATAAAATGTTCCTTATAAAATTATCTACAAAACATTCTTAGGAAGTATGTTGATAGAACCTATATTTTTCAAAATGTGCTAACATTCATTGGGGTAAGAACAACAGTACCTAGACATTTTTAACATACCTAATGGAGAATGTCAATAGGTCTGCAAAATTACTTGAAAGTTTGTTACGGTAAAGCTTTGATTCATACAAATACATTAGATTTTGTTTCATTCAAAAATACCAAGTAGTTTTGATTTTACAGGCATTTAAAGTGAGTCCCGCTAACTGCGTGTGACGTCATTTTGCAACGCTAGTCTAGTACGGAAGCGCGCGAACGGAGTGAGCGCGTGTATGGCGAGTGTTGCACTATGACGTCACGAGGGCGGGTCGTCGCGCGTCACTTTAAAATTCAATATCTTGGAAAGTAATGGACGTATCGAAAGGATACTTTCACATATATTTTTATTTTCAACAGAGAATACAGAAAAATGGAATTCTAAATTAGTTAACATTCTCCATCATGTGCTGTGATTATTTTCAGATAATTATGAAGGGATGTCAGTTTATAGCTCATTAAGGGTCGGTGAGGTATATTAAATTTTATAGCCCATGTTCTTACTCTTACATCTTCAACCAAATCACAATTTTGTTCATACTCGATGATTTCTTCTAGGTCGAAGTCGTATTCGTCTTCTTCGCTATCAGAGTCTAAAGCTTAAGCCACACAGAAAGCGGGCGGGCGGTAGCGGCGCGGGCGCGGGCGTGGGCGGCAGCGGCGCGGGCGCGGGCGGCAGCGGCGCGGGAGCTGCTTTTGGCTGCCGCCACCGCCAAAAGCAGCTCCCGCGCCGCTGCCGCCCGCGCCCGCGCCGCTACCGCCCGCCCGCTCTCTGTGTGGCTTAAGCTTTAATCACAATCAACCTCGGAACCCTTATATTCTTCACTTGTATTTGCACTTGACGCACCAGGTTCACTTTCAAATACATATGCTCACTGGGCTTCACTGTTTCTGTATTCCATTTTTTCACTTTTCTCCTATAACTACCGCTCCTTTTAAATCGTTTCCGTTCGCTTAAATCCCTTCTGTTTGATCTAATCATTTATAGGATTGTTTCATCTAAGGCTCTTATCGAGTACAGTTTCACTTAAAAGAACATTGGACAAGACTAATAGCGATGTAGACTTGTAATAACCTCAGCTTAGTAATTATAAGATCTTGTTCTCTTACAAAATGCTACTATAGGCGATGACTATAGGATGAAATATTATTCAGGACTATTTGACCTTTCTGCAAACTGTTATAGAAGACTTAAACCTATAACTGTCTTATAAGACGATCTTGTAGCTAACTAGAAGTCTGTAAATTAAAACCAAATGATAAGCGCGTTTTCTCCGAAAATACTAAGCCAGCGCTTATGATTTCGATACAACTTGAAGATTACTGCATGCATTTGAAGTCTGAGGATCTGATGATGAAGCAGAAAAACATAGTAGAGTAGGTACTAAGCAGAGGTAGATATTCCTTCGTTTTTTTGGTCTCTTTGATATAAAGGAAGGTATTTAGTTAGTGAATCGTGTTAAAACTATTTTGATAGTATTTATTGGACGGCTCTGTAGATGAACATCAGAAGACCTGATGATGAAGCAAAATAGTATCATAGGGAACTTTGCGAGGGCACATAGGTGGATTGCCGTGTTTCGACTGTTTTAAATATTTTTCGATTAAGTAGTTGGATAGGAGAAGCCTAAAATCCCTGGCCCATGTAACTGAAAATGACATGTGCTATTGTACATATATGGTAAATATCATCTACTTTTTTTTGAGAATAAAGTTCTTTAAACCTCTTGAATGAGGGGTAAATGTGAATTAGGGAGAAAGTTATCCACGTGAGGTTGCCCGTCGGGTCTTCGGCCCTTAGGTTAGCTTGTAAGACATTCGGGGCTCGTTAAATTGTTAAATTAGCTCGCCCTTCGGGCCTTCGGCTATTGGGCTTGCATAGCGAGCGCGCTCCAAGAAGAAGCTTCGGGCCTTCGACCTTACAAGGTACGCCTTCCGACCTCGTATGCCTCGCTCCTTACCTTTGGGATTTAGGCCCTCAACTTCCCTTGTATGGCACTCGAGCCTTGAAAGTGTTGACTTGGGTTCACCCTTCGGATCTTCAGCCCTCGGGCTCCTATAGTGAATGCGCTCCAATAAGAAGCTACGGGCCTTTGGCCTTACGTGGGACGGCTTCTGTGCTTGACTGGCCTCTCACCTTCGGGCTTTCGGCCCTCAAGTTCGCTTATAAGACACTCGGGGCTAGTAAATGTCGACTTGGGCTCGCCCTACGGACCTTCCACCCTCAGGCACGAACAGCGAGCGCGCTCCAAGGAGAAGCTTCGTGCCTTCGGCCCTACGCGATACGTCTTCTGACCTCGTGTACCTTGAGGGGTCACCATCGGAGCTTCGGCCCTCAGGTTCGGTTGTAAAACACTCGGGGATAGAAAACCTCAAGCAAAAATCAGGAAGCTTAGGAAGGAAGCTGATTCTACAACCCCGGCGCGTTCGAGGGTTCATATATACTTATACGGCTCTTTCTCTAAATAGAATAAAATAATAACAAAAATACCCCCAATGGATGTACCTAATTGAAAAATAATTCAATAATTAATTCGGAAATGCCCCGACTGTATAGGAAATAAGTACACAAAGACATCTTTTTATTTCAGTACGGTTAATTGGTTGAGAGTTTATTTACAAGCCCAGAAATATCCGTCGGGGGCTGCCATTGCCATGTCTGTTCCCATTTGCATTAAAATAGTAATATAAGTAATTCGAGGTTACTTAAACGAAGGTATAAGATAAACTGCAACACGCTACAACATGCTACGTAATTTCAAGGCAGGCAATGGCAGCCCCCGACGGATTTTTTGGGCTTGTAAATAAACTCTCAACCAATTAACCGTATTGAAAAAAAAGATGTCTTTGTGTAGGTACTTATTTCCTATACAGTCGGGGCAATTCCGATTTCATTATTTCATTATTTTTCAATTAGCTACATCCGTTGGGGGTATTTTCAATATTATAATTAATGTAAATCGATCTTATGTTGAAATTTGGTTGGAATATTGAATTAGTAATGCAAAAATTGTTGCTATCATATTAAGGTATATACAACCTCATGTGTATTGAACCTTAAAGTCTGGCCTCCTCAATGTCTTCTTTACTTGAATCAAACTTCAATTCACTCTGTGACAGGAGCCAGTAGCTCTAGGCTCTAGTATAAGTTTTTTCGAAACATTAACTAATTCGAACGCGTTTGCGTTTTGTCTCAAACGGTATGAAAGTGGTATGAAAACGTGAACAGCGCCTCTGGTGGTCACTAGTGGAAACTAAAACAGCGAGTATAACATTTGTTGCTAACCGATGAACGCGCGTATTTCAAACTCGGTGAGAGCGTTTTCATACATTTTGAGACAAAACGCAAACGCGTTCGAATTAGTTAATGTTTCGAAAAAACTTATACTAGAGCTACTGAACTGTTAACTTCTCAGTGCGCTAGAATACGTTTAATATACGATTTATCTAATTTATTTAAACGTAACTATGCTTTATCTACACACATATCATAAATCCTCTAATATGCGTTCGGAAACCGTAGAAAATGACTCTCATTTCAACATTCAATGAATTTATGGCAATTTTCTTATCTAATATCACTTCACTTCATTAAAAAAATGGCTTCCATCAAATTTATGATGATTTCGCCAATATCACGTGTTCAGTGACGTTGTTCGGTAACGACGCCATGACAGTAGAGATAGGTATTGTACGGTAAATGGATTCTGCTCGTCGTCGCCCCGGGCACGTGTGCTCACCAACGCGGCGACGACCAAAATCCCAGCAGTAGGTAATATAATTTTCATTTTAATCTCATATATGATGTTAAAATATCAAACGTCAAACAAAACTGTCAAAATTTAAATGTCAAACTTGACATGTCCCTATTCTAGTATCACTGAAAATTCAAATTCAGTCGATGCGAAATGTCAGCTCGATGTTTTTTTAGTATATATCGCACGAAATTTGAGCTAGAACGACATGATCACATCAGAATAGGGACTCTTTACTTTCTAAAATAACATTCAGGTATCGGTTGCCATCAGTTCTGATTTCGATATTTCCGCAACCGTGCAAAAAAGGTTGTATTTAACACAATTATTGTATTTATTTACCTCGGTTTCTGAACCCATCTTAGAGTATTTATAATATGTGTGTAGATAAAGTAATGTATGCAACTGTACATAATTAGGCATTAAAACACTCGTGTGACCTTATTATGAAACTCGCCTTCGGCTCGTTTCATAAAACACACTCGTGTTTTAATGCCCCTCATTATGTACCAGTTCCTAGACTACTATTTTATTTCCGCCAGAACCCATAATTCAATTGGTTATTGGCCCAGGGCTTTTAAATAATATTTATCTGAAAGAAGAAAACCTAAATTGTAAAAAAAACATATCAGACAGACGCACGTCAAGTTTTTGAAAAATGAAATGTGTCATTCGACGGAGAAAAATATAAATAGTATTGGGAAGTGTATAATTCGTGCATTATTAAGTGAATTTCACGATTCAACCCAGCGGCATTTTTTTTTTCAAGTTTGTATGACAAGTTATAGACCAGAACCACATATTTAAAAAAATCGAGTTGTAGAGACAAAATCCAATTGCTGAAAGTACGTAATCGATACCTTTCTTGGATTTGCAAAAGAAGAGAACGCGGCGACCTAACCGTTGGAATAGCGTTGCTACCCAGTTGGCTGGCTTATTGGTTCCAAAACTACTAGGTGATGTACCCCTCAAACATTTCGCCTGTTATGATGAATGAACTGCTGCAGAGACCGATAAAATAAAATAGCTCATTTACTTCTTACATTACTTATCAACAATCTATTACAGTCAGACCATCGAGACTAGCGGAAGATGAGCTTATTAGAAGAAATTACTCTATCGAATCTGCCGACATATTATGTAAATAAATATGTATTACAAGTCGAAATAGAGCCTTATATGTAACGAGAAGGATTGAGTACTATAAATAACTACAATTACAAAAAGTACAACCGGGAAAGCGAACCATTTTGAAGAAGCTTCATCACTGTGGGCGTAAAGGATAACTGAAAGCGGACTGTTGTTAAATATTACAAAAGAAATACTGCCAAATGACTAGCAGACTAAAATTGCAAGCAGCTAAAACATTGCAAGCAGTTGAGATGAGTGAATTTACCATCCACGTCAGCGGACTATGCTTTCATGACCGGAGAGAACTGAGGAAAGAGACACAAGAAGACAATACACAGTCTTAACAGATCCCTGAGCTTCGAACTAATAAGGGATGATTTTTTCAAATAACTTAACTAATATGGTAACCTCTTAAGATGTATATTTCCTAAACATCTGCATTTATTTCAGCTGCTGAAAGGTGAAACTTGTTCGTCACTTGCGACTTGAGTATTGACATTCAAGAAGCATTTGACAACGTATTTCTGCCCCTATGTACCGTACAAGTTCTAACCAAAAATGCAGCAGGCTACTGCCAATAGACATCCCATTATGTTATACGGAAGGGAGGTAATACTACCATGCAAGGTATGTTTGCCAGATTTTATTAAAGCAAATACTAGTATATTGTATGACATATACGTCACCATGTTTCTCAAGCGTGCTATAATAATAGTTACATAAAATCTTGGATTTGAAAGACAATGTTATGTTTAACATTTTGGACGCCAACAACGGATATATTATCCGTCACGGTGTGCAGTGTCATATCGACCTGCAAGCACTTCTGTAGGGTTCATCCTTACGTTTGGCATTCCGATGTCATGGCGTGTGGGTGACAAATGTTGTATTTGACAGGGCGTTGAAAAGGTTAATACTTACAATCACGGTATCCATCAGTGATGATTTTGTTAAATTGAGCATGCCTCAGTGAGAAACAAAAAAGAGTATATTGCTATATTGCACGGCGAAAGAGAAAAGTCATATTTAGTGACTACTGTTTCATATATTTTCTGATACGTGCAGGTCTTGTTTCTATCGCTTATTTACTGCTGTTACAAACATTGATCACATAATAGTACTATTTGCGTATCAATATTATCTTATGTATCTGATAATATACAAATAAGAAGTTTTAAAGTTTTATTAGTAACGAGAATGAGACAAATTCAATAGGTACCGAATGAGTAACCTACTATACTAAAGATAGTAATCTATCGTAATAACATACTGTGTTAAGGGACCACTTGCCATGATAGTTCCCAGGAATACACAGTCGGATCACAGTTAAATGGTGGGTCCTAGAGTATAGAGAGATAAGGTTTGTTAGATGTTTTACTCGAAATCGTTATTTCATTGTAGCAAAATTTCGGATCGCATTTTTCCTCGATCGTGAATTTTGCAGTCGTTTAAATTATTCGGCTACTAATTAACACAAGTTTTTTTCATTAGTCGCGTTTTTCCGCGAGTTGCCTTTTTCTTTACAGTTTATTTAAGTGTTGTATTCTAATGTATCAAAATTTCATGCATTTTTTTCCATTGCTTGTTATTTTTTATAGAAGCAAGTTTTCTTAGTAGATTATTTTCATACCTTCATTTCTTCACATTCAGAAAATTTATATACGGATAAGATCTACATGAAACAATAATGTATTGAATTGTATTGTGCCTGAGCCTCTGTCACATCGCTAAATATCTCAGGAACTACTTATCCTATCGATTTGAAATTTGGAATAGTTATAAACAAGGGTAACCTTGATACATAGAAGATGGTTTTTTAAATTATATTATTTTATTTTCTGTGAATAATGACAGATAAAAGGGGGTTCAAAATTTTAAAGTCTGGCAACTATGTCAAGTGGGGTATCATATGAAAGGGCTTGACTTGTACATTCTGAAACAATTTTTAGTTTATTTTTTCCTTGGGGAAATTTCGATTTACGAGGGAAAATGTAAAAAAAAATACCATTCCCGCCCCCCTTATCTCCGACGTTTACGAAGAAAAAAATTTCACGTTATTACACAACATTAATATGCATGTATATTTTACAGGAAAAATATAGCCATAGCCCTATCTAGTTTTTCTTTTTTTTAATCATCAAAAAAACTCTTCTATACTAAGTTTGTTATTTAATCACCTTTGTATATATTGTTGTTTTATATTAAAATTTACAAAATTACGATGAAAATACCTTCTTTCAAATAAAAAAAACAATGATTGAAATCGGTTGATGTGATAAAGAATTATCCTTAAAAAACCAACATACGTACTAAGTTATTCAGTCGCGCAAATTAGTAACACAATGCGCCGATAGATGGTGCTGTCATGTTTTTTTAAGATTGTTCCTGAATTAATGGGGTCGGGACGGGTACACAACTACATATACAAGAACTGTGTACGGAAACCTCGGTGCGCGAGTCGGACTCGCACTTGACCGGTTTTTTTTATATGTGTACCTGCTTTTCGTTTTTAAATTCATTTAATACAAGTATTGTGCATTTCCCGGACTTTCACTGGTGTTTCTAACTCCCAGCTGTTACAATTATAATGCGGAAGGGATAAGGTTCAGAGAACGACTTCAGGTTGTCTAAGTATGTGTTCGTATGCGTCACAACTACAACAATGGCCAACATGCGCTCGTGAGATAAAAGTACCATACACAGTACCCGGCGATAAGTATTGCACATCGACCTTTGGAAAGAAATTTGGGCCATTTTACGGAAAGTTGTACACTCGACTTTTTTTTTAAATTTGGATAAAATCGGGTTTTTTCTACTCAGAATCGAAAGCACTTTAGAGTACAGCAGTACCTACAAAGAAGAAGAAGAAGGAGAGAAGAAAGAAAAAAAGGTGAATAGAGGGTATGAAGTCCTAAAACTCTGACAATAACAAATCAGACAGATATAAGTACCTACATCTAGTCTGAATAATGACTAGGTAAGATTGTACTTAGGTACAGTTTGTAGCATACATAAACCATGATCGCCTCCTTTAAATTAAGCGTAAAATCAAGAGGCCCCGCCGCCCTTTAAATTTAGCGTTCGATCAAGTAGCCCCGCCGCTGCCGCCTTTAAATCAAGAGGCCCTTCCGCTGCCGCTGCCGCCTCCGCCTATAAATCAAGATGCCGACGCAGCCTCTTAATTTTACACCCCGCGCGCTTATCAGCGTTATTATTAGAAAGAAAACAACGATCTTTAGGATGTGTTTTTAATGTTTTTTTTTTAAGCGATAGGAATTGCAAGATAACCGTTTATATGCATTTCGTTTAGTATTAAGTAGATAATTCGCTCAGCATTAGCATTTATAATAAAAATTTACAAACAACATATAACAATAATATCTAGATGGTTCAGTGTAATTTATAATGTAATCTTATTATGAAATAAATGCATTCTATTCTATTTTACGGAAGGTAGTTCTGGATACAATATTATATTTCGCTTTGGATTGAGACTTTTCGAGCTAGGTAGTATGAAACTTGAAACGTTCTTACAAACTACTGCATGATAATGATTAATATATATATGTATGTTGCTATAATACTGAGGTAGGTAGTATCATACATTGTGAGATCTTACAAACTATAGGTATGTTGATGAGTATTATCTCACCTATTATAACATGACTAGAAAAAAACACTCATCATCAGTAACACTAATAAAACAGTTTAAAGTCATAGTTAGGACTGAAAAAGATATAAAGAAAGAGAAAAAAATAAATATCTTAACTAGACTAAAGAAAGAAAAAAACACCTCAACATTCAGGTTTAGACTTAACTGATATAGAGAGAGGATGTGGTAAAATATCTAAGAGTCTTTTGTTTAGTCTGAGACTGAAATCCTATATAGACAAATTTGTTTCAACTTATTAGCTTAAACCATATAAATCGATGATAACGTCTACATGTTCACACAGAATAGAAAACCTATGTCTATGAAACGTCATCATTAATTTAATTAAAATTATAAAGCTTGTATATAACTAACAGGAATACCTAGATATATTTAGAAACGTGTCTTTACCCGCAAATTTCTGACTACCTACATTATGTAAAGATCATGTGGCTTTAGATTTCGTTAAGTATGTTTTACTTTCGATTAATTATTGGTGCTCGTGGGTGCGAAATGTACCTAATTAACCATCCGGTGAGTTTTGATAAACTATTAAATTGAGGACTTAACGAGCAAAATTCACCGAGATTTAATTACAATAAGAGAGTAAATTTAAGCAAACCTGAGAATTCCATGTCATTTGTATTATATCCATGAACTATTTTATTATGCTAACCATGATTGAACACTTGAAACACTGTTTAACAAAATTACAAAATGTAATTATTAGGTGTTTATATTTTCTGTTATCTAGCAATAAGGAATTTGATGACGAATGACTAGCTCATCGCTATAATATTAATATAGGGAGAATATTGGATTTTACAGGTACCTATAGCTAGTAAGTATATAAAAGAAGAAACTGACTGACTGACATATCAACGCACAGCCCAAACCGCTGGTTCTAGAGATTCCAAATTTGGCACGTAGGTTCCTTATAAGGTCTAGGGGTGGACTAAGGAAGGATTTTTCAAAATTCATCCCCTAAGAGCGTGAAATGGGGGTCCAAAATTTATATGGGGAAACAAGATTAGTTAGATTATTTTATTCGAGACTTCACAGGAGTACTCCTAACGATAAATGGGTAAACACGTGTTTCAGGTTTTTGAGAATTCATTCCCTAAAAGGGGAAAAACAGTGACATCGATTTTTTAATTTTATATTATGGACATGAAAGTTTTAGAAAGTATGTGTGCCAAATTGCAATTCAGTCGGTCCAGTAGTTTCGGACCAAATTGGTTGTAACAGACGGACTGACAGGCAGCCAAGGCTCGGAACCGGTTTTTAATATACCGGTATATTTCGGTTCAGCTCCGATCTTTTCTTAGGAACGCGAACGTTTAGTACGCGGGCGTAGCCGCGGGCACAAGCTAGTACTAAATAAAAAAATAAAACTTGTAAATATTTACACAGCGGGGCATGCATGAGTGTGCGCCTGATAAATATATGACGATGACTGTGTGAGGGGAGGGGTGAGTTGATAAGGATCGTAACCGTTGAAGCGCTGTAATTGGTTGAAACAAGTTTGTGATGTGACATCATGATGTGATAATGAGCTATTGTATGAGAATTGCGGGTGATGTATCATTGTATAGTGATATCGCTTATTAAGCACTACTTTGGAAATATTCACTGTGACATATTTCTCTACAGATAAGAAGTATCCTATTTTCTAACCATAATATAGACTTTTTGCTTCATTCTCGTTAGCAATCAAATACGTGTTTGAAAGTAATATACCTAACATTCTATGGAAACAAGTACATAATCCGACTTACCTAAGACAGAGTTGCAATGTGGGGTTGTAATAAGCTGTTATTTAATTTAATAATTTGAACTACTCAAATGATATATTGTTCACTAGAAGTGAAAAATCTATCACGTAAGCAGTTCAAATTACTACCCAATTTCATACTATCAACATCTATTGTTTCTGTTGAGTCAGAGCTGATGATGAAGCTGTTGACTCGTAGAGGGGTTTTCCCATACGAATATGTGAGTTATTAGAGTAAACTTGTAGAAACCTCGTTACCCAGTAAGGAGACCTTTCACAACATCAAATAACTCATCGGTTGGTTCCTCAATCATACCATATTAAATTAAATAACAGCTTATCACAGTCCGCACATAACAAATCATCCTCTAAAGGGAGGCTCCAAAGTTCTCCAAGCGGGAATCTAAATCTACAGTTAGGATGCGGAATCGTAACCGCGAAGCATTCATCATACAAGGGGAACTTTGCTTCCTTCTCACTAAGTATTTTTAAAATTTTCCGAATTACACTTGTTTGCAGCGTTCTTGGTATATTAATCTCCATCACATCTTTAATTGCTAACGATAACGCAACAATTAATCTACACTGTGGTTTATTCGTCAGCAATTGATATGCTATTTTATTTTCACATAAGGAAAATAAAGTATGCATAACCATATTACCGATGAATAAGTTTTAATTTTAAAAATTAAATTAAATCTGCTCAGCTACCGTAGTTAAATCGCTCTACCCAACTGGAAAGAAAAAAAGAAATTGATATATTGATATATTAATATTTTTTATGCCTTTTTATTATATTTTTATTATTTTTCAGCTCAGGAAGTTGAAGCATATTTTTATACGACTGCCCAAAAAAAGGAGTGTAATGTTTTTCAGGTTTCATGTATGTATGTATGTGAATTTTTTTTATCCCCTGAACTCCTCAACGCCTTAACCGATTTAGATGTGTGAGGTATCGTTGGAATCCTTAGGTCATCCCGAGTGACATAGGATATGTGACGTTGCAATAAAAACAATATGGCGGACTGTAGACTCCATTTTGAGTGTACCGTAAAAAAAACTATCCTAGTTCAATATACATATGAATAACCCTCAACAGTTAAGCAATTAATTGTTCTATATCTTTATGCCCATATGAAGAAAATGGAGTATCTATATTACTCCCGTATACGCTTTAATTACAATAAATAGCCAACTACTAACGTACTAACATAAGTTAATTAACTAGAATAAAGAGCGCATAAACTCATATCTATAATCATAGCATGTGAAATATAATTCTAGTATAATATTCTACTCGTATCACTTTTAGCAGTAAACAGCATAACCATAATAAATCGCTCTATACGTAGCTGGAAAAGTATAAAACCAATATTTTCACTAGAATAGAGAAAAGAAAATAGTTATAAAACTTGATAAATTTTTTACTTACTCACTTACTGCACACTGGTTTGACTGGTTCACGAAGTTGAGAAAGGCTTCTCACCGAATAATAAAAAATGACTCTTCACAGCTGAAAAGAAAATAGTAGTTTATGCAACTGGTACATAATGAGGGGCATTAAAACACGAGTGTGTTTTATGAAACGAGCCGAAGGCGAGTTTCATAATAAGGTCACACGAGTGTTTTAATGCCTAATTATGTACAGTTGCATACATTACTTTATCTACACACATATTATAACTACTCTAAAAATGGTTCAGAAACCGTTGTAAATAAATACAATAATTGTGTTAATACAACCTTTTTTGCACGGTTGCGGAAATATCGAAATCAGAACTGGCAACCAATACCTGAATGTTATTTTAAAAAGTAAAGATATTCCAATTATGTACAGATATTCTAATTATGTACAGTTGCATACATTACTTTATCTACACACATATTATAACTACTCTAAGATGGGTTCAGAAACCGTTGTAAATAAATACAATAATTGTGTTAATACAACCTTTTTTGCACGGTTGCGGAAATATCGAAATCAGAACTGGCAACCGATACCTGAATGTTATTTTAAAAAGTAAAGAGTCCCTATTCTGATGTGATCATGTCGTTCTAGCTCAAATTTCGTGCGATATATACTAAAAAAACATCGAGCTGACATTTCGCATCGACTGAATTTGAATTTTCAGTGATACTAGAATAGGGACATGTCAACTTTGACATTTAAATTTTGACAGTTTTGTTTGACGTTTCATATTTTAACATCATATATGAGATTAAAATTAAAAATTATATTACTGCTGTAGCCTTAGCCACAGATAAGAAAATTGCCATAAATTCATTGAATGTGCAAATGAGAGTCATTTTCTACGGTTTCCGAACGCATATTAAAGGATTTATGATATGTGTGTAGATAAAAGAAATTTGCTTTCTGGTATATATCTGTATAGGTAAACAATAAACATATTTATACTTAAAATCATTACAGTTGAACGAATTGCTCCAAAGTAATTCCTTCAAAAAGCTAGTTTACTGTTCAAACAATAAGGTTCAAAATTAAACACCATTTTAATACAAATACGTTCAACAAAAATAATTTCAACCATACATATGTACACTAGCGGCCGCCCGCGACTTCTTCCGCGTAGATTTTAGATGAAAACAAAGTTATAAATGAGGTCAACTTTTTTTATACCCAGAAGATAAATATCCAGCGACCAACGGATTTGGAGTTAGAAAACGAGGATATTGATTATTAATCCATAAGAAGGCAACTCTGGCACTTTTAACGCATGATGATGAGACTATTAGATCAAATGATACCATACCATAAACAACAATTTATATTTTGTTTGCTTATTATTCACATAAGACTTGCCTACACCAAATTACTGCAAAAATTGACGCTACGCTACGTTGACGAAATAGATTACTTTACAAGGGCGGTAAAACAAAGAACGTCTCAGATCGCAGGTATTTACGCCCGAGCCGAAGGCAAGGGCGATAAATATGCGATCTGAGGCTTTCTTTATTATCGCCCGTGGTAAGTACAACATTTTATGTCACCCCCTGGCCAGGAAGTGGGTTTTATCGCGCGCGGAGCGTGCGATAATGGCCACTTTATGGCCAGGTGTGACATAAAGTATATTTAATGAATGACATTAAGATTAGGGCTTGCATTCCGGAATTCCGGAATCTCAGGCAATTTTTCCGATATTTCAATTCCGGAATTGGTACACTCGAAATATCGGAAACTCCGGAATTGGATTTGATGAATTTAGAGAGAGAAAATAGAGTGTTTTGTGTGTTTATTCTTAAAGTTCACAATGTAAAACTAAGGAATTGTTCGCCTATCACCAGACTAGCCACTAGAGAGCGTGATGGTTCGGTTCGGTAGTTGTTCAGTAGTGTGTTGCCAATAATAATGTGTGAAAATCGTGTAAGTTTAAATCGATATATCGCGTTGTCAGTGTTGTCACCATTCTTGAAGAACAGCGCCACCTCGCCTGTGTTTTATGCTTTCGCAATCGCAATGTCTTATGCAAATAAAACATTGATTGATTGATTCAGCGTGCCCCCTTCCAGTAAGACGGAATTTTCCCCCCATGCAACTTGGTGCATTTGTTTCGAAAATCGCGAGTTTAGTGCTGATAATGGCTATATATGACTACTAATGAACCACATTTAGTACTCAGCTCATTTGATCCCGAAAAGCCGTTAATTTAGTAAAGTGAAAATGTAAATTGAGATGACCATGTGGTAAAGGCAAAGTACGAAATATCTTTATTTTTTTACTAATAATTAAAATACATGCTATACCCTATCTGGATATTGCCACATTGCCTATAAAACGATAATCATTACATTTTTAGTACATGTTTGTGACATCAACTTAGTTGAAAAAGGTAAATCCCAATTCCGGAACCAGTTCCGGAATTCCGGAATTGGAGGCCAATATCGGAAGCAATTCCGGAATTGAAAAACCGTCCGATATTGCAAACCCTAATTAAGATATCACCATCATCAAATGTTATTGGTAGGTAATTTCTCAAATTATTTTAAAACATGTAATTAATTAAGAAAATGACTTGAAAGATAGTTAAATTGGTACTACCAGCTCCACCTGTTGACGAATATTATTACTTACTGTACTAATTCTTATGTTTTGTTAAGCAGTTGAACATAAAAATCATACCGTAAGCAGTTTATGATAGCCTAAGTATAATGAATTCTTATTTCAGCTGATTAGGGATGAATAAAAAAAACACGACTGCATTAAAAAGATAAAAACAAGTTTCCTAATAAAGAACTCAAGGAAATATATTTTGTTTGCAGTCGGGGGACCTAATATTTTGGTTTTACTTGTATGTAGTAGGTCCCCCGACTGCAAACAAAATATATTTCCTTGAGTTCTTTATTAGGAAACTTGTTTTTATCTTTTTAATGCAGTCGTGTATTTAATTTTTATAATTATTTTTTTATTTCGATTTTTTTTTGCTTGAAACACAAACATTATATATATATTTTTGGAATCGTCTCTTCAAATGCTTCATTTTGATACCCCACTTGCTAGGATAGAAAAAATATTTTTTACGGAACACTCTAAATGGAGTCTACAATCCGCCATATTGTTTTTATCGGGATGACGTAAGGATTCCAACGATACCTCGCACATCTAAATCGGTTAAGGCGTTGAGAAGTTCTAGGGGAACAAAAAAAGTTCACATACGTACCTACATACATACATACATACAGTAAACCTGAAAACATTACACTCCTTTTTTTGGGCAGTCGTGTAAAAACATGTTTTTTTAGAGTTCCGTACCTCGAAAGGGAAAAACGGAACCCTTATAGGATCATTTTGTTGTCCGTCCGTCTGTCTGTCAAGACCCTTTTTCTCAGGAACGCGTGGAGGTATCAAGCTGGAATTTATATCAAATACTCAGGTTAACTGTCCCTTGCAGCCACAGCTGTGAAAAAATCAAACCTCTAAGCCAGCACAATCAAAAGATACAGCCGTTTATGCCGCAAATTTCCGCAAATTTTTGACACTCGCAAGGGAATCAAAATGTAAAGGGTACTTCCCGTGAACTCAGAATCTTGAAATTTGGTACGAAGCAACGTCTTATAGAGTACAGATAAAGAAAAAAAATCTTTCTTCATTTCCCGCATGGATAAAACAAAATGGACTCAAAGAATTACCACTTGAAAAGGTCCTTTTGGTAAAAGAACCAGCCCCTCTAGCACAACATGCATTCCGTATCTACTCGCGCGCGAGATAAGCTACCTGTCACTTTTTGACAGCATTAATCAGACAGTGACAGGTAGCCTATCTCGCGCGCGAGTAGAGACCAGATGCATGTTATGCTAGCCCCACTGAGGTCCACCAAAACAACGCTAGAGCGACGAGATCCGAAAAGTGGATGGCTCAGACTGGATGGAAAAGGCAAAGGATGGAGAAAGTTGGAGAAATATGGAGGAGGCCTTTACTGCTAAGAGGTCCTTAAAACGATTCCCGTACCTATGTTATTTTTTATATATTTATTCATTTTTTAAATTTGAGTATAACAATTTGGAGTGCGGTGCAACATGCAGTTGCCGTCTGCTGTCGGCTGCGGAAGTAAACCTTTAGTTGTTTATCAAGTGCGACGTCACAGTACTCACCGTCACGTGATCGGCTGTTTTTGCGCAAAATGTAATGGCACCAATTATGGACGGCTTAAGAACTCCGTCGACATCTTTTGGCTATAACTCTCTTATTTTATAAGTTTGATGTTAGTTATTTCAAAGAAAATGTAGCTTAATAATCTCTAATTATAATTAACATACAAAAGTTTTGGATAAACTTGTAAGTTCCGAGAAAATTGCTCCAAATCTGAAAAAGTCGAAAATCTTCGAAAATCCTATGATGGACACACAAAATCCAATTATGGGCACCCAATCTTGGACACCTTATGTTTTAAAAACATTGTAGGCCGCCTGCAATTTCACATATAAATTCCTTTATTTGTTGAATTCCAAACTTTAAAAAAGAGTAGAAACTGTCATATAAAAGGAGGCACAGGTCGTATTCAGCCAATTCAGCTCGTATTTTTCTGTTGGAAATGCGTTTTTCGGTAAAACAATACACTTGCGATTCTGTTAAAAAAAACAAACATCCCGCTGTTTATTTTTTGTTGAGCATGATGTTTTTGACGTTTCAAGGTTATGTTTATCAAATATTTATCCAAATTTTGTCGTATTTCCTCCATTTTGAGAAAAGTACTATATTAGCCTCGGCCGGAATGGCAATTGCAGGGTTCGTATTATAATTAAACGGACTCGCAAGCTCGTCCGTTTAAACAAATACTCAGCCTGCAATTGCTTTTTTCCCCGGCCACGGCAATAATGTATTTTTTTTTCGGGATAAGGATTCATGGATAAGCAATTAAAATTTTACGAAATATCGTATGAAATTTTTTTACGAAAAATCGTCATTATACTTGATTTCGACTAATTCGGGGTTAAGGATTTCAAATTTTACATTAATTTTGAATTTTAAGTTTAAAAAATATATTTTTTTGCGGAAAATCGTCATTATACTTGATTTCGACTAATTCGGGGATAAGGATTTAAAACTTTACATTTATTTTGAATTTTAAGTAAAAAAAAATTTGTTTTCCAAAAATCGACAATTTATTCGATTTCGATTAATTGAGGGATAAGGAGTTCAAATTTGATATCTATTTAGAGCATCTATAAATATGTTACCGGTAGCACTGGTAAGCAATGCAGGTCATTTGCCTTCGGCTTCTGAACTCGCCTTCGGCTCGTTTCATAAAACACACTCGTGTTTTAATGCCCCTCATGATGTACCAGCTGCATAATAGTAGTTTATGCTACTCATAATAAGGTCACACGAGTGTTTTAATGCCTAATTATGTACAGTTGCATACATTACTTTATCTACACACATTTTATAAGTACTCTAAGATGGGTTCGGAAGCCGAAGGCAAATGACCTGCATTGCTTACCAGTGCTACCAGTAACATGTTTATAGTAGCCGGTATTATATAACATTTGAAATCCTTATCCCCGAAATAGTCGAAATCAAGTAGGTATAATGACAATGTTTTAAAAAAAAAATGTTTTTTTCTTAAATTCAAAATTTATATAAAATTTGAAATTATCCCCGAATTAGTCGAAAACAAGTATAATGACTATTTTTCGCAAAAAAAAATTTTTTTCGCTGTAAATTCTAAATTAATATAAAATTTGAAATCCTCATCCCCGAATTAGTCGAAATCGAGTATAATGACGATTTTTCGAAAAAAATATTTTTTTTTCTTAGAATTTTAAATAAATGTAAAATTTTAAATCCTTCTCCCTGAATCCTGATCCCAAAAAAAAGTAACCTATATCGAGCTGACCTTTCGTATCGACTGAATTTTAATTTTCCTGGTCCAAATTTTAAAAAATCATTATAGTACTAAATAGGAAATTATAATGAATATTATATTACTGCTGGTAACCTTCACCACAGGTAAGAAAATTTTCATAAGTACATTGATGTTAAAATGAAGGTCAATGCCTACGGTTTCTGAACGCATTTTAGAGGATTATGCAAGAAGTTTAGATACATACTGGAGGTTGCGCGCTGAACATTCGTTTGAAGCAAGAAAATATGACCTTGAATGACGTCACTGTTACCATCATACATTAGAGTGAAAGAGATCAAAGAGATGCAAGATAACAGACAGTCATTCAAGGCCATATTTTCTAGCTTCAAACGAATGTTCAGCGCGCAAACACCAGTATGTATCTAAACTTCTTGGGATTATGATATTTGTGTAGATAAACTACTATTATAATAAAACTGGGTCGCATTTTTCAAACATTTACGTCGCCAATAAATCCGTCCAACATTGGGTGTCCATAGTTGGGTAACCAGAATTCAGTATGAAAAACCAATCATGGAGAAATTGTCCATAATTGGAGATTAACAAAAAATAGGAACCAGTAATGTACATCCTCTCTAAATCATTCAAATTGGATTCTAATGCAATAAACACTTTAAAAAAGTATTGTTCAAAAAATTCAAAATTCTTTATTTGGTTAAATACATTTTGCTATGATTTAAGGCGATAGAGCCATCCGGTAAGCAAAAAAGCCTGTGTTGGATGGCGCCGCTCTTCCTTTAGGTTACAAAAGTATTGTGTTTAACAAGTTAAATCTAAAGTTATGGTTATTTATTTAAGTAGCATTCCGTTCTTCTATGGTTAAGACTTTAATTACATGGTTAAGCTTGCAATATAACAATATAAGGTACGTTTAATTTAATGTAAATATTACATGACATTAAGCCTGGTGCCATTGTTAAATATGTAACGCTTCTCACGAAATCATATCAAAATAATATTGTTTAGAGAAAATAAAGTTTACAATCAAAAACGTAAACCTACTTCCTTAGTTATTTCTGTAAGAAATTTAGGTTATTCGTGAAAAATGCCGGAGCACACTTTTTGCCGCCGAGCCATTTTTAAACAATATGACCGAGGTGTATGTCATTTGTCAATGTGTTACATAGAAGCCTATTCTTTATGCTTAAAGTGTTGCCAACTTGCCATGACTAAAATACTTTTCCGTTGCTTAATTTCGACCGTGAAAGATTGTTGCGTCCATTACTGGAGCCAGGTCCATTACTGGTGCCACTACGTTAAAGTATTTTAAATTTTGTACTATTGTTATTTTAATTGTAATTATGAATTTTTAATTATTATGATAGAATTTAAATGATTGAAGTATTCTTATTTTTAAATTTTTATGATAAATCTTAGCAAATTATTGAACGCAGCATGACATTTTAAGTTTTTTTGCCACCATCGTTGTGTTATTAAATAAACATACATATTTGTTGTTTTGCAAAATAAATGAAATGAATGAATGACACGTGTTAACCCACATGTTACTATCGTCCTTTTTAAAGGACGTCATCAATATAAAAGTTTCACGAACAATACATACATACTTATCAAACTCTTATTTATACTCAATCGAAACGTTTCGAGTGTTGGCAGGGGACACTATAGTTATTGCGGTGTTTTTAAGCAGTGTTATATTTTAAAATTAATTCTTATTTAAACTAAATAAGAATAAATAATTAGAGGTATGTATTTTGTGATAAAAATCAATTTAATTTATACAATTCCATGTTAAATTTCAAGTACAAGTAATATACCTGTTGGAACATTGTCAGAAATAATGTTATTTGTGATTTTATTTACCGTCCTTTTAAACGACCGGTAGGGATATGTGCTACTGTCATTCCTTTTGCATTTGAGAGTCCTGAAAAAGATTTGGTCTCTGGCTCTGACGCTAAACGTATAGAAGAGGTTGAAGAAGATGACTTAGTACAATTACCAGATGCTATTCTTATTTTACCCCTGAAAACTGTAACGCTGATATCTCGGACGTAGATTCAGGGGATGAAAATCAAGTAAATTTCGGAAATTTGCCTGGATTTCAGTTGTCGGCTCATGGAGAAGTTTGTTTTCAATCGGAAGAGGAAGGCTAGAGCCACACTAGAGACACTAGAGCGTTAGAGAGTATAATGTAGTGTACCACTGATACGGTTATCAAAACGTAGACGTGTGCTATCAGAAGAATTGAATCTGTTCTTCTCAGTCAATATCTGCTACTGAGTCTATGAGGGAAATTAGTAGTAACAAAAAATATAAATAATCATTGGGTTCCGCAAGATATTCAGCCTAATTTTGAATCATGACAAAGTATGCAGACTTCAGCACCTAATTTAAACAATTTGCAATATTTTAACGAGATAATTAATCAACATTCTTGTAAATTACACCATTTTGCAGCTCATAAGTCCAGCGATAGCTTTACGTTTATTAGGTATGTTAAATTTGTATGGTTGTGACAATTCACATTTACATCAGCCAGGTGATACAGAGAAAGTTATCTCAGATAAGGGTAGCTATGAAAAGTTTCGTACTGCTAAATAAAATCTGACGTTGCAATAAAAACAATATGGCGGACTGTAGACTCCATTTTTTGAGTGTACCGTAATTTTTTTTTTCTATCCTAGTTCAATATATGAATAACCCTCAACAGTTAAGCAATTAATTGTTCTATATCTTTATGCCCATATGAAGAAAATTGAGTATCTATATTACTGCCGTATACGCTTTAATTACAATAAATAGCCAACTACTAACGTACTAACATAAGTTAATTAACTATAATAAAGAGCGCATATGCTCATATCTGTAATCATAGCATGTGAAATATAATTCTAGTATAATATTCTACTCGTATCACTTTTAGCAGTAAACAGCATAACCATAATAAATCGCTCTATACGTAGCTGGAAAAGTATAAAACCAATATTTTCACTAGAATAGAGAAAAGAAAATAGTTATAAAACTTGATAAATTTTTTACTTACTCACTTACTGCACACTGGTTTGACTGGTTCACGAAGTTGAGAAAGGCTTCTCACCGAATAATAAAAAAATGACTCTTCACAGCTGAAAAGAAAAAAGAAAAAACTGTAACGCTGATATCTCGGACGTAGATTCAGGGGATGAAAATCAAGTAAATTTAGAAGAGGAAGGCTAGAGCCACACTAGAGACACTAGAGTGTTAGAGAGTATAATGTAGTGTACCACTGATACGGTTATCAAAACGTAGACGTGTGCTATCAGAAGAATTGAATCTGTTCTTCTCAGTCAATATCTGCTACTGAGTCTATGAGGGAAATTAGCGTTTCAAAAAATATAAATAATCATTGGTTCCGCAAGATATTCAGCCTAATTTTGAATCATGACAAAGTATGCAGACTTCAGCACCTAATTTAAACAATTTGCAATAGTTTACGAGATAATTAATCAACATTCTTGTAAATTACACCATTTTGCAGCTCATAAGTCCAGCGATAGCTTTACGTTTATTAGGTATGTTAAATTTGTATGGTTGTGACAATTCACATTTACATCAGCCAGGTGATACAGAGAAAGTCATCTCAGATAAGGGTAACTATGAAAAGTTTCGTACTGCTAAATAAAATGTGACGTTGCAATAAAAACAATATGGCGGACTGTAGACTCCATTTTTTGAGTGTACCGTAATTTTTTTTTCTATCCTAGTTCAATATATGAATAACCCTCAACAGTTAAGCAATTAATTGTTCTATATCTTTATGCCCATATGAAGAAAATTGAGTATCTATATTACTGCCGTATACGCTTTAATTACAATAAATAGCCAACTACTAACGTACTAACATAAGTTAATTAACTATAATAAAGAGCGCATATGCTCATATCTGTAATCATAGCATGTGAAATATAATTCTAGTATAATATTCTACTCGTATCACTTTTAGCAGTAAACAGCATAACCATAATAAATCGCTCTATACGTAGCTGGAAAAGTATAAAACCAATATTTTCACTAGAATAGAGAAAAGAAAATAGTTATAAAACTTGATAAATTTTTTACTTACTCACTTACTGCACACTGGTTTGACTGGTTCACGAAGTTGAGAAAGGCTTCTCACCGAATAATAAAAAAATGACTCTTCACAGCTGAAAAGAAAAAAGAAAAAACTGTAACGCTGATATCTCGTGCGTAGATTCAGGGGATGAAAATCAAGTAAATTTCGGAAATTTGCCTGGATTTCAGTTGTCGGCTCATGGAAAAGTTTGTTTTCAATCGGAAGAGGAAGGCTAGAGCCACACTAGAGAGACTAGAGTGTTAGAGAGTATAATGTAGTGTACCACTGATACGGTTATCAAAACGTAGACGTGTGCTATCAGAAGAATTGAATCTGTTCTTCTCAGTCAATATCTGCTACTGAGTCTATGAGGGAAATTAGCGTTTCAAAAAATATAAATAATCATTGGTTCCGCAAGATATTCAGCCTAATTTTGAATCATGACAAAGTATGCAGACTTCAGCACCTAATTTAAACAATTTGCAATAGTTTACGAGATAATTAATCAACATTCTTGTAAATTACACCATTTTGCAGCTCATAAGTCCAGCGATAGCTTTACGTTTATTAGGTATGTTAAATTTGTATGGTTGTGACAATTCACATTTACATCAGCCAGGTGATACAGAGAAAGTCATCTCAGATAAGGGTAGCTATGAAAAGTTTCGTACTGCTAAATAAAATGTGACGTTGCAATAAAAACAATATGGCGGACTGTAGACTCCATTTTTTGAGTGTACCGTAATTTTTTTTCTATCCTAGTTCAATATATGAATAACCCTCAACAGTTAAGCAATTAATTGTTCTATATCTTTATGCCCATATGAAGAAAATTGAGTATCTATATTACTGCCGTATACGCTTTAATTACAATAAATAGCCAACTACTAACGTACTAACATAAGTTAATTAACTATAATAAAGAGCGCATATGCTCATATCTATAATCATAGCATGTGAAATATAATTCTAGTATAATATTCTACTCGTATCACTTTTAGCAGTAAACAGCATAACCATAATAAATCGCTCTATACGTAGCTGGAAAAGTATAAAACCAATATTTTCACTAGAATAGAGAAAAGAAAATAGTTATAAAACTTGATAAATTTTTTACTTACTCACTTACTGCACACTGGTTTGACTGGTTCACGAAGTTGAGAAAGGCTTCTCACCGAATAATAAAAAAATGACTCTTCACAGCTGAAAAGAAAAAAGAAATTTGCTTTCTGGTATATATCTATATAGGTAAACAATAAACATATTTTCACACCACCTGCTCGTCAATGCCCAATTATGTATCATGCAAACCTTACCGAAAGCAAATCATTATAACCCTTGGCTTAAGCCGGGTAGTAATATCGTACTGAATCTCATTATAACCCGCCGGGTAATAATGTGATTTCTCTTTTCATAGTTCTTATAGTTCTGTCATTAAAGTCTAATATCGCGAAGTCCACTAAGCGGCGAGGAGGCGGCACACCAGCTCCGTGTTTTGTTTGGAACGCGTGTTCGAAACGGTTACATATTAAAATACCTAAAATTGATATACCTATTGTCAAAATACCTATGTACGAAATACCTATTTTTAAAATACCTAACAGTTATTTAACCTACAGTTTAAATGACCGAAGTTTGAAATACCTACGTTCAAAAAACCTATTTAACGAAATACCTACTGTTCAAAATCCCTAATGGATGAAATACCTAATGGACGATTCGCCTAAGTTTGATATACCTACGGTCAAAATACCTACAGTACATTATAGTGGAAGGTTTTAAAAATGGGTTTTCGAAATAGGTATTGTACTAGTGGTAAAAAATATCAAAAATCAAGAATGAAAGTTGAATAATAATTTTATGGGAAAATGTTCGTTTCAGGCGCTTCGCCGGCCGCTACCGCGGCACGCTCGTTTCGCTCGCTCGGCTCGCGCTCTTTAGGGTTGCAGTTCTACCTAACCACTCCTCCTCGCTTCGCTCGTCGTCGTATCTACACCGACCTGCCTTAGAGTAGAATATGTAGAAGTGGAGAATAGAGGTGCAGATTGTCATAACATAATTTTTTTTTTATGCCACGTCGGTGGCAAACAAGCGTGCGGCCCGCCTGATGGTAAGCGGTCACCGCAGCCTATGGACGCTTGCAACCTGTACCTAGGGCAGGTCGGTGTAGGCACGACGACGAGCGAAGCGAGGAGGAGTGGTTAGGTAGAACTGCAACCGCAAAGCACGCGAGCCGAGCGAGCGAAGCGAGCGTGCCGCGGCAGCGGCCGGCGAAGTTCCAGAAAGGAACTTTTTTTTAAATAATTTAACTTGTATATGTAAAGTAAACACTTAGCTAGGCTTTAGTACTGTAGGTATTTCGACTGTAGGTGTTTTGACTGTAGGTTTAACGACATATAGGTATTTTAAAAATAGGTATTTCGTACATAGGTATTCTGATAGTAGTTATTTCAAGTTTAGGTTAATCGTTCAATAGGTATTTCGTCCAATAGGTATTATGAAAATAGGTCAAATAAGTGATAGGTATTTTAAAAAATAGGTATTTCGTACATAGGTATTTTGAAAATAGGTATATCAATTTTAGGTATTTTAATATGTAACCAGAATTACATGTTGGAGTTTTCTTATACATTATTCTCATATTTTATTACATTTTTAAATAAAATCACTACGTAATATCCGTGCCTCGGACGTAGCTAGGGCTGGCCTTCCTCCCTTCGCAGCAGTTGCAGCAATGTAAATAAATACACACTTACATATTTGTGGATAGTGTTACACAAATCGGCCTAGTCCCAAACAAAACAAAGCTTGTACTAACGCGACGATATACATACAAATACATGGATAAATGCATACTTGAATACATAGAAAACACCCACAACAATTATACTTGTTCATAATGTTCATCACATAAATAAATGCCCTAACCGGGAATTGAACCCGGGACCTCCAGCTTCGTAGACAAAAAAAAACAAATATGCACATTTTCGTTTCATTTTTCACAAAAGACAAGATGTAAAACAATATTGACATGATCTAAAAATTAGGAACTGTGTTATTTGCAACGCGAAATACTTGTTATTGTTAAATTCAATAACTATTGTTATCATTCACAAACATTTTCTGAATCAGTGAAAAAAAAAACATTTTGGCGGGAACTGTTCACTGACGTTAATGGTGTTTGTGTATGGACCATTTTATTTCATTTATTTTTAATAAAAAAATAATCGGCTTAAACGCTCCGACTAATTAGACTCGACATCAAATAATAATACCTACTGTACGAGATGGTCGTATACAACTTTATAAAAGAGCGACAGAGAGAGACATAGACATATGTTTTGTTGTCCTTGTCATAGTTTCCCTTTTTTATCTGTCACAAATTATTGATATTACTTTTGACTGTGGCAAAAAAAAACAAACAAACAAATTAAGGAGGTTGTTTATGGTAAGCAATCAGGCATTTGAACAAGTAGGTAACATTATAAGATCTCTGTAGAATCTGTACTATGTGGCTGTATAGGTTAGTGCCGTTGCCCAATTTAACTCCGATTCACCATACAATTTTTTTTAATACTTTTCTGCTCTAGAGCAGAAAAATATGGATATGGATATGGATATGGATATGGATATGGATATGGATATGGATATGGATATGGATATGGATATGGATATGGATATGGATATGGATATGGATATGGATATGGATATGGATATGGATATGGATATGGATATGGATATGGATATGGATATGGATATGGATATGGATATGGAAGTCGGGGATAAGGATTTAAAATTTTACATTAATTTTCAATGGCAAGTAAAAAAAAAATGTTTGCGAATGATCATCATTATCGATTTGGACTATTCGGGGATAAGAATTTAAAATTTTATATTAATTTTGAATTTTAAGTAAATACATTTTTTTTAGTTTCCTCGTATTCGAAATGAAAAGCAGAGTGTTTAACTCGGGCGAAACCACCCATTTCAGCCTCGAACTATTGGCGCTCTCACTTCGTTCGAGCGCCAAAATATCTCTGCAGAAATGGGTGGCTTTCAGCCCTTGGTTAACAATCTACTATTTCTTTAAGTAATTTGAATTTCGCGCGAGAACAGCCGATTTCGTGACTGTGAGTACTGTGTGACGTCGCACTTGATAAACAACTAAAGGTTTACTTCCGCAGCCGACAGCAGACGGCAACTGCATGTTACACCGCACTCCAAATTGTACAGTAAAGCCGCCTACTCAAAGCCCTGCCTGCAGGGCCCTGCTTGCAGTGGCACTGCCAAATCGTGTTGTGTGTATGCATGCAGGGCCGATTTTTTTATCTGTTAAATCGGCCCTGCATGCGTACACACAATACGAATTGGCAGTGGCACTGCAAGCAGGGCCCTGCAGGCAGGGCTTTGAGTAGGCAGCTTAACTTGTGCTGTTGCGACACTTCTCCGCTCATTTTAAATATAGCTTTTTACGAATACCGTTACGGTTCAATTTGGAGTGCGGAGAAACATAAAGTGCAGTTGCGGTCTGTTGCGGAATCAAACCTTAACTTTGAAATGTAACGTCACACGCGTTTCGGTTTTTGTAATCCACAGATAAAAAAGTTCTTAATTTATTTTTCAAAAATAAAATGTTTTCAATTAATTTTAAAGCACAAAACCTATTGTATGAGTATTGTAAACCTATAAGCTACTGTATCCAACACAGTCATTATTCTATCTTTACAACTGTCAAACAGCGAATTGTATCTTGAACATGAGATTCGTGAAAACTATTAGCATGTTCGGAGGTCAGGCTTACACTGGTTCTGCAGAGACGAATTTTAGTGGGCATTATAAATACCTAACATGGATCCGATTCATAGATTCAACTTCCACCCCCGAATTTATCAGTTTGAGGGATTATTTCCAGGATAAAAAGTATTCTATGTCCTTCCCCGGGTCTCAAACTATCTCCATACCAAATTTTATCTAAATCTGTTCAGCGGTTTAAGCGTGAAGTAGTACGACTCCTTAGCTCGAAATAAGGTCCCATCTGGCACTGGCAGAAAGCATGAAATTTGGCATGCACTTAGCTTTCATATTTGTGCGGCGGCGTGTGAAGGTCTGTCAACGTGTTTCCCTAAAATTTTTGAAGCACGAATATGAAAGCTACATGCATGCCAAGTTTCATGCTTTCTGCCAGATGGGACCGTATTCGTCATATTTTCGAGCTAAGGAGCCGTACTAAAGAGGTAACAGACAGGCAGACAGACACACTTTCGCTTTCTTTTTTTATTATCTCTTTATTTATTTGGAAACTTAGGCTAGGTTGTTATAATAGCTTTATAAAAAGTAAAATATAAAAATACATTACATTTTTTATTATTATGCTCTTTATTTATTTTGAGTCTTAGGTTGGGTTTTTACAATATTGTTATAAAAAGTAAAATATAAAAATACACTTACAAAACAAAAATATTATAAAAACCTAACCTAGGGTGCCGCCGGCAGCGAGGCAGGACCTAAACTACCGGTGGTTAGGGCGACAGAGAGAGGAACCTCCTGACTATCCGCGCCGTGTCCAGGAGTACCGCCTTCTGTATCTGACCCTTGACCCAGCCATCTAGCGAGTCTCTTGAGGTGTTGGTCGAGACTCTTCGCTATTAGACCGTTCGCAGAAACGACTATCGGGACAATGGTCGTTGAATCAACATCCCACATGGCGGTTACCTCGTGGGCCAAGTCTAGGTACTTGCTGAGTTTGTCCTTCTCGGCCTTCACGAGGTTCTCGTCATGGAGGATGGTGATGTCAACGAGCACTGCCTGGCGTTTCGATCGATCTATCAGCACGATATCAGGCTTATTGGCTACAATTATTATTATTATTATTTTATAATAGTAAATAGTAACATAGTATAGTATTATAGTATATTATAGTATAGTATAAATAGTATAGTATGGATGGAAGTATGGAATATTCCGTTAAGCATATTTCTGGGAAATAAGGGAAATAATAATAATTCAAGTTTCTTTCATATTGTTATTATGTAAATGTTACAATCCTACATAAATTAATTAGCTACATTTCCAAAAGATGCTTATTAACATTTCGATGTGACAGCGACGCTGTTCCAAGGTTATACTTATAAATGAACTGTCACTGCAAGTGTCATAGGGATCTTCGTATACCGTTCATACAATAAATGCCGTGACTCCCCATGAAGATACGATCTTTTTTTACTCAAGGTATTAAATAATGTTTTTTCACTTCTCATGCTCGAAAAGTGTGTCATATTAGACTTGTGAAGCGGGGCTAAAGTAGTACATTTAAGCCCTAGGGAAAATATGTATAAATATTTATGATTAACAAAACATTTCAATTTGACCAATCAAAATACTTCACCTATTAAATCCACCAATCACAGAACAGTAATTTGAAAGATTAAAAAATATTTGGTAGAAATATCAACCAACCAGAACACAGCTGTACTAAAATCGACCAATCAGGAAAGACGTTTTTCAGTTCACTAAAGATTAAGCGGTGTCTATGGTCAAAGCAATTACGCCTCTTAAAATAAAAAAAGCGCATGTTGCATCTCTTTCTTTAATATAGCAAAAGGAAGGGAGGCGAATGCGCAAAGCGAACACGCATAGCGAGGCATGGTGCTGTTCTTAAAAAAAAAACATGCAGTCAAATTAGACATACGCCCGCCAAGAGTTAAATTATTCATTTATGGTGGATAATTTGTGTTTATGTGTTTTGTCGCAATCGAAGTGAAAAGTAGAGTGTATAACTCGGGCCTAAAAGCCATATTACCACTCGAACAATTTTCCCTCACTTACGTTCGGGAAAATAACCATCTCGTGGTAATATGGCTTACTTTAGACCCTTGTCAAACAATCTACTATTAATTGTGGATTGTGGACTAGTAGGTGTTGGTACGGAACCCTTCCTTGTTCGTGATCCAACACGCACTTAGCCGGTTTTTAAAGTGGAAAAGTACATTTAAATTACTTCTTTCATTTAATTTGTAAGGCACCATAGCAAAAATACAGACTGTGTGATGTTACTTTTTTTATTATTATTTATTATTTATTAATCATAAGTACAAAAAAGTCTTATATAATATATCGCTCCACAAAACTATTTATAAGTTTGACTGTGGAGTCGCATGTCAGTCTCAAAACAATAATAAGCTATAATTAGGTAATATATTAAATAATAATGTAATATTACAATAGGTGTATCCAATTTCATGGGTGATCCATAGAGGATGAAACTCATCCTCTATAGGGCATCCATGAGATACTTTTTCAGGCGATATTTAAATCTAGATTTTTTAGCTTCACGGACAATGTCCGCGGGCAAGGTATTCAGCAGGTACGGTATGCGTTTTTTTTAATGTCCACAAACCCACTGTACCTGCTCCGGTTACGCCGGTCATCAATAGATGGCGCTGCCACGTACTTCGCACATAGCAATAATGCAACGTATTGCGTGACTCTAATAGATGGCGCTAGCATACCGCCCGCCGCGCCCGTACAAACCCACTGTACCTGCTCCGGTTACGCCGGTCACCAATAGATAGCGCTGCCACGTACTTCGCACATAGCAATAATGCAACGTATTGCGTCACTCAAATAGATGGCGCTAGCATACCGCCCGCGCCCGTACAAACCCACTGTACCTGCTCCGG